>CM029664.1:37489938-38755793 GCA_017311315.1 Dendrocalamus latiflorus
TGAACAACTTGAATTAAATCATGTCTTGTTAGTTCCTGTAACTAGTCTAGCTATGGTTATCCTCTTATGATTCATGCAATGTCAAATAAACTGAGTTGAGTCTTGAACCTGCATTGAGCATTAGATTGAGCTACACTAGTTCTTTAGTGAAGCGTGAGTTAGTATTAACTCTTTGTTCTTGAACCAAGTCAAGAAAATGCAAAAGATCTCTTTTGTGCGAAAAAATTGATCTCACCAATCCTTTCTCATGAGATGGCTTGCCATTGCACTAGGCATGAACTCAGGGGAGTTTTGAATAACCAAGACCATTTTCTTAAGCTTCTTACTTGGAGTGGTCGTATAAGGCTTGAGATCTAGCACGCGGCTAAGAAAACAAAGTCTTGTGAAAAATGGTCGAAACCAACCATAAATTTCTAAAATTGCTAAATATGCTAAATTTGTTCAATTATAAGTAATATCAAGAACTTGATCAAATGTCTCATTTTTGAACTTGTAACACTTTAAATTGACTCATGATAGCTTCTTGGTTCCACTTAGAATATTGATATGGCTTGACTCATGTTTGAATACATTTAACTAGACTATGATCTTAAGTGACTTGACATATTAATCAATCCATCTAATTTCATATTATGGCTTATTTGGATTTAGCTCGGCAATACATGGTTTGTCATGATCTAGATATCACTTTCACCTTTTATGGCTTGGTGTAATACCTGGAAAGTCACTTTGGATAATCTTCATAGCTCCTAATGCTTAAAATAAATAAATTTCAGTCACTCCATCTCATTCATGCTCTATTTTCTTCCATGCATCTTGATGACTCTATTATCAAAAGGGGGAGAAAAATGATAGAGAAAAAGGCTTTAAAGGGGGATGATTTGGAGCCTTTATAGAAAACTTGCTCTTTCTTATTAATTGCTCCATTTCAATCCTTGTCAACATGGTCATGAGTTTCTTCTTCATTTCTTTTAGACCATGTGTGGCTTTTGCAACTTCTTGCTTTCCTTTTCAAAATCAAACTCATCTTTAAAGCTTTTTTTTGTGTTTGTCAATATACCCATCAAAGGGGAGATTGAGAGACCATGTGGAGGTCATCCCATGTTTATGATGAGTAATTGACCCTTGGTTTAGAGAGATTGAGTTTGGTTTTTGAGGTTTGTGCAAAAGTTGGCTCTTTGTCTGTGAGGTCTTAAGCCTTTACGACTATGTGGTCGACAGTGGCTCTTACGACCATGTGGTCGATAGTGGCGTCTATGACTTTGTGGTCGGCAACCTAACTTTATGACTTGGTTGGTCGTGGCGCTTACGACTTGGTGATCGACAATCGATTTTACGACTTGGTGATCGATAGTCAATTTTATGACTTGGTGGTTGGTAGTTGGTTTTACGACTTTGTGGTCGGCAGCCGGTTCTATGACTTGGTCGGCTGGAGTCTTAACGACTTGGTGGTCGGCAGGGGCAGGAGTTCTTACGACTTGATAGTCGTAGCTCTGCTTGGTCGTGGTCGATAGTCGTAGCTCTGCCTGGTCGTGGTCGATAGTCGTAGCTTCTACTAGCCGTGGTCGATGGTCGTAGCGTTCTCCTGTGTGATCGTAAGTCGTAGCGCCAAGTCTGTTAAAGTCGTAGTTGCTGTGAGCGATGGTTGTAGTGTCTGCTACGTGGTTGTAGCACCTGTTTCATGTTCGTAGCAGTATTTGCGGTGGTCGTAACGACTTGCTGAGTGGTCATATACCTCTGGTAGGACGTCATGGGCTATGAGTACTTCTGTATTGTGCACTAGAGTAGTCGTAAGTTGTTTTAAGACTAGTGGTTTGCTGAGATTGCTCTCTGGAATTCATTTTGACATGTGCAAATTGGTGAACTTTGTTTATAGTGTAGTGCTATGTGATGCTTTACTTGTTGGTAATGGTTGCAGGACTTTGGAGCTAGGTCATGGTGAGGCATGAAAGGATCGGGACTAGACACAGGGAGGTGTTAAGGTCTAGAACGGTTAGGAGAAGCCAAAGATTACTGAGGCTACAAGGTGGTTGCAAGCGTGGACGACAAGAAAACTGGAAGCTTTCAAGAAGGTGGTAGACGGGTATTTTGGTGAATTGCTCAAGACCTGAAAAGGATGATGTTCTGTTAAAGGGTTTTTATCCTGTATGAGCTAACGGGTTGATGTAAGTGGTGTGCGTGAGAACACCCGGTGATAGGTAGGGGGTTAACGGGTTATCCCCGCTATCAAGAGGCTATAAAAAGGGATGGAGGGCTACCCATCCAGTAGTCTCTCCAGTGTTATTGTTTTCTTGCGTGCATAGGTTCAAGGTTTTGGTGTGGAGAACTTGTGCTCTTGGTCCTCTAGGATGGAGTGGATGTAGACTCAATCCTCAGAGCAATACATCTTCTATTGAGCTACTTCTTGAGTATTGTTGCCTGAATGGATTTGAGTTGGTTTGGTTTTATTCTTCTATTTTCTTGGTACTTTTCTGTTCTTTGATTGTTTCTTGTCTTTCTTGATCTAGGAAAACATTCTTGCTGCTAATATGACTTGCTGTGTGTTGGGGAATCATACTCAAAACCATCATGGCTATTCTATTCCCATGAGCAAGGTTAGAGTGCCTTTTTATTCTCTCGGACTCAGTTTTGGGCATTCTTAGTGAAATCTTGTGAAGCTCTCATTTCGGTTGCTAAGTTTTCAATTAAAGATCAGAACAACCTATTGAGACCCTCACCTTCTTGTGTGCAAAGTTTCATGACTGTTTGATTTCTTTATCAAAAGTTATGCATAGTTTGGATCTTGCGGTCGTGCGCTCTCTGCTCATCCTTTGTTTCTTCTGAGAAGCTTACGACCACGTTCACTTCTTCGACCACGCTCAAGTTTCTCACCGCAGTGTTTATATTTTCGACCACGTTGAGATCTATTAGGTTCTTGCTTTCTTTTGTTGAATCTGAACTAAGGCAGTCGTAGTTGGTGCAGCCTAAGTCTGGAACGTTGATCGGCTTTATGACTACATTGGTTTCAACCAAGATCAAGTTCCAGACTACATCGCACTGATTTCGACCACATTGTTCTTCTGAGTTGTAGTCTGGTTCCAACCACATTGGTCGTCTGACCACTCATTGGCTTACGACTACGTTGGTTCTGATCTCGGTGGTTATCGACTAGGACGGTTTTCGACCGCATTGTCGGCTATTGACCACATAGTCGAATTTTTGACCACGCAGTTTGTTTTGATCACGTTGTTGAGTTTTGCGACCATAGTGTCTGCTCTTGACCACGTTGTCAAGGTTTTGACTGCGTTGCTGTATTACGACCACGTTGTTGGTCTCTGACCACGACCAGGATTCTGCTGTGTCTTCTCTATTACTTCGGTTTTTCCTGTGAGCTTTCAACCCTAGTCTTCATAGCTTAGTAGCTATTGGAGAAAAAGGTTGTGCGAATATTTGGGGAGAATTTGAAGGCACCATTCATCCCCCCTCTGTTGCCTGTCCGGTCCTACAATTTGTTTGGGCTAACAACCTATAAGAGCATCGGGGGCAATAGCTATTGTTTGGTTATTGTAGATGATTACTGTAGATACACATGGGTATTCTTCTTGAATGACAAGAGTGAAGCCTCTGGTATTTTCAAAAGTTATTCAAGAAGGGCCCAAAATAAATTTGATTTCAAAATAAAGAAAATCAGAAGTGATAATGGTTTCGAGTTTAAAAACACTAAAATTGAAGATTTTTGTGATGAATTTAGAGTAAAGTATGAACTTTTCACTACTAACACTCCGGAGCAAAATGGAGTTGTAGAGAGAAAAAATCGAACATTAGTTGAAATGGTTAGGACAATACTTGATGAATATAATACTTCCGGTAATTCTTGGGCAGAAGCTTTTAACACCGTTTGTCATGCTATAAATTGCCTTTATTTGCATTGTCTTTTGAAAAGGACTTCTTATGAACTTCTCATTGGAAGAAGACCGAATATTTCCTACTTTACAGTATTTGGATGCAAATGCTATATCTTAAGAATGGATGTTCGGTTTTCTAAACTTCAAAGTCGATGTGATGAAGGATTTTTGGTTGGTTATTCTTCTAATAACAAAGCTTATAGAGTCTTCAACAAAAACTCCGGTTTAGTTGAAGAATCATGTGATGTTCAATTTGATGAAACTAATGGCTCTCAAGAAGAGCAAGAGAATTTGGATGATGTAGATGATGAAAGACTAAGCCGAGTAATGGAGAACATGCAAATTGGCAATATCAAGCCAAAGGATAATCCAAGTATATCTCCTTCATCAAAGTAAGTTGAAACTCCTACTTCTTCCACAACAGGCAATACTCAAGCAATAAATGTTGAAGAAAAGGAAGAATAACCTCTACCACTGAAGATCCACAACGCAATCGCCAAAGATCATCCAATAGATCAAATATTGGGTGACATGAGTAAGGGTGTTCAAACTAGATCTAGAGTAGCTGTATTTTGTGAATATTACTCTTTTGTGTCTTCCCTTGAGTCAAAATTTGTAGATGAAGCACTAGATGATCCAGAAAGGGTGAATCCAATGTATGAAGAACTCAACAACTTTGCCCGAAATGATGTTTGGACATTAGTGAAAAGACCCAAAGAGCACAATGTGATTAGCACAAAATGGATCTTCCGCAATAAGCAAGATGTAAATAGAGTTGTGGTAAGAAACAAGGTAAGGTTAGTTGCTCAAGGTTATACTCAAGTTGAGGGTTTGGATTATGATAAAACATTTGCACCTGTAGCTAGACTTGAATCAATTCACATATTTCTTGCCTTTGCATCTAGCTTCGATATCAAATTATTTCAAATAGATATTAAAAGTGCATTATTAAATAGAACAATTTTCGAACTTATTTATGTTGAACAACCTCCTGGTTTTGAAGATTGTAAAAATCCTAACCATGTGTATAAATTTTCTAAGGTGCTATATGGCTTAAAACTAACTCCCGGAGCATAGTATAAGCGCATTCAAGATTCTCTACTCTCTAAAGGATTTAAAATTGAGAAAGTTGATACAACTTTGTTTACAAAGATTATTGATGGTGATTTCGTTGTATGTCAAATTTATGTTGATGATACTATATTTGGTTACATTAATCAAGAGTTTTGCAAGGAATTTGGTAAAATGATGTCTAGGGAATTTGAGATGTCCATGATCGGAGAATTGAGAAATTTTGTTGGACTTTAAATCAAGCAACACAAGGATGTGATCTTTATAAGCCAAATAAAATATGTGAGAGATCTATTTAAAAAGTTTGGCATAGGGTATGCAAAACCCATCAAGACCTCTTTGGCAATGAATGAGTATCTTGATCTTGATGAAGGAGGTAAACCTGTAGATTTAAATCTTTATAAATCCATGATTGGTAGTTTGCTTTATCTTACCGCATGTAGGCTTGATATGTTGTTTAGTATTTGCATGTGTACACAGTTTCAAGCATCTCCAAAAGAGTGTCATTTAACGGTTGTAAAGAGAATTCTAAGATATTTAATGCATTCCTCTAGCATAGGGTTTTGCTATCCTAAAGGTGTTAAATTTGATTTAATTGGATGCTCAGACTCCGATTATGCGAGTTGCAAAGTGGATAGAAAAAAGCACCTCGTGTAGTTGTCAATTGCTAGGAAGGTCTTTAGTATCATGGTCTTCCAAGAAACAAAATTCTATAGCACTTTCCACTGCCAAAGTCGAATATGTTTCCGTTGGTAGTTATTGTGTGGTGAAAATATCCAATAATCTGGTCCAACACTAAAAAACCAAGCATATAGATATATGCCACCATTTCTGAGAGATCATGTGAGTAAGGGAGACATTACAATCAGCCACATCTGAACCGAAGACCAATTAGTGGATATTTTTACCAAACCATTAGATGAAAACCGTTTTTGGAAGTTAAGGAATGAATTAAATGTCATAGACTGCTCAAATATTGCTTGAACTTGTGCCTCATGTTTTCATGCTCATTTGGAGTTTTTAATATATTTTTGAAAGGTATTTTCTCTTATTTTTGCTACAAATCTCTATGATCATAAAACTATATTCTAAGATTTTATTTAGTATTCCTAATGCATAATGATCCTAAATGATCCTTGTTTAAGTGCAAAACTAGGGATCATTTGCATATTTCTCTGATCTAAGTTCAGTTCCTTGAAAGTTCCAGAAAAAATCAGAACTACCGTTGTATTTCTTGCGGCACTTATGTGTTCCAAAACTATCAGCTATGTGATCACGGTACTACCATGTTGGTGGTCGAAAGACCGGTGTGGTTGAAACCAACATAGTCGAAACCAATGTGGTCAAAACCAACATGGTCGAAACTAGTGTGGTTGATATTGACATGGTCAAAAACATGGTCAAGAACATGGTCGGAGAACCATACCGATCATGGAGCCTGTCCAAGTTGCTTGGGCTTTTCTCAACGTGGATTAGGGGAAACCGGCAAGTTTTTGAACAGTACGGTAAAACATCGTGTATCAATTGGTTATTTCTTTGTCTCTTCATTCCACCCTTGTATTTCTAACATATTGTGGTTATTGTGATTGTCATATTTATTTATGCTAGAGATATACTTGTAGAGACTTGTGCTTGTAGTGCCTTAGACATACTAGTATTGTGTAGGTTTGAATTGCTTTAAAATCTTACTAGACTAAATTGTAGTAATTGTTTTTAGATGGAAAGATAATTTTTGAACCTCCTATTCACCCCCTCTAGTCGGTTATCCTTGATCCTACAATTGCGCCGCCGACCATTGTTCCGGACTAGAGGGGGGGGGGGGAGAGAGAGAGCAAGTACCTCGATCCAGGAGACGAAGCTAGTGGATGACGTAGGTGACCAGAGTGAGCACAAGCAATGACGTGGCCGGGATAAGTATTAGCGCAACAGGGGCGATTGAATCTGGCTTCGACGTAGTTGGAGCAAAATTGGCAATAGCAGGACTCGGGCAGTGATGTCCCAAGTGGTGACGGTTCAAGGATGACATCGGTGGCAACTCTAGCAAAGGGGAGCGGCGGTGCCAGAGGCTATTGTCCAGATCCAGCCCTGTGGCAATGGGATTTGGTGAGGACCAGGGCTGATGGTGATGGATGAGCTTAGATTTGTCAACGTGAGCTCGATGGAGGGCCACACAGTGGCCTATTAGGCAATGATGCGGCGACAGTGAGCTCGGTGGAGGTGGCTAGATCTGGTAGAGGACATCAGAGATGATCGGATCCAGTCCGCTGCCAAGCCGTTGCTCCAACCCACTGCCATGGCGGAAGGAATTTTCTCGAGGAGGAATAATAAGTGTACTTTGCACATATCATAAAAATTCTAACAGGTCCTGATCTCTTAATGGCGATAGACATTAATGGAGCTAACGAAAGTGGCACAGAGGGGATCAAACAAGAATCTCAATAGCATGATGGGGATCAAACTTTTTTTAGTGGCATATAAGGGATTAGGACAACTCTTTATAGCATGTGAGGAATTCTCTTAAAAAAAAGAGGAACTGCTCCTTGATCGAACGACTTTAAGGAAGAGGTGGGTCTTGGTCAGGGCTCCGCAAGACGGCCCCGTAGATGGGCCTAGTTTGTCGGACCGCCTTGCCCAATTAGTCGAAATAGTTTCAGAATATCCGCGGAAAAAAGCGTTCACGAAGAAACGTCAAACCGTGTGCATTACTATATTCTTAGCCCTTTTGTGTGAGCAAGTCCTGGACAAAACAGCCTGCCGCACGATGCAGATGCTTAAAGCGAACGTTAGGGAGTAGGTATAGCTAAACTGCCCATGGCCATGTTGTAGCTTGGTCACGGAGAATTTGTTCTTTACTTCTTTACCACTACTATAGATTAGCAGTTTTGCTGTCCTGGAAAGCACTATTATGTTACCCTTTCCAGGCATGCATGCACCAACTTCGCTGCAGATTCCTGCGCTTACAAGTTGAGAACGCAAAAGCCAGAACGCACAGTTGATTGCGTAGACCTTGCCATACTATCATGATACTACAAACCGATCTAGTACGCTCAATCTGGGCCGTTCATTGCTTCACTGGACGATCCAAAATCCGTACGGCCTCTCGTCCTGGAGGTTTTCATCTCATCAAGAATCGTGTATGCAGGAGAGTATGGAGGCAGCGTTTACAGCTGGCAGAGCCAGAGTAGTGTGTCCTCCACAAGCTACGGCCAAGGGATATGCATGCAGAAGCAGAGAAGCTGGTCATCATGGCCGACACACGAATGAAGAAAAATAATGAAGGTGCAATTTGCGTTATATAAATAGAGAAAAAAAATGCCGATCTCATTTGGAGCCAAGTGATCAATGACAGCCTTTGTCGGCTGCATATGTTCTTTAATTCACTTACCGTGGAGGCTGCGTGCATCGAGGAGCGAGCGAGGCAGCGCAGGTCATTTGATTAGAAATACAGGTTTAATTGAATCACGCATCACTTTGATAGTGGATCTGCAGACTTTGATATTGATTGCAACTAGCATAGTCCACGTGCTTTGCGATGTATCTCAAACAATTATAACATAAGTTTTGAACTTAAAAAGTAAAAAAATAATTATCCTCGAATCTTAAAAGAAAATATACACATAATTCACATCAGATGAACTGATCACATGCATATACATATGTGCAATCGATGCAATCCATTACAAAAGATCCTATAAACAGCACACATATATCTACGAAGATCCATCCATAAATGATTTTTGAAGTGAGAGAACAGAAGAGATATGAGAGATGGTAGTAGAAAGTACCAGACGATCATCACAACCACCAACTCCTTTTTATATGGGTAAATATTATAACACTATCTATTACAACACTATATATATATATATATATATATATATATATATATATATATATATATATATATATATATATATATAAAATATTTTTCCTATATATATATAGTTCATGAATGATTTCTGTATATTAATTCTACGCTCTACCAGAGAAATACCATACATATATGATTTGTACCTATACAATATAAGGTTTAACAGAGATTAACCAGAATGCGTTAAACGGTGCTAACTATTTACTACAAGATTTTTTTTTGTTACTATAATGGTTTGGATTATTATTCTACAATTCTCCTAGATAGCCATCAGCTGATAGCATTTTCTTTACAAGAAAATGAAAGGGGATTCCACATTGTCATCGTTAGAAGATAATTCTGGATCTTCTCCTATTCGTACTCAACATGCTTTGCATACTGAATTGGACATAGGGAAGACTTCTCCACCATGGACTAAACTCACGCTACTGCAGAATCCTAGTCGCACAATGCCTGTCCATTGTTGCTCGGCTTTGTCTGTTCACCGTTCGGCAATAGGACAGCTTCCTATTTCGGTTGCCTTGTGTACATGACTTGTGTCTGTGTAGCTAGGATTCATGCTTGTTGTATTAATTCAAACTCTTATAATTGTGGCTATATATTTTGATCAATGAAACGATCTGCGGCGTGCGATTGCAGCCGTCTTACAGTCATCAAGCTATACTAATTTTCGGTGGAGCTCTAGTGCTGAACTGCTGATATTGGCTTGGCGATTCTTTCATAACAGGTTGCAATTAGGTTCTACTGGGTGAGGGTTGTACTGATCGAGCAACTAATTAAGGGAGAACGCCATGATATTTTACTATATATTTATCAAATATAGCCCTCACATAGTTACGCGATGTCCTTGTACTAATCTAAATGAACTCATAACACCGTAAAAACCAGGTAATTATGGGAGAGAGATGAAGGGCTTGTTTGGAACGAGATGATCACGTGTAAATTTTGTAATATTTGAATCATTTCCTGCAAAAATTCAATGAAATTCCTACGCTTAAAGTATGCCTGCCCTAAATTTAGGTAGGGTCATTCTTCTGCGCCTCACTTACCTTCTAGTGTAATATCCTATGATCCAAGATTCGCTAAAAGCACATCCTCTATGTGGGATGGACACACATGCATTGCACCTCGCTTGGCTTTTATCCTTGTTTCGTCTAAAAAGGTTAATCCAAAAGTTCCATATTTTAGACCAACATGCATTATATGCTAATGTAGCTGAACGTAAACTGGTAAAGGTGGTACTAAGCATTGAGGTGTTACATTCTCCCCTTAAAGATTGCGGGCCTCGGCCAAGGGCGGAATCAGAACCAAAATGGCTCAAGTTCACTGTTTCACCATACATATAGAACGTGTTCTTTTTGCCTTTTGGCTTCTTCGTAAGTCAAAAAGTCAAACATCGAAATGCAGCGACTTCTTGAAGCAGATTTTCTAAACAACTTCCCGAGAATAAAACTATGTACGTCATCCACATCGACATCTTCGTCATCTACTAATGTGTCTAAAAACGCAGACAAAAAACTATTAGCCGCAACCCAACAAAACACCCCCATAATGACATATATAATTTTTCCTCCGATTTACAACAAAGTAGGTGGCTATTCCAATTTCCAAAAACCCAAATTGAAAACCTAATTCTGAATCCTACAATTTAACAAAAAACAACTAACAATCATAACATTCAAATCATAACTCATATATTCAATCCATGTGCTTAAAGAAATCGAAAGAATCAATAGAAATTTAGCAATACTCTATGTTGATTTAGGACTTAATCCATGCTACCAAGTGCTCACGAGACGATCGACGGGTAATGACGACCAGGAGACATGGCGGTTAGTGGGATGTAGCCTAGGCCTCCATGCTCCAGCAATTGGTGGCTGCGAGCCTGTAACCAAGCAAGAGGGTGGATTTTGCTTTCGTGTGAGGCATGACAGAGGGAGGGATGGAACGAGACATGAGTGACCAGGGCAATACGATGTGACTGTGTGCAGCCTTTGTCTGCTATTTTCCCTTCATAGAGTGGCTTGGCTGGTTGAGTGCCTTGGGCAATGCTTGTGTCAGCTGGGTTGCACTTGCGTATGATAGGTTGCGTGTTCTAGGTCTTGATTGATATCATCTTGGGCCCAGCTACGGAACGCTAAATGGAGCAGTAGGAGCTAGAAGGCCGAGAGCTTCAATTTTTGGGCTGGCCAGGTATCTTTCGATTTAGGTTGGGAGGTTCACACATAAATTAGTATAGGCTATAGAATAGATAAATGAAATTAGACCGGTGTCCTGTGCACCCCCCATGTGTCTCTTCAATTTCGCCCGTGGCCTCAGCAACAATGAGCTTAGAAATGCCCATGGTATACGTCCCATGCTGTGGGATGAGCATACCTATGTAGCACCTTGATTAGGCTTTCAACCTTGTTTCATCTAAAAGGGTTAATCTAAAAGTGCTACATTTTAGATCTATATATATATATATATATATATATATATATATATATATAATATACTTAAATTGGTAAGGTGTTATATATTATATACTTAAATTGGTAAGGTGTTATATATTATATACTTAAATTGGTAAGGTGTTACTTCGGGTTGGGGTGTCATACTGTTTTGGTGGAAAGGAAAGATTCCACATACAATTATTGGTTTTTAATTTATCGGATTAATTTGTATATAAATTTTGACGAAAGAGAATTCTAAGCTTTCTTTATGAGCTAACTAGTGTAACCATGCCTATGAGATTACAGGCCCGTTCTTTTTTAGTTTTTGGCTTCAGCTTTTGGCTTTTATATAGTAACTAGATTTTAAACGGGGTATCTTTTCAAAATGGGGTCTACTAGTTAATTGTAGTACAT
The DNA here is from genome assembly GCA_017311315.1 of Dendrocalamus latiflorus. Classification (NCBI taxonomy): domain Eukaryota; kingdom Viridiplantae; phylum Streptophyta; class Magnoliopsida; order Poales; family Poaceae; genus Dendrocalamus; species Dendrocalamus latiflorus. Next base: position 37,501,614 of record CM029664.1, read on the forward strand.
ATTGTACCGACTTTATTTATATCGGCAAAAGCCGCACGTGAGTTTCAGTTACTCCGTAATCTCTCACACAAACAGCCAAAAATCATAAACCGCAACCAAAACTCATAAGCCATAGCCAAAAAAGAACATGCCCTACTTTAGGCCCACCTCGAGGCACCTATTTGCACCTATTCCTGGCTTTCCTGCCTTTCGCCCCAGGATTCTGATCCTTCACCCACATAGCAAGCTGCACTTTTCTCTATTAGGATTCCCTGTTGATTAGATTCTCGATCGATCGCCTTTCTCCCTTGTCCCCGGGAAGGCAAAATCAAGCTACCGCGCGCGCCTCCGGACCAAACCTTTCTGATCATGTTCCCGTGGCATCTACCAACCAGCAGCGTCCAAGCTTTTTGAGAGGATTCTGATTTACCATATCTACCGCCCGGGGCAAGATGCATTTGGCATTTTTATTTCTTTTCTCCTTTCCTGAAATGACAGGAAGGTCGGTACTCCAGTTCAGCGTGCTGTTTTAGCTGAAGACAGTAGATGCTGTTGGAAATCTAGTCAATTTTCGGTATATTTTAATTCAGAAATTCAGCATATAAAACATGACATAAACATGCATGAGTGATCTATCAACGATGTATTCATATTCGCTAACGAACAAGCTAACAGAAACATCTATTAACATATTCATAGCGCACAGAATCAAATACACCAGAAAAGTTTTCAATTTATACCCTCGGACGGGGCGAGTGCCGGAGACACCGGAGGCACCGTTACCATCAGTCGACATGATGGCCTATTCGATGTAGTCGATCGAGGCGTGATGCAGGACGAAGCTTGATGCAGGAAGATGTTCGCAGTGCAGTCCCGCGAACGGTTCACCACCAGGAAGTAGATGTCGCAGATTGAGTAGTCGCGCTGATGCGCTCCCCAAAAACTTGATCGCCCGCCTACCCGTGCAGGTACACAAACGGACGAAGTTCCGGAGGCCTACTCACCCAGAAACTTGTGCGCGCAAGGCTCTGGACCGGAGATGACAGAGAACAGCAACAACACAGAACAAGAATACTCTTCTATATTATCCCTCGTATGGAGTGGAGAGTTCTTTTGTAACAGCAAAAATGAAGAGGCCAGAGTAACTGCAGCCATTAGTCACTAGTAACTGCATCCATTACTCGAAAGTAACCGCAGCCATAATACACTAGTAATTGCACCGTTACTGCCAGGAGTCAGTGCGTTTCGATTTTCGAATAGATAAAGAAAAACGCGTCCGCACCCGACACGCCTGCGCGCACACACACACGCACGCACACGCACACGCACGGCACGGCACGGCTCGGCGTGGCGTGGCGTGGCGAGCGAGCGAGCGAGCGCGTGTATTGGCTCTCTCCAATTCCACAAGGGGGTTATCACGTTCCACTTTTTAAAGTGGTGTAACTCCCATTCATTTCTCCATATGGGACTAAACAGTTTTTACACCCAACATTAATAGTGGGCCTAGGAATTTCATTTGATTAATTGCTAAATTAAAATGGACCAAGCCCAATTAATCCAACAATTCCCACCAAATTTCAAGGCACACGAGAAATGCTCTCAGTTCTGCTGTTGTTTGATATACCAGTGTTTCGATGGAGACTGTTAAGTTGAACAACCATCTAGGAAAGGAGTTACACTCATCCACAACTGAACAATGGACTATGCCTTGAATTGACAGTTTTGTGCGAACAAGCTTTATCCAATTCCTTTACTAGTACTAGGCTGTCTGAAGCATCCCCTCTGGTTGGAGTATATAAGTCATACTCCATGCCTATTCATGAGTATCTAGAAATCACCCAAATCTCATAGACTGTGACCAGCAGTCGAACTCATATAGGTGTGTTCCTTCTAAGATGTCCTGTAGGCCGACATCTCTGCTTTAAATAAGCCACTCGGATCACATTGAGGTAAAAAAAACCAACCTGCCATACAGAATAGGAGAGAAGTGCATCACTGAAGAAATGAGCCTTGTAAAGGTCTCTCCTCCTAGTCAACCAACAGCTTGTTTCACCATCCTACTTCACGGGATCTCCGATCACGTAGAACAGGTTACCACTGTGGTATGACTCATGTGGGTCTCAGGCCCATCTCACTCGATGCACTATCTATCACATTACGTGATAAACCCTTTGTAAATTGGTCGGCCAGATTATTAGCTGTCTGGACATAGTCCAGCGCTATCACTCCAGAGTTTTTCAGCTTTCTGACAGACTTCAACCGCCTCTTAACATGCTTAGATGACTTCATGTTGTCCTTAGAACTGTTCACCTTGATAATTACAGTCTGATTATCACAGTTCATCAGGATAGCCGGTATCGGTTTTTCAACCACCGGTAAATCCATAAGGAGTTCACGAAGCCACTTAGCCTCAACCGTAGCGGTATCTAATGCTGTGAGTTCTGCTTCCATTGTTGACCTCGTTAAGATGGTCTGCTTGCAAGACTTCTAGGAAACAACACCACCTCCAAGTGTGAACACATATCCACTCGTGGCTTTTATCTCATCAGCATCAGAGATCCAGTTTGAATCACTGTACCCCTCCAGTACCTTTGGGTACCCAGCATAGTGAATGCCATAGCTCACAGTTGCCTTTAGATAGTGCATTACTCTCTCAAGAGCACGCCAATGATCATCTCCCGGATTTGAAACAAACCGGCTTAGCTTGCTCACAGCAAACGAGATGTCAGGCCTCGTAGCACTAGCTAAATACATCAATGAGCCAATGATCTGGGAGTATCTCAATTGATCCCTTGTTATTCTTCGGTTTTTCCTCAATAACACACTAGGATCATAAGGAGTAGGAGCAGGCTTGCAGTCACTATAACCAAAGCGACTCAAGACCTTCTCTACATAGTGAGATTGCACAAGTGCAACCCCACCATCACCTCCTCTCAGTAGCTTAATGTTAAGAATTACATCAGCCACTCCCAAATCTTTCATCTCAAAACTCTTGGACAGAAAGTCCTTGGCCTCCTCAACCACATTGAGGTTGGTCCCAAAAATCAGTATGTCATCAATATACAAGCACAAGATCACTCCTTCTCCCCCACCATAGTGATAGTACACACATCTGTCGGCTTCATTCACAACAAAGCCAGCAGATGTCAAAGTTCTGTCGAACTTCTCATGCCATTGCTTAGGTGCTTGCTTTAGGCCATACAAAGACTTTAACAACTTGCACACCTTTCCTTCTTGACCTTCTACCACAAACCCGTCTGGCTGATCCATATAAATCTCCTCCTCCAACTCTCCATTTAGGAAAGCTATCTTAACGTCCATTTGATGAACGAGCAGACCATGAGAGGCAGCCAGGGCAAGTAGTACTCGAATTGTGGTCAATCGGGCAACAGGTGAATAAGTATCAAAAAAGTCCTCGCCTTCTTTCTGGGTATAACCTTTGGCCACAAGGCTTGCCTTGTACTTTTCAATTGTACCATCAGGCCTAAGCTTTTTCTTGAAAACCCATTTACATCCTACAGGTTTACACCCATAAGGACGATCAACGACCTCCCAAGTTCCATTAGACATAATAGAGTCCATCTCACTCCGTACCGCTTCCTTCCAATAGTCAGCGTCAGGAGAAGAATATGCCTCTTCAATGGTTCTTGGAGTGTCATCCACGAGGTATACAATGAAATCATCACCAAAAGACTTTGCAGTCCTTTGTCTCTTACTCTTTCGAGTAACTTCATTGTTATCCTCCTCAGGATTTTCCACAAGCGTTTGCTCAACATGTTCTATCGGCAGAAAAGAATCAAGGAAAATTATATGTTCTTGACTAGATGAGCTAGGTACATCACTATTCATAGGAAATTCATTCTCAAAAAATGTAGCATCTCTGGATTCTATGATTATACCAACACGCATGTCAGGTACTCCAGATTTTATAATTAAGAACCTATAACCCACGCTGTGCATACCATAACCAAGGAATACACAATCTACGGTTTTTGATCCAAATTTGCGCTTCTTGATATTTGGCACGTTAACTTTGGCCAAACATCCCCAGGTGCGCAAATATGAGAGAGTCAGCTTCTTCTTTTCCCATTCCTCGAATGGTGTTACTTCTTTGTTCTTTGTAGGAACTCTATTCAGGACATGACACGCGGTCAATATAGCCTCACCCCACCATTCCTTAGAAAGTCCCGCAGTGTCTAACATGGCGTTAACCAAATCAGTTAGAGTGCGATTCTTTCTTTCGGCAACCCCGTTTGATTCGGGAGAATAGGGAGGTGTCCTCTCATGAATAATTCCATGTTCCTCGCAGAATAAAGTAACTCATTTGAAAAATACTCTCCCCCACGATCAGACCTTACCCGCTTGATTTTCCTCTCAAGTTGATTTTCTACCTCAGCTTTATAGATCTTAAAGTAATCCAACGCTTCATCTTTTGTTTTTAATAAGTAAACGTAGCAAAATCTAGTGCAATCATCTATAAGCGTCATGAAATATTTTTTTTCCACCTTTAGTCAGCACGCCATTCATCTCGCACAAATCGGAATGAATGAGTTCTAACGGTGCCAAATTCCTCGCCTCTTTTGCTGCCTTGTGAGGCTTGCGAGGTTGTTTCGATTGAACACACGCATGGCACTTAGAACCTTTGACCAAAGTGAATTTCGGGATTAAACTCATATTAGCTAAGCGCGTCATACACCCAAAATTAACATGACAAAGTCGTGAATGCCAAATATTAGACTCATCATCATCGTTACACACATGGTTCACAACTTTATTACAGGAATCCATCAAAGAAAAACGGAACAAACCTCCGTTCTCATAGCCTTTACCAACAAATGTTCCATACTTAGACACGACACATTTATTGGACTCAAATGCAAGCCTAAAACCATCTCTACACAGTAGAGATCCGCTGACGAGATTCTTCTTTATGGAGGGGACATGCTGCACGTTCTTCAGCTGCACGGTCTTTCCCGAAGTAAACTTCAGATCGACCGTACCAACACCATGAACAGCTGCATGCGATCCGTTCCCCATCAACAAGGAGCAACCTGGACCGACCTGATAAGATGAAAACAGAGAAATATCAGCACACACATGAATATTAGCACCAGTGTCAACCCACCACTCAGGTGATTGACAAACAAAAAGAACTGTAGGTAAATAATTACCGTACCCCGATGTTCCTCCAGCGTCACTAATAACCATGTTGGCAGACTTCTTCTGCTTATCCTTGCGATCTAGACAATCCTTAGCCCAATGGCCAGAATCACCGCACACAAAACAGCTACCCTTTCCTTTGCCTTTCTTCTTAAACTCAGTAGTAGCATTGGGCTTGAAAAAAGGCTTATTTTTCTTCTTGTTGTGGAAAGCCTGAGGATTCTTCTTCTGCACCAAATTGGCGCTAGAACCTCCCTCAGTAGCAACTTTCTTGCCACGAGTATCTTTTGCCCTCGCCTTCTCTTCAACACCAAGAGTGCTAATGAGATCAGTAACACTGAACTCCTGCCTCTCGTGCTTTAGAGAGGTAGCAAAATCCGACCAAGAAGGTGGTAACTTGGCGATAATACCGCCAGCCACAAACTTGTCCGGTAACTCGCACTTATTGTTCTCAAGCTCCTTTGCCAGCGCCTGAATCTCATGAGCTTGCTCTACTACAGAACGGTCATCGACCATCTTGTAGTCATAGAACTGCTCCATGACATACAGCTCACTACCAGCATCAGAAACTCCGAACTTGGCCTCAAGTGCATTTCACATCTCTTTGCCCGTAGGCAAATGCATGTACACATCCACAATGTTGTCCGCCAGTATGTTGACAAGTGCACCTCGAAACAAGTTATCCGCTGCATTGAACTTGCGTTCATCCTCATCAGACAGAGGCTCAGTGGGCTTGCCTTGTGCAACATGAAAACATTCCATGGCAGTAAACCACATGATCGCGCGTGTACGCCATCTCTTAAAATTTGAACCATCAAACGGAGGGTGTGGCTTAAGTGACGCAGCAAAGCCAACTACCGAAAAAGACCTATCAAGTTTTTGGATTGTTGGAAATCTAGTCAATTTTCGGTATATTTTAATCCAGAAATTCAGCATATAAAACATGACATAAACATGCATGAGTGATCTATCAACGATGTATTCATATTTGCTAACGAACAAGCTAACAGAAACATCTATTAACATATTCATAGCGCACAGAAACAAATACACCAGAAAAGTTTTCAATTTATACCCTCGGGCGGGGCCAGTGCCGGAGACACCGGAGGCGCCGTTACCATCAGTCGACATGATGGCCTATTCGATGTAGTCGATCGAGGCGTGATGCAGGACGAAGCTTGATGCAGGAAGATGTTCGCAGTGCAGTCCCACGAACGGTTCACCACCAGGAAGTAGACGTCGCAGATTGAGTAGTCGCGCTGATGCGCTCCCCAAAAACTTGATCGCCCGCCTACCCGTGCAGGTACACAAACGGACGAAGTTCCGGAGGCCTACTCACCCAGAAACTTGTGCGCGCAAGGCTCTGGACCGGAGATGACAGAGAACAGCAACAACACAGAACAAGAATACTCTTCTATATTATCCACTCACAGAGAACAGCAACAACACAGAACAAGAATACTCTTCTATATTATCCCTCGTATGGAGTGGAGAGTTCTTTTGTAACAGCAAAAATGAAGAGGCCAGAGTAACTGCAGCCATTAGTCACTAGTAACTGCAGCCATAATACCGGCACGTGCACGTGCACGGCTCCGCGTGGCGAGGCGAGCGAGGGAGCGAGCGCGTGTATTGGCTCTCTCCAATTCCACAAGGGGGTTATCACGTTCGACCTTTTAAATTGGTGTAACTCCCATTCAATTCTCCATATGGGACTAAACAGTTTTTACACCTAGCATTAATAGTGGGCCTAGGAATTTCATTTGATTAATTGCTAAATTAAAATGGACCAAGCCCAATTAATCCAACAGATGCATGGAGCTCACTGTAAAAGCCAACACATGATTTGGAAAGTGGAGATATCTAGTCACGTCTCGTACGATTTAAGGACGATGCATGATGCAGCATGGCTGAGTACTGACGACGACAGAGCCGCTGGGAAAGAGATCAATGTGTCGGATTATTTGGTAGCGTGTGACAGAGCAGCTGGGAAAGCGTGCGACGTACAGTGTGTGGTACAAGGATTAAAGGGTTATCTCGGTAATGTCCTCGACGTCGAGACAACGGGGAACCAAAATAGGTACGAGTCTTATGACCGTACGAGTGAGAGCACGTCGGCTCGGCTTGACTGAGCTTTGGCCCACTTCCAGCGTTAAGTAGGACCAACGACCTGCATGCAGGGGCGAAGCCACGTTCAAGCGTCGGGTCAGCCGACACCGACGATTTCTCGGTAACTTCTTATACCCAGCGATTTTGGCCAGCTTAGACACCGGTAAAATTTTTGTCTGACCCCGGCAGCCCAGCAGTCCGTTGCTCCAGACGGCAGCCAACCAGCCCAATGCCCATCGCTGGCTTTGTCCCGACCCCGGCGATAATTAATCCTGGCTTCGCCCCTGCCTGCATGGTTTGGGCTCGTACCAGGTACGGTGCATCGTGGCCTAGCAAAGCTCCGCGCCCTGCAGGTCCCAGCCACGCCTTGTCTTCCGTGGTGGTTTTGCTGAGCAAATCGAACAGGAGAACAGTGATGTCTCCTTTGGAAAATAGAAATTTTAATTTAAATTTAGTGGGAATCTGGTAAGAAACAGCTTAATTTCTGTAGTATCTATAACTACGTCCCACACATGAACTAAAGAGTAGCAATAAGGCCATGTTTATTTTGGTTCCTAAAAACCGTTTTTCTATAGTTTTTAGCTTTAAAATGTAGTATATTTTTAAGATAAGGTCTACTAATTGATTGTAGAAGCTAGACACCATAGTGACTTCGTTTATATCGATCAAAATCGCATACAAGTCTCTTTCTATAAGCTGTTACTATTTATAAACCAAAACTAAAATTCATTAGCAAAAGCCTTATGCTAAAAATGTCACTAACACAAGTAAGTTCTACATGCGCGTTAGCAGTTGAACTGTCTGTGAGATTTAGCATAGACTTCTGGTTGTGGAGGGAAGGTACACCATGCATCAATATGCATGTTTCGAAGTGCCATATTAGGTCTCGCTCTAAACAGTTTCGGTTTCTAATTTTCAGAAACTAGAAGTCATTTGGAATGCGTCAACTTCTTAATTCTGTTTTTTAAGTTTTCTAGCTTTTTTTTTTTGCTTTTTCCCTTTATTCATTTGTATTGCCTGTGATGATATAATGGGTTTTCATTCTTTTCATTTTTTGATTCTAAAAAGTTAACATTCGTTACAGTACATTTATAGCCAAAAGCCAACAGCTGAAGCCAGAAGCCAGGACTTTTAAACCGGTTAGAGCGGCCTCTTAGTTTCGTCTCCCATGCTGTTTTCTTTCAAGCTGCAACTCATCCTAATTGGTATTTCTCCTCACACAAGTGGTCTCTTCCTTGCTACTTGTGTTGTAGTGTGCACCATTTGGATCTTGGTAGCCACCTCACTTTGGGCCATTTGTATTAGCTTTTGCTAATGTATTTTGATGGTGGCTGATAGAAGCGGCTTATGGAAGTTGGGGTGTAACAAAAGGCATTATAACATTTGGACTGATATGCGACTTACGGAATTATGACATAATAAAATACAAAGCACGTTGCAACAAGCGAAAGCGTAAGGAGTGGCTGATAAATAATAAAGGCTAGTAGAAGTAACTTATAGAAGCTAGGACGTTCGTATTGGCTTTGGCTTCTTTGAGCAGAAACCAGAAGTCAAAGCCAATACGAACATGCCTTTTAATTGATCACAACACCGGCTTTACTCTGATATCCCTAGAGTACAGAAAAATCAGCAAACTGTTATATAGTCATGATCCAAACAACGAGAAATACTATAAGACCATGTGGCTAGGTCTAAAATATTTATGATGATGAATAATTGACAATATTGCTTATTGATATTTGAGGTGTGTGGTGTGTGTGGACTTATATCAGTCAACTTAGAAAGAACTTGTGCCGGGAAAAAAATATTGCTTTGGTTTTTGCATGTGCAGGATAACTCGAAGGCGATCGTGGTCTATAGCAAGGACCGGGAGATGGCTTGCTGCAAAGTCATGGTCTAGAGGATCAAGATGCTCGAGAAGACAGTTGTGCTTGGGTTGGGGCACGTGAAGATCAAATATGGATGATGTATGTTGAGTTACAGAGGTGCGGTCCAGATGCTATGACACATGAGAGTTTTGGAGCATTCAAAATTGGGTAGTGTGATAAAAGTTAAAAAATCCGTATTACGTAAGGGTTTCAGGTCCCTTATTTGTTGAAATTGGAAAAGAACTCATAGTCTTAGAGATAAGATCATGACTTGAGCCCTAAACTATAAATAGATATAGGGTTTGGTGCTAACCCTAAGGCTGGATAGATGCAATTTTTGTGTTAGGATTTGAGTGGTGCTAGGAGGGTACTTTGTAGCTACAAACATGATGATCCAAAAATAAACAAAAATAGCGCTTGTGTGTGGAGACCCGAATTTGCAAATCCGGACTCTCTGTGTATACTGCACTAGTCCAGGATCACGCTAGTGCACACAGTCAAACATAGAGGTAAACATCACCACAATCTCGATATTAAATAAGGGGAAACTCAAATTATTCATTAATAACCAAAAGCGAGACCTTATGGTCAAGCTTACAATCTCAATAGCCTTAGGGCTTAACAAAAATTAGCAGCGGAAAATCCAAAATGAAACGTAGTGGCCAATCGACATGCCCACGGGCAATCGAGTGGGGAACGAAGCCTAGAACGCGTAGTCGTCGAAGTACTCGCCTCCTGGAACCTCCTGCTGGTAGTACTCCTCATCCTCAACTGAGCAACATAGGCATAAAGCCGTGAGTACATTGGTACTCAACAATCCATTTGTAACCAATGATGCAATATAGAATGCAAGGCTTACCAATGGAAGGCTGAAAGGGTTAATTTGCATAAAACAACATTTGAAATTACCATAAATAGATTGAAGGCGAATTGAAGTAAAACAATAATAAACAATAATCAAAGGAATTGAAGTAACCACTTATGGATCTCCCATCCATAAGCTAAACCAACCACTTAAGGACCTCCCAACCAACAGTGAATTAACCACCCACTGTCCAAAACTTTTTAGAAATAACTATACCTCATGTGAAATCACCGAGCATTGTCCATGACCGAGGACGCGGCTATTCGAATAGTTTTACACTCTGCAGAGGTTGCACAACTGTACCCACACGATGTGATTAGTCTCAGCTTAAGGTAATCACAACAAGGCCTTTACAATATTCAATTCCAACCCAATCCCGCCCGCTAGGGTTTCGCATCACACCCCCCCTTGCGCCCCGTGGAATGTATACGACACCCACTGACATCCCAATGGCGGAACCAGAATTGAAACATCACAAATTAATCAGCCAGGTCTGTCCCATACCAGACATGTGGTTTGCACGGTAAGACTCAGATCAATGGCGCACAAAGTTAAGTCCTTAAGTGTTCTCGGGCGAGACTACCACATCCCTCGAAGTGCTCCAACACTTCCCCCTTTACTGCACGATCATTCGCCCGAGTGAAAACCAATTTTGTATAACCACCGCCAATGACGCACCAACGTCACGGCACAAATTTTATAACAGTGGCACCAACCACGATTCAACATCTCATTAGGTCAAATTAATTAATCACACATGATGATGAAACCTTTCGCAAAATAAGCAAGGCTAAGCATTCTAATCGTACCAACCCAATGTGACAAATAACATAGCATCACTAATTAAATTCCCAACCTAAGGTGACAATGGCATCAAGGTATTCCAAAATATCAACGAGGGAAATAACCAATTGGGACGATAACTACCAATACAAAGGTTTGAATAAAAATAGCAATGCAAGATAATTTAAAACAAAATAATTAAATAATAGATTGCAAACTGGGTTCAACATGATCAAAGGACACGACTTGCCTTGGCCTTGCTCAGTTGACGGCTCTTGAACTTCAAATCCAACTTCTGCTCCTTCGAACGCGCGATCTAACGAGAGAGAAAACAGACGAAGAGACAAAATAAATTCAAATAAAAATTCAAATGAACTCCAAAAATTCTCAAACCTGAACCAAAAGATAGAGCTCAATTTTAGATGAATTTAGGAAAAAAGAATCGGGTCAATCGGAGCTAGGACGAGGGAGAACGGGGCTCTGGAAAAATAAATCTACAGAAAATCGGGAAATTGGAAAAGTGCACTGTGCTGTAGACCGGGCGCATGGTGAGATGGGTCTACGGTGGGCTCGGCTCACGAAACAGTGCGGGCGGCGGCTGCTGACGCGGGCGGCAGAGGCTGACGTGGCGCTGACGTGGCGGCGACACGTGGCTGCCACGTCAGATAGGGCTGACGTGGACGGTGATGTGGCTAGGGCTGACGCGGCGCATGCAGGGCGCTGGCGGCGGTCGATCGGACGGCTCTAGGGCGTCCACGCGGCGCGATCTGGGCCTTTGGCTCAGATCTGGATGGGCGGCGGGGATGAGGCGGCGCGGGAGGCGGGAGTCGGCCGATGGCCGACGCGTGGCGGGCGCGGGGACCGAGGGGTCGCGGGCGTCCGCTGGCGGCGTGGTGCGCGGCCGGCGACCGAGGAGGCGCGGACGTCCGGGCGGCGGCGGCGGCCTGGTGTCAGATCCCGGGGAGGAATCCGACCTAGAGAGGAAGAAATCACCGAAAATCGATCGTGGGAAAAGGGGAATCGCCTCAGAACAGACTATCGCCAAGAACAGACAAGCTGAGAAGCTAAGACTACAAACTAGGGCTACAGTGTTTACTTTGATTGTGAATGGTATACTTCATTCCCTTCCAGCGAGAGTATATATCAGTACATAGTCCCACATTAAGGCTAAGTAGTGATTACGGTAATTACAACAGATTAACTGAGCTTAAGCATTAAACGTAATGAGATTAACCGATAACTAAACCAGCTTTGGATAAGGAATACTGAGAGGCGTTGATCTTCAGCCATTGGAACCAGATCTCATCCCAACCGTCCACTTCAGTTGGTCTGAACCCAGCGATGCGTTTTTCTTCAGACTTCTTCAGACTTCAGCGCCTTTTCTTCAGTCTTCAGTTGTTAGCAGTTCTGACATTTCCTTCCCCTCAACTTCATACTTGTCCTCAAGTATGTTTATCAGAAAACCAATACAGTACCAAATGCATCCTAACCTTGACGTTATCAAATGCATTAATGATAATATCAAGGGCCTCCCAGAATGCATAGGGAACACATACTCAGTCTCTGGACAGGCACGATTCTGAAGAATATCAGTATGCAGGCAGGAGTTGGTAGCACAAGCAGCTACAGCAGCTACTGTAGATTTAGCCAGTCCAATATTCCAATCAAGACACAAAGATTGTCGGCTCCAGTTGCTTTTTGCAATGAAATCTTCATGTATAAAAATTAGAGTTCCTTTATGGCCGCAAGACACTCCCATTAAAGCAAGATTCTTCAAGAATTCACATCCAAGAGTATCAGATCCCACAACAAAAACGTTAGCGTCTCGCCTCATCTTCTGAAACTTAGAACCAAAAACAGAAATTTGAGCATCACAGCTGTTATTCAAAGGCTTTAAGTCTTTAAGGACCAATGGGGAGGTTGGTAGAGATTCTACTGAATCAAAATAGAAGAACTGGTAATGAGAATGAAATTTCCCAGAATATGCCTTCTCATTTGTCAAGGTTGCATTATTTGTGATGAATTGGTCCAAACCAACCATAACAAAAAGGTTACCACAAGGAACATCCTCAACAGACTTTTGTGTTTTTCCCTTCCAGATATCAGGATGCTGTACACTCTTCACATACAAATACTTCTTGTGGTTCAGAACCCCATAGATACCACCAAGTGCATTCTCAGGGAAATCAGATGAACAGAGAACTAAAGCTAATTGATCAGCATGCCCATGTGGCATCTCTCCAGTAAGCTGAGCTACCATTGACAGTGATACTGCAGTCATGTAAACTGCTGGGGAAACCACCTCCTTGTAAGAAAGTAACCTGATTTTGGGATAAGATATCTGTGGACTGTATTCTGCATTTTTCATCTCCCTTTTGTGTTCAATATCTAAGCATATCCCATACTGTTCAGAAGCCAACAATGAGTGATACAATTCTTCTGCAATAACTTTCATAATTTGAAGACTAAATTGCACTAACACTGCACAATTGTCACTGTTTTGCTTCCTTACAAGATCCAGAAACACCTTCTTCACCAACTGACATGCTTTGGTAATGCATACCTGGATGTTGCTATAAGTAAACTTTGCTTTACAGTCAACTCGAACTCCCTGTAGAAGCAGCCAAAAAATCTGTGTTGCAGAGTCCATAACAATCACCATCTTCTCATGAGTCATGTTCTGAAGTAGCTCAGGATTCACAGTTGAGCCAAGGATCTCTAACTGAAAATCAAAAGAAGTAACCACCCATGATAACCATTTGATATGCTGAATATCCCGCAAGGTCTTGAGATGCATATAAGATTGGGATAGCCAGTTCTGATTCAGTGGAACACACAAAGACTCTCCAGACGAGGCCATATGTCTAAATTTTATTGAAATCAAATCTTGAAACAGATTGATGCAAAAAGACAAAAGAGGCTTGTTCGCATTATCAAATCCAATGGAGAAAATTATTTTGAGTACTGGCACAAAAACAGCCTCCAGAATAGATAGATAGTTTATCAAATCCCCGAGTTTATATAAAAGGTAATTCCATGTGCTCAAACAGGAAGAGATCAAAGCAATATTACGAATTCTCGACAGATCCTGACGTAAAGGCATCATAATTAGCCTTATCCTTTTCAGCTGAGCACTATCAACACTCCTCTTAGCCATGGCTAGAAATAGTCCCAACTCATCCGAGGTATCCATTGTATCCAGTGCAGTATCTTTTGCGGATTCAAGAAACATTATGAATCCCTTGACAAAGTCTTCAGTAGAGAACAGTTCCATGCTTAATAAGATTAGAGGAACCAACGCCATCTCTTTCTCCCAGTTCTTGTGGGACATGTCATGTTCCAGATCAGCTACTGTCTTCAGATCACCATTTCCTGACAAGAACCTGCCAACTGGATCACCAGATTTGTAATCCTCTTTTTCTGCTGGCCATCCATAAATATACTGCCCCTGCTGTTTTATCTTGTTCCAATCCATTTTACAAAAGCGTTTTGATTTCAAATAGTTCTGGAATGCTAAGGCGTACTTGAAACCAATCCAATCCTTGGTGAAATAGACAATTGCATTGCCAGTATACCCCTCAGAACAATACACAACATTAAATTGCAAGGGACTAAATTCAGTTGGCTGCCTGATCAGAATGGCTCCATAGATAATATAAGCTGCAATGATATTCTTAGACAGTATAACATAGTGCCTGTGTTTTGGATTATTGAACTTGCAAGCATGAAATTCATATGAATCCAATGAAGAGAATTTACAATACTCCAATGTCAACCTTATAAAGTAACAATGGTGAATTTTAGGCAATGTCTGAGCTCTACCAGCAGCAAGGACAACATCAAATGTGAGTCCACCCCCAACTCCTAGAGGTGAGCTATGCCATCTCATATTTTTCGATCTCCCGGGATCCCAAACACGGACAACCTGTTGGGTGCCACCAGAGACAAGCAATTCATATTCCTGAATACCATCATTATCATAATTCTTCACTATCACACTCTGAATATCAGCATCTTTGTTTGTTAATTCTCTTGCTTGCATAAGATTGACTACCAATGTACCGACAGACTTCAGTTCCAACTCATTGTAGTCTCCAGAAATTATAGGAATGACTTCCCTCACTGGCCATGTAATTGAGTAATCAATAGCATGCTTAATAGTGTTTTCAAGAGTATCTGAAGCTGCTTCATTCACAAATGGCCATATTTTTATCAGCTCTTTGAATTTATCAGTGTAATCTAAGACACTAGGAATATGATTGTATTGCTTCACTGAGTGGGAATTCACCAACACTTTGTAATCACTATGTTGAGCAATACGATCATAATTCATTGTACAGAAATCAGGCCAAGGTGGAAGTTTCCAAAACAGTCCAGTACACCTCAATCTCTTGTCAGCTCTTCCTACCACATACAACTGAGCTAAATCAAATTTGGCCTCATCAGGGTTATTAACCACTGCAAGGTTCGTTTCATTCTGCTGATTCCATTCTAAAGGTTCCAGGGACTTATAGAAGTTATGAACTCTTTCATTACTAAAGTTGGGATTCCATTGTCTGTGTTGGTACTTAGAGTGGGGTTGACTCAAATACTCTTTAGGACTCTGGGGCCACTGCTTAACTAAGGTTGGTTCTTGGATAGGGTCTGGAGTAGGTAGTGAAAGTTCAAACAGCCAGGATGGAATTCCAAAATCCTCCAACACAGCACAATCAAGATCTTCTTTAATTGTAAACTCAACCCCCTCTGACTTTGATACAACCGTACCATCCTCGAACCGAGCATCATTTTTCACACATACTTCATCAGGATTCTCCCAACCAGTAGCAACTACCGAAAAACCAGTGGAAGGATACTTGAAGTTACCTTCAGGTGTGCTTCTTCCCAGCGCCGGTTCTGTGGTATTCCTCTGAGAGTAAACAATCTTTTGCAGCATGATCTCCATCCGTCTCAACTGGTCTCGCATCCCAGTCACTTGTTTTCGAATGTCACCCGCCTGGCACAGAACAACATCGAGCTTGTAGCTGGTCTTCATCATCGCTTGCCTCGCCGCCGTCAACTCGGGCGCCATGGATTGCTTCGACCGCTTCCGCCGCCAAAGATTGAAAACGACCAGGGATTTTACAAGGATCTGAGACCCTCAACCTAATCGCTCCCAATCGCCTCACTCTTGCCGAAGATCGAAGAGCTCTGATACCAATTTGTCAGATCCCGGGGAGGAATCCGACCTAGAGAGGAAGAAATCACCGAAAATCGATCGTGGGAAAAGGGGAATCGCCTCAGAACAGACTATCGCCAAGAACAGACAAGCTGAGAAGCTAAGACTACAAACTAGGGCTACAGTGTTTACTTTGATTGTGAATGGTATACTTCATTCCCTTCCAGCGAGAGTATATATCAGTACATAGTCCCACATTAAGGCTAAGTAGTGATTACGGTAATTACAACAGATTAACTGAGCTTAAGCATTAAACGTAATGAGATTAACCGATAACTAAACCAGCTTTGGATAAGGAATACTGAGAGGCGTTGATCTTCAGCCATTGGAACCAGATCTCATCCCAACCGTCCACTTCAGTTGGTCTGAACCCAGCGATGCGTTTTTCTTCAGACTTCAGCGCCTTTTCTTCAGTCTTCAGTTGTTAGCAGTTCTGACACCTGGGCCGACGGCGGAGTGCGGGCAGTGACGGCGACGGCGAGGGCGGCGCACGGCGGCGGCGGCTAGGGTTAGGCTGGCGGGGCTCACCGGCTACGGCGGCGACGGCGGCGGAGACGACGCACGGCAAGCGACGGCGGCGGCGCACGGGCGAGAGACGGCGGCGGCGCGGCGAGGTACGCGAACCGAGGCGGCCGCGTGCAATAAATACCCGGTGGCGAGGGCTGACGTGGCACGGACGCCGAGTCCCGGCCGGAAACGCCTCTGACAGGTGGGCCCCACATGTCAGCGACACGGGAGAGGGAGCGGCCGAGATGACGCGGTGGCGAGAGGAGCGCCTGGATGGCTGACACGTGTCTGCCATCGGGCGGCTCAAGGCGGGCGCGGGCGCGCTCGGATGCGCGCCGCGTGGCGCGGGCGAGGCGCAGCTGGGCCGGCGGGTGAGCGGCTGGGCCAGGCCGGTTCGGTGGGCTTCGGCCCACCGGCCGGTTTGGCTTTTCTTTTTCTTTTCTTTTTCCAGAAATTCCAATAATACTTTTTGAGCTCTAGAAAATAGCAAATAAATCCAGAAAATATCCAAGAAAATTCCAGAAAATTTCCTTGAGACTCAAGGAACTCAAATAAAATAATTTGGGCAAATGTTAATGTTTGACTTAATCATATTAAATCCTTTTAATTAATAACAATTCCAATTAAGCTTTAATTAATTCCAGAAAAATACAAATTGTGAATTTTATTTTAAAAGCTTCAAAAAGGCTCTGAAAATCAGGATGTTACATTGTGCTCCAAAAAGAAACCAATCTATTGTTCTCTCAAGTTTTCATATCTCTCCAGGGAAAAGTAAGGCGTCAAGCAGGTGCATCATGGGGGAGACAACAGAGGTAGAGAAACTGCTACTCGGTGTCCCGTCGGAGGGAACCAAGCGGCTCCCCGGAGAAAGAAGGTAGATACATCTCCTGGACAAAGCGGCATCTTTGAAAATTTTAATTGCTAGAGTTAGCAGCAGCAACCATGTGAAAGCAACATATTTGATTCTTTTGATCTGCTATAGTAAAAGAAAGATAGAGGGGAGGCTAAAGCGACATCCTTGATTTTTTTAAAATTTGCTATAGTACTGCTACAATAGTTTTGCTACAATACGAAGAAAAAAATAGTTTTTTATTTTCTTGTTGTCCTTTTGTTTTTGTTCTGTGTTATTTATATTTTGGCAAGTTGAACAATCAGAAAATAGTAGATTTCAGGAAAAGCTTCTGCTGCGGATTACAATCATTCATCCCCTTTGATTGCCATTGATGATCCAACAAGTGGTATTAGAATAGGTTGCAATGGCATCAGATAGAGATCATTTTTAGGTAAGCCACCATTTTTTCGATGGGTCAGATTATATCTATTGGAAAACACCTATGGAAGTTTTTCCTGCAAGCACAAGGTAATTCTATTTGGCAAAAAGTGAAAAATTCATATGTAGTGCCTCCTGTTGTTACTACTGAAAATACTACTGATGTTGAAGCTAGTGCTAAGGTTAGAAATATTTTGTTGCAAGGTCTAAGTAGAAATGAGTTTGTTATAATTGCTCATATTAAATTTCCTAATAAATTTTGAACTACTCTAGCTGATTATCATGAAGGTTCTAAGTCTGTTAAATGTGTATGTCAGAACCAATTGAAAATGGAGTATTCTAAATTTGAGATTAAACATGGAGAATCAGTAGATGCACTTTTTGATCGTTTCAATAAAATTATTTGTGATTTGCAATCTTTTGATGTCATATATTCTGATTTTGATAATGCTCGTCAAATCTAAAATGCTTTGGATATGTTTGTTTGGAATGTGTTAGTCACTACTATTAATTATTCTATTAACATGAAAACACTCACTTTGAATAATCTTTATTCTAAGATGAGAACACATGAGATTGATGTTTTGGTAAGGATAAACAAGTCTAATTCTTTGGGTTTAGAGACTAACCAAGCTGATAGTTCTTGTAGTTTTTCCATCGTTTCTTTGTATACGCTATGTTCTATTTCAAATGAATAGTCAGAGGAGATTCCAGAATAGCAGCTTGTACTCTTCTCTAATAGGGTGATCAAGGCAATTAACAATATAAGATCAAGACGGAGAAGAGATCCAATCAGATGCTAT
Source organism: Dendrocalamus latiflorus (assembly GCA_017311315.1). Taxonomy (NCBI): domain Eukaryota; kingdom Viridiplantae; phylum Streptophyta; class Magnoliopsida; order Poales; family Poaceae; genus Dendrocalamus; species Dendrocalamus latiflorus. Next base: position 37,520,170 of record CM029664.1, read on the forward strand.
GAATATAGTGAGCCAAACCACATCAAGATGAATTTTCCCAAACTGAGGAGCAAGGAGGTTAAGGATGACAAGGCACTAACTCATCACTCTCAATTGAAAATTAACCCAAGTAAAAAGTGCAATTATCACAGGGTGATCAACAAAATACCTTTAGCATTTGATGAGATTGATTTAAGTGATGATGATTCTAAAAGTGATGAAGAGGACAATGGTAGAAATATAAAGGAGGTGGTCTTCACAGGGATGTGTTTTATGGAAAACAGTGAGGAGCTCAACAATGATAATCTCTGTAGTTATCCTAATAAGGTAAAACATTCTTATATAGATTTATCTCATACTGTGCTTAGATTGATAGGAGAGCTCAAGAAATATAAAAAGAAAATTAAAAATCATAATATTGTTGTTGAGAGCTTAAATTTTAAAATTAATAGACTTAGAGGTTCTATTTCTGATGATGAATCTTGTGAGTCTTGTCAAGATTTACATTTTGAGTTGGATACTGCTAGAATAATTAATACATCAAATTTGATTCAACTTAGTGATGTAACTGCTAAACTTGATGAATTAAGATTGGCACATAACTCTTGTGATGAAAAGCTAAAACTTAGCAATGATGAATTGAAAAGCTCAAATTTAGTTCATCTATATGTTTATAATCAAGTATTTCAAATGCTCAACCTAAACCTTGTTCTGATTGTGAATTACTAGAAGCTAGACTTAATTTTTCTCAGAAATCAATTTAACAAATGCTTTATCATGAGATATCTTCTTACCCTAACTGTCCTAAACTTAGCGTAGAATAGAAACTTTTACTAGACAATTTAATGATTTGCTTAAAAAAAAGATTAGCTCAGTCTAGTGCTTTTAAGAATCTTGTGAATGAATCTGTTAAATGCACAGCTTGTCCTACTTTAGCTAAATAAAATGAATATCTTAAGGATACTTTAGAGATATTTTCTTTTGGCAAGAAAATTTGAATATGATTCTATATAAGTCAAAACTGAGTGTCAAGAATACTGGTGTAGGGTTTAATGCTGCTAATTATGCCAAGAGTAATCCACCTAAATTTGTTAAGGTCATTGGAAGTGGGCTAATTGAAATAAAAGGTGAGTCTCATAAAACTATATTTGAATATGCTGGTTTTGTGCAAAGTTAATTGAATATTGTTGTAGGTAGTAGCTTATCATCTCAAAAGAATTCTAATTGTGTTAAATTTTATTGCACCTACTATGAAAGAGATGGGCACTTGCATGAATTTTGTTTTAGGCGTGCTAAGAAAGAGAAGAAGGAAAGATTGAATGCTTTAAGAGAAAAATGTGCAACCTCTTTTGTTCCTAGAACTAATATGAAAGCTAGATTTTTAGAAAGCTTTTATGATGATTTTAAATCTGCTTCATGTGCTGGATTGGGATATAATTCATGTTCTTTTTGGCATTCTGATGGCTCACATGCATGTGATTTTAGTTCTAGTTTAGTTGTTGTTCCTCCACATCGTGTGTCTCAGTACTAGATTCCTAGATCTTATTTCACTAACCCCAGTACTGTGACACTGATATTTTCTATATGTAGGTACAACTAATGAGTCAGGGGAACATGTGACTAGTGGATTTAGGTAATTCCAGGCACATGACCGGTGATTCAAGATGATTCTCCTCCCTCACTAAGGCATTGAGTAATGAGTTGATCACTTTTGGGGATGCCTCAACACGTACTGTGATGTCTAAAGGTACAATGCGTGTTAGTGATAAATTCATTCTTAAGGATGTTGCTTTGATTTCTGATATTCTCACTAAGCCGCTTGATACTTCTCGGTTTGTTCATTTGGGGAGCGAGTTGGGGGTATGTCATCTAATGGGAATGTTCTGAGGGGGAGTTCTTTTTGTATATCATTGTAAAGGCTTATTTTTATTTTTGAGAACTTGAATTATTATATAAGCCAATAATCAAGAAACAAGTCATGATGTGTAATTTGAGCTTTCTTGATCATGATTTTACATGTGTAGCTTAGCAAGGCTATAATTAATTGTTTATTAAATTTTGTCAACTTGAACAAACAACATGGCAAGGCTTAATTGTTTGGATAAATTTTGATTAGAGTGATTACTTCTTGAGATGTGTCATATTTAATTACATAGTTAAATAGATTCTAGATCAAGTCTAAGTTTGAGCCATTCTAGTTGCTTCTTGAATCACTTTTAGCTTTTCTACAAATACATGTGGCAAATTATGGTGAAATTACTAATATGTATGCATCCCAATAATTCTTTCCCACGAGATGGCATGCTATTGCACTAGACATGAACTTAGGGGGGTTTTGTATGACTGAGACCATGAAATCTTAAGCTTTTTTTAAGCTTGGCATGATCGAAAAATAAGATTTAGGATGCTACAATCAATGAAATGTGAGTCAAGTTGGCTCAAAAGGTCATTATAAATGTGCTGAAATTACTTTGGGATAAAACTAGAAGGCCATTGTAGATGGCTCCCAGTCTAGGACGTGCTTTGTTGAGAAGCAGTAATCAGCTGTCAATAATAAGGTGATATGTGTTAAGTTATGTAAATATATGTTAAGATTTGTGCTTTAGTTTGGAATTGTGGATCTCTTAGTTATTGATACTAGTATCTAGATTTAAATCTGTATTTTTAGATGGCTATCTTCTTAAGTGAGATCTTTAGAGTAACTGGTCATATTTGTGAAAGTCTGTCATGTCTCATGTACATTAATTTGCTTAATCACATTATAAGCTTCTTTGGCCTGCTTTGTTATATATGCATGCTTATTAACAAGCAAGCTTTATAAGAGCAAGACATTGTACACATCAATTTAATTGGTTTAAATAATCTTTCAAGTTTTTATGGTGTGTTTTTCTTCAAAAAATTTGGATCAATGATATTTGGATGTGAGTTCTCCTTTTGTTGTTTCTTCCTTTGTGCCTTGATGCTTACATTGCCAAAGGGGAAATGATTTGTGGATTAAAATGCTAAATATTTTTGGTATGTTTTTATGAGAGATTTAAGAAAGATTTGTGGCTTATGGCTTAAAATGTTTTTTCGGCTTCAGTTCTTCACTTAGACCTATTTGAAGTCATATTATCTTGAGGTGTTGCGAATATATTCATCAAGAGAGAAATTGTTAGACCATGTGGATAAGTCTATAATATTGTGATAATAAATAATTAACAATGTTACTTATTGATGTTATTTGAGACGTATGGTGTGTGTACACTTATATTAGTCAAGTTGAAAAGAACTTATGTAAAAAAAATGTTGCTTTGGTCTTTGCATGTATAGGGTAACTTGGAGGTAATCGTGATTTACAGCAAGGATCGGGAGATGACTTGGTGCAAAGTTATAATCCAGAGGGTCAAAAATGCTGGAGGAGACGGTTGTGTTCGGGTTGGGGTGCATGGAGATCAAAAATGGATGATGCGTGTTTAAGTTATGGAGGTGCGGTCTGGAGGCTATGACACGTGACAATTATGGAGCATCCAAAATTGGGTAGTTTGACAAAGTTGAAAACCCCGTGTTACGTATGGATTTCAGATCTCTTATTTGTTAGAATTGGGAAAGAACTCATAGTCTTAGAGATAAGATTATGGGTTGTGCCATAGACTATAAATAGAGATAAAGTTAGGTGATAACCCTAACGCTGGATAGATGCATTTTTTGTGCTAGGATCTAAGGGGTGCTAAGAGGGCACTTTGTAGCCACAAACATGATGATCCAAACATAAAAAATAGCACTTGTGCTCCTAAAAGAAATCGATATGTTGTTCTCTCGAGTTTTCGTATCTCTCCAAGGAAAGCAAGGCGTCAGGCAGGTGCATCACTGGGAGACAAGAGAGGCAGAGAAATTGCTACTCAGTGTCATGTCGGAGGGAACCAAGCGGCTCCCACAGAGAAAGAAGGTAGATGCATCTCATGGACAAAGCAGCATCTTTGAAAATTTTAATTGCTAGAGTTAGTGGCAGCAACCACGTGAAAGCAACGTATTTGATTCTTTTTGGTCTACTACAATAAAAGAAAGGCAGAGAGGAGGCGAAAATGACATCCTTGATTTTTTTAGTTTTCTACATTAGTTTGCTACAGTACCTGAGGAAAAAAATAGCTTTTTCTTGCTGTCCTTCTGTTTTTGTTCTGTGTTATTTTTGTTTTGGCAGGTTAAATAATTAGAAAATAGTAGATTTAAGAAAAAACTTCCGCTGCGGATTACAATTATTCACATCTCTCTAATTACCATCGACGATCCTACAAATACAACTCCATATGCAAACAATCCAGCCATCACTAGCTGTTTATGTTCTCATATTACCTTATCTCACACACACACACACACAAACACACACACACACACACACACACACACACACACACACACACACACACACACACACACACACACACACACACACACACACACACACACACACACACACACACATATATATATATATATATATATATATATATATATATATATATATATATATATATATATATATATATATATAACACGTGCTGAATTAGGACATCTCCAAAACATGCACTGCATCTACGTGCGACTAGCAGGAACAATATTTGTGTAGGTCCCACCCAAAGAATTAAAGGAGAAAAGGTTACCCTATGAGCACCACTAATATCCGCAAGAGAAGAAGCTCACGGTCATCGTCTGCGCAAACTCAGTCGTCCTCCCCTTCCACCACCTCGGAGCATCTTCCCCTTTCGTTTTCAACCGTTTGGCTATTTTATTTGGAAGGTTCAAAGCTCTCAACAAGAAATCCGAACATTCACCTAGATGATTTCGAAAATTTTGAACTGGATTGTAACCTTCTAATTGGGGATTTTTGAACTTCCAACACTAGAACTAAAGTTTTCAACTCAATTTCAAAAAATTCCATCTCTGGAAATTCGGGATTTTCTACTCAAATTCAAAACTTTCAACTCAATCTGGCAAAAAATTTCAACTTGTTTTCAAAACTTTCGACAATCAGTTTTCCACGAAACCTACAACTCGAAAAACAAAACATTCAAATCAAACATATCTTTGCTAGCCTGTAGGCCCGCGGTGACTGCAGCGCTACTGCCAAGCAGCTGGAGCAGCGTGATCCCCCGCGCCTCTTGGCTAACTTGCCAGCCCGCGTTGCGTGGCGGCAATGGGGATGCAAGTTGTAAGGCTCGAGTAAACTCGATAACAATCAATAATTTGATATGTACCAATTTTTCGTAATAAGAAAAGCTTAAAATCAAACTCGGCTTAAGTAAACTTGGTAAAAGTTTAGCATGCAACAATATTCAAGCTCGAATTGAGCTCTGATGAGCTATTTGAGTACGGCTCGTTGAAGCTCATGTGTTTAAGATCAAATTCGAGCTCAGCTCATTTAGAGCTTAAGCCGAGATCAAATCAAGACTAATATAAGCCGAGTTTAAATCACTTGCAAGCCTTCTTTTCTTTTACAGTCCTACTACAGACTACTCTCTCCTACCATTTTCTTCGCTGAGGTCCACCTCTAGCGTCAGCTCATTTTGCCCATCGAATTTGTAGCCAGAATCACGGATAACCCCGCTCTTTTGCCCTCCTTGAGCGGTAGGGCCGTCAAAAGCGCCGGTTCTTTTGCCCCGTTGGAGTTGCCCTCGAGCAGCCTCCCCAGCTCTATATATTCCACTCTCACACGGCATGTGTAAATCTCAGGAACCATTTCAAAAATTCTTTTCCCTTCCTCCGTTACAGTACTAGTTGTTATACTACAAACCTCTCTAGGAGACCAGGACCGGTCCGTTTCAAGCATCATCATGGCATCCAACTCCAAGGGCTCGTCGCCGCCGCCGGCGTCGCAGTGGACGCAGCGGCAGAACAAGCTGTTCGAGCGCGCCCTGGCGGTGTACGACACTGACACCTCGGACCGGTGGCAGAACGTGGCCCGCTACATGGGCGGCACCAAGTCCGTCGAGGAGGTGCGCTGCCACTACGAGCAGCTCGTCGAGGACGTCGCGCAGATCGAGTCCGGTCGCGTGCCGTTCCCCTGGTACAGCGCCACGCCGCCCGGCGCCAGCGCCAGCGCCGGGGCGTTCCGCCGCCGGCAGCTGAGAGGTAACTAGTTAACTAACCTCACCCTGTTGCATCGCCGTCAGTGTGCTGTTTCAAGATTGTAACTATCCATTTGCTCCGAATTAAGAAACGAAGAATATTATTATTGTGTGCATGCAACATGCCCTATATTTAATCATCTGCAATGCATGTGAGCTGGTGCACCAATAAATATATAGTTCATACTCCAGAAGGCAAGTACCATGGGATTTAGTCTTAATTAAATCGTATCATATCATGCCAGTGTGGCGTGGCAGTGATAATGTTCATTGTTGCTTAGATTAGCCGTCCAGGGTGATAATTCCGATGGTTGATTGGTACGACGAACCTCATAACCATGTTAGGTGTCAACTTGGCAACTTTCAATTACGCTAATTATCAACGCCTTAGTGGCGTCACGACTGATGCCGACAATTAAAGAGACTAGCATTGTGCATGTCCGTTGCAACATAATCTCAAAAAAGAGTCATACATAAATATAAGGGAATCCCAATTTATGTTGCAGCAACAATGACGCCAACCACATAGACATGTTGGAGGCTGGGAGTTTAATATAATTGGCAAACTTCAGATCCAAGGATTCCAATGTCCTTGTTGTCCAGTTTTTTTTCTTGTTTTTAGAGACCACTTCAGATCCAAGGATTCCAAGTTCCTATGTTTGATAATTGATATACACCTATACCTCAACTGTTTTATCAAAATTGTTTTAGCTGGACTCAATTCCAGGTTTGATCTGATCTAAGTACAGAATTTACAACTAAAATACTAATCATTTGCATCCAAACTTGTAAAATAAACATCATTCATTACGTATCGAGGAAAAGGTGTACCTTGTAATGTGTCAACAAGCTATTCCAAAGTGGTTGTTTGCTTAAAACTTTAGGATTGCCAAGAATGACTATACCATACCGAGCACGAGTTAATGCAACATTTAACCTGTGTGGATCATTAAGAAACCCAATACCCTGAAAGAGCAAAGAAAATGGTATGTCACATCAATTTACACGATCTAGCGCACAACAGTTTGCTCACCAAGCATGAACAGAACACATACAAACAACATGATTCAGTTACTACAGAATATATATCAAATGCATTCAACACAACAACAAAAAAATGCATAGATGCTTCATACAAGAATATTCTAACGGCCTTGGCAGCCTCAAGTGTCAACTTCTACAGGTTTCCAAAATATAAGTAGAACATTTACTAAATTGAATGCAAATGGCTATTTACAGATTGGCTGTGACCACTTGACCAGACAATAATTAAACTGTTAGCATTTACAAGCATATGGTATCGACACACACAAAACAAATAATTTTAAAGGAGATGGCAAACTCTTTAACTTGCATTACATCTAAAATGCACTTTGCATAAATTACCATAGTACATGTCAACTTTTGTCAAGAAAATTATGGGAGGAAATCAGATAGAACAACAAAGAACCATACCTGGTGCTCATTGTTTCTAACACAAGACAGAATAATGTAATCTTTCTCTCTTCCCTGAAAGGAGTCGACACTTGCTACCTGACATAAGTACAAATAATATAGCGATGCAATTTCCAACATGAGGGGCCTAACATTATAATTTACGCGTGTTAGGGTTAACCTCAATTTCCTTGTAAAGTTGTTGGCGAAGAGAACCATTCCTTGACATATAATTCACAATATATGCCCTTTGTCCTTCATAAGGTGTGATAACCCCAATCTGCACATTAAACAAAATATTAATACATATCCAGTTTCCACAGAATTAGTGATTTTTTAATAAAGGGGTTGGTGCACAAATTGAGATGAAAGGTAAAACATTGGAAGATACCTGGCTTGGTACAACACCACTTCTTAGAAATGTAGTCACAATGTTTTCTACATTTGCAGCTTCAGTTCTATTGAGGTAAGATGTCCCGCTAGCATTGATCTCTTCTTGTCCCATCTACAGAAAATTAGTATCAATCAGTCTAAATAAGCAGGAAGAGCTTTTGCATGTACGAAAAATGGCAGCTTGGTGGTTGTCCAAGAAGGTACCTGCACATAGAAGAACATAGGCCGATTAGGAACAGGCCAAGGAAAATCAATTCCAGATGACTGTCTCTCATTTACAGTTACTCCATTTTGCAGTGTGCCTTCATAGAAGCAGTTGGACGGAAATTCTGAAAGACAAGGGTGCATTCTGTATTGGACCTATAAATCAAGGATGATTAAGATAGAATCATTAGCTTTCTTCTAAAAGAATGTTAACAGTTAATTGCTGCAATATCATGGTATAAAACTTGGAAATAACTTGGTGGATATCGCACATCCTACAAAAAATCAGACATAGACTTCATGTTCATACTTAAAACTCATTTCCATTAAACTTGATTATACAACTGTGTACCAACAGAGTTGGGAAACTGTAGATAAAATCCCCTAAAAAATATCATGGAATTTGAAATTAAATAAACAAGAACAATAAGATTACAAATGAAGTGTTAACAGATTAACTGCATTGTATAGCTTAGCTAGACATTCTTCTAGCTTAATAGTTCCTAGCTTGATTTTCAGAAGTGCCAAATGCTACTAAACCATTCACAAAACTTAGATCCTCAAGCACTTGCCACAATCAGGACTCAAAAGAGTTCACATCAAATCTATAATTTCAGAGAGAGAGAGAGCGCATGTACCAAACAATCGATGACATCAAGAGCACCAGCACAATCTGCTGCTGCCACAAGCTGCACATGCAGAACAAGATTAACAAACAAAAGCACAGAGAAAGGAGATATTAAAACAAAAAGAGTTAAGCTTTAAGCAATAGGTTTGTTGCGATGATTCAAAGATCCGCTACAAAAACCTATTTTTCTAGTTGTTGCTCAAGTATGAACAGATTGGACCAGGGATATCAATTCAGAATTTCAGACATCATAGACCATTGGATCACAACATAGCATACAGTGTTATGGGCTTATGGGACATATACACAAGATCAAGTCCTCACAAACAGAGCCATCATAACTTATCTATGATCAAACATAGACCAATACCCCCAATAAGCCAAGAAGCAATGATCCATGACATAAGCTAGTTCATTTCTTTCTATCCGCTTTGCTTGTGTAACAACTAAGAATTGACACACTGCATTTCCATGTCAAGCTACATTTGGCACTCACATTTGTGATGGTCAAGGTAAGAAGTTCTAAATTTGCAAGATCATTCCAAGAAAATCAATGTCATACATATAGCCTAGCACTTTCTTATGTTCCATGCACAACATTAATCATCAACTAATAAATAAGTGAAAGAAATCAAGATAAAATAACTGGGAACAAACCATAACGAACGGCATCCCAGACCGACTCTCAGAATCAATACTCACTACCCCGCAGAACAATATGTCACATTCAATATTGTGTGCATGCAGTTTTATGGTTTTGAATACTTCACGCACCTGACCAAATTACGAACCGACTCATGAAACAACGAAAGAAATGCCAACAAGAAACTACCTTGATGACTACAAGAGAAATGCGTGGTACATATATCCCAACCATTTCATGGAGCCGCATTGCTGATCATAAGGCAAAATGCAACGCAAGACATAACTTGTCTGGTAATGCCACTCACCAGCTTGAGCGCGGCGAGCGCCTGACTGACATAGAGGATGACGGTGAGCTTCTGCTGCAGCGCGATGAGGTTGCCCCGCTTCGCATTGAGCTCCTGCACCTGCCGTGCGTACCCAACAAGGTCACCGGTGAGCATCCGAACCACCTCCCTAAGCTCCCGGATCCTCCCGACCGCCGCAACAATCTCCCCGTTGAGTCCACGCAGCCGGCCCTGCGCCTCGTAGAATGACTCCGAACGCCGCGCGATCTCCCGCACGAGGTGCGCCTCCACCACATCCAGGTGCTGCCCGAGGCGCTCCTGCAGCGCGTCGTCGCCGAGCGGGCAGGCGGCCTTGAAGGTCGGCCCGTCCTCGAGCGCGAAATCCTCCTTGAAGATGAGCGCGGGCACCTCCCTGAGGCAGGCGGCGAGGCCGGACGACGCCAGGGCACCCTCAGCATCGGAGGCGGCGAGCTCGGCGGAGGCATGGAGGCGGATGTCGGCGAAGCGGGCGAAGGGGTCAGCGATGGCGGCGAGGTAGGGCGCGAAATCAGCGCGGGAGACCTCGCAGGGGTGGGAGGGTAGGGCAGGCGCGTCGGGCAGGGGCGTTGGTGGGGGCCAAGGGAGCCAAGAGGAGGAGGAGGCGGCGGAGGGGAGCGGGTTGTTGAGGAGCGCGGTTATGGACTGCGGGACGCCGCCGGGTGGCGCCACGGAGGCGGAGGTGGGGGAGTCGGTGGAGAGGGAGGAGGTGGATGAGATGGTGCGGAGGGGAGGGCGTGAGGCCATGGCGGCGGCGGAGGCGGTGGTGGCGGGGTTAGGGGAGGGGAGGAGGCATGGGGAGATCGGGATCTGGAAGGCCGGGAAGCCGAAGCGAAGCGAAGCTTGGGGTGTCAGATCTGGTGGTCAGGTGGGAGGAGGAAGGGGAGAAGAGAAGGAGGCGGCAGCGGCGGGTGGGGAGGGAAGGAGGAGGCGCCGGCACGTGGGGGCGGAAGAGGAGGCGATACGGGATGGGGAGAAGGAGATGCAGGGTGGGGAGGGAAAGAGGCGGCGGCGGCGGGTGGGGAGGGAAGGAGGAGGCGCCGGCGCGTGGGGGGCGGAAGAGGAGGCGGTGCGGGGTGGGGTTCTGGGTTCAATGATGTGCATGATCCGGATGATTTTGGCCTTAGGATCTTCAATGAGTAAGAGAAGAAGGCTTGGGGAGAGATCCAGACCATTCATTTGTATGAAATTGGATTACTTTGGTACACAAATCTGGGTGGACTTAGATTAGGCATGACTGTGGGGGTGGTTGAGGGGGGTGGATTTAGTAAAGAAAATTTTGGTGTATTATAGAGGGGTAGAGATAAATAATAGTTAAAACTTTTTCTTATGGTATTTAGAATCTTCACTTAAGTGACTTTAAGAGTCATCAAGTTCAGATTGCACCAACTATACTTTACAAAACAAGACTAGCAACCTAAAACAACAAAATCGGTCACCAACAACACAAGACAGGTCAGACCATCATGGATTGGTTGGTCTGACCGCCGAGCTCGGTCTGACCGCAAGTGCAATAACAGTCTAACTGCTGAGGCCGGTTTGATCAGAGGTCCAGGGCCGGTTTGACTGATTCTCTGTTCCCATAACTCTCGGGACAAATCTAAAATCTTAAGAAGTTCGATTCTCATCTAAACACTTTTAAATTTTGCATGAGACTTGTTCAAGGCATTAAGAACCTGAACTAATCAAGAGTCTCAATGTTCTTGGACTCATGTTCACTGAATTTGAGAGAATCAAATATAGGGCATAAGAATACCAAAAACCATAAAACTCAAATTACTTCTTATTTGTATGGATCTAAGTCGTGAGGTCTCCTAGATCTATTTTCATATATCATGGTAAGGTAATTTAAGAAAGAGTTCAGGCTAGAACACCCACAAACATGAAATCACAAATTTAACTCAAGAACAAGTAAAACTGCAGGACTAGTATAGCAACAGATGGGGGTGAATAGTGTCTTCAAAATTTTTTCCTAAATATTCACCAATCCCTTACTCCAATAGCTACAGAGCTATGAAAATCTATGATGAAATGCCAACATAAAAGGCAGTAAATCAAGAAGCTAGAAATCCAAGGAATGAACAGTAAAATCGGTAGTACTGCTATAGTTGATTCTGTCTTACTTTCTTGATCGTGGTAGCGTCCTCATGGTAGATGTGAGGGTCTTCCGGATCTCATGAGCAGACCGCAAATGAGTAACTCGCTCAAACTCAGATCGACTAATTTCTTGAATTAGAAAATTATGAGTCTTGTTGTTTGCCTCTACATCTGGTGTAACCTAATCATGGGCCAGCACAACATAAGAATTCTTGAACTTAATCTAAATTGTGTGCCCTTGGGTTTCGATGTAGAATTGCATACAAGTCTTCCAATAAGAAAAGTCAACTCTAATAAAAAATAGGTGGCTTGATTGAATACTTGTTTGATGCCATGGCTCCCGGACTCTGATACCACTTGTAGAATCGGTATGGCAACAGAGAGGGGGTGAATGGTGCCTTCAAAAAAAATTCTAAGTATTTTTTAATCATTAACTCCAATAGCTACAGAGTTATGCAGGTTTAGGATAGTAACACAACATAAAAGCCAGTAAATCAAGAAACTAGAAATTCAAGAAATGAACAGTAAAATTGGTAGTACAACTACAGTGATCGTGGTAGTACCGTTGCAGTGAATTCAGCTCGACGAACAACAAAAAAGCAGCGCTTTTTCAAAATCAATAATACATTAACTTGTGATTTGTAGATCCAAATGACTTAAAACTTGTCATGCACTTTCCCTAGGATGTCACGAACCTATTCTAACCAATGATTGAGAGAATCATTATCAAAGTTATGACCTTTTTCATATGAAGGAAGGTTTTATACCAAAATGAGTAAAAATAAAAAACGGTGAATATGACTTGCTTGTGAGTGAATAATGACCAAGATGGATCTAAATGTATTTCTACATGTCACAATAAGCTAGAACACCCAAGGAATTGAGCCAAAAATAGCTACATCAAGAAATCACTCTGAGAGGCCAAATCAAGTAAAAACTTCGCAACTTTAAGAACTTACCAAATCTGATGCCTAGATAGATGGGGATTGATTTCCACAGGACATCTCCATCACTTTCATGTCCTTGGAATCGACAAGATCAAGAAGGGAAGAGAGAAAATCAAAACCAACCAAAGCAAGAGCAAATCAACCAAAACAAGATAGATCCATAAGACATGAACATGGTTGATATATTGCTACATGAGAATGAATGTTTTATAACCACTCCACCTGGAGGATAAATGAGCACACAACAATACTCACACTTCTCAAATTCTAACCCTAGAACACTTGACTTCAATGTGTAAAGCTAGGATAGTTAACTAGCAAGTCTTCATATCAACTAGTTAAATAGACAAGACAACTAATCTCATCTAACTCTAATGGATACTATCCACTTAGCACATATGAGAGAAACTCGTTAACCCCACACAACACGGGTTTTACTCACACACTATACTTATACACGTATTTCAAAGCACATAAGTTTGAATCCGCTAAGTCCTTAACCTTTAATTCAACTTGATCTTCTAAGGTTCTCCTTGACCTAAACCCCTTTCCCAAGCACCGCTGTTTTGATCTAAAGTAGTTTCTGGTATTTTGGTATATTTTAGTCAACTTACCAAAATACCCTTCCTTGATCTGGTCTTCATCTTCTCTTGCAAGCAATCACTATGTTTGCCACGTATCGATGAACCACTGGCTTGCCACGTATCGGCAAGTCTCTCCCATTATGGTTTCACTGGATCATGCCTCACATGGACTGACCAAGCCATATGGTACAACCCGTTGCTTGAACTTTCCTTCAATATTTTCCGCCTTTCTCGTGGCATGTTTGAGCTCAACCATCTCACTTGGCATCCTTAATCATTCTGAGCCTCAGTTCCTCCATGAGGGTAGCCTTGATCCTTTCCATTGACCATGGTTGATTCCAAGCTACCCTGCATATCGAAAGACCAAGAAATTATTTTCAGGTATAAATTCTTCACAACGTGACTCACGTTAGTCAAAACATGCTTCATGTAACATTAATGTAACATTAATGCACTAACCTAGGCCAACCCAAATCAATCAATGACTTAAATTCCCAAAATCCAAGAATTGTCACCTGGACTGATACTACCACACCACACAACTAGACATCTCTGGAAAAAGGCTACCAGCAAGTAAACTGTGGTACTACCGCTTTGCGATATGACCGTTGCGGTCATGCCAATTTCCCTGAAAATTTTGAAACCGATCCTGATAAAATATATATTTGCAAAATCAAATATCCACCTCACAAAACTTGTAATGGTTCATCACAACACTATCTTGGACCTTCTCACTTGGTCTTTCAAAATGCAAGTAAGAACACAAACAAGAACATGATTGAGGCAAAGATTTGATCTATTTTCAATGGAGTATGAAGTTTACATACTCATAAATGATTATAAGGTGCAACTAAAGCGCCTCCCTTTTCTATTTCACAACTATGGAAAGTAGACAAGGTGGTAAAATAAAACCTAAACCCTATAATCCTTGCCATCTACCACCTCCTCTCCTACCCTTTAATAACTAGTAATAACCCTAATGAATCCAACCTATTAAGCCAACCGAAAAACCCGTCAACCACTCTAATGTGAGTTTTACACACTCAATCCGCTAACACCTTAGCGGCTGATCTATTTAGTAATTCTAGCTCTTCTTAACCTAAACTAGTTCTCCTTTGCATCTCTCTGTACCGCTATTTTGATCAAGGCACTAATCCGGTATTTGGTCAACTATCAAAATACCCTCAGCGAAGCTTTCGGGCACCTTTCCTTGACTGTCTCTACCTTCAGCTCAAAGCATCTCCGCATGCTTTGACACATAACCCGTAAGTGCTTTGACACATAACCTGTAGTGCACTATGACTAGCCGTCACATCTACATGCATTCGGTCTCATCTGAATTGTCTCTACGTGTATCAGCCTCGTTACTTGGCGCATCACATGCACCAACTCGCCTCTTCATTATCCTTGCCTTCTCTGTACTTTTCACTTGAGCCACGTAGTCTCACCCGGACTTACACGACCACTCGGACATCAGCTTCCCGGGCTAGTCCCGGTCCCTTAATGTCGATCGCTGACGTTCTCCAATCCACCTGTACATCCAAAGACCAAGTAAGCATCTCGATCACAAGTTCCATGCACTTAACTTACGTTAGTCAAAACCATGCATCATGCAACACAACACAACTAACCAGTGGCACACATGTCATGCGCACACTCATCCAACTCAAAACTATTTTCATTACTCTCTAGCCGCACTCACCGGTCTGACCGTACTTCCTGTGCCTGTCAGACCGCCCCGATCAGACCATCGGCCACTGGCCGATCTGACTGCTTAAAATCACCAGAAGCACTATATCTAAAATTTCGGTTAAACCCTATCTAGTTTCAGCTACAATTTCCAATTTTAGTGGCATCTAGTGCCAACTCACCCCAAACAAGTCTATACATGTGTTTGGTATTTATTTTCCCCAAAAATCTATGGTCGGTTTGACCACCCAGTCATTGTGGTCAGACCACTAGCCATCAACCAATCTGACTACTAGACATCAGTCGGTCAGACACTCAGACCACCTCAATCCTTATAGCACAATCTAAAATCTGAATTTTCTAAAACATTTACACAATTCAAATTTAACTCGGCTAATGTGTCGTTTGTTCGTCACAGACATATATGCTAGATTTTCTACATGGTCTCTCGGTAGCAGGTACCGTTCGTGCGTCGAGATAGACATCAGTTCAGTTCATGGCTGAGTTCTTTACTGTATATATAAAGTTATCGTGGTTGTGCAGGAACGATGTAATCGCCAAGTTCCCACGTGCATAATTGTACTAGATTCAGATAATAAGTTATCATGAATGGAGGCGGGCGCGTCTATCAGGTGAATGTTCACTCAATCGCGCAACCGACGACCACACATTAGCGGCCCAGTCCTCTCACCGTTTTCTCTTGCTTTCAATGAACCACCATCTCCACGCCTTAGCCGCCATTGCCGCCGCTTCCGCTTGTCCAGCTCTTGCCGCCTATCAGCTTGCAATCTGCCTTCTCCATCGGCCGCCCAGTCCTACATGCGTACAGAGTACAGACACGCTGCCTCCACTGCCATTTTACATTGTTGTTGATCCATTGACTGCCAGGCCAGCCACCAGGTAGCGCAGCACCACTCTTGTGGCTAGAGGTACCCTCGCCACCAGAATTGTCAAACATAAGGTTGGGCTAACTGGGTGCATGTACAGTAGAATAGTAACGAGAAGGTTCGTCGGTTTATTACTCCCTCAGTTATTTTTTAGACGTGCAATCAACTTTTAAATCTCTAATACATACAAAGTATTTCGATTTGTTACGTGAAAATAACATCACTAGATTTCTCATCAAAAGTAATTTTATATCATTGTATTTTAAATATTTGTCGTTAACATATAATCAGAAAAAACGTAGTTTAATTTGTTTATTGTAGAGTAACGTGGCGATGTAAAAAAAAATGACAGTACGTATCACTACTACAGAAATTCACATTACAGACGGTTCAGAAACGTCATCACAGACGGTTTTCTGAACCGTCTGAAATTATGGGTCAGTGATAATCCAAGTTATCACAGACGGTTTTCGAACCGTCTGTGATTATGCGATATCACAGACGGTTTTTCATTAAAAACCGTCTGTGATATCGGATAATCACAGACGGTTTTTAATAAAAAACCGTCTGTGATATCGCATAATCACAGACGGTTTTTTATGAAAAACCGTCTGTGATATCGCATAATCACAGACGGTTTTTAATGAAAAACCGTCTGTGATACTCCTCCCCCCAGCAGAATCTATTTCTGTTTATAGCTAGCCTCAGGAAATGCTAGCCATGCCCTCTGAAACAAGCAGATAATCACAGACAAAAAACATACAATTCACACATCTCATTTCCTTTCAGACACATTTCACAGACATAAAACATCCCATTGACATCGCACTTCATTTCACAAACATAAAGCATGCATCCATTTCGCAAATCGATTAATTGAATTGAAATGAAATATCTATTAACAAATGCACAGTTACAAAAGATGTGCACTACATTTGCACTTAGTGATAAGACCAATAAGAAATCGTGGTGCGCAGTGGAACCGTCCTCCTGGCGTTATGACTTGAGTCAGCAAAAAGTACGCCAACTCTCCTCGAATCCCTCCAAGAATAGGCTGTTTCAATGCAGTTGACGGGATGGGCGCAGCCTGTCGATAGGAATATCAATGTGCGTATATATGTAACGTGTTAAGTATGAAGTAATTATGGGAAGAGTGACAAACCTTGCGATTGGTGAGCCTCGAGGAATCGAGGAGTAGTTCCATATGTTGGCAAACGTAGTATCCACATGTGTTGCCCGGCTCCTGCTGGTGACACTGCAAAAAATGGAATGTGTTAGTTCAAGAGGCATTAGTACCAACTGTTGCATAGGATTAATTAATGTGAAATAGCGAATACCTTAAAATCTCGAACATGTGTCAGCAGGGCTTTGGCCCCGCGCTTCGAGTCACCTCCCTTTTCAATGTAGGTGGCGAACGCCCTACGTAATTCGAAAAAGTTAACCTTAATCATTCGGAAGGAAAGAAAGTACAATGTAGATATGTATGGGGAATATGTGCTTACCTATCGATTACTTGGCTGAGAACTGTGAAGTCCATTTTATTCTTACTTAGGGAATCAAGGTAATATATCTTGTTCCATTCTGGTACAATTACTATTAAAATCCAATGAAAGTTCTGAAGGAAGGACATAAGTACATAATCCTTCTTGACGCAACCCAGCAGTCCTGCTGCAATGTACCTCTCGACGAGGGGTGTATCCTGGTCGATGGTTTCCTTGGCGACCAATTGTGGGTCCAAGAAACCAACTGATAAGTTGGATGATCTAGCTTTAATCAGCATGTGTCTATATATATACACACGAAAGCAAAAAATTAGATATGGCATTTATCGGTATGACATTAACGGAGACTGTGATTGTACACACTTACAGCGTCCAGCATCGAATGATTGAGACGTCAAGAGCGTTGAACGTGAACAGATCGAATAAATCCTCATAGGCGACCACGAACATACACTCTTGAAAACTGTGGTGTAAATCTTCTTCGGTGAATTTGACAGTGATACTTGAAGTCCGTTCTCCCTCTAGCTTATTGAACTGCTGCATATACCACATGTGCAATTGCATGCAACTATATGGTAGCTTTTCGAGGTATTTTTCCTCGAGCAACGGCTGACCAAGCACGAATTTGCGGGCCAAAGGTAGGTACGGAATATCATCATTGGTCTTCTTTGCTTTGCCCTTGCTGGCCTTGCTGCATCGGCTATAGGCCGACTTAACGACAGTTGGCAGCAGCGGTGCAAGTTGCTCTGGCGAGAATAGGACCCGTGGAGATAGCACCGGTGCAGTATCCGGTGGTGGAACCGACTGGTCTTGTAATGGAGATGGCACCAGTGCAAGTTGCTCTGGCGAGAGTATGACCAGTGGAGATAGCACCGGTGCAGTATCCGGAGATAGCCCCTTCGTTCCACAGTACTTTTAGATCTTCCACCAACGGTGCTAGGAACACATCGATATTATTCCCAGGTTGTTTTGGCCATTGGATAAGTATCGACAGCAAAATGTACTTTCGCTTCATACACAACCAAGGAGGAAAGTTATATATGCAGAGAGTCACGGGCCATGTGCTGTGTCGGCTGCTCATGCTACTGAAAGGATTCATTCCATCTGTACTCAGTCCAAACCTTATATTCCTTGGTTCTACACCGAACTCTGCAAAACTCCTATCGATGTTTCTCCACTGCGCGGAATCAGCAAGGTGTCTTATCATTCCATCCTTCTTGCGTTCCTCCAAGTGCCAACGCAGCAGTTTTGCCTCCTTTGGATTTGCAAAACACCTTTTCAAACGGGGAATTATAGGAAAATATCATGCCACCTTAGCAGGAGGTCCTTTCTTCGCCTCTGTTCCCTCGCCATCATCTGATTGATTGTTACGTTTGTATCGGGATGCGTTGCACACCGGACATACATGCATGTTTGCATACTCTTTACGGTAGAGGATACAGTCGTTCGGGCATGCATGTATTCTTTCTACTTCCATTCCCAACGGACAAAGAACCTTCTTGGCTTTATACGTGGTTTTAGGCAACTCGTTTCCCTCCGGAAGCATGTCCGCTAAAAGACCTAGCAGCGCCGTGAAACTCCTGTCGGACCAACCGTTGCTTGCCTTCAATTTCAACAGTTCAAGCACGGCCGACAACCTCGTGTACTTGCAGCTCGTGTACAAAGGTTTCTCTGAGTCCTCCATCAAGCCACGGAATTTAACATACTCTCTCTCATCATAGTTCTCTTCTACATCGCGAAGCATCTGATCCAGATTATCATCGTGCAACCTATCCGAATCCGAGCCACAATCGACATCAACCGGCGGCATGTCATTCACTTCACCGGCGATGTCATCCGGGGGCATATCATTCACTTCGCCGGCGATGTCATCCGGGGGCATATCATTCACTTCACCGACGATGTCATCCGGCGGCATATGATCATTCACTTCGCCATGACTGGTCCAACACGTATAATCCTTTTTGAAACCCCTCCGAATCAAGTGCGCTACAATTTGCCCTCGGTTCTTAAACATCTTCAAATTCTCGCAGTCAGTGCATGGACAGCACATATATTCCACCCCCTTATTCAACATATCCTCCTCGGCGGCTCTTATAAAAGCAGAAACGCCATTAATGTACTCTTCACTCACACGGCTCGCGGCATACATCCAGCTTCGGTCCTACGTTACGTACATATATAACAAC
Organism: Dendrocalamus latiflorus; assembly: GCA_017311315.1. NCBI lineage: Eukaryota > Viridiplantae > Streptophyta > Magnoliopsida > Poales > Poaceae > Dendrocalamus > Dendrocalamus latiflorus. Next base: position 37,539,772 of record CM029664.1, read on the forward strand.
TTAGTATTAAAATCTAGATTAACTAATTATAACTACATATATACGGGCCACATTTATTATATTGAGACTTAATTTGCTAGCTCAATTCATATTACAAACACAACAGCTATTATATAACCAACAATTTTGCAAATTAACCATCTTCAATAACCACTAATGGATTACTTAGACCTAAATTGTAATGCAATTAAAGAAAAAATAAATTACATTACTAACCATATCTAAAGCAACCAGGAAAGACTGAATATTCAAAGCTCAATCTCTGCCTCTTCCCACCAAATTAACTGGCCTGAAATCGCCTAGCTTCCTCCCGAGTGAAAAAGTGCGCAGCAGTGGCTAGATCTGGATCGAAATGAAGACAGATGCGGTCTGAGCAGCGCAATAAATGCCTTAGCCATTATCACAGACGGTTTTTAACTAAAAACCGTCTGTGAATTATCACAGACGGTTTTTGATTAAAAACCGTCTGTGATAATCTGGGATTATCACAGACGGTTTTTAATACAGACCGTCTGTGATACTTCGGTAATAACCGCCTGTGATAATCCATTTTCCCGCCACAAATACCACAGACGGCCTCCTAATTACAACCGTCTGTAATAGTGTTCATCAGAGATGGTTTCACAAAACCGTCTGTGATGAGGCGTCTACTATGAGGCTTTCTGTAGTAATGTATGTACCATCAACACACACTTTGATTTCCTGTACCTTTGACATCGATTTTGCCCATGTTTGCCTTCAGCATGTCAGTGTGTGTAGCATCAACAGCCGTGCATTTACCATTCATGGCTAAGTTGTCGCGCGCGACAGCGTACACAGTTCAGGCACTAGCTAAGCTAGGCGATTCAGCCATGGAAACTCAAATCCTAAGCTAAGCTCCTTAATTAACGTAGAATCGAAAGCGATTACTAGAGATGGTGAATAGAAGTTTACTCTTTTCTTTACATTAAATCAAATGCCCAAGTTATCTATGGCTTCAAAACTCATAGCAAAAGATTAAGCGCACGAAGCCTACAAGCCAACCATACAAAAATTGAGCTCAAACACTTCTCTGGCAATCTAATCGCAAGGAGGTGGTAGTCTGACCGTTTGGTTGGTATTACCGTAAGTCACCGCCGGTCAGGCTGCTCGGCCAGTCTAATGAGTGCCTTGGGGCAGTCTGACTGAAGCTCAAGCAGAAGCAAGAGCAGCTCGAGTTCAAACCTCCAAAAAAGTCAACTCACAATCACAGCTCTAAATATTATGAAACTTGGTATAAACCTTCACAAGGATGTCAAGAACTTATATATTCTAAGCAAAGATCAAGAAAATCAATGTTAAAATTCCAACTTTTATATAAAACAAGGATAGACTAAGGTTTACTCGTGTGCTAAGAATGGTCAAGATAACCTGGATAAACTCCCACATGTCCTAGCAAGCAAGGCCATGGTAACAACCACATCAAAGACACGAGGATCGAGATCTCTCACTGATGGCCTCAAATCAAGCCAAAACTAGACAAACTCAACAACTTTCTATAGAACGTGCCTAGATAGATGAGATCTAATCTCCAAGAGATATCTTGTCGGAACCCGGAGCAACGACTCCAGGATCCTCTGTGTAAATCGCACTAGTCCAGGATCAGCTAGTGCACACAGTGGACAACAAAGATAAATACCAAGCATAATGACATTTATTTAAAGAGTACGGCCTTATGGCCAGCGTTTACATCATCGCACATTGGCAAAAATAACTGCAAAAGAACTGCGGAAGCGAAGCTGAAAAGACGAAGCCCAAGCCTGCCCACAGGCAAACAACTGCAAGACGTGGCCTATTCGTTCTGGTCTTCACCGTAGTCGAAGTCGTCTTCCTCTGTGTGGAGATAGCAACAATGAGTACAAACTTGTACTCCGCAAGTCACACGGAGAAATGCAATATAATGATAAAGGCTTCAATGGAAGGCTCATAGGGTTAGTTTGCATAAAACAGCATTTAATGAAATACAGTAAATAGATTGAAATTGCTGAACTTGATACAATAAGTAAAGCAATACTTGCAATTGAAAATATTACCGTCAGTGCAGGCTCCGACCAAACACCAACCTATCCACGGGCATCCCACCCGGACCATCTTTTCCAAAAGATCACGTATGAATTCCATCCATCCACACGCTTTCACTGCGCAACTCTGATGAATTCCATCCATTCACCAGACTTCAAACTCTTACGGATTCCATCCATCCGTAAGGTTTTCATCTCTCGTGGATTCCATCCATCCACAAGGTTTTCGAAAATAAATTTTGAAAAACAAAGTCTAATCCATGAAAAACTTTACTCAGCATGCCCATGACCGTGGGCACGGCTATCCAGGATAGGTTATACACTCTGCAGAGGTTGTACAGCTTTACCCACAAGACACGATCATCTCATATTGCCACCGGTTTACACACTTCCTTTGGTGTGCGGCGAGGAGTCGTGACAAGGCCTTTACAATGCGAAGCCTTCAACCTGGCCAAGCCAACTCTAAGGTTTCACCCCAGTAAGGAATCCACCAGACCGGGACCCCCTCTTGAGCCGAGTGAGACTTCTCATGGCCTACGCCACGCTCACTTTCATCCTACGAAATGGCTCAGGTTGGGACCCGCAAATTATTCAGCCAGGGCTGTCCCATACCAGCCTTGTGGTAGTACGTTAGGGCTTTGCAACGGTAGCTCACAGACCGGTCCTTAATCTGACTTAGGCTCAACCACATACCCCTTGTGCCCGACAATCAACACTGTGTCTCCGAACAACAGTGCATGCCTGCACCCACCACCTAACCATTAGCCCAAATCTAAACCAGATTTTGTATTTTGATTCAAAATATTTTATCATCCTTCTTGACTCTCCGAAGTCAAGAATACATATCATTTTATGTAAACAGGGTCATCATTTTATGTGAAAGATATCCCAAAACAAAATTATACGATTAAGCAGGGCTAAGCATTTGATTAAACTCTCTAGCCAACACTAATGTATTAACTAGAGTTTGAATCTAGGGTGACAAGGTATAAGGGATTCAATAACAATGGAGGAATTAACAAGTAGGCAATAACTAAATTTAAAACTGAATTGAAATACGTTGATTAAACATATGCATGCAATATAATTTGAATCAACATAATTTTATTTTGAAAACTGGGATCAACATGATCAAGGAGTGTGACTTGCCTTGCTCTTCAACTTGGCTTGGATCTTCGTCGAAGAAATTTCCTGAATCGTCGAAGTCTACACGTGAAAATAACCCACCAAATTCAAATAAATTCAAATTAAATTAAAATTGACTTCAAATATTTGAATTGAGGCTAGAAATGGATAGAGGGGAATTTTTGATGAATTTAGGAATTTGAATGGGCCAAATCGGAGTTAGAACGAAGAAGAACGGGCTCCGGGAAGTTTAAAATCAGGGAAAAAGGAAAAAGAGGATTTTTAGAATTATTTTTCTAAAGGAAAATCAGAATTATTGCGTCAGCAGAGATTTTCTTTTTGGACGAATTATTTTTCAACGGGAAATTCGGATTAACTGCGCCAGCATGACGTCAGCTCAGGGGGAGTCACGCTGACGTGTGGGCCCCTGGTCCATGGACTAGGTCCAGGGAGGGAGAAGGCGGCTGAGGTGGCAGGGGGGAGGCGGGTGGCGCTGACGGAGCTCGGTCAGGGCGAGGTGGCGCTGGCGTGGCGCCATGTCACCGGCCACGTAGGCACGGCGACGCCAACGTGGGAGGCTGGCCGGAGGGCGCACGGGGGAGCGGGCTTCGCCGGCGCTCCGGCGGGCGACGGCCGTCGGCGAGGGGCGGAGGGGGACGAGGGGGTGACGGGGAGCATGGCGGTGGCTGCGTGCTTACCGGAGGCGAACGGCGGTGAGCTGGCGGCGAGCTGAGGCGGCGGCGAGCTCGGGTCTCGCGGTGCGGCGGTGATGGAGTGGCCGGGAGGGGATGAGGAGTGGAGGGGGAGGCGGTGCGAAGTGAGGGGAGGCCGGGGGCGGGGGTTTTATAGGGGGTGGAGGGCGGAGGCGCCGCGGATTCTTCGCCGGAGATGGCGCGGGCGGCGACGGTTACGGGCGGAATTAGGGGAGGGGCGGCGCACGGGAATGGGGGATTTTGGGCGCGGGATGGCGGAGGGGGTCCGCGCGCGGTTTGGGGGAGAAGAAAGGGAAACGGGGCAGGCGCGTGCGGAATGGCCGGCGAGGAAGACGGGGCCGACGCGAGGAGGGAGAAGACCGCGCGGGGAAGACGCGCCTGACAGGCGGGCCCCGCGCGCAGAGAGAGAGAGAGGGCGCGAGGAGGCGGGGCGTCGGATGGCGATCGGAGGGCTGGCGCATGGGGGCGATGGACGGGCCAGATGGGCCAAGGGAGGAGGCGTGGCGCGGATCGGGCCCGACCACGTGTCAGCCCGAGAGGGAGGCAGGGTGGAGCGCGGCGGAGTGACGTGGGCGCAATCCGGCCGTCCACGTGGCGGCCGGAGGGAGAGGAGGGAATTTTATTTTTGATTTTTGATTTAGGATTTTCAGAAAATCCCAGAAAATTCAATAAGCCTCAGAAAAATACCAAATAACTTCCAAAAATTCGAGGAAAATTCACAGAAGCTCCTGGTGACATTTTGGACTTAATAAAAATATTTCCAACTAATGTTGGTATTTAATTTTCATACTTTAAAATACTTTTTAATTTCAAAATTACATTTTTGAACTCCAGAAAATCCAGGAAACCAAATAAAAGCCAAATAACTCCAAATAATTAATTTGAACTAGGATTTTCATATAAAATCAAAATATCATTTTATTTAATAATAATTTTAGGTTTTTCTGAAAATGCTTTTTAAATCCAGCTTTTCAAAAGCAGAAATTCAGAGCAAATCCAAATTTAAACTTTAGGCAACAAAACACTTATTTTAGATTAAATTTTAATTTTAATTGATTTTTATTTATTTCTTTATTTATTTTATTTTAACAAAAACCTGGGCTGTTACATATCTCCACCATCTACATGTCCTTGGCACTAACAAAGATCAAGAGGGAGGAGAAGGAAACATAAAAACCAAGCTAAATCAAGACTTTAATACTTGAGCAAGGAGGAGAAAAACTTAAATGAATGTTAATATCTATTGATACTTGAAGATAAATATTTACAACCACTCTCTAGCCACTTCACGAGCCTAAGAATGACAACAAGCTCAAGACCACGAGTCACAACGCATCTCACAAAGGTTCTCTCCAAGAATCCTAATTTCTCTCAGAGCCTTAGTACAAGTTCCCCCCAAACTTAGCACCTAAGCCACCTCCTCTCCTTCTTATATATGGATGTTCACAAGAAATCCTAACTAGTACCTCTAGTTGGTTTTCAAGCACTCTTACATGGGCTAACTCATTAACCCAACATCACACTAGATTTTACTCACACAAGTACGCTTCTCAAATAGCACACAATCATTAACTCATTAGCGATCAACACTTGATCCACTTAACATTTTTAGCATATCCTTGACTTAAACCACCACTCTTTTACCTCTTCACGTCGTGGTTTGATCAAGTCTTCAACTTTGCTTTTGGGGAAAAAGACAATTTTGCCCCTCAAGCCACTTTCTACGAAGCTTTGCACTTCTGTTGCCTTGAAGCAACCTCGTGATTTATCTTTAACTCCATGTGGCCCCAATGACTACCTACCAAGCCTCTCACACATCTAGATCCCATTGAATCGTCTTTGCTTGCAAACGGGCCTAAGTTATTTGGCGCGTCACATGCCTCTCTGTGCACCATGATGGCACCCAGCTTCCCTAACTATTCTAAGCCTCAGCTCCTCCCTGAGTGTAGCCCCGATCAACCTTGTCGTTACTCGTCATGTCCACCACCTGTAGCTCCCACTTCGGTTCTTTGTCTTCTTTACTTGTAACCACTTAGCTAACCTCAGTCATCTTCCTGCAGCACCTTGATCGCTCTAAACTTAAACTCCTCTAGCTTAGCTCTGATCCGTTCCACCTTATCATGACCTATCTCCAAAGTCCTATAACCAACAACAAGTAAACCATCACGTAGCACCTTATAATACACAAAATCATCAATTAACATAACTGATGAGCCAGGAACCCTTATCTTCACCTCAAAGCTTCTCCGCATACTTTGACACCTATCTGGTAGTGTCCAATGACTAGCTATCACGTCTTCAAGTATTCAGACTTTCCTGAACCGTCTCTATGTGCATCAGCCTCATCACTTGGTCCTTGTCTTCTCATGATTCTTGGCTTTTCTGTACTCACCGCTTGAGTTACGTAGCATCACCTTGACTTAGATGACTGTTCCGGACCTTAGCTCCTTGCCTAGTCCCAGTCAATGCTACCAATTGCTATGCCTTCCAAGCCACTTTCATATTCAAAGACCAAACAACCGTATTGAGCATAATTTCTATGCACTTGACTCATGTTAGTCAAAATAATACATCATGCAACATGCCACACCCAAGCAATGACACTCATGCCGTGGACACACTTAAACATGTCTATATCCATTTTCATCTACACCCTTAAAATGTCAGTTCTCGAGACACCAATCTGACCGCCCTCTCCAAGGCTGTCAGGTTGCCTCGGTCAGACTGCCAACCACTGCCCGGTCTAACAGCTTGGTCGGTGTGACCGCGACTTCAATACCAGCCACACCAGCTCGGTCCAACAGGCCACTATGGCCAGTCAGACCACACATGCCCAACTTCAAAACACACTCTCTGAAAAAAAATATCCATGAACTAGAAACCGGTCATACCGCTCCCCAGTCTGACCACTCCTAAAATCCAGTCACATTGGGCCCACGGTCTGACCTCTCACTTCATGTTGGTTAGACCACTAGAGACAGACAACAACTCTAAAAATTTCAAACTCTCTAAAAATCAAACTCAAACTTCGATAATTTTTATACATCAAACTCAAAAACTCATCATGCGTCATAGGATGACCTTCGTATGGTCTCATAATTAATATTCTCCTGCATAATCTCGAAGGAAAAAAAGCTTAGGTGCCGCTCAGTTGGGCTGAAATAAGGTGGTTTATGGCTGAAATTGCACTGTAGTTGACTGAAATTATATTGTAGCTGATGGTAGCTTATTTGGCGTAACTAAATTTAAAAAAATTTAAAAAAAAGGAAAAACAGGTTAGACATCATGGACAATGCAAACGAATATGGGAAAAAAGAACCAGCAAAAAAGCTCAAAAAGTCAAAAAGCCAGAAAAAGATGAAATTTAGGAATAGTGAAAAATAAACCAGAAGCCAGAAACTTAAACCGAAATGAGTGGGATTAGTCTAGCTTAAACTCAGTTTCAGGGTCCTGTGCTTTTGGTTGGTTACATACGTTTAGGTACCTACAACGACGGAGAGATGGTTGACGTCTTCCCGACTGAAGGATAGGAGTGCGGGGACAGCAGCAGCCTGTGCGAAGCGGAGTATGCCTGTCGGACGCCGGCTGCGCGCAGTGGCGAATCCACCGTGGGTGCTCCAGCACCCCCTCCTCCCACGGTGGAAGAAGACCCGACCGGCGGTCGCCCGGTCACTGCTACTGCCTGCTTGAACAAACGTCCAGGTTGAAGAACTGCCCGAACACGGTTGAAGAAAGCATGAGGCCAGGCCCAGTCGGTGTCTTACCGCCTAGCACCATAGCCGGCCCAATGAATCCTGGCCCAAAACCCAGAAAACTGTCTTAACAGTAGATACTAGATAAGGTGAGGAAGATGAACAGCACGCCTCAAGCCCTCAACAGTAGATTAGGTCATCAGGTCACGGAGAGGCCGAGCCGCCACCGAGTTGGAGTCTCAGAGAGAGAGTAGAGACTCACCGTCGTCGTCTGTAGCCCGGCGGCCGGCGCGGCGGAGGGGGAGCCAGGGATGGGGAGGCGGCCGGCGCGGCGGAGGGGGAGCCGGGGAGGGGGAGGCGGCCGGTGCAGCGGAGGGGGAGCCAAGGAGGGGGAGGCCGGAGGTGGCCGGCGCGGCGGAGGGGGAGCCGGGGAGGGGGAGGGTTGGGAGTTGGTCGGTCGGCGACTCGAGAGACGGAGAGTCGGAGAGGACGAGCTGCTGTGCGGCTGTGGTGACTGGTGAGGATGGAGAGGACAACGCGAGTGGCGACTGTGGTCTGTGGACCAGTGGACGTGGTGAGCACTAAGCATTGAGGTGAGGCGAGGCGAGGCGAGTTTATGGCCTGGGTGATTTGCGCTGCGCAGGAGCCAGCGACTCCGTCCGTGACGCACTGACGCGTGACTCCGTCTCTGTGGGACCATCCGGGCACCGGCGACGGTGAATCAGTGATACTAATGTGAGTGTATCTGTGAATGTCAATCCTATTTTATTATTATTCTATTGATTAGCTAAGTTGTTTAATCAGTTATTAACTAGTTGTTGTTTAATCACTACATTTGATATTTTTTACCTACAGATCGGTACTCATATTTATGAACATTTGGGGGCACATTATCCATTAGCAAGGTACTAAATTTATTGTATCGTGCATTTTCAATTTGTTTTGTTCCTATTTATGTATGAATTTGATATTCCAATGACAAAAGACTAGTAGATATAGCTTTGATATATTTATGTTGTGCTATAGTCTCAACAGTAGAGCTCCCCCTCTATTCTTATCCTGGATTCGCCACTGGCTGCGCGCATACCTGCGGTTTGCCGACAAGGGGACTTGGCCCTATTGAGTGACATGACTTTAAATGATATAACAGTGGTTGTTAGTTTTCTTAAGTTATATAAAGAAAAAATAAAGAAAAAATAAAAACATTGTTGTATCTACTTGGATGGTGAAAAAAGATAAAATCACATTAAGAAGTTAATGTATTTTAAATAGTTTTTGGTTTCTAAAAATTAGAAATTATCGTTATTTGAAATTAGACTTTGAACCACAAACCAAAAGGTAGAAGCCATCGTTGTTTATAATATGCCTTGAGCAGCTGAACGTTACCTGACCTACGTGGTGAAAGGACATGGATGCAAGGATATGGCCGTGTTGCAGGCCACGCATCCGCACGCTAGCATACAACGCTCTATCTTGTTGTATGCGAACTGCAAGGCTGTGAGCCAAGCAACGTTAGACTGTAGGAGTTTTGATGTGCTTTTGATTTGCAATAGTAAGTTCTTGTTATGAAATTTTATTGGGGGAGAACCAGTCGCAGTAAAATCCACTGCACGTATTAATCTGCCCCCGGTAAATGAATCACAGTGTAGTATTATGAAATTTGGTCTGTCAAAAAAATTTAATGAAATTTGGAAACGTCTAGCCGATTGGCCCGCCGCAATGAATGGAAATGCTGTCACTGATCACAACACTGTGTTATCGATTGCAAGGAGTCAGGAGACAACCATACATATGTATCATTCTTATCACTAGACACCTCAAAAGCTTAATTGGATACACGAGATCAAAGACCTGCCAGTGATCTTGATGTCCTAGCTAGCTTGCTGCCCATTTTCTGTTTCGACGTACACATGCATACATACGTACTTCGTAAATCCTCTCTGGGCCGAGCTCTACATATGAATATATAGAACCGTTGCACTTGCACCATATATGGGTATCATCATAGCCATTGTGCAATTCCTTCTCTTCACTTTGGCTTGAGATACTTAAACCTGTAGCCAAATTTTTTGATGAGAACAGTAGACGAGAGCCTTACTGAAAATCAAAATTGAAAGATGAGAGACCATGTGGAGGTGTCTCCATGTTTGTAATGAGTAATTGACGGTTGTGTTAGTGAGTTTGAGTTTGTTTTGGGTATTCTAGGGTTGAGTACCTTTCATTAATGCCATTGTTGATTATGCTGTTTCGTGCGGTGCTATGTGATGGTTTGCTTGTCTGTGTGGCTGCAGGACTTCGGAGCTAGGTCATGGTGAGGCGAGGAGAACCGGGACTAGGCACAGGAGGTGTTGAGGTCCAGACGGTCAGAGATGCGGAAGATGATCAAGGCTGCTGAGGTGGTTGCGAGTTGGGAGACGAGGACCGTAACTGGAGCTACCGGTGGTGAACACGACGGGCAACGACGAGTGGACCGGGGACTAGGCTCAGGGAGGACTCGGAGGTCCAGACAGTTGGATGTCGATTGCGGTCGTGTGCGACGGAACAGACTAGGACTAGACTCAGGTGGAGTCGGAGGTCCAGTCGGTCGAAGTCAGGTGGACACGACAGGCAGCGGCAAGATGGATCGGGACTAGGCTCAGGGAGGAGCTGAGGTCCAGACGGTCAAGATGCCGGGTACGATCGTGCGACAACAGGAAGCTTCCAGAAAGTTGCGGCAGGGGCATTTCGGTAAAATGCGCTCGGCTACGAAATTAGAAGCGGGTTCGGTTGAAGATAACGTGTTGGAGACCCGTTAGTGGAAAAGAGGAGGAGGTTAGGGTTTGGAGTGGAATGTGTGGTTTTCCCTCCAAATCCTGGTTGTGTTGACTATTGCCAAATATGTGTATGTGAGGTTGGAGTGGATGTTGGCCTGCACTTCTTGAATTCCCTCTTGAGGATGGGAGCCTCTCTATTTGAAGTGAGGGAGTTGGCAGTGCTGGGTGTGTGTCCAGAGCTGAGACAGTGTGGTCTCTGTGTGTTTGAGCTCTGCGTGTGTGGTCTTCTCTGAGAGAGAAGCATGTAGTGTGTGTTCTCCTTGTTTTCAATTGCGTATGGGGACGTAGAACACTTGCTTGTAATCATTCATCTCCCAGAAATGAATCCATTTGAGAATTTCAGCCTTGCTTTTTGCTCTCTGTTGATTTTCAATTTCAGCTGTCTCTTTGCTTCTTTTTGATTTTGAGTTGATTCTCTGCAAAGAAGGTGCAGCTCCTGGTTGCTCTGTGGTGGGAATATGTCTCAAGACTATTTGGTCAATTAGTTCCCAAGAGCCAAATGATTAAATCAAAGAATCACTCTTTTCACTCTTGGCTAGCTTCCTTTGTTCTCCCTCCTTTAGGGTTTGACGACAGAGCATGTTCAGTTCCATGATATTCTCAGTAGAATAACTGCTCTTGGTTCATGTTTTCAAGCCCTGAGGTCACTGCATAGCTGAATTCAAAGTTTCATAATCAAAAGATTAAAAAATGGCAAGAAATTTGGAAATTAGTCCTATTCCCAGCAAGTTTTCAGATTTTCACTCAGGACTTGATCTCTTGCTCTTTTGATATGCTTTCTTTTGTTCATGAGGCCTAGTTATTATTTAGATCAAAGTCTTGCTCATTTGGCCAGAAAGGAACAGAAGCTTTTCACAAATTTCTCTGGAATCTGCATTTTCAGTTTTTCCTATTCAGTTTTTCGGCCTGCGCAGTTGTCTGCCTTTTCTGCTGGAAGTATGGGCGGTCAGACCTGTCGTCATATGGTGGTCAAACCGCTAACCCTAGCGGTCCGACCGGCCGTTGAACTGCGGTCAGACCGGTGTCTCAGGTGCGGTCTGATCGGCCTCTTGAGGATGTGGCTGCCGGCTTCTGTTTTTGAGCTGTGCTCTTTGGTTCTTCTCTTGCAGTTTGATCTCTGTTCTTTTTTTCAGCTGCCAGTGAGCATGAACTCTCTTTCTTCTTAGCTTTTGTAGCTATCGGAGAAGAGAGGCTGTGTGGATACTTTGGGGGCGATTTTAAAAGGCATCATTCACCCCTCCTTTGTTGCCAAAAAACCAGAGAAGGACGAAATTGTTGAATAGTGAAAAATAAGCCAGAATCTAGAAGTCCAAGCTGAAACGAGTGGGGCTAAATGCCACAAATGTCGGAGTAGCCACCGGTTGCCTTCTCTCTCCTCTTGCTTTTGAATAGTCTAAAAGGGTGAAATAGGCAACAGGTTAGATTCAGTGGCAGTACACAATTCAAAAGGATGAGCTGAAAGGTTGGAAAAGGGGCAAGAAAATATTCAAAATACCGAGTCAGAATAATTCATGGACACTTCAGCACGATATTGTTCTCTTTGAAAATTAAAAGCAAGATTTAGATTCTAATAGGCGAGAGCCCTTTTTCTGGTGATGGAACACTTAATTTGCAACTTGCTATTTGGAGATTATTCCAATTGAGTGCTCAATGGAGGAAATAAATGTATAGTTAATTCTTCTCCACATCAGCAAATTTATAAAATGTGCGTGTAGTACTTACAATATATGCTACACTCATCTCTTTTAGCAAGCAGTAACGACAGCTTCAGCTTATCATTTAAATTGTACATGCTAGACGATCTCTTTTGAGGAACAGCGATCATGGACGTAATGACATGTAAATTTCTACATCTGCTCTCAGACTGTTCTATTAAAAATTTGAAAGAGATGTTTCTTCGATATTGTCATTCTCATCAATATCTAATTGGCTTCCATATCACCGATGACACAAAAAATCTCTTCTATATGAAATATCACTTTGGAAGTACTAGAATTAATTCTTTGTTGAATACTTCTTTGACTAATTATTAGTCACTAACGATAGTTAGCTAGCTAGGAGTACGTAGGCGACTAGCACTGACGATATATTTCTCGATCTTCAAATTTTGCAAGCCCTGGTGAAATTCACTCCACATGAATACTTTCAGAATTAGTTCAAGGTGAGAATATCCAAAAGGGAGATGTTATAGGAAGATATACCATTGGGAAAGTTCTCAATGATATAGAGTTTCACCAAATTTCGCCTCGCCTCCCTCTCCCTCCTCCTATGCTGCTTCCCCTCCCCGCCTACTTCCTCGACACTGGCTGCAGCTCCGCACCCCTCCTCCCTCACCGTTGACCAGCGGTGACCTCGTCGTGCCACCATCCCCCTCCCTTGCCGCCCCTGTCCCCGCCTCACCCCTCCTCCCCTCTGCCCCCCCCCCTATCCACCACCGCCCACCACTCCCGCCCACTATCGAACCACCACCTCTTCGGCCTCCCTCTACATCCGGAGGGCATGGTAAACCCGTCGGTGGATGTAGTGCCACCGCTCCTTTTGCCTGAGCTCGAGAAGATAGGGGAGAGTGTAAGGTCAAACTCTAATTAGATTGGTTTTACTGATTAATGATAAATCTAAATATGAGACTAACTCATTTAATGACAAATGTAAATATGAGATTAACTCATTTGTTAAGTATGTTATTGTTTAGTCCCATTTGGATAAAAAAAGTGATAATCATGGAGATATGTATTCGATGTTATATTCTTATATTTTGTTGCATTCCTCGGGTCCAAAATATAGATTGAACTCCACCAAAAGCCTGACTTGAATATATGTATATGTTTTTATTATACAATCTTGTATGCACACATTTAGGGAGAGTTCACTATATGTTTTGTGGTTTCATTATTATTAATCCATATTTCTTTTTCTACATGTATTGGGGATCTCTACTTTAAAATATATCCATTGAGTATGTAAAACATGTGTAGTTCATATATACTCATATTACTTTATATTCAATTATTTATGTTTGGGACTAACATGTGCGCTAAGATGTCTAAAAGGCTTAGTCCCGAAACTTGTTTGATGACTCGCAAAGGCATGCTATGGATGACAAGAAGATCAACATAGCTTAAGATGAAAATATAAGTAGCCTAGGATCTCTTTGCATTTTATCGGTCCTTGGAGATTAAGTGGAAGACCGAATTTTATGCTAGACACCGTATTATAAAGAGGGATCATGACTAGTAGCTTGAAAGTTGTTGTGCCATTTGGATCAATTAGTGTTCATGTATGTATTTGAATTTAAATTCTAAAACCAACTAAGTATTCTCAGGAAAAATGGTAATACCACTGTTGTGGAGCGATACTACCGTAGTGCAGTATGACCAGGTGTTATGTGCAGTAATACCACACCCCTGTATAACCAAAAATTAGTTGGTAGTACGTTATTTCCAAAAAGGTACGTTTTGGAGCATTTTTGCTTATCCGAAAACTATAGTACTGCTCTTAGGAAATGGTACTACAGCATGCCAGTAGTACCGAGCCCAGCGAGGGTGGTAGTACCGCACTTTGGGTTCAAACAATTTATATTCAATTATTTGTAATTATGGTAGTTGTCATCAATTGCAAAAAGGGAAATATTGAAGAATTTAGACCCGCCATTATGAGTTAATGGTATATTTTGGTAATTCATGACAATCACATTGTGAGACTAATATTTTTCATGAGTTAGATGAATAAGTTATATTCCATGAAGACTTTGGATGGCTTCATATGATAAAAAATCATCAAGTCAAGGTTCAGGATGAAAGATAACTTCATGAGTTGAAAACTTTGGATGGCTTCATGTGTTGAAAATCATTAGGTCAAGGTTCAGGATGAAACATGGTTTCATGAGTTGAAGTCTATTAAGATAAGGATGCATCATGTGTTGATCTATGTCAAAGAAGAGATGCATCACATATTGATGTACATTAAGATCCCAAAAGAAGATGATCATGAGTTGATTATCAAGTCAAGAGAAGACCCATCATGTGATAATGGAAGGCACTTGAAGGATGCATCATGGGTTTGATGCATATCAAGATAATGATCTGGACTTAAAGTGAAGATGTGTGTCATCAAACTTCAAGAGGATGCTCAAGACAAAAGTATAACTAGCCCTAGCTAAGGATGTATTCATAGTCTTTTACTAATCTTTGTGTTTGGATGGAAAACCGGATTGCTAGTATATGATTACCGTACTATTAAGAGGGTCTTGTCTAGTAGTTTGAGTCTCATCATATATACATTGATAGCTCAATCATGCTTACTTTAGCTTTCCTTGATATGATGCTATTATTTACAAATGTGTTTTATAGATAGTTGAGACTCATGCATCTAATTTTTACAACATGTGACTGTACTTTGCAAATATATATTTCAAATGGTTGAAGTCCATATACCTACTCATTGTGGTATGATCTAAGTTTGCAAATGTGTTTTATAAATTGTTGGAGGTCATGTATTATTCCTTGGTATGATTTAAAATTGTTTGTTGCTCTTTCCTTGGACTTGGACTATGGTAGTGGCTCTTTGAAATTTTTATACTTTATATATTGATTTAATATGTTTGAGATAATGCAAATAGGTGGGTTGTGTAGCCCTTTGAATAAACTTTCCATAGAGTCTAAGATGACTCAATTTCAATATCAGAGTCAAAAGTTATAACCGTTTTTTCGAGTGTCGTTTGTGCTGAAAACCATAGTATCACATTTTTAAGTGGTATTACTGCAGTGTGGTAGTATTGACCCCTATGAGTGTGGTAATACCGCACTAACCTTCATCGGCTAGTTTTTTGCACCCAAAATAGCCATTGAACTATAGGAGCAGTAGTACTGACCATCCCATGGCGGTAGTACTGCAAATACTAATTTGGGGGGGTCGTCTCCAACGTCTAGTTTTTATGGTGGGGGCTATAAATACCCCTTCGGCTGGTTGAGAGACTATCTTTGCTACTCTATTTTATTCTCTTGAGCTAGTGTCAGCTTCTCCTCTCAATTGTGCATATGTTGCATCTAGATGTGGATTTCGTATCCACTTGATTTTGTGCATTCGTTGCACATGGTGAGAGTCAAGTAAAGGGATTGACTTGTTACTCTTGGAGATTGCCGACTCCTAGATGGTGTCGAAGGCGTTTCGTCCGGTGATCTCTTCAAAGAAGATTATGAAGAGGCCCAGCCTGTTGTGAATAGGGGTGGAAACGGATCAGATACGGTCAAATAGTCTCAAATACGAATACGAATCCATATTTTTAAAACGAATACGAATACGAATTCGAATATTCTCAAATACGGATACGAATATTCTCGAATACGAATATGGATATTTTTGAATACGTATTTTCTCGGATATGAATATCGGATAAAACGGATTCCTAGCAGTTTTGTCGATTTTTCACCGGTTTTTGACCGATTACCAGTTTTAAACAACCTAAATTCAAATTTTGAATCACAAAATTCGTACGGATTTTTCATTGGTTCTAGAAACAGATCGAATATGAATCGAATAGTCTCGAATACGAATACGGATACGAATATGCTCGAATACGAATGCGAATATGAATATTCTCAAATACGGATACGAATATTCTTGAATACGATTACGGACATTTTTCGAATATGGATTTTGCTTACCACATTCGCATTTTCTCGGATACGAATATCGGATAAAACGAATTATCCGTTACCGTTTTCCACCCCTAGTTGTGAAGGGTGGAGCTCATCTACCCAGAGTGGAAAAGAGCTATCACCAGTGGAATTGAGGTGTTTGGCTTAATTGTGAAGCTGGTCTAATTCGTTTGGGCTTACCTCAATGTAGACTAGGGGAGACCAGCAAGTCTCCGAACACTATGATAAAAGGTTGTAAGACCCAGAGTAGGATATGTATAGTGACTTAAATACCCCTGACAGGGACATACTGATGTAAGGGTACAACTGTAAAAACACTTCCCACATGGGTACCTGTATATATAAGACATGGGCTATGGGAGAGGACCCAAGGACCATCATTCTCCAACTCTCCACTACCACATCTCTCTCTGTTTGGTCTGTAACTACAATAGTTGGCGCCGTCCGTGGGGAGGACAGGAGCAAGCCTGAAATCCGAAGAAGGATGGCACCAAAAAAGGCCTCGTCGACGGCAGTGAAGGGGAAGAAGACAGCCGGAGCGGGGCGTCATGTCGGTACCAGGGCTTCGGCGTTGGCTGTCGCGGTCGCGGGTGGCGACATGGGCGCGGCGGTCGTGGACGTCAGCGCTCGCGCTGCGACGACCGACCCCTCCACCGCCGCAGCGACAACCGACCCCGCCACCGCCACGACGACAACCGACCCCGCCACCGCCACGGCGACAACCGACCCCGCCACCGCCACGACGACAACCGACCCCGCCACCGCCACACTCGCCGCAACGATCGTTGGTGGTGCGGACCGTGCGGCCGGAGCTAGCCACGAGGGAGCAGCCGGCAGCTCAGGAGCTCGTGAGGTGGTCGTCGCCGCACCGACTCGCCCGCTAGGCGCACCGGCGGCTACGACCGCACCCGCGGTGGAAAGTGCCTTGCTGGTGGCCATCAACGCTTTCCAGCGGGAGCTAGGGGATCTTCGCGGGGTTGTCCGAGATCTGCAAGAGGCTCGGAGCCAGCAGACCGCGCCAGTGGTCGCGCCAGAGCCCACGCCGGAAAGGGCAGACAGCCGCGACGCCCCCACATCCAGCCGCGTGCAGCCGCGGCGTGTTGATCCGGAGTCCCCGCTCTCGGCGGGCCTACAGCAGGCGGCGTGGCCCGAAGACTTCAAGTTTCCCAGCGTCATCGAACCATACAAAGGCTACACGGACCCTCGGGAGTTCGTGCGCGTGTACGAAACCGCAATCGATGCCGCTGGAGGAGACGACACAACAAAGGCGAAGGGACTCCCCCTCGCGCTGCAAGGAGTGGCGCTTTCCTGGTTCTTTACCATAGAGCCAAACTCCATTTATGCGTGGGAGCAGGTCCGCGACCGCCTTTACAACAACTTTCAAGGGAACTATGTCGAGCGAATCGACGTGGACTAGCTGTTCGCGGTGAAGCAGAAAACTTCAGAGAAGCTCCGGGACTATTTCAAACGCTTCACGAAAGTACGTTGCCAAGTCAAAGACGTTAACGAAACCACCGTCGTCAACGCAGCCATACAGGGCGTTCGCCCGGGCCCGATGGCCGAGTATAACGCGCGGAAGCCGATCAAGACGGTGGCGAAGCTCTTCGACAAAATGGAAGAGTACGCCAGGGCGGAAGAGGACACACGGCGAAGACAGGGTGACGACTCTGACACCAACCAGGCCGGCGGCTCGGCGAAAGGCGAAGACCCGTCGAAGGACGGCTCCTCGAAGGGAAAGCGCAAGCAGGAGTCGTCGAAGGACGCGCCCCAGCATAAGGACGCCCCGCACAAGGAGCCGTCCGACAGGCCCAAGCGTGGCCAGCAGAAGTCGCGGCGAGGCCGTTATGTCTTCGACATTGAGGGCGGTTCCGAAGAGAATGCCTCCGCTGGTCGTAGCGGTAAGGGGCGCCGAGGTCGAGGACGCGGCCGCGATGATAAAAGTCGGGGAGATTACGACGACCAGCATTATGGGCGGTGGTGCGTGGTCCACGGCCGTGGCACCCACGATACGCGCGCGTGCGTCTCCATCGCGGCGCTCCGCGAAAGCGTCTCCAGGGATAGAAACCTGGAGGAACGCCCGCCTGTCGTGGCCCACGTCCAGCACCCCTACGAAGCCCCCAAGCAGGTCCAAGCGCCAGGGGCGCATCCCAACGAGGCCCCCCCTGCGGATTCAAGCCCACATGCAGCAACCGCGGGGGGCCTCCTGCAGCTGCAAGCCCCGGAGACAGCCCACCGCAGGGTCATCAATGTTATCTCCGGAGGCTCCTCGCTGGAATTCGCCTCAGCACGGCAGCATAAGGCCTATGCACGGAGGCTGCACCACGTAGCGGCATACCCAGCGCAGGCACCACCGGACTGGGCACAGCACGACATCACGTTCACACCCGCCGATGCTCAGGCCGTGGAATTTCTGCACGAGGACCCCCTGGTCGTCCGGGCCGTTATAGCAGGATGCGACGTGGGACGTGCCCTAGTTGACGGCGGTAGCTCCGCGAACATCCTGTTCGTGGCAGCCTTTGACCAGATGGGAATTCCCCGAAGCCGCCTGGGCCCCTCGGGAATCCCGCTGCAGGGCTTTGGGGGACAGCCCCTCCGGGCGCTCGGTCAGATATGTCTTCAGGTCTCCTTTGGCCAAGACAACAACGTGAGGACCGAGGATGCAACCTTTGATGTCGTCGACATCCTCTACCCCTACAATGCCATACTGGGACGCCCAATCCTCAATTCCTTCGGAGCGGTGCCACATCACGGCTATCTCTGCATGAAGCTCCCGGGGCCACAGGCCGTCATTACTGTTCGTGGCGACCAGGACATGGCCCGGCGTATCGAACTTGGCCCCAGTGGTCCGCACCGCGAAGCTCAACGACGCGCCTAGGATCGACACCGCAGCACGGAGTTCAGAAGTGCTTGCCATAAACCCCAGCAAGCCCCGCAGATAAGCCCAATCACTAGAGGCTAAGGCCGCACCAGTGACGGGTGATTAGTACCTCCGCCTTTTGTAACTGCTCACCCGCGCAAACGGGAATGTAATAAAGTTCACCGATTGTCACCCACCTATCATTGTAAAAAAATACGCGGTGAGAGCGCGCGGAGGCCCTGCCTACACGCGCCCTCCCGCAGTATAGACCAAAGACACGCGTTCGCGCGCGCACTCTCTGTAGCCAGGGGTACGGGTATGAGTATAAACCAAAGACGCGCGTTCGCGCGCGCACTCTCCGTAGCCAAGGGTACGGGTACGAGTATAAACCAAAGACGCGCGTTCGCGCGCGCACTCTCCGTCAAAGACACGGGTATGAGTATAAACAAAGACGCGTGGGGGGACGCCTCCGCGCGCACTCTACGGAGTATAAATTAAGTCGTAGCGTCGAGGTCCGCCTCCGCACGCGCCAGTCTACGGACTTTAAACCAAGTCGTAGCGTCGAGGTCCGCCTCCGCACGCGCGCACTCTACGGAGTGTAAATTAAGTCGTAGCATCGAGGTTCGCCTCCGCACGCGCCAGTCTACGAACTTTAAACCAAGTCGTAGCGTCGAGGTCCGCCTCCGCACGCGCCAGTCTACGAACTTTAAATCAAGTCGTAGCGTCGAGGTCTGCCTCCGCACGCGCTAGTCTACGGACTTTAAACCAAGTTGTAGCGTCGAGGTCCGCCTCCGCACGCGCGCACTCTACGGAGTATAAATTAAGTCGTAGCGTCGAGGTCCAACTGCGCACGTGCCAGTCTACGGACTTTAAACCAAGTCGTAGCGTCGAGGTCCGCCTCCGCACGCGCTAGTCTACGGACTTTAAATCAAGTCGTAGCGTCGAGGTCCGCCTCCGCACGCGCCAGTCTACGGACTATAAATAAGGCGCGGATGTTGTCCCTGCGTACTCCACGGAGTGTAAAGGGGCCGGGAGTATCGATCGCACCCCCCTTAGAGCATCGAGGTTCCCTTCCGCGCGTGCCACAGGAGATATACGCAAGATGCATTTACAAAGAGCCAACTCCAAGAACAGTCCTGCCGACATAGCGCGGCAGAGGCTGGCCATCGTATGGGCACGCACGCGGAGCATGAGGCACACCAGAGGCTGCCTCCCACCTCAAGGGCAAGGAGACGGAGCGCGCGCGTGCTTACCTCGGCTACGTACCGACTGCGTCACCCCCTAAACCCTAATCAAGCAAGTCGTCGCCCCGAGCCCCGCCTCCACACGGGCCAGTTTGCAAGGTAAGAAGCACGCAGACCCCTCGCGCGCGCGACCCCCTCCCCCCCCCCCCCGGGCCTAGATGCCAGCTCCGCTGCCACCCGTTCGAAGGGTAGGGGACGGAGCGCGCGCGCGTCTACTTCGACTAGGCGACAGCTCCGCTCCCACCCGTTCGAAGGGTAGACGACGCAGCGCGCGCGCGTCTACTTCGACTAGGCGCCAGCTCCGCTGCCACCCGTTCGAAGGGTAGGGGACAGAGCGCACGCGCATCTGCTTTGGCTAGGCGCCAGCTCCGCTGCCACCCGTTCGAAGGGTAGGGGACGGAGCGCGCGCGCGTCTACTTCACCTATACGCCAGCTCCGCTGCCACCCGTTCGAAGGGTAGGAGACGGAGCGCGCGCGCGTCTCCTTTGCCTAGGCGCCAGCTCCGCTGCCACCCGTTCGAAGGGTAGGAGACGGAGCGCGCGCGCGTCTACTTCTACTAGGCGCCAGCTCCGCTGCCACCCGTTCGAAGGGTAGGGGACAGAGCGCGCGCGCGTCTACTTTCACTAGGCGCCAGCTCCGCTGCCACCCGTTCGAAGGGTAGGCCGTAGGCTCCGCAGGTCCGAACAAGCTCACAGGCCGCGAGGACGGAGGGGGCCAAAGGACTCACAACATGGCTTCGGCCTGTGAAGCCCTTCACCATGAGAGGCTCCTGTTGTAGGGGTGGCCCCCACCTAAACCCAGCAGGCCTGTTAGAAGGTTGTAACACCCAGAGTAGGATATGTATAGCGACTTAAATACCCCTGACGGGGACATACTGATGTAAGGGTACAACTGTAAAAACACTTCCCACATAGGTACCTGTATATATAAGACATGGGCTATGGGAGAGGACCCAAGGACCATCATTCTCCAACTCTCCACTACCACATCTCTCTCTGTTTGGTCTGTAACCACAACATATGTCATTGTGATTTGTTCTCTTGTACTCAATGTACGTATTCATAGAATTAAATTAATTGTTTGTCACGCTAGGATTGCAAACCTTTAATATAGACTTAGATTATTGGTGTACTTAGTGATATTAGTTGATTTAGGCCTTAATTGAGAAAAATCATTTTGATTTACGATTCCACATATAAATCTCGATTTTGGCCAAAGAAAATTTAAAACTGCTTATTCACCCTCTTTAGTCGGCTTCCTCGGTCCTACAGAGAGAGAGAGCTAAAGCATCGGAGTGAGGGGGCATATCATCGAGGCTGGAGCTCGGGCAGCCGGTCAACCTCGCCCCCACCAAGGGACGACCAGATC
The DNA here is from genome assembly GCA_017311315.1 of Dendrocalamus latiflorus. NCBI lineage: Eukaryota > Viridiplantae > Streptophyta > Magnoliopsida > Poales > Poaceae > Dendrocalamus > Dendrocalamus latiflorus. Next base: position 37,561,280 of record CM029664.1, read on the forward strand.
CGGCTGCGCCACGATCAGGGATGACGATACACGGCGACGTCATGGCCGGAGTCAACGGATTCAGCGGTGGATGCCTCGATGACAGTTGGGGATGGAGCTTGGGCAACTGGTCGACCTAGCCCCCTCTAGGGGACGATCGGACCCAGCAGCGCCGTGGTCAGGGATGACTATACGTGGCGGCCTTGTGGCTGGAGACGATGAATCCCGCGGTGACGACCCCTGTCGGCGTGAGCAAGAGAGAGAGATCAAAAGAGCGAGATCAAATGAGAGGGAGCTATACTGTCATTTTTGATTGGAACGGTTTTCTCTATTCAAAAACAGTGGCAGGATGTAGCCATCTTTAAAACGGAACTAGAAGCATGACTGATCACATCATCTTTAGTGCCTAAAAACCATGTATACAAGCTAGATAGACACCACGCAATAATTGGTACGTAGCAATATTGAAAGCCACGGGGTCAGAGAAGTTCCTGAGAATAGGAAGCCGGGAATGATCGCCAATAATGACCTGAACAAGCGCTTGTGTGGTCTCCAATTGTACACATGATCAGCAGCGACCAGCGAGGAGTGGTGTCCTGAGGCTAGCTGCAAGTCGCCGTGCAGGGATGTCACAATTGACAAACACTGAACTTCTGTCAATAAGCTACATGGCCGTACGAGTGCGTTGGGTCGGAAAGGAATACTATGGGGAGGGCCTCAAGTAAGGCCCTCCCCGTACACCGATTCTCCAGTTAGGTCGCGACACGACCTGACCATCTATCTATGATCTATCCAGCTAAGCTATAGAGAAGAGGAGATAAAAAGGTGACCACTTCACTGCGACACAAATCTTTGTTCCTTTGCAACACTTCTCTGGCTCGGTCATATCTTAACCTATACGGAATTGCTATTGTTTATATTCGTACAGGGCAAGAGTTAAAAAACAGACGGTTTCCTCATTCTCTCACTATCTTTCTCTCTCTGACAGCGATACCCTGACCTCATTCCCAGCATCGGTGCTGCTGGATCCGGCCGCCATCATCGACCTCCTCTTTGGCCATCCTCGGGTGCGTCGTCAGATCCGATTGCCACTATCAAATTCCTATTCGACCGTTCTCAGGCGCGGCTTTACCAGATCCGGCCTTCCCTCCTTCCCTAGTAGTCTAGGAGGTCGAATGCGCCGGAGGAAAAGCCGAGGATCTCAACGGCAGGCGGGGATGCGGTTGCCCTAGCCTGGCCCGTCACTACACCACGAGGACGCAGGAGGCTTCTCATCCCGGCGCCGAATCCACGCCGCGCACACCACCTCCCCGCTACCCACCACCACCACACCTAAGGCCTTGCCGTCGCCTGCTATGGAGGTAGGCGTTTGTTTGTACAACATTTTAATTTTATATGTGCACCAGTCAATAACAACAAGTGTAACATCGAGTTTTTTGTGAAAACATTTGTTGCATACGATTGTTAAATTTATTGCACACACTGTGTATGAATGTTGTAGAGGAACACTACCATCGTTCTTTGGTTTTATGTTGCATATATGACGAGAAATGTTACGTACATAACCTAGAATTATTGCGACTGTGCGTACGAAATTAGCGTCGATGTCTGGTCACTAGCAAATCCTTATTCTCCATATTTTCCTCTTGACCCCACAAGAGAACCTGCAGCCTTTTCTGCAACCCTATAAGTAGCACCCGTTCTTATTCTCCTGTTCTCACAAGCCTAGCTAGCAGCTACATCCATCAATCACTATTCACTAGCTCATCTTATCAAGTTCAGTAGCTAGTGGTATAGTTGGATGGCGTCGATGTCGATGAGCTCGTCGAGGCCGCAGTGGACGGCGAAGCAGAACAAGCAGTTCGAGCAGGCGTTGGCGGTGTTCGACAAGGACACGCCGGACCGGTGGCACAACATCGCGCGCGCCGTGGGGGGGAAGTCCGCCGAAGAGGTCAAGCGCTACTACGAGCTGCTCGTCGAGGACGTCAAGCACATCGAGGCCGGCAAGGTGCCCTTCCCCGCCTACAGGTGCCCCGGCGCCGGCTCCACGGGCGGCTACGAGACCGACAGGTGAGGGACGCCCTCCAGAGCACGCCGGCCTAATTTGATTAGCTTCCGTATTGCTTACAAGATTTCTAGTTTGTTTGCTGTTATAACACGTACTGGTTTCGGCGATCACGTACGTCGTCGTTCCGACGCTTGCACGACTCAACCTATGGAATAACAAAGAGTTCTCCATGATCATATGAGTTGAGGATCTGTTTGGTCAGGCTTCAGGTTAAGGGCCTGTTTGGAACAGAGGAATTTCACAGAAATTTTGCAGGAATTTTACAGGAAACAGTTCAATTCCCGCAGGAATCAGGAAAAATTCCCACATTCCAAACAAGGCCTAAAGGTTCCTTGGAGCTAATTAAAGCTGGGCGACGTCAGCGACTTTTGTGTTTGTCCTGTAACTCCAGGCTAGTTTGGTACTTTGGTAGTAGATTTCCTGCCATGCTGTAGCTAGTGGAAAGGGGTTTCTCAGACTTCTTAAGTTGACGGCTTGAAGGCCCAAAGAAGTTAGCTTAGGGCATCTCTAATAGTTCTAGCTAGTAATTAATTATAAGACTTCCATATTATTTATATAGTACACACTAAATCTAGCATTAGCATCTCCAAGAGATGCCCAATAAATTCACACCCTAAATCTCTTTTTACAGATCCTAATCACGATATAAGGTCCCAAAATAATCATTCCCTCCAACAGATACCCTAAACCAGAAAAACAGTATTGGGAGCCTAGATCATCCTCTATAAGTAGAGAGCGAGAGCCCATTTTTTGGGTGTGTTCTATTTTTGGGAGTCTATTTGGGAATCTGTTGGAGCTACTTTTTACCCTTCAACTCTAAAATTTAAATATTAAGAGCGATATAGAGTATCTCTTGGAGATGCTCTAAAGAACTATCTATAAGGATAGCTATTTGATGCTTACATGCACACACAGAATTTATAGAGGCTGCCTCGTTTGGCGTTATAGACTAGTACTTAAGGAAGAGCTGGCTCGGTTTTTTTTGCATACTCTCTTTCCTTCACATAGGATATATGCTGATGTGTACATGCATATAGCTAGCTGACTCAGACCATTGGAGATGCCCTTATCCAAATTAACTAGGCCCTGAGTCTAAAAAAATTAATCCGGCCCTCGACTGTTATTTGAGACTAACCTGTATTAGGTTCTGTTGGTAAATCAAAAGCCACGTCTGCAAGTTATCATATTGGCATTTATGTACCGGACTGTGTGGCACATAATGCTGAAAAAGTCCATGAATTTGCCAGCTCTTGAAGTGGATATGCATTGATGCGCTCTGTATCACTGTATGTCTATTTCATCAACTTGTAGACCGGAATCTCCGTCATATATAAAGCTAGGATAAAGTTGTATGCCGCTGATCCGAGAGTTTACTATATATTCTGCAGGCTGAAGCACATGAAGATCTAGGTGGTATGCAGCTAGCCATGCATGATGCATGTACGTACACGGTACACCGCTATGTGGTGCGTGTGGCTAGAAGCAAGTGACCAGGAGGTAGCATCGATCCGAGCATGCATGTGAATATTTACTAGCTAGTTAATTTGTAGATCAGTCGATCTCCCATGTACTGTCCGTCTCATGTGTAATCCCTGCATGTGTATCATATATATTCGAGAAAAAATGAATGAATAGTATTGCATTCTAAAAATGAAATGAACAGTATTGCATTCTGCACCGAATTAATTCTTTTTTGGGGACCGTAATTCCAATTTTTTAGTACATTTTTCGTTCCAAACTTAATTGTGATCGATCGTGTGCAAGATGCTACTGTTATTTGACCCGTAGTCCATGGACGTTAACTCTGGATGCCGGTAAGGCACACGTAGATCATTAAAAAAAATTATAAAGCGTAACTTTTTTTAGCGGAGTTACAAAGCATAATTTATCCACAGGGATAAAATTTTTTTGAGCAGTTCTTCTACACTCTTCCAAAAACTGAAGTACATGAATTCGAACATGATTCAAATCAGAACTTCTGTCTCCGGATGGTTAGGATGGTTTTTTTTAAGGAAAAGGACGGTTAGGATAGTTAATGACTTAATGTAGCCATGGAGCGCCCGAAAGGATGTAAACTTGTAATACTACGTTAGAAAATATCATTATAAATGGTTCAAAAATATCATTACAGATGGTTTCGTGAGCCGTCTGAGTTTATATATCAGTAATGACACGAGATCATCACCGACGATTTTCGAACCATCGGTGATACATATATACTATCACAGACGGTTGTAGTAGAAACCGTATGGGATACCTAATGAATCATAGACGGTTTCAACTATAAACCGTCTGTGAAAATATAGATGGTTTGTAGTTGAATCCGTCTGTGATTCATCAGATATCACATATGGTTTCTACTACAAACAGTTTGTGATAGTCAACTATCACAGATGGTTATGAGTTAATAACCGTCTGTAATATTTTTTGTATTTCTAAATTTATTTTTATTTATTGGTTAGCCTTAGGAAATGCTAGCCATGCCCTATGAAACAAGTAGAAACACAACAAGTACATGTATATATATCCAATTCACATTCATTTCAGAAATAAGAACATCCATTTCATAAATCAATTAACTGAAATGAAATAAATTAATCATGCATGAACAAATACACATGTACCATTAAGTTTGATCTTATTCCAAACAAGTTTACTCTACATTGTGGAACTCCTCATCTTCTCTTATGACCTGAGACATCAAGAAGTATGCATACCGTTCTCGAATTTTTTGGAGCTTGGCCTGTTCCAACGCAGTTGTAGCGATAGTCGCAACCTGTCGGTAGAAATATCAATATCGTGCATACATATAAATTGATAAGTATGAAATAATTATTGCAAGATTGACAAATCTGAGGATGATTGGTCTTCATGGAACCGAGGAGTAGTTCTATGTTGTGGCAAATACAGTATCCACAAGTGTTGCCCGATGGATGTTGGTGGCACTACAAAATAGAATTTGTTAGTTCGAGAGGCATTACTATGAAATGTTATATAGGATTAAAGTGTACTAGCAAATACCCAAAAATCTAGATCATGTCACAGGGTGTTGATCCATCCCTTGGATTTCCATATAGTAGCAATGTATGAGGCGAAGGACCTGCGTTTGATCTAGTTTGAACCTATATCATTTTTGCCAATGTCATATGTAGGAAAAACTTCTCATTTGGGATTAATCTCAATCTATTCTTGTATACAACAGAGTTTTAAGGATTTTATCAAGTAAAGTAATTATTTAATTGTAAAGAGTTAAGGCTAAACTTGAGATCATAGATATATACCATCCATTTTCTGTTTGAGTAGTGTGTGATTTGTTTCGAAGTGCATAGGATTTGTCTCTTAGCAAAGAGAATTGGGACCTCTAGGAATTAGAAACACTCCTCCAATCTATTAATCTATTACACTACTCATACACCACAATTTAGAGTATTCATGCACTCATGCTATCATCGTGATCTTTAGTTGTTGTCAAAAAGTTATTTATTGGATCTAATTTATTAGTTGATTCACTGTGGAGAACAGAACATTGTATACTATAAAATACTATGGAGAGCATGATGACTTTGTGGTGCTTCATGACCATCATGGATCTTTTTTTTATGTGTATAACTTGAATTATTTTTCCCTGGTTCTAAGTGGTGAGTATGCACCATGAGTACTATGGTACCATAATGCGAACTAATTTGTATAGTAATACAAGCACAAGCCGCAATCACTAACATATTCTCATCAGTCACATTCATGTACAAGCAATGAAAATTTTGTTCATGACATAAGACAAAGAGCACCACTAAGCATTCATTCGTTCTAGAGAAATTACTCACGGCCAAATAAATTAATGCAATGGAATGAATCAAAACCAAACAAATTACTCAAGTACCAATTTCACATAGATTCATTCTAGATCTATGCAATTGTTAGCACTTGCTTCATCAAAAATAAGTATCAATCAAAGGGGTTGGCTCAGATCTGAAATTTTTGGGGCTAATTGGATGGGAGGAGAGGTCGAGGGATTAGGGTTACAGAATGGTGGCATGGTGCACGGTTGCTAACCCTTTGTGGGGGGAGTACGAGGTGCATGCAAGGTCGCCGCCGTGGACGCTAGGGGTGGACATGTGGTATCGCTGCCATGGATGGTTGGGCATGGACGTGCGATGTTGCCACCGTGGATGCTGAGGCGTGGACACGCGGTGGTCGCCTAGGCTGAACAGAGAGAGGATGCGAATGGGGGTTTGAGGGCCAGGTGAGATGGGAGGGAGGAGGCGACGGGTTCAAGAGAGTCCGAATAAATAGGTTGTACATCATAGGCAGTTCTAAATTATAACCGTTTGTGATAATACACATCACAGATGGTTCTACTTTACAACCGTTTGTGCCAAATTCATATCACAGACGGTTATACTTTAGAACCGTCTATGATAAATACACATATATCACACATTCTTATATACATAAATGCAAATTCACACACATACACACAAACACACATATATAATATCACATATTCTCATATACATAAATGCAAATACAGATAATATAAGATATAAACATTTCATTCATCATTTCACTTGCTTATTTCCTTTAGAAATTAGTCCTTCATGATGATCAACGCGTATGTAGCTAGTTTCATCACGTTGTTCTTCCTCGTCATGTATGTAGCAACTCGTCAAATTGATTGTATTCTTTCTTGTCCACTATATTCTCAACTTCGACAATCCTCCTTTTTTTCATGAAGAACTATGTGGCGCTTTTTATTTGCCCAGCCGGTTACATAAAAAACTTGAACAACTTGGTTAGTGAGTATGAATGGTTCGTCTTTGTATTCGACACATTTGAGGTCCATGGTAGTGACACCGTACTTTTTGACCTTCACCTGTGGAAGATGGACTCAACTGCACTGAAAGAGGAGATCTTGAAAAGCACATAGTCGAACTCTCAAATCTCCTCTATAAATGTCAACACACGAATATGCAAATCTGGACTCTCCTGTGTATACCGCACTAGTCCAGGATCACGCTAGTGCATACAGTGTAAATATAGATAAAATATCAACCACATCATGACTTACTAAGAAAAGACTCAAATATTATTAATTATCAGAGTTGTGACCTTATGGTCAAGCTTACAAATAATAGTTTAAAAGGCTTAAGAAACTTACAACGGAAAATAGAAATAAGCATAGTAGCCATTCGACACGCACATAGGCAATCGACTACGGCAAAGTCCTAATCCATGAAGTCGTTGACGAAATCTCCTTTAAATTACTCTGTCTAATCTGGCTCTTCTTCAGCAACTAAGCAAATATGGATATAGCAATGAGTACATAGAGTACTCAACAAGTTGTTTGTAACAAAAGTACAATATAGTATGCAAGGCTTACCAAATGATGACCTAGTTGTTATTTTGCATAAAGCAATAATTTGAGGTAAATACAATAAATAGATTGAAAGCGAACTTTGAAAATGATTAATAAGTAAATAATCAAAGGAATTGAGAGTAACCATAAGTGAACTGACCATTCACTCTAATGAACCACCCGTGAACTAACTGTTCACATGATGAACCAACAGTGAACTAACCATTCACTTCTCAACTTAATCCAACAAAGTTTTTATAAAAACTCTACCACTTGTGTGAAATCACTGAGCATTGTCCATAACCGAGGATATGGCTATGCGAATAGTTTTACACTCTGCATAGGTTGCACAACTTTATCCACATGATGTGATCATCTCTACGTAAAAGAAAATCAAAACATGGTTTTTACAATGCTCAATCTCAACCTGATTTTGTCCACTAAGATTTCGCTGTCGAGTAGGCTAACCAGCAAATCGATAATTGCTCCATTTTGCGCCAATAAAACATCAGTGGTGAAATCAAAGTTCTAGCTTCACAAATTATTATACCAGGTTCATACCATACTAGACATGTAGTTTTACAATAATGCTCAGATCAATGTCATACAAAGTTAAGTTTTTAGACATTATCCAGGTGAAACATTCACATCCGTGAAATGCTAACCACACTTCCCCCCTTTACTGCATGATCATTCGCCCAAGTGAAAACCAACATACTACAAGCACGGCTAAACATGCTAAACGTACAACCCATGTGACAAATAATATTATATCACTAGATAAATATCCATCCTATGGTGACAATTGAATCATGGTATTCAAATTATCAAGGAGAAATTAATCAAATAGGTCATTAACTACCAATACAAAGGTTTTATAATAAAATAGCGATGCATGATAATTTAAACAAAATACATAATAAATTTGAAAACTAGGTTCAACATAAAAGGATATGGTTTGCCTTGGCCTTGCTCAATTAATTGCTCTGGATCTTCAAATCTTGCTTCAATTCCTTCGAAGGCGTGATATAATGAGAGATAAAATGACAGGAAACAAAAAAATAAAAATTAAATAAAATTCAAATTAACTCCAAAAACTTAAAACTATAACAAAAAGATAGAGTTTAACTTTAGTTGAATTTAGAAAAAATAATCGGGTCAATTGGAGCTAGGACAGAGGAGAACGGGCTCTTGGAAAATCTAATCTAAAGAAAATACCGGAAATTCAGAAATTCTACTGTGCTGTAGACTTGGTGCACAAAATAGCTAGTCTACAGTGGACTCGGTTCACGGAACAATGTACAGGAAACTTGGCTGATGATGTGATGGCTAGGGCTGGTGAGGCAGTATGTGGCCAACACGTGGCTAACAGGTGGTAGGGTGAGGTGGCATGGGATCGGCTCATGGTTCATGGAATAGTGGATCTAACATGTGGGACGCACACGTCAGTGGCTCGGAACATGGTGGATTCGGTTCACGGAGAAGGCGAACTGTCGGTTGACGCGAGTGCGTGCTAGTGTGGCGGGCTATGCGGTGCGGCGGTGTGCTAACCGTCGATGAGGCAGAATGGTAGGATGGGCGGGATGCTCACCAGTAGTGATGGACGATGAGGCGGTGATGAATGGGATGGTGATTAGGGAACAGCGGTGGCACGAAAGATGGCAATGATGTGACCTTGACGGTGAAGCAAGACGATTGGCTCGGGAAGATGGAGGTGAGGCGCGGGCTTAGCTTTTATACACAGATGCTGAGGAGACCACGGGCGGCATGGATGTCGGGATCGACGCAAAGATGATGGCAGACGAAGTCTGAGCGGGACTTGGCGGCGAACAGTTGGCGCAAATGGCACAGATGAACAATGCTTGTGAATCTGGATGCTTGACATGTGTCACTTGACATGAAGAAGCAGTTGAGGCGAACTCAAGCTAGATAGTCGACGTGTGGCAGTGGCCAGATCGGACGGTTGGCACAGATTGGGTTGAGGGAGCAGGTAGGCCAGTTGAAGAGAGATTGGGCCGGAGGGAGAAGGTGGGCTGGCTTTAAGGATTCGGCCCAAAGTTCTTTAGGCATTTCTTAAGATTTTCTAACTCCAGAAATTCAAATAAATTCATTTGAGCTTTAGAAAATAGCAAATAAACCCAAAACATCCCCCAAAAGAATCTAGAAAAGAAAAACCTTGAGACTCAAGGAACTCAAATAAAATACTTTCAGCATATGTTCATGTTTATTTTAGTCATATTAAATCCTTTTAATTAATAAACAATCATTTCAAGCTTGAATTAAATCCAAAAAAATTCAATTGGTGAATTTTCTTTTAAAAGCTTTGAATAAATTCTGGAAAATAGGATATTACAATAAACCCATAGTAGGAGCTCATCAACCCATCGATACTAAACGTATCTATGTGAATACCACTATTCTGGTTAGTGGTCTTTACATCCTGAGTCAGCATATAGAGTGATACCCATTTCTATCTTATCCTTGCCATGTCACAACTGTAAATATTGGCCCTTTTACCAATCATGTCAGCATATCACCTGACGAGCTCCTAATGAGTCGCTCCTTCAACCATTGGTTAAACCGACTGTTGTATTGTCTCATGATCCACACATCTGGGCGCTCCTAATTTTGTTGCCGAAGCATGTTCTTGTGTTGGTCAATGTACGGAGACATTTTAGTCATATGTTGCAAGACAGTGAAATGTACTTGAGCATATGTATCCATATATGGAGTGATTGCTTTCCTCCCGATGGTCCCGATACCCTCGAGCCTCCCCTCATGGCAAGATCGAGGCACACCTATCGGTTTGACTTAAGCTGTATAATTGACACAGAACTCAATGACCTCTCTGGTTGTATAACCTTCGACGATGCTGCCCTCCAACCGAGATCGATTCCATACATAGGACATGAGAATTTCCATGAACTTCTCGAATAGGTACATGCTACGTAGTAACCCAAACCTGCACATCTTTGTCTCCCCCACACAATGTGAATAATGAGATGGACGATGATATCAAAAAACGACAGAGAAAAATACATTTCAAGATGGCATAGAGTCATCACTACCTCGTCCTGTAGAGCATCTAGTCCTTCGGAATTAATAACCTTCTGAGCAATTGTGTTAAAGAAGTAACACAACCTCATGATTGTCTCTCGGACCTTTATTGGCAAAATACTTCTAACTGCAATAGGGAGCATCTGTGTCATCAGTACATGACAATTATGAGACTTCATGGCAATTATTCATACTCAAAATGGCTTTGTAGAGCCATTAATTAAAAGAATAAAGTTCATTACTAGGCCATTTTTGCATAATTGTCATTTACCAACTAGGTGTTGGGGACATGTAGTACTGCATGCTGTGACATTAATTTAACTTAGACCAACTGCACATCACACTATTTCCCCTATACGGTTAGTGCATGGAAAAGAACAAAATATTTCTCATCTGCGTAAATTAACTTGTGTTGTATATGTGCCAATATCACCACCATGGCTACATCCATGGGTCCTCACGGAAAGTTAGATATCTATGTAGGTTTTGAAACACTGCCAATAATTAAATATTTAGGGCCTATGATTGGGGATCTTCATATAGCTCGGTACACTAATAGTGTTTTTAATAAGGATCATTTCCCACCATTAAGGGAGGAAAGTACCTTGAATCAAAGGAATACTATGAAGTAACGTGGGAAGCCACAGGGATCTATTCATTAGACTCACACACAAAAGAAACTAACCAAGAAGTTTAGTGAATAATTAATTTGAAAATTTTAGTGAATAATTAATTTGAAAATTTTAGTGAATAATTAATTTGAAAATTTTAGTGAATAATTAATTTTAGTGAAAAATCCTTGAGTTAAACCATCCTATAGATGAACAATCCAGCGAAATAGTGTATGCATATATAGGCACTGGGATATAGGATAAACCAGACTCCAATGTTATGGGAAATCATGAAGAGATGGGTGAAGAAATAATTGAAGAATTTTTTCACTAATTATGTGGATTCAGGAGAATCATTTAATAGAAAGACCACTGTTGTCAACATTTACTTTGCCTAAAAAATTCCTGATAGTATTGATTTGGACCAGAGCTAAAGTCTATGGTAGAGTGCAAGAAACACTCAGATCGTTTCAAATGAAAAGAATTAATTGAGACATAATTACACTCACTAAATAAGAGGTAAGTGTTCCTACCAGAAGCTCACACTTCTCCTAAAGTATTCCTAGTAGGATATAAATGGGTGTTCGTCCAGAAGAGAAATGAGAACAACCAGGTGGTGAGATATAAAGCGAGACTAGTAGCATAAGGGTTCGTGTAGAGACCTGACATTGATTATGATTAAACTTATTCTACTGTTACTAGTGGAATCACTTTTCGATACTTCATATCAAAGGTAGTGAATATGAATTTAAAAATACAGTTGATGGATGTGGTGACCGTATACTTGTATGGGTTATTGGATACAGATATTTACATAAGGTTCCAGAAGGAATTAAAATACCAGATCCTAATAAAACAAATCACAACATATATAGCATCAAACTACAGAGGTCGTTGTATGGGTTAAAATAGTCCGACAGAATGTGGTACAAACTGCTGAGTGACTTTCTCTCAGAGAAAGTTTACACAAAGAATAATGTTTGCCCTTGTGTGTTCATCAAGAAGTACTAGAATGAATTCTGTATTATTTTTTTGTATATATTGATGATTTGAATGTCATTGGAACCAAATAAGACATTGAGGAAGCTAGCTCTTACCTTAAGACAGAGTTTGAAATGAAAGATTTGGGTTCAACTAAGTATTGCTTAGGCTTGCAAATAGAGCATTTCCCTGGAGGAATGTTAGTACTAGACTGCTTATAATAAGAAGGTATTAGAAAAATTCAACATAGATTAATCATATCTATGGAGAACCCCATGGTAACTAGATCTCTCCAAGTAGGGAAAGACCCACTCAGACCAAGAGAGGAGAAGAAGGAATTGTTAGGACTAGTAGTTCCATACTTAAGTGCCATAGGAGCATTAATGTATCTTGCAAATTACATCAGGCCTGATATCATATTTGCAATTAACCTATTAGCAAGGTTTAATGTAGCACGAACCAAAAGACATTGTGTTGGTATTAATACATTACTTAGATATCTTCAAGAAACTCAAGATCTTGGATTGTTTTACTAGAAGGACCAAGACTTGATCATTGTGGGATATACATATAAATAAAATCTATCTGATCCCCATAAAGCGATATTCCAGACCGGATTCATGTTTCCCTGTGGTGGTACAACCATTTTCTAGCAGTCAGCAAAGCAAAGTATTGTAGCAATATCTACAAACCACTCAAAGATAATTGCATTGTATGAAGCTTCACATGAATGTATTTGGCTGAGACAGATGTTTAGTCGTATACAGCAGTTGTGTGGCATGAACATCGTCCAATCCCCACTATTATCTATGTAGATAATGCTACCCGTGTTGCATAAATTCAAATGGGTTATGTAAATACTAATTCCATGAAGCATATTGCTCCTAAGTTTTTCTTTGCTCATGAACTCCAGAAGAAAGATGAAGTGAAGATACTGCACACTAAGTCCTGTGAAAAGCTTGTAGATTAATTTACTAAGTCCCTACCCACATCTAGCTTTGAAAGACGTATTCGTGGCATTAGAATAAGATGACCTAGAGATGTGCAAAATTCAGGGGAGCACTTCCCTGAATGCTAACCCATATATATTTGAGCTAGAAGATGAAATACTATGTCAAAAGGATAGTAATTCACAAGATGATCAAAACAGATCAAATAATTGCACTCTTTTTTTTTCCTTTAGTGAGTTTTACTAGGAGATTTCTGATATAAAGGTTTTTAACGAGATAATTAATGCAATACAGCTAGTGTACGTGATGTACTCTTTTATACATTCATTTTTCCCATTGGTTTTTGGAAGGAGTTTTTAACGAAATATTTGCATATCGCGGTATTCCTCCAAGGGAAGTGTTATGAAACCAATACCCCTAAAATGGTACGGCTGGCATTAGGCGAGCCGATTCTTTCTTCTTCTCCAAGGAGATATGAGCGTATATAAAAAGATTCTAAACTATAAATATAGGAGACACTATCTATTATATACACATATATCAACTCATATCAATAAAGTTCGCTGCATTACTTTCTCTCATTTTGTCTAATCTTTCTTTATCTAGTTTTACTATTGCTAATTGTTTGTATTATTATCGCGTTATAGATAGATGCACTGATTGCTTAGCCCGGCGGCACTGGGTATTCAAAACACCCAACTCCGTAGGCGCCCCAAGGCTCGATCCCACGCGACCTGGGGCTCGACCGCCTCGTCCCGTCCGGGCGTCGATCCCACGCAACTCCCATCTAGGGGTGCAATTGGAGCGGATACGGATGGATATCACTTATCATGTATCCTATTCCACATTTTTTCTTCGGAGTCGGAGTCGGACACGGATAATGTCGGATATCTATTTCTCCATTCCGTATCTGTTCCATAATCTTTCGGACGGTCGGACGGACGGAAATTATCCACTTCTTTACACAGGACATTGGACAGTATGGTATGATCAGAGCGAACATGGAGATGCTAATTACTGAGATGTTGAAGAAAGAACACTCAATACTCTTGTTTGTTTAGATATGACAATTTGCCTATATGTTATTTTATTCCTAGGTGAAGTCACAACATACTTTCTCATATCATTTGACATACGGATATATACGGACGGATATCACTTATTCCGTATCCTTCCATATTTTTTTCCTCGGAGTCAGAGTCGTATACGGATATTTCCAGATACCCATCTACCCCTTTCGTATCTGTTCCGTATGCTTTCAGTCGATCGGACGGACGGAAATTATCCGCTCCATTTCCACCCTACTCCCATCCCCTCAAAAAAAACAAAACCCTCCCCAAACACCCCGCCTCCTCTCTTTGCTTCCCTCCCTCCCTCCCTGCCCAAATTCGCCCAACACCTTCCGAATCCAATGGCGGCAAGCTTCGCCAACCATAACCCCAACAAGTCCCTCGAGGTGCGTGCGCGTGCCCACTGCTAACTGCCCGTCGCCTAAACGGCTAAAACCTTCTCGGTGGGTCGAATTAGATTGGGGATTGCTTTCGTTCTCTGCAGGTGAATCCTTCGCCCGGGGACTCGGTGTCCAGCCTCAGCTTCAGCCCCAGGGCGAACCACCTCGTCGCCACCTCCTGGGACAACCAGGCGAGCCTGCCGCCGTCGCCCGAGGCTTATTTACTGCAGAGAATTCGTTTTTGTTTGGGTGAATCAGTGGGCGACATACTAAGGTGCGGTTGGCCTGTTCGCTTGTGGATGCAGGTTCGGTGCTGGGAGGTCCAGCCTGGCGGCCAATGCCAAGCGAAGGCATCGATTTCGCACGATCAGCCGGTATTTTGGTTCTTATCATTTGCTTCCATTAGGGATGTACAACTCTTCGGTTTGGGCCTTGGTGGGACTGCTAGATCGCTCTGGCCTTGCCTGCATTATGTGATAATGTGACCTCTAGGTTGGGTTGTTTGGTGTAGGTGCTGTGCTCGGTGTGGAAGGATGATGGGACGACTGTTTTCTCGGGAGGTTGTGATAAACAGGTTAAGATGTGGCCGTTGCTGTCTGGTGGGCAGCCCACGGCCTTCTCAGGGCATGAGGCGCCGGTCAAAGAACTCGCCTGGATACCACAGATGAATCTTCTTGTCAGTGGGAGCTGGGATAAGACCTTGAGGTGAGGAAATTTGCACAAACAACAAATTACATTAAATTCCTTTAGAATTAGCTGGTACATTAATGTTTGGTGCTGTCCAATGTTTTATTGCTTGTGATATATTCATAACAGGGGAGCACTGATGCAGTGTCCACTTAGATAATCTCTACTTTCTAGAGAACCCTGCGACATTATCTTCAAGCACCACAAACTTTGTTCCCCTAAATCCCTAATGCTTAACATACAAATAGAAATAACCTAGAAATCAATTTTTGATTGCCACAGTGTCTAACCAATTTTTTCCAACCTTCTTCTATGCATTAAGGTACTGGGACATTCGACAACCTCAGCCAGCGCATGTTCAGCAACTTCCTGAGCGCTGCTATGCTCTCTCACTTAGTTATCCTCTCATGGTGGTTGGCACTGCTGATCGCAACGTAATAGTCTTCAATCTGCAGAATCCACAGGTAACTTATATATCTTTCATGATGCTATAGATGGTTTAGCTTGTATTCTGGTTATGTACACGGATGCAGTGGAGATGTACACAGTTTATTTTTTATGTAGTGTTTACACATATTCTGTTTTCTAACTAACTGCTAGCTACTATAATTTAATTTCCACGCAGGCACTTTGTGACTTTTTTCTAAGTCTACTCTTGGCCTTTTCTTTTAGTGTTATTACAAATTACATGACAATGACATTGTCTCATTAAAGTATTCTTACCCTAGTGAGCAAATTTTCAATATAACCATTGCCCCTTGCATTCAGTGCCTCAATTCAGTTCATTTTTTGATGAGTCAAGTGTTTTCAGTGGTTCTGTCTCAAAAAAAAAAAGTTCTTGGTGGTATGTGAAATGGATTGATCAAATAGTTTGCCTCTCTTACTTGCTGAAAGATTTGAGAATTTGAAACTGCGATACACCCTATCATGGTTTAGAACTTCTCAATCATGTAGGTGTTAGGTTTCTCATTCCTCATGCGATGAATATTTTTAGTTGGAGTAAAAGGTATGGAAGGTGAAAAATTAACAAGGACATGAAATGTTTTTCTTTTACTTTTAGAGTGTAAAATATAAGCAATGAATTGCTGTCGCTTTTGTCTGATACAATAGAATTTCCATGTGTTTATCGCTGCAATAATGTACATATATATATATATCTCACATGGTCAAACTGTTATTTGCATATTTGACATTCTCATTACTTTGTAACAGGCTGAATTCAAGAGAATTGTGTCACCTTTGAAACTCCAGACAAGGTGTCTTGCTGCATTTCCTGATCAACAAGGGTTTTTGGTAATGGCACCTTTTCTGTTTGATCCAAATGTGTGATCCTATTTGCTCGTCTTTTCCAATGACTTTAGCTCTTCCATTTACATCATCTCTGTGGTTAACTAGTACATACAACTACCTTCTGTCCTGAGCAAAACAAACAAAGGCCTAACTTGGTGTTGTGCGCCTAACTAACACATGAAAAGAAACTCTTAACCTTAGAATTGATAGCCTCTAAAATGAAGTGGTCCTAAATTTAAAACAATATTTAGTGAGTATTATTGTTACATAAAACAAGTAAATGGAGCAAGTATATCCCCATGTACTTATTGGAACTTGGAAGTATTGTGATTGCTGTGTTAATTTTGCTATATCATCACTCAATTTTTCTCTGGTACAATGGTATATTTGTAAAATCAACACTTTTAGAATTGTTTAAGTCTTTTAAGACAAACTGAACTTGCAATGAGAAATTCTGCTAATTTATCGTGGCATGTATGTTCTATTATTCTTGGTGAAACCATTTCTCCCTATGTGTCAATAGTCCATAGAATTTATTGACCTTAGTCCGTTGTACGCTTTATTCCTCATTCTTGTTCATTTGATACCCGTTGTCAACTGCTTTTCTTTTGTGCTTTAGTTTGGCATCCTTGTTTGAAGCCATTACATTAGTCTTTTTGTGGTAGCAGATAAAACTTCAGTTATTTCTATTTTTCTAAAAAAACTTTTGATTAACCTATAACTTATTTTGAAGGTTGGATCGATAGAAGGACGAGTTGGCGTTCATCATGTGGATGACTCTCAGCAAAACAAAAACTTTACATTCAAATGTCATCGTGATGCCAATGATATATACTCTGTTAACTCATTGAACTTTCATCCAGTAAGATCCTTTCTTCTATAATGTTTTGGTCTAGCTGCTCCCTGAGATTGTAGGAAAATTCTTTGAGACCCTCAGATTGAAGGCATCAAATGTTTAATTTTTCAAATTTGTAGAAGGAAATTGCTTAGTTTCGTCTTGGATGCCCATTCAATTCTAATATCTGATTACTTGCCAATTGGCTTAGAATCAATGATTATCAGAAACTGTCTTCAACTAAGCAAGTCGTGGTATGCATTCCATCCAGGTGCACCATACATTTGCCACTGCAGGCTCTGATGGAGGTTTCAACTTTTGGGACAAGGACAGTAAACAAAGATTGAAGGTCCATTTTCCTCTTTGATTCATTGAAGATGTTTCTCCCATTCTCCACTGGTGCACAATAGTTATTGCCATGCTTTTAACATATATTTCAACACAATTCATTATGTGAAACTGAGTAAGAAAAATTTGTAGTGCAATAGCTGCACATCATTGATATTGTTCTTTGTGAACCAGTAATACCTTAGTGATGTCTTTATGCTGCCAATTCTATAGTTGAAAAGTCAGATTGATCTCAACAAGAAACCTTAGCGTGGAAAACACAAAATATGTTGAAGTTGTACACAACTCAAGTTCTCTGTTGGTCAACTGTGAAACTGCTCATGCCTGTTAAAGATACTTCATTTTCTTATGAGAAAGAAATTAGTAAACCCTTCACTGAGAGTGCTAATCTGCTATGCTATATCTGTGTGCTTAGTTTATGCCTTGTTTGGTGTCAAAGAATTGTCGTAAAGTTATATGTTTGTTGTTATCAAATCCATACAATGCTTATTTACGAACAGGGAAAATTGTGCTCAGTATGTACCTCTGATATGTCAATTTTCTTTTACAGGCTTTTAGTAAGTGTACATCACCCATCACATGCAGTACATTCAATCAGGATGGTTCAATATTTGCTTATGCGGTAGGTCATCTCTTGCTGTGGCTATCTGCACCAGAATAAGTTGTTAGATATGAACGGCTGCTTTTGATTTTTTTTACTAGATTTATTTGCTCTAGATTTTCATTCACTTCAGTAGGTAACATTCAACAAGCTGTAGCCAAGAGGGAGGGAGGGATACCTAAAATTTTAGTGTTTAACACATGTGATACTACTTTGAATGGTTTCTGTCCCAATCATTTACTGCTATGGATACATCAGGGAGGGAGGGAAACCTAATCACTTGGCGCTAGTATCTGTTGTGGTTACGAACCAAACAGTAGAAAAGGAGGGGCCTTCGGGCATCTCTCCGCAATGAGAAGGGTCGAAGCCAGGTACTCGGAAAGGGGAAGCGGTCTTGATATGAGTAAATGTGTCTTCTTTCACAATGGTACCCCTAAAAAGGCTCTACCATCATAGGGGCTTCGCGGTCTTTGCATCCTTCTGCGTGTAGCTTTGGTGCATGATGGGCCTTCATGGGACTCATCCACCATGTCTTCTTTCTGGTCCACAGGTAGCTATGACACTCCTTTGGCCCGTACGAGGTGGAGCTAGGGCGAAGCCCCTTGCTGGGATTGAGGTATCAGGCCTCACGGCAAGGGTAACCTTGTGCTGACTTTCCTGACCCTCTTCCCGTGTGAGGGGGTCTTGTTGTATTCTTCGGTCGGGTTTGTTGTGCCGACCTTCTTTTACCATTCACTCTGTGCGAGGGGGTAATTTTCACCCTTTGACTGGGTCGAGGGGGTGCTCTTACTTGGTGGCTTCGCTAGGTCGGTGGGGCCGTCCCTACGACAGTATCAACAAATCATACATGGTTTGCATTCTTCAAATTATTAGTCCGAAAAGTCATGCACTTTTTTGTGTTTCCTCTTGCTGAGACATGTGCACTGAAAAGTCCAAATTTCTGATGTTACCTAAATTGGTTAGGTATCCTATGATTGGAGCAGGGGTGCTGAGAAGCATAATCCTTCTACTGCAAAGACAAATATCTTTCTACATAGTGTCCAGGTCTGTGCTCTTTTCCTAAATGTGGTAGCATATTCAGGTGTTTGATTGATTTCAAAAATGCTCACACAGATATAATAAACTTGGACAATATCTTTCAGTTCTCTCTGCATTTTTTTATCTAACAAGTTGCAAAGAACTGCTTTGCTTTTAATATGGGCTAGCTACAATTGGTTGAATTGAACTGCCTACATATTAATTCAATTTAAAGGATGGATTTGCTATTCGTGAGTCACCTGATTTTTTTTTTTGTTAAAAGTCAATTTTCTTAGTCTTTGGATTAGCTTTGAGATATGTGTGTGTTTGATTCTAGATTGATCAAGTGGTTAAAAAATGTGACTTATAATTAAGAAAGTATAGGTCACCTTAGAAATGCAGCTCCAAAAAAATAGAGATCCTCTTTAAAAGATGACTGTCCTTGTCGCCGTTTCCTTGGATGATGCCAGATATCTTTTGTCTGGTCCTTTTCTGATAATTGCTCTTTTGTCATTGTTTTTGTGCATAGGAATCTGAGGTCAAAGGAAAGCCCCGCGTTGGAAAGAAGTAGACTTGGTAATGACTAGTTGAAGATTGGTGGTCGTAACCTGATAATGAATCGCTCAGTGATGCTAATTACTCGCACGAGTGTTCATCTCCTGACTCTTCAGGGCATTTCTTCATCCATGAGACTGTATGCACATGTTTTATTAAAAAAAGTTGCATTTGCCTCATGTAATGTTCTATGTCGCGCGGGCTACGTATATCATTTCAGATTTTTTTTACAAATAATCTATTTTTATTCGAAATTACATGAATATACCCACGGCAAAAAAATTTACATAAATAGGCTTCAGTCACCCAATAGGCAGGCGACTCGAGCCAATCGTCCAACCGAGAGGCGACACGTGGGCAATTTGGGAACAGTTGGACAAGTTATTGCTGTCGCCCCAGCGTTGGGCGACTAGGTAGCGCGCTTGGCCACCGCCGCCCTTCCTCATTCGATCCAGTTGCTCGGCGCCGAGAGAAGAAAAGAGAGGTGAAGAGGAGAGAAAGGAGAAGAGAAGAGGAAGGAGGGGAAGAAGAGGAGAGGGAGAGGAGAGGAGAGGGAGGAAGGAGGAGTGGGAGGAGAGAAGAGGAATAATCAGATCCAGGAATTTTTTTTTTGGTATATTGTATTTGCAGTATTTTTTTTATCAAATGTTAGTGTTAATACAAACTGTAGTGTAGAAAATTTAGTACGATTTTTAGTATAGAAAATTTTTAGTATAAAATTTTAGTACAATTTTTAATATAGAAAATGTAGTTAACGTAGTTATAGGAAATTAGTAGGCGTAAAAATGGAGATGAGAGGAAGAAGCAACCGTATGTGTATATGTAGATAGAAATAGTTAAATATTTGTTATACAAAATTTATTAAATATGTAGTTTTAAAAAATTAACAACCGTAGAAGCGTGTAGTTATGTATAATTTAGGGAATATAGTTTTAGAAAATTAGCATCAGTCGGAAATCTGCATACGCACAAAATTGCAGTTGTAGAAAATTCAGTCACCGTAATGTACGAATTAATCGTCCGTTGGAATTTATATGTATTAAAAAAATCAATAAATATTTATGGTAGAATTTAATTAATTCGTATGTAGGAAGTTCATAGTACGAAGTTATTGTAGTGGGTTACGACATGCGAACGATCGGCGATACTATTGTCGGTACTTTGGTATTGTGCGATACTATTTAACATGTCGCAAAATTGAAACATATATGCAGGCCGACATTAGCAATGACAATAGCTACTACACTAAGAGTGCATTATGGTGCTGGAACCGTTCGTGAAGATCTGAATGGTGTGAATTTGAGCGGTTTTCCACAAATCACTTTAGTACATCCGAATGGCGAGAATGCTCGGATCTCAAATGTGATGCATTGGCTGACCTGGAGTTTTTCGTTGGACCCCAAGGTGTGCAGCGTCGTCGTGCAAGGGCTTTGGAGCCGGTCTCCCACGGACATCGGATGGGAGTTGAGGACATTGCTGCGCACTGCTGTGTGGAAGGGATTTGTGCAAGGGTGCCGGCGCCGTGGATACGAGTGCGTCCTGCTTGTGCAACCGTGCTCATTAAAAGCTGTGCAAGGTCATGCGTTCGCCCTTGCTCCGGGATGTGCTAGCAGCTTGAGCAGGCCGCATGTTGGCGAAGATGATCAAGTTGCTCATGATTAAGCCGATGCGGTACATGGAGGAGAGGTATAATGGTCAAGCTATAGAGAGGGAGCAGGACAAGCTGATGAAGGGGAGCATATTGAGTACGTCGTGCAGCAGATGGACAGTGATGACCAGAGGGTATGGGCTGAAGAGGAAGCTATACAGGATGACGACGAGGGTAGTTCGAATGAGGATGAAGCTCCTATCCCACAAGAATGGAACCGGTTTAATGCTGAGGGTGTTTCCGCACATGATGAGCATGAATCAGCGTGGGAGTATCATGAGACAGAGATTCGGTCGCATTTTATGTTTGCTAACAAGGCAGCGCTGCAGGATGCCATCAAGCTGTGGGCCCTTTCAATGTAGCGGACTTTTTGGGTCGTGAAATCAAGCCAGGAGCAGTACACCGTGAAGTGCGAGCAGGCTGGCTATCCTTGGAGGGTGCACACACATAGACCCAAGTATGAGACTCACTGGATTGCGTCGAAGGTGGAGCCTCACTCTTGCATTCTCAATAGTGTTTTGGCGAGGCAACGGAGGACGGCCAAGTGGGGCCGTATGGGAGGATGCGGACACGGAGACGGAGGGGGCTAGGGTAGCGACGAAGGGGGTGCTGGGGATGTTGGGGGATGGTAGTGCTCACTGTACACTATATGTTCATATACTGCTTACGTTTGTTATTTACGCAGTTAACTTTTACTTGTACGGTGCCGAGCTTACTTCTACTTCTCCTTACCTTCTTGACGCGCACAGCAAACGAATAGTGAACTACACTGATGGCAACCGCAGCAACGCACGAACCATTGAATTACACGCTTAACAACATTGAAAATTATTTTGAACAAGAGTGCTGAGTACACCGGTACAACTGTACGTATCGTTGTCTATATGTCGAACGAGCCTCGTGGCACCCACATGGAGTATTGCTGAGGGGGCCGTCTCGGACGTGGTTGGTCATCGTTGTAGTGTCAAGCACATGTGCAACTAGGGTTCGCGTAGCAGCATGAAGGGTCGTACGAACTTGCTATGTTGATGACCTCCTCGTTGCCCCTCTCGCGCTCCACCTGCTGACGGAGGTCATCGTTCTGCTCTTCAAGACTCTCAATGCGTGCCTCCAAATCAAAGATTCTCTCCCACAACGTATGCACATACGTCAAAATATACCGTTCGTGGGGAGGATCGATCCATCGCACGAAGTCACATTTATCCACCTGCTACAATCAAACATTAACATCGAAGCTATATTACTTGTACAACAAAATAGACGAGTGCGAACTTGTACCCCAGAGTATAGGCACCGAAAGAAACGTCGATCACCATCTGCATGGCCTTCTGCCACCTGCACCACTGCGTCCTGCATGTGTTTGCATTTCGGCCACACTGGCTGAGCACACCTACTTGGCAACAAGCGGTACGTAGGGCCGAAGTCCTCCTTCCTTTCGAGTGGAAGGTCCTCCTTTGGTGACCCATGTTCGAGTGGTCCCTCAGCATCTGTCATGATGGCTTACTCTACGACGGAGAAGATAGTTCTTCCAACCAGCACCACCTTGTCATTTCATTATATAGCGTAACTTCGGGCCATATTTGCTCGGTGACATGACATGACAACCTAGTTTTGCGCAGTGAGAAGACCGTGCACGCCAGCTTTGTGTAGTGAGAGGACCAGCTTTCTGAAGCTACATGACCGCACGGGCCAGCTTTCCGCAGCGACATGACTGCACGGGCCAGCTTTCTGCAGTGACATGACTGCACGGGCCAGCTTTCCTCAGTGACATTATATGACGACGCAGCCTTTCGCAGTGACAAGACAGCAAGGCCTAGCTTTGCGCAGTGAGAAGACCAAACGTGCCAGCTTTCCTCAGTGACATGATATAGCGACGTAGCTTTTCACAGTGACATGACAGCACGGCCCAGCTTTTCGCAGTGAGAAGATTGAACGTGCCAGCTTTCCTCAGTGACATGACATGATGATGCAACTTTTCGCAGTAACATGATAGCACGGCCCAGCTTTTCGCAGTGAGAAGACCGAACGTGCCAGCTTTCCTCAGTGACATGACATGACGACGCAGCTTTTCGCAGTGACATGGCTCGTCTTTTTGCATTCAATGATTCACATAGCAAGTCATCTAATAATATTAACATACCAGTTTTCTCCGTAAACAAATTCTCAGTAACATCAAAATATCACTTACCATCATATGTACCGATCGTTCTACGGTCAATCGTTTCTAAAAAAACTTTCCCAAAATTTGTTACGCACCTACAACATACAATGAACATAAACTTTTATGACATCTCCAGCATATTATTTTCTAGTTAAAAACTACAAAATTCACGGGGGACTGGTTGTAGTCGCTCGAGAGTAGGGCGACTGGACCTCTGTCGCCCCTGGTTGGGCGATTGGCTCCAGTCACCCCCCATTGGGCGACTGGAGCCTATTTTTGTAAAACAATTTCACCACGGGTATATTTTCTGTAATTTTGAATAAAAAATAGATGATTCGTACAAAAAATTCTATCAGATCATTTCAGCTGTTCTGGTCACTTATACTGTGGTCCAAGGTTCAAAAACCCACTACTGGGCTAAATCTCGGCCAGGGGCTGGCACCGATTACTGGCCAATAACCGAAAAAACCATCCAGTAATCAGGAAAAAAATTAGTCAAATTTCACCCATCAAAATTTGAATTTAAAACTGGTATCTAGAAAAACCGGTCAGTTACCGTCCAACAAACCGGAGAAAAACCGTTAAAAATTAAAAAAACTGCTAAAAAATCAGTTTTTAAAATTTGAAATTGAAAATTCTTAACACATTCATGGCAATATGCATCACGCAAAATGCATCAAGTCAAGCATTCGAGGTGCATGCATCTTTCTAATATATTCTATTAGTGTTAAATAATGTAAACATCATTAGAGAAGCTAACTTTTACATTCAAAAATTGAAAATTTCTAATACATTCATGGCAAAAAGCATGAAGTTAAGCACAGGAGGTGCTTGCATCTTCCTAATACATTTTATTTGTGTTAAACAATATAAACATCATTAGGAAAACTAACTTTTACATTCAAAAATTGAAAATTCTTAATACATTCATGGCAAAAGGTATGAAGTCAAGCACGGAAGATGTATGAATCTTCCTAATACATTCTATTAGTGTTAAATAATATAAACATCATTAAGGAAACTAACTTTTACATTCAAAATTTCAAATTTGAATTAAATAAAAAGCCGACGGTTTTTCTCCCGATTGGCACCAGTATAATCAGTTACCGGCGGTAACCAGCTGGTTACCGCTAGGATTTCGAACCTTGTTGTGGTAGGTTTTTTCTAGTTTTAAAGCGCATGGGTTTGCTTCGATTAGGCCACAGTGGCAGAGCCGGGATTCTCCTAAGCCTAGGCTAAAAACTATCAGGCACTAACACCAAATATTACTTACAGGAAAGAACATGACAAGGCAACAGAGCATACTAGAAAAATACAAAAGTTAGTATCTAATAATGAAGATTTGGTTTATCCGAGCCTATTATGTCTTCATCAACAAATTTACAACAACTTGAACCTATAAAAGACGAGCATAAGAACATCGAACGACAATTAAGTCCCATGACAAGCTTAAGAAAGATATCATGTGTAATGCAACAACAATAGCAAAGATATCAAGTAAGAAAAAAAAATTAAAATTTCTTCGAGGAAATTGATAGAGAAGAATGTACGACCATCATATGGGATTTGGCTTGCGCAAGCTGACAATTAGTGAGCCGCAGCTTCTACAGCTCTGTCCCACTCAAACTTCTATGATCTTAAAAAATGCAAACACACATGGCATTTAATACTTCAAATCATTTTCTCATTCAAAATTTAAATCAGCATTCAATATTTCAATTAAGTTAACAAGTTCTGTTCTACAAATAAAATCACTAGTAAGTTGGGGGCATATCAAAGTTGTATCATATCACAATTCACAAGCCAGAATAATTCATTAGTTCTTCACTTCTCACTATTTGTAATCTAACAAGTGACAACCTTGATTTAACATCAGGCCATTAGCCATCAATGATCAATTCATACAAGTATACAACTATACAAGATTACAAGTGATGTCACATTGTCACAACTACAAACTTTAGAGTAGCAGAGCAGCTGGTTATATCTGATATCCCCATGATTCATCATTTCATCACTCATCAGATAGCATAAAACCATGAAATGGAGTATAGAACAGGAGGTAAATTAAGCAATGGAGATTGGAGAGAATGGAAAACGAACCAAGTCAACCAATCGATTGGGGATTGGCCAGTTAGGAATTGGGAAATGGGGATTGAAGCTTCTACTCGTCGTCACGCAATCTCGCTCACGGCTCACCCACAATTTCGTCGGCGTTGGAAGGAGGTTGTGCAGGAGGGAGGCGAGCCAACGATAGCCCTAGAGGGCTGAAGGCGGCGGCGCCAGCGCTGTAGCCTGGAGGGAGGCAGCATTGGAGCCTGGAGGAGTGGAGGTGTGGGCATGGAGTCATGGAGAGAGGTTGGAGGCATTGCTGCGCTGGAGTACTAGACGGCTAGCTGTCTGGCCGATCGGGCGAAGATGTAGGCGAGTTAGGGTTAGCAAAATTGCAAAGCGAAGCGCACGTGCGCGTGATTGGGTCATTCAATGAACGAGGGTGGCGGATACATTAGCTTGGACTAGGTTGAATTGCTCTTCAATACTTGAATGATTTTTCGTTGTGGGCTAGGCCATTGCCTGCTGCCTTGGGTAGGGCCACTAAACATTGATTTTTTTTGTTCTATATAAAAATATTTTGCACTATTAATTTTTCTGAGTCTCAGGCTACAGTCTATCTAGCCGGAGGCCCAGATCCGCCCTTGATTAGGACAGTTTGAGCCGGGTTGCTGCGCCCTGGTTCGGCTTTGGTTGCAGGTCATGGGCGCCCATCAGCCCATCTGCCCAGCCAGCAGAGCTGTGCTGCGCTCTTGTGTTTGCGGGCTTCCTGTGTTTTACGTGTGACCGGCAAGACATAACAGGCCACAAATACAAGTGTGATGCACATAGTTGCAAAAAGCCGAGAACATAAGGCCCTGCATATGCAGAACTTCTGCAAATAATGGATATTTGCGGAAGTACACAGTAGAGCACAGGCAATACCAATTACCAAATATGTGCCGAGTGTCGCTTCTACTAATGGTGCAGTAACCCAGTAATTAGTAGCTGCCAATGAACTATTGATGTAAACTGAGTCGAGTGCAGGGCAGGGAGGCAGGCAAATAATTTTTTTCATTGGGAGGAAGGCAGGCAGACAAGTGCTCTCGTCACCTCGTGGTCTCATGGAGGTGTAGGTGACGTGGGTTGGCCTGCTAGGCTGCAGAATCGCTGTTCTCGTGTTAGGGCTCTTGGAAGGCATGAACCGGGATGCACATGAATATGGAAAACACATTAATCAGATGTCATGCTTAGAAACACCGGAGTGTGTAACAAATGTTGTTTGGTTGGACCACATGAAAATCAACACCAAGAGTGATAATTTCCATCGCAAGCTTGTTGAAAAGGTCATATCGGCTCTTGAGCATCTTGCTTTGAGTGATGTGGAATATGAGAGTTGTGACGATAATGACTACGGTAATGATGATGCCAAAGGCAAGAAGAACTCTGACAACTTCAGTGGCATGTGTTTTATGGTAAGAAACAACAACAACAACAACGACTACAATGATCTTGATGAGGAAAGACCGTCATATGATCAGCTTGTAGATGGTTTAATTAAGCTTACTATTGAATTGTAAAAGACTAAAAAGAATTAAAAGAAAATAATTTTAATGTTGAAACCTTGAATTCTGAGATTGATAGATTTAGAGCTTCTATTCCTAATAATGAATCATGTGAGTCTTGTCAAGTTTTACACTCTGTGTTGAAAATTGCTAGATTAATTAATACATTAAATCTAATTCAACTTAGTAATGTAACTGCTAAACTTGAAGAATTAAATGTGGCATGTGACATTTGTGATGAAAAGTTAAGGCCTGCAAATGATGAAATGAAAAAGCTCAAGTCTAATTATTCTACATGTTTAGAGCCAAGTATTTCAAATGCTCAAACTAAAACTTACTCTAAGTGTGAATTGCTAGAAGCTAGACTTTAGTCATCTCAGGAGTCAATTCAATAAATGTTTCATCATGGGATCCTTTCTTGGTCTAATTATCCTAAGCTCAACATTGAAATAAAAGTTTTGACTAGACAACTTAATGATTTTGCTGAGAAAGACAAATTGACTTGGTCTGGTGCTTCTAAAAGACTTGCAATTAATCTGTTAATTGCGCATCTTGTTCCTCTCTAGCTAAAGAAAATGAGTATCTTAAGAACATTTTAGAAAGATTTTGTTTGGCAACAAGAATTTGAATATGATTCTAGACAAGTCGAAAACAAGTGTGAAAAATCATGGTTTAGGATTTAATTTTGTTGAGCATGCTAAGAACAATCCTCCTAAGATTGTTAAACTTCTTGAACCAGGAAAAATTGAAGTAAAATCTGAGCCAAAACAAATTATGTTTAACTCTCCTGGTATAGCAAAGGACCCCTCTACTAAAGTGGGTGCTGTGAAGTCGAGTGATACGATCACTCATCAAGTCAAATATCAATGCACTCATTATGGTAGAGATAGTCATTTGGTTCAATATTGCTTCCAAAAAGCGAAGAAAGAAAAGAAAGACAGGTTATAGAAGCGGTCTCAAGTAGAGTCTGTGCAAACTCCTTATTTTCACTCTACTCCCTCTAATCAAATGTCTACAGGTTTTCACTTTGCTCCCTCTAATCAACCTTCTGCAGGGTCAGGAGTTTTTGCAATATGACTGATTAGACCAGCTTTATCCCATGGTCAAAATAGTGTGGTCAGACCAGAGTTTCGACCAGCATTTCAACAACCAGTGTTTCGACCAGTGCTTTCTACTAAATCAGACCGATCGATGGTCAGACCAGTTATACCGGCTTTTTCCTTGGTTGAAACAGTGTAGTCAGATCAACATTTTGACCAACTTTACAGAGGCACTTAGATCGTTTTCGACCAGCGCTTTCTACTCACTTAGACTAGTCAGCAGTCAAACTGGCTTTTCAATGATGATCTGACTGGAATTTGACAGAGGCTAATACTTCACTTAAATTATTATCATTGCCTGTTGTTGCTCCTGTTTGTCATGTGTCACAGTATTGGATTCCTAAATCTTATCTCACTAACCCCCGGTACTGTGAGACTGATGTTTTTTGTGATGTAAGACCAGCTAACGCAGGATGAACAGGTGCATGATTGGATTATAGTCTTTTACATCATTGTTTGACTGGAACACTTGATGGTTTTTCACCTTGTTTGATGGCTTCCAAGAGATTTCACCTTTCGATTAGACCATGTGGAAAAGGTGATGTTGGTGACACCTAGTGAGTTCCTTTTTCAGATTTCTTGTTCTCTCTCAAAAACTGCTCGATTCTTCTTGTTTGGTTTTTTGCGAAGTAAATTGGGTGTGTTGCATCTTTTGAGATTTTTCTGAGGGGGAGCTTGTTGTTCTTAGATGTCTCAGGAGCTTTGTTTATTATGGTTGTCAAACAATACATCAGTCCAAGTCATTGAAAATAAATGAATAATAAAGCTATCTTTATCATATTTACTCATCTACTATGTAGTCGTGGTTGTGACAGGTTGTAATCAATGTGCTATACTTGAACTAAAATATGACATGGCAGAAGACTTTGACTAAAGTGATTATAGATAGCACTTTGAGATGTCCATCTAAAAGGATTAGCTTGATTGTGAGTCTTCTTTTAAATCTTGGCTATGAAGCTCGTATGTTTTATTTTGTAATCTTTTTATGTTCACTCGAGTTAGCATGTTATGATAAAAATAAAAAAAAGAGAAGATTGAAAAGATGTATACTTCAAGCATGCCATAATTAAACAAAAGAAAACGCACAAAACAAGCTCGAATAAAAGAAGTATGCGTCCAGCATGCCACCATTTAAAAAAATTCGCTACAAAGATGGCATCATGAAAAGAAATATGCTATGAGCATACCACATGCCTAAGAATTTAGTGTGGAACAATAGGTTGTTATATGATACTGCTAGCTCACCTATATTTAAAGTTTGCTTCACTTTTAGGCTTACTCTTTTTGGCATGATATCCCTTTGTGCTCTTTATAGATCGATTTGATCATTGTTGAGATGCTTGTCATTAATTAAAATTCCTTAATCATGCTAAAGACTTGTTTTTGATGTGCTATATGGTATATGACTTCTTATGATCTAGGGAGCTTTACTCAAAAAGATGGCTTGGGTACATTCTTAAATTAATGCAAAGTGACTTGGATAATCTACAAATCTTCTGGATGTTTACTCTCATTGCTCCTTTTTAGAATTTTCCTTTCTCTGGAGTTCTTGATGATTGCATTGACAAAGGGGGAGAAATTGGAGAAAAACTGAATGAATTTGATAAAATTGTATATCTTGTGTTGAGGGAGAGTTTTCGAGTGGTTTGCTGTGGTTTGTCAAATTTCCGTAGCTTTGAAACTTTCTTTTCGCAAATTTTGTTTTTCCTTCAAAAACTCAACTCATTTGAGATTTTGTCAATGTATTCATTAAGGGTTGTCAACAAACATCTTAGCATCCGATGACTTAATATAGCTTCACAGCTCTTTATAATAATTCAGTAAGTCTCTTCTCGTGCATCCTACATTCTCAAATCCACCCTCACTGATATGGAGATATCTATATGCCCTGCTTGTGTCGATGCCTCCTTTATGACACGTGATTAATACATGCTTGGACTTCTCATTTACTTTTCTATTAGACCTTATTAGCTGTTGTTTGCTAGGTGGTAACAAATCATGTGTATGAGATTCAACAAATATTTCCACCCTAAAGTTATTGTTGACAGTGTGTTTGATAGCTAGAATTGCCTCATAGCCACACCTACTTAGCTTCATGACATATTTTCTTTTCTTTGACTCCACATTGTCCTTACCTTTCTCAGAACGGAAGTCTTCTCTGGAGCACATCCATCACTTCTATCTCATAACACCATTGACAACCGTATATGGACCAACACGAACTCTGAATCCGGCTAAATGTGCATATGTCTTGTAGAATTCCTTTGCAGCGGCCAAGTCATAAAAAACTATCCCTTCAAATGGCTTGATAGTTACATCAACACAAAGTGTATAAGAATGTTATATTCTAGAATTATCCCTCTTGAGGACCTGTGCATAATTAGAGAAAAGAGGATACGTGAAAATCAAATATGTGGAATTTTAGAGGAGAGAATAGTTTTCTGGAACGAGTCATACGGGTAGTTAGAGTTAGGATAGGATCTTGAGTTGTGTTAAATAGAGACCGTGTGGGAGAGGAGAACCCAAAACCCAATACCTCACTTTTCCTTTGTTTCCATAGCGCCTCCAACCCCAAAAAGTTTCCTTGCGTCGCCGTGAACCCCAGCAGTCCTATCACCTTTTCTTTTCCACCGCTCTTGCATTGCGTGCTTCCTAAATATAAGTACTATTCAATGGCTACGCATAGAATAAGCGCGCGACCCTGACCGACCGAACCAGCTAACGCCCTACATCCCACCCCACAAAACGGTTACTAGCGTTTGTTGATTATGATAAAGTCACTATCATGTACACATCAATTTATCATCTGCAATTCATGTAGTTACTTACAGTTCTTATGTGCGTTAGACCCACGCCCCCCTCGCAAGCGGTACCACGTGTAGTTTTTCTGGGATAGTGGGGTTTTTAGTTATGAAAAAGTTATCATCTCCTGAATATAAAGTTATCATCTATAATTTATCATGTTACTTACATCTGGTAAAGTTACTATCTCATGCACAAAAAGTTATCATATATAATTCATGAAGTTACTTATAGTTCTCACGTGAAAATTTTCATATTGCAGTGCTATGAAAAGTTACTATCTCTTGAACATAAAATTATCGTTGATAATTCATCAAATTACTTACATTTACAAAGTTACTATCTCAAGTAAAAAAGTCAGCATCTATAATTCGTGAAATTACTCACCAACCGAGTTACACATCAACCGCACCAGGAATCCAACCACCGACTCACACGTAGCATGCACGCACGCACTCGTTTAGTACAGCTGAACTGGTCTCGTGGACAATGCGGAGAGGCTACCCATTCATGTCTTCGAGTGGAGGCAGATAATTTCCATAAGAGGGCCATGCAATTGGAAACGAATTTTAAGGAGAGCCACAGTACGTAAGAGATGAATTAAAACTTTGTATGTTATGGTGTACGTGTATCTGGGAGGTCAAGCTCCCCTGTTTCTTTTTAACTCCACCCTGCAAACTGCATTTCGTTGTAAGTAATTGTAACCTTTTGCCAAAAAGAAAAACGTCCCGAAAAGAAAAGGTGTTGTGATTGCTTTACATCAGCGGTTTATTGAAATTGGAAACTGTAACTCTCAGAAGTTAATAAAACATTTCTTCTTATTATATGACATAGTATTTGTATACATATTTTCATCACCTTCTTTGATCAATTGCCAATGATAGACTATAGTCATAGAACCATGGTTCTATCAACGCAATAAGATTTTTCAAAAAAAAAAAGACGCAATAGGGGCCGCATAATTTACACTCAATAGCACTCAATTATAGATGCAAGACTCGAGAGTTCCCAAGCCATTCAAAGTTTCAAAGAGATGATTGCAAACGAAGCCGGTGACTTGCACTCCCGCTGGCCATGACCATGCCATCAGGCTCAGCTCCGGCCTTTCCCACGATCCGACTCGTTCCGTGCTTCTCATCCATCTCCTTGTCTTCGTCTCTTACCCACGTCGAGACGTCCGTGCCATCGGCATATTGTGCCTCGAAAACTTTAGGGAACATGGCGGCGAGCAGCTTCTCCCTCGCCGCCCCTCGTCGCAGCTTCCCCGATGTTGTCTTTGGCACGCTGCCACTCTCGACCAGCACGACACGCCCAACTCTTACACATTCTTCTTTCCACATGGCTCGTCTTATGCCATCGCAGATGCTACTCGCGTGCGCATTGCCTCTTACCTTTTGCAACTCTGCCACGACAACCACGGATGAAGGCGACGCGGCAAAGGCAGCGATGCAGCCTCCCCTCAGAGAATCCGGCGAGCTGTCAAAAGCCGCTGTCTCGATGTAGTGCGCGGGCACGCGACGTTGCCCGTCGGCTGCAATGACATCTGCGGTCCGGCCGAGTACATAGAGATACCGCTCCGTTCCACGGACCACGCCAAGGTCGCCCGTGCGCACGAAGCTCGGGCCCGCTCTCCCCGGCAGCCTCGCACAGAACACCTCGCGGCTTGCCGTCTGGTGCCCGAGGTAGCCCGACGCGTTGCTCGGTGAGGACACCCATATCTCCCCCTCGACGCCGTCCTCCACAGGCTCGCCTGTCTCCTCGTCAACAACGAGAATCTCAATCTCCGGCTCCTCGGCCGCAGACGATGGCGATGGTAGCCTGGCCGACGGCAAAAGTTTCTTGTACGGCGGTAGACTCAACCGGCCACTCCAAAATCCTACTTCCGTGCCGCGCCACGCGGTCGAGACGAATGTGCAGTTCTCGGCCAGCCCGTAGGACGGCGAGATGGATGATGCGTCCAGGCCGGCACGGCTGAACTCTTCCACGAACTCGTCAACAGATGACTTGTAGATTGGTTCATTTACGAGGATAAGGTTCCGCAAGCTCCGCAGTTCGAGCTGCCGCGTCCCGTGCTCCGAGCGGCCTCGTTTGAGCACTAGCGGCAGCGCGAAGGACGGGACAGGCGTGCAGGTAGCCTTGAACTCCGCGACGAGCTCGAGCCAGAGGCGCGGGCGCCGGACGAAGGCCGCGGGTGAGGCGAGCACGCACGTCGCTCCGGCGACGACGGTGAGGAGGAGGAACATGAGGCCGCAGTCGTGGTACTTCGGCAGCCACGACACGATGACGCTGCACGGGTGGAGGTCGTAGGCCTTCCTCGCCGCGCGCACGTTGTGCGCCGCGGCGCCCGCGGTGACCACGACGGGCTTCGGGGCGCCGGTCGCGCCGGATGTGTACTGGATCAAGTACGTCTCGCTCGGCCCGCAGCCCTTGTAGCCCGGCCCATCAGCAGCCACAGCCTCCCGGCTCTCCAAGTGATCGACTGACACCCACCGCAGGCTCTTCAACGTGGCAACGGACGACTTCACGACCACGTCGATGTACCGCGCGTCCGCGACAGCCGCGCGCGGCCTCGTCTGCGACACGGCACGTAAAAGATGTCGGTGAGCCGGCCCCTGCGCCGACGTGCCGAGCTTGGTCGCGTCGGGCGGTATGATGGGCACCGCGATGAGCCCAGCGCGTTGGCACGCGAAGATGAGCTTGACGAGGCGGAGGCCCGGCGAGGCTAGTACGAGGACAGTGTCACCTCTTTGGAGGGTCTCGAGCAGGCCGGCGGCCGTGCATTGCACGGCGGAGTTCAGCTGAGAGTACGTCAATGCGTTGTACGACATGCCGCCGTCGGCCCGGTCGTCGGCCCAGATGAAGGCGGGCTTGGGTCCAAAGGCGGGCTGTTTGGCCCATACGGGGATGTACTGGTCGACCACCGGTTGGTCAGGGTAGTACGGGTCGTAGTTCTCGGTGGACATAGCTCGTTTTCTAGTTGCTATTGGAGTGTGTGTGTGTTCGGCGGACATGTACCTCTGCATCCCTGCATTTATATAGCTCTCTGGGTAGTTGCTGACGAATTTATCTTGTATATTCCATTCGCTACTTGTGTGCTTGGTTTTGCAAGCATGTACTTCTGTTTTTCTAGGTCTGACGGGTTCTGTTCTTGCGCTTTTTGGTTGGATTCACCTTTCGACGTGATCAAGGAGAAAGTTGCATGAAAACTGCCCGCATTTGATCGTAACTAGTCCATTCTAATTAAAAGTCTGCCAAAACATGAAATGGATTATTAATGCAGACCAAAGTTGTTCTGGATACGCTTTTTAGCCTTAAATTTCGACTCAAAATATCTGCACATTGTTGCTCCTGACTGCAGTTTATGGACAACTGTTTTCACAACACCGGGATCACGTGGCAACTATGCAATATTGGCTTGATTGAGGTGCTAATGGAAAATTTATGTAGTCTCTTTAGTGATGAGGAGAGCCAAGAAATTGACTTGGGCAGGATGAGGCAAAAAGTAGTTGTTTCTTCTCCTTGGGTCTAACGAACTTAACGGTGGACATTGAGGAGAATATACCCTGGTAGTTATTTTAGCCCAGGTATGCCCGATTGAAACTTTCGTCAAATATTGTGTCGAGGGATGTCGACTTCTGTGAAGCAAAACAATTGATAGGTTAGAGTAAAATTGGCTCATTTTTCTTCAACCATTGCTGTAGGATTTCCTTGAAACCTTTTTTTTAGACCAGGATTTCCCTGAAATTATGACTTGAATGAAAGCCTCAGTTCTCATATGCTTATTTCTATGCTTGTGTTATCATTGCTTCCTTTGTGGGATTAATTGCCAACATTTCTTCAGCTAGCATCGTACCATTTGAGCGAAATCTATATTATTCAGATTTATCTTTGAGCAGGTTGAACCACCTTGTCATGTTTGAACCGGTAATATTAATGGAGTACTCTTGGTGGGTAGTGCTTGAAAGATACTCATAGGTTGCCGTTGATTTCGAGGAAAGATTTATTCATTAGATGGCGAAAGATACCAGAATATATTTGGGGGGAGAGCATCTCATATGTAAGACAATTGACGCGGGCAAGTATAACCTGGTATCCTGAGGATATTCGTGCCTAAACGTGCTTCGTGGACACTGGCTACAACCGTTTTCTAATCTCTTCTTCTTGTGGTATATTTGGGGATTTTGATTAGAAAAATGGGCACAGGCACGTTAAAAGACAAATGCGCACACGCACGTACGCTTGCACGCCCAACGGCCCCAACCCTCGGCATTGCGGCTCCAGGTAAGCCGGCAGGGTCACCCGCAGAAGCGTGTCACCTTAGGATCTAAGAAGAAGCTGCAGGTGAGCCAATATATCACATTTACAATTCAAGTATTTTCGTCGTTTGGGTGTACCAGAGTGACTTGCACAAAACTGCTCAAGTCAACAATGTTCGGAGTTTCACGAACGGTGTTGACACCGTAATGCACTTTTAATGTAGTAGGTATCGGCATTAATGATGTCTACCTGCAAATATTTTCAATGTTGCAACTAGTAAAATCGCATCGCACATTATGGAAGTACTGATGTACTATAATTTGCATTTCTACGACTGTTTACTTATCATGACCAACTACACTACCCTCATAGTATAATCCATCCTCATTCGCACCAACATTGCTCCCTTTCCTCCAATTCAATATACATCAACTCACTATCGGCACCCACGCGCACTTACGTCGCTCCTCACGCTGCTCGACCTCTCTCCTAGTGTAAATAATTCTTAATGGGTTTTAACAATTTACATGACATACTGATTTAAATGCCAATATACCAGTTCTAACGATACGCACGAATTTTCAATGTACGAATGACATTATATCCATTTATAATTAATCATAAATGTTACGTAATAATGTTTTGCACAAAGCGAACTATTTACGCCATACAAAAGTATTGACTAAATTTTGAATAACTACAATTTTCTATGGATGCTTATTTTGTACATAATATTGACTAAATTTTCTATAACTAGAATTTTCTATGGATGCTAATTTCCTATGGATGCTATTTTTCTACAACTATAATTCTTTACAGAAGTTAATTTTCTACAATTATATTCACTAGATTATGTACAACTATAAGTTCCTACAAATGCTAATTTTCTATAATTACATTGACTAATTTTTCTACGACTATTTACTTTATACTGTTGGATCGAATTTGGCGACAGAGGGGGGGGGGTGAATGTCGACTTTCAAAACTTGCCCCCAAAAGTATTCACTAAAAGTCTCCTCTCTAATAGCTATGGAAGCTATAAAAGGATTCAAGTGCTCACTGAGACTTAAGCTAACACAAAGAAAAACAACGAGTAAAGACTAAGCAGCAAACACCAAAGACAGAGAGAATCATCTGCCAAGGCAGGCAGGGCCGGTCAGACCGCCTTATATGGGCCGGTCAAACCGCTCCATGGCCGCCGGTCTGACCGCCCATGGTGATCCGGTCTGACCGGACTTACACCGCCGGTTCAACCGCTTAACTAAAAAATAGGTTCGGACATAGAGTAACACGCTGTGCAGAAGTTACTAGAAATGCAGATTTTGGGCAAAAGGAGAGATGGCTGCAATTCTCCTCTGCTCAAAAGAGTAAAACCATATTTTAAACAACTAGAGGACCTCAAATAACAAGAGAAATCATCAAAGGACTGAGAATCTAAGATTTTGATCAAAGACTCAAATTACTTTCTAACCTTTGATCCAGAGACCACGAAATTTAGAGAATGACTAAGCAACAACCTCAGGTCCTGAAGGAACACAACAAAACTCAATCTTTTGAAGAGAATCAAAAGATTCCATTTGGCTCTGTACTCAAACCCTAGAAAACCAAATATAGAGAGATTCTGACGAGAGGCTCAAAATCCACAAGAGTTGAAACTTCCAAATGCTCTAGAAAATGGATTGGTCATATGGCCAAGAATCTTTTTCATCACTGAGCTTTCAAGAGATAAACACACAAATCTTCCAAATCACCAAAAACTCATCTCATGGGAGGAGAAACAGAGTAGAGAGCAGAAACAGAAAACCATCACAACGAAGCCAAAAGATGAAGATAGCCAACAAAATCATCCTTGTATTGATAGAGGAAAAGAGATGAATGATTATACAAGGATTACAACTCTCTCCTCACACAAACATCTCAAGAACTTATCTCTTCTTTCCAATACACAGAGGGAGACAAGAAAACAACGAAGCTCTGGTCTCTCCTACCAACTCTCACCAAATAAAGAAAAGAGATACAAAGCAAACAACCTCCAAAAAGCTTGAAGACCATGTAGGAGACACCCTCCTTTTATAGCCTCCCACTAATGGGTTTGATTCTCTCTTTACCCACTAAGCCTCCACTAACTCTAGTGCTTTATCCATAATCCGCTTCCTTTAGTGCAGCTTTGCGTATTCACCAAAACGCCCCTCGTGCACCTTCCGGGAAGCTTCCTCCTTTCTTGCCGCTCAAGCCTCGCAACCACCTCGAGTCCACGTCGTCTTCGGCACACCTCGACCGCTTTGACCTCAACACCACCTGCGTCTAGTCCGGTCCTCCCGTGCCTCGCCACGACTCCGTCTCGATGTCCTGCAGCCATCACAAACAAGAAACACATCACATAGCACCGCTCGACACATGTAATCATAATTAGCATCAATTAATCATACTCAAGCATAAACTGGCCCAAAAGCTCAATCGGGAAAAAGAATATACCTCAAGACCATCTAACCAAACCCGACTGAGCCAAATGCCGATATGGCACGAAATGCACAATCCAAACTCAATCTTTTCAGAACTCTCGTCAATAACTCATCACAAACATGGGGTCACAACCACATGGTCTCTCAATCTCCCCCTTGATGAGTATATTGACAAACCCAGAAAAGCGCAAAGTTGAGTTTGAAAATGAAAGAGAGTCAAACAAGGTCCAAAAGAAATCGAAGAAGCTAAGCTTAAGACCATGTCAACTAGGGAGCAACAACAGAAAAGAGCAAGTTTTCCTCAAAAGCTCCAAGAACTCCAAGATTTCCTTGAAAATGGCTTTTTCTCCGCTATTCTCCCCCTTTTGGCATTAAAATCATTAAGGATGTAAAAGAGAGAATAAAGCATGATGTTTTATGAAATGGCTGAAGTGTATTTATTTTAAGCATTTAGAACCATGAAGATTATCTAAAATGACCATATGAGAATTACACCAAGCCATAACACATAAGTATGCTATCAAGATCATGACAGGATATGTATAATCAAGCTAAGCCAAATAAGTCACAATCTGAAAATTAGTCGAATTCCTTAGCATGTCAAGTCAAGCATGAGTACAGTCTAGCTAGAGGTATCCAAAAATGATGCAGACCATGTCAATAAGCTAAGTGGAACCAAGAAGCTAGTATTGAATCAATTTAGAGTGCTACAAGTTCAAGAAAAAGACATTTGTTTAAGTACATGTAAGTCTTGTAATTTTAGCGAATTTAGCACAATTGACATGTTTTTCTTAAGAAATCTCATGATTGTTTCCAACCAGTTTTTTGTTTAGTCATGTGCTAGATCTCAAGCCTTATGCGACCACTCCAAGCAAGAACCTTAAGAAGACGGTCTTGGTCATCCAAAACTCCCCCTGAGTTCATGCCTAGTACAATGGCAAGCCGTCTCACGAGAAAGAATTGGTGAGATCAGTTTTTTTTCGCACAAAAGAGATCTTTTTGCTTTCTTTAAAAATTGTACCAACTCATGCTTCATCAAGAAACTAGCATAGCTCAATCTAAAGCTCAATATATATTCAAGACTCAACTCAGCCTATTTAATATGGCATGAATCATAAAGAGATAACTAAAGAGAGACTAGTCTCAAGAACTAACATGACATGAATTAATTCAAATTGAGCATTTTGATTAACCTATCATGGCAAAGACTTGACCACACATATAAGATCATGATATATCTAGCAAGTAAGCTCAGATCATGGCAAGATGTAATTCATTGTAAACATGTCATAACAGGATAATAATCAAGCTTCCATGTAGTTATATTACAATGCAGAATGAAATGCAAGAAAATCCAGCTCCCCCTCAACATGTGATGCAGCTTTTAGTTCAAGTTGAGTTATGACAAAATTAAGATCTAGAAGCTCCCAAATGAACTCCCCCTGAACCAAAGCAATAAAATCGAGAAGCTGGCAAGAAAAACAGAAAAGGCAGTCCTTAAAGCATAGACAAGATATAGAGGATACTATGGCTCAGACTGACTCTCAGCTACCCCATATGACTCTAGGACTATCAACTGATCATCTAACACACTAAGGAGCAAACACGTACCCTGTCTACCCGAGGGTGGTCCAATCCTCGCTAGAACCTATAAGAAGTGAGTGAGCTCAACCTAGTGAGAAGTGAAATAGCTAATAAGCAGCATCCTAGAATCACAAGATGAGAGGAAGAAGTCTGAACAACTAGACAAGTGAAACACTCTAACCTATGCTAGAAGGACTAAACCCAGTGCACCCATATGCAATGTAGCAGAAAGGAGAACGAGCATAATAAACACGATATATCAATGAAGCACAAAACTCCCCCTCACAACAGTCCATAAGAACAAACCACCCCAAGCTCTCCTCGCAAGGCTGAAAACCTAGAGCTATCCAAAGGCTTGGTAAAAATATCAGCCAACTGGTGGTCACTCTCCACAAACTGTAGCACTATGTCACCCTTCTCCACATGGTCTCGAAGGAAGTGATATCTAATATCAATGTGCTTGGTCCGAGAATGCTGCACTGTGTTCTTAGCAATGTTAATCGCAGAAGTGTTATCACAAAAGAGTGGAATACTGTCGATAACTAACCCAAAGTCCCGCAGGGTCGAGACCATCCAAAGTACCTGGCTGCAACAACTGGCGGCAGCAACGTACTCGACCTCTGCGGTGGACTGTGCAACACCGGATTGCTTCCTAGAATACCAAGAAACAAGAGAAGTGACAATGAATTGGCAAGTGCCAGAAGTGCTCTTCCTATCTATCCTACAGCCAGCAAAGTCTGCATCCGAGTAGGCTCTCAAGGAAAGACAGGACGAGGAAGAGTACCAGATACCATAGTCAATGGTAGCTCGAAAGTACCGAAGGATGCGTTTCACCGCCTGGCGGTGAGATACGCGAGGAGAAGCCTAAAACCGAGCACAAAGACACACAGCGAAGTGTATGTCTGGTCTCGAGGCAGTGAGGTACAAGAGGGAGCCAATCACGCTGCGATACTCCTTCTGATCAACTGGCTCGCTGTCCTCATCTGGGTCAAGAGAAGCTGTGGACGCCATGGGAGTTGACACAAGCCTACCATCACTCATGTCAAAGCGTCTCAGGAGGTCACGAGTGTATTTTCCCTGATGCAAGAAGGTACCCTCCTGAGTCTGCTTGATTTGGAAGCTAAGGAAGAAGGTCAACTCGCCCATCATACTTATCTCAAACTCGGTGCTCATGACATCCGAGAACTGTGAAACAAGAGTATGAGAAGAGCCGCCAAAGATGATGTCATCCACATAAATCTAGATGAGCAGAAGGTCAGTGCCATGCCGGTGAATGAACAAGGTCTTATCCACCTTACCCATTTCGAAACCATGACTCAACAAATAGGACTTAAGCCTCTCATACCAAGCTCTAGGGGCATGCTTAAGTCCATACAAAGCTTTGGAAAGCTTGTAGACATGGTTTGGGTATTTGGGATTCTCGAAACCTGAAGGCTGTCTCACATAGACCTCTTCCTCAATAAACCCATTAAGGAAAGCACTCTTAACATCCATCTGGTAAAGCTTGAAACCCTTAGAAACTGCGAAAGCAAGCAGAATTCTAATGGCCTCAAGTCTAGGTACAGGGGCAAATGTCTCCTCAAAATCTAGATCCTCAACCTAGAAGAAGCCCTGAGCTACCAGTCTAACCTTGTTTCGAATGACAACCCCATCCTCACTCTACTTGTTCTTGAACACCCACTTAGTCTCAATAATATTGTGACCTCAAGGGGGCTCAACAAGCGACCAGACCTTGTTTCTCTCAAAATTTTTCAACTCCTCATGCATGGCATTGACCCAAGACTCATCAGATAGTGCATGACTAACATCCTTGGGCTCAAAGGTGGCAACAAAGGCAGAATGGAGACAGAAATATGACACGTCAGACTTTGAGCGTGTGACTCGCTCAAAGAGGTCGCCAATCATCTGCTCGGAAGGATGGTCTTTCTGGATATGTCGAGGAGGTCCCGGATGAGAAGAAGTGGCCTTTACCTCGTGAGCTGACAAGGAAGGAACAGAGTCACTAGCTCCAGAGGAAGCAGAAGGCATGGGCTGATCGTCTAGAGGTGCAGTGGAGGAAGGCACCTCAAGGGGAGGATGAGGAACTAGATCGGGTAGACAACCCTCATCTCCATCGTCCTCATCATCCACAAAGATGGGCTCGAACTGCTCTAATGAACCTGAGATATCGGGCCTAATCCCCGGACTGGCCTCGTCGAAGGTCACCTCACAGGTCTCTACCAACTTACTAGACTCGCAGTTCCAAACCCTATACGCACATGAGGAAGTCGGGTAGCCTAGAAAGATACCATCACAAGAGCGTGACTCGAACTTATCTAGGTTCCCGGACTTCAAAATGAAACACTTGCAACCAAACACATGAAAGTGCGAGACACTGGGCTTTCGTCCGTATCTCAACTCATAGGAAGTGCGATGCAAGTGTACCCGAAGAAAAACTCTGTTCGAAACATGGCACGCGGTCTCTATAGCCTCAGCCCAAAACTTCCTAGGTGTAGAATACTCATCAAGTATCGTCCTGGCCATCTCGACCAAGGTACGGTTCTTCCTCTCCACGACGCCATTCTGTTATGGGACGTGCGGAGAAGAGAACTGGTGCTCTACACATGTCTCATCACAGAACCTCTCAAAGTAGGAATTCTTGAACTCCGTACCATTGTCACTGTGGATTGCTCGTAAGGCACCCGGGAGCTCAGCAAAAAGCCTACTGAAAAGACCTTAAAAATATGTAAACGTCTCATCCTTTGAGGCTAAGAAAAACACCCAAGAAAACCTCGAGAAGTCATTGACCACGACAAGAACATACCACTTCACTCCTGCTGACTGCACTCGAGCTGGTCCAACTGTGTCCATGTGGAGCAGCTGTCCTGGTGCATCGGTCATAGTCACTGTGACCGGAGGGTGAGAAGCGGCAACCATCTTACCGTGCTGGCAACGAGTGCAAATGATATCTTTGACCATCTTGAGTCTTAGCAGACCACGAATGAGATCGTGGCCGCTAACTCGGGTCAAATGGTCAAATCCAATATGACCAAGTCTCCTATGCCAGAAGGTAAGGTCACGGGGCTCAGAAGCAACTAAACACCGGAGAGGATCATCAGAAGACTCAGAAAAATCAGCACGAAAGATCTTCCCATAACGAGAAATCCCGCAAACCAGACTACCCAAAGAATCAAGAATTTTGCAAGCGTTTTTCTTAAAGCTCACCTCAAAACCGTCATCGATAAGCTGAGAAACAGAAACCAAATTATACTAAAGCTTACTAACCAAGGTAACATCTTTTAAAATAAAAGACTCATTAACGCGCACTGTACCTTTGGCGATGACGCGCCTAGACGAAGCGTCTCCGAAGGTGATCGTCTCATCACCTAGAGCACGAGCTAGGGAAGAGAATCAACGAGAGTCTCCGGTCATGTATTGAGAACACCCGGAGTCAACGAGCCAAACCTCTCTCTTCCCTGCCCGACGAACCTCATCGGAGTCAGAATAGAGCTCGCTGTTGCTGATCTCGCCCTCAAGGGCCATGAAACACATGCCGGAGAAGTCATCGCCGCCCTTAGGGTCTTGCTCGTCCATCCCATCGTCGTCGCTCCACCCCTCCACCTCGCTAAGGTCGAGGTCGTCGAAGGCAGTGAGGACGCGGTGGAAGAGCCTCTTGGCTTTGCCAAGGTCGCGGAACTTCTTCTTGCCTTGGGCATGAGCTGAGGGCTTCTTGTTGCGGTTCTTGTCAATGTAGTCGTTCTTGCTCACACCGCCGTAGTCGCCCTTGCCCTTCCCCAGCTTGGGGCAATTCGCCCGAATGTGGTTGGGGCCACCACACTCGAAGTAAATGATCAGACCACTCCTCTTTCTATCTCTCACCCTCTTGTAAGCGTGGAAAAACTTTCGGGTTAAAAGGGCTATCTAATCCTCTAGTAGCTGCTCAAACTGATCATCAGTTACGTCATAGAGAGCAGCTAGAGAGAATCCACAAATCGACTCGGAAGAAGGTCCAGAAATTTGACTGG
Organism: Dendrocalamus latiflorus; assembly: GCA_017311315.1. Classification (NCBI taxonomy): domain Eukaryota; kingdom Viridiplantae; phylum Streptophyta; class Magnoliopsida; order Poales; family Poaceae; genus Dendrocalamus; species Dendrocalamus latiflorus. Next base: position 37,604,679 of record CM029664.1, read on the forward strand.
GATCGGTGACTAAGGCCATCGACTGCAACTTCGACCTACGAGAGATTATGTCAATCTCGTGAGTCTTGAGGCGTGAGTACAACGCGTCAAGAGTCAAGGTCGAGAGATCGGTGGTGTCCTTGATGGTAGTCACCTTCATCTCTCAAACACGCAAATCAAGAGCCGCGAGCATCTGACGAGCATTGTCCAAGTCGGGGTACGTGAGACCGACTGCTCGGAGATTGCCAAAATCTTGTGAAAACGCGTAAAACACTCATCGAGGGACTCACCAGCGAGCATTTCAAACTTGCTGTAATCTCGCTTGAACTGGTCCTGTCGAACGGTCTTGATCTGGGTGGTGCCCTCATGGTATGCATCGAGAGTCACCCAGATGTCGAACGCCGACGTCAAATGAGAGATGCGATCGAACTCGCTTCTGCTCAAACCCTGAACTATGATGTGCCTTGCCTTCGCATTCACCTCAACATCAGGCATGTTCGCCATATTGATGTTCTCATCAGCAGGAACAACATACCGGGGCTTGACCTTCCGCCAGATGGCGTAGCCCGGAGCCTGGATGTAGGTCTCCATCCGACTCTTCCAGAAGGGATAGTCGATCCCATCGAAAGATCGGGGGCTTGGTCGAGTACTTATCTGTCGCCATGGCTCTAGAGACCGGTTAAGATCTATGAGGAAGAGCTAACCGGCTCTGATACAAATTGTTGGATCGAATTTGGCGACAGAGGGGGGGTGAATGTCGACTTTCAAAACTTGCCCCCAAAAGTATTCACTAAAAGTCTCCTCTCTAATAGCTATGGAAGCTATAAAAGGATTCAAGTGCTCACTGAGACTTAAGCTAACACAAAGAAAATCAACGAGTAAAGACTAAGCAGCAAACACCAAAGACAGAGAGAATCATCTGCCAAGGCAGGCAGGGCCGGTCAGACCGCCTTATATGGGCCGGTCAAACCGCTCCATGGCCGCCGGTCTGACCGCCCATGGTGATCCGGTCTGACCGGACTTACACCGCCGGTTCAACCGCTTAACTGAAAAACAGGTTCGGGCAGAGAGTAAAAGGCTGTGCAGAAGTTACTAGAAATGTAGATTTTGGGCAAAAGGAGAGATGGCTGCAATTCTCCTCTGCTCAAAAGAGTAAAACCATATTTTAAACAACTAGATGACCTCAAATAACAAGAGAAATCATCAAAGGACTGAGAATCTAAGATTTTGATCAAAGACTGAAACCTTTCAGATAGAATCACAAAAACTCAAATTACTTTCTAACCTTTGATCCAGAGACCACGAAATTTAGAGAATGACTAAGCAATAACCTCAAGTCCTGAAGGAACACAACAAAACTCAATCTTTTGAAGAGAATCAAAAGATTCCATTTGGCTCTGTACTCAAACCCTAGAAAACCAAATACAGAGAGATTCTGACGAGAGGCTCAAAATCCACAAGAAGGGTTGAAACTTCCAAATGCTCTAGAAAATGGATTGGTCATATGGCCAAGAATCTTTTTCATCACTGAGCTTTCAAGAGATAAACACACAAATCTAACCAAACCCGATTGAGCCAAATGCCGACATGGCACGAAATGCACAATCCAAACTCAATCTTTTCAGAACTCTCGTCAATTACTCATCAAAAACATGGAGTCACAACCACATGGTCTCTCACATACCAAAATTATACTATTCTTTTCTATAGTTATAATTTTCTACGGATCCTAATTATACACTAAACAAACTATTTACTTCAAAAAAAATATTGACTAGAGCATACAAAACATTTTACCTCACAGAAGTAGCGGAACCTCCTCTTCTTCCTCTCTTCTTCTCTCCTCTCCTTTTCTTCCCTCTCCTCTCCTCTTCTTTCTTTCCCTTCCCTTTTTTTCTCTTTGTAGCGCAGCGTCACCGGATGGAAATGGCCAGAGGCTCGGCCAAACGGCCAATTTATATGCGTGTCTAGTTGTCGAACGATCAGGTGACTGGAACTTGTAGCCACCCAACTGTTGGGCAACTGGTCCTAGTCGCCTAACTATTCGGTGACTACAATTATGTTGCCCAATGGCCCACCGATTGCATGTGTGTTGCACGACCATTGGGTGATAAGTTCCAATCGCCTAATGGTTGGGAGACTAAAGGTCATTCTTGTAAAAACATTCACGCGGGTATATTTTTGTTATTTTGAATAAAAATGGGTTATTTAAAAAATCATTAAGTTCTTCACGGATGAATTGATGTGCTATTCGTGGGCAGCTTTTCTTTGATGGGGTATGCTTGGCAGACTCGGGGCTCTTTCCCATTCCTATGATGGGCTAGACTAGAGGTGGGCATTGGGTCGTGCCATGCCGGCACGGTCCGGGCCTACTGTGCTTCGAGCCATGTCATGCTGTACCGGCTCAGCCCGGTCACCCCGCCATGTCATGCCAAGCTTAAGCATGGCCTAAAGACAGCCGTGTCGGTGTTTGTGCCGTGCTATCCCAAGCCCAGCCCAAAGTAAATATACACGACGAAGGCGGTAGTGACGATGGTGCCAATGGTCACCATCTTCATTTCTCTCATACTCGCCTTGTTAAAACTAGTTAAAATCCCATACTATTGTCTCATGCCATTCCACCTCTAAACTTGGCCATCTAGTCCAACGGCATGTATATCCGAGTACAAATCGAACTATGGCACATGTGGCCATCTAGCCCATCACCTGGCATAGGGATACCCAACTAGTTAAATAAAAAAGTTCAACTGCTTAAATAGAAAAGCTTAAGCAGTGTCATGAGTGCAATTTACTATAGTTAAGAAATCAGAGTTTCTGAGGGCTAGAACAGAAGAAATCAAAAATAGATAAGGGCCTATTTGTAGATTTCAGAATACTTAAAGGGCTAATTGCAAAAATGCAAATCCTCATTCCCTATAATCCCTTTGTCGCCGACTGGAGGAGCCCAGTTCATTTCTTCCTCCCCTGCCATCATCTCCATGAGCGGCACCAGTGAGGTCGAGGCTGACGGCCGCATGGGCCACGGGAGGCGAGGCAGGCCGGCGTACGGGAGGCGGTGAGGTCGAGGCAGGCACGTGGGAGGTGACAAGGCTGAGGTGGGAAGCGGCATCGAGGCGGGGTGGCGCAGGAGGGCGAGCGGCGTGGGAAGTAGGAGGCGAAGCAGCGGGGGAGGTGAAGCGGCGCCGATGCAAGAGGCGGCACGGCTCTGAGGCGGGAGGCGGCGCTGAGGCCGAGGCGAGAGGCGACGAGCCGGTGAGGTGGGACGCGGGACCGGCGGCCAACAACTCCTCCTCTTGGCATGGTATACTCCTTCCCATCTACTCACTCCCTCTCTCTTTGCTCTGTGATGGCTTGTGTCAGACCCGGATTTTTCTATCCAGAATCTCCTGTGAAACCGCAACACTATTCCCTGGATTAGTAGATAGTGCTCACAGGTATATTGTTGCATCATTTCATACATCGCATGAAGCACATCAACTCATAATAATATTACATGACTGAGTTTGAATTATGCTGCATCGGGCAACAATTTTACATAAGGGCCGATCAGGCCAAATGTTCACATTACAAGAGCGCAACAGCGGAAGCAAAAGCAAGGTAAGGCCTTTAGTCCACAAGCAAGCGACTGGGGGGTAAATATGTGCCATATGATTATTACTTAAGTTTAAGCAATAATTATAGGCACACAACACCATGGTCTAATTGCTTAGGACCCAAAAGCGCAGTAGTCGTCCTAAGCCTCGGCGTTGTTTCCTCCATCTGTTGCCGGGGTTTCTTCATATGCATAATGATCTTGGGCCCCTGAATTTGATTTTGGTAATGCGAGTGTGAGCACAAACCACCGTGCTCCGCGAGCCAATACACAAAATGTAGTATGTAGTATGCATGGCTTATCAAGAGAAGGCTAAGGCTCTTTTATTTGCGAGAAATTGCTGTTTAATTATACTTCTTAGAAAATCTCCTATGACTTAGCAGTTTTGACTAAAACATAGTGTATGAGAAAGATCGCTTTTAATAGTAGTGATCCAGATACCATCCACCATTACATGGTCTCTGCACCTATGCTAAACCTTCAGCGTTATAGCCGCTTACATTATCACTGGGACGACACCCAGGGCAACTCAAATTAGGACTTTCCACTGCCCTCCATTTTTCCCATTACACCCACCAAGTTTTCAAAATAGAACTATATCTAGTTAAGTTCCCATGTCCGCCTTTGACCGTGGGCACAGCTATTCGAATAGTTTTGACTCTGCAAAGTTTGCACACTTTACCCACAAGACACAGTTCGCTCGTTGCCCCGCATGATTCCTTAGTCGTGCGGTTGAGCAAACCATCACAATAACCGCTCAAAGTACCTCGCCCCTTCCATCATTCACCCTATGGGTCGCTCCCACTTGCGGTGGGTCCCAGACGTTGTGCGGGATGTTCCTCCTCTGAACGACTAGCAGCTGGCTACCTACACTACTAGCCGCCATGGTGAACTTCACCCTCTACGAGTGTCCCATTCAAGCCATCACACAGATAGCCGCTTGCACTACCTCACCTCCTCCACTTGTGAGGATGACTTTTAGGGTCCAGCAAATCTACTAAGCCAAGTTGTACTTTACAGACTTGTGATTGTACTTGTTTTACACAGGAGGTCATGACAAGATTCAGTCCTTAGGGTTATCTGGGCGGTTCTACCACTAACCACACTCTCGTGCACCACTGCACCATACCCCCGAACCATCCGCCTAGATAGATAAGCAATTTGAGGTTTTTGGGAGCACAAAATAACCATATCCAAGTATACTAGTCATTACCACCATGACTTCCCAAACCTGTTTATCCATGATTAAAAGTGATGCTTGGGCCTTTTGGCCCCGAATGCCTAGGCAAGACTAAGCATGGCATATAAATACAGACTTACATTCGAAAGATTACCACTATAGTTTTACTAGGGTGACAAGGCTCACATATTTGATTATTCCAAAGGAATGTATTATTAACAAGCTTATTAATGGGTATGTAGCTAGGGTATTGAAATCAAGCATATACTTAGCACATAAAATAATAGCACGCAGTTGATAATTTAAACGAAAGTAATTTGCAGGAAATGTAGGTTCAATATGATCAAAGTATTGACTCGCCTTAGTCACAGTGGTTTTGGTCTAGGTTGTCTTGAGCGGCTTTAGCTTCAGCTTCTTCTTCTTGAGCCTCGTACGCTATTGTTATGTGCGCAAAAATTTGGATAAAAAGCAAATCAGCAAGCCAAATAAACATTCACAAGAAAATCCAAATAACTCCAAAGTTCATTATTTCAGTTCTATTAGACATACTTTGATTTTTGGGTAAGCTTAGAAATGTGTTTCATTTAATTTGGTGTTAGAATGAATCAATTATAATTATTTAAAGTTTAACCATAAGTCAATTACATGCAATGTAGCCTCTATTTCAATTTGAATATAGTAGAGGATTCTCATCATGGCTAGGGCATAGGATTAATATTTATGTTTTTAAATCATATGGTGGCTAGTCCTACAATTTTTACTAACATGCAAAAGTTTATGGTTTATTGTTTAGTCAATTTTTCATTTGCTAAGTTGTCATTCCATGAGAGCATACACCTAACAATATCCCTACTAAGCCTTTAATTAATAGTTAAGATTTAAAATAAATAATCAAAGCATATTATTTACTAGCATGTGATGGTTAATACATGGTTAAATGTTTAAGAGGCTCACTTATATCCTATATAAATTTTTACATCATATATGAATTAATTTCTGACTTTTCCTGGATTTATATTTGCTAAAATAGCTTAGCAAAAATTAACCAAAAACCTATTCTAAATGTTGTAGTCTGGGGGAATCGAACGCGGGTCGGCATGGTGAACGCGCGCCTGTCTAGCCAGCTGAGCCTCGGGTGTTACCTGATGTGTAGGGGAGGGAGATTGCAGAAGAGTTGAGCAGCAGCTGTGTCCAGAGGTAGAGGAAGCCGGGGGCGGTGTATGGTGGCGGTGTGGCCGGTGAGGGGCGGCCGAGGAGGTGCCGGCAGTGAGAAAAATGTAACGCTGGCGTCACGTGGAAGACGATGGAGGGGTCGATGGGGGCCGAGGAGCACCGGAGGTGAGTCGACGACGTGCGGCGGCGGCGGGCTTGGGAGAGGCTCGACACCGGCGAGCTACGGGCATGGTGGAGTTTGGTGGAGGAGGGGAATAGTTTTGCCGTGCTCCGAGGGTGGCTTGGGAGAGAGGAATCGAGTTATGGTGGCTCGACGCGGTGGCGCACTCGCCGACCGGCCGTGGGGAAGAAAAGGGCGCCGGCAAGAAATGGGGGCACGGGAGGCCAATTAGTTGCTAAGGAAGCTAGGGCGGGGTGTGGCGACGCTAGTGGAGGCCTCGGCTAGGGCTTTATAGCCGGGAAAAAGGTGCGGCGGCAGGAGGGCAGTTGGCTGGGGCATGGCGGCGACGTTTGCCCAGCATGGCTACAGGGGAGGCGATGGGATGAATGACCGATGACGTTGCTGGCGTAGGGGAGAAAAGCGATGCGTGCGGCAGATCCGTGGTCCGACGCAGCGGATGACCGGAGCCGCGCTTCCTGTCATCGGCATGGGCGGCAACAGGCGAGTAATGGCTGCCAGGCGGTGACGCGGGCGCTGTGTTTGACGTGACGGCGGTGGGGCCGAGGTGACGCGCGCGGAGATGGCACCGGTGACCAACAGTCTGAAGGGAGACGCCGCGGGGATGGCGGGCTGCGGCGCCGGTTGGGCCAAGCGGGGAAGGAGGTGTCGGCCTTGTCCGAACGCTGCGAGAGCAGGGAAGGAAAACAGGGGAAAGGAGCGGGTCGGCTGGGCTGGCTGGCTGGGCCGGTTCGGCCGGCCGCAAGGCCTTTTCCTTTCTTTTTTATTTGTGTGTGTGTATATATATTCCTATGTTCATACATATTCTTATGCACATCTTTATTTGTAAAATTTCATGGCATATATTTCTTCATATACATCTTTTCATTTTTATTATTTCTTTATATGTTATTTTTATTTTTACTTATCTATTTATTATTAATTTCATGTTTCACTCATAATTTCTTATTGGTTTTATTCTCCCATTATGGAGACCTTAAACCAAACTCCAGAAAATCCAAAAAAGTTCAAATATCAAAAGAAATATATTTCAAAATAACTCAAAGGTTACACTTTTCCCAATTCTTTAAATTTCAGGGTGTTATAGCTTGTGAGGATTGGGGAATCTATAGGATGGCGGCGGGAGGGGAGAGACCGAGGCCGAGGCGGCTGCCGGTGCCGGCGTGCCCGCTGTGCCGCCCGTGCCCGCCGTGCTCCCCATGCTGAGCCAACCCGAGTACAGTACGATTCGCCAGGCCGTACCGTGCCACCCGACGGGTCGACTTTCCAGACCCGGCCCGGTCCACCGTTTGTACCGTGTCAGCACGGCCCGCCATATGGCATACTCATATCGTACTTGAGTCGTGCCAAATTGACCGAGCCTCAGACTGTCTCAGAAAAACACGGCCTATCTCTCATCTCTAGGCCGGACAGGTCATCTGGTCGGATGAGCATTGAATGCCTTCAATATATCGCTGTTCATGGCATGCTACGTACCAACTGATTTCTCCCTCAGAATTACGCCCTTTATTGCTTTCTGCCCTCCTGAGCCATTCAAGTGGAGTACTACTCGTTTGAGTCGTTTCTCAGACTTGAATATGCTGCAGTACGACCAATCATGAAAGTTTACTCTCTCTTTTTAGGCTAAAGAACGAAACATAGGTTGTGATCAAAATGGCTTGAGCTTTTGGCTTCAGCTTATTTTTGCACTATTCATAAATTTCGTCTTTTTCTGAACTTTTGGCTTTTTTTTGAGTTTTTTTACCGGTTCTTTTTTTCCTCGTATTTGTTTGTATTATACGTAATGGGTTAACATGTTTTTTCTATTTTTAAAATTTTTTAAATTTAATTATGGTAAATAAGCCTCTGTCAGCTACAGTGCTTTTTTCAGCCAGCTACAGTGTTTTCAGCCATAAGCCACGGGCTTTTCAGCCATTTTGATCACAACCATAAGCCCTTGTTTTTCTGGAAGATTATTGACAGGCCAGATGGCCACCGGTAAGTTACTGGAGTACTCTCTTATGAATTATGAGGGGAAATGTAGTATATTCTAGGTACCCACCATGCGCAAAGACCAAAGTAGCATCGGTTCTAAGAAATAGTTAATGCATAGCAACCATATATAACCTTATTAAATAGCATAAACAACTGCTGTTACCATGACTAAATTCTTGATTTCATCCATGGACAAGCATTATAAAGCGACACATTGCAAAATGGAGGGAATATATACTATTAATCAATATGGTGTGTTCTCTCTATTCACATAACTGAACCACGCTGCTTAACAATTTGTATTTTAATTTGGCATGATCCTTTTCTGGAAAGAATTGGTTAGCTCATTCGATGTGATATCGGATTTTAGACGTTTTCTTTATCTTCACCAGCAAGCCTGGCGAAATGGGTATGCACCTGAAAGTGCAAATAACATGCAAACGCTCGATAAATGGCACGATGCGCACGTTTTGAAGTTTCAGCGCGTATGAACAAAATCGTCGAAAATCAGGTGGTTATCTGTATTATATAGTACTATGTTCTTCGTAGCACGATCGCCGGCAATTAGCTAGGGGTGAGTGGGAGCGGTGGCCAAACGTACCTGCGGCAAATCGGGCACGGTGGCGTCTTTGTTGCTGACCATCAAACATTCCAGCAGCTCCACTCTTGGTTACCATAGACTTTACAGTCGGTACTTGTAGACTTCATACGAATGCTTTAATTTTTGTGATCTTCGAGTACCTCAAGTACTCATGTTGAGTCAGTGGTCTTTAGTCATAGCGATCGGTACTCGGTATTCGAAGATTCTGGTCGATAGCGATGCTTGTTATTCCTGAGTGTTTTGAGCGGAGCGTGAATAATTTCCAAGTACTTATTGTTTTTGAGTACTCGTTGAGCTAGCGGTCGTATTGAGTGAACAAAGGCTGATTTCTGGATAGCGATGACATGTGTGATCGTGGATGACCAGGCTGGTGATGACGGATGACTAAAGGTGTGTCTTGATTGTGTGGACTAATGACGGTTAAGATGTGAAAAACTTGTGCCAGGAAAAACGTTTATTTAGTATTTGCATGTGCAGATAGGCGTGGAGACGATTATGATCGGTGACGAGGATCGGGGCTAGGATAGGGAGATCTGAGGTCCAGACGGTTGAGGATGTCACGCGAGGTGATCAAGGTAACGCTAGAGCACATGGAGATCAAAGGTGGTGATGCGTGGAGAATCTACGGGCGGTACGATCTTGGAGGTTTTGACATGAAAGTTGATGAAGCGTAATGAAGATATAGGAGTTATGATCCTGGAGGCTTTATCACGTGTTGTGTTAGGAATTATGGGTGGAGTCCATAACTGAGAAGGTCGAGAGTTTGAATCAAACCCATGTTTAGAAGGGTTTCGGGTCCCTTGGTCCACATGGGCGGAACACAACCAAGCCCACAGAGCAACGGAGCAACAACCTTATAAGTGGTATTGGGCCTTCTCCCCCCAAAAGACTAGTCCAATGGGTGGGGGCTCCCCCACACTTATAAGTTGTGCTTTCTCCTCTTCCACAACCAATGTGGGATTATTCCCAACAATAAATGTGAGATCTGGACCTGGCCGCATACCTAGGTCCAGCCGGGTTTTTACTCCCCGGGCCACAGGTCCACATGGGCGGAACACAACCAAGCCCACGGAGCAACGGAGCAACAACCTTATAAGTGGTACTGGGCCTTCTCCCCCAAAAGACTAGTCCAATGGGTGGGGGCTCCCCCACACTTATAAGTTGTGCTTTCTCCTCTTCCACAACCAATGTGGGATTATTCCCAACATTAAATACAATCACAGATGATTTTAGTTTAGAGATTGTTTGTGTTGCTACCATCCCTAAAAACTATTTTTGAAGAGGAAAAATCACAGACAATTCATGGTAAAACCGTCCATGAAATATCACTGACGGTTGTTAACAAGAACCGTCTGTGATGTTACCAAATATCACAAATAGATTTTTATTTTAATCGTTTGTGATATTTCACAAACAGTTTGTATTAAAACCATTTGTGATAATTAAGTCATCACAGATGGTTTGTATAAAACATTGTCTGTAATAATTCCACTATATTAATTGTGCGCAGACCCGTCAACTCTCTATCTTAAATTCCAGATCTACGCTGCTACTTTGAGCTGGAGGCAGGGTTTTGAGACTATTTGGTGAAAGAAGACTATTTGGCATGAGTAATTGTAGATACCCTAAGTTTTTGACTACCTATGATTAGTAATTTGTTCCTAATTGCCTAATAATTTAGATTTATAACTTTTGGTGAAAGAAGAATTGAAGATGGTTGATCTAGCTAGCTTGATGTAGAGAGAAGATTATTTTAGATCTAGCATGGTTTAGGGTTTAAGGTTTAGTCAATTCATAGTCTATTTGTACTTAATTTAATTTAATTAATTATTGCTACATATAGCTACTTAATTTAGATCATACATATATAGTATAGCAATTAATTAATTGAATATGTTATACTACATTGTTATATGTGTAACGTAGGACCGAAACTGGATGTACGTTGGGAACCATGTGATTGAAAAATATGTTAATAGTGTTTCTGCCTTTACAAGATTTGCCGAGGAGGATATGTTGAATAAGTGGGTGGAATATATGTACTGTTTATGCATTGACTGCGAGAATCTAAAAATATTTAAGAATCGAGCGCAGATTAAAGTGCATTTCATTCGAAGGGGTTTCAAAAGGGGTATGCATGTTAGACCAGTCATGGTGAAGAGAAAATTACACAGGAAGGTAGTAATAATGATATCACAAATGAAATCAATGATATGTTGCCGGATGATCATATCAATTATGGTTCTGATTCGGATAGGATGAATGATGATAATATGGATCAGATGTTTCACGGTGAATAAGGGAACTGTGATGAGAAAGAGTATGCTAAATTCTGGGGCTTGATGGAGGACTCGGAGAAATCTTTGTTCACGTGCTGCAAATCAAAGTACACGAGATTGTCAGCCGTGCTTGAATTGCTGAAATTGAAGACAAGAAATGGTTGGTCCAACAAGAGCTTCACGACACTATTAGGTCTTTTAGTAGACATGCTTTTGGTGGGAAGCGGTTGCCCAAAACCACCTACAAAGCTAAGAAGGTTCTTTGTCCATTAATAATAGAAGTAGAAAGAATACATGCATGTCCGAACAATTGTATCCTCTACCGTAAAGAGTATGCAAGCATGCATGTATGTCCGATGTGCAACGCATCCCGATACAAGCGTAAGAATCAATCAAATGACGATGAGAGAACAGAGGTGAAGAGGACCTCCTACTAAGGTGACATAGTATCTTCCTGTAATTCCCCATTTAAAGTGGGTTTTTACGAACCCAAAGGAGGCAAAACTATTGCATTGATACTCATAGGAGCGTAAGAAGGATCGAATACTAAGACACCTTGCTGATTCCACCTAGTGGAGAAACAACGATAGGAGGTTTGCATACTTTGGTGTAGAATAGAGGAATATAATATTTGAATTGAGTACAGATAGAATGAATCCTTTCAGTAACATAAACAGTGACATAACACTTGGTCCATGACTCTCTACATCTACAACCTTCCTCCTTGTTTGTGTATGAAGTGAAAGTATATTTTGCTATCGATACTTACCCAAGGGGCGAAGCAACTTGGGAATGGTATTGATGTATACCTAGCGCTGTTGGTGGAAGATCTAAAAATATTGTGGATCGAAGGGGTACAAATATAGGATGCGTACAAATGAGAAAACTTCACTTTACACTCCTTGTTGTTCTGCACCATAAATGATTGTCCTGCCCTTGCTAACTGTCGGGCAAAAGTACAAAAGGGGCCAAAGTCTATACTCACTGCTTAGAGGATACCGAGAGCATGTGGCTGAAGCACTCGTGTAAAACCGTGTACATGCATCACCGTAGGTTCCTTCGGAGGACTCACCCATATCGCAGGATAAAGAAATAATTCGATGGAGAGAATGAGGACAGTTCAGCTCTAAGGCATTTAAGCAGAAAAGAGATCTATGATATGGTTAAGAATTTAGATGTTGTGCTCAAAAATGGATGTAAATCGATGACCCGTGAGAAGAACGTCTAGAAGAAGATACCAATATTTTGAGACTTACCTTATTGGGAGCACCTAGAAGTTCGCCACTGCATCGACATCATGCACATAGAGAAGGTTACGCAACCAAAGAGGTCATTGAGTTCTGTGTCGATTACAAGTGAATTTACATTTATGTATATGAGAATGTGCGATATATATGTGAATTTGTATTTATGTATATGAGAATATGTGATATATGTGAATGTGAGTAGGGAACATCACAGATGGTTTTAAAGTAAAACCATCTGTGATATATATATTCACACACAGTCCTACATTAAAATTGTCTGTGATGCTTTGTTATTACAGATGATTTTAAATAATAATCATCTGTGATGATAAATATTACAGACAGTTCTTAAATAGAACTGTTTGTGATTATTCCCCTATATATATTGCGCACTAGGGTTTTTCCCCACTGTACTGCCCACTAACGCCGCCGCCTCACCCCGAGCCTGTCGCCCTCCTCCTCCTCCCCGAGTCTGACACACTCCTTGCTCGAGGCCATTGCCCTCCTCCTCCCCTGACTCTAGCGGCCTTCCTCCCCGATGTGGTCGCTCTCCTGCTCCTCTTGAGCCTGTCGCCACCTCTCCCGACATTGCCATCGCCTCCCCAGATCCTGTTGCCGCCTTCCCCGACTCCGGCGGCCCTCCTCCCAAGTGCTAGCATTGAGGGACTTTGCATAATAGAACGTGGGCTTTGTGAATGCTTGATGACGATAACTTGTCAGATTGAGATCACTGTGACTAATGAGAGTATATTATGCTAGTATTGATTTATCATTACTTATTTCTTACTTCAGATAATTATAAATCACTACTGTTCTAGGCTGAATATTGTTAGATTTAGTTATTACTGCTATTACTACCGTAGCACATCTCTGGTGTTTGTTTCTGTTGTTACCATAGCACTATTGTTGATATTGCAATAGTTGTTCTTCATTCTGTCATGTGCTTAAAATCTAGCAGTTGATTCTATTACTTTACTGAGGTAATTTTAGAGTATCAAACTAGCAAAATACTAAGGAGTTAGTTCCTTTGATATATGATCTGTTGACAAGGGCGAGAAGGCTAGGTTTTAACTTGAGCAACTCCTTAAACTGAGAGAAAAACTCACTTCTTAGTCTGTGCTTTATGTTAATTATAAATGCTCATACTTGTGATTAGTTTAGCATATTGTCCTTTAGCTTGATTACATTGTTCATGTTGAGAGATAATAGTTTGATCTCTATGTCATTATCATGTCTTTGGATATATGCTTTGTTGTATATGCGCTTGGTTTTTTGTATTATTGTAATTAACACTATTTTAGCATGAATTCAGATTTAATTCCAATAAAATATAATTGTTTTAAAGCATAATTCTACTAGCCTTTAAATGACAAAATCAACATATAGATATGTAAATCCTCCTGAGTCATTTAAACAGTGTATTATGCTTAAAATATAGAACATGTGGGATATAAAACTGAACCCACAAAATCTCTTTGCAATATCTTCCAGTGCTAGAATTAAGTAGATTAATTGAAATTTTAGGTAGCGCAACACATATGCAAAGATAAAGCAGAAATGAAACATTGTGATACGAATGCGAGCCATTAGTCATACCGAAAGAGTGCCTCCTAACTCTAAGACTATCTTGCCAGAGATTGTATATGTATTACATGGAATAGGCCAACAAGCCGGAGGAACAACAGCACTCGAGCGTCAACGTCAAGTTCATGCCGCATCATCTGCAACAGAATATTCATGATTATATCTTCATGGTGGCCTTCGAGGACTTATTTTTTTCTCTTCACACTCAACGCCCTTGACGCCTCACTCATTTGATGTTGGACACTATAAGTGTGTACAATCACAATCTACATTTATGTAATATCGATAAATGTCATGTATAACTCATTGCTTTTGTGTGTGTATACATGGTGAGTGAAGCCAGATTAACGAAATCACCAGTTAGTTTCCTCGACCCACGCTTGGTCGACATGGATATCATCAAGGAGGATGCATCCTTTATTGAGAATTACATTGCGAAGGCATTCGATGGTCACCGCGACAAGGAATTCATACTTATGCCCTACAACCAGGGGTAAGTGCTACACTAATAGCTATACTTGTTGATTTGAACTTTATAAGCAACACGAACTTATGTTTAATGACCATGACATACCTGTGTAGGTTCCACTAGATTTTAATTGTAATTATGCTAAAATAGAACAAGGTAATATACCTTGATTTCATAAAGAAGAACAAAACTGACTGCACAGTTATCTAATAAGTAATCAACAGCAAACATATTTTCTTCACAGATAACTCTATTGTAGTCTTTCCTTCCTTCCCAATGACTAATGCTAATTTTTTGAAATCACGTAGGTTATTAGCCACGTATGTTGTAAAGGTACAGAAATCCAAGGGAGGGATCGACACCTTGCACCACGTTCTAGATTTCTCGGTATGCGCTAGTACACATTAATCCTATACAACATTGTGCAGTAATGCCTCTCAAACTAACAAATTCTATTTTTCCAGTGCCACAAGCAGCCGCCGGGCAACAACATCTGTGGATTCTATGTTTGCCACAATATACAACTACTCATCGGTTCCACGAAGAACAATCCTGAGGTTTGTCAATCTTGCGATAATTATTTCATACTTATCAATTTATATATGTATGCATGATATTTATCTTCATACCGACAGGTTTTGTCCATCACTACAACTCCGTTGGAACAGGCTGACCTCAAACATATTTGAGGACAATGAGCATACTTCTTGATGCCTAAAGTCATAAAAGAAAATGGGAGTTCCACAATGTAGAATGAATTTCACTGGGATAAGATTGAGCTTAATTGTTCATGTGTGTATTTGTATTTCATTTCTGTTAATTGATTTATGAAATGGATGTTCTTGTTTCTGAAATGGATGAATGTGAATTGGATGTATATATACTGTGTTGATCAGCTTGTTTCAGAGGGCATGGCTAACATTTCCTAAGGCTAGCCAACAAACAAAAATAGATTTAGAAACAGAAAATAATATCATAGACGGTTATTAACTCGTAGCCATCTGTGATAGTTGACTATCACATACGGTTTGTAGTAAAAACCATCTGTGATATATGGTTTCTCACAGACGGTTTGTAGTACAAACCGTCTATGAGAAACCATAAATCACAAACGGTTTCTGCTACAAACCCTGTGTGATAGTCTGCATCACAGACGGTTCAAAAGCTGTCTATGATGACCTCATATTATTACTGATCTATAAACTCAAATGGCTCACGAAGCCGTCTATGATGATGTTTTTTAACCGTCTGCGATGACGTGTTGTGTGACAACGTTGATCCGCCATCGCCAACAATAGTTTTCCTATCTAATGTTGTTGTAAATTGTGAGATCGACACTAGTTGCTTATTACCTTTCAGCTGAGCCTATGTTTGTATTCTATTCCTTATTCTTATTGTATAGATTGATGTGGAAAACAACGGCTTCTATAATGCGATACACTGTTGTAAAGTTATAGTTTGTATGCAAGGTTTAGGGTTATAGCTCTGTAATGTAAGAGGAGAGGCTGATGTGAGAAACCTAGCTAAATGCTACTAGTATATCCAGGAACGAATGATGAAAGAGTACTTGTGAGGGCTGAAGCTTTCGTATTTATATTCAGCATTCTACAGTGCTGATTACTAACACCGTCACCTACAATATGTAAAATTTTATGTCTTACTTATTCTAGAACAAGAACTATATGTACAACAAGTTATAGTTCATAAAAGAGGTACACATGTTGTAACACCCTAGTCCAACAAGAACCTAGAATGCTACTAATTAGTAAAATAAGTAATTAAAAAGTAAACTATTCTCTAAAATTTTAGCAGCATTCTTTTCGAAACATAGATCACTAAAGAGGATCAAACATATCATTGAATAAAAGTGCATAATATCCATAAGTAAGAAAAACTTAGAGCATAACCATAACAGAACAACTAAAGGAGATTCTCCAACTTTACTACAAAGGACACAAGTTTTTCTCATAGATATGATCACAACCGTCCTCAAATTTACTAGCATAGTTCTTTCAATAAAACGTTATCTATGAATTTATTGAGCGTGGTGAATGATAGTGTGTAGTGCACCAATAGCTACCCCATTCCCATGCATGTCGTCTTCTCACAAAGTACCTAAAAAACAAACATAAACAACAAGTGTGAGTTCATGACTCAGCAAAGTACAAGTAAGACAGTAAACAAAGCCACATTAACAGATATTATACAAGAATTATGCCCATAAAGAACCATTCATATTGTTTTTCAACAATTATCAATTTTTTACTTTCATGCGATGCAAATACCACAAATGCACATCTCTTTTCTCTTTGCAATTACCGGTAATGTGGAGTATGCACTCGTCAATGCATACTCAAGCCTGTGCAATCTTGCATAGGGAACTCAAGCCCACACTCCACAAGTGTAGAGACCTCATGCCTGTCTAAAACATGATGAGAACCTCAAAATAATCATTACTTGGCTACCACGTAGACCAAATCTCAAGGATCAATGAAATGATGCAAATGATGTTGTCTACCAATAATCTGTATTTCTCACTTTATCAACATGCACATATATCATATTTAGCTATAAGAATAAGTATATTTATTTATATACATAAGACATTACCAAGGCATAAACATTTCCCATGTGTTACCAAACACTTGCACTTGCCTTTCACTTAGTTATGCCGACCGAAAGAATGAGAAGATGGTATCACACTCAAAGCCTTTCCTCCTACACAGATTACCCACTCTCAAAATATTCCAAAACAATGCAAAACATAAGTAAACAACAGCGATACTATGTGTTTTCCAAAAACCCTGACTTTTCAACAAAAACCGGTCTATCCCCTTGTTGTCCTGGTATGAAAAATGACACAACTCTCAATTCCCTCACCGAAACAGAGTGAACCATACCATTTTCAAAAACTACACAAAATCTACCACTCTTAGTTGTCACTAAATTTTAATTATGGCTTTTACTAAACCGAAACATCACTTCTACTCTGACTAGTCCAGCAGTCATCCAACACCGGACAACAGTAATAGAAATTGCATAACTCCTAATTCCTCCATCAAAAATTTGTGTTCTTAGACTCCCTGGAAGCATTAGTAAATCCCGTACAGACTTCATTTTGACCTTATTCCTAGATTATGTCATCTCCTATTTTTAATCTTTTAATTTTCACCAACTGCCCAAACTCGATTGATCAGACTGCACCACAACACGGTAACACTCATAATTCCTAAACCGTTCATCGGAAGGACATGAATGAGTACTTTACAGAAATATAATGAAGTCCTCTACAAGTATCTAGGAAGTGATATCTCAGATTTTGCACCCAAGGTCCCCTAATTCGTAGAACATAGCAAACTGCCTAGATCGAATGATTAATCAAAAACTAACCAAATCGAGAAATCGCTCTGAACAAAAGAGTAGGGAATTTTTTGTTACCGTTGCATACCACAGCAAGAAACCCTAAACACCAGCACAAACTACACTACTCCTCTTCTTCTCCTCTTCCTTCCTCTTCCACTTTCCCTTCCTCCTCCTTCCCTCCTCCTTGTGCTATAGTGTGGGGAGGGGATGCAGGGGAAGGAGGGGATGTGGGGAAGTTGGGAATGCAGGGGAAAGGAGGGGGAGGGGCAGATGGGGGTGAAAGGGGGAGGGGAGGTGGGTGGCTATGTTGGGGGGAGGGGAGCAAAGGTTGTCTAGCTGGCCCTTATGGGCCAAACCACCAAGGGCCAGAGGCGCAGAGCCCAAAACATCTCCAAAAATTTAGAAATTTTATTTCCTTTTTATCCTGAAAAATTTAGAATTTAATTCCCCATTAATCACTCTAAAAATTACTTCTCTAATTCTATTTATTTTACCTCTTTTTAATTCGGCAAATTCCTTGAATGCCATTCGGGATATTACGCATGTGTAGGATCAAACTGAAGCTTAGCTGCGGCGGTAGCCATGGACATCACATGCGGTGTTGCAGGGTTTGGTAGAAACCAGGTTGAAAAACAAAAATTTATAATACTCTCATAAATCAAAGATCAGATTTTATTTCTACTACCACTTAAGCTACTCATCAGCCTATGCTACATCTTAACTAATCCTTCCCTACCTAAAGTGTAAAACTGGATCTTTTTTGGTCCCTTGGGAATAGTTTTTTTTTTGTGAAAATGTCCCCATGGACATTATTTTTGCGGAAATGGCCCCCTTGCGCAGCGGAGGAGCGGTGCAGGCACCTGGCGTGCCCGGGAGGCACGTTAGGCCAGTTAAGCTCCATCTTTTCATGATAATTTTGACCTTTTGGCATTATTTCAACCCGTATTTACAAGAATGGTAGTCACTGTGCCGAAATGGAAAAAATGGTGCTTCTGACACATGGTGGCTGTGCGGTAGCCCCAGGGGGTGACACGTGGTTTCTATCGCATGGCTACCGTACGGTAGCGCAAACTGCACGGCCACCGTGCAGCAGAGACATAGCAAAAAAACCAAGTAAACAAGAGAAGCAATGCAATAAAAAGCATAAAGTTAAGGTAGTTTTATTACAAAAAGGGTTAGACATTGCATGACTTTAGACGTGGCATATTGTCAGACCCAGATTTTTCAATCCGAAATCTACTGTGTTTCACTGCACTAATCCCTGGATCAGTAGTTAGTGCACACAGGTACATTGCTGGATCATGTCATACATCACATAATAATAATATTACAGCATTTGAAATACACCACATCGGGTGAATGTTTACAAAAGGGCCGCTTTGGCCAAATGTCTTCATTACATAAATGCAGCGGAAATAGTAGCAAAAGTAAACCCAAATCCACAGGCAAGCGACCAGTAGGGTAATGTGTACAGTATATGTCACCGGAGAACTGGTAACATATGTGCACACAAAGCCAAGAGTCCACTTGTCTATGTCTAACCATCGTGGCCTACGCTTTAGTTATCGCCTTTGCTTCTGCCAACGTTGGTAGGGGCCTCCTCATAGTCGTAATGTCCTTGAGTTTCTGTTTCTGAATTTTGTCGCAAAAGCGAGTGTGAGCACTCCAACCCCGTGCTCCGTGAGCCAACACACAGAATGCAATATATAACATGTATGGCTAGTCAAAGGATGGCTCGGGCTTATTTTATTTTGCGAAGAGTGCTTTTGAATACAATTACTTAAAAATTCCTTAAGACCTAGCAATTTTAAACACAAGACTTATATTGGTAAAGTAAGTTGATCTTATAATTGACACAGATTCCATCCACCATTACATGGCATATGTATCATATAACATATTTCAGCGTTATAGCCGCTTAACTTACCACTGGGACGACACCCATGACAATTCCAAACCAGGACCATCAGCAGTCCTACACATTCCCATTGTCACCCACCAAGATTTCCGAAATAGAACTATATCTAGTTAAGTTCCCATGTCCGCCCTTGACCGTGGGCACGGCTATTCGAATAGTTTTGACTCTGCAGAGTTTGTACACTTTCACCACAAGAGACAATCAACTTGTTGCCCCACACGATTCCTTAGTCATGTGGTTGAGCAGACCATCACAGTGACTTTTCAAAGTACCTCGCCCCTTCCATCATTTCACCCTATGGGTCGCTCCCACTTGCGATGGGTCCCATACGTTGTGCGGGATGTTCTCCTTCTGAACGTCTAGCAGCTGGCTACGTTCCCTGCTAGCCCGCTACAGCAGAACTTCACCCTCTGCGAGTGTCCCATTCAAGCCGTCACACAGACTGCCGCTTGCACTACCCCACACCTCCTCCTGGAAGGATGACTTTCAGGGTCCGGTAAATCTACTAAGCCAAGTTGTATTTTACAGACTTGTGGTTGTACTGTTTTACACGGGTTGACATGACAAGATTCAGTCCTTAGTGGTATCTGGGCGGTTCTACCACAAAACCACACTCTCGTGCACACCTGCACCATACCCCCGAACCATCCGCCCAGATAAATAAGCAATTTGAGGTTTTTGGGAATATAAAATAACCATTTTCAACATACACCAGTCATTACCACCATGACTGCCCAACCAAATTTTCTCATGATTAAAGTGATGTTTGGGCGTTCTCGCGCCCATGATTACCTAAACAATACTAAGCATGACATATAAATTACGGACTTATTTTTGAAAGGTTAATATCGTAATTTTGCAAGGGCGACAAAGTTCACATAATCAAGCCTTTCAACGGATCATTATTAGCAAGCATTATATTAGGTGTATAACTACCATTTCTGGAAATGGACATGTTTTACCTCACAAAATAACAGCATGCATGTTGATAATTTTAAAAGAAATTAACTTTGCAAAGTCATAGGTTCAAAATGGTCAAAGTGTTAACTCGCCTGGTTCACGGGGATCTTGATCTTGGTCTTCTGAAGCTTCTAAGCTGGCTGCCTCAACCTCTTCTTCTTGAGCCTCGTATGCTATTTAATCGTGTGAAATACCCAAATAAAAGAAAAGCAACCAATCACTCAAAATATCACCAGAAATTCAAATGAACTCCAAAAATCATGGTTCGGGTTTAATTTGATAGATCTTGAATTTAGACAAATTTAGAAATTTGTTTCACTTAATTTGGAGTTAAAATGAATAAGTTATGCCCATTTGAAAATCTCAGTTCTGTTGAAATGCCAGAAAATGAAAAATTCTGATACGTGGGTCCCATTGGAGTTTTTAATTCATTTCCTTTTTATTTTATTTCTTTAAGTACTGTGTCTCTGACATGTGGGGCCCACTGGCAGTGAGACTCCTCCGTTTGGTCTCTGACATGTGGGACCCTGGGGGCTCGAGGCCCACATGTCAGCTGACAGGCGGGGCCCGGAGGTCAGCCGGCCCACTGGCCCCAGTGGCTGACGGGTGGGGCCCACTTGTCAGCCCGGGGGAAAATAAAGAAAACTCAACCCGGCACTGCGGAGCCGGAGGCTCGAACGCACGACCGGGGAGTTGGGGGGAGGAGTGAGCGCTGCTAACCAAGTGGCCGTTCAATCGTTGCTTACCCTATAAGGGGGTGTATACCTTTTATACCAGGCGACGAGGAGGGTCGGGCAGAAGAAGTTGGAGGCGGCGGTGGAGCTGCGGTGCCGACGGCGAGAGGCGGCCGGAGAGGTACCGGGGAGGACTGAAATGCGTTCCTTGTGCTTTGGTGGTGCCGGCTGTGAGGTCAGTGGGGACCGAGGAGACCCGAGGCGGGCCGGCAGCGAGCGACGGCGGTGGTTCGGGCGGAAGCTCCGGTGCCGGTGAGCTGGGGTCCGCGAGGTGCTCGGGGAAGACTAGGGGTGTGTTCACAGTGCTTCGGAGGCGAAGAGGGAGGGTGGAATCGGCGTTTGGTGGAGAGGTTTCGCGGGGAGGATGTCATCGGCGGTGGGAACGAAGGGCGAGGCCGGTGACGATTTAGAAGCTCCCGGCTCGATTGGGTGCGGTGAGAGGGAGAGTTGGGGGTGGGGAGCTCGGAGGAAGCCGCAGCGGCTTTTATAGGCGCGCGAGCAGGGCTGGCAACGGGCGACCACCCGTGCGGTCTTGTTGAGCGGCGGCGATGGCAGGCGGCGGGCTGCAGTGGGAATCTGGGCTACGCACGCGACCGTTCAGACCCTTTTTGCGCCGCGCACGCGAGCGGACAGCGCCAGGGCAGCGAAGCCAGGTGCATGGGTGCCACGGGGAGAGAGGGCACTGAGCGGGGCAGAGCACACGCAGCGCTCGGGAGAGAAGGAAGAGAGGGGAGGGGAAGACGCCCCTGACAGGGCGGGTCCACCGGCCAGCGGGAGAGGGGAGGGGGAAGCGCGACGGCGCGGATGAAGCCGCGTGGCGGGGAGGCTGATCGGGCGGCGGGCGCGGTTAAGTGAGGCGGATGGGCCAAATGGGCCGAGGCGTGGGGAAGGGGGCATCGCGGCCGCCCACTTGGCGAGCAGGGGAAGGGGAGAGGCGGGATCGACCGGGCAACGTGGGCTGATCCTGGCCGTCCAGGCGGCGGCCGGAGGGTGAGTTGAGTTTTTAATTTTTTCGGATTTTGATTTTAGCTTTTAGAAATTGCCAGAAAATCCCAATAAGCTCAGAAAAATATGAAAATACATCCAACAATTCTAGAAAAATTCACAGAAGCTTCTGATGACATTTTGGACTTATTAAAAATATTTCCAACTAATGTTGGTATTTACTTTACTTGCTTCCATTGTTTTTCATGCCATTATTTTCAAAAATAATATTTTATGTTCTAAATCAAATTTCTTTCTTACTTTTATGGATCATCTTTTCAGATTCTTATTTAAATTTTAAATTTCCTATTATTTAAACATGCTTGTTTCCTCTTGGTCCTTTTATCTGTTTGGAACTTTCACCACATTTTCAGATAAATCCCATAAACTCTAATTTCACATGAAACACCTTGTAAAAACAATTCCAAAAACTTTATATTTTCAATTTCAAATTTTCAGGATGTTACACATATAGGCTTTGCCAAATCATGACATCAGATACTCAACGTCTAAGAGATCTGGGTATAAAAGGGGATACATTGCACACAGCACAACTGGACCCTAGCTATACTACGGCACGGCATCCTAGTCTGAGTTCGCGATGGGTACACCGCGTCCCCCTTAGTGGTCAGGAACATGATCCACCCAAATAGGAACATCAGGTATGCAATGAGGTGGCACCGGACAACCTCTGCCGTGTACTTAGGGCAACACATGTACCGTTGAAGCCACACATGTGGCACCTCCCTTGCTCTTCTCCGGGGTAGCCGTCCTAAAGCGTTGAGCAGGATGCACCTTTCAGTTAGGTGATCTTGCCAAAGGGATGACTTCAAGGCCTCGCAAGGGAAGATCTATAATGAAGCTGACATCCGACAATATCACCGTCATCTCTCTCCAACGAAAGTGGAAGGTGTGGGTCTCAGGCCGCCATTGATAAGTGAGGGCGGAAAAAAGAGACACGTCGATCTAGAAATTTTGGCCTGTGTTCATCGTGGGTGCAAACGCAATCAGGCCAGACATACACAGCTTATCAACATAGTAGTCATCCAATGGCCAGGTTTCCCATTGTTCCTGTGTGATAAGTGTTGGCAGCGATGGTGGGCGTCCCACGCCTCCTCCAGCATGGGTGGTACATTAATTACCTTTCCTAAACATAGAGAATGAACAATACGACAAAGGACATAATAAATGCCACTTGATTGAAATGTAGTTACTACAGACGACAATATGTAATGATGACAGTACGAACATAACAATAATGTGTGAAAAAAATCATGCTTACATTTCAGGTCTATATGTACAATACGAAGTCTAACTGTAATGGTAGCAAAAAAGAACCTCTAGATGTAAATATGATATGTCTACGGAAGACAATATTTCACATGCTATAATAAAATAAATGACATGTGATAATAACAAATAGCACTTCATTAAAATATATTTACTACAGACGGCAATAATCTGCATGCGATAACAAAATATGTAATGACAATAGTACGAACATAACAGTAATGTGCGCAAAGTAACGTACGTGCATTTCAAATAAATATGTACATTTCGTAAAATATGCATGAATATAATAAATTGCACTTCCAAAAAATATATAAAAGCTTGAAATGTATTGAACGGGTATGCACAAAACATATACCATTACTTATAGCATGTTTGTCCAATAGCGAGCACGAGACACTGCAAATTAGAAAATACGCCATAATAGCAACTAATTACGTAAATAATGCTAACAAAATGATTAACATAATAATTAAACATATACCAACCGCGAACAAATGCATCAGGAGCCACGTTCTCATGCGTTGTATAGCTGTACGAAGGATGCGTAAATGACGTTGACGAGATGCGACATGACGTAAAGCTTGAATAATCACAAAACGACGAAAATTATGCATAGCCCACGTGGCCAAAACTCTCGACCGAAAGCACCGAAAGGCCTCCCATACGCACATGGCACGATCGGTGGGCGCACCACCTTCTTAGCGTGCTTGGTGACCATGCCACCTCATCCTGACACGCTTGATGGCCGCGTCAGCTTCTTGGCGCACCGGCTGGCCACGCCACCTCGCCGTCTGGGGCTGTTCCTATAAAAATAACGTTTATAGGACCATTTTCACAAAAAAAAACTATTTCTAAGGAACCAAAAAAAAATCGCAAAACTGTGCAGGTACGGGCATGAGAATGTAATCCTCCTCGATCTGTACTCCCCTCCCATAAAAAGAACGTCAAGACTCAGAACGAACCATTTAAAGAGCTAGCATGCATGCATAATCACATCATGAACAACACCACTAACTACAGGCTTACAGCAATGCTGCCGCCTGCCGGCCAAAACCAAATGTGCCGAGCCGAAAACCAGGACGTGGGAAGCGCGCGGCTGCAAACCGGACGGACGGGGCAGAGCAGCTCACTGGGGCGCGCGGACCGACGGACGTACGTGCGCTGGCGTGAGGCCGTGAGGGAGTTCACGAGCGTCGCACGGTTCACGAGCATCCCCCCAGGAGCGCGCAAGAGGACAGCGCTAGGTGAAGACTTGACGCTTGTTAGGGCCCGCGCGCGCGCCCCTTTTTCTGATCTCCCAGACTAATCAACTATATCATACATCGTCATATGCGTTTCCTTTTGTAATTGCGTAGCAACAAGCCACCAACTGCAGAGCTAGCAAAACCTAATGTCTAAATAAGTAGAGATTGATTTTTAAGATATATCTTCATCGTTTACTCATTTTTGGCATCTAATAAGATTACAAAAGCGAAAAGGCAAGATTAAAACCAACCAAAAACAAGAGCAAACAAACCGAAATAAGATAGATCTACGAGAGATGAACAAAGTTAATATATTGCTACTTGAGAATGAAATGTTTATAGTCACTCCACCTAGAGAATAAGAGAGTACACTACAATACTCACACTTCTCAAACCATAACCCTGCAACACTTACTTTAATGAGAAAAACTAGAATGATTAGATGGTCAACCTGCAAATCTCCATCCCAACCTGTTAAATAAACAAGACAATCAGCCCCATCTAATCTAAATGGGTACTATCCATTTATCACAAATACAGGAAAACCGTTAACCTCACACAACACATGTTTTACTCATACACTACACATATGCACGTCTTTCAAAGCACATAATCCCGAATCCGCTACGTCCTTAGCTTTTGACCCACTTGATCATCTCAGCTCTTTCTTGACCTAAACTGTCTTCCCAAGCACTGCTCAAGCATCGCGGATTTCATCCAAAATAATTTCTGGTATTTTGGTCAATTTACCAAAATACCCTTTCTTGACCCGGTCTTCATCCTCTCATGCAAGTAATCGCCATGCCTGCAATGTGTAGATGCACCACTGGCTTGCCATGTGCTGGTAAGTCCCTCTCGTTCTAGTTTCACCAGATCACGCCTCACTTGGATTGATGAAGCCATATGGTGCAACCCGTCACTCGAACTTTCCTTCAATATTTCATGTCTTTCTTGTGCCATACTTGAGCTCAGTCATCTCACCGAGCATCTTGATCGTTCTGAGCCTCAGCTCCTCTATGAGTGTAGCTTGATCATCGTTGTTGACCATAGTTGACTCCAAAAGCCTCTGCACATCCAAAGACCAAGAAATCATTTTTGAACACAAGTTCTTCACAACTTGACCCACGTTAGTTGAAACATGCATCATGCCACAATATGCACAAATCTAGGTCAAACCAAATCATCACATGACTTCAATTTTTGAAATCATCCATTTCAACCAAAACAACACAAGCTGGCTGGTCAGACCACTGTCTTCGTAAGCTGTCCAGAAAAATGTGCAAATTTCAAATTTTCATTCCTCTAAAATGATGATTGTTCATCACAACAAAATGATAGATCTTTTCACATGGTCCTTCAATATCTCTCTTGATGAACCTATTGGTAATTTCTTAAAAATGCAAATAGAAGTTTAAAATGGTCACAAAAGCATTGCAAAGACCAAAATGACTATATGAGTCAGAAATAGAATGAACCTATTGAAAATGATAAGTTTTTCATAAAAAGCTTCAAATACACCAAATAAAAAGAAAAATCTCACTCTAAATCCAAAGAATAATTGTTCTATTTGACTTTAGTGATAGTGAGAAGAGATCAAAAGATCAAGAGAATCACAACAAAATATTAAATCCCCAACTTAGCAAGAATTCATACAAAAACACCAAATCATGCTCTAGAGTGAAATATAGAAGTTGTATTTTATTCAATTTTATCTTAAGAAGGTATAAAAAATTATCAAAAGTGACTCTATAAGTATTACACAAAACCATTTTATGTGAAGTAACTATCGAGATCAAGATAAAATATATATAACAAGGTTAAAGTATTTAAACAAGAATATCAAATTAAATAGATTTTTAGCAAATCAAGTTACTTAGGTCATAGTTTAGCCAAATGTATCCAAAAATGAGCCAAACCATGTTAATAAACTAAATGGAACCAAGAAACTATAATTGAGTTTATTTGGATTGCTACAAGTTTAGAATTGAATCGTTTTATTCAAGCATTTGGAATTAATCATAATTAGCATATTTATCACTTGCTAAAATTCATTTTTAGTTTTATCTTAACAAAGCTAGTCTTGGACTATCCACAACTGCCTCTTAAGTTTTAACTACTTTTTTACAATTTTGCTTTCTTACTCATGTGCTAGATCTCAAGCCTCACTCGACCATCCCAAGCAAGAAGCTTAAGAGAGTGATATGGGTTATCTAAAACTCCCCTAGAGTTCATATCTAGGGCAATGGTAAGGCGTCTCACGAGAAAGAATTGATGAGATCCTTTTTTCGCACAAAACGGGATCATTTTTTTATTTAGTTTAAGAACAAAGAGCTACTCCTTAGTCCGTAAGCTATACTCAATCAGAGCCACAAAAGCTTAGGAGAAGTAAACTCATGCTTAATAAAGAACTAGTATAGCTCAATCTAAGCTCAATTTAGATTCTAAACTCAATTTAGCTTATCTGATATGACATGAATCACAAGAGGATCACTAGAGCAAAACTAGCCATAAGATCCAACAAGACTTGTTTATTTCAATATTTTTACATTTAAGGAAGCTAGCACGGCAAAAGCTAGCTACACCTAAAAAGAAATTATCAATCTACCAAATTAGTACAAGACATGGCAAGATATAAAACAAGATATCATGTCACACCAGTATAATAGTCAAAGTTCCATGTAAAATTATACAATGCAAGTTGCTAAATTTAGATATGCATTATGTTACAATGGATGCAAAAGAAGTCAAACTCCCCCTTAAAACAGGTCAAAATGGCTAATAACTCCTAACTCCCTCCTCAAAGAAGCAAAATAAGAAGGATCAAGAGCCTTAATGAAAATTTCTGCAGTCTGATGCTCGAACTCTATAAAATGTAGTAGAAGCACTATTCACCCTTCGCATGATCTCTAAGGAAATAGCATCTAATATCAATGTGCTTGGCCCTAGAGTATTACACTGGGTTTGGGCGATATTTATGGCACTAGTGTTGTTACTGAAGTGATGAACACTATTTAAGGCCAACCCATAATCCCGTAGAGTGGATAAGATCCAGAGAACTTAAGAGCAACTAATAGCAGTAGCTACATACTTTGCCTCAATAGTGCACTGTGTAATAGAGGACTGATTCCTAGACGACCAAGAGATAAGAGATGTGCCTAAGAAGTGACAAGTGCCAGAAGTACTCTTCCTATTTATTCTACACCTGCAAAATCAACATCACGAAAACTCGAAGAGAGAGTGTATAATCAGAAGAATACTAGAGTCCAAAGTCAAAAGTGTCCTGAAGATGCGACACACTGCTTGACAATGTGAGGCACGAGATAAAACCTGAAATCAGTGCACAGACATACAGTTTGTTGTATGTCTGGCATCGATGCCGTGAGGTAGAGGAGGAAGTTGATCATGCTACGGTACTCCTTCTGGTCCACGAGCTCTCCATCCGCATTATGATTCAACATGGTAGAAGTGTCCATTGGAGTTGACATTAGCTTGTTGTTTCCCATATCAAAGCATTGAAGAAGGTCATTTGTGTACTTTGATGAATGAAGGTCTAAGGAAGAATGTCAGCTCATCCATCATACTCATCTTGATTTTCCTACTCATGGAATATGAACACCAAATCATGAGAAGAACTACCGAATACAATGTCATCAACACAAATTTGAACAAGTAAGAAGTCATTACCATGCCTGAGAGTAAACAAGTTTTTATCTACCATTCCTATTTTGAAATCATTTTTAAGCAAGAAAATCTTAAGCTTATCGTACCAAGCTCTAGGGGATTCGTTCAATCTATAGAAGGCTTTGGAGAGCTTACACACATGATTTGGGAACATGGGATTTTCAAAACTAGAGGGTAGCTTGACATAGACCTCTTGTTCTATGAAAACATTTAGGAAAGCACTCTTGACATCTATTTTAGAAATCTTAAAGCCCTTAGACACCACAAATGCTAGCAAGATACGAATAGCTTTTAATCTAGCTATAGGTGCAAATGTCTCCTTAAAGTCTAAGCTCTCTACTTGAGAATTAACAATCTTAAACTACAAGCCTAGCCTTATTTGAACAACCAACCCATCTTTACTTTACTTATTTTTGAAAATCCATTTTGTACCAATTACAATATAATTAGGAGGAGGTTCAACCAAGATTCAGACTTAGTTTCTTTCAAAGTTTTCAAGCTCTTTATACATGCTATTGACCTAAGAGGAATTAGATAAAGTATAGGTGACATCTCAAGGTTCAAAAGATGCAACACAAGCAAAATTTGCACGAGAATGAGCAGACCAAATCAAGAAATAAGCAACCTAAGTATTTGAGGCAAAATAAGTGGATCAAGAAATAACTCAGAGAGACCAAATCAAGCAAAAACCAGACAACTTCAGAAACTTGTCAAACCTCATGCCTAGATGGATGGAGATTGATTTTCAAGGTATATCTTCATCACTTACTCATCCTTGGCATTCAGCAAGATAAAAAAGGGGAGAGGCAAGATCAAAACTAATAAAAAAACAAGAGCAAATAAACAAAAATAAGAGGAATTCATGAGAGATGAATAAAGTTGATGTATTCTTACTTGAAGATGATGGTTTTACATCCACTCTACTGAAGGACAAGAGAACAAACCATAACACTCACACTTCTCAAACTATAATCCTAGAACACTTGGCTTCAATAAGTAAAGTTAGGATGGTTAACGTGCAAGTCTCCATACCACCCGTTAAATAGAAAAGGCAATCAGTCCTATCTAATCCTAATGGATACTATCCACTTAGTGCAAATGGGAGAAACCCGCTAACCCTACACAATATGGGTTTTACTCACATACTACACTTATGTACGTTTTTCAAAGCACATAAGTCCGAATCTGCTAAGTTCTTAGTCTTTGATCCACTTGATCATCTTAGCTCCTCCTTGACCTAAACCGTCTTCCCAAGCGCTGCTTAAGCATCGCGGTTTTGATCCAAGATAGTTTTTGATACTTTGGTCTGCTTACCAAATACCCTTTCTTGACCCAGTCTTCATCTTCCCTTGCAAGTAATCGTCATGCTTGCCATGGGTAGAATGCACCATTGGCTTGCCACGCATCGACAAGTCCCTACCATTTCTGTTCCATTGGACCATGCGTCACTTGGACTAATCAAACCATATGATGCAACCCGTCGCTCGAACTTCCCTTCAACATTTTCCAATACCCGACCTCTTGATCGTTCTAGGCCTCGGCTACTCCATGAGCATAGTCCCGATCATCACTATTGACCATAGTTAACTCGAAGTGTCCCTGTATATCCAAAGACAAAGAAATCATTTCCGGCCAAATTATTCCATGAATTAAATTTCTTAAAAACATCTATTTTAGTTAAAGCAACACAAGCTGGCCGGTCAGACCGCCGCTTCTGCAAGCTGTCCAAAAAACCTATAAATTTTTAAATTCCAAATTTTCACTCCTCCAAAATGACAATATCTCATCACAATAAAATCATGTACCTTCTTACATGGTTCTTCAAGTCTTTTTTGCGGTCAAAATAGGATCTATGGAATGAAAGGAATAGAGTGGCATTTTTCTATCTTTTAGGCCATGTCTGGATTTTTCACACGAATTTCATATAAAAATCCAGATCCATGAAATTGGATGTTTCTTTCTTTTATAATTTCTGCATTCTAGATGCGCCAAGATTGTAGTGACACAAATGCATTCCCTGACTAGTAATTTAAACTTTGTTTTGAGAAAAATGCAAATTAAAGAGGCACGCCTAGGTAGCTAGCTAGCTACAATTGCATGCTGTATAGCTGTCATAGAGAATGCGGTGGTACACGCGTGTGCCAATGGACAAAATTGCCGAGGTTGTCATCTTATGATCTCTGCATTAATTCACATATAACTGGGGTCACATGTCAACGCTGGTTCCTCCTCCGAGATTCTTTTGGTTTATAATTTATAATTTATAATTTTTTTAAATAAATAAATAAGATAATTTTTTGTCACTGTTTTAAAGTGGTTTATCGAGACAATCTTTTTAAAATAATTTATCAGCTTATCGATATTCAGTTCGTTCATATGAGCACTCATGTTAAAACCAAAATCTATAAGTCGCAGCCATAAATTATACATCGCAGTCGGAAAAAAACCCATAGCTACACAAATACCCATAATTTACAACCCTAGCTAGGGCCCTGTAGCGATCGATCTACCCGGGCCGGACAGACACGCAGGAACGGAGCCAATCTGCATGCATGCTTGCTTCGTTGTATCTCAAGACTGTCAGGCCGATTGAGTTGGAGCTACTCGTGAACCTTGACAGCTTGTGAAACAAGATGTACGTACTTGCCGCTTACAAGGAGTTGTGGTATTATACATCATCCCTGCGTTTTGTAGGTTTAATAGCTACTTGTAAGATGCTTTTATCTGCGTGCAAGACGTTGTTGCCTTTTGAATTTAAGCAGACATTATACCCTGTCGGTGCTAGCTTTGTCTTTTGTCTTTCACCGAGCAGCTGCTGCTAAATGCCGATTTATCGTCAAACCTGCAGGTTGCAGCGATAAAATTGCATCTTGTGAGGCTCAACAGTTGTCAGTTCTTTAAACCATGAAGCCAAATTGATTGATTGTTTCCGCATATTATAGTAGTATATATAGGAAAGCACTAGTGCCTTGTGGTGTGGCATTGAAGTAGCATGTTCATATACAGATCGTACTACAAATTCTCTTATATGTACTGCATTGAAGGAATTTTTGGTACTTTTGACATGTTTTTGAAGGAGAACGGGTAGGCTACACTAGCTACAACATTTGATTTTCTACCGCGTTCAACCAGAAAACATACGTGCAAGGGAGTCA
The DNA here is from genome assembly GCA_017311315.1 of Dendrocalamus latiflorus. Taxonomy (NCBI): domain Eukaryota; kingdom Viridiplantae; phylum Streptophyta; class Magnoliopsida; order Poales; family Poaceae; genus Dendrocalamus; species Dendrocalamus latiflorus. The sequence goes on from CM029664.1 coordinate 37,636,267, forward strand.
TGGATAGTTACAACTAGATGCGCTGCGCAGCGGAAGAAGAGTTGGAGCAGCCCGGTCCAACGTAGATGCGCGTTGATGAAGAAGAAGCAGTCGATCGTCTCACGAACTGAATGTCTCCTCCTCGCGTCCTAGCAATAGCCTTGCGCTTCTCGCCGATCAGCACAGCAGCAACAGCAGCGGCGCCTCCACAGAGTCCACACGTTCGGGATGGAACGCCGTGCACTGGTGTGCTAGCACCGCGCTCCCGGCTAGGGTTTCGGGATACGGCCGAGGGGAGGTGGCAGCCAGGGTTTTCAGCATAGTAGTCTATAATACCTGCAGCCCCGTCTCCACATATTTATAGAGCATGCTAATGGGCTTCCACGTTGTAGGCCCATTAGAACCCTAATCCCATATGGATCAATATCTCTTTTAGCCTATAAAACCAAAATGTTTATGATTGCCTCTTGGGCACATCACTAATAGTTTTCAATCTGTATTTGCAGAAATAACCGTATACGTACGGAATTGGTAGAAATAGCACTTCTGCCACCCTGTCACTGGGCGGTAGCGCCCAGCAGCTGACATCTGGGCCATCAGATGGCCACACTACTACAAAACAAGCTATATTAGACGCCTCATCACAGACGATTAACCAAAACCATTAGTATTAACTACAATCACAGACAGTTTTAATACAAACCATCTATAAAGAGAAATATCATAGATGGATCATGATGAAAACTGTCTGTGAAGTATCACAGACGGTTCTTACTAAGAACTGTCTGTGATATTGCCAAATATCACAGATGATTTTTTATTTAAACCGTCTGTGATACTTTACAGATGGTTTGTATTAAAAATCGTCTGTGATATTACCACATCACAAACGGTTTGTATTAAAAACTATCTGTGATATTTTGTCGCTCGATTTTGCCGCCCCCTCTATTCAAACTTTCAAACTGAAGCATCGTGACCTCTCAGTTACGCTACCCAAATGCCCTTATATATGCTCCCACACACACCTCCCCAACACACTCCAAACCAATCCGCCTGCTAGCTCCCCCAAGTAGCTGATCAAAGCGTCGGCCGCCTCCTCCGAGCTCCTCCACGTTTGGTTGTGACGCCACAATTCACTGCACAAGGCACTCTTGTCGTAAGAGTGCCTTCTGCAGTGTCACCGTTGTGACACAACAGTGACGCTGCCACCTCCTCTCCTTCATTGGTGCCAGTACTTTGTTCATACCCCCATCCGATCCCCTCCCCTCTCTTTCTTGATGCTTGGATGGATATGATGCATGTGAAAATTATTTGTTGATGGATTAGTTCTTGCATGTGATGCTTATATGGATATGGCTAGGATGATCTTGTTTTTATAAATAAGCCTGCTTTGTTCATCTGCATTCTCTAATTGCACTGTTTTATAGTACAATTAGCGCAAACAAGGCAACCAATGCTTCGACCATGACGCTTCGACCACAACACTTTGACCACGACACTTCGACCATGGCTTCGACCATGACGCTTCGACCACAGCGCTTCAACCATGGCACTTCGACCACACATATGTCGGACGGTTGTTACATCCCCCCTTTCATGCTGCCTCTTTCGCACAATTGTCACTCCGTCCATGCTGTTCCCTCTCACGTGCTCCTTCATCCACATATGTCATTCTTTCCATGCCGTCCCCCTCACCTGCTCCCTCATCTTTATATTTGTCAGTCTTACCATGCCATCCCCCTCACCCATGGTGATGTGCATAGACAAGGAATCTTTAATTTGCGGTGTGAGCACACCGGATTCCTTTTTCGTTCTGCCATAAATACGAACCTCTCACTGTTGTTTACCACTCATCCCAGTCGGTCATCGCAGAAGCTCATTCTTGCGCTCATCACTAAGAATTAAGAGTGCATAGCTCATTTTTTTCTCAAAGGCAATGCACATTTGTGGATGACGTGACAGGAGGATGCGACAGTGGTGATTGCTTCGCCCGAAAAGATACGTAATTTTTTGTCATATGTTTTCGATGTTATTCACATAGTTATAGTTAATTAGTGTTATTTAGTTGGTCATAATTAATGTATTTTGTATTAAAAGTATGTAGGTCATAGTAATTTAGCCATAGTTTTCTTTTTTTGTGTACATATGGTATCCATAATTTGTTACTGTATGGTACTATATAATTAATCAAATTGTCTCTCATAATTAAGTGGTAAGGACGATGGTAATGAATCACTCGTAATTAATTTTTGGACGGGTAATCAAATTGTTACTAATTAATAAATTATTCCTATGTAGTTACACACATGTAATCAGTAACTTGCTTGCTACTTGCCATTTTTTTTTGTTGTAATGTTTACTACAGATCTGGTTGTTGTGGCTTCACGTAGTTGCACACATGGAACATTTGACAGTGTTCTGTGGAGATGGTATTATACGGGTAGGACCGATAGGTTGGACCTATCGGCATGCCAATACAAGGTGCTCCAGGCCAAGGGGCTCAACGTGATGAATATTCACGAGCTTTGAAGCTGCATCTGGAGGGAGTTCACCATGGAGGTAATGGTGATGAAACTTGCGATCGAGGGGATCACCTACACAAATGGTGTGTGGGAGCTTGTGAAGGTGAATGGCACTGTAACATAGAGGCAGTACATGCAAATTGCCTCCCAGCCTAATGGCGGCCATTTATGGGAGGCCGATAGTGTACTTGAGTTTCATGTGCCGAGGGTCGGAAAATGTTGATGAGCTCAGCCCCTTGACACCTGGGGAACCATAGGCGGAGTTTCAAGATGATACCACTTAATGTGTTGTATCAAAAGGACGAGTCACCCCTGATTTCATGCGAAATGATGGGGCGGGCATGTGGTGGTTAGCTCGTATTGACTGCCACGAGTATCTACTAGTGCAAGTAGTCAGGTTAGAGTCCGACGAGGACACTGACTTAGGCCCTGATGATACCAACAACGACACACAATAGATGACTGGTCCACGTGGGGGAATTGTGTCATCGGAGGTGCCCTATGTGCCCTCCAGACTTGATGCTGTTGCTGTGCATTCCCTCGTACTGCCGCAAGAAGATGGGTCCCAATGGGTATTTCAAGCTGACACCCTTCTAGTTAGGCAGCGCTTCCCTAGCAAGGTGGTTATACAATAAGCTATTGCATCGTACGCCTTGTGTATCAGCTGTGTGTACCGAGTGCACTGGTCCAACCCAGCCAATTACGCAGTGAAGTGCGTAGTGGAAGGCTGCCGTGCAAAGGTCAGCGCTCAACGAGCCAAGATTTTTGGCTCGGTCTTCTTGGTCATGGCGATGATCGACCACACTTGCGTGCTCAGCGAGCCCCTGCACGATCATCGGAACGTGACTTTCGCATATGTGGCAAGCATCATCAGCCACCTAGTTGCGGCAAACGTGTTCGTCTCCCCCAAGATGCTCATGTCGAAAGTCACCAATGTGGTTAATTATACAGTCAGCTACAGCAAGATCTAATGAGGCACAAACATAACGACATATGTGCAGACAAGGGAGCACGCGAGGGGGGACAGAACGCATAGAGTGACAATTGTGCGAAGGAGGCAACGGGAAAGAGGGGATATCAGCAATTAGCAGACATATGTGCAAAGGAGAGAGGTCATGCACTGTAAAAGATGCATGCCGCAAGGTGGTTGTGCGGAAGCCAATTTCATTCACTAATTAAATGAGCATCACATATTGGTAATGATGATTAAATTAACATAAAATAACATGAAAAATCCATAGCACATAAAATTTCCAAAAATTGCACAATTACACTGACTACATCATGAGTTCACATATGAAATTTCATAATTTTTCGAACTCGTTTGCTATATGTCATAACTACTAAAACTGTCATTACCATATGAATTTTTCAGCAGTATTCATAGTGAATAAAATTGTAAAAAATTACACAATGAAGTATATTGTGTCAGGAGGTTTCACATAAAATTTTGTAATTTTTTGAGCTCATTTGATATATTTAAATATTTGAACAAATAGTATATGAAAAGTTCTAATTCAGGCAAGTAATTAAGCCGACTAATTAACTGGCTTAACCACCTGCTGTCCGGTGGCGGGGCAGCAGGGATGGTGCTGCTCGATGGCTGCCCAGTGGCCGGGCTCCAATGGCCCAGGTGCCAGCTGCTGGGCGTTGTCGTCCGGTAACGGAGCAGCAGAAGTGTCATTTCTACTAATTCTGTGCGCGTACGATTATTTCTACAAGTACGGCTTAAACATGCCGAAATTGCCAAAAATTCAGCACGCTCATATACAGATATATTGTCACCAGGACACCTGCGTATAAATCATGCACTTGTCCAATGCAAATACAGAACGCATGGACCAGCAAGTCAGTTAGAACATAGATTCTTGTAATGAATTCTCAAGGTTGGCATAAAAGAATGCATCCAATGCAAATCGATTAAGAACCTTACCGGCCGGCGAGAGTAGCTGAGCTAGCGTATACCGCATAAAGGAGAAGCTAGACGTGAAGCTAGCCTGGGAGGCCCTATTCTTTTTGTTTTCAGCTTCAGATTTTCCGAAAATAAAAAATAAATAAGATGATATTTTAAGTGGTGTTTTAGAAGCCACTTCTCTAAATAGCTTGCGAACATATACACCATCTATATCAGCATCTCTACCGTTTATCACTATCTTAAAAAATACCGCTAAAAATTTATTATCTACAGTCCAAAATAATAGGACCATACTCCTACTAGTTGTTGGCTAATCTCTGCTTCCCCGCGGTGCAGGGGTGATGATCTCGACCGTGACCCGTGGAATATGCTGGTGAGTTGGATTCAGGGCCTCTTTAATTCGGTCGGTCTGTCTTGCCGTCGATCTACTGCTAGTGAAATTCTCGAGCCAAAAATGGATGCATACCCTGTCAGACCTAGATTTGTAATCTGAAATATAATAAATAGAAAATTTGAGGCTTAGTATTTTAACTAAATCATGTTTTTAAAGAATATAATGCGACAATAATCTTAGCAAAGTTTCCATTCACTTTTTACAGAGTATGATTTTATCCACCAAATGCTATTTTTATTTCTTGGGTTCTATCTAGGGGTGGACCTACCCTTCGAGAAAGCACGGGCAGCCTCCCGAGCTCCAGCGCCGACGGACCCCCCCCCCCCCCAGCACGTCGGTAGCCCCTCCTTAGCTCCTTCATGTCCACTCCCTCCAGCAGACTTGCCTCCGCTCCCTCCCCAGGCTCGGCATACCACCTGCCGCCATCGCCTTCTTCTCCGCGGTGCCCTCCATCCGTTACCCACTCTACGCCGAGCTCGCGCGCCACGGCACCCCCATGGCTACCTCCCTCACCCTCTACTCCCGCATCCGCGCCGCCACCCCGCCCACTCCCTTCACCTTCTCTCTCCTCCTCATCGCTCTTACCTCCACCCCCTCCACCAGCTACACCCGCCTCGCCACCACGAGCCTAGCCCATGCGCAGGCGCTCAAGTGCAAGCTCCTCCGGCACGCGCACAGGGTGTTTGACCAAGGTGGGCACTTCATTACGTGCAACTGGTTGCATGTCGGCGTTTTGCACCTGGTGGCCAACATGCTCAGCCTCATCTTCATTGGCTTGTGCCTCGAGCAGTAGTTTGGATACAGTAAGTCCAATATTCAAGCACAACAACTAATTTAACTACAGATGGATTGGAACATTAAGTTTGCAACTCAAGTACAGCCATGTCCCAACGAGTTCAACGGAACCTTCTACCGCGTATGTTGGGATGTCATAAAGGACGACTTCATGGCTACCCTACAGGCCTTTTTTAATCTGAGAACAAACAACTTCTCTTGCCTGAATACTGCAAACTTGATCTTGCTACTGAAAAAAGTTGGATCCACCTCTGTAAGAGACTCCAGACCCATTAGTCTCATCCATAGTGTATCCAAAATCATCACAAAAATCCTAGAACTGCGGCTGACGCCCTACGTGAATGAGTTTATCTCCCCAAGTCAAAGTGCCTTCATTAGAGGGAGATGCATTCAAGACAACTACCTCTATGTCTGCAACCTAGCAAGAAGACACCACCGGAATAGAATGCCATCCCTGCTCCTCAAGCTCGACAGTGCAAAAGCCTTCGACTCAGTCTGTTGGGAATACCTGCTTCACCTACTGGAAAATAGGGGTTTCCCAACGCGTTGGAGAGATTGGGTCTCATGACGCATGTCTACCGCTACATCAAACATTCTTCTAAATGGATTCCCAAGGGATAAACTACAACACCACAGAGGCGTCTGATAGGGTGACCCATTATCTCCTTTCCTCCTTATCTTAGCGATCAACCCACTACATATAATTTTAGACATCGCAATCGATCTTGGTGCTTTACGGTCCCTAAGGGGTCGTTCAGTCGCCCTCTGAACCTCCTTCTATGTGGATGATGTCGCCATCTTCTTGGTACCCGAGCAATAAGACATCAGCAACCTCGTCCAAATCCTATAGCAATTTGGCGATGCAACAGGCTTGTGTACCAATCTTCAGAAAAGACAGGTGGCACTAATAAACTGTGACCAGATCGACCTGTGATAAATTTTGATTGACTTACCTGTGCAACAATCCTCTTTCCCGATGAAGTACTTAGGCCTACCGCTCGCTATCAAAAGACTTCGTAAGGTTGACTTCCAAGTATTGCAAGACAAATATGCGAGCCCTCTTGCAGGATGGTGTGGTAAGTTGATGACTCTAGCAGGTAGGAAAACAATGATAAAATCTGTTCTAATACCCCAAACAACCTACCTCCTTATGGCTATTAAGGCACCAAAATGCGTGATTAAAACACTTAATAGATGGATGAGACACTTCCTCTGGGCTGGGGCAGAGCAACAGCTAATGGGCGGAAGTTGCAAGGTCAATTGGGATAGAGTTTGTAGACCTACACAGATGGGAGGACTAGGCCTCTTGGATCTAGAGCGCTTCACCAGGGCTCTCAGACTTAGATGGCTCTAGCAGGAATGGGGAGCCCAAACCAAACCCTGGCAAGGAATGGAACTCCTTGCAATGACCTAGACCACTGTCTCTTCGTAGCAGCCACACCCATAACAATTGGTGACGGTAAGAAGACATTGCTTTGGACTTCCTCCTGGGCTGGTAGCAACAGACTATGTGACATCGTGCCTATGATTTTCAAGGCTTGCAGAAGGAAAAAAGTACCCTACAGACTGCCTTAATAGGGAACAACTGGCTTCATCACCTAACATGGACGGATAGCATAACACCGCATCACATACACAAGTTAATCACCATCTGAGGACATACGTCCATGATTACACGAGGTAGTCGATGACACAATCACATGGAAATTAACCACCAATAGTACATGCATGGCTGACTCAGCATACAAAGCACAATTCTTTGGGACGGTTCAAACCTCCATGAACCCTCTCATTTGGAAACCTTGGGCACCACAGAAATGTAAAATCTTTGCCTGGTTGGCCTTACAAAATAGACTGTGGACCACAGATTGCCTAGATAAACATGGCTGGCCTAATCAACTTTGTGCCCCTTTGTAGATAGGAACCAGAATCCGCTATACACTTGTTGGTCGGGTGCTGCTTCACCACAAGAATTTGGACCTCTATAGCACAATGGACTGCTTACGACTCCATTAACCTGCCCTCCTAGCCAACGTTTCATTCAGTCCAAGAGTAGTGGGAGGAGGTTGTTCTCTCACCTAGAACACCACTGAAGGCAATGGTATCACTACTGATTCGTCACTTGGCAAATTTGGATGGAATGGAACACTCATATTTTTCGTTCATGGCAACTACACCCTCGCTCTTGATTGCTACCATTAAGGATGAAGTCAGAGCCTAAGTACTAACGGGGGCCAAGAGGCTACAGGAGCTCACAATTTTACCTGTAACAACAACTTAGGCTCCTTTTAGGCTACCTCTGGCTGCATCTCTGCTTTCCCTGTTCTTTCTTAGACTGTTTCTCCTATTTTTGCTCTCCCTTTGAATGCAATACAAGGCAGTCCTCCTGCCCAGTTCAAAAAAAATACTGCCAAGTTGATCCCCCGATTTGATTACAATCTGAATTGCTCTTTCTTGGACTATTGTAGTGAGAATTAGAGCGATCTACCCCCTCTAGGCTCAGTGCCAGTGTCCTCTCCTCTCTCTTCATTAGAAATCACATCTTCGTTAGTGCCTCCAGCGCTCTCTTAGAGCTCCTTGGAGCTTGCCACTAACTGGACCATCTACACAACAAGATGTGTACATCTTAGTTCTTAATACCCCAATAAATCCACTGAGTAAGTAGTAATACTAGAAAGGTTTAGGCATCTCAATTCAATCAAATATGTAAATATTGTAGGTCGCGGCCATGATGACTCTCCTGTTTGTCATCGCGGTGAACTTGGTGCTCGGCATTCTCCCACATGTCAACAACTTTTCACACATTGGTGAGTTCTTGACGGCTTTCCTACTCAGATTTGTGGTACTTATGCGCTCGCACTTCGGCTGAATGGAGCGCTATAGCTTGCCCCCGGGCAGCCCATGTAGCTCCAACAAGTACCTCATCTATTAGTGGGTTTTGCTAGCCATCACGTTGGCCCTAGTCATTGTCAAGTAAGCATTGACCATGCCAATTTTAGTTACCATGCCTACTTAAGTTTAAACTAGTGCTTCACCAAGAAGGCAAGAACACGTTTAGTCGGTCACCAGATATGAGTCTTTCGTACGAATTGTAGTTGTTTGTATGCGAATTGTAGTTGTTGCTTCACTTATGTTCATCTCTACCCTAACTGCATTTTTTCTTGGGTCCACCGCTGGTTCTATCCACCCTTTATATTCACTAGGTTATATCCACCTAGGGGAAATCAAAGATAGAGTTCTAACCATCCCTACTATTTTCATACCAACCATAAATATTGTTTTGTAAAATAGGCAATAACTTGAGTAAATTCCCATGCCCAATCTTGACTATGGGTATGACTGTTCGAATAAATTTTACTCTGTAAAGGTCTCACACTTTAACCACAAGAGATGTCCAACTTATTCCGTTGCCATACTACCCTTCGCATGAGGCTCAAATGATTACCACAAGGCCTTTACAATACATCGTTCCAATATGGATACACCCGCTAAGGTTTCTATCTTCGTGGGGTTCTGACCACCCGCTTCAGAGCCCACCTCTTGCGCCACACAGAGGCTTCCATCTAGTACTCATCCCGTGTTCCACTAGATGATGCACCCAGCATGGGTTGATGCAAATTAATTGGCTAGGTCATACCTATTATAGACTTGTAGTTGTACTATTTTACTTTAGAAGGTCATCACAAGATTTAGTCCTTAAGATTACCTAAGCGGTTCTATCACAAACTGCACTCTTGTGCTCTAACCACACCTCCTCCAAAATCATCGCAAAACTCCTAGCACTGCGGCTGATGCCCTACATGAATGAGCTTATCTCCTCAAGTCAAAGGCCTTCATTAGAGGGAGATGCATTCAAGACAACTACCTCTATGTCCGCAATCTAGCAAGAAGACACCACCGGAATAGAATGCCATCCCTGCTCCTCAAGCTCGACAGTGCAAAAGCCTTCGACTCAGTCTGTTGGGAATACCTGCTTCACCTACTGGAAAATAGGGGTTTCCCAACGTGTTGGAGAGATCGGGTCTCATGACGCATGTCTACCACTACATCAAAAATTCTTCTAAATGGATTCCCAGGGGATAAACTACAACACCACAAAGGCGTCTGATAGGGTGACCCATTATCTCCTTTCCTCCTAATCTTAGCGATCAACCCACTAAATAGAATTTTAGACATCGCAACCGATCTTGGTGCTTTACGGTCCCTAAGGGTCGTTCAGTCGCCCTCTGAACCTCCCTCCCGAGCAACAAGATGTCTGCAACCTCGTCCAAATCCTACAGCAATTTGGCGACACAATAGGCTTGTGTACCAATATTTAGAAAAGACAGGTGGCACCAACAAACTGTGACCAGATTGACCTGTGACAAGTTTTGATTGACTTATCTGTGCAGCAATCATCTTTCCCGATGAAGTACATAGGCCTACCGCTCGCAATCAAAAGACTTCGCAAGGTTGACTTCCAATATTGCAAGACAAATATGCAAGCCCTCTTGTAGGATGGCATGGCAAGTTGATGATTCTAGCGGGCCCCCTCTGACCACCCGCTTCAGAGGCCCCCTCTTGCGCCGCACGGAGGCTTCCATCTAGTACTCATCCCGTGTTCCACTAGATGACGAACCCAGCATGGGTTGATGCAAATTAATTGGCTAGGTCATACCTATTATAGACTTGTAGTTGCACTATTTTACCTTGGAAGGTCATCACAATATTCAGTCCTTAAGGTCACCTAAGCGGTTCTATTACAAACCGCACTCTTGTGCTCCAACCACACCTCCTCCTAAGTATGAAGCAAGTTTAGAGTTTTGGATTCAAAAATATCTTTTCTATTTCAATATACGAGCCGTTTCCCTCCAATGGCCACTCAAAACCAAGTTTTCATGTTTTGAACTTAATGTCCATATGTATTTAATCAAGGCTAAGCATGGCACCCAGATACGGACTTAACAGCTAGTATGTATATTATTAATTCTAGGGTGACAAGGGATTATGTCTAAAGTCAAGGAATGAAATTTACTAGCACAATTATTGATAAGGTGTTAAATACTAGCTAGTAGTAATATAATTTGCTTAATAAAATAAGCATACAATTTAATAATTTAACACAATATACTTTGCATTCAAAAGATTGGTGCAATATGATGAAAGTGATGAATTGCCTCGCTCAATTTACTGTAACCTTGATCTTGCTTAAAGCCTTCTCTGTCAATGGTCTTAAAACTCTTGGTCTTTATTTCAATCTTGATCTCGCTCGATTTATTGCTCCTTCAAAGCTCCAAATTCTAGTTATGTGATAAACAACCAAATCCAAAGGCAATTAATTCAAAATAATTCATTTAGACTCAAATAAACATGAAAATCCAAATAAATCTAAATAAACTTAGTTAAGTTCTATCATGATTTATTGGTGAAAAGGGACAAGTTCTAGTGAGTGTGAGATGTAGACGGGGTCAAATGAAATTTGATCAAATGGAATATGGTAGAGAGGAAATCTGCTGAGAATAACTTAAGGAGGATGAATGAATATCCATAGGAATATTCCACTCCAGATTTGAAGGTGGTTAGACATAGCTGACAGGAGGATACTATTGATTGAACCTAACTTAATGACTTCTTTTATTATTTTCTATTTATTAAGGAAGTTCCATGAGTTAGGTTAGTCTAACGAATAGATATAAGGGCCTATATGTAATAAGTATAATTTTAGTTAACCATTTTAGTCTTAGATTTCACATTGCTAAGAAGTTCAGGACATATTATTATTTGATGTTTAATTTCCAATTAATCGAATGATTAATTAAATAATTAACTAAAACATGGTATTATTTATTTAATTGATTTCTTTAATACCATTAAGTGGAGATGCACCAAAGTGATTGATAGGTTACACTACTAGTTGCCAATTGACAGCTAACTTTAGTTGGGACATTAATTGACTTTGATTTATATTCTAATTATATGGACTAGCTATGATACCTATTTTATTATATTACTATGGGACTATTTATGGCGTAAGGCTCACTAACACCATATTTAATTAAATTTGTATTTTCAATTTAGGGATAATGACATGATAACGACACGTGGTGGCCCTGAGAAGTTGTGCAATTGACCAAGTGGAAGTGCAATTGGAGGTGGGGAGCCCTCTTTGATGCGGTGGGGTTGGGGATGGGCTCGCTGGGTTGGCCGGAGTGGCGTGGTGGTGGTGCTCAATGTGGGGAGGAGAGAGTAGGGGAAGAAGATGGAGGAGAGCTTGTCGGCTTAAATAGACAGGGCGGGCAGTTGTGGTGATGTGCACAGTGACCAGGCAACAGTACGTTGCATGGGTGCAGCAGGGTGAGGAGACGACAAGGTGAGTGTGCACGGCATGGCTTGGCATGGGTGTGGCAGGGCGCTGGCGTGGCGACGAGGTAGAGCGTCGTGACATGAGCGGTGCGGGAGTGCATGGCGTGGCTGGCACGACATGAGCAACGCGGCAGGGTTGGTGTTGGCATAGCATGGTGAGGCGACATGTTTTGCAGAGCTGACACGAGTGTGTGGGTGTGTGCAGCGCATCGGGCAATGCATGGTGCCAGTGATGATGCGGCATGATGAGTAGAGCAAGAGGGTGCACCATGGGTGCTAGTGTGTGCGAAGTGACGGGAATAGGTGTGTCACGAGCAGTGCGGGTGCGAGCTGACTCGGTCGAGAAACAGAGAAAGAGAGAGAAGGGAGATGGGCTGGGAAGAAAAAGTAAGTGAGAAAGGATATGGCCGACCCAACTTGGAAATTTGATTTTAGTTTGAATTTTGGTTTTGGATTTAAATTTGAGTTTGTATTTGAATTCAAATTTGATGTTTTGGCATAAAAAACCAACTCCAATTTTTCAGCGACTCAAATTCAATTTCGTATAAATTTTCAACTCAATTATTTAAATGCAAAATTTTAATATTATTTTGCTTTTGCTTTTTTTCAGATTTTCAATTCAATTGAAGCTTGGCAATTTAGTTCAGAATTTTATTTGATTTGTTTTCCAATTACATGGATCTTAGTCCTAGATTTTGTTTTATTTTATTTTCATTTACTTATTTGGTTAATCACAGAATCAAACTAAATTCTCAAATGAAAATCCAGAAAAATTCAAGTACGCAAACCCACATAAAAAAGTTTTAAAATTTTCATATTTTGAAACATCCAAATTTTAGGATGTTACAAATGATGTGTTTTATTTTGCTAACAATATATCGATTAAGTGGTGTATGAATTCCTTAAATTGGATCGATGTAGCGATAAATAAATCAACAAAATTCTTTTATTTGTATATTAGTCTACCATGCATCTCCATCTGCAACGCTCATGTTCTAGGAGCCATGGTTGATGAAATCACCAACCGAACTGAACCCACCCTGGTTAATTTGGAAGACGATCACGCACGGCGTAGGTGCCGCGCGCGGGTGGCGGGCTGGTTGATCGATGTTGGATGGCTAGATGGAGAGTACGTGGTGGGATGGACGGATGATTGGATGAGTAGTGGAGTACCAGAGAATTGGGGAGATGAGAGCAGCTTTGCCCTTGCGTTTGCGTGCAGGGCCCCGCCTGGGTAGTCCGTTTGCGGCAGTTGGTCCGGCCGAGCGGAGGTGCGGACAAAGTACACGACGCTTCCGTTCCGCCCGTGACCGTTGCCCATGTGACAGGAGAGAGCCATGTGCATGCATTCACCCCGTCCGCTCGTCTCCTACCTCCCTCTCTCTCTCTCTCTCTCTCTCTCTCTCTCTCTCTCTCTCTCTCTCTCTCTCTCTCTCTCTCTCTCTCTCTCTCTGTGTCTGGACTGGGCGGCGGTTGCTCGCTTTAGCAAAATGACTGCCGGGACTGACGGAGATGCATGTATGCGTGCTGCCGCGCGCGGTCATCCCTCCTGGCCACACATATATTCCTCTAGCTTCGCCATGTCCAGCCGCATCCAAGCTAGTGCTGATCCTGCTCGGCTATTCCTAGCCACGAATAAACTCCACTGTCCCATTAATTCGAATGGTTTTGTTAATTCAATCCCATGCTCACGTGTGCTTGCCCATCCTCTTCAAAAACGGATTCGAAGCATCACTCGGAGTTTAAGCTGGCTAGGTCTGCACACGGGGCATGGAACTGAGCACTAATTATATAACGTGTTGTGCCTGTGAAAGGCGGTAGTTCTAAGCTAGAAAAACGTAAGGAGATTTCGAGACAAGTGTTGCAAGATTGATGTGCATGATCGAGCTCGAAACCGTTGGCGAATTCGTAAGCTTAGCATAGGACTCAACTCCCATATATTGACGTATCGACCACTTGGCTTAAGATTAAGAACTAGCTCTCCGTGTGCTTCCGGAACGGCCTAGCCATGGCAGCTAGCTAGCTCATGCATGGGCCCCAAACCGGTCACTCACATGTCTACTTTGGTTTTTGCAACCGAAAAGTGAGCTCACATGCACATAACTGCATACACAGCCATGGCAGAACTGCAGAAATGTTCCTTAAATTGAAAAGAGAAGGGCAGAAATGACCTGTCTTTAGATTAAACGTACGAAAAGTCCCGCGTATCATTGAAAACACAGGCACAAGCCAAGGATGCCGAGGCACGGGGTCTATTCTCTTCCTCCGAAGCTGACGACTTTTAGTTTTTGTTACAGTACTTAACTTTCAAACGAAGTATTTTCTCAAAACGGGGTCTACAAATTAAACGATATACACGTTAAAAGCTCAACATCTGTACCATCCAAAATCACAAGTGATATCTCTCTCTTCATAATCTGTACCGTAAATTCAAAAATTTCAGCCAAAAATCATAAACCGCAGCTATTGCCAAACAGGCCCGACATCCATCATGAGGTAGGCGCCATGTCAATCTCGTCAAGTGACTTATTTCTGTCATGCATATATGGTTGTGCTTTTAAAATTCTGCAAAGCGAGTTATTTGTTAGAAATTTGTTTAAGCTGCCTATTACGCTTAATTCATATGACCATGTTCGTAGATTTCACTGACTTGAAATCTTCGGTTGGTTGTCACACGTAACAGTTCTTTTAGACAACACATGTAACAAATTGAAGCGTCTGGTGATTCGAGGAAACTAAATTATAGTCCTACAAAACTAAGGTTGTTTTTTTAGTACTTCACTCATTGTTTCTTGGAACTGTAGACTTCACAAAATATTTTATTTGAAAGAATGCATGTGCATATGGAGTATGAGTTAAATAAAGGTGGTAATAAAATATAAATATATTTTTTTAGTTTCCTACGTGTATTATTTGGATTAACTGCTAAATTGGACATACTTTCGCTCTCACCCTCTAATTGCACGCGATCTCCTGGACCACTAGATAGCATCAAAGCAATACAAACGGTCCACATAGAATTTATTTTGTTTAACCAATAAATCTAATGCCAAATTTCTTCTTCCCCGTTCGTGAAGCAATTCGTAAGTCCCATTTCTGTTTGAGTAAAACACTAGCCAAAGATAATATGGGTCCTATGGTATATATGGGATAGGGTTTATTCATATTGGATTTTGCTAATGGTTTTTGACTTTAGTTTTTAAATAGTAACAGTTTATAGAAAGCCGTACGAAGAGAGAAAAACTTACGTGCGATTTTCATTAATATAAATAAAATCACTACAGTATATACTACAATCGACTAGTAGATCTCGCCTTAAAAAGATACCTCATTTAAAATATAAATATTGTAGAAAACCAACTTTTAGAAGTCAATATAACCATAGCCTATTGCAATGACCGGAGAGGGCTAACTAACATTTTGTGGTTCATTCCACCGACAAGTTCTCAATAGCGAACACAGTAAAGGAAGTTGCGAAGTATAGATGATTATGGTGATGAACAAAAGTAACAGGAGGAAACTACAGATTCCATGTGCAGTTACAAGATACTTGCATGCACGGGAGTTGGGGCCTCATTTCTCCATTTCCTCTGAAGTTAGGTATTTAAACACCCCCCCCCCCCCCCCCCCTCCCTCACAATCCGCACACTGCGTCTTCTCTATCTACCCCCCAAGCACATACAAACACTTCTCTCCATACAGCTAGCAGATACAAACAGAAGGATGAACTTCAGAGTAAAAGGCTTCGGCCTCCTGCTTCTCCTTGTCTTGCTTGCTCTTTGCTCCACCATTGACGTCTGCGATGCAAGAAGAGGCAAGCATTGGAGGCCTAGGAGCTCACCAAGCTCCTCTCTGTTGAAGAGAAAAGGCAAAGGAAAGAAGGGTAGCTCCCACCGGCAATACGGAAGCAACCGTCCGAGCCCGAAGCCACCAGTCAGCCCGCCACCAAGCCCTGGTGTTGGCAAAGGAGGATATCAGAGTCCATACCAACCAAGCCCAAGTCCAAGCCCCAATTCACCTGTAAGTCCGAGCCCAAGCCCTACCAATGGCAATGGACATTCGAGTCCCAAACCCCCAACTGCAAGCTGTGGAAAGGGTAATCAGCCACCGTCGCGGCCACCACCAGCTGCCCCACAGGGGGCAGTCTTCAACGTGGTTGATTTTGGAGCCAAGGGTGACGGAGTCACGGATGATACAAAGGTCGACAGCGTTGCCCTTCAAAATGCTCTGTCTCAAACTAGCATCATAATATTTTTCAAGCATTCTCTGAATCATAATTTCTCAATAGCTATTATTTTTGTCCCAGTTTGCATTGTTCGTTTCTTGCATGAGGGCTCCGTGTTGATCACTCCCAGAACCTGTCATACCATGGACATTCTGAGACTAGAATTTAACATGCATGTCGTATTTAGAAATTTTGGGTGATTATGTGGAGATTTGGATTTTAGCATGCGTGCAAACATGGATTGATTTGCCAGAACCATCACAGCTTGTGATGACGGACATTTCATTATTGCCTATGATAATCGACTATTACCCTCACATGATTTCCAGAGCAGAGCCCAAGGAGATTGTCACTAGCGCCATACTTTCTCTGGAGTCAGTATTTTGCATGACTGCATTTGTTGCCGGCAATTTGATTTGTTCCCTATTTTGGATTGTTGTTTTCTTCTCACATGATTTACTGCATCTCATGCATAAAGAGATGTCTTTATACGTCTACCTTGATACTTTTTTTTATTCGAGGAGTCATGGAAGAGAGCAAAGTGGGCACCAATAAGTTAGGTCTCACAAGAGAACCTCTTCTATAGTACTTGCGAGGTGGTGTGTGCCGAGGAAACACAATAAGCAAACTACTGCACTTTTGATTCCCAGGCTTTACAGTCAGGGGATAGCAAACTGCTTCTCTTTGGCACTATCATGGTCCTTTTTTTTTTTTTTTGCAAGAACGGACCAATGGTTGAATTCTGCATGAATCAATAATACCCTTTTGATGGAGTTTTTGAAAAGCTAATTCATTTTTTTAAAGAAAATGTAATAGGATTGGAGTTTTTATTCGGAAGCATACCTTGAAACCCAAAGAATAAACCAGAAAAAGATTCGACGGTCGTCAAATTTATTGGAAATTGGGAAATGCTATTGCGAATTTGCGACAAAAACCTTGGTCAACAATGTACATGGGTTTATTTTCAGCAAAAAACTTTATTTTCCCTTCCTTTCTTTTTTAATTGCTTCTCATTTCGACACGGCAACCAAAAGTCCAAAACCATAGGACGCGCAGTGGAACCACAGACTATCCTTCGCTTAGGGATCTGAGCTTTATGAGTGTGTTTTGCAGCTGGGTTCATTTTATGGTATTAGAGTCTAGAGGACAGTGGCTTTTCAGAACAAGCTTGTGCTAAACGAGTGCGCTTGCATCTGAATGCAGGCTTTTGAAGCAGCGTGGGCCGCTGCGTGCAATCAGGGGGCGTCTACAGTTCTCGTACCTGCAGAACAAGAGTTCCTTGTTGGGCCGATCTCGTTCTCTGGGCCTTACTGCAAACCAAACATTTTGTTCCAGGTAATTCTGCTCCTAGTCCCAAACTAGATACCCCCTAAAAGGCTAAAATGATTTCCCCATGATAACTGCATAGTCTGAACTGACTACACAACTCTTCCTTCGTAAAGAACAGGATTAGATTTTTACAGCCTCTGCACACCCACCTTATTCTAAAGATAAAGTTCGTATGCTAGTATATATATAGTTATATACCATCCTAAGTGGTCTTATATATGAAAAAAAAAGAGAAGTTCAACATAGGAACATGTCAAAAATCCAAGGCTTACATTTTGCGGGATAGGCCAAAAAACATTAAACTATTTCATGTTTAACATGATCTCAAAACCAGTTTCAAGATGTGGGATATTTGTTTATCAGAAAAAAGAGGAAATTGTCATCTAATTTGATCAGTGTACTGAGTGCAGCAATCCGCAAACTTGGCAAAGTAATGAAACACAAAACATAATGGTGTTAAATGATGTGCTCATTTTGCAGCTGGAAGGAATGATTGTAGCCCCAACCAGTGCCAAAGCCTGGGGTTCTGGTTTGCTTCAATGGCTTGAGTTCACCAAACTAAATGGAATTGCAATTCAAGGCAATGGCATCATAAATGGTAGAGGGCAACAGTGGTGGACCTACTCAGACCCAGATGATGACAACGATGTTGACACAGTAAGACTTCTAGTATATCATTATATACACACAACTCAAAAGTTGGTCAATTTAATTGCTTACCTTGGATACTTTCCAGCAGTACAATGAGGAGCTTGAGAGGATGCCACAGATTAAACCTACAGTATGAATATTACTATCTTAGTGCACATTTATTATTGAATACCAAAACAAAGTCCTGAAAACTTCGATTCCGTACTCTGATGCAGGCATTGAGGTTCTATGGTAGTTTCAACGTCGTAGTAGCTGGTATCACTATTGTCAACAGCTCACAGTGCCATCTCAAGTTTGACGACTGTCAAGGAGTGATGGTCCACGACCTGACAATATCCTCCCCTGAAAACAGTCTCAACACTGATGGAATACACCTGCAGAACTCCAAAGATGTCAGCATTCATCATACCAACTTGGCCTGTGGTAATTCCTCTTTATAACTAAATTCAAGCAGGAACCTAGGCTTCATAATGCTCGGCGATTTTGCTTTGCCAACCTCTTGTACATCTGAAACAAATCTTCAACAAGAATTTGAGAACACAAGACAACTCATATGTTCTGTAGATAGAAGAAGGTCTAGGAACAACTGAAAGCCTGTCCCTCTGTTCTGTAAATTCTGCAGCGCAGTGGACAGGTTTCAGAAATCAGAATTATGAGGGTACACTGGGAAACTGTGGTCAAGAGTACTTGAAGTATCGAACAATCTTTTACAGTTAAACCAAAATAGTAGCATAGCTCAGGTAACATGACATCTGTCTTATTCGATGCAGGTGACGATTGTGTCTCCATCCAAACAGGATGCAGCAACATAAATATACATAATGTGAATTGTGGGCCAGGCCATGGAATCAGCATTGGTGGACTAGGCCGGGACAACACAAAAGCGTGTGTTTCTAATGTCACCGTAAGAGATGTCAACATGTTCAGAACCATGACTGGTGTCAGAATCAAGACCTGGCAGGTAAGTTCATGCTTGTAGGTACAAACAGAATCCTAGTTCAACAGCACAGGCATTACATTGTCACAAAAAGGGAAAAAAAATCCTCCACACCCTTGTACAAGCAACATGGTTGGGAAGATTTCATAAACAAAAAGGGATGATGCCAAGCAAAACCATAATATTTACTGACCTAAACAAATTGAACTCTCCTTGCAGGGTGGTTTAGGGCTCGTTCAAGATGTAAGGTTCTCAAACATACAAGTCTCCGAAGTTCAAACACCTATTATCATAGACCAGTTTTATTGTGACAAAAGAACCTGTACAAATCAAACATCAGCAGTGGCAGTATCAGGCGTTCAGTATGAGAACATCAGAGGGACATTTACAATCAAGCCTGTCCATTTTGCGTGCAGTGACAGCTCACCTTGTTCAGGGATCACTCTTACCGGAGTTCAACTCAAACCCGTGCAAATACCCCACTACCACCTAAACGACCCATTCTGCTGGCATGCTTTTGGTGAACTCTACACTCCAACCATCCCTCCTATAGCTTGCCTGCAGATTGGAAAACCAGCTGGGAACAACTTACAGTCATACCACGACATATGTTGAAACACATTTAATACCGGCATCCATTGATTGGTGCTTATCCATGAGTGGTCGTTGTGATACTTGCGACCCCTTTGCACCATTGCTTGGTGGTGTGCAGATATACAGTTATTTTTTTTATGTCTTGTTGTTACGGCATGTGTCACCTTTCCATCAAAGCAAACATAGATATTTTCATATGAAATGGTCACGCAGCAAGAATATGTATTTGGGTTGAAAAAATATCGAGCATACTTCTAATTGATCACAAAATCTTGATTAAGTGTTCAAAACAAATATAATACACCATCTTTGTACATTGATAAATGCTATTATGAAGTAAACATAATGACAACAGATCACTTGGTGAAGGTGAAGCAACTGTTAATAAAGTAGGCAAAGGATCGTAAGGACAATGTTCAATGTACAATCTTGAATAATCGAATTGATATTCAGAAATATATTCTAAAATATAGAAAATTGTTTAGATTAACAACAGATATATTGATTAATGGAAAGAAAAATTACTTCAGCAATTGGGTCAAAGGAACAGAAAATTGTTGTTTAAGAAAACTGGAAAATAGTTATAAAAAATGAACAAGTGCAATATAGCCAGTTTCTAGGTAACAAATGCTAACAGCAATTGTAGTGTACAAATTCAATATTCAAGATATATTGCGGCGTAGTGGAAAAAGGAAATGTCATTTTGATAGGTTTAGTTGGAAAGATTTTGACAAATGGATAGTCAAAAAATGTTCCAAAGAGATCAAAGCAATTGCAAAAGAATAATACACATAAATAGGATGAGTGAACTACTCTAAGAACATTACATAGAAGTGCCAATTTATTAATTAGGTTATAACTTATAATAAAAAGTTCATGCATATGCATTTTTACCATCTTTTCTAGCATTATACCTCAGCTTTCCAACACCTATTGAACCTTAACAATGTGATACCACTTCCCTTGAATATCAATTCCTGTATGCTAGATTCAAATACAGAAGTTACCTACTACCGTTCACTACGTCAACAACAATGAAAGCACATCAAAACAAATGGAAAGAAAGGCATCCTATGTTATGCATTTTTTAAGAATACTAAACAAGAACAGCTCCAGAAAGAAAGAGTTCGTGCAAGACATGAGCAAGTATACCATTTTCTAAAATGACGATGTTCTAGTGATAGTAAGGACAAAATTGTTTAACTATTCAAAAATACATCTTAGGGCAGTTATCAGGTCTTGAACGACCAATATATTTATGTACCACACTCTGACAAAACAGCTATAAACGGGAGGCGGGAGGTGAGGCCGAGGTCGAGGCGGCCGCAGGAGCTGGCGTGCCGACCGTGCCCCCCATGCTCACCGGGCCAGGCTGGCCCAAGCACAACACGATATGTTGTGCCGCCCGATGGGCCGGATTTTCAGACTTGGCCCGGCCCACCATTTGTGACGTGTTAGCACGGCCCGCCATGTGGCGTGCCTGTGCCAGGCTAGCTGGGCCTCAGGCTGGCACGGATAAGCCCGACCCAACTCCCAGCTCTAAAGCAATCTGCTTTGAATTAAGCTTCTACTCACCTAGTACTCTCTCTTTTCTTTTTTACTTAACTTCCTAGAATCCATGCCGTCAAACCTTTTAAAGTTTAGCTGCCAATAGATTTAAAGTTATCTAAATTGGTTATACAAAAAATATATCATTAGAATTGTTGTTAAAAATATTTTCATAATATTATAATTCTATTAGTATATCTTAGTATAAAGTTATAAAAAGTAATAGTCATAGTTACATTTTGAAGATTGTGAAAAGTAAAAAATGTAAAGTAAAAAAGAACAGTGGGAGTAATTCCCTAAATTTATTTCGCAGTTATTATCCATTTCCTCAAACAAATGAAAACCAACTCGATTCAACAGTGTGATGGGTATTTCGTAAAAACAAGCACTAGGCCACTAGCTAAACTTAAACTATCATATGGACGTCATCAAGCCAGTGGCGGATCAACTTAGCATTTCCATGTATGTTTCGTGAAAACAGTGGCAGCTCAAATTGGTGGCACGGCACCCTCATGCGCGTTTCATCGAACAGCGCCGGTACACCCAATCGAGACCGGAGCCAAAAAAAGGGACATGGCTCAACGTCCACTCACTTGTACATAACGTCGAACATCTCGTCGGCGAGGCTGCGGAGGTTGTCGTCGAAGGTGTTGATGCGCTTGTTGCGTGCGCGCAGGACGGGGTTGGGTACTGCACGACCTTGAGAGGCGGCTCGAACCGTAGGTCGGCAGCTAAACAACAGTAGCAAAGTAAGCCGAGTGAGAGAGAGCAGTATAAGCTACGGCCGAGTAGAGAAAGGATTTTGGGAGGCGGAGGCGGCGGCTAACACGTGGCGAAGTCCTCTTCCTCGGCGGGCGGCGAGAGAGGAGCCGAAGCCGCGGCGGGCCCGGGCGGCGAGAGTCGTGGCCGGGCCAACGGTGCGGGAGAGGGGCAGGGTTCTGGGGTGGGCAGCAAGGAGAGGGCGAGAGGAGGACGCGAAGGCGCGGAGGCGGGGGAAGAGATGGAGGTGGAGGCGCGCGGCCGCCATGGCAGCGGCGGTTTTTTTGGTGATTTTTGGGGGAAAGTAGCGATTGGGCGTCCGTTTCGTTTTGTGTTGGGGAACGGTGCACGGGCACCACGACGTCGGCGATGGTACTGTTGGCCTATCAGGGGCTCACCCTGGTTTTAACCAAGTACAATCCGAATCAGTTATGGAAGCTTGTTTTGCAGATACATGAGCTGCCACATTAGCCTTCCTTCTAGCAAACAAAATAGCAAAAGGAAGCAAAACCCTGCTTAGCTCTTGGATTTCCATTAGGACTGGCAGAATGTCCGCCCGATGTTCTTGCATCGTCTCCTAGCGACGAACCAGAGTCTGCGAGTCCGATTCAACAAGGACATGCACAGTACCCCAGTCTGCATGCATACGCCTCCGCAACCAAAGCACTCGGTAGGCATGCATAGCATCCCGTCTTTGTGCCCAAAAACTTGCTTCTGCCATGCCGGACAACAGCTCCAGTAGCTTCACGCATACTGTCGAGCGAGTGGCCCCATTTCATCTGTGGGGATGACGTAGAAGCTACGAGCCAAAGCAAGGACGCTCGGATGCATGGCACCAAGGAAGACGATGAAGTCAGCCTCCAAGCAAAAGAGAAGTACTACGACCGAGATCGCCACAGCGAGAGCAAGGGAGCCAGTGGTCGAAGGCCCCCCACCCTCGTGGCAGCGGCACATCGGAGCGGCGCGTCTGGGGCCGTGACAAGTAAGGAAGGCAGCCCTCCGGTAGCTACACCAACGACGAAGCAGGAAGCCTCGCAGACAGAGAACCAAACTACAACCCCTCCTGGCAATGCTGGCGGCACCCAAGTGGTAGCCTCTGTCGGCCCCAACACCCTCACCATCACCGCGCAGGCACGGACGGGGGCCCCTTGGAGACGATCTATGGAACGCTGCAGCAAGAGTTGGCAGACGTGCGGAGGGGCATGCAAGAGACCTAGAGTCAGCAGATTCTTGTCGCGGCGGTGACAAAGGTGTCAATGGAAGGGATAGAAAGTCGCGAGGCCGATGTGGGCGCCTGCAGTGCCCCCCTCGGCAAGTCGACTTTGAATCCCCACTCAGTGCTGGTTTGCCCCGGAGCGCTTAGCTAGAGGACTTCAAGATGCCCATGGTAGAGCTGCATAAGGGGGACGCTGACGTACTATAATTCACATTTCGCTGATCATTCGCATGTCGTAACCCACTACAATAAACACGTACTATGAACTTCCTATTGGTTTTTCCAACATTTTCCTAACGTTTTTACATACGAATTAATTAAATTCTAGCAAAACTATTTACTGCATTTTTTAATACGTACAAATTTAGCGGATGATTAATGTGTACATTACGGTAACTGAATTTTCTACAACTATAATTTTGTATGCATGCAAAATTCGTAATGATGCTAATTTTGTAAAACTATGTTCCCTAATTATATACAACTACACGCTTTTACAGCGGCTAATTTTCTAAAACTATATTTTAACTAAATTTTGTACACCAGAAATTTAACTATTTCTATCTACACCTACTGTTGCTTCTTCCTCTTCTCTCCGTTTCTACGTCTGCTAAATTTCCTACAATTATATTAACTAAATTTTCTATACTAAAAATTGAACTACATTTTTTATTCCAAAATTTTTCTATACTAAATTTTCTACATCTATAATTTTTACTAACACTAACATTAAATACAAAATAAACTGCAAATACAATATAGTAAATAAAAAAATACCTGGATCTGGTTCTTCCTCTTTTCTCCTCCTATTCCTCCTTCCTCACTCTCCTCTCCTCCCCCTCCTCCCTCTTCTCTTCTTCCCCTCCTCCCTTTCCTCTTCTCTTCTCCCCCTCCTTCCTCTTCTCTTCTCTTCTCCTCCTCCTTCTTCTCTTCTCCTCTATTTTCTTCTCCTCTCGGTTGAAACTGTCTATGCGTGTGCGGGGCGGCGGCTGAGCGCCGTTTCATCCCCTGTCGCCTAACGGGCAGGCGACTGCAATAATCGCCCAACTGTTTCCATATTAGCCGCGTGTCGCTTCTCAGTTGGGCGATTGGCTCCAGTCGCCTTCCCATTAGGCGACTAGAGACTATTTGTGTAAAAAAATTTGTCACGGGTATATTTCTACAATTTCGAATGAAATATTGAATATTCGTACAAAAAATTACAACATGCTGTTTCTCAGATATATCCATTCTACTCTTTATCATATGCGTTCGCCATGTCGAGTTTGATTGCACAAGCACCCGATTTCCCCTTCTTCCGTTCTAGATAATGGATACATTCATAGGCAGTCAACACGTTATCTGTGACGAGTCTTCCCGGGACAATAGGACTATGCTCTTCTTCAATTATCTCTTCCAAAATGCCTGTTAGCTCACTTGAATCGTCTTCTCTTTCGCGAGTGAAGTGCTGTGCATCTTGTTTTCCCGCCAGGAAAACGTGCCTACAGCTGAGTAGCACGGGCCTACGTGGCCACGTTACTCATCACATCTCTCGACCCGTCGAGAACCCCTGTCCAAATCCGGCAGGTCGCCTAACCCGTTCCAAGCTCGCGAGCCGCTTCCATTTCGGGGCAAGCCATGACACGAGACAGCGCCCATGCATCCACTCTGATATGATCTATGCTCTGCTTTGCTGGACACGGCAGGATTACAGCTGTGTACATGTGTCGTTCTTCTTCACTGGCAAGTGTAACAGAGAGAAAAAGGAAGAAGAGGAGAGGTTTAGCTAATTCAGTCAGAAGAGCGGTTTCTCACTGTTTGATTATTGGATTGTATGCTAATTACACAGGGAAATTAACTCTTAGAGCATGTCCAATGTAGACGCTTAGAGAGATGCGTAGCAATGAAAAACTAATTTTTCTTGCCACATAGAATAGATAAGGTGCTTATTTTGAAGCATCGATGCTTAAATAAGCATCGGTGCTTATGTATATAACTATATCTATTAATAGATAATATAACATCTAAGCACCCACGGAAGAGATATTTGCATTGGAGGAAATAACTTTTGCATAGGTGCTTGATGATGTGGCTATATTCTCTCTCTTTAAGCATTCATATATAAGTATCTTGCATTATACATGCTCTTAAGCTAGCACCCTCAGCGTTTGAGGTACCTGAATTTTTCCTACCTGTGTTGTAAGACATTTGTTTGTTGGTTTATTATTCTCCTTATATCTTTAATGCAAAGACGTGTAAGTCTTTTGTGTGTTCTCAAAAAAAAAAAGACCCTCAGCCTTTGAGCAAGTGTACTGAAACTGTAGGCTGCATGTGTGCATGTCAAGTGAAGGCCCAACAGATAGCTCCTAGCTAGTTTACAAGACCAATTTTCAGTTCAAATATTTTTTGAGGTTAATCCAACGTGTGGATTAGGACTTTCTCATAACCTGATCGATCCATCAGTTTGGAGTTGGTTTAGACTTGTACTCGCCCTCCCGAAATGGAAGCACTTCGAAAGAAAGCAGCCTTCTTGTTTTCCCAAACAAGGCAAGGTTGCGAGCTGCAAGCCAGCCACAAAATAAGAGCATGTGGTTCCAACATAAACATGTGCTCAATACTCCTATATGGTACCAATCCCCGCCCTGGGCGCGCCTATATAGACACCGGCGCCGGCCTATCAACCAAGATTCAATCAAGAGCGCAGCAATCCATCAGTACAACTCGTCTCTGCTCTGCTCTCGTTGACACAATAGCAAGTGCAGTAGTAAGTCGGTTCAAGAAGAAGCTAGCTGACCACGATGGCCAGGATGTGCGGCCGCGCCGGCGAGCCGGCGGTGCGCAAGGGCCCGTGGACGCTGGAGGAGGACCTCATCCTCGTCAGCTACATCTCCCAGCACGGGGAAGGCTCTTGGGACAACCTCGCGCGCTCTGCTGGTAAGACTTGGTGAGCAATTGGTACTACCTAGCTTAATTAGCTTGCTTCGCCAAGCTCTCCGATTAATTAATTAATTTGTTCGTACGATGGCCAATGGCATTGGCATGCACTAATTGAGTGTTGAATGATCGAAGCTTACAGAGTTTTTTGTCTGTCTGATGTGTCAATTCGGCCAGGTCTGAACCGGATTGGGAAGAGTTGCAGGCTGCGGTGGCTCAACTACCTCAGGCCGGGGCTGCGGCGCGGCAGCATCTCGCCGGAGGAGGACATGGTCATCCGGGAGCTCCACGCGAGGTGGGGGAACAAGTGGTCCAAGATCGCCAAGCACCTCCCCGGCCGGACCGACAACGAGGTCAAGAACTACTGGAGGACCCGGATACACAAGAAGCCGCACAAGAGCCAGCAGCCACCGTGCCAGGACGCCAGGACGACGAGCGAGTCGGCGTCGACCAGCCAGGCCAGCTCCACCGTTGGAGATGGCTACATGCGGACGAGCCTCCCTTACGCAGAGCTGAGCTCGGTCGCTGACCACCTCGAAATGGCCGATGTGGACGCGATGACGACACAGTTCTTCTCGTCGGAGTTCAATGACAACTTTTGGAACGTTGTCGACAACTTCTGGGAGACAATGGCGGTTTCAGACACAGTATGAAGCACTCTAAACAGAACACACTGAAGAAACTAGCTAACGATAGGGAGAAACTACAAAGAACTACAGAACTCGATGTTATATTTCTGTAGTTGTATACTGCTGTTTCGCGAAGCTTGATCTCGCCTTTTTTTTTTTTTTTGCCATTCTCGGTTAAGCTCGGCACTTTGGGGCCAACTCTGGTACTTCATAAGCTAGAACTTAAGAGTTACTTGCAAGGAAAGAAGCTGTACTTCCTTTTCCTTTCGGGCATATATATGTTGCAATCTGTAGCACACCAGTACAAGTAGTACTAAAGTTGATCCATATATATACTTATCGTTGATTCACTAATTGATGATTCCTGGTTACTCAGTTGATACGAGTGAACAATGTTAGCTAATCTAGTTGCATGTCTGATACTAGTCTGCATGTATGCCATCCATAATGCGTCCATAATTGATGCATTGTGTTCAGTTTCTCGTGTCCAGAATTAATGCGTTGTGTTCACATAGTGCAGGTCAGTTTTCAGCCAATTAGCAGTTCAGTTTTCAGGCAATTTAGTAGTTCAGTTTCTCTTGTTAATTGCTATATAAAGGGAGGAAATAAACATGAAAAGCTGCAGTTCTGGGCAGCGCCAAATCTTTCTTGCATTCGTGCGTTTGATTGCTCGAGTTCTAGCCAACAAACAACTGAACATATGTACTGCACTTAAGCGATTAATTCAAGTACATACTAGCGAGCTGTAGGTCTTATAGAGGAGTTTTAAGATATATATAACAAAAACTACAGGGAAGAGTCAGGCAAAGAATCACTACTTCAGTTGTTAGGCTAGCTAGCAGCTCGCCCGTTC
The DNA here is from genome assembly GCA_017311315.1 of Dendrocalamus latiflorus. Classification (NCBI taxonomy): domain Eukaryota; kingdom Viridiplantae; phylum Streptophyta; class Magnoliopsida; order Poales; family Poaceae; genus Dendrocalamus; species Dendrocalamus latiflorus. Next base: position 37,663,868 of record CM029664.1, read on the forward strand.
CGTGTCTTTCTTTCTATCCAACGTTTGGCTTTGCTGAATGCACAGCCAAATGTGGAAGGGAGCATCGAAGGTTTCGAGGGTACTGCTTGAAATGGGAAATTGGACACGAGGGTATATAAGGAGGACTGACCAAGGAGTGAAGGAGGTGCTCGAGTTGTCGATTTCAGATAACGAAAACTGCTGAGGCTGAGAGAACAATCGAACATGCATTTGTTATCGATCCAAAGCATGCAGAAAAAGCAGTAAAGCTTACTAGGTTGCAATTGAATTCGTGACATGTCATGTTAAATCAAAGTAACAGCTCTGTAAGCTTCACGCCTTGATCACAATCTTTGTTGATTGCTGGCCGATATTTCCACTTCATGCACGGATGCACCACAAAAAGCAATAAATGCATGAAGGAGCATCAAGTGTGCTAGAATCATTTGGAGGGTCAAGCGTGCTAGAATGAAGGATTTGGCGTCCACTTCCAGCCGGTCGTCTAGCATACTAATTTATGGGCTGGGCGGTACGGAGCCTGAAAACAATTGAGAATTAACGCAGCCTGCCCAATGGCCCATAATAGTTAGGACTGAAATGCGAGCACTTCCTCGACTGAAGCCTGCCCAATGGCCCATAATAGTTAGGACTGAAATGCGAGCGCTTCCTCACTGAGGCCTTCATATCTATCACCATAGCCATTTTTTCTTCTAAATTTAGCCCCCTTGACATCCATTTTTACAAAGCTAGCTCTCTCTTTGAGCTCGGTAGCCTCGGCAGGTAACACATGTCGCCTGCCGCACTGCCCCAGCTCGGCAGGTGGGTGTGACCGCAGTAACCCGCTTGAGCTCGGTAGGGAAGCGATCGGCGTGGTAGGCGGCGGGCCCATCATTTTGCCATGCCGCTAGAGCTCACAGGTAGTGCCACCATCCTATCGAGGAGCACGAGCTCAGCAGGGGTTATCGAGGCTCAAGGGCACTGAATGTAACTCAAAGTCAAAAATCCTTATGTGCTACCTATCGAGGACTAGGTGATTACACCGAATGTAAAGGCAAGCAGTAATGCATAGAATTTTTTTGATTTAGGGGCTTAGTCGATCTGGCATCTGCTTATAAGATCCGGAAGACTATCGTTGACTACCATGAGAGCTAAACCATGATCAAAGAAGTAAGACATAACCAACTCAAGAAAGAATGCTTCAAGATCAATCAAAAGCCCGGTGAATCTTTGGATGTGTTGTGGGGAAGGTTTAACAAGATTTCCCATGATTTGTGTGCTATTGGATTTTGACCTTTTTGACTATGAGAATGCACGCTAACTGCTGGGTGCACTTGATGTGAAAGTTTAGGGAATTAAGATTATTTTCATCAATGACAACACTGTCATGAGTGAGCTTACTATGGATAAGCTCTACTCGAGATTGAAGACGCATGAGATTGATTTTATCTTGTGTCTCCCCAGAGCAGAGTCGATGACTCTTGTGATTGACCCTACTCAGAATAGCTCTTCTAGTCCTTTGGATTTTAGATCTTCTAGATTCTTATTGTCTGCTTTGCATTCTCTGAGTGATGAGTATCAAGAAAAGCTTCCTGAGGATGAGTTAGCACTTCTATCCACCAAATTCACAAGTGCTTGTCATAAAATGAGGAACAGAAAGAGAGTTGGTCATGTCACTTGTTTCGAGTTTGATGAGCCGAACCACATTCAGGCTAAGTGCTCCAAACTGAAGGGCAAGGAGGAGAAGGACTCTCAAAGGTGTCCTCATGCTTGTGACATGAAGTTCAAGAATCCAAACTACTGCAAGTTCCTTAGCTAGGTCTTTGCTGCTCTTGAGAATGTCAACATGAGTGATGTGGACTCAAGGATTGACGGTGACGAGGACCACTTCTGGAACAAAAAGAAGGCCCAAGATTTCACCAGCATGTGCTTCATGGCTAAGGGTAGCGTCACCGACATCGACACTTATGACAACGATGATCCCTACAGTGATCCCGATGTGATACATCCCTCAGATCAACAAATAAAACATGCTCTTATTGCAGCTGAACAAAAATTAAAGAAACAATCTAAGATAATCAAGAATTAGGATATTATAATCGACAACTTAAATCTAGAAATTGTTAGCCTTAAGTCCATAATTCCTGATGCTGAAAACTGTGAATCTTGTTTGTCTTTGCATGATCAGTTAGCTGTGCTTACAATTAAACATTTCTTTATTGTCAATCAACTCAAAGATACTCTAGATAAAATAGAATCACTCAAGTTTAGTAATAATCATGGTTTCTTGGATTCTATTGCATTGGATGTGATTTCTTTATATGTTGTTGCTTTATTTTGCTCAAACTATGGTTTTGCTTGAACTGAAACTTGATAGTGCTACTAAGGAAATGTACAACTTTAATCCTGCTCAGTCTTGCTCTCATTGTGAGGATAACAAAATTAGGTTGAAAGAAATGACTGAGATATTTCTTCATTCTAGGATTGTATCTTGTGAGAATTGCTCTAAGCTCTCAATTGAAATTGATGTGCTTAATAAGATACTTGACGATAAATGTAATTTCTACATCCGCAGTGCGACTGCGGTCGATAATCTGGCATAGGTCAATCAGTCAACACATCCGGCCACCACCGCCCGAGCACACTACACGTGTGGCGATAACCGTGTAAGTGAATGTCACATATTGATAAACCACATGACATGTTTCATTTCACATATCGCTAACCCTACTGTGCATGATGGTAGGCGATGAAGTGTTACTACTTCTTCCAATGGATTGACAACTTAGAGAGGTATGACAGGGTATTCATCGAGCAAACATACACGCTCAACTATCCAGTGGTGCCTAAGAACTTCATCCATTGGAAACCTTACACCATAGGGGACAAAGGGAAGACCAAGAGGGTGAAAAACAAGGGAAAGGCGCTGATGGTCCCTGATGCCCCTATTGAACGACAGGTTATTTCAGACTAGGATAAGCCTATAGAAACTGAGGACTAGGCGGCCATCGTAAGGGCTAAAGCCTACAGGGGAGACAAGAAAAGGGCATCGATGGACCCAAATATATACGATGAATAAATGCAAGTCTGACTTTCAAAAGATGCACATATATCTTAGTTGTAGTTCAGATTGATGGTTCGTGCGTGTTGCCTTTTATATCATAGGAGTAGTGAAGCAAACATATGCACCTAATCAAACCCTACTCAGCATGCAATTCGTACATTAATTACAAAGTGTTATGTCAGGCTCGACTTGATAAATTACTTTATGCAACGTGAGACGCACTAGTCAAATTTGAATATTATTAGTTAGCTATTATTTCAAAACTACTAAAAACACAAAAATGCAAAAAAAAATTGTGTATATTTTTTCATTACTACAATATTTTCAATAATATATTATTAAACAATTCGACTGAATGGGCAACTTGTCGCACTAGAAATTGCTGCCGCACTCGCCGACTACGGCCTCATTGCCCTGCCCAGCCTATGCGGCACAGCAGCGGCCTGCTGAGCTCCAGCTCCTCGGTAGGTGCTGCCGAGCTCCCAGCGTGGCAGGACGGTGGGGCACACCTGCTGAGTTGGGGCAGCGCGGCAGACAACACATGTCGTCTGCCATGGCTGCCAAACTCAAAGGCGGTCTAGTTTTGCAAAAGCAAGCATCCGATGGTCAAATTTGAAAAAAGTGGCTACAACGCTAAATACGTGAAGAACTCAGACCTACTGCCCATATTCCACTTATTTTTTAAAAAAAATCATAGAACCTTTGTCAATTCATTAAAGAGAGGAATAGAGTTTAGTTCATACAAAGTCCACGACTTAGTGCATACAAAGTCCGCGACGCACATGATATGTTTTTTTTAAAAAAATGGAGTACTACCCATATTCCACTGCCATGCCATGTATTTTCAACCGAGATTAGTTGTAAAAAAAAGTTCCAATATGTTAAGGTGTCGTTTTGTCTGGTGGTCGTGACGGGATAAGTCGAGAAGATGGAGATAGGGAGCTACGGAATCACCACTTTCCACCAAATGACTTTGGGTAATACCTTTTGGTTTTTAAAACTGGTTTTTTGATATTTGCTATAGAATCTAATTTTTAAACAAAGTATTTTTTAAGATGAGTCTATAAGTTAATTATAGTACACGTTAAAAGCTTAACACATGTATCAGTCAAAATTGTAGGCAAGTGTTTCTCTTCGTAATCTCTATTGTGAATAGCAAAAAATTCAAAAATTTTAATTAAGAATCATAAGCCATAATTATAAGAAAAAAGAACAGGCATTTTTTTCGAAGTAGAGAAGTTCATCAGTGTCAAACAACATATGGCATTTTTTACTCTGGTGAGATACCGTGCAGGCTGCGGCGCAGAACCCACTCTCAGCTTCCTTTTCCCTAAAAGATCCAGCCTGGTTTGGGTGATTCTGGAACATTCCGGGTGTTGTTTACGTAAGCGGTGACGAAACCAAAACGTCCATGCTGGGAGAATACCAATTCCCATTGGTGATCTCAACCTCTTGCTAGTTGACCGAGTACAGTTTGCATGCATGTTGCAACTGTCGCTGGGAGATGGCCACCGGAATGACATGAAAAATCATGTTACATTGGTTCGCAATTCAGCCCGGTAATGTGTTTTCTCTTAGGACATGCAGACTAACGAGGCAAACTTAGTACACACTGTTAGATCATAAGGAACTTTTCATTAAATGATAGCTTGTGAGGTAAGAGATCCTCTCTCACTTCTAAATTAAATTCCTTACTTTTTTAGAACCAATGTAGAATTACTCTTAACACACCAACCAGTGACTCCTCAAAATTGTCTTATCCGAACCATTCCTACAGGCAACTTCCACACCCAATTGTTTAAGTTGATTTTTCACACATTGGAACCATTACAAATTGAGCAAAGTCTATGGGGTAACTCCTTTTAACTGGCTATCTGTCAATCAAAAGAGAACTTTTCAAACCCTTGGATGTGAAGTATACTTAGGCGGCACCAGGGTTTTCAAAATCAGCCGAAAATCGGAATTATCGTCCACCCCCAGTAAGATTTGGCATCGGTTAATTTTTTTTTGTTTTTACATGATGTTTGTTTAATATAAAGGAAATTTGTAACCCTTTTAAATTATATGTCTGCGTGTAGCCTGGTGGCAACGTCTCTGACCTTGGGTTCGGTTGCTTGGAACTGCATTTTCCCTAACTTTTTTATTTGAATTTTAAAAAAAATCAAATTATTAATTTAAAAATTTCAGCCGAAAATTTCTGAAAATCAGAAATTTCGACCACCCCCGTAAATTTTCAAAAGCGATTTTGAAAAGCCTGGGCGGCACCCCTAGAAATAGGGGAGATGGAGATCACCAAGTCAGAAACGACGAGTCCTATTCTTCCTCGGTGGTTGGATCCGATAACAAGAGCCCAAACATTTCGGACCCTATAAAAACACGGCTCTCTGCTTCAAGAGAACATACGCTTCAGAGACTGCTTTCTACTCTCTTCCTCGGAACACCATAGAATTAGTGCGTCTTCCTCAAGAAGACCAGCGCCGGTACGCACCCATGGCAGTCAAAGATGAGCAGCAGCCACTGCACATCCTCTTCTTCCCATTCCTCGCATCCGGCCACCTCATTCCGATCGCCGACATGGCCGCGCTCTTCGCCGCTCGCGGCGTCAAGTGCACCATCCTCACCACGCCCGTCAACGCCGCCATCATCCGCTCGGCCGTCGACCGTGCCAACGAAGCTTCCTGTGGCACCGACGCCCCGCCGATCGACATCTCCGTCGTGCCGTTCCCCGACGTCGGGCTCCCGCCGGGCGTCGAGAACGGCACGGCCCTTTACACCGAGGACGACCAAGACAAGTTCTTTCATGCGATCCAACGGCTCCGCGAGCCCTTCGACCGGTTCTTGGCGGAGCACCACCCCGACGCCGTCGTCGCCGACAGCTTCTTCCAGTGGTCCGTGGAGGCAGCCGCGGAGCACGGCGTCCCGCGGCTGGCATTCCTCGGTAGCAGCATGTTCGCGCAGGCCTGCGGCGACAGCATGCTGCGCAACAACCCGGTGGAGTCTTCCCACGACGACCCCGACGCAGTCGTATCCCTGCCGGGTCTGCCGCACCGTGTCGAGCTGAGGCGGAGCCAAATGATGGACCCCAGGAAGCGGCCGGGGCTCTGGGCCTTCTTCCAGAGCATAAACGCCGCGGACCAGAGGAGCTACGGCGAGTTATTTAACAGCTTCCACGAGCTGGAGCCCGACTACGTCGAGCACTACCACACGACGCTTGGCCGCCGCACGTGGCTCGTTGGGCCGGTCGCACTCGCTAGCAAGGACATGGCGGCGAGAGGCACCAACGCGCTCTCGCCGGACGCGGATGGCTGCCTGCGGTGGCTCGACACGAAGCCGGAAGGCTCGGTGGTGTACGTCTCCTTCGGCACGCTATCCAATTTCGCGCCCGCGGAGCTGCGCGAGCTCTCCCGCGGCCTCGACCGCTCAGGCAAGAACTTCGTGTGGGTCATCAACGGCGAAGACACCGACGCATCAGAGTGGATGCCCGAAGGCTTCGCCGAGCTGATGGCGCGCGGCGAGCGTGGCCTCATCATCCGGGGCTGGGCGCCGCAGATGCTCATCCTGAACCACCCTGCCCTTGGGGGGTTCGTGACGCACTGCGGATGGAACTCGACGCTGGAGGCCGTGAGCGCCGGCGTTCCGATGGTCACGTGGCCGCGGAACGCCGATCAGTTCTACAACGAGAAGCTCATCGTGGAGGCGCTCAAGGTGGGCGTCGGCGTCGGCGCCAGGGACTTCGCGTCGAAGATGGAGACCCACCGGGTGATCGGCGCCGAGGTGATCGCGGAAGCCATCGGGAGAGTGATGGGCGATGGCGAAGAGGGCGACGCGATAAGGAAGAAGGCTAAAGAACTCGGTGTAACGGCTAGGGGCGCGGTGGAGAAAGGTGGTTCATCGTACGATGACGTTGGACGGCTGATGGACGAGTTGATCATGGCTCGCCGGAGTTCCGTCAATGTATGAGAACACATAAGGAAGGATGATGGATGCTGATTGGACGGCTCGTTTTGAGTCGCTGAAAATTGGGATCTTTTTAGTATTAGCACTGCGATTCCATTTACCTGAGTGCACGGTTAATCACCGGCGACGTCACTGGTTGTACCGATCAAGTCAAACAATGCCATCTTGTCGGTCTCTACTAGCACCATGGGCATCAAGGACATGTGTTGCCTTATTGAACGAGCACAGAACGAAATATTGCACTGGTGAAAAAAAGAAACATATGTAGCAGCAGTTTGCTCTTTGCATCCCGGAACAGAACCCACTGGATGCAAAGTGTCTGTACTGCTATTCCCATGCTTGCCGCCGTCTTGATTGCATGGAGTCTCGCAGACTTGACGTACTCCAAACTCTCTGTATTTTTATTTTTGTTTTGAGATGATTGTACTTTTGGTTATTGTGAGTAGAATATCTAGTCGTCATGCCCTAGCTTAAATTACCACATTCGGACACCGTTTGGAACACATGAATTTTGTATGAATTTCAAGGCCTTATGCCTGCATGTTTACTTACTTTTTTGTTTCTTCAGAGCATGTTTTTCTATAATTATTTAGAAGAGCATGTGTTGCTTTAATTTAGCATAGCATTTTTTTGTCATCTATCCATCTATCTGTTATATACTAAAAATCGATGACAGACGCTTTAGAACTATTAAGAAAAAAGAGAAATATGCTAAGAATTCTCACAAAAGGAAAAACACCCGGTCCCTAATCTATTATGTGTAAAAAGACGATAATATGCCTTTTAGAGTTGCTAATAAAAAAGAGAAATATGCTAGACATTCTCAAAACAAAAGGCAAAATATATAACCCTTAATTTGGTGAGTTGTAATTTTAAAGGCTTAGATTTGATAGTTTACTTAGAGATATAAAAATCTATCTATATGTATACTGTTGTGGTTACAGACCATACAGAGAGAGGTGTGGTAGTGGAGAGTTGGGAGAAAGTGATGACCTTCGGCTTCCCCCCTAGCCTTCCCTTGTATATATACTCATATGGGCTGTGCTTTTACAATTATGCCCTTACATCGGTACCTCCCTGTTAGGGGCATTTAAGCCATTACACATGTCCCATTTTGGGCCTTATATCCTTCTAACAGGCCAGCTAGGTTTAGGTGGGGGCCACCCCTACAACAGGAGCCTCTCATGGTGAAGGGCTTCACAGGGCCGAAGCCATGTTGCCGAGTCCTTTCGCCCCCTCCGTCCCTGCGGCCTGTGAACTTCTCCGAACTTGCGGAGCCTTCGTGTGCAGCGGGTCCCGGGGTCTGAGGCTGTAGCCGAAGCCGATGCCTGGATTGGCAGCTGGGGTAGACGCACGAGCGCTCCGTCCCGAGCTGGCGTCTAGTCGAAGTAGGCCTGGTCGAGGCAGGCGCGCGCGCGCTTCGTCTCCTAGCCTTCGAACGGGTGGCAGCGGAGCTGGCGCTAGTCGAAGTAGGCGCGCGCGCGCTCCGTCCCCTACCCTTCGAACGGGTGGCAGCGGAGCTGGTGCTTGGTCGAAGTAGGCGCGTGCGTTCCGTCCCCTACCCTTCGAACGGGTGGCAGCGGAGCTGGCGCTAGTCGAAGTAGGCGCGCGCGCGCTCCGTCCCCTACCCTTCGAACGGGTGGCAGCGGAGCTGGCGCTAGTCGAAGTAGGCGCGCGCGCGCTCCGTCTCCTAGCCTTCGAACGGGTGGCAGCGGAGCTGGCGCTAGTCAAAGTAGGCGCGCGCGCGCGCTCCGTCCCCTACCCTTCGAACGGGTGGCAGCAGAGCTGGTGCTTGGTCGAAGTAGGCCCGCGCGCGCTCTGTCCTTTACCCTTCGAACGAGTGGCAGCGGAGCTGGCGCTAGTCGAAGTAGGCGCGCGCGCGCTCCGTCCCCTACCCTTCGAACGAGTGGCAGCGGAGCTGGCGCTAGTCGAAGTAGGCGCGCGCGCGCTCCGTCCCCTACCCTTCGAACGGGTGGCAGCGGAGCTGGCGCTAGTCGAAGTAGGCGCGCGCGCGCTCCGTCCCCTACCCTTCGAACGGGTGGCAGGGGAGCTGGCGCCTAGTCGAAGTAGGCACGCGTGCGCGCTCCGTCCCCTACGCTTCGAACGGGTGGCAGCGGAGCTGGCGCTAGTCGAAGTAGGCGCGCGCGCTCCGTCCCCTACCCTTCGAACGGGTGGCAGCGGAGCTGGCGCCTGGTCAAAGTAGACGCACGCGTGCGCTCCGTTTTCTACCCTTTGAACAGGTGGCAGCGGAGCTGGCGCTTGTCAAAGTAGGCGCGCGCGCGCTCCGTCCCCTACCCTTCGAACGGGTGGCAGCGGAGCTGGCGCTTGGTCGAGGTAGGCGCGGTGGTGGAGGCAGGCCTCGTGCCGCCGGCGTCGCTGTGCTTCGAAGCTGTTATGACCTCGCGGTCTGGTAGTGCACTTTTAATGGTGCCTGGAATCGTGCCGACGCCTGGCTTGTCAGGGCGCAGGCTGTTCCGCCGTGCCGTCCGCCTTCCCGTGGGTGGGGCACGCGGCGGCTTGTGATTGGTGCGTCGTGGGATGTGAGCGGTTGCACGACCGCGGCAGTTCGCCTCCTCCCCAGGGAAGCGGGACGTGTGGCGGGCTTCCGTTGGCGTTGCGCGCTGTCCGGTCACCTACCAAGCACGCTCCCCGAAGTGCTGGCGGTTCTTCTTTCCAAGCCGTGGGTAGCCGAACCGCTGGGGGTTAATCTGGCTGCGCTTGTAACCGTGGGGAAGGCGAGCGGGCCTTATAAGGTGCCACCGTTGTAGCGGGAACGTTTTGCGTCGCCTGTCTCCTAGCTCTGCTTGTTCAGACAGTAGTGCAACTTACTCCCCCCTTGGTTCCTTTTGCCCTGATCACAGAGAGCGATGGCCGACCCTGCCGACGGCTCGCACCATCCTGGCGGCGGCTCCTTGTCTAGCCGGGACGAGTTGGCTCTCCCTTCTGGGAAGTACGAGCTAGTGCTGCGGGAGCGTTCATGCGCCGACAGGCGGTGGGACGCCATGGAGTACTCGGGGGGCCGCTGCTCCCGTGTACTAGGGAGGAGCCGCGTAACCGAAGAGACGCTGCAGCGGCTTGTACGGGAAGGGAAGGTCGAGGAGCGCGATGGGGCTCGCCTACCCTGGCGTGACGAGACAGAACCGAGGCCCCGGGAAATGGAGGCGATCGTTTTCGTCGCGTTCTTCGACACCAGCCTTCGAATGCCCTCAACGATGTTTGTGGGCGAAGTCTTGCGGGCCTACGAGTTGGAGTTAGCACAACTGTCGCCAAACGCCATAGTCCGCCTAGCTGTGTTTTCATGGGCGGCACGGACAGAAGGCCGGCGTCCCAGCGCGAGCTTGTTCGCCACCCTGCACGACGCATGCTGCCGACCCAAGAAAGCCGGGGAGGGGGCTGTATCCAACTTTGGCGGTGTGGATTTCGTGCTACGAGCGTCCTGCACGACGCTATTCCCTGCGTCGGCCACCCTGGGGAGGTGGGAGTCCGGCTGGACGCGGCGGTGGTTTTATTACATCGTGACCAGCGCGAGTGGCCTGCTATGCCGAGGTGGGCCCATCTCGTTCAATAGCTCACCAAGTATGAAGCCGGAGGCTGATGACGCACAGAGGCTATGGAGGCTTGCTGGCGTTACGCGCCGGCTAAGCATGCGCGACTTGGCCGAAGAGTTTATGATGTACGGGGTGGCGCCACTCTCCGCCCGGTGGAAGTACGCGCGACGGGGCGACGACCGAGAGGACGGGGTGTGCCCGCCAGTGTCTTGCCTGCTTCCACCCTCCGCTCCTTGTAAGTCGTGCAGCGCGTTGGTACGCATCCCTTTGTGTCTGCGTAGTCCCCGCCTGATAAGACTTGCTGTCTTTTGTGCAGTGGCCCGGCTAGAAGATGCGGAGCGCGCGGTTGTAGCGTTCCTGGGTCCGTACACGCTCAAGGAGCACAAGCTACGTGAGGCCGCGACCAAAACGGCGAAGCAGGGTCGGATAAACCGCACGTGCGAGGTTCTGGGCATTGCTGTGCCCGAGCGCACGGTGCCGGCGGAGGCTCCCGCAGGGACTCCGGGCCATCGTGGCGGTGGTAGCCAAGCGGGGGTATTGCCTTCGCGGCGCCGGGCCTGCTCCGAGGTTGGCGTACCCAGCCCGCCAGCCATCTCGGCGGCTGGCACCGCTGGGACGGGACGTGCGACCGGCGATGAGTCCGGCCGGGCCGGTTCGGGTGGGCGCGTCGTCTCGAGCCCATTGGCGGCAGCATCCGTCGGCGCTGCCGAGCCCATGCATACGGCCTTCGTTGGGCCGGAACCTGCCAACCCGGGGGGGGGGGGTGGGACGTCGCTCCTGGCGAGAGTGCTGCGGCTGGCGGTGCTTTGCCACCCGTGGTGGACGCGCCCGGGGCGACCGAAGGCGCAACAGGAGTTGCGGCTGCTAGCGCCGCGGAAGAATCGCCTGCGATGCCGCAGGCGAAACGTCCTCGAGTCCAATCTCCCTCGCCCCCGAGGGGTCGGTACGGCGTCGCCGGCCCTGTGCTTGGAGTTGTGGTGCCTGACGCGGCCGAAGGGTCTTCTCGACCGCCCCCCGACCAGCGGTTGAACGGGCACCCCCTTCCACCGCGACGGAGGGTGCAGGAGGTAGGCGCAGTTCCCCTTCCTCGCACGACTTCGCGAAACTCTCTCCGATTTGCTCGCTCATTCCATCGACATCAGGCGAGACGAAGTCTCCCGGACGTGGTGAAGGATCGAGCAACGGGGGTGTGCGCGACATTCCTGACCCTGCGCAGGGTGCCCTGCAGGCGTCTCCGCCGTTGAAGTGGCCGAAGCCTCCGCAGCGCCTGACGTGGTGAGAGCGGAGCTTGTCCTCTCCGACTTCCTCCCGCGCCTGGAGACACTCCGGGCTTTTAATGCAGCCGTGGAGCGCGCCAGCGGCGGCTTGGATCGACAGATGTTGTCGTCGTGCGAGGGAGACCTCCTGGCGCTCGCGCTGCAGGCCTCGGGGATAAGGGTAAGTACGTGCGCTCGCGGTTGCTAGAGTACTACCGGGCACCTGCTGTCACATCCCAAAATTTGCTTTTTGGAAAAATTTAAATTCAAATAAAGTATTTTAAAGTAATTGGATTTTATTTGGTTTTCCTGAATTTTTCTGGAATTTAAAACCTAATTTAAAAATTTAAAAGGTAATTCAAACTATGAAAATAAAATACCAACAGTAGTTGGAAATAATTTTGCTTAGTCCAAAATATGTCCAGAAGCTTCTGTGAATTTTTCTGGAATTTTTGGAGGTATTTTCATATTTTTCTGAGGCCTAAATAATTTCCTAGCCTTTTCTGAAATTGTAAAATCAAAATAAAAATCCAACCCCTCCCTTCGGCTGACACTTGGACGGACGGATGTCGTCCACGTCGCCCCGCCATCCCGCCTTCGCCATCTCCCCGCGCGCCACGTGTGCGGACCGGATTCAACTCTCCTCCGCCTCGGCCCATCCCGGCCGCACCTCCCCTCTCCCTCGCTGCTCCGCGGGCCCCGCTCGTCAGGTCCTTCATCCCCGCGCGGACGCCGGACTCTCCCTCCTTTCTCTCTCTTCCGAAGAAAACAGCGATCAAATCCTACCTGCACTCGGCCTCTTTCTTCGAATTGAACGCGGATTTGAATTCCCGGGGAGATAAGCCCCTTATCCCCTGAGAATTCCCGCCGGCCTCATCCCTCCCCGAGCCTTATAAATACCCCCATCGACCTCCTCTCTCATCGCACCACCTCCTCCGCTCTTCCCCTCTCGTTTTCCCGAGCCCGAGCGCCGCATCGCGAGTTTCCCCGTGCGCTCCAGGTAAGAGCTCCGGTGAGCAATCGCCGCCGCCTCAGTGAAGCCCAGAGCCTACCGTCGCCACTCCGAGCATCTCCGCGTCCATGCGAACCTCCTTGGCACCTCGGTCGCCTCTCCCCGTCACTGGAGCGCCGTCGCACCGGAGCTCCCGAGCCGTCTCCGCCACTTCCACGTCGCCGGCCACCCCCTGTTCGTCCCCGAGCTTCGCCGACCCCTCCAACAGAACCCTCTTCACTCCAGGATTACAATCTACGCATCACCCGAACACGTCTGGCTTCCCCTCGCCGCCGGCGCCGTCGCCTTCGACCGCCTCTGCCCGGCCCCTCCCGAAGGTACCCCTCAAAAGGATTTGCTGCCCTATATAGGTAGGCAAAGCCTCCCCCGCCCATCTAGTTAGCAGCGCACTCCCTCAACTCCCCGGTGCGCGTTCGAGCCCTCGGCTCCGCGCGCTGGGTTGAGTTTTTCGTTTATTTCTCGCGCTGACAAGTGGGTCCCACCCGTCAGCGGCAGCCGTCTGTGCGGGCCACTGCCGCCTGGGTCCCATCTGTCTGCGTCAGCCTCTGACAAGTGGGTCCAGATCCCAGTGGGTCCCACCTGTCAGTGACCAAAGCATATGTGGTCACTGTCAGAGGGGTCCCACATGTCAGCGACCATCAGAGGGTTTACTGTCAGTGGGTCCCACCTGTCAGGCTCTCGGAATTAAAAATAAAGATTGAAAATTTAAATATTCCAGTGGGCCCCACCTGTCAGAAATTTCTTAATTTCTGGATTTATTCAAACTGAAAACTTCAAACAAGCATAACTTTCTCATTTTAACTCCAAATTCAGCCATTCAAATTTCTAAATTCATCTAAAATCATAATCTATCCAAATATGGCCTCCTTTGAATTTTTGAGTTTATTTGAATTTTGTTTGTATTTATTTGCTTTGTTGCTTCGTCTTTTATCGCGTAGATTCCAACGTTGTCGACGATCACTCCACCCAACAGCAAGAAGACCCAGAGAATCTGCAAGAAGGCAAGTCTCCTTCGATCATCTTGAACCTATGATTTCGAAATGTTTTAATTATTTTAAATTATGTGCATTGCTATTTATATAAAATATTAGTTCAAATCTTAAGGCATTAGTTATATCCAACCTTGTTATGCCCTCACTTGAAGTTGATTGCCATGTACATTTGCAACCCTAGAAATTCCTTTGACTCATTGATGAGAGTAATATATTTAATTGTTGGTATTAGAATGGTAGTACAATGCTTAGCCATGCTATTGAATACCTCACAAATCTTGCAAATGGGAAATTATGAATTATTGTAATACCCTTATTTTTATAAATTTAGTGGTAATTGGAGTTGCCACTGTTCTTTTAAAATAAAATAAAATGTGAAAGTTGGTTTAGATTAGGGTGGATGGTTGGTTTGGCTTGGTGCAGTTAGCACGAGAACTTGTTAAGTGTATGTTCCACCCTAGTCAAATAAGGACCGACGCTTGTGTTTGTCCAGACTGAGCATTAACCGTACAACCACAAGTCTATATGGGTACGACCTAGCTGAATAACTTATGATAGTCTAGTTTAGGTGCCACCAGTGGAAAGTGGGTGCCAGGGATGGACTGGTTATTCACAGTGAGGGACATGGATTTACTGTACTCATATGGCGCAAGAGGGGGCTTCGGTTCGGGCAGTTAGCCTACCTGCGGTGAAACCTCAGCGGGTGGTATCTAGCTAGATTAGAGTAAGGTAAAGGTTTTGTGATATTTTATCTGGGTCTCATGCCAAAGGAAGCGTGTTGACTTTTAGGATAATTTATCTCTTGTGGGTAAAGTTGTACAACCTCTGCAGAGTGTAAAACTATTCGAATAGCCGTGCCCACGGTCAAGGGCGGGCAAGGAATGCATTCACATGGTAGATTTCTGGTTTTAGCTTTAAAATCAAAAGTTTTGTATTCCGAGAGTGGTGGGAACTCTCGGAAGGGTATCCTGGCGGATGGAGCCAGAGAGGGTGGATGGAACCCGCAGTTTCAAACTTGGTCAGATAGACTGGATTAAACTAGTGTTGGCAGATGGAACCTTCATTAGAGAATTATTGATAGTTCTGTTAAAACAAATACTTTGTTAAATTGATGCCTTTGAAAGTAGTTAGTAGTAATTGAATTTAAAATATTGCTTTGTGCAAAAGAACCATATAGCCTTCCTTTGTCAAGCCTTGCATCTATGCATTTTTCCCAAGACTTGCGGAGTACTTTATGTACTCACATGCTACACTTAAAAATAAATCTCAGAGGAAGTTGAAGCTCAAGAAGGTGACTACGACTACTGCTTCGCTTGTGGATGTGATGGATTCTTCCCGGAGAACTAGGTCGCGTTTCCCCAGTCAATTGCCTGTGGCGTATTGATGGGTCGTCATCGAGTTATCTTTGCTTCCGCTTTATTTCTTGTGTGCGAGGTCTTAAACCTCTATTGTAATAATGAGACCTTGTGGTCAGTACTCTTAATTATTGTAATAAATCGTTGATGGTGATGTTTTTCCATTCTGTTTAACTGTGTGCACTAGCTTTGATCTGTGACTAGTGCTGTAATACACAGAGGGTCCGGGTTTGGAAATCCGGGGGCCCGACACCTGCTGACTCTTATTGCTATTCCCAGACGCTTGTCCTCAGCCAAGCGCTAGATGAGGCCCGTATCCGGGAGCGGAGAGCCCTGGAGGTCGGTCTTCGTGCTGCGGATGACGCCCACGCCACGAAGGACGAACATCTTCGTGCGCTGGAGGGCACCCTGACGGCCGCGCAGCACGAGACCGAGGAAGTCCGGCGCGCCGCGGCGGAGGAACGTACCTCCTTTTTGCAGTAGATCATCGCTTTAGGGGAGGAGAAGGCCCAGCTGGTGGAGTCTCTTGCGGAGAAGGACCGCGCCTTGGACAATTCGTCCATGTCGGTGTGGAGGGCAATGGAGTCTCTGAACCGGGCCCTCCGGGATCTGTGCGTCGACGTGCCGGACGCCACACACGGGCCAGAGGACTTGGTGGAGACGCTCGGGCTGGTCGAGGAGGGAGCCGGCGTTGCTCTCCGCAGCGCTACAACCTTCGGCGAGCATTGCGGCTTCCTCGGCGCATGCCTCGCCCTCGCCATGCTTCACACTCATGGGTGTAGACATGTCCATGAGCTGGCGAACCCTCACTTGGATCTCCCTGCCCGGCCGAAGGCGATGTCGGACGCTATTCGCTTCACCGAGCCTGGCCTCCGAAACTTCCACCGACGGATCTGGGGCTATGTCGGGGAGGACGCGGCCAGGGTTGCAGTGCAGCAAACACTGCATGCGGGGTGGGGACCTCCTCCGCTGGCTCAAAGGAGTTCCCCGACGCCATACTGGCGGCGCGGGCCCATCGGCACCGTGCGAGGGATGAGCAGTTGGCTAGGGGAGTGGTGTACTGTGCTCTCCGGCTTGTGGTCATGTAACCTCGACATTTTTTGCAGTGAACCGAAGTAGCACCCATTCTGAATGTTGTATGCTGCTTTTATACTTCGAGGAGTACGTACAGGAGCAACGCCGATGCGTGCGCGAAATTCGCGTGTTGTTTATACTTCCGGAGGGCGCGCGCAAGGACGTCCCCCCGCTGCGTCTTATTTAGAGTCCGTAGACTGGCGCGTGCGGAGGCGAACCTCGACGCTACGACTTCATTTAGAGTCCGTAGACGGGCGCGTGCGGAGGCGGACCTGAATGCAGGGGTGTTCTGCACATTGTGGGCAGACAACATGGTACTTCCTGCGAACAGCTAGTTTTATTGAACTCCCGTTTGCGCGGGCGAGCATGGTACAACGAGGGGCTGATGCCATTATAATTTTCGTCCTGCTTCTAGGCGTAATATCGCCGCAACTTATCCGCGTTCCATGTGTGGCGGAAAGTTTGTCCGTCGAGTGTGGCGAGGCGGTATGCTCCCTTCTGTAATGCTTCCGCCACGATGTATGGACCTTCCCACTTGGACTCCAGCTTGCCAGCGGTCTCCGCATGGAGCGCCATTCTGAGGACGAGATCCCCAGGCTTGAACCCTCGCGGATACACGGACCGGTCTCGAGTACGCACTGTCTGCCGCGCGTACTTTTCAACATGTTGAGCTGCGCTTGCCTGCGCCCCGTCGAGGAGGTCCAAGGACACGCGACGCTCCTCGTCGGGCGCTTGGACGAGGACCCTCCGCGAGCCAGCCTTGATTTCCTCAGGCGTCACGGCCTCATCACCAAAAAGGAGTTTGAAAGGCGTGAACCCCGTCGGGCGTGTTACCGTTGTGCAAAGGGACCAGAGGACGCTGTGAAGCTTGCTCGGCCACTTGCCCTTCGGCAACCCGACCAGGCGCTTTTTGACGGTGATAGAGATGACGCCGTTCGCCCTCTCGACTGCTCCGTTGGACTGGGGGTACCCGACCGAGGCGAACCGAGGCGTGATGCCCATGCCGTCACAGAACTTTTTGAATAGGGTGGCGTCGAATTGCAGGCCGTTGTCAACGGTGAGCTCCCTAGGCACGCCGAAGCGACATTAATGTTCTGCCAGAGAAAGCGCTGCATGGCCACCGAGGTTATTTTGGCCAGGGCTACCGCCTCCGGCCACCTGGAAAAATATTCCAGCGCAACTACCATGAACCGCAGGTCCCCTGGGGCTCGGGGAAGTGGTCCCACTATGTCGACACCTCAGCGTGCCAGCGGCCACACTGGGGGAATAGGGTTGAGGTTCGTCGGGGGCCTGCGGATGATACGTCCCATCCACTGGCACCCCTGACACCGACGCACGAGGTCCTGGGCGTCAGTGATGGTAGTTGGCCAGTAAAAGCCTTGCCTGAATGCCTTGCCGACCAACGAACTTGGCGCGAGGTGAGACCCACACACCCCCGCGTGAATTTCCGCAAGGAGCTTTTCCCCCTCGTCGCACGAGAGGCAGCGCAGGAGCGGTGCGCAGACTCCCTTTTTGTAGAGTGTCCCTTCAAACACCTGGAAGGATCTGACACGGTGTTGCAGACGCCAGAGCTCGGCGGGGTCCTCCGGCTCGGTAATGCCCTGCAGGAAATTGAAGATAGGCTCTCGCCAGTCGCCCTGCTAGACGATGTGGTGAACGAGGGCCGCGTGCCGGTTGTCCTGCGCGAGGCCGCCTGCAGTAATACTTCGTAAAACGCCCCGTCAGGGGGTGGCAGTTGTTGGCTGGCCGCCTTTGCGAGGGCGTCGGCCTGCTCATTTTCCGCGCGAGGGATGGCCTTGACCGTGACGCCCAAGAAATGCCTTTCCCTCGCTCTTACGGCCGCGAGGTATTTGGCCAGCTCAGGGTCCTTGGCTTGATATGACTTGCCTACGTGGCCTGCCACCAAACGCGAGTCCGTGCGGACGAGCACTCGTCGCGCACCCATTGCCTTGAGCTTTGTCAGGCCGAAGAGCAGTGCTTCATACTCAGCTGTGTTATTGGTGGCCGGAAACGCGAGGCGCGTCGAGTATAGCAGGCGCTGTCCTTCGGGCGTAACAATCACTGCGCCCACGCCCGCGCCCGCGACACCGTAGGCTCCGTCGATGGTGAGCGTCCATACCGGGTCAGCGTGCTTCTGGGCGGGCTGGGCCGGCGCAGTCCATTCCGCGAGGAAGTCGGCGAGAACTTGAGATTTGATTGCCGTCCGCGAGGCGTATGTCAGGGAGAACGGGGCGAGCTCGGCAGCCCACTTGCTGATGCGCCCCGTGGATTCCTTGTTGTGTAACATCTCCGCCAGGGGGAACGAGGAAGGCACTGTGATTGGGTGGGCCAAAAAATAATGTCGAAGCTTTCTGGAGGCCATGACCAACGCGTAAGCGAGCTTTTCAAGCTCCGTATATCTCGTCTTGGCGCCTTGGAGGGCTTCGGAGACGAAGTATACAGGCCGCTGTACGGCGCCTTCCTCTAGGACGAGGACGGCACTGACCGCTGTAACCGACGCGGCCAGATAGAGCAAGAGGGGAGCCTCTGGTGTCGGGGCTACCAGAGTGGGGAGGCTCGCCAGGTGTTTCTTGAGCTCGTTGAAGGCCTCCGCACAATCGCTATCCCAACAAAATCCATCGCACCCGCGGAGTGTCTTAAAGAATGGCAGACCATGTTCCGCCGCCCTAGAGAGGAAGCGGCTTAGGGCTGCCATGCGGCCCGCCAGCCTCTGGACCTCCTGCGTCGTCTTGGGCGGCTCCATACCCAGGATGGCCTCAACTTTGTCGGGATTCGCCTGGATGCCCCGTCCGGATACGAGGAAGCCCAGTAGTTTGCCCGCCTGTACGCTGAAGACGCATTTGTCGGGGTTGAGCTTGATGCCGGCCTTCCTGAGGTTGTCAAAGGTCTCCTGGAGGTCCCGACCGTGCGAAGCGTGCCGCCGGGTTTTGACTACCACGTCGTCGACGTAGGCTTCCACATTCCTCCCGAGCTGGGCGGCGAGGGCAAGTGCGACGAGGTGGGTAAAGGTAGCGCCGGCGTTCTTCAAGCCGAAGGGCATCCTGATGAAGCAGAAAGTCCCAAACGGTGTGATGAAACTGGTCTTGTCCTCGGCCATGTATACCTGGTGGTAGCCGGAGTAGGCATCCAGGAAACTCATTAGCTCGCACCCGGCGGTAGCGTCGACCAGTTGATCGATGCGTGGCAGGGGGTAATTGTCTTTTGGGCACGCCTTGTTGAGTGCCGTGAAATCAATGCACATACGCCAGGCCCCGCTGGCCTTTTTGACCAATACGGGGTTGGCGAGCCACCTCCACCTTGGCCGCCTGCTGGCGATCCATGGACATGCGACGAAGCTTTTGCTTGACCGGCTTGGCGTCTGGGCGGACCGCCAAGCGATGCTCGATTACTGCGCGGTCTACGCCCTTAATGTCCTCCGGTGACCATGCAAAAATATCGACGTTGTTCTGAAGCACTTGGAGTAGGTCTCGCTCGACCTCCGTAGGGAGCCCCTCGCCAATGGACACAAACTGCCCCTCCGCCTGGAGCGGCACCTTCTTGATTCCACCTTTGGGCCGAGGCTTAGGTGTCCATCCCGGAGCGGAGGGCGTATCGCCGAGCCTGTCTGAGAGGGCATGCACCGGGCGGTGTAAGTCCCGGCTGCTGGCTTCGACGCGCCTGGCGAGGTCCTAGTCGCCGAAGACAGTGATCACGCCCTCCGGGCCTGGGAGCTTCATACATAAGAAGGCGTGGTGCGGGATCGCCTCGAGGGAGTTGATGGCGGGCCGTCCCAATATGACGTTGTAGGGGTGCGGGATGTCTACGACATCGAAGATGACGTGCGCACTTCGGGTGTTACCCTCCTGGCGGAATGTAACTGGAAGGGACACGTGTCCTATGGCCTCGAGCGGTTGGCCTCCGAAGCCTTGAAGTGGAGCTCCTGACTGCTCCAAGCGGCTTCGGGGGATTCCCATACGATCGAGGGCCGCCGTGAACAAAATGTTCGTAGAGCTCCCCCCGTCGACGAGGACGCGCCTGACGTCATGGCCTGCGATGCGAGCCTGAATGACCAAAGGGTCTTGGTGAGGGAACTCCACACCCCTGGCGTCATTCAGGGTGAAGGTGATGTCGCGGGGCGGCACCCACGGTTGCGGCTGCTCCAAGGGGCCCCCGATAGGGACCCTCCGGTGATGACGCTGATGGGGCGGCACCACGTGCCTTCTCCGGATGAGGCACGAGCTCCGGCCATCATCCGTCGCAACTCCATGACCTCAATGCACGTCTTCGTGTGGTGATCGCCGTAACCGTGCACCTCACACCACTTGCCATAATCTAGAACTTCTTGTTCCGCGCGGGGTCGCCCGTCGCGAGCTGGTCCGCCTTCCCATCCCCGGCCCTTCCCCGGGAGGTGGGGGCAGGTCCTCGAGGAGTGCTCTCGACGCCGAGGACATGGCGGACTTTTTGTGGCCTGCGCTGGCGACGTCGAGGCTTGCGCCTGCCCCTTGAAGAGCCTTCCTGCTCCCCGGTATCGCTACTGCTGGGAGTGTTTCCCCGGGGTTCTCGTCTGCGGCCCTGCTTCGGGGAATCATCACCCGCCCCCCTCGCGTGGCAAGCGCTTCGCTTGGGCGAGGTTGGGGGCGGCGGCGCTGCGTCTCCGCGCCTCTTCCTCTGCCCTCGCATACTCCTCCATTTTGTCGAAGAGCTTGGCGACTTCCTTGATAGGCTTCCGCGCGTTGTACTCGGCTATGGGGCCCAGACGAAGGCCTTGTATGGCCACGTTGATGACGGTTGTCTCATTAATGTCTTTGACTTGGCAGCGCACCTTCGCGAAGCGCTTGGAGTAGTCCCAGAGATTCTCCGAGGGCTTCTGCTTTACGTCAAAAAGCTGGTCCGCGTCGACCCGCTCAACATAATTTCCTTGAAAGTTGTTGTGAAGGCGGTCGCGGATCTGCTCCCACGCGTAGATGGAGTTTGGCTCTATGGTAAAAAACCAGGAAAGCACCGCTCCTTGCAACGCGAGGGGGAGTCCCTTCGCCTTTGTGGTGTCGTCTCCACCCGCGGCCTCGATTGCGGTTTCGTACACGCGAACGAACTCGCGGGGGTCTGTATCGCCTTTGTATGGCTCGATGACGTTGGGAAATTCAAAGTCTTCGGGCCACGCCGCCTGCTGTAGTCTTGCCGAAAGCGGGGACTCTGGATCGACGCGTCGCAGCGGCACGCGGCTGGATGTGGGGGCGTCGCGGCTGTCTGGCCTTTTCAGCGCGGGCTCTGGCGCGACCACTGGCGCGGCCTGCTGGCTCCGAGCCTCTTGCATCTCTCGGACGGCCCCGCGAAGATCCCCTAGCTCCCGCTGGAACGCGCTGAGGGCCGCCAGCAGGGCGCTTTCCACCGCTGGTGCGGGCAGGGCCACCGGCGCGCCCAGCGGATGGGTCGGCACGGGTACGATCGCCTCGCGAGCTCTCGAGCTGTCGGTCACTCCGTTGTGGCTATCTCCAACCGACAGGGTCCGTGCTGCCGGTGAGCGTTGCGACGAGGGCGGCGGGGTTGGTCGCTGTCGCGGCGGCGGCGGGGTCGGTTGTCGCAGCGCCAGTGGCGGGGTCGGTCGTCGCAGTGCGAGCGTCGACGTCCGCGAACACCGCGCCCGCGCGCGCGACAGCCGGTGCCAAAGCCCTGGTACCCACGCGACGCTCCGACCCAGCCGCCTTTTTTCCCTTCGCCGCCGTCGACGAAGCTTTTTTCGGTGCCATCCTTCTTCGGATTTTAGGCTTCTCCCGTCCTCCCCACGGACGGCGCCAACTGTTGTGGTTACAGACCAAACAGAGAGAGGTGTGGTAGTGGAGAGTTGGGAGAAAGTGATGACCTTCGGCTTCCCCCCTAGCCTTCCCTTGTATATATATACTCATATGGGCTGTGCTTTTACAATTATGCCCTTACATCGGTACCTCCCTGTTAGGGGCATTTAAGCCATTACACATGTCCCATTTTGGGCCTTATATCCTTCTAACAGGCCTGCTAGGTTTAGGTGGGGGCCACCCCTACAACATATACTAATAATACACTTAGAGAAACATCTTGCCATCAATCTAGTGGACCCGAATTATAACAGCTCAGAGTAAAAGAAAGAGTACATATCAAGTACAATCCAAATTAAGAGAAATTCAAAACTAAAATAATTAGCGATTGGATTTTCATATGACTTCCAAATTAACATTCATAAATAAATAAAAATCACCATAATAATTAAATAAAAATAGCAATTAAAAGAAAGAGTTCATGTCAAGTACAATCCAAATTAACTAAAATTTGAACTAAAAAATAAAATAAAATAAGCAATTTGATTTCCATACTACTTTCAAAGTAAACCTCCCAAAAAAGCTAAATTTGTAATAATAATAATAATAATTAAAAAAATAGAAAGAAGTTTTTATACGAATTCTAGCCTAAAAATAAAAAGAAATTTGCAAATTCTCACAAAAAGGAAAAACATCTAGCCCTTAATTTGCTGGGTTCTAATTTCAAAAGCTTAGATTTAATCTATCTATATCTATGCTAATTATACACTCGGAGAAAAATCTTGCCTTCAATCTGGTGGACCAAGTTATAATACCTCAAATTAAAAAAAAGAGCCCATGCCAACTACAATCGAAATTAAGAGAAACTTGGAATTAAAAATAAAGAAAAGTCAGCAACTTGATTTCTATACAACTTCCAAAGAAAGATCCATAAATTAAAAAATTCAAAATAATAATCAAATAAAATTAGCAAATTAAAAATGAAAGAGTTCACGTCAAGTACAATCCAATTGAACTAAAATTCAGAATAGAAAATAAATTGGTTTTCAAAGTAGGCCCCTAAAAAATCAAATGCGAAATAATAATTAAAAGATAATGCAAATTGGTTTTCTGTATGATTTCCAGCGTAAAATTAAAATAAAATGCACGACAAGTATGATCCAAAACATGCAAATTCAGAATGAAAATTAAGGGATAATTGGATATTTCATTTGTAAATGAATTTGAAACCTACATTCCAAAAAATATTAAAATTTGTAAACATATACTAATTAAGCACTCTTAGGAAGCTCTTGTATTAACTAGAAAGATCTAGTCATCGATCTCACTGACCCAAGTATAATAGCTCAGATTAAAAGAAAGAGTCCATGTCAAATACGTTCTAAATTAACTAAAATTTAGAATAACAAAAAAAGAAAATTTGCAATTTTATTTCCATACAACATTTAAAGTAACATCCAAAAATAAATAAATTCAAAATAATAATTAAATGAAAGTTATTTTTTTTAAAAAATACAATCCAAATCAACTAAACTTTTAGGCAAAAAAGAAATTTAGCAATTTGATTTCCATATGAATTCCAAAGTAAATCCCTGGAGAAACAAAATTCACCTTTCATATACTAAAAGTCAATGACATGAGTTTTACTGTTACTAAGAAAAAAGAGAAATGAGCTAGAATTTCTTAAAAAAAGAAAATATCCACCCCTCGACTCTGTGAACCCTTATTATGGTTAGTAGGCTATTACATTGGATGTCTTAGATAAGACAAGACTACTCATTATAGATTTAGATGAACCCAATAAATAAAAAGAATCCTAGATGGCTCGTACTAAAAGCCACGTATGAGAGAAAAAGAAGGGCATGGACTTGTAAAATAAATGAGTAAGCCATGCATGGATAAAAAAAGAAAAAGAAAAAGTGGCACTTGGCAAGAAAAAAAAGGAGAAATGAAAAATGACTGTTTACAACTTTAATTTTTTTTTCTAGAACCACCATCAATGTGGGGGATTCTAATGAAAGATGAACTATAACAACTGTTGGGTGTTATCTATCACATAATAAAAGCTTAGGATGGTTGATTATATTAACTAAGAAAAAAAAACATATTATAGAAATTCTCACAAAAAATAAAAAACATTTGGCCTTTAATTTGGTGGGCCATAATTATGTTTAGCAATCCATAACCGATGGATGTTAGCTGATAAATGAGAATAATTACTAGAATTTCTCACAAAAAGAAAAGCATCTAGCTTTTAATTAGGTGGACCTTTCTTATGATTAACAAATCATAACCAATGATTTTTCTTGATCTATGGAAGTGTGCATAAAGTTGATTTGCACCATGATATGCATGTGTGTATAGTTGGGAAACTCTTGATTGAAATTAAGATGTGAGATGGTAGAGGTAGAATTGAACTAAGTGATCCACGCACAGACACAAACTTGCCTACAATATCAATTATAATTTGCATTCTTCTAGTTCTATTAATGTGGATACAACTATTATCACTATTATTAGAGATGCTAATTAAAAAAATATAAAGAACATGTCATACATATTCGGGAAATTAATATATTTAATAAGGATGGCCTATAAAAAGATGACAAGGAAGGATAGTGTGACTACAAACACCATCTAGCTATAAATGATTGACAACTATTTTTCCCAAATATATAATCTATAATCTTTGTTTAACATATACTATTCTACATCAATATCACAAATGAAACAAATTCTACAAAACATGAAAATTAAATTGAATTGATAATATTCTAAAAATTATAATATTTGAATTCTTTCATGTGATTTGCAACCCTTTATTCTTTGGCATGTAGTTCCTTTATAATCGATCACATATGTACCATTGAATCAATTAAATATGCTCTAAGAATGATGCTCGTGCATGTTATGAAACTTTCAAACTAACGCCTAAAAGTAGTTGACAATAGAAGGATAGCATTTATGTAATTTTCCTTTTTTTCATGTCTTTATAGTTCATTGTGCAGCCCTCGTTGATCTATGAAACTCTTGCTTAAAAGTGTGGTTTTGTGAAATTTACGCTATAATTTTATTATGCAATTTTAAGTCCAGATATGATTTGTAGGATCAAGTATGGCGAGTCAGAGGGGGTGAATGGATCCTTCAAAATCTTCCTCCAAATATAAACAACAACACGTAGCAAAAACACAAATTCAATTATTCATCAAAGCCCAAAGCCACAAGAGGCAAAACTCCAAACAAAGCACCCCAAAACCGGTCAGACCTCCAACCAAGATTGGTAAGACCTCTATCTAGAACTGGTCAGACCGGATGAATAGTAAAATTAGTACTATTTCAAATCCAAAAATCTATGTAACTTTTGATCTGATGATCCAAATGACTTGAAACATGATATGCACATTCTCTAGGATGTCACAAACCTATTCCAATCAATGATCAATAGAAGCATTGCCAAAGTTGTGACCTTTTCTGATTTTGTCGAAAGTTGCACTAAAACCGGGCAAAAGAGGGAAATCTCGATCTTCTCTTGCTCGTGAGTACTAGATGATCTAGGTGATCTTATATGGGCTGTCACATATCATAGCAAGCTAAATCACAACATGAATTTAACCCAAAACACCCACAAGAGCGAAACTCTCAAATCACATCTCTTAATAAAATCGGGCAAACTAAAGAACTTCCTCTAGATCATGCATAGATAAATAATATCTTCTCTCCAAGAGATATCTTTATCTCTTACACATTCTTGGCACTAGATAAGATCAAGAAAAGAAATCCAAATAAGAAAGCCAAGAAAATCGAAAGCACAAGAGGGCATCCATGACACAACTCACTCGGGCAAACATTGGATGTGCATTTCACTTGGAGATGAATATTTTACAGCGAGATGAATATTTTACAGCCAATCTCTTAGGATAGCAGAGCACTATGCCTAGAGCACACACATAATGCTCCAATATAAGAAAATCCTAACCCTAATATCTAAAGTCTCTTTCATGACTCAGCTCAACACAATGCTTATATAAGAGAGGCTCGTCACCTTACACTTAACTCTAACAACCAACACTCCTTAGTGGATCACACTACTTATATATGGGGAAACATGGTAACCTACACACAAACGGGTTTTACATTACACACACTTGCACACTTTTTAGAGCATCACTTCGCAAAGGCTCCAATAGACCGATAAGACATTCCATCCACAAAGACGTGACCTAAACCATTTAGGCCAATGCTACAGTTTTGCAAATTGCCACTCCACCCAGTATTTTATAATTTTCATAATTGTCACCTACCGGTCTTCACGAAGACACGGTGTCCGTGACTTGTTGCCGAGATTGTACACCTATGCCAAGGCTGTCACCAATTAAAATGCCCAAGTCCTATGGCACACCACATCACTCCAGAGTCCATTATGCCCAACGTCTTGCTGCCAAGATTGTATGCATGCTCCAAGGAATGTCACCACTTGAAACACACAAGTCCAATTGGAACACCATATGCATGCATTGCCTCTTCACAACCCTTGTCCATTTCTCGTGCTTCTTAGCTTGAAATGTTGCTCCACCTGAACTTATGCAGCATGCCATGGCCTTAGGACCCCTTACATAGTGTCAGTCTCGCGCTGGCTCTAACAATCATCAAAGTACCTACACATCAAAGAACAAAGCAATCGATCAAAGTACAAATAGCATGCATTTGGCTATCAATTAGCAAACCATATACATGGACCTATACCATAACTAACCCATGCATGGAAACACTATAACTAACACTGCACACTCCCGCTGTGACTAACACCACTAGAACAACTCAACTCAAACCAACTTCACTCAGCAACCTCAATAGGGGTTGTTCTGACTGCGGCCACCTGACCGATCACACCACCCAAGACATGCCAGTTGGACCTCCACTTGGCCGGTCGCACTCCATCAGTCAGACCACCATCCTAGACTGGTCTGACCACAACCGCCCAATGGTGAGATCGCCTGCCCAGGCCTGTCTGACCAGTGCTTCCAGAAAAGCACAGGCCGAAATGCAATTTAACAAAAAAATCAAACACAAATAACAAAAGCAAGTCATAAGCAATGTCAAATACTCATCACTCTCATGGGGCTGCCACTACATAGTCTTACAATCTTTCCCTTGATGAGTAATTTGACAAACACCCAAAAGGCAAGAATTTGAGTTTGAATTTTGGACTTTTAAAGCAAATAAGTTGAAAGAGCCACTAGTGGTCCATTTTTAAGAGAAAGAAAAGAACATAACGATAGTGGCAAGATGAGAAATGGTGCCAAGACACAGAAAGAGCAAGTTTTCAAGAAAAAGCTCCAATCAACACCTAAAACTTCTGAAATAGCATAATCTTTTTCATGGTCAAAATAAAAGAACAATTGTTAATAATGACTATTGTCATAATTAAATAAAGCACAAAAGAGCAAATGAAAATAAACACAAGACCACATGAAAACACAAGATCAATTATGACCCAAACATGCATTTTTCTCACATAAAAGCTCAATTTGCTCTAATGCAGCTCACAAAGCTCATTCTCCCCCTTTTTAATATTTTTAAGCATTTTCTCCTTTTTTTTAAGTTCATTCTCATCAAATTCACCCTATTTAGACCAATTCCAAGTTTTGCCTTAAACATTCTCCCTCTTTTGGTAAAATTGTCATCAAAGGTCAAGGAAGCAATGCAGGCTTACAAATACTCATTCTCCCCCTAAAATGATGCATGGTACCACTTGTAAACAATAAGAGAGCAAGAAAGAGCATGTATGCATGAATGAAAATGCATAACCTAAAAGAGACTTGGAAAATTATCCAAAGTGGTGTTCAAGCTAAAAAGATACCACTTAAAGCTATAACATGCATACAAAGCATCTAGATCATGATAAGACATATACAACCAATCTAAATAAGATAGCACAATTTAGAGCATTCAATTTAGTTTCAAGTTAAGTATGACTTCAAAATTGACAAGTTCAACAAATGTATCCAACTATAAGCTAAGCAATGTCAAGAAGGCTAAATAGAATGAAGAAGCTCAAGTTGAAACATTTAAAGAGCTAGAAGTTCAATTTTAGCCAACTATGCTCAAGTACAAGATAAAATCCATTCCAGATATTTTAGAAATCATTTAGGCCTTATCTTACCAAAACAAGTCATGTATTAGCAGTCATCCATAACTACATAAGCTTCAGCCATTAACTACATTTTTATGATCTATCTCAATAAAGCAAGTCCTAGACAAGGACCCATCTACAACTGCCCCATAAGCTTCAACCAATTTGAGTTATTTTCATTTTCTTTGATCTCAAGTCATCATTAACCATCTCAAATATTACACTTAAAAGCATGATCTTGGTCATACAAAATGATCACTTAGAGAGTAACTAGTCAAAAGATCTATCTTAGCAAACTTAAAAGATACCACTTGTGAAATTAAGTTCTGATTAGCTAGTTAAGCTAGCATGATAAAGATTTAATCATACATAATAATGTATGACCAAGCTAGCTAGCTAAGTATACATAACATAGCAATGAGCAATATCAAGTTAAAATTACATCACAAATCAGCAAAAGTAAAAGCTCATATCTAAAATGCATAATTTACAATGCATGCCATGTATGCATGATGCAAATATGAAGCAAGAACTAAAATCCCCTATCTACAAGAACCACATGTAAAAGAAAAACAAGGGCTAAAAGTAAGAAAAAGGAAAACTCTTATAAGAAGAGAAAACCTCTCCACCATATGGTCTCTAGCCCAAGGAATATACACTGCTAAGGAGCGAATCTACCACAATAGCCACCCACCACTAGAAGCTAGTGAAATAAGAAGCAAGCTCGATCTAGATAGGGTAAGAGATCCTAAAGAACCTAGTAGAGAAGAGAAGTGTCTAAGAAAGATACAAGATAGAAAGTGTGACTCTCAACATCCTGAACTAACCAAAAAAACCCTGACACTCTCAAATGCTATGCAATGCTGAAAAATGGAAGCAAGGAATTGATAAAGCTCAAGCAAGAACCTATATCACACTACTTGGCAGTGTGATGTAGTCGAAGCTAAGCAAGCTATATCCTGAAAAGTGAAAGCCTTCACCGGATGCCCAAAGTGAGGTAGGAGACCCCAAAGAAGCTAACATGATCTTTTCCTAACATGAAAAGCCTACATCAAAGAAACAGAAGAAGCATGTGTCTTGGTTTTGGGGTTAGTGATATAAGAACAAGGTATCTAGTACTAAGACACATGACCGATAGAAAAAGCTCCAAAATATGGGTTAGCATGATATGCAATAGAATGTGACCTAGAGCTACCATTCAAATCCTCACCGTGGACAAAAATAATGAAAATCTTATATAGGGGTAGCTCTAGACATAAACCCACTCTTTTGGAACCTAGAACCACGTCGCTCTCTAAAACCATCAACAAAATCAAAGAAACCATATACAAAATGAGGTCTAGAGATAACTCTAGGGACACTAGTTAGATAGGGCTGGTCTTAAAGGCTACTCAAAACTCTAGCACGGTCATGATGCTATTTCTTGGCCCACCTAAAGTAGAACTCTATAATATAACCATCCTTCTTATAAAAGGTATAATAGTATTTGACCTTTTGAGGGGTCATATCTGATAAAGTAGAAGTACCTACATTGGCAGAAGAGGACTGGACAAATCCTGTAGACTTGAACACAATCTTAGTAGGCTCAGGAGGGGGCAACCTCAAACTTTTCACTCTCAACTACACTCACTACCTTAGGAGGGTGACTCTTGGAATGCTTATAGGGGTTGAAACCTAAATCTCTATTAGCTTTGTTAACCTTGTATTGATCTAGAATCAAGTTTAAGTTCTTTTTTCACTAGAGAACTTCTTAAGGGTTTTCTGCAAATAAACATTCTCCTTGGCAAGAGTGACACATGTCTCACAGAATTGACTCTTAACAACTCTAGTGTATCTCTCCTTATACACAGCCACCTCTAGCTTCAGAGCCTCACAAGAAACACAAGACACTTTCTTAACTCTATGCAACTGCTCATCAAATTTAATTATAAGTGCTTCATGCATATTATCCAAATTATTTCTAATTTTAGCATAGAATGCACGAACTATTGGAGTAATAGAATTTACATTTGAAGCATGAACATGAGCAATATATTCTTAATCACGTTTGTCATGTAACATCTTAGTGAGAAGTTCAATTTTAGAATTTAGCTTAGGGCAAGTGTCACAAGGTTCAAGTCTAGTAATATATTCTGGACTGAATTGGAGCAATTTTTCAGTTTGCATGGTAAGTTTCTTTTTTAATTCATCCCAGTTCAAGCACATAGCAAAGCACTAGCTTTAGAAATGTCTCCAACTCCTAAGCAACTAGAACATGGACTAGTCTTGATGTCAATAATTTTAGCTCTAGCATTTTTAGTTGTCCTAGCAAAGATGACTTAGAAGATATCAATTTATGAATTGTGGCATGCTAAGTACGACAAGTATCATAGTTATCAAGATCGAAAATAGTAGACCTAAGCCTATCCATTTGCAAGACTTGGAGCTTATTTTTGGCTTTAAGCTTGGCATTTCTTTTCACTAATCATTCCAAGTGCTTAATTTGTTTTACATGATTAGCCACAAATTTATCATATTTGAGCATGAGAGAGTCAATGGAATCTACATCATCATCGTCCTTAGTGTAGGGATCATCCTTTCCATATTTGCTGTAGGAATCAACATCGCTAGTAGCCATGGGACATAGCCTAGTGAAGCCAACAAACTTGTTCTTCCCATTCCTTTGCTCCTCCTAATCTCTTGAAGTTGTTATATCAACATCGCTCATGTCTCAACCATTGAGAGATGTGAGCAATGACATGGTGGCCTTCCTGATTGCGTCCTTGTTCTTGAAAGCTTGATAAGGCTTATTGTTATAGTCCTTCCTCCTACGATATTCTCCATCCCTATTTATAAAGTTAGGATATCTAGCACGAACATGGCCTATCTCACCACACTCAAAGCAAACAATGGGACCACCTCATCACTAGGAAAAGCTAGTGCACATAGTGGTAATAGGGATGTGTATATATATATATATATATCATGCAAATGACAAACTTTATTCGATAAAGAGTACGGGCCTTACAGTTAATTTTTACATCTCCATGACCCATTGGCCATATATAAAGTAAATAACATCAGAAGATAGTAAATAAAATGAAGAAGCCCAATAAGCCTGCTCACAGGCAAAAGACAGTAAGATGCGATCTACCCATCCTAATTCTCATCATAGTTGAAATCATCCTCCTCTGAGCAATAGAATTAAGCAAGAGTTCACAAAAATGTACTCCATAAGTTACACAGGAAAATGCATTATTAAAGGGCAACAAGTTAAGACATATAGAGTTATTTGAGCATAAAACCAAATTTAAATCAATAAAGTAAATAGATGTGAAATTGTTAAATTTAATATAATAAGTAAAAACAATAAATTAAACAAATTGATACCATTAATGTAGGTCCAACCTAACACTAACCTAACCACGGGTATCCCACCCAGACCATCTTTCTCCAAAAAGATTTCAACGATTTCATTTATACCAGCTTTTTTTAAAAATAAAGAATAATTCATGAAAATCTTTACTTGGCATATCTAAATCTAAACCAGGTTTTATATTTTATTTTAAACATTTCATACACCTTCTTGAGTCACCAAAGTTAGGAATACATTTTAATAATAATAATCATTTTATGTGAAAAGTTATCCTAGGCCTAGGATTATTTCTAAGCATTTCTACAAAGTTTTTCTAGCTAATACTAGTATACTAACTAGAATTTAATTCTAGGGTGACAAGGCATCAAGTGTTCAATGTCAAATGTGGTCATAACAACCAGGTATTAACTACGTATTCGAAACTGGAATTAAAATATATTGAATAAACAGAAGCATGTAGAATAATTTAAAACAATGTAATTTTATTTATAAATTGGGATCAACATGGTCAAAGTGTATAACTTGCCTTATTCCACAGATTTGCGAGAATCGTTGAAGTAGTACTCCCCGGAAATATCACAGTATACACATGAAAATAACCAAACAAACTAAATAAAATTCAAAATTCAAAATAAAGGTAGAAATGGATATATTAGTATTTTACATAAATTTAGAAAAAGAATGGGTTCATTTGGAGCAGGGATGGAGGAAAAGGGGCTCTCAGAAGTTTTAAAACTAAGAAAAAGAGAAAGGAATATTTGATTAGAATTTCTAGAATTTTTTTGCAAAGGAAAAGGAATTTTATGATGTTAGCAAGATTTTTTGGTTTTGGCTGAATTATTTTGTAATGCCCCAGACATCGATTCAGCGTTTCCGGAAGTATTCAATGGATTCGCGAAGATTTCTCTTTCTTATGTTGAATCGCAAAGGTGGGTGTGGGCTGTGGATTTGTCTAAAAAGGAAAAAGAGAAAGATGAGGGTTGGTGGGCTATCCAAATATGGAGGCTGGACTTCCCACCCCCCGCCTTGGGCCCAGGTCAGCCCAGTTGCCCCCTTTTTCCTCCAACCCTAGTGCGCCTCCCCCTCCCCTTTTCTCCCCCATAGCCGCACCTCCCTGCCTCCCACCTCCCCCACATACCCCTTCTCCCCTGCAATCTCTCCTCCAATCTGCAACATCTCCATCCCTTGGTATTCAGAGGAAGAGAACGAGGAAGTAGGGAGATTTGTGTTGGTATTCAGAGGTTCTTGCTGTGGTCTCCAAGAGTAACAAACAATCTTCTACCCTTTCTGTTCTTAGCGTTTTCTTGATCGGATTAGTTTTTGGTTAATCATTTGATCTACACAGTCTACTGTGTTTTGCGAATTAGGGGACTTTTGGTGCAAAATAAGGGGATTTCACCTCTAGAGATTCGTATAAGACTTTATTATATTTTTGTAGAGTTATCATTCACATCATTCCGATGAACAGTTTAGGAGTTATGAGCGTTACT
Source organism: Dendrocalamus latiflorus (assembly GCA_017311315.1). Taxonomy (NCBI): domain Eukaryota; kingdom Viridiplantae; phylum Streptophyta; class Magnoliopsida; order Poales; family Poaceae; genus Dendrocalamus; species Dendrocalamus latiflorus. Next base: position 37,696,851 of record CM029664.1, read on the forward strand.
GTGTTGCTGTGCAGTCTGATCATTCAAGTTCGGGCAGTCGATGGGAAGTAAAAGATTAAATATAGAAGAAAATTTTTATGCAAAACTCATGAATAGTAAAGTTTTAGAGGACTCATAGAACTAGTTTATGTATTTGTTTCATAATTTTTGGACGAGTGGATTTGTCGCATTAGAGGTTGGAAGTCTTCTGCATAATAGAGTTAATTTCAGAATTTAGTTTCTGTTCATGGACAGGTTCAGAGACTCTAATGATTTTTATGAATTTTCTCATAATAACATAAGTTGTAGAAAATGTTGTAATATATCTTCTGGTAAAATTTTATAATTTTTAGAGTAGTGTACTGTCAGTGGTGGTCTGTAGAAGCTCGCTAGTCAGAACTCAAAGGCTGTTTCTATCCTCTATTTTCCATTGTGAATTACACCCTTTTAATGATAGAATAAAATTATGGTGTCTTCGTGAAAGTTGTAGCTTTCTTTCTGTGGATTTAAAAATGAGAGACCATGTGGAGGTATTCCCATGTTTGTGATGAGTAATTGACGGTTGGATTAGTGAGTTTGAGTTTGTTTTGGGTATTCTAGGGTTGAGTACCTTTCAATTATGCTATTGTTGATATGTTGTTTCGTGCAGCGCTATGTGACGGTTTGATTGTCTGTGTGACTGCAGGACTTCGGAGCTAGGTCATGGAGAGGCGAGGAGGACCGGGACTAGGCACAGGAGGTGTTGAGGTCCAGACGGTCGGTGATGCCGAAGATGATCGAGGCTGGTGAGGTGGTTGCGAGTCGGGAGACGAGGAACCGAAGCTGGAGCTACCGGTGACGGACACGATGGGTGACGACGAGAGAACCGGGACTAGGCTCAGGGAGGAGTCGGAGGTTCAGACGGTTGGAGGTTGGTTGCGGTCGTGCGCGACGGAATAGACCAGGATTAGACTCAGGTGGAGTCGGAGGTCTCGGTCAGTGTCGGGTGGACACGACGGGCAGCGGCGAGTAGATCGGGACTAGACTCACGGAGGAGTTGAGGTCCAGACGGTCAGGATGCCGGGTGCGGTCGTGTACAGCGGAGCGGACCGGGACTAGACTCAGGAAGGAGTCGAGGTCCAGACGGTCAAAGGTGCCGGTTGCGGGAAGCTTCCGGGAAGGTGCTTGAGGGGCAAATTGGAGATTGACTCAAGCCATGAGTTGGAGGCTGGTTTTCCCTTCAAAATTGTGTTGACTTTGACCCTTTCCCCATGTGGATGAGAGGCATGGAGTGGGAGAGGTATGAGAATTCTTGATTTGCTAATTGTGGAGGTGAGGACCTTCTATTTAGCAAAGGGTGCAGCTGGAGGGAGCTCATTCATTCCTTGTGAGAGCATTCAGGAGAGTGTTAGGAGTGAGTCCCTGTGTGTATGTGAGTTTCCACTCTCAAGCATGTAGTGAGTGGGTTTCTTTTTTATCCAACTGCGTATGGGGACGTAGTGAGTGAGTTGTAATCCTTTGTGTAATCATTCATCTCTACTCAATGCAAGAACATGTATGGATGAAGTGCTTCGTTGTTCTTCTGTCCCTATTTTGGCTTTTCTGGATGACTCTCTGTGTTCTTGTGTTTTTGGTTTGATTCTTGACAAGAAGTTGCAATTTGAGATGCTCTGTGATGGGAAAATACTTTAGACCTTTTGGCCATTCCATTCCCAAGAGCAAATGCAAGAATCAATGATTTGTTTCATTTCTATATGCATCGCTCAAATTCCTCTATTTGTTGAAAAATTAGGGTTTCATGTCAGGGCATTCTTGGATATTTGGTTTCTCAGAGAAATACTCATTCCAAGTGTATGCTTTAGTGTCCTGATGTCTTTGCTCAGCTAATTGCAAAAGTTCATGAGTAAAAGTCTAGGGATTAAGTTCATGAGTAAAAGTCTAGGGATTATGGAGTAATTTGGAATTCAGTTCTTTCTCTGTAAAAAATTCAGATTTTGTCAAAATCTTGATTCCTAGCCCTCTTGATGGATTCCCTTGGTTCCCTAAGGCCTCTATGCTATTTAGGTTGTTCTCTTGCTGTTTTGGGCTGAAGAGATTAGAAGCAAAAACTCAAATTCTCAGATTTCAGAATTTCTGCCAAGTCTGTTCTGTTTTTCGGCCGAGATATCTGTCTTCTAGGGTTAGGCCGGTCTGACCGGTCTATGTATGGCGGTCAGACAGGCCAGCTAACACCGGTCTGACCGGCCCTAGAGAAGCGGTCTGACCGACCTGAGTGTAGTGGTCTGACCGGCCGAAGTGTAGCGGTCTGACCGGCATAAAGCAAGCGGTCTGACCGGCCTACATGCTACGGTCAGACTGGCCTGCTGCCCCTTTGTCTGTTACTGCAGCTGTTTTCTCTGTTCTTGATTCTTTGCCGCATGCTTTGTTTCAATCTTATGCCTTGCTTCTTTCTCTGGTAGTTTAAGATACCAGTGTGCATGAGCATGTCTTTTTCATAGTTCTTATAACTATCAGAGAAGAGCTCATTTGTGATACTTGGGGGCAAGTTTTTAAAGGCACCATTCACCCCCCTCTGGTGCCATTTCCGATCCTACAAAAAATGCTATTTGATTCTATGGTCTGTTTAGAGGATAAAAAGATATGAAAAAGACTGGCAACGCTGTTGTAGTGAGCTAAGCACGGAATAGCAGTTTAAGAGGGAGTTGTTGGGTTTCAGGCGTAGTGGCACTTTACCTTTCTACGAATGTTATATTGAGTTTTTGTGCTGAGTGGTGACTTGTGAATAGGTAACTTCGCTCCTGACCATGCTTGAGCTCTTCACCCCTTCGGCAGAGGCAAGAAAGCGTAGCGGTTGTTGCTAGAGTTTAAATAAAGATGCCCTGCTGCGCTAAATGTCTTATTTTACATATTGTTGCCCATGTGGTTATATTCCTAATGAATCAATTATGACCATATCATGCATGTCATAGCATGTCATTTGCATTGAAGCTATGTCACCACATCTTGCCACGATCGAACCGATATAGCATCGTACATTACTGTAGTACGATGCACACTCTTACGTTGCCAGGTAACAGTTCAGTGGATCATTTGCATACATATGCATTTCATGAGGATGATTATTATTCAGAGATCTTAAGAGGAATTGGCTCCTGAGAGTCACTTGTGGTATGAGGTAATATCTTGTGGTTGTTGTTGGTGTGAGTTGTGGTTTTGGATATAAACGAAACTACAGTGTGGATGATGATAATTAATTATTAATACTTTATCATGTACCACAAGTCAATAATTTGATGCTTCATCATCCATAGTTTAATTAATTTGTTAAATAGTTTGCTTGTTGAGATTTCATCTCCCCCTTGTATTCTCTCTCCTAGGTGATTCTTGAGCATGTTTGGAAAAGGTAGAGCAGCACGACACCATTACACAAGACTTCATGAGTTTTACTGTAATAAGTTAGAAGATTTTTAATCATTTCTTTCTCTCAATTGTTTAGCACTATAACTTATTAATGCTTGATGGTGGTTGGCTTTAGTGGGATTTGAGTACTCAAAGCTAGGTTGATAAAGGATGTTATTACGCACTTTTATATTCTTATATTGTTTTGCCATTCCCTACTATATGTTACGTTGTCATGCTTCCGCATAGCCTCTTTTCTAGGGAGGTGCTGCTGGGTTTTCCTTATAATGTTGCTGGTCATAGGTGTAGTTTAGTAGCATCTTAGGGTAGTGTGGTTCTTGGGGTGTTATAGTTGGTATCAAAGCCTAAGCTTTAGATTCTAGGAAAATAATAAATAATTTAACACACTTGCACATGTAGGATGGGAAAGGGTTTGCATATCCTTGCATATACCTTATTTTATTTTGTTCTGTTAGTGCTTTTGCCTTAATTGCTTGAAGTGAATGTTTGTGTACCATGGTGGCCGTGCTACTACGCCTAGTGCACAGTCAGCGGTTGAGGAGGCCGAGTCTCCTCGGTCAGATGGTGGTAGTTAGGAGGAGTTGTTGGCAGCCATGAGGGCAATGCAGGAGGAGTTGAGGATGTTGAGGCAGGGGCAGTCTGCCCCTTGTGCTGGCACTGCTACGGCGCTCGGGGCCACGACAGTTGGCGTTGTAGCAGCATCTCTCTTTGAGAGTGGGTGGGGATGAAGTTGGACAGCTTTGATGGTGGGGCCACTCGTGTTCAGACTGCTGACTGGCTGTCCTATATGGAGGACAAGATGGAGACATTCGAGGTGGTTGCTCCAGATCATGTGCAGTACATGGCACAACTCCTGAAGGGTGAGGCGCAGATCTGCTGGAAAGGGGTGCAGTCAGCTCGCACAGCTACACGTGGACTACTATCTTGGGTTGAGTTTGTCCAGCAGATCGAGAATAAGTTCTATCCAAAGATGTTCCTCGATAAAATGAAGATCGATCTAAGTAAGTATGTTCAAGACAGGAAGACTGTGGCAGAATATGAGGTGGGCTTCAACCAGATAGTCCCACATCTATGAGCCACACGAGGCTGGGGCATGACCTACACACACCGGCTTGGCCTCTACCAGGAGATGCCACAACCACATCAAGATCGGTCAAACAGTCCTACTCTGGGAGATTTATAGCGTCCACACCCCGGGGATTGGGAGCTACCAGCTGCATCAGCTCACCCATCAGCACCTGCGTGCTTACTACCCGGGGAGAGGGGCGGGGCCAGCCTAGGCCAATTGTTCATGTCAGCTTGCCCCATCGGGACCTTCGCGCTTGTTGTCGAGGGAGTACTGTTGTAGGGGTGGCCCAACCCCTGTGACTTGGCCTTGCAACTGGCTCAATATGTAATAAGCCTAATAGTATAGAGGAATCTACCAATATATCCTCACCTTTTGTAATTTTCAAGGGGTAGGATGGGAATTTCCCATCCTACCCCATTCATGTATATAAACCCCCAAGAGGGGTATGAGAAAGGCAAGTCCACTCATTTCCCATATAATGTCTCTCTGTTAGCTCTCTTGCTCTTCTACTAGTGCCCCTCTTCACTATTTGGTCAATAGCTACAACATTATACAATTATAAATTTGTAGCAGCTCTTGCTAGGATATATTTGATTAAACTACATCGTTATAATCAAGTCCAACAAATACACTGTATGAATACTTCTTTTTTCTTAATTAATAAGAAAATCTCTAAATTTTTTCTTTTTCTTTCTCACATTTAGGGATTGTATTATTGTGCATTCACTACTATAGAAAAGTTCATCACATACGGTTTGGAAATGTCACCACAGATGGTTTCCTGAACTGTCTATGCTCATGGGTCAGTAATACTCTAAGGCCATTACATACAGTTTTTGAACCGTCTGTGATAACCATTATCACCGACAGTTCTTAATTAGAACTGTCTGTGATAACAGCTATCATAGACGGTTCACTATTTTTACTATGAACCATCTGTGGTAGTCTATTATCACAGACGATTCTAGTTAAGAATCGTCTGTGATTGCGTTCTCGCGACATCACAAATAGGCCTCCTTCAGTTTATCAACATTCTCTAATTGCGCTATAAAACAACGCAATCAGAGAATACAGATGAATCAAAGCAAGACTATTTATGATTGGTGCCTTGTCTTTGGTGGCTTGTTATTTAGACTATTTAGAATCAGAGATTTATGTTGTGGTTGTAAGCCATGGTCGTAAGCTATGATCGTATGCCGTGATCATAAGCTGTTTGTTGCCCTATTCCCTTCCTCACCCCAATAGACACTAATCCTGCATTCCAGCTGCATCTAGAACCAATGCACTCAACCATAAGAACAACAAGATATTTACAAGGCAAAATACATTAGAACACAAAGATGGGTCACCTCATGGCCGTCATGGCAAGCAAGGCTGCAAGCGATGCAGACCCCGATGGCAACGCTAGCCATGCAGGTGAGGCAAGAGAAGACGGTCTGGTGCTTGAGGTATCCGCCGCCGTAGGTGCACTCCTTGTCTTTGTCCCCGACCAGCACCAAATCTCCCTCTAGCTTGAGGTTCCAAGCATGGCTTTAAAAAACATCATATTCAAGAATCAAGGAAGAGAGGGGAGGGGGTCACAATCGGAGGCGGAGGAACTCAGGTTGGTAGTCCGCGTCATTGAGGGAGGCAGTGCTTTGATCAGTTTGGGGGAGGTAGCTAGGCGGTGCTTCGGTTTGGAGTGTTTGGGGAAGGTGTGTGGGCAACATATATAATGGTATTTGGGTAGTCGAACCATTCAGCAGTTGAGAGTTCATGATGCCACTCCAGTTTAAAAGTTTGAATAAAGGGGTGGCAAAATCGGGCAACGAAATATCACAGACGGTTTTTAATACAAACTGTCTGTGATAACTTAATTATCACAAATGGTTTTTATACAAACCGTCTGTGAAGTATCATAGACACTTTATATAAAAAACGTATGTGATATTTGGTAATATCACAGACGGTTCTTGTTAATAACTATCTGTGATACTTCATAGACGGTTTTCACCATGAACCGTCTATGATATTTCATCTTCACAAACAGTTTTTAGGGCTAATAGCAACACAGACGGTCTATAAACTAAAAACGTCTGTTATTGCATTTAATAATGACAGTTTTGATCAACCGTCTGTGATAAGGCGTCTAGTACGTGATTTGACCTCATCGGGTTTGTTCTTTTTGGCTGAAGCTTATGATTTTTGGCTATGGCTTGTTGCTTTTGGGCTATTCGTGCAAGAAATTACAGAGTAATAGAAACTCACATGCGATTTTTGCCTATATACATGAAGTCGGTACAGTATATACTACAATTAACTAGTAGACCCCATCTTAAAAAGACACTCCATTTAAAAGTTAGTTACTATATAAAAGTCAAAAGCAGAAATCAAAAGCTGGAAAAGAACAGAGTCGATAATTGTTCATAGGTTCTAGCTTCTCCTGGCCCAAAGTTTAGGAATGGGCTGGGCTGAGCTAGATGGCTCTGTAGTATGAACTGCCCAATTGCGGTTTGTTTCCTCTCTCAGAAAAAAATTGCAGTTCCGTTCTTTCCCTCTTCTTTTTTGAAACCAATTCAACTGGGTTCTTACTATCTTGGAGTAGGGCTGTAAACGAGCCGAGCTCGAGCGAGCTTAGCCTTCCAAGCTCGAGCTCGGTAGAAGCTCGAGCCGAGCTCGAGTTGGGGTCCAAGCCTGGATCTGGGCTCGAGCTCGGCTCAGCCTAAGCTTGAGTAGGCTCGAGCTCAGCTCGTTGAAGCTCGATAACAATTAAAATAATTTATTATGCACAATTTTTCAATAATAAAAATTTTTTAAGTTCGAGCTCGGCTCTAGAAAGCTCGATAACAGTCAAAATAATTCAAATACACACTAATTTTTAATAATAAGAAAAGCTTGAGCTCGAGTTCGGCTCGAGAAAGCTCGGTAGGAATTAATATGTATTACTATTTAAACTCGAATCGGGGCTCGCGAACTATTCGAGCTCGGCTCGGTGAAGCTCGCGAGCTCGAGTTCGGCTCGTTTAAAGTTCGAACCGAGCTCAAAGCAAGCTTAGAACGAGTCGAACTCGAGTAGCTCGCGAGATTCGAGCTTTTTTTACAGCCCTATCTTGGAGCAACAGTTGTTCACTTTTAACACGAAACAGTCACAAAGAAACAGGCCTAACTTTTATGCTGCCGCTGAAAGAAATAGTCTATCAATAATAGTTTCCACGCGGTCCACTCCCCCAGCCCCCAAATTAGTCGTCAATCATTCAGTTCTATCCCCTTGCGCCTAGCAAGACATTTTCCTCTCATATCTTCTTCTTCCTCTCCCGTGATATTAATCGAGCGCGCGGTGCCTCAATCTTCCCAAGTTTCGGTAGCCGTCGGTGCCTTCTGCTGCGTCGCGGTGATCGTAGGAGCCGCCGGAGAAGCGAGATCCTCAGCTTTCATCTCCCCCGTAAATAAGTAACGCATTCTTCTCTACAGAAAATTTGGCCACTTGCCATGCTTGATTCATGTTTAATGTTTATCCGATCATGGCGTTTCAGCGTTTAACCCTCTTCCAAATGGCCTGCAATGCTGTAAACATATATAGATCGTTACGTTTTCTTGCGTCTCTTTGCATTTCTTGAACAGGTTAGTTCCAGAAGCTGGATGGATCATCCGTTTCGATCGATTTGTTGCCTCTGCCCTTTGTCAGTGTTTGTTTCAGGACCTCCTTTAAAAAAAAAGTGTTGTTTGAGGAGACGAGAGGGGGAGGAACAGGTTCCTACGGGTTTTTTTTTCACATAAAAAGGAACAAAAAGACGTGCTTGCCATTTCATAGGAAGCATCTTACAGATGTTGTGTCCAAGCATTCGCATCTTTGAGTAAGAAAATGCAGATTCTTCTCTTCGTTGTGTTGAAATAAAAAAAAATCACACTCACAAACACACACCCCTATATAGAAATCTTTTTTTCTACTTCTAGCTGTAGTTACTCCCTATATCGTATCTTATAAAGTAGAGAGTATCTTGCGCATCGGAGAGTATGTACATGTAGTATATGAGTATATAAGACTATCATATGGTATGTATACCTTTTTAAGGTGGTACATATAGTTTTTTTAACAACTCTTTTTTACATACGAATATAAAGATATTAGCAAAATATGCTAAAAACTATATACTCATTCCAATTTTTTCATGTGGTTGGCATTCGAATATCTTAGAATTAGGATATGAGTATATCTAAGGTGATAAAGAAATATATTAAGTTCATTTAGTTGGTATATTATGAGTGGGAGTAACTACACATGAGAGTATAATGTATTTTTCCTATATGTTACTCCTACAAAAAGGGTCATCATAGACGGTTCAAGACAGTCATCGTAGATGGTTTTTTGAACCGTCTGAATTTATACGTCAGTGATAATCAGAGGTTATTACAGACGGTTTGTAAGTCGTCTGTGATAAATACATCACAGATGGTTTATAACTAGAACCATCTGTGAAGAACACTATCATAGGTGGTTTTAACTACCAACCGTCTGTGATACTCACACATCACAGACGGTTGTAGCTACCAACCGTCTGTGATGTGTGAGTATCATAGACGGTTGGTATATAGAACCGTCTGTGATACTTCCCTATCACGGACAGTTTCTGTTTTGAGTTGTCTGTGATAATTCTTCACAGACGGTTTATACCATAAAACCGTTTGTGATAGTTCATTCTCTACCTAAATTTTTTCTATTTTTTGGCTAGCCTAAGGAAATGTTAACTATGTCATTTGAAAACAAGTAAATACAACAACAAACACAACAACACATTTTATTTCCATTAAGATTAGAGTTCACCATTACAACATCACAAGATATCGAGTAGGTTACCCATAGGCATGCACAAGAGGACATTTACAATTTTACAAAGATAAGTTTCACGGCTACAAATTCAGAAAAATGCTTATACTACAAGAAAGTTCAGGCTAATATAAGCTAGACTTATGCATCCTTTATTAAACTATAATATAAAATAAGTGGTGAGGAAAAATTTTCAAGTAGCAGAAACAAAAAGGCAACGAACACCATTTTCAGCTTCCATGACAAAATCAATGGCTTCTATGCCAATGACTTAGAATAGTGCAGATTTGCCATTGCCTTCTTCATTTCCATCTTGCTTCAAGCGAAATTTCAGTTGCCCTTGTTGAACCCCTTCCCACCCTTGCTACGCACAAACGAGTTGGAGTAGTACTAGTGGTATTGGTGGTTTATAAGGGGTGAGAGGTGGGGAGAAGAACGGTGCCTACCATTCGATGCGGAGAGAATGGATGAGTGAGATCGGGATCCTGAGGGATATGCTGTGGATCGGTGACATGGCGGGACATCACAGACGGTTCAAATTACAAACCATCTATGATAGAGACATCACAGATGGTTCATAACAAAAAACTGTCTACGATAACAAGAGATATCACATATGGTTCATAACAAAAATAGTCGATGATAATGGCGTCACAAAGACAATATATCAGTACAATATAAATAGCTAGTCTCAAAAGATAAAATAGCAAATTTTTATATGGCTTATATATACTCATTTGAAAGGTTTCGATGAGATCTACAACTTTGCAGTTGAGGTGAAACCCAAATTCCGAAGGGAAGATCAAAAATTTTGGCAATAACAGAAACTTAAAACGCAAATTTGGGGCTAAATATGGCCAATTTTAAGAGTCTTAGAGGGTGACTAGCACAAGCAGATCATTTTTTGGAATCAAGCTCATCATTAGCTTTCCAACGAGTACAAGAACGTCGAAAACGGACACCGTATGCAAAAGTTATGCCCGTTTTACTAAAGGTGTCTCAAAACTAAATCGTACTCAGACTCAGGCGGGAGATTATGAAATTTTGGGGGATTACGAGGTGAAAACATATCACAGATGGTTTTTAATATAAACTGTCTATGATAACTTCATTATCACAGACAGTTTTTAATACAAACAGTCTATCCCAGACAGTTTGTATTAGAAACCGTCTGTGATGTCTGCCATTATCACATACAGTTCTTACAGTTTGTATTAAAAACCGTCTATGATGTCTACCATTATCACAGACAGTTCTTATTAAGAACCATCTCTGATAATTCATAGATGGTTCTTGATAAGGACCGTCTGTGATGTCATGTATTATCACAGATGGTTCGTATAAATAGCCGTCTGTGAAAATACCACAGACGGTTATTCTTCTGTGATACTTACAACACAGATGGTTCCTAGGAGCCGTCTATGATGTAAACGTCTAGTTTAGCCTCTTTTGTAGTAGTGTGTATATGTACATGTACATGTATATGTTATGTATTTGTATATGTGTATATGTATGTATATGTGTATACGTATATATGTATGTATATATATGTACAATTTGAGAAATGTAATTGAAGTATGAGCTTGATGGATTGAGGTTCTTAAACAAATAAACACTCTCCATATGCATGGATCATGTAGTTGCACGCCCCTATTCTTTCTCCATTAGTTACTCTTTTCCAAAATGTATGTATATGCATGTACCTCTATTTAATCTAAAAGTAATGCATTAATTATATGTGTGGCAATCTTATTAGTTTACATGGCATTATAGTATATTGCTCATGCATACACTGAAGCACCATGGCATGAACTACCTTGAACTTATAATCCCTCACATGCCGGCTGTCTTATCGAACCATGTGTCTTCTATCTTTTCTCGCCATCACAACTTTTCTGTTCAACATCCAGCAGCACAACCAATTCTTGATCGATCCCACTTAACTATTCCAATACAATCTCTTAGCTGTTACCCATTCCAATACAATATTCCACCACATAATTATCTTCTACTTCTCTCAATTATTGCTTAATGATGACCGTTACAACATTGAACATGCATACACATGCATCTGTTGCTGATCTCTGCTAGGAACACTCATCATGCTTTCTTGGGTGACCATTAGCATCTATGGCTGCGCCATCTATACTTGAGCTATTTGCTCCTTTGTTTCTATACGTCTATGCTTCTATTTGTACAGATGCATATATATATATATATATATATATATATATATATATATATATATATACACACACACACACACACACACACACACACACACACACACATGCATGATGTTATATATGTTCGATGTCTCTCTTCTCCCATGTCGATCGCTCCTCTTCTTCAACATTGGCCACCTTAACTCTATGGCTTCCTCACTAACCACGTTGATCTTGCATCTTCATTATGTCAGTATCTCTACAATCGATGTCTAATGATATGGAGAATCTTCTCTCCATCGTAAGTGACGTCGTGCCCCTTACCAGCGATGGCACGCTCCTAGCTACCTGATGACCCCATATCGTTATAGTTTATCTTCAATGCAAAGCTTCATCTCCTCTCTGCCAAAGCATCCCGATTCTTGAGCTTATTAGACACTGACTTCTATAACAATGCTGACACTCACAACTCGTCGTTGTGGCCCTTGGATCCTTTGACTCCGGCCTTTCTCTTCAATGATTTTGGCGAGTAGCACAACAACATTCTTGTCAAATTGCTAAAGTGATTAGCACGACATTATCCTCATCTCCTCTACCATCGTCTCAGCTCTTCACTTCCTGTTGGATCAATGTCTTCTTGTTGGACAAATCAACATTAATGTACTCTCTCGTGGTCTTTTCCAACACCATTCACGCTATCCTTATTATAACTTTTATTTCTATTGAAAACTTTAGTTGTTTTCTGTGCAGTTCGTACACAAATCAAATTGTTGATTTTATTTCATTTATATTAAATTTTAGTTATTTAGGGATTTTACATCGCAATTGTATGAAAATCAAATTACAAATTTTATTTTATTTTTACTAAAAATTTCAATTATTTTTATTGAAATTTGTATACAAATATAATTGCTAATTTTTGTTTAATTTTTATTAGGAATTACAGTTATTTAAAGAATTCACTTTGGAATTCATATCAAAATCAAATTTCTAACTTTATTACATTTTGTTATAAATTTCAATTAATTTTTTGTTGGAATTCGTGTACAAATCCAATTGTTAAAATTTGTTACTTTTTATTCCAAATTATATTTATTTATATATTTTACTTAAGAATTCATATGGGAGTCGAATTGCTAATTTTATTTAATTATTTTGAAATTTAGTTATTTAAGGATTTTATTCTAGAATAGTATGGAAATCAAATTGCAAATTTTCTTTTATTTTCTATTTCAAATTTCAGTTTTATTGGTTGAAATTCATATGTAAATCCAATTACTAATATTTGTTTAATTTTTATTATGATTTATATTTATTTAGTGATTTAATTATATTTCCAATTTTATTTTTATTCCGAATTTTAGTTATTTTGTTGTTAGATTTCATATACAAATATAATTGTTAATTTTTGTTTAAATTTTATTCTGAATTTTTTATTTAATTCTACTTAGAAATTCGTGTGGAAATTAAGACCGGTTAAGATCTATCGAGAAGAGCTAACCGGCTCTGATACCAATTGTAGGATCGAAAACGGCAACAGTGCGGGGTGAATGGTGCCTTCAAAATCGCCCCGAAGTATCCACAAAATCTTCTTCTCCGATAGCTATAGCAGCTATGAAGATAGAAGAGAATCGCTTACTGGAAGTCAAAAACACTTTTGCTGATTGCCCAAATAAACTCACGAAGGAGGCAAGGCCAGACAGAAGGAATCTTCTCCGAGGAGCAGAGAGATCAATCTCGACTGACAAAAGATCATAACATACTGAGAGACCATGTGGACGTGACCACATGTGTATAATGAGTAATTGACATCGGTTTGGTTTGTGTGGTCCGAACCATGTCATTGCGTGGTGCAATCGGCTTCGGTCAAAGTGATTAGGATGCATATTCTATTGATTTGACAGGTTTGGGCTATTTCATGCTTAATGTGGTTTCATTAATGCTAATTATGATTACATATGTCAAGCGGTGCTATGTGATGTGTTTCTTGTCTGTGATGGCTGCAGGACGTCGAGGCGGAGTCGTGGCGAGACACGGGGTGACCGGACTAGGCACAGGTGGTGTCGAGGTCAGACCGGTTGGATGTGTCGAAGACGGCGAATGCTCGAGGTAGCTGCGAGGCTTGGAAGGCAAGAAATGCAGAAGCTTCCCGGAAGGTGCAGGAGGGGCGTTTTGGTAAATACGCAAAGCTGCATAAGGAAGCGGATGTGATTAGCATTAACGGGTAAAGTTTGAGGCTTAATGGGCAAAGCAAACCAAAAATCCATTAGTGGAAGACTATATAAAGGAGGGGTGTCTCCTGCATATGGTTAAGACTAGGAGAAGGGTTTTAGAGTTTGTTTTTCTCTTTTGCTTTAGTTGTTGGAGTGTTGGCAGGAGAGAGCAGGATGCTATTCATTTGTGTCTCCCCTGCGTGAGTATGTTCTTGTGAAGCATGTAGCTTGTGCTTTCAATTCCAAGCGCGTATGGGGACGTCGAGGGTGTAAAACACTTGTAATCTTGTATCCCTCTTTCTCGATATCAACCAGGGATGGCTTTATTTGAGATGGATCGAGTTCTTGTGTTCTCTGTGATGCTTTTGTTTGGCTGCTCATGTTTGTCTTTGGCCGCTCTCAGTTCCACTTGATTCTAATTTTGTGTTGGAGTAATCTCTGTTTTTGTACTGCTCTGTGGTGGTAAAGACTCAAGGCTTTTTGATCATCCCATTTCCTAGAGCAAAGGCAAAATCAATTGGTTATTTCCTTCTCTGAATCTTGCGCCTCAAGTTCCCCTGTTTCTAGGGTTTCTTTTCTCATGAGCAGAGGATTCCTTTTTGTGCTCTTGGTTCTTCTTGGGTTTGAGGTTATCTGTTTCTTTCTTAATCTGAAATTTCTTGGCATTATGAGCAGTGGAATTTCTTGGCATTTATTCGTGAACAGCAAGTTTGATTTTACCTCATTTTTGTTTTCCCGTTCAGTCATCCTTCTCCAATGATTCTAGGCAAAAGGTAGTACTAACGTATGTCTCGTTTTGTTCTGGAATCTTAACCCTATGGTGTTCAAAAGCCTCATATTCAATATTTTAGAAGATCACAAACTTTTGATTTATGGATGCTCTTTTTGGTTTTACGGTACTTACTGTTCAACTCTTTGCTTTTAGCTTCAGGGTGTCAATTTCTCATCTGACTTCTCCTTCTTGGCGCAATTATATTTCTTTAGGATTGCTTCTTCTTTTTGTTTGAGTTTTCCTTTTTTGGAGTTTCTTTGCTTTCTAGCCTTTGGTCTTGATAGTCTCCTTTTTGGGTCTGCACTTAATCGGGTTTCCTTTTAGTATGTGTTTTTGGCAAGCTTGCAGCTCTTTCATTTAGCAGTTCGGCAGCAGTAATTGCTGTGATGCTTTCGACTGCACTTTAATTTTTTTTAGTCTAAGCTCTTGGGTCGGAACTGCAGTAAACTGCATGCCATTTACTATTTGCATTCCTTTGCCAAATAGCTTGTTCAATCCATTTGCTCAAGTTTCCAGCCCGTGCACTCAGTTTTTGGATTATTGTTCCTTTTCCTTTACTCAGAAAGGGCTGCAGTCGATTGCTTTAAATCCCAGTTTTTCTTTTTGTGTACTTGCTAAAGTACTGCTGCTATGTCTCAATTAATAACAAGAGTATTCAGAGCAGGTACTTTTGCTTTGTCTGTTCGGCCAACGCAGTGTCGCTAGGCTGTTCTTTTAGTTTCCTGTTTTGCTTTTCTCCTGTTGGAAGTGTGGTCTCGACTGCCTTTTTAGTGCCAACATGGACAGTAACTAATTCTTCTTTTCGGCATTCTTAGAAGCTAGTGATGCTTTATAGTTCCTAGACCATTTCAGTTTTTGGGCAGTTTGTGGTGATATAGTCTTTTGCTTCTTCTCTGGGTTTCGTCAGGTTTTCTTCAAAATTGTTTGAGATTACCAGAGAGCTTAGAATTGAGTTTCTCGTGAATTCTTTGGGGGCAAAATTTTAAAATCAACATTCACCCCCCCCTCTGTTGCCGTTTCCGATCCAACACATACTTTGCCTAAACTAAAAAGGCCAAATGCTGCAAACAGAGATCGCACAAATCAGATTAGGTCTTGAGAACTCAATTTCCAACTCGATTGGTCTATAAGCTTAGTTGAGAGCAAACTGTAGAGAGACTGAAACTGACAAGACAGAGAATACTTTGCTGTCCGAAAACTGAAACTGTGAGCTGAAAACTGAAACCGAGAGACCAATCTGAAGGCATGTCATGAGGGTGGACGAACACAGGTATCCTAGTGGCCTGTCTGCTGTAACTTCTCCAGCTGACCGGGAAAAGAGAGATCGGCAAACACAAAATAGAGACAAACAGCAGAGCAATTAAACCTGAACTGAACCGACAACAGAGACTGCCGCTGACCGAAACCAGAAAATGCTGAAGCAGCAACCGAGAACAGAAATTCTGAGTAGAAACTGAAAAGAAAAACTGATTGATAACAGCCGAGAAAAGACCACAGAAGAATCAACTGAAATCGAAGCTGCTGCTTGACCGAAAACTAAAAAATAAACCTGCTGCTGAAAATAGAAGAAACTGCAAACTGACTGAAAACAAAGGATCGGACCTGCTGAAAATACAAAGCACAGTAAAAACTGAACACACCCGTGAAGCAGAGGGATCATTGTATTTTTTGCTGCTCTTCTCAGGATCTTTGAACATGACTTCAAATTAAATAGCTAGACAATCTCAGGAAGGAGAGAAAGAAGACCAAGATCAAATAGGCTGAAAAAGAGCACAATGAGGGCATGAAACAGAAAAATGAAGAGCAGAACAGAGATTAGGACTGAACTTAAAAGAACTTGAGAAACTTGAATCCTTTGCTCATGAAACTTGGAATTCAGCAGAGAAACGACATCAGAAGAGAAAAACACAAACCCAAAGCAAATTTCTAGCCTAGAAACTAGGAAACCAAACTTACTCTACCTCCAAACCCTAGTTTTGACAAAACAGAGGAAGTGAGCCGCGATGCATTTCTTGGAGAGACTAGCTGCTCTTGAAATCTTTTCTCTCAGGATTGAACTGGCCAAATGGCCTCGAGGCTATCCCATCACAGAGCAACAAAGATTCAGCTACTCAAGCAAAAGATTCAACTCAAACACATTACACACAGAGAAGAACAGAGACCACAAAGAAAGAGGAACTGAAGCAAAAACTCCTGAGGAGAGCAAGAATCCATAGCAACCCAAACATAAGGTCTCTCAAATGGATTCATTACCATGAATGATTACATAGAGAGGAATGATTACATGATTGAGTGTCTACCCCATTCCATACGCCTTCACAGCCACACACATGAGAGGAAGCACAACACATAGAAAACAACCACAACCATAGCCCTAAGCTTTCACTCCTACCCTGCCAGACTCTCCTCACCTCATATAAGAAGGCAGGAGCTCACACCTCAAAATAGCAAATCAAGAAACGCAGACCAAGTCCCACTCCATGGTTTCTATTTTGTCAAGGAAATGAGTCAACGGTTTGCACTGATACAACTGCTCCTCACATAAGACAGAAGCAAAACAAATACCCTTACAACCAAATTTTGGAGGGAAACAAGCAAACCACTCCAAACCCTAACCTCCTCCTTCTACTACCAGGTCTCCAACCCATCAGCTTCAACCGAACCTGCTTCCTCAGGCCTGAGTCAATTTTACCGAATGGCCCCTCACGCGCCTTCCGGGAAGCTTCCTCTTTTCCTGGCTATCGACGCCTCGCAACCACTTCGAGTCCTCGTCGTCTTTGGCATCTCCCGACCGCTTTGACCTCAGCACCTCCCGTGCCTAGTCCAGCCATCCATGCCTCGCCACGACTTCATCTCAAAGTCCTGCAGCCATCACAGACAAGAAACCATCACATAGCACCGCCTGAAACAACATAACCAACATTAGCATCAATGAAACATACTCAAGCACGAAATAACCCGAACGACCGATCGAGAAAAGAACAAGCGTCCTAAGCACGTCCGACCGCGTTCGACCAAGTCCAACCGTACTAGACTACGTCATGCACCGACTTGGCGCGGACCAACCAAATCAAACTCAAACTTTCCAGAACACGAGTCAATTACTCATCACAAATATAGGGACACCTCAACATGGTCTCGCAAATCTGGACCCACCCTGATCAACGGTGTGGATCTTTCTCTTTTTCTCTGATTAACGTAGAAATTTTTACTCCTTAAGAGCGAACGTGGTGGGTTTTTTTTTGCTTTAATAATATACTCGATTAGCAGTAGTGTATTGGGAGGTGACTCTCTATCGTGTATATCATACGGTGTATGACACATGCCATAGGAAAGTAGAGTCTCATCGTAACACGTCCCTACGGTACTCCTGTGGTACTCTAGTGTTTGTATGACCATAGTACTTGGTGTTCGCAAGGTAATAGGACTTCGTGCCCTCATTTGTAACTAGCTAAGTTACCCACGCAATTGCGTAGCCTAATATTAGCATAATTTTGTTGTGTGAAATAATATAATTTTTAGTAAAATTTTCACTACTTTATCGATTGTGAAAAGGTCAAAGGTAAAGAAAATCGTACCTAAACAATCAAACCATTGCAAATGTTACATTTCCTTTGTCATTGGGTGAACTTGATTGTCCATGTGTCCTTTTTTTTGTTGTCAATGTACTTAGCGGCTTGAATGCTATATCGTTTGAAGCTTGAAGAGTAGAAAGCAAAAGTCAGAAAGATTTTACATATAATAGACTTACATATGCAACTACAATTTACTGGTATAACATAACAATTTTCTAATGTTTCAAATCTTAAATAGTAAGTTTCAACTTACATATGCAATTAATGCTATACATAAACAACCAAGGATCCTCACGACTATAATGACATGGGTCATCCAATAGACATACAAGATATTTTTTTTCTTTTTCTCTCATAATGAGGGAAATTTTAAGAATTTTGCTTTTTCTTGATTTAAGAATTATTATGAGATTTTCTATCCCTCTAAAGTGAAACAGAGACCTTTAATCTAACAATTATTTGTAGATATACGGGTAGATGTGTAGAAGTGCAAATAGTTCACGGATAAACAAAGCAGTACTTGATGAGTAAATTTTGTAAAACTACAGCTTCTATGCTAAAACTATGGCGAAGGCGCCGTTTCCTTTTTTTTTCGTCGCAATCTTTCCTCGTTTCTGATGTGCTTATTCTCTCCTCTCTCCCGTCTCTTTAATTCCCATTTTATCACCATATGTGCCGTACGTGGTTTTTTCTTTGTAATTGGCCGTATGTGTTTCATGGGACATATCTCTATTTTTTCTCCTTGCCTTACACAAGTAATGTTTACCTTTTCTGTTGATTTTAAATTACAAATACACACACACATACATGACGTTGAAATGGGGCACTATTGTGTCTGGGCACCGAGCCTCCCTACCTTTGTATTGCTTTTAGATGCGTGCTAGTGCAATGGTATATAATATATCAGGTAAACCCATTAACATTCATTCATTTCAAAAGGTATCGATTTGGAAAGGAAGTCATTCAATCAATCATGGAGAACCAAATAAGTCATAATTTGAGAATTAGTCGAATTTCTTAGCATGTCAAGTCAACCAAGATTATAATCTAGCTAGAGGTATCCAAAGATGATGCAAGCCATGTCAGTAATCTAAGTGGAACCAAGAAGCTAGTATTGAGTCAATTTAGAGTGCTACAAGTTCAAGAATGAATCATTTGTTCAAATACTTGTTTCCTTTTGTAGTTAAGCAAATTTAGCACAATTGACATGTTTTTCTTTTCAACTCATGGTCGTTTCCAACCAAAATTTTAGTCGTGTGCTAGATCTCAAGCCTTATGTGACCCACTCCAAGCAATAAACTTAAGAAGTGATCTTGGTCAACCAAAACTCCCCCTGAGTTCATACCTAGTGCAATGGCAAGCAGTCTCATGAGAAAGAATTGGTGAGATCAGTTCTTTCACACAAAAGAGATCTTTTTTGCTTTTACTGAATTTAGTTCAAGAACAAGAGTTAATACTAACTCATGCTTCATAAAAGAACTA
Organism: Dendrocalamus latiflorus; assembly: GCA_017311315.1. Taxonomy (NCBI): domain Eukaryota; kingdom Viridiplantae; phylum Streptophyta; class Magnoliopsida; order Poales; family Poaceae; genus Dendrocalamus; species Dendrocalamus latiflorus. Next base: position 37,716,308 of record CM029664.1, read on the forward strand.
GTATAGCTCAATCTAAAGCTCAATAAAGATTCAAGACTCAACTCGGCCTATTTGACATGGCATGAATCATAAAAGGATAACTAAAGACAGACTAGTTTCAAGAGCTAACATGACATGATTTAATTCAAGTTGTGCAGTTTTAATCAACTTATCATGGCAAAGGCTAGACGACACATATAAAGTCATGATAAATCTAGCAAGTAAGCATAGATCATGGCAAGATGTAATGCATTGTAAACATGTCATAAGAGGATAATAATCAATGCTCCATGTATATATATACACACACACATACATACATCCATACATACATACATACATACATACATACATACATGACGTTGAAATGGGGCACCATGGTGTCTGGGCACCGAGCCTCCCTACCTTTGGATTGCTTTTAGATGCGTGCTAATGCAATGGTATATAATATATCAGGCAAACCCATTAACATTCATTCATTCAAAAAGGTATCGATTTGAAAAGGAAGTCATTCAATCAATCATGGATGGAAAGTCTCAAGGATGGAGCCTAGACACCATGGTGCCCCTATTATTTATACTATATATATATATATATATATATATATATATATATATATATATATATATATATATATATATATATATATATATATATATATATATAAGACCATTTAGGTGGTATGAACAATTTTTCAGAGGTGGTATGTATATTTTTTCGATATACTCCTTTTTATGTGCGTATATGAAGGTATTTACAAAATACGCTAAAAACTATAAACTCCCTTACAAGTTTTTCATGTGGTTCACATTGGAATATCTTATAATTAGTATATGAGTATACCTAAAGTGATAAAGTAGTATTTTAAGTTTATTTAGGTGGTATGTTAGAGGTGGGTGTAATTACACCCGGGTGTAAAAGGTATTTTTCCTCTCTCTCTCTCTCTCTCTCTCTCTCTCTCTATATATATATATATATATATATATATATATATATATATATATATATATATATATATATATATATATATATATATATATATATATATATATATATATATATATATATATATATATATGACTACCGAGCTCCTCTCTTGCTCACCTCTTCGCCTCAGTTGCTTGTCTAGATGCGCCCACTCGCCTGCCACCTAGATCTGCTTGGTCGTTGTGCCATCGGGCTCTGCCTTTGCGACTCCCTTGTGTGCGCAATGTGCTCGGGCCATTAGGTGCCACCGGCCGCTAGGTGCATGCTTTGAGCTCTCGACCTCTCTCATCTCCCTTGTGTGTGTGGTTGTGGCCTACGGGATGGAATCGATGGATGAGCTCATTTGATGGCTCGACCCATCTTCCGGGGGGTTTAGGTGGGCTAGAGAGTAGGCTGAGGTCTAAAGAAGCCCACTTGGTGTCTCCACCCCTGATTGTGCAAACCCAAGCTTTGTGAGAATACATTCCAAAGATTTCTAGTCCATCATGTCATAGGCTTTGGCCATATCCAGTTTCACTACACAAGCACATTGTTTCCCCTTCTTCCTCTTTAGATAATGAATGCATTCGTAAGCCGTCAGAACATTGGCAATTATTACTCTACCTTGTTAGAATAGGATAGGAATTCTTTGTTTCCTTTTATGTCTTTATTTCCTTGTTTTTATATGGCATATTCTTTGTAATATCCCCTTGTACTCACTATATATATTACCCTTTAGGCCTTATGAATATACACACAATATTCATAATATGATATCAGAAATAGTACACTAACTCTAGTTTTTCCGCATCCACCGCCACCACCGATTCATGGTTGAGCCGCCACCCTCTGGACCGCCACCACCCTCCAGTCGTCGCTACTCTATTCCACCGCCACCGTCGCCCGCTTCACCCAATGCCTTTGTTCAGTGAGCCACCCGATCTGCCCTCACCCACCGGCTGCACTTGTTGGCGCCTGCCCGTTTGGCCCTCCATCGGTTGTCCGACGTGTGTTCGGCCGATGCCCACTCGATCGCCTACTGCTTTCCATGGTCACCCTCGACCACCGGCAACATCTCGTCGTTGCCCCGGTCCGGTTGTCGCCCGCCCGATCGTCGCCCACAAGAGCGGCCGGAGTCTAGTTCCCATCACACGCTGTCCGCTCGACCGGCATCTACCACCCACCTGCCTACTGCCTGGCATCTGTCAATCTATCTGATCAAGTGTCTATTTGTTTTATATTAGCAAAAAAATCAACAAAAAAATGTCGATCTAACTACCATGCCGTCCAGCGCCACCTATCAGACTTTGTTACGTTGGTCACCACACCATCCAACGTCGCCTACCAATGGCTTCTATTCCATCAGTTACAATCCCATACTCAAGGACAATGCTCCATGAGACAAACTACAGATTGTGATCTTCACTCACAGAGATCACGATCGATGGTCTCTGCCTCTAGGGACATGTCACCGGTGCACAACCTTCTCCGCCACCACTTGTTTAGCTTCCTCCCAGGTAGTCTACTTCTGCATCTCCTACAAAAGATAAGGCCACCAAGAAGAAGGCAGAGGATGCTGCTGCTACTGACGCTGCTGATGAGGCCTTTCAATATGCCATCGATACTTTTGAGTGCTAGTGTGCTGATGAGGCCTGTGTTTGCACCATCTTGGTGGTCAGTATCGATGACTCTATTTAGCCAAAAATTGTTGATCTACAGTCTACTTGACATATCTAGGAGTATTTGCGTGAGCGAAACTAGCGGAGTAGTGATGCTTAGTTCTTTTCGCTTTAGCGTGAGTTGGAGACACTTCCATCGATGACTTCTTCTGAGCCTTGGCTAGTTTGTAGTGCCAGCTGGATGAGCTAATATCTCCACTCTACTAGGAGTGTCATAAAGTGTAGAAGACGGATCATGATCGCCTTCAAATTTATGATTACGTCTACCATCTTCGCTCAGAGTTTGAGCCTATCAGAGCTCAATTGCTGAGCCACTCACTGTGACCAGGCCCTTTCGATGCTTTGCGCTGAGAAGCTTCATCATGGGTTAGCAGCATGGACTATTCCAACTGTGATTGTTGCCCCATCTTTTTCTCCTACATCGACAGTTTCTGCTTCTATTATGGTCCCATACCAGGTGCCTGTTTTTGCACCAACTAGAATTTAGTGCAAATACTATAAGAACTTCAGGCATGACTACAAGAGTTGTGCTGTGTGAGAAATGTGGAACAAGGTGCGTGGGGATAGATGATCCAAGGGGTAGGGAGATCCTTCCTCCATAGGAGGACAAACCAGCTCATCAGGTTCTCAGCGAGGTGACTCTGTTCAGTAGCTCTGCTAGGATCTACTTTAATAACTCTCTCACAGCTCAGTAGGTTCTGCTAGTCTAGCTCAGACATCTACTCCAGATACCTCTAGGGTTCTGGATTCCGATGCCTCATTTCACATGACACCGAACTCCACATCTCTCACTTCAGTAGGATCTCCTGATTTTTCTATCTTTGTTCAGACATCTGATGATACTCCTTTGTGTGCCAACTATCAGGGCACTTTTTTGTCCACTAATTTTTTTGTTCCAGCTGTTTCCCATGTTTCTCAGCTTACCATGCAGCTTCTATCGATGGGTCAGCTCACCGATCTTAGTTGTAGGGTTGGTTTTGACTCTCACACCTGTTTCATCTAGGATCAATAGACAGGGATGGTACTTGGGACTGGCTAGTACCGTGGGGATTGTCAGGGTCTCTGTATTCTCGACTGTCTCCACGTTCCGTCCAATTCAATTGTTCCTACCATATCTACGTCTACCTCCATCGCCACTATTGTCACCACCTCTAGAGCTTTTGCACAATGGCATCACTATTTAGGTCACTTGTGTGGGTCTCATCTTTCTTTACTAGTTTGTCAGCGTGTTCTTGGACGTGTTACTATTGACACAACCATGTTTTGTCAGGGTTGTAAGCAAGGCAAATAGCTACAACTTCCTTATCATTCTCCTGAGTTTATGTTTTCTTACCTTTTTGATTTATTTCATTTAGATGTATGGGGACCTGTGCCTATTATCTCTAAAGGCGGTCATAAATTCTATGTGATTTCTATTGATGATTGTTCTCGCTTTACATGGCTTTTCCTTGTGTTTAATCATGGTCAGTTTCTTGCAATCAACCATAGCTTTGCAATAATGGTTCATACTCAGTTTGAATCCTCTATTCATACTTTTCATTGTGATTTTACTAGCGAGTACTGTTTTGATGTCTTTAGATAATTTCTTTCTAAGCAGGGCACTATTTACCAGTCTTCTTGTCCTAGTGCATATGCTCAAAATGGGGTTGCTGAGCGCAAGTATCATCATCTAATTGATACTGCTCGCACTCTTCTCCTTACCTCTCACGTTCTACCTCAGTTCTGGGCTAAGGCTGTTTCTACAACTGCATATCTCATCAATATGTAGCCTTCCACCACTCTTAAGGATGTCAGTCCTATAGAGCGTATCTATTCTAGAGCCCCTAGTACACTCACCTTCATATTTTTTGCTACACCTGTTTTGTCTTGCTGTAGCCTCATGAGCGCACCAAATTGTCAGCCCAGTCAGTTAAGTATGTGTTTCTTGGTTATTGTTCTGAGCATAAGGGTTATCACTGCTATAATTCTTTTGCTCGATGGATCAGGATCTCATGAGATGTTGTCTTTGATGAATCTTGACCTTTCTTCTATCAAGATTCATCTCATTATCCTGTTTCCACTATTGCGATGATCTCATGGTTGTCCCTCTCTGACTCTTCGCCCATTTCTCCCCTATAACAGCTTTTCCCTAGTCTGTCTCCAGTGGTTCCTTCTGTACCCCCACCTCCTATGCTATCTCCTGCAGCACCGCCTCTTATTCCTACAGCACCACTGTCTCGTTTCTCTAGGGTGTACTACTCCAATCATCCTTGTCCTTTAGCAGACTCCTCCCTGGTACCTTGCGATGTCTGATTCCTCTGATTATGCTCCTTGTTGCGCCCTTCGTGATCGGACATCCTTTGGCCTCTTAATCATCTTGGTTTTTATTCGATAGCTCATGCTATCTTTGTCACCAAGCCTAGCTCTTATTGTGAGGCTACTTCTCATTCTAAGTGGCAGCTTGCTATGGCAAAGGAGCTTGATGCTCTTCGATATATAGAGACTTAGGATATTGTACCGACACCACGCATGCTTGTCCTATCATATGCAAGTGGGTATACAAGATTAAGATTAGGTCTGATGGTACTATCTAGCATTATAAGGCTCAGCTTGTGGCTCGCGACTTCTAGCAGGACTACGGTCATTATTACGATGAGACTTATGCCCTTGTTGCTCATATGACCAATGTTTGTACTCTTGTTATGGCTGCTTCTGTTTGCTGGTGCCCTATCTCTCAACTAGATGTTAAGAATATCTTTCTTAATGGTGTTTTCCATGAGGAGGTTTACATACAGCCACCATCTGGGTATTTAGTTCCCGATGGCCACATCTATCATCTTCGCCGTGCACTTTATGGCCTCAAATAGGCCCCTTATGACTAGTTTGCATGCTTCACCTTAGTGATTACCACTATTAGTTACACTGTCAGGCCCAAGATCCTGCAATTTTATCCATGTCTCACCTCGAGGTAGGACACTGATTCTTCTATATATGGATGATATGCTCATCACTGGTGATGATTCCTCATTTATCACCTATGTGAAGAAGAATTTCAGTGAGTAGTTCTAATGACTGATCTTAGTTTGCTTACGTATTTCCTTAGAATTGAGGTTTCTTCCACGCCTGACGACTACTATCTCATGTCTAAATTCACCATAGAAACCGGTGAACATCCATTCCGTCGATCATGTTTCCTCGCCTTTAATAACAACAACAACAACAACATGAGACTCACTTAAGGATTCAAGCAGCACATCAATGCCATTAGTCCACAAGAGAGCCAGACCTCCACCTCTACCAAAACTTCCAACACCCAAACCATTCGGGAATGTAACACCCCCATTTCTGGAGGCGTTGGGAACCCCTGCAACTGCCCAGGATTGTTCAGTTGTGGAGTACTGCACAAGAGTGTGCACCCCAACAACACATGCTTACAATAAAAGATCCAAAATTTAATAGAGAAATAAGGTTTAACAACCAGGTTTTGACGCAGCGAGCATGCAAGCCCAAAGTTATCATACTAGACTCAGAGGTCCAGACGGTTGGAGGTCGGTTGCGGTCGTGCGCGACGGAACAGATCAGGACTAGACTCAGGTGGAGTCGGAGGTCTCGATCGGTGTCGAGTGGACACGACAGGCAGCGGCGAGTGGATCGGGACTAGGTTCAGGGAGGAGTCGGAGGTCCAGACGGTCAGGATGTCGGGTGCGGTCGTGTGCAGCGGAGCAGACCAGACTAGACTCAGGGAGGAGTCGAGGTCCAGACGGTAAAGGTACCGGACGCAGGAAGCTTCCGGGAAGGCGCTTGAGGGGCAAATTGGAGATTTGACTCAAGCAATGGAGGTGGAGGCTGGTTTTTCCCTCCAAAAGGTTGCTTTGACTTTCTTGCCTCATGTGTGTGAGAGGTGGAGAGTGGTTGTAGTATGACACTTCTTGATTTGCCATTTAGAGTGGGAGCTCTTGCCTTCTTATATGTGGAGATGAGGAGGCAGTAGGGCAAGGAAGGGTGCAGCAGTTTGGGAGTTGGTTGTGTACCCTGGATGTTGAGTTGAAACTAGGGTTTCACCTCCCGTGTGTGTGTTCTTCACAAGAGTGAAGCATGTAGTGTGTTCTCCTCTTTATCAACTGCGTATGGGGACGTAGTGAGTGGGTTGTAATCCATTGTGTAATCATTCATCTCTTTGCAAATGAATCCATTTGAGTTATCTCCTGTTTCAGTGTTGTTTCTGTTTTCAGCTCCTCTCGGTTGATTCTTTTGAGTTTGAGTAAATCTTGTTTGGAGAGATGGTTTTTGGGTTGCTCTGTGATGGGAATGTGTCTCAAGACCATTTGGTCAATTAGTTCCCAAGAGCCAACTGCTCAAATCAAAGAATCTCTCTTTTCAGCTCAGCTCAAACTCCCCTGTTTCAATTTTTCTAGGGTTTCATGTCTGGGGAAGGTTGGTTCTCTTGATTCCCTTCAATAGATGGCATGAGATTTGGGTTCTCAAGTCCTGAGATCATTGCTAAGTTGATTACAAAAGCTCATGAGCAAATGATTCAAGATTGATGAGCAAACTGAAAATCTGTCCATTCTCATATCACTTTTCAGATTTTTGCTAAATTCTTGATTACTTGATCTCTTTACGATTTCTTTTGTTTCCTAGAATCCTGCAGCTATTTAAATCAAGTTACAGTTCTGTTGGCCTGAAAAGATAAGAAGAAATTCACTTTTTCATTTGTTTTTAGCAAGATTTAGTTTCTGCTGTTAATTTTCAGCCTGCTTCTCCCGAGGGCTGGTCTGACCGGATTAGCAATGGCGGTTGGACCGGGCTGTAGTCGGCGGTCTGACCGGCGACATATGACTGGTCAGACCGGAGTTTGATGGGCGGTCAGACCGGCATTCTAGGACCAGTCAGACCGGCGGTGTGCGGGCGGTCTGACCGGCCAATGCACACCGGTCAGACCGGCCTGGCCTGTTCCTGCTGGACGCCTTTTACCGTCAGCCTTTTCTTTTCGTTGCTTTATTTGCCGATCCTTCTTGTTTGTGTCCAGCTTGAATTTCCTGTGAGTATGAGTTATTTTTCATCATAGCTTTTATAGCTATTGGTGAGAAAATTTCAAGTGGATACTTTAGGGGGAAATTTAAAAAGGCACCATTCACCCCCCCCCCTCTGTTGCCATATCCGATCCTACAATTGCCAAGAAGAAGGGATCCTACCCTGATAATTCTTGTAAGAATGCACCTGTGCCACAAGTGTTTCTACATCCGCAGTGCGACTGCGACTGATAATCTGGCACAGATCATTCTGTCAACACATCCAGCCACCACCGCCCGAGCACACTATACGTGCGGCGCTAACCGCATAAGTGAATGTCACATATTGATAAACCACATTGCATGTTTCATTTCACATATCGCTAACCCACTCTATGCATGATGGTAGGCGATGAAGCATTACTATGCCTTCCAATGGATCGACAGCTTGAAGAGGTACGACAGGGTATTCACGAGCAAACACACATGCTCAACTATCCAGTGGTGCCTGAGAACTTCATCCATTGGAAACCTTATACAATGGAGGACAAGGGAAAGACCAAGAGGGTGAAAGACAAGGGAAAGACACTGATGGTCCCTAATGCCCCTATTGAATGACAGGTTATTTCAAACTGGGATAAGCCTATAGAAGCTAAGTACCAGGCGGCCGTCGTAAGGGCTAAAGCCCGCAGGGGAGACAAGAAAAGGCATTGATGGACCCAAATATATATGGCGAATAAATGCAAGCCTGATTTTCAAAAGACGTACATATATCTTAGCCGTAGTTCGTGTTAGTGATATGCCCTAGAGGCAACATGGAGATGTTATATATATCACATACTATGTTTATGATGCATTAGTTTGTTCCTTGAAATAGACATTATCATTATTGATCAATGAGTATGTGACTTATTCATGAGACTCTTAATGTCAAAATGTTGCTATTTCTAAATGATCCCTGATTATATATCATATGAGGAACAAATATGATTCAAAGATCAGCATATGTATTGATTGATGATCATGTCTCATGGATCATGGTATGGAGATACCAAATCAATAATATGGACATGTGTTAGTGAACATATGTTGGATAGACCCGCCATGAGACACTGCAGAGATTCCATGTGTCATCAGTTGGTCTCAAGTAGTGTTTATGTGGAATCCTTAGACTTGAGATCATCATGGTTCCCAACATACGTAGTAGCTTATTTTGGGACTACTAAACACTACTCCGTAACTGGGTAGTCATAAATGTAGTCTTTGGGTTTGCCATGAAACATGTAGTGGGATGTGAATGATCAAGATAGAATTTGCCCCTCCTTATGGGAGAGATATCTCTGGGCCCCTCGATGTAATGGATTATGAAAGTGCATGGCCATGCCAAGGTGATTGAGGAGTCAATCACGAGTTTATAATCCATCACGGAATCGAGAGAGTGATTGAGCTATTAAGAGGATGACACGGGTCTCGCCTTGGGCTTAATCTATATCGTGAGGCAAAGGGATTCGTACATGAGAACATTACAGGTTCAGCCGATATGATCTTTACGTATACTTTGGGGTTAATATGTCTTGCTAGAGGCCGCTATTAACAGGGTGACCAGAAAGGCATTTCCGGGTCGCGACTAAGTATACGTGAACCTACAGGGTCGCACACTTAACGGGTTGGAACACTAATTCGAATGTGATTCGGATGTGGGCTCAATTCGGATAGAAATCCGGATAGACTCCTATTGGGCCTCGGTCCACGAGGCCCAAGTGAGGAGGTCTATATATATGGAGGCGGGGGGGCTGAGGGATGCACGCTTCTGTTCCTTCCGAGCAAAACCCTAGCCGCCACCTCCCGAGCCAAACCCTAGCCGCTCGCGAGTGCTGGTACACTCGCGATCGGCGTTCCAGCCCCGGACGTGTGGATATCGATGGAGGCGCTGCTCGTTGCGGCGTTGATCGGCATCAACAATCTACAGATTGGATCTGCTCGTGGTGTGGTTGATCGCGTGGAGGAGACGATCTGTTCGGGACGATCGGCTACTTCCACTACTACCTCGACGCGCGTGGTTGGATCGGCTTCTCCAACTCTTCTTCCGCTGCGCTGCGCGTCTAATGGTAACGATCTATGATCCCTCCTTAGCATGATGTCCTGGTGTGCGCGGTAGAAATTTTTTATTTTCTGCTATCGTAGCCTACGCGCGTTCCTTCAGTTCGGGCTGATGGTTCGTGCATGTTGCCTTTTATATCGTAGGAGTAGTGAAGCAAACATATGCACCTAACCAAACCCTACGCGTCATGCAATTCGCACATTAATTACAAAGTGTTATGTCGGGCTCGACTTGATAAATTACTTTATGCAACGTGAGGCACACTAGTCAAATTTGAATATTATTAGTTAGCTATTATTTGAAAACTACTAAAAACACAAAAATGCAAGAAATTTGTGTATATTTTTTCATTACAACAATATTTTCAATAATGTATTATTAAAAAATTCGACTGAACGGGCAACCTATCGCACTAGAAATTGCTGCCGCACTTGCCGACTACAGCCCCATTGCCCTGCCTAGCCTATGCGGCACGGCAGCGACCTGCTAAGCTCCAGCTCATTGGCATGTGCTGCCGAGCTCCCAGCGTGGCAGGACGGTAGGGCCTGCCGCACCCGTAGCTTCCCTGCCAAGCTCGGGTAGCCTGCCATGGTCACGCCCACCTGCCAAGCTGGGGCAGCACGGCAGATAACACATGTCATCTGCCACGGCTGCTGAGCTCAGAGGCGGTCTAGTTTTGCAAAAACAAGCACCCGATGGCCAAATTTGAAAAAGGTGACTACAGAGCTAGATACGCGAAGAACTCAGATCTACTGCCCATATTCCACTTATTTTAAAAAAAATCATAGAACCTTTGTCAATTCATTAAAGAGAATAATAGAGTTTAGTTCATACAAAGTCCACGACTTAGTACATAGAAAGTCCACGACGCACATGATATGTTTTTTTTTTATAAAAAAACTGAGTTTTGTTCATACAAAGTCTACGACTTAGTACATACAAAGTCCACGACGCACATGATATGTTTTTTTTAAAAAAAAATGGCGTACTACCCATATTCCACTGCCATGCCATGTATTTTCAACCGAGACTAGTTGTAAAAAAAATCATATTGTTCCAACATGTTGAGGTGTAGCACCCCAAGAAATAGGGGAGATGGAGATCACCAAGTCAGAAACGACGAGTCCTAGTCTTCCTCGGTGGTTCGATCCGATAACAAGAGCCCAAACATTTCGGACCCTATAAAAACATGGCTCTCTGCTTCAAGAGAACATACGCTTCAGAGACTGCTTTCTACTCTCTTCCTCGGAACACCATAGAATTAGTGCGTCTTCCTCGAGAAGACCAGCGCCGCTACGCACCCATGGCAGTCAAAGATGAGCAGCAGCCACTGCACATCCTCTTCTTCCCATTCCTCGCAACCGGCCACCTCATTCCGATCGCCGACATGGCCGCGCTCTTCGCCGCTCGCGGCGTCAAGTGCACCATCCTCACCACGCCCGTCAACGCCGTCATCATCCGCTCGGCCGTCGACCGTGCCAACGAAGCTTCCCGTGGCACCGACGCCCCGGCGATCGCCATCTCCGTCGTGCCGTTCCCCGACGTCGGGCTCCCGCCGGGCATCGAGAACTGCACGGCCCTTTACACCGAGGACGACCAAGACAAGTTCCTTCATGGGATCCAACGGCTCCGCGAGCCCTTCGACCGGTTCTTGGAGGAGAACCACCCCGACGCCGTCGTCGCCGACAGCTTCTTCCAGTGGTCCGTGGAGGCAGCCGCGGAGCACGGCGTCCCGCGGCTGGCGTTTCTCGGTAGCAGCATGTTCGCGCGGGCCTGCGGCGACAGCATGCTGCGCCACAACCCGGTGGAGTCTTCCCACGACGACCCCGACGCAGTCGTATCCCTGCCGGGTCTGCCGCACCGTGTCGAGCTGAGGCGGAGCCAAATGATGGACCCCAGGAAGCGGCCGGAGCTCTGGGCCTTCCACCAGAGCGTAAACGCCGCGGACCAGAGGAGCTACGGCGAGTTATTTAACAGCTTCCACGAGCTGGAGCCCGACTACGTCGAGCACTACCACACGACGCTTGGCCGCCGCACGTGGCTCGTTGGGCCGGTCGCACTCGCTAGCAAGGACATGGCGGCGAGAGGTACCATCGCGCTCTCGCCGGACGCGGACGGCTGCCTGCGGTGGCTCGACAAGAAGCCGGAAGGCTCGGTGGTGTACGTCTCCTTCGGCACGCTATCCAATTTCGTGCCCGCGGAGCTGTGCGAGCTCGCCCGCGGCCTCGACCTCTCAGGCAAGAACTTCGTGTGGGTCATCAACGGCGAAGACACCGACGCATCGGAGTGGATGCCCGAAGGCTTCGCCGAGCTGATGGCGCGCGGCGAGCGTGGCCTCATCATCCGGGGCTGGGCGCCGCAGATGCTCATCCTGAACCACCCTGCCCTTGGCGGGTTCGTGACGCACTGCGGATGGAACTCGACACTGGAGGCCGTGAGCGCCGGCGTTCCGATGGTCACGTGGCCACGGTACGCCGATCAGTTCTACAATGAGAAGCTAATCGTGGAGGTGCTCAAGGTGGGCGTCGGCGTCGGCGCCAGGGACTTCGCGTCGAAGACGGAGACCCATACCCACCGGGTGATCGGCGCCGAGGTGATCGCGGAAGCCATCGGGAGAGTGATGGGCGATGGCGAGGAGGGCGACGCGATAAGGAAGAAGGCTAAGGAACTTGGTGTAATGGCCAGGGGCGCGGTGGAGAAGGGTGGTTCGTCGTACGATGACGTTGGACGGCTGATGGACGAGTTGATCATGGCTCGCCGGAGTTCCGTCAATGTATGAGAACACATCAGGAAGGATGATGGATGTTGATTGGATGGCTCGTTTTGAGTCGCTGAAAATTGGGATCTTTTTAGTATTAGCACTGCGATTCCATTTACCTGAGTGCACGGTTAATCACCGGCGACGTCACAGGTTACAAAGTCCGGGTACCGATCAAGTCAAACAATGCCATCTTGTCGGTCTCTACTAGCAGGCATGGGCATCAAGGATATGTGTTGCCTTCTTGAACGAGCACAGAACGAAATATTGCACTGGTGAAAAAAAAGAAACATATGTAGCAGCAGTTTGCTGTTTGCGTCCCGGAACAGAACCCACTGGATGCAAAGTGTCTGTACTGCTATTCCCATGCTTGCCGCCGTCTTGATTGCATGGAGTCTCGCAGACTTGATGTACTCCAAACTCTCTGTATTTTTAGTTTTGTTTTGAGATGATTGTACTTTTGGTTATTTGTGAGTAGAATATCTAGTCGTCATGCCCTAGCTTAAATTACCACATTCGGACACCGTTTGGAACACATGAATTTTGTATGAATTTCAAGGCCTTATGCCTGCATGTTTATTTACTTTTTTGTTTCTTCAGAGCATGTTTTTCTATAATCATTTAGAAGAGCATGTGTTGCTTTAATTTGGCATAGCATTTTTTTGTCATCTATCCATCTATCTATTATATACTAAAAATCGATGACAGACGCTTTAGAACTGTTAAGAAAAAAAAGAAATATGCTAAGAATTATCACAAAAGGAAAAACACCTGGTCCACATGTCTTAGATGTTGTTCAGATTGATGGTTTGTGCATGTTGCCAATTGTATCATATGAGTACTGCAATTTTAAATTCCACAAGGTGTTCCATGTTCGTGCGCAAAGTTTACTACAATTTAACAACACGCAAAACTTTTCTGAGTAAAATGACAACACGCACCACCTCTTCTTAATGAATTGACATCATGCACTAGCTTTTCTCAATGAGTTCACAACACATGCCAGTTTTCTCAATGAGTTGACAACATGCATTAGCTTTTCTCATTGAATTGATATCATGCACCAACTTTTTGTAATGAGTTGACAACACACCAGCTCTCTTCAGTGTGTTACCAAGATGCACTAGCTTTTCTTAGTGAATTGACAGAAGGCGCTAGCTGTCCTCAATGATTTGACAATATGCACCAGCTTTTCTTAGTGGAGTAGTCTTCGGCTCTAGCTTTTCTCAGTGAATCGATAATACACACCAGCTTTTCTCATTGAGTTGACAGCACGCATTGGTTTATATCAGTGAATTGACAATATATACCAACTTTTCTGAGTGAATTAACAACGAGGCGCCCTTCTCTATGTCCAAAAGATTCGCTCTCATGGGCGTGAGTACACTTCTAATTCTTGTAAGAATGCACCTGTGCCACAAGAATTTCTACGTCCGCAGTGCGACTGCGGTCGATAATCTGGCATAGGTCATTCAGTCAACACATCCAGCCACCGCCACCCGAGCACACTACACATGTGGCGATAACCGTGTAGGTGAATGTCACATATTGATAAACCACATGACATGTTTCATTTCACATATCGCTAACCCTACTGTGCATGATGGTAGGCGATGAAGTGTTACTACTTCTTCCAATGGATTGACAACTCAGAGAGGTATGACAGGATATTCATCGAGCAAACATATATGCTCAACTATCCAGTGGTGCCTAAGAACTTCATCCATTGGAAACCTTACACCATAGGGGACAAAGGGAAGACCAAGAGGGTGAAAAACAAGGGAAAGGCGCTGATGGTCCCTGATGCCCCTATTGAATGACAGGTTATTTCAGACTAGGATAAGCCTATAGAAACTGAGGACTAGGCGGCCATCGTAAGGGCTAAAGCCTACAGGGGAGACAAGAAAAAGGCATCGATGGACCCAAATATATACGATGAATAAATGCAAGTCTGACTTTCAAAAGATGCACATATATCTTAGTTGTAGTTCAGATTGATGGTTCGTGCGTGTTGCCTTTTATATCATAGGAGTAGTGAAACAAACATATGCACCTAACCAAACCCTACTCATCATGCAAATCGTACATTAATTACAAAGTGTTATGTCAGGCTCGACTTGATAAATTCCTTTATGCAACGTGAGACGCACTAGTCAAATTTGAATATTATTAGTTAGCTATTATTTCAAAACTACTAAAAACACAAAAATGCAAAAAAAATTGTGTATATTTTTTCATTACTACAATATTTTCAATAATATATTATTAAAAAATTCGACTGAATGGGCAAATTGTCGCACTAGAAATTGCTGTCGCACTCGCCGACTACGGTCTCATTGCCCTGCCCAGCCTATGCGGCATAGCAGCGACCTGCTGAGCTCCAACTCCTCGGTAGGTGCTGCCGAGCTCCCGACGTGGCAGGACGGTGGGGCACACCTGCTTAGCTGGGGCAGCGCGGCAGACAACACATGTCGTCTGCCATGGCTGCCAAACTCAAAGGCGGTCTAGTTTTGCAAAAGCAAGCATCCGATGGTCAAATTTGAAAAAAGTGGCTACAGCGCTAAATACGTGAAGAACTCATACCTACTGCCCATATTCCACTTATTTTAAAAAAAATCATAGAACCTTTGTCAATTCATTAAAGATAGGAATAGAGTTTAGTTCATACAAAGTCCACGAAGTCCGCGACGCACATGATATGTTTTTTAAAAAAAATGGAGTACTACCCATATTCCACTGCCATGCCATGTATTTTCAACCGAGATTAGTTGTAAAAAAAAGTTCCAACATGTTAAGGTGTCGTTTTGTCTGGTGGTCGTGACGGGATAAGTCGAGAAGATGGAGATAGGGAGCTACGGAATCACCACTTTCCACCAAATGACTTTGGGTAATACTTTTTGGTTTTTAAAACTGGTTTTTTGATATTTGCTATAGAATCTAATTTTTAAACAAAGTATTTTTTAAGATGGGTCTATAAGTTAATTATAGTACACGTTAAAATCTTTACATATGTACCAGTCAAAATTGCAGGCGAGTGTTTCTCTTCGTAATCTCTATCGTGAATAGCAAAAAATTCAAAATTTTAATTAAAAATCATAAGCCACAATTATAAGAAAAAAGAACAGACATTTTTTTCGAAGTAGAGAAGTTCATCAGTGTCAAACAACATATGGCATTTTTTACTCTCGTGAGATACCGTGCAGGCTGCGGCGCAGAACCAACTCTCAGCTTCCTTTCCCTAAAAGATCCAGCCTGGTTTGGGTGATTCTGGAACATTCCGGGTGTTGTTTACGTAAGCGGTGACGAAACCAAAACGTCCATGCTGGGAGAATACCAATTCCCATTGGTGATCTCAACCTCTTGCTAGGGCGTCTTAGAGGGGTTCAGGGGAGGGCAGCAAGTGCGATGGCCGGGGGTCCATGTCACAGAGGGACCTATGAGTATATGTATGTATATAGTACTTAGTATATGTATTTGGCATATTGAAATGAAAATTTAAAGGCCCATACACTTAGCACAAGTCCAGCAATCAATCAGGAATTAGCTTGCCGTCGCTTCCTATTCTGATATTCGGCTATTCTCGATCGCCGACCAATGATCGTTTCGCCTCCCTATCACCCAGCCCAATCGCCAGACGCGGCGACGCCGCTCCGTGAGGCGCAACACCGTGAAGCCACGACACGCCGATGCCGCTCATCCGCATGCGACGAGGGATGGGCCCCACGCCCCCACGAGCGGACGGCGGACGGCTGGACAGGATCACCCATCACCGATCAGGTTTCTTAAAAAGCACTGAAGCATTGTTTTTTATTTGAGGTAATCATAATAGTTATTTTACCGTTCTTTTAGTTTGTTTATTGTACTATCGTTATCTTTTATGAACTAAACATATGCTGTAAGTTAACTCTTATTAGTAGTACTATATACTTTATTAAAAAATTAGATTGTTGGGTCCTTACCGTCTTGTTTGCCTAAGGGCTCTTGAAATTGTTGAGACGGCCCTGCCTCTTGCTAGTTGACCGAGTACAGTTTGCATGCATGTTGCAACTGTCGCTGGGAGATGGCCACCGGAATGACATGAAAAATCATGTTACATTGGTTCGCAATTCAGCCCGGTAATGTGTTTTCTCTTAGGACATGCAGACTAACGAGGCAAACTTAGTACACACTGTTAGATCATAAGGAACTTTTCATTCTAAAATGGTAGCTTGTGAGGTAAGAGAGCCTCTCTCACTTCTAAATTAAATTCCTTACTTTTTTAGAACCAATGTAGAATTAGGCCTGTTTGTTTCCACTTAAGATTATTATAATCTAGCTTATAGGTGGGGATTATATAAGCTAGATTGTAATAAGCTGGTGGGAAATAAGCTATCAGGTGTTTGGCAGCCTGGATTATCAGAGTTATGGATTGTTGTATTCGAATGTTTAAAGACTACAATGCCCTTGAGAGAGAGGCACGGGAATTGAGGGATGGATGAATGGCAAAGGTGGGTAATATTCCTAAAGTTTTATGGTCATTAAGATTGTCTTAACACACCAACCAGTGACTCCTCAAAATTGTCTTATCCGAACCATTCCTACAGGCAACTTCCACACCCAATTGTTTAAGTTGATTTTTCACACATTGGAACCATTACAAATTGAGCAAAGTCTATGGGGTAACTCCTTTTAACTGGCTATCTGTCAATCAAGAGAGAACTTTTCAAACCTTGGATGTGAAGTATACTTAGGCGGCACCAGGGTTTTCAAAATCAGCCGAAAATCGGAATTATCGTCCACCCCCAGCAAGATTTGGCATCGGTTAAAAAATTTTGTTTTTACATGATGTTTGTTTAATATAAAGGAAATTTGTAACCCTTTTAAATTATATGTCTGCGTGTAGCCTGGTGGCAACGTCTCTGGTCTTGGGTTCGGTTGCTAGGAACTGCATTTTCCCTAACTTTTTTATTTGAATTTTAAAAAATCAAATTATTTATTTAAAAATTTCAGCCGAAAATTTCTGAAAATCAGAAATTTCGACCACCCCCGTAAATTTTCAAAAGCGATTTTGAAAAGTCTGGGCGGCACCCCTAGAAATAGGGGAGATGGAGATCACCGAGTCAGAAACGACGAGTCCTAGTCTTCCTCGGTGGTTGGATCCGATAACGAGAGCCCAAACATTTCGGACCCTATAAAACACGGCTCTCTGCTTCAAGAGAACATACGCTTCAGAGACTGCTTTCTACTCTCTTCCTCGGAACACCATAGAATTAGTGCGTCTTCCTCAAGAAGACCAGCGCCGGTACGCACCCATGGCAGTCAAAGATGAGCAGCAGCCACTGCACATCCTCTTCTTCCCATTCCTCGCATCCGGCCACCTCATTCCGATCGCCGACATGGCCGCGCTCTTCGCCGCTCGCGGCGTCAAGTGCACCATCCTAACCACGCCCGTCAACGCCGCCATCATCCGCTCGGCCGTCAACCGTGCCAACGAAGCTTCCCGTGGCACCGACGCCCCGCCGATCGACATCTCCGTCGTGCCGTTCCCCGACGTCGGGCTCCCGCCGGGCGTCGAGAACGGCACGGCCCTTTACACCGAGGACGACCAAGACAAGTTCTTTCATGCGATCCAACGGCTCCGCGAGCCCTTCGACCGGTTCTTGGCGGAGCACCACCCCGACGCCGTCGTCGCCGACAGCTTCTTCCAGTGGTCCGTGGAGGCAGCCGCGGAGCACGGCGTCCCGCGGCTGGCATTCCTCGGTAGCAGCATGTTCGCGCAGGCCTGCGGCGACAGCATGCTGCGCAACAACCCGGTGGAGTCTTCCCACGACGACCCCGACGCAGTCGTATCCCTGCCGGGTCTGCCGCACCGTGTCGAGCTGAGGCGGAGCCAAATGATGGACCCCAGGAAGCGGCCGGAGCTCTGGGCCTTCTTCCAGAGCGTAAACGCCGCGGACCAGAGGAGCTACGGCGAGTTATTTAACAGCTTCCACGAGCTGGAGCCCGACTACGTCGAGCACTACCACACGACGCTTGGCCGCCGCACGTGGCTCGTTGGGCCGGTCGCACTCGCTAGCAAGGACATGGCGGCGAGAGGCACCAACGCGCTCTCGCCGGACGCGGACGGCTGCCAGCGGTGGCTCGACACGAAGCCGGAAGGCTCGGTGGTGTACGTCTCCTTCGGCACGCTATCCAATTTCGCGCCCGCGGAGCTGCGCGAGCTCGCCCGCGGCCTCGACCGCTCAGGCAAGAACTTCGTGTGGGTCATCAACGGCGAAGACACCGACGCATCAGAGTGGATGCCCGAAGGCTTCGCCGAGCTGATGGCGCGCGGCGAGCGCGGCCTCATCATCCGGGGCTGGGCGCCGCAGATGCTCATCCTGAACCACCCTGCCCTTGGGGGGTTCGTGACGCACTGCGGATGGAACTCGGCGCTGGAGGCCGTGAGCGCCGGCGTTCCGATGGTCACGTGGCCGCGGAACGCCGATCAGTTCTACAACGAGAAGCTCATCGTGGAGGTGCTCAAGGTGGGCGTCGGCGTCGGCGCCAGGGACTTCGCGTCGAAGATGGAGACCCACCGGGTGATCGGCGCTGAGGTGATCGCGGAAGCCATCGGGAGAGTGATGGGCGATGGCGAAGAGGGCGGCGCGATAAGGAAGAAGGCTAAGGAACTCGGTGTAACGGCTAGGGGCGCGGTGGAGAAGGGTGGTTCATCGTACGATGACATTGGACGGCTGATGGACGAGTTGATCATGGCTCGCCGGAGTTCCGTCAATGTATGAGAACACATAAGGAAGGATGATGGATGTTGATTGGACGGCTCGTTTTGAGTTGCTGAAAATTGGGATCTTTTTAGTATTAGCACTGCGATTCCATTTACCTGAGTGCACGGTTAATCACCGGCAACGTCACTGGTTGTACCGATCAAGTCAAACAATGCCATCTTGTCGGTCTCTACTAGCACCATGGGCATCAAGGACATGTGTTGCCTTATTGAACGAGCACAGAACGAAATATTGCACTGGCGAAAAAAAGAAACATATGTAGCAGCAGTTTGTTGTTTGCGTCCCGGAACAGAACCCACTAGATGCAAAGTGTCTGTACTGCTATTCCCATGCTTGCCGCCGTCTTGATTGCATGGAGTCTCGCAGACTTGACGTACTCCAAACTCTCTGTATTTTTATTTTTGTTTTGAGATGATTGTACTTTTGGTTATTGTGAGTAGAATATCTAGTCGTCATGCCCTAGCTTAAATTACCACATTCGGACACCGTTTGGAACACATGAATTTTGTATGAATTTCAAGGCCTTATGCCTGCATGTTTATTTACTTTTTTGTTTCTTCAGAGCATGTTTTTCTATAATTATTTAGAAGAGCATGTGTTGCTTTAATTTGGCATAGCATTTTTTTGTCATCTATCCATCTATCTGTTATATACTAAAAATCGATGACAGACGCTTTAGAACTATTAAGAAAAAAAAGAGAAATATGCTAAGAATTCTCACAAAAGGAAAAACACCCGGTCCCTAATCTATTATGTGTAAAAAGACGATAATATGCCTTTTAGAGTTGCTAATAAAAAAAGAGAAATATGCTAGACATTCTAAAAAAAGGCAAAATATCTAACCCTTAATTTGGTGAGTCCTAATTTTAAAGGCTTAGACTTGATAGTTTACTTAGAGATATAAAAATCTCTCTATATCTATACTAATAATACACTTAGAGAAACATCTTGCCATCAATCTAGTGGACCCGAGTTATAATAGCTCAGAGTAAAAGAAAGAGTACATATCAAGTACAATCCAAATTAAGAGAAATACAAAACTAAAAAAAATTAGCGATTGGATTTTCATATGACTTCCAAATTAACATTCATAAATAACTAAAAATCACCATAATAATTAAATAAAAATAGCAATTAAAAGAAAGAGTTCATGTCAAGTACAATCCAAATTAACTAAAATTTGAACTAAAAAATAAAATAAAATAAGCAGTTTGATTTCCATACGACATTCAAAGTAAACCTCTCAAAAAACTAAATTTGTAATAATAATTAAAAAATAGAAATTAGTTTTTTATATGAATTCTAGCCTAAAAATAAAAAGAAATTTGCAAATTCTCACAAAAGGCAAAACATCTAGCCCTTAATTTGCTGGGTTCTAATTTCAAAAGCTTAGATTTAATCTATCTATATCTATACTAATTATACACTCAGAGAAAAATCTAGCCTTCAATCTGGTGGACCAAGTTATAATACCTCAAATTAAAAAAAGAGTCCATGCCAAGTACAATCTAAATTAAGTGAAACTTGGAATTAAAAATAAAGAAACGTTGGCAATTTGATTTCTATACGACTTCCAAAGAAAGATCCATAAATTACAAAAATTTAAAATACTTATTAAATAAAATTAGCAAATTAAATATGAAAGAGTTCACGTCAAGTACAATCTAAATGAAATAAAATTCAGAATAGAAAATAAATAAAATTAGCAATTTGATTTCCATATGAATTTAAAAGTAGGACCCTAAAAATCAAATTCGAAATAATAATTAAAAGATAATGCAAATTGGTTTTCTGTATGATTTCCAGCCTAAAATTAAAACGAAATACACGACAAGTATGACCCAAAACATGCAAATTCATAATGAAAATTAAGGGATGATTGCACATTTCATTTGTAAATGAATTTGAAAGCTACATTCCAAAAAATATTAAAATTTGTAAACATATACTAATTAAGCACTCTTAGGAAGCTCTTGTATTAACTAGAAAGATCTAGTCACCGATCTCGCTGACCCAAGTATAATAGCTCAGATTAAAAGAACGAGTCCATGTCAAAAACGATCTAAATTAACTAAAATTAGAATAACAAAAAAGAAAATTAGCAATTTTATTTCCATGCAACATTTAAAGTAACATCCAAAAATAAATAAATTCAAAATAATAATTAAATGAAAGTTATTTTTTTAAAAAAATACATGTTAAGTACAATCCAAATTAACTTAACTTTGAGGCAAAAAAGAAATTTAGCAATTTTATTTCCATATGAATTCCAAAGTAAATCCCTGGAGAAACAAAATTTACCTATCATATACTAAAAGTCGATGACATGAGTTTTACTGTTACTAAGAAAAAAGAGAAATAAGCTAGAATTTCTTAAAAAAGAAAATATCCGCCCCTCGACTTTGTGAACCCTTATTATGGTTAGTAGGCTATTACATTGGATGTCTTAGATAAGACAAGACTACTAATTGTAGATTTAGATGAACCCAATAAATAAAAAGAATCCTAGATGGCTTGTACTAAAAGCCACGTACGAGAGAAAAAGAAGGGCATGGACTTGTAAAATAAATGAGTAAGCCATGCATGGATAAAAAAAAGAAAAAATGGCACTTGGCAAGAAAAAAGGAGAAATAAAAATTGAGTGTTTACAACTTTAATTCTTTTCTAGAACCGCCATCGATGTGGGGGATTCTAATGAAAGATGAACTATAACAACCGTTGGGTGTTATCTATCACATAATAAAAGCTTAGGATGGTTGATTATATTAACTAAGAAAAAAATAAAATATTATAGAAATTCTCGCAAAAATAAAAAACATTTGGCCCTTAATTTGGTAGGCCATAATTATGTTTTGCAATCCATAACCGATGGATGTTAGCTGATAAATAAGAATAATTACTAGAATTTCTTACAAAAAGACAAGCATCTAGCTTTTAATTAGGTGGACCTTTCTTATGATTAACAAATCATAACCAATGATTTTTCTTGATCTATGGAAGTGTGCATAAAGTTGATTTGTACCGTGATATGCATGCGCGTATAGTTGGGGAACGCTTGGTTGAATTTAAGACGTGAGATGATAGAGGTAGAATTGAACTCAAGTGATCCACGCACAGACACAAACTTGCCCACAATATCTATTATAATTTGCATTCTTTTAGTTGTATTAATGTGGATACAACTATTGTCACTATTATTAGAGATGTTGATTAAAAAAATATAAAGAACATGTCATACATATTCGGGAAATTAATATATCTAATAAGGATGGCTTATAAAAAGATGACAAGGATAGTGTGACTACAAACACCATCTAGCTATAAATGATTGACAACTATTTTTCCCTTATAAAAAGATGACAAGGATAGTGTGACTACAAACACCATCTAGCTATAAATGATTGACAACTATTTTTCCCCAAATATATAATCTAGAATCTTTGTTTAACATATACTACTCTACATCAATATCACAAATGAAACAAATTCTACAAAACATGAAAATTAAATCAAATTGATAATATTCTAAAAATTCTAATATTTGAATCTTTCATGTGATCTACAACCCTTTATTCTTTGGCATGTAGTTCCTTTATAATCGATCACATATGTACCATTGAATCAATTAAATATACTCTAAGAATGATGCTCGTGCAGGTTATGAAACTTTCAAAATAACGCTTAAAAGTAGTTAACAATAGAAGGAGAGCATTTATGTAATTTTCCTTTTTTTCATGTCTTTATAGTTCATTGTGCAGCCCTCGTTGATCTATGAAACTCTTGCTTAAAAGTGTGGTTTTGTGAAATTTACGCTATAATTTTGTTATGCAATTTTAAGTCCGAATATGATTTGTAGGATCAAGTATGGTGAGTCAGAGGGGGTGAATGGATCTTTCAAAATCTTCCACCAAATATTAACAACAGCGCGTAGCAAAAACACACAATTCAATTATTCATCAAAGCCCAAAGCAACAAGAGGCAAAACTCCAGAAAAGCACCCCAAAACCAGTCAGACCTCTAACCAAGACTGCTAAGACCTCTATCTAGAACTGGTCAGACCGGATGAATAGTAAAATCAGCACTATTTTAAATCGAAAAATCTATGTAACTTTTGATCTGATGATCCAAATGACTTGAAACATGATATACACCTTCTCTAGGATGTCACAAAGCTATTTCAATTAATGGTCAATAGAAGCATTTCCAAAGTTGTGACCTTTTCTCATTTTGTCGAAAGTTGCACTAAAACTGGGCAAAAGAGGGAAATCTCGGTCTACTCTTGCTCATGAGTACTAGATGATCTAGGTGACCTTATATGGGCTGTCACATATCATAGCAAGCTAAATCACAACATGAATTTAACCCAAAACACCCACAAGAGCGAAACTCTTGAATCACCTCTCTCTTAATAAAATCGGGCAAACTAAAGAATTTCCCTTAGATCATGCATAGATGAATAAGATCTTCTCTTCAGGAGATATCTTCATCTCTTACACATCCTTGGCACTAGAAAAGATCAAGAGAAAATAAATCCAAATAAGAAAGCCAAGAAAATCAAAAGCATAAGAGGGTATCCATGACACAACTCACTTGGGCAAATATTGGATGTTTATTTCACTTGGAGATGAATATTTTGCAGTCAATCTCTTATGATAGCAGAGCACTATGCCTAGAGCACACACATAAGGCTCCAACATAAGAAAATCCTAACCCTAATATCTAAAGTCTCTTGTATGACTCAGCTCAACACAATGCTTATATAAGAGAGGTTCGTCACCTCACACTTAACCCTAACAACCAACACTCCTTAGTGGATCACACTACTTATATATGAGGGAAACCTAGTAACCTACACACAAACAGGTTTTACATTACACATACTTGCACACTTTTTAGAGCATCACTTCGCAAAGGCTCCAATAAACCGATAAGACATTCTATCCACAAAGACGTGACTTAAACCATTTAGGCCAATGCTACGGTTTTATAATTTTCATAATTGCCACCTACCGGTCTTCATGAAGACACGATGCCCGTGACTTGTTGCCAAGATTGTACACCTACGCCAAGGCTGTCACCAATTAAAATGCCCAAGTCCTATGGCACACCACATCACTCCAGAGTCCATTATGCCCAACGTCTTGCTGCCAAGATTGTATGCATGCTCCAAGGAATGTCACCACTTGAAACGCACAAGTCCAATTGAAACACTACATACATGCATTGCCTCTTCACAACCCATGTCCTTTTCTTGTGCTTCTTAGCTTGAAATGTTGCTCCACCTGAACTTATGTGGCATGCCATGGCCTTAGTACCCCTTCCATAGTGTCAGTCTCGCGCTGGCTCTAACAATCATTAAAGCACCTACACACCAAAGAACAAAGCAATCGATCAAAGTACAAATGACATGCATTTGACTATCAATTAGCAAACCATATACATGGACCTACACCATAACTAACTCATGCATGGAAACACTATGACTAACACTGCACAGCTCCCACTGTGACTAACACCACTAGAACAACTCAACTCAAACTAACTTCTCTCAACAACCTCAATAGGGGTTGTTCTGACTGCGGCCACCTGACCGATCACACCACCCAAGACATGATAGTTGGACCTCCACTTGGCCGGTCGCACTCCATCGGTCAGACCATCATCCCAGACTGGTCTGACCACAGCCGCCCAATGGTCAAATCGCCTGCCCAGGCCTGTCTGTCCAGTGCTTCCAGAAAAGCACAGGCCGAAATGCAATTTAACAAAAACCAAACACAAACAACAAAAGCAAGTCATAAGCAATGCCAAATACTCATCACTCTCATGGGGCTGCCACCACATAGTCTTACAATCTCCCCCTTGATGAGTAATTTGACAAACACTCAAAAGGCAAGGATTTGAGTTTGAATTTTGGACTTTTAAAGCAAATAAGTTGAAAGAGCCACTAGTGGTCCATTTTTAAGAGAAAGAAAAGAACATAACTATAGTGGCAAGATGAGAAATGGTGCCAAGACACAGAAAGAGCAAGGTTTCACGAAAAAAGCTCCAATCCACACCTAAAACTCCTCAAATAGCATAATCTTTTTCATGGTCAAAATAAAAGAACAATTGTTAATAATGACTATTGTCATAATTAAATAAAGCACAAAAGAGCAAATGAAAATAAACGCAATACCACTTGAAAACACAAGATCAATTATGACCCAAACATGCATTTTTCTCACATAAAAGCTCAATTTGCTCTAATGCAGTCTCACAAAGCTCATTCTCCCCCTTTTTAATATTTTTAAGCATTTTCTCCTTTTTAAGTTCATTCTCATCAAATTCACCCTATTTAGACCAATTCCAAGTTTTGCCTTAAACATTCTCTCTCTTTTGGTAAAATAGTCATCAAAGGTCAAGGAAGTAATGCAGGCTTACAAATACTCATTCTCCCCCTTAAAATGACGCATGATACCACTTGTAAACAATAAGAGAGCAAGAAAGAGCATGTATGCATGAATGAAAATGCATAACCTAAAAGAGACTTTGAAAATTATCCAAAGTGGGGTTCAAGCTAAAAAAAATACCACTTAAAGCTATAAAATGCATACAAAGCGTCTAGATCATGATAAGCAGTATACAACCAATCTAAATAAGATAGCACAATTTAGAGCATTCAATTTAGTTTTAAGTTAAGTATGACTTCAAAATTGACAAGTTCAACAAAATATATCCAACTATAAGCTAAGCAATGTCAAGAAGGCTAAATGGAATGAAGAAGCTCAAGTTGAAACATTTGAAGAGCTAGAAGTTCAATTTTAGCCAACTATGCTCAAGTACAAGATAAAATCCATTCTAGATATTTTAGAAATCATTTAGGCCTTATCATACCAAAACAAGTCATGTACTAGGAGTCATCCATAACTACCTCATAAGCTTCAGCCATTAACTACATTTTTATGATCTATCTCAATAAAGCAAGTCCTAGACAAGGATCCATCTACAACTGCCCTATAAGCTTCAACCAATTTGAGTTATTTTCATTTTCTTTGATCTCAAGTCATCATTAACCATCTCAAATATTACACTTAAAAAATGATATTGGTCATACAAAACCCCCATGATTTCATGCCAAATGAATAACAAGCAGTCTCATGAAGAAGAATTGATGAGATTCAAGTTTTTGCATAAAAGAGATCATTTCATCAAGTTAGGCACTAGTTTAATAAGCAAGACATGATACTCAAAGAACTAGAAAAGCACTAAATAAAGTTCAATAAAAGATTCAAGATTTAATATAATATTTTTATATGGCATATATCACAAAATGATCACTTAGAGAGTAACTAGTCAAAAGATCTATCTTAGCAAACTTAAAAGATACCACTTGTGAAATTAAGTTCATATTAGCTAGTTAAGCTAGCATGGTAAAGATTTAATCATACATACAAATATATGACAAATCTAGCTAAGTATACATAACATGGTAATGAGCAATATCAAGTTAAAATTACATCACAAATCAGCAATAGTCAAAGCTCATATCTTAAATGCATAATTTACAATGCAATGCCATGTATGCATAATGCAAATATGAAGCAAGAACTAAAACCCCCTATCTACAAGAACCACATGTAAAAGAAAAACAAGGGCTAAAAGCAAGAAAAAGGAAAACTCTTATAAGAAGGGAAAACCTCTCCACTATATGGTCTTTAGCCCAAGGAATATACACTGCTAAGGAGCGAATCTACCACACTAGCCATCCACCACTAGAAGCTAGTGAAAGAAGAAGCAAGCTCGATCTAGATAGGGTAAGAGATCCTAAAGAACCTAGTAGAGAAGAGAAGTGTCTAAGAAAGACACAAGATAGAAAGTGTGACTCTCAACATCCTGAACTGACCTAAAAACCCTAACACTCTCAAATGTTATGCAATGCTGAATAATGGAAGTAAGGAATTAATAAAGCTCAAGCAAGAACCTATATCACACTACTTGGCAGTGTGATGTAGTCGAAACTAAGCAAGCTACATCCTAAAAAGTGAAAGCTTTCACCGGGACGAATACATGATAGTTTCAACTTAGAAATGGATAATATAGGTGGATAGTATGTGCACACATAAAGGAATATACACTGAATCATACCACTATCACTTTAAACCTTCAACTAGCAATAAATT
This sequence comes from Dendrocalamus latiflorus, assembly GCA_017311315.1. Lineage (NCBI taxonomy): Eukaryota > Viridiplantae > Streptophyta > Magnoliopsida > Poales > Poaceae > Dendrocalamus > Dendrocalamus latiflorus. The sequence continues at coordinate 37,743,705 of CM029664.1, forward strand.
CATCTAGATTAGTTAAGTACGATGCCTATCACAGCACAAGTTCAACATAAGCGATAAATTCATACGTAACTTTGAAAATCGATAAATTCATACGCAAATTCAACATAAGCTAGGAGGATTTGTGGCAACTGACTACACTTTGGAGTTAGGTTAGGACTTGGGTAAAATCTAGACTTGTTAGTGTTAATGATGGGTGATGGGCTGAGCTGGTTAGAGTACTAACTTTCTTGTCAGATATCTGGTCGGATAGTGTCTGGGTTACCATTTACCGACACTATTCGATCGGATTTTAGCTCTCCCATTTCTGCTACAGTATACAGCAACAACTATTCGGTACCAACCGAATCCAGCACCAGATACTAAATTACCTTTCTTTATTTTATACTAATTAAATTCGGCACCAGATTGATCCAAATTAACTTGTACAATTTGCACCCCTACGTCACACTAAGGAACTGAGCCAGCCACGAGGGTCACACCTGGACAAAAAACCTGGGCCGGGCTAGCCTCAAATAACGCCGTGGGGGAGCGGGCCACCTTGCGTCCAGACCCAAGTCTCCTTGCCGAGGCGCCCTCGGACGGGGCGTACCGGGCCTCCTTATCTTGGGCGACAAAGCTTTGTATCCCTAGGTCCCGTTTGAGTGTCTTGAGGTACGATGGTAGACCCCACGGATCATGAGGGTAACGGCGTCCTGGAATTCCCGGGAAGTGACCACGCGAAACTTGGATGTCGAGAATACCCCTAGACCCACACCATGATTTGAGGGCAAATTTGTAACTTCCTTTCCGCCCATCTATAAATAGGGCCTTTGTAACAGTGGGAGGGGGATCAACTCCTTATAACTAATTCAGCTCTCAAGCCATGTGTCGTACCGATTCGGCGTGTTTGCTTCTTCACGGACTCCCCTTTGCATCCTCCGAGGCCGGAGGTCAACGTGTCCGACCGGGGTGCCCAGAGTTTGTTGTCTAATCTCGTATCTATTGTGAGCTGAAGTTGGATCACTGGACAGTGGACAGAAAAAAAAACCTCGATCCAACATTATTGGTCCAATCAACACAACCTACATCATTGCACTATGTACATCATCGCGCACACACTGCCGCTTCCAACCACAAGGACAGTTAACTATTATAGTTGGGGATCTTCATCATATACCCTCCCTTGAATTGGGGACCTTCCGGTTTTCATCTCATCAAGCAGCATGGGCCACTGAGGGCATATTGTGCAGTCAGTCCTTGGTCCTTGCTGCAATCCTTGCTCGTCGATCATTACCGTCATGCAAACCCAGTTAAACTGCCTTCAAATCCATCAGTAGCTACCTCTGCAAAGCCTTCTCCTCACACCTTACTCAAACGTGACGGGGTAGAAAGTCGTCGTACGTGCACCTCCTCCTCGAGGACATCAGCCTGGCCAGCTTCCCTTTGCAGAGCTCGAATCTCGCCGGCCGGTCGTCGTCGGAGCTCTGCACGGCCGCCGTTCTGCTCGGCAGCCCAAGCTGGCGCTCCAGCTCAGCGAACTCCTCGGCTCTCTGGATCACATGGTCGTAGCAGATGTACCTCCCGCCGGCCGTGTTGTTGCTCATCGCCTCGTACACCCGGACGTGCGCCTCTGCCACCGTCTCGACGTTCGCCGTGGCGAGCAGGCCTTCAGCAAGCATGGCATGGGCTCCTGCAGACGTTTAAAAAGCAAGTATGTCAGTGTGCTGAAAACCTCGTGCTGTTTTGTCCTCCCTCCGTTTCACGACATATATCAAGTTTGTACCTTTGAGGTATGCGATGGACGCGGTAGAGTTGCGGCGGCGGAATCCCGGTCCGGTGACCAGCGCAGGGCAGATGGTGACCAGTTTCAGGTCTCTTCCCCGGGCTGCCCTCCAGGCTGCCTTCTCCGCTGCCGTCTTGCCAAGTGCAAACCAGAGCTGAAAAGTTTCATTCTACATCATTAGATTGCTCAATTTTCCACAGAAAAAAGGTACAGTTGGTGGGTGGTAAAAATATGCATCCACGATTGCCAGTGCATATCTGTACCTCAAATTGACAAGAGTTGAAACCATGTATTCGGCGTGAAGTAAATTTTCGTGGATTTTTCTGGAAGATGGTTGTGTGGATTTTCAATGAACATTTTGGCTAAGCTTCACCGAACCATACTATGATATGAGAATATCACGCTATAATCTGAATGCGGACAAAAATGCATGCAATTGCAAACAGAAATTCTGCGCTGTAGAAAATACCCACCTTATTATCGCGGCAGAAGCTCTCGTCGCTCCAGCAGTTCTCGTCAATGATGGTAGGAAACCGTCTGTGATAAGGGTAATTTTGCCTCCACACACAGGCTAGTAAGGACGATGTGAAGACACACTTCCTGACGGACTCCGTCCTCACGCATGCTTCAATCACCCGCTCTGCGGCTTTGGCTTCCAGGCTTGCCATATGTTTCTGTTAAGAGTAAGATTGACAGTGAAAAGTTAAGTTCGTCACACAGTTTAATGCCGGTAAACATTTTAATATTCATGGGACTACTCAAAAATTAACTCCCAAGAATGTTGCTGAGAGGTGTTGTCGGAAAAAAAAGAATGTAGCTCAGAGACCACACAGTTCAAGGGTAAAAATCAACAAATGAATTGCCTTCACTACTACAAAAGAGGTTATATTAAATGCTTATATCACAAACGGTTCATACGAATAACCGTCTATGATATTTTCACAGACGGTTATTCATACGAACCATTTGTGATAATGCAAGACATCACAAACGATTCTTACTAATACTCCTCTGTGATAATTCACATACGGTTATTGATAAAAATTGTCTGTGATAATGGTAGACACCATAGGTGGTTATTTATTTAAACCGTCTGTGATATTTCACAGATGGTTTTTATTACAAACCGTCTGTGACAACTTCATTATCACCGACAGATTGTACAAAAAAACCATCTGTGATATGTTTCCCGCCTCATAACCTCCTAAAATTTCATAATCTCCTGCCCGAGATGAATTTGAGTCTGAGTAGGATTTCGTTTCGAGATGTCTTTACTAAAACGGGCATAACTTTTACATACGATGTCCGTTTTCGATGTTTTTGTACTCGCTAAAAAGCTAACGACGAACCCGATCCAAAATAACTTGCTTGCGTTAGTCGCCCTCTAAGACCTGCAAAATCAGCCATCTTTAGCCCCAAGTTTTGTATTGCAAGTTTTCGATTTCTGTTTTTGCCAAAAAAAATTTATCTTTTCTTTGGAATTTGGGATTTGCCTCAATTGCAAAGTTGTAGATCTCATCGAAACCTTTTAAACGAGTATATGTAAGCCATATAAAACTTTGCTATTTCATGTTTTGAGACTAGTTGTTTAAATTGTACCCACCCACACACACATATATATTGCAATTATATATCACAGACAGATTGTAATTCAAACCATCTATGATAATTATGTATCATAGACGGTTTATGATTCAAACTGTCTGCGATAATTATATCCCTGACCGCTGGGCCCATCGATCCTCCCTAACCCAATCCTAGCCAATAGAAACCCACTAACCCCTATCCCACAGATCGTAGCTCCACCTCTCCGTCCCCGCGCCAAAAAAAATTTGCACTCACACCTGTCCCTCCCATAAAAATTTGCACTCACACCTGTCCCTCCCATATAAATACTCACCCAAACCCAACCTCCTCCTCGTCCTGTATGAAGCAGACGACGCACAAGTCTACGGGAGGTAAGGCGCCGCGGAAGCAGTTGGCTACCAAGGCGACATGCAAGTTTATGAGAGGCAAGACACCGTGGAAGAAGCTGACTACTAAGGCGGCACTCAAATCAACGTCGGCGATGGTGGGCGTCAAGGACATCTGTCTCGCACGCTGCATCAAGGGCGAGAGGGCCTAGGCATAAAGGCTTCGTCGGCGCGGTTGAGGTTCTACTGTCTACTAGGATCTTTGTCTTTTCTCTGTTCTTGTCATGTTTAAGAGTTAGATTCGTAGGATTAGGATATATGTTCTTTTTATGTTCTTACTATGCTAACTAGATGGGTAACCTACTCGTTATCTTGTGATATTGTAATAGTAGATTCTAATTTTAATATAAATGGAATGTGTTGCTGTGTTTGTTGTTGTATTTGCTTATTTTCAGATGGCATAGTTAACATTTCTTAAGACTAGCCGAAAAATAGAAAAAAAAAATAGGTATAGAATAAACTATCACCGACGGTTTTGTGGTATAAACCATCTATGAAGGATTATCACAGATGGCTCGAACCAAAAATCGTTTGTGATACTCGCACATCACAGACGGTTGGAAAAATATCATAGACAGTTCTATATATCAACCGCTTGTGATACTCGCCCATCACAGATGGTCGGTAGCTAGAACCGTCTGTGATGTATGAGTATCACAGACGGTTTTTGGTTTGAGCTGTCTATGATAGTGTTCTTCACATATGGTTCTACTTACAAACTATCTGTGTTGTGATTATCATAGACGGCTTATAAACCGTCTGTGATGACCTCCGATTATCAGTCATATAAATTCAGACGGTTCAGAGAATCGTCTGTGATAATAGTTCTAAACCGTCTATAATAATATTTTTTGTAGTAGTGTTTGCCTAGTGCCTACTAGGCTACTACAGATAAATTTCAAACCGTGAAGTGATTGAGCTAGCGCAAGGTAAGCAATCAGCAACTGATACGTAAAGCAATTAAGCTACCAAAATATAATGTTGACTCCCCTAAAATGTGTAGTGTGGATGAGGCACCGGAGAAAAAAAATGTAACAGCGATCTCAATGTCTGTACTAGAGTATTCCACGAAATAACGTGCATTGAATGGCCTCCGTAATGGGGATGAGCAATCAACATTTCAACACATGGGGAATGTTTCCCGTGACAAGTAAAAGACGGTTGCTGCTGGCGACGACTTGACATAGGAAACTCAAGAGATGTTTATTAGGTACTAGCATATTAGCTAGCATACAAAATTAGTAGCACGTAAACTGGAAGGGTTTTAAAGGCTCTTATCTATTTTCTAATTGCGTTGGTTAAAACAAATACGTCTATCGTCGATACGAGACTGGACAATAAACTTGTAAACATCTTCGGTCGGGTTTAAAGACTGCCGAAGATACGAAGAGACTCAAACGAGATATACACACCAATGTCCAAGTGTATTTAATATAAGTATTTAGGGTTACAAGAATGACCTCTCTCTCCTATTATAAATGGTCCTATTTATAGATAGGGAGAGGAAGGTACGTAAATTTACAAGTTTGCTCTTGAGGTCTAGCTTACTCATAGGGATATCTTCGTCTTTTATCCCGCGTGGGTCCCGCCATGTCCGAGACTCCAGGGTCGGTCATGGGTCCCGCTATGTCCGAGACTCTGGGGTCGGTTTGTGGTTGGCTCCGGACCTCTCCAGGGCTGACTTTGGACCTCAAGATTGGCTCGTGGTCTCCGCCGAGGTTGGCTCGCGGACTCCGCCGAGGTTAGTTTGTGGAACTTACCGAGGTTGGTTTCCAATGGGCACCGTCGCTCCTAGGCTATTGTGGGCCTAAGGTGGCGCAGAGACCCTCCCCAGCGACGTCGTTCTGATCACGGCTCCACCGCACTGAACTGAGTGAATTCGGTGGTTGAATTGTCCAACTGGCGTTGCTATGGTGGCGTTGCTATGTCAACTCCCATCACACTTAGAAATTACCAATATCTGTTCCAGATGGTAAACCTGGCCTCCTCGCTTGGACAAGTGATTTCTGTCACTGAATTAGCTGACTGGGTCGATGGGCGTGCACCTATCAATGGTGTGTTGGACAAGCCCGGGTTCATGGATTAGATAGGTGCAGATTAACCAGACTAAATTGATAGCACTTGCGTAGGGGACTATTACCCATCGCAATTGGGGGACTTCAGGTCACTCATTAGGCATTAGTGTTGTCGGAATGGCAAGATGTCAAAAAGGTAAGGGCGTCAGCAAGGTACAGCTGGAAGGTCTAAAGAACACTTGTTCAGAGAAAGCTCCTTAATTTTGGCCTTTCAGCTTTTAAAAACTGCTTTTTAGCTTTTCTACAGTAACTAACTTTTAAACAGAATATTTTTCAAGATAAGTTCTACTAGTTAATTGTAGTACATATTTTACTGACTTCATTTATATCGGCAAAAACCATACGTGAGTTTTTATTACTTTGTAATCTCTCATACAAACAGCCCAAAAACCACAAGCCACAGCCAAAAATCACAACTCGCAGCTAAAAAGAACAGGCCAAGGGTTCATAGTGAGTGGCGTGTTCATAGTGTTCCTAGTGTTCATAGTGTTCCTTCTAGTCTAGCCTCTTCCTACATATCTTTGCCTTTTTGCAACTAACAAGACACAGACTCCTAAACAGAATCTGTACTTCCAAAGGTAGAAGTTGGTGAGTGCGTACTGAAGACATTGTTTTTTCACCTGGTCAGCACATAGGGCATCTACCACTCTTCATACGTTGAGGTAGAGCTGGGACTTGGGCCGTGCTTTTTTGGGTCAGCCCAAAGCACGGCCAGCCCGGCACGGCCCAAGCACGACACGGCACGACACGTGGCGGGCCGTGCCGGCCCGGCACGAACCGTGGGCCGGGCCGGGCCGGGCCTGGCAAACCGGCACGGTGGGCGGCACGGCACGGCAGATCGTGCCGTGCTTGGGCCGGCACGGCATGGGGGAGCACGGCAAGCACAAGCGGCACGGCGGGCACGCCGGCGCCAGTGGCCGGGCCGCCTCGGCCTCTACCTCGCCTCCCCCAGTCCCCCTCCCGTCGACATCTCTCACGGTCATCCCATTCCCAGATTCCCCACAAGGCCACAACCACAACCCATCACACACATCAGAGCAGAGAGAGGGAGTAGAGGGGAAGGAGGTGTACCGGTCACCGGGGCTCGGACGAGTGGACGATGGCCGCAGGAGGAGGAGCGGTGTGGCCGCAGCAGCTCCGGCGCGAAGACACCCGGCGACGGCGGCTCAAAGAGCGAGCCATCGATGACGAACTCGTCGCCGCCGCCCCAGTCGCCGCCCGACCATCTGCCGCTAGTGGGCTCGCCGTCGGAGTAGTCGAGGTCGCCGTCGCTCGGAGCAACTGTAGGCCAGGGGAGGAGGGGGAGGCGGCCGGGGGGGGGAGGGGGCGGCCGGGGGGAGAGGGGGCGCCGGGGGAGGAGGGGACGGCCGGAGGAGGAGGGAGGCACCGGGGGAGGAGAGGGCGGCCAGGGGAGGGAGGGAAAGGAGGCGGAGGGGGAGGAGGGGGCGACCGGGGGAGGAGGGGGGCGGCGGGGGGGAGAGGGGGCGTCCGGGCGAGGAGGGGGTGGCAGGGGAGATCTGGGGAGGAGGGGAAGGAGGGGGCGGCCGGGCGAGGAGGGGGCGGTGGGGGAGATCTGGAGAGGAGGGGGCGGCGGCGTGGAGGGGGCGGCCAGGCGAGGAGGGGGCGGTGGGGGAGGTCTGGAGAGGAGGGGGCGGCGGCGTGGAGGGGCGGCGGGGGAGATCTGGGGAGGTGGGGGCGGCGGGGAGGAGGGGCGGCGGGGGAGATCTGGGAAGGAGAGGGGCGACAGGGAGATCGGGGCGGAAATCGGGGAAGGAATGAGTTGGGCGGCGACGTAGGATTTTAGGGTTAGGGTTTTTAGATATTTTGCGATTTAGTCCTTTAGGTTTTCTGAAATCTACGAATAGGTTTTTATCTATTTTTATTTTTTCTGTTCTAGCCCTCGTAAATTCTAATTTCATCACGAAAAGATCATATACATCCGCTGTGACATGTACATCTATACAAAGCAGTCCTTAGAATGCCAAATTTGAAGATTGAGTTAGGTTTTGGAGATGTGAATGTGTGATGTATATATATATGAGATGAGGAGAAAGATGAGGATTATTGGATCTTAATATAATGAATGAAAAAAGTGACTGAGATATGCTGTGATTTAGGCTGAGTTCATTTTGCACTTGTGATATAAGGTGTCTTTTGTTGTTCTTCATTTTTGCACTTTGTGATATAAGGTGTCTTTTATTGTTCTTTCTTAAGAAATATCATCATACAAAAATAATGAGTATTTTTAATGTTGCTCCTCCTTAGGTCACCACCACCGAACCCAATGTCGCATCCTCACGAATTTCTTACTTCTTTGTGTAAAATCATAGGGCTGGACTGCTGGAGAAGAAGATCAATCAAATCAACATATTCTAACATATATTATAATTTGACAACATAGCTCACCCCATTGTGATTTTATTTTATGTAAGCAAATTACTACTACATGTGCTTCTAATTCTAACATAGCTTCCTTCACCGACTGCCTTTTTAATTCGAGCAATTGATGAGATAACCACCCCACGTATGTTACAATTAATCATTATGTAAACAGAGAAATATTGTTATTGGTGTGTATTCCAAGTAGTTACTAAATGTTTCAGAAACTATTTAAAATTGATTTCTTAATTATAGTACGCTGCACTCATGACTCTCCTTGAGCTTTTCTATTTTACTAGTTGGGCAGCTCTATGCTAGATTGTCGGGCAATGAGCTAAACGTCCACGTACGCCACAGTCCAATTTGCACCAAGATATGCATACCATTGGACTAGATGACCAAGTTCGGAGGTAGAATGGCATGAGACAATAGTATTGAATTTTAAGTAGATTTTTAATAAGGCGGGTACAAGAGAAAGGAAGATGGCGGCCACTGCTACCATTGTCGCCGTCGCTTTCGTCGTGTATAGTTACTTTGGGCTAGGCTTGGGCTGACACGGCACGAACGCCGGCACGGTGGGCTTTGGGCCGTGCTTGGGCCTGGCTGAAGACGAGGTGGGCGGGCACGGCACGACACGACGGGATGACTGGGCCGAGCCGGCACGACACGAAGCGGCCCAAAGCACGGTGGGCCCGGGCCGTGCCGGCACGGCCCAATTCCCACCTCTACGTTGAGGGCATGCTTCAAACACATGAATTTTATAAAAATCTTACAGGGCTCAATTCATTTTTCGCAGGAACATGAAAAAAATTTCGTGTTTCAAACGGGACATAGAGTGAAGCACTTGGAAAAGAGAGCAAGGAACGTACCATGTACTATATTTAACAATGTGACCAGCAAGGTCTTAATTTAACTTTTCATGGTAGGATTAACAATTAACGTAAGTGAAGCACACCACACTGGCCAACGATGCCGTAATGGATTACCATGACCATGTAGCAGCATCAGAATATCTTTTATTAAGGGGGCGTTTTCTTGAGCCGTAGTTTTTAGCTATAAGTAATTAATCTAATAAATAGTGATTGTTTAAAGAAGTTAAAGCTAAAAATATATCAGAAAAACAAAAAAAACAGACCTAACTATCTAGAAAAGAAGGCAACTATAGGCGAGAACCTGTGACACATGTTAAGGCGTCTCAAACAGGACCTCACAAGATATTTCTAAGGCATTAGTGTCTCCACGTCACCACGTGTAGTGCGTTTCATTTTGCAGATGGCCATGGGGACGTCAACTCTTGTGCTCAACTGTGTTAACGTTTCTCTGGCATTATACCCTACTGCTCGTATCAGGCATTAGGCTTCTTTTCGGTTTCTAGAAGCCTCTTTTTAATTTTTTTTATAGTAACTAGTTTTCAAATAAAGTATTTTTAAAAAAATAGATTCTATAAATTAATTATAGTATATATTATAGTAACTTCATTTATATTGATCAAAACTATATACGAGTTTTTGTTACTTCATACTCTCTCTTATGAATAACTCAAAAGTCATAAATCGCAGCTAAAAACTATAAACTGAAACAAAAAGAACATGTTCCATTAATACCTAAAATGACCTATCTCTGCTGCCCTTAATTGTCCCAGAAAGGCCGTTTTGTGTCAATTCAGTGTTTAATTGCGCCTACACCAACCATTCAATAAGACTATGGATCCATTTGTATTGACCTTGATTTATGGCTTCTGTTTAGAGAAATCAAAACTAATACAAACGTCTCAGTTTTTATAAACCGTTTCAATCAACCACTAATATTCATTAGTCACTACTATAAGCCACGTTGTAATGCACTATATATTTTATTATATCACAATTTCGTAAGTCGTATGGTGGTCCGAATGTTGTAGCACCTTGCATTGCACCGTCGTTTGCTTTCTTTCTTATATAATACACTCAGCAAAAAATCAAAAGTCATAAGCCAATACGAACATCTCAAATTTTATAAACCGCTTCTATCAATCGCAACTATTCATCAATAACTACCATTTATTAGCTAAACCAACAACCATCAGAAAAAGTCAGTAGAATAGGCCCTATCTTTCTTTGATCCTACACCAACCATTCAATAAGACTATCTTTGATGTTTAGTTGCGCCTTGTGTTGGATGGGATCATGGGAGTATACCTTCCACCACTGTCCTCCTCCTTGTCTATTTGACTAGACAACTGCTATTTCATTAGCTAGCCTTAGGTTGTGATCAAAATGGCTGAAAAGCCCGTGGCTTATGGCTGAAAACACTGTAGCTGGCTGAAAAAAGCACTGTAGCTGACAGAGGCTTATTTACCATAATTAAATTTAAAAAAATTTAAAAATAGAAAAAACATATTAGCCCATCACGTATAATGTAAACAAATACGAGGAAAAAAAGAACCGGTAAAAAAACTCAAAAAAAAGCCAAAAGTTCAGAAAAAGACGAAATTTATGAATAGTGCAAAAATAAGCTGAAGCCAAAAGCTCAAGCCATATTGATCACACCCTTAATAATGTAGGAATTTCTTGCCTCGCACAAATTTCCCAGTCTATCAACTGCAAGCCCTAACCAGTTTGACTTTGAAATCTTCATGTGTGCAAGTGCAAATCTTGTGTTTCACGCATGTTTCTTCTTTTGCTTTGAACCAAACGAAATAAATGAAAGCAGAGCTACTTGCCCTTGCCTGCTTTTCTGTGATTTGTACCATGAAGCTTTTCTAACGTGACAACTTCAGGGGAAACAACTCCAGAGGTAGTAGCAGTAGTAGTAGTTAAGGAGTTTGGTATGCTCACCGTGTAGCCGGACATGCCGCCCGGATCCACGAACGCTGAGGTGTGGAACACGCCGGCGCAGCCGTCGAACGCCCGGTGCAGGCTCTCGGGGTCCACAACGTTCGCCATCACCGTGCACACCCCATCCCTGCCATCCTCGCCGAACATCTCCATCTCCCTCAGCTTGTCCAGGTCCTCTGCCAATAGCACAGTGCCAAAACTTGTCAAAATTCACAATCAAAACTGTCTGCAGATGGAAAGTATTGTTTCTATGCCATTCAATTTATAAAAGTTTAAGACGGGCATCACTGCATAAATGACATAGTCAAACTGATCTTTGCAATCCTTCACTTCTGATAAGTCACGGTTACATCAAGAGGATTAAACTAAGTCACAGCTACATCTATTTTTCTTTTATTTGTTTTTTAAAAAGTCATGGATACATCTCTTCTGATCAGTCTCCATAAAAGTTCTTTCAGTAAACTAACGTGGATCTTAGCCAGGATTAACTTTCGGTTATCACATGATTGATGATGACGCAATAAGGATAAGAATGCTAGGAAGGCTACTTAAGCAAATAGCAACTACTCCACTCATACACCCTTCTTCCCAACTGGCTTCATCACCAGAACAACAAAAATACCAAAGTTAGTTACTATCATTAGCACAGTCATACGGGACGATTTGTATTCGTTACTATCATTAGCACAGTCATACAGGACGATTTGTATTCTTCGCACAGTCAAATGAAACAGTACAAAAAAAGGACACCGTTCGTTGTGCGTGTGTTTTCCATCAGATTAAAGAGGTCGACGGAGGCTTTGGATCTTATTGCGATGCGCTCGAAATTTTCCTCGCCCATCCTAATCTTACCCACCGTTTCTTATAGAGGACAATTGGTGCACATAACGCACAGCGAATGATAGTACTAGCAAAACGGCTAATGGACGATACAGTGCGCGTCAGAAAATGACTCCAGATAAGCTAGCATCAGTCGAGTTTTCCAGATGGCCCATTGTGCATACTGGGAAGTTGGAGTGAACCTATCAGGAATCCAACGCTCTTGTCCTGTCCTACTTCTCCAAATGAATTATAGGACCATTATTGCTCGTTTGTCGAAAAGGTCTTCTGCTTTCTTGCTAGGGAATTAAGGGAACGGCAATGAAAGATTTTGGTTCAGGGAAGGTACATACTAACTACACACTACTACTTGCCCAACAGTTTGCTAGCTGATGTGACAGATCAAAAATCTCCGCACAAAATTTGGCTCAACTAAGTTAAGTTGACAGATTAGTAGCACATGGTTAAAATGGGTGGCAGAATTGGAGCACCAGCCGAAAACTAATCATGATGTAGCTGACCTGAAGATTTCCCTTGTCAAAAAAACACGGTGCTGCAGTGGAAAATACAGTCTTTTCTGCGAGTGTTTGTTTTGTGGAATAATTCATCACCAACTGGACGAGCCATACAGAGACTTGAGAATTTTGATCAGTTTCCACCATCAAAGCAACCGATTGACCAATAGGAAGGTGCGAACAGGAAAAGCAGGGGAAAATTTCAGGAAACGCCATACGCATGACCTGATGGGCAAACCAAACTAACATGAATGTGCAAACTAACATGAGGTCTAATTGTGAGGATAAGTACTACTCCGTGCAGTATAATACTGCTGATAGTTTTATATGATCAACGTTCAATGTTCAGCAGATAGATGGTTACGTTCAACTACTACCGTACATGCACACTAATCCAACCTGTTAGCATTTTTTTTCCTTTATTTTTTCTTGGGCAAGCAAGTTAGATCGACCATTTTTTTTCCACTTCTCTTTTGCATGTTTATTTTTTCTTGGGCAAGCAAGTTAGATCGACCATTTTTTTTCCACTTCTCTTTTGCATGTTTATTTTTTCTTGGGCAAGCAAGTTAGATCGACCATTTTTTTTCCACTTCTCTTTTGCATGTTTCTTTCGGTCATTTACTAGTAGATAAGTTGATTTGATTCACAGAGAGAAATAATCATCATTAGGTAGACTCCCCCGGTAGAAAAAAGGGGCTTACGTGACAGTGTGAAAGCTACGTGTGATATGACGTTACCGTGTCTGTGCATAGGAAATGGCTATCATAACAACCGTCGTGAGAAAACTTCATAAAATCGGACGTAGTGCAGTAGGAGCTACTAGCTAGCTAGTGCTTGGTTATGTGACGAATTGGTGACGCAATGCACCAGTCCAAACCCAGTGCACCGGTAGGTGGCACGGTGCCATCCCCAACAACACTTGCAGGACCCAGAACATTATGCTAAAAGGAGATCATTTAAAATGGCAATAAGCCACTGGGCTTATAAGTTAAATTCATAGTAAGAACTAACAAGCAAACTTGTTAAGAGAAAGCAAGGCCATTGTCGCTGCTCTAAGTGTGCACGGGCTTCTTCTTTTAGCTTTTAAAAACTAATTTTTAGTTTTTTTATAGTAACTAAATTTTAAACGGTGTCTTTTTAATATAGTCTACAAGTTAATTATAATATATATTGTAATAATTGTATTTATATCAGTTAAAATCGTATATAAGTTTATACTACACTGTGCTTTTACACACGAATAATCTAAAAACATAAACCGCAGTTATAACCATAAATCGAAATAAAAAAATAGGCTCTAAATACTTAGCAATGTGATTCACATCTCTGTGAATCACGCGTGGATTCACACCGGTGAATGGAGGCTTTGTGAACAGGAAACGACGGGGAGTACTCAACTCCGCCAAGGTGCGAGGATGCATCCGCACATGTAAGGTCGGGAAAAGAACGTCAACTCGGTAATGAGTTTTTGGGAGCTGCTTTTGCTTCTAAAAAGCCAAAAATCAATAAAGGGGTGAAAACCAGAAGCTGCTTTTTCAGAAGCAGCTACTTTTGGGTAATACAGTTTTGAAAGCACCTTGGACCCTACTTTTAGCTTTTGGCTTTCTGCTTTTTGAAATGGTGAAAATAGAGAGCTGTTTCACAGTTGTTTCAAGGAAAATAGAGATAGGAGGTAAGTTTTATATTTGTTTGAACCAAACAGCTTACAACTTTTCCATAGCCCACAACCTACAGCAGCTTTTCCATAGCCCACAACCTACAGCAGCTTTTCCACAGCCCACAGCAACTTTTTCAGAAGCCACAGCTCAACCAAACACACCCTGAGACCCGCGTGTCAGCTGCTCAGAAAACCACCCAACCACGGAAAAGGGTAAACGGTGAAGAGAAGCTGGGCGTGGCTCTGGCTGACCTTGGGTCTCGAGGGCGAGGCGCACGGTGTAGCCGTGGCGGAGGAGGCGATCGACGACGGCGAACCCGACGAACGATATGCCGCCGGTGACGCAGACGGTGCGCGGGCCGGCCGCGCCCCCCTCGCTTCCTGGCGCGCGCTTGAGGTCGGCGTCGCCGGCCGAGCGGAGCCACCCGGCCCCGGCGGCCGCGCCCCCGTGGAGCAGCGCGGCGCGCATTTCCTCCACCTCGGCCTGCATGCTCTGCGTGCTCCGCAGGACGCCCATGCCGCCGGACCGCCCGTGGCGGCGCGCGCTGCTGCTGCGCCCGCGCCCACGCCCGCACGTGTCCTTGCAGCGGCCTGCTCGGGTTCCCCTGCCTCTCGTTGGGGGAGTGGTTTGCAAGTGTCAGCTGTGGGGTGGGTCGGGTGCGCGTAGCGAGACGTGGATAAATAGGAGAGGGGGGCGCACAGCCTCGCACTCGCAGCTCGCTGTTGTCGCGCGGTTTGGTTTAGGTAGGCAGAACTCTGCGCGCTCTGGGGTGGGTCGTTGGGCCCGGCGGTCAGCGAACCGTGCTAGGGGAACTTGGAGTCGCATGTGCCGCTTGGCTCGATCGCCGGGGGGGGGGGGGGGGGGGGGTTGCCTTCTTGACAAGATTCGTGGAGACGGGCGCGCGGTGGTAGTTGTGCTGCGCGGCTGGGATCGCTTGGCCGTTCCGGTCTGACGGTCTAGCCTTGCGTGGTAAGTTGAGAGGACGAAGCAGGCTCAGCCAACCAATCTCCTCCGATTATTTTGTCCTTGTTTAGAACCTTCGATTTTGTTTCCTGTGATGGCGATGACTGACCATGATCGAGCACGAGACTTTGAAGCTCTTAACATTTATGAAAGGACACTTTGGAACTCTTCGTGCCTTGACATCCCACGTCTCTGCTTCGAGAAATTTAGCAGGCTGCATTGCCCCTTAAGACAAAAGGGAGGCAGCTTTGAGTGTATAACCGATCAGTTACCACGGAAATTTCGGATCCTATCGGTTTCTATGAAATACTAGCTGGATATACGGTGAGAGTTAAATAATCCATAGTAAATAGCTTACTATCTGTCAGAACAAAGTTCAGTCATAGCCTCCGAGTATATTCCTAATTGGAAAGTATGCACTACTTCACGTTAGACATTAATTACCTACCAATCAAAGGGTTCAAGAATTAACATATGGACCTCCTCACCTGGCTAGTAGAAATGTCTATTATGTACAACTAGTATAGTGCCCGTGCTAACGCTACGGTAAAATACAAAACAAGATAAAATTTGTAAAAAATAAAACGAACAATCAGATTCATTAAGATTCACGTCTCATATATTGTATAACCAAATAGTTTTGTCACATAATGAATGTCACATAAATACGTGACCGGTCGGAACCACCCAACACGCAATGCTCAAAAGCCTACGACCGATTCCCAGGTCTTGCGACCGCTTCGCGAGCGAGACCATACGACCGGTTAACAGAAGCTACGACCGTTTATCGCGTGATTTAAGCTACGACCGTCTCATATAACAATGTGTGCACAAGCCATACGACCAGCTCCCACATGCTACGACCACCCAGAAGACCGTACGACCGACTCCCAGACCAAACGATCGATCCTACAGGTCACACGACCACTTACCAGGTATCTACGACTACGTTCAAGTCTTCCCGGGCGCAGCCGACCGCATACGACGACCTCACAGCGAAGTCGCAAGCTCGAGCGCCGACTTCCGACTGCAGACTACGGTAAAATATAAAAAGATAAAATTTATAAAAAATAAAACGAACAATTCAAATCATACGCAATAAAAGCAGCAACAGAAGCCTACCACAATACCAGTTCAAACAGTAACCATTCCTCAAATGAACTCATCTACTTGACTGGATGACAAAGGCAACAAAACTAATCAAACACTAATTCAGACCCTAATAACACATCGCTTAGACTCAGCCTCCCTAACAAATCAACAACCACCCGCGGTGGCAAGGCTTCGACCAGAACATAGCATTCAAACGTTCACATAATAATCACATTGCATATGCATAAAAATATGAGACGAGTTAAATAAGACGGAAATTTTCTTGAGAAGCACCACCTGAAAGAAAATGTGAATTCAAGTTCTCGAATCTTCCCGTTTGATAAGTTAGTACCCTTTTCTTCATCAGCAACGAACTTGCCTAATTCAGATGCAATGAAACTAAACAGATCCTGAAAAGTGGATAATGAATAACATCAAATCTAAATCTCACATAGTAACTAAATTCCGAACATATATACTTACAGAAGAGCTCCCTGACATCAAATGTGGTGGAATGGTGACTTCTCTGGACTCACGGTTAACAACATGCTTCTCATTGCCACCCAGCTGCACCTTCAAGACGCGGAAATTTGTTCCTCCTAGGTCCAATCCATAAAACAATCCTTCCTCTCTCCTAAATTGAGTATCATAAAAGTAAGCAGCCTAATAATTCTAATGGTGTGCAGAGGTTAAACGTAAATTTGCCCATTGAAATCTGCAATCTTCACCATCAGCTAACCTGAAGCCCGATAAAATACCACATGAATGGATCATACTTTAATGCTGTCGACACAGTAAGGAGTTGGTATTTCTATTTTGTAATGACCCATACATCCACATCCATGAGTTCAGTCGAATGGTCATCTTATTCTGGTCATTCCATTAACAGGCGCCCTTATTTTATTATGCTCAATTATAATATCATATGACCATAGTCTCTGATGTAAGCATCTACATCGATAAAATCAACATAAACAGCATATTGTTAATTTTTCCTCAATAAGATGACAATGATCACAAGGAATGACCTGTTTAAAGAGAATGATTTTTCAGACAGCATGAACGAAAAGCTCAATAGGTGCTCCTAGAAATATTTTGTTTTTCTTCTACTGTTATTTAAATAATCAAAAAACAAGAATCAAGAGACCAGAGCTTCCTCTGATCAGACAAAGCACAAGACGACACAGCAGCAGCGACAATATCTGAAAGAAACAGGAAAAATAAGTAAATGTGTGCTATTTCACATAAGGAATAAATTAACAAAAAGAGATGGAATTCCTCTTTTGTTTTGAAATAGCATACCAATATTGACACAAAATGAGCAAGGACATTTAAGTATAAGCAGAAATCATCAAATTGAAGGCAAAGTTAGGGCTGAACCTCGAGGCCTAATTCACAAGCCATTTTCGCAACCAAAGCAGCTCCCAGCATTACATTAGGATTTGATGTGTTAGTGCAACTGGTGGTAATCTGATTATTTATTCTTTTTGATATAACAGAACAAAAACTCAGAATCAAATTGAGCTAACAAACAAGCCTATGTTAAATTATTAACTAAATGGCAGTAGAAATCAACTTACAGAAGGTTTACCTTAACTGAAGGTGGAATATCAGCAACCAGCTGCGCAACAGCACCAGCACCACCCAGTCTGCTCATGCTTAAAACCTACCATCACAGAAGCAAGGTTCTATCAAACAAGTAAAAACACAAACAGTGGTTTATGCTTCATAGATAATAGCACACTGAACTGTACCTTTTCTTGAAGCCTCAGGAACTTCACATAATCAAGGATCTCATCTAGCATAGCTGCTCTATCTGTCTGCATGGTTTAAAAGAAGACATAAGAATTACTTGTTGTTGTCACCTTTTGATGTTACAAAGTAACTGAACTCTGTATTTGGTGATTATAAAATCATGTATTGTTCTAAATATTTATATAATCCAAGGATGCATGCTTGCTTATCTCAGAAGGGGAGGCATACTATACATACATAGCATGGTTCTTGGTGAGATAGATAATAATAAGATCTTTTAAAGAAGAAAAGTTATTTGTCAAAACAACAAGAAGCACAAAAATAATATAATATTGTCAGCACATCATGACTCCAGACCACTTGCTGAAATTCTGTCGATGGCAGGCATGTGAACCACAGAAGCCTTTATCTTTATAATAACATCTACAAGTATACTAAACATTATTACCTTGTTTGTATTGGGGACCAATTCCTGTAGAGCCCTCATCCTTTCCGCTATTCTCTCTCTTCTTAGCTGCATTAGAACAAAATATGGGTCAAAATACTGCATAAACACCTAGCAGAGTCGTAAAATAACAAATGGAAAGTGAGAAAATACAGCCTAAAGTAAGGCGGACATTCATATACATAAGCACAACATAGAAAAAAAAGATAAACAGGACATCGCCATTGATGCCCCAGTTCCATTTTATTTGAAACTGAGTTCCAGTTTCATAAGCACAACATAGAAGCAGCAAACAAAATTCTACAACTGCTAGAAACATGATGTTGAAGTTCAAAGTAAGCAGCCTACCTTAAAGCAGTAATATTCTATAGCTAGATGGTACTAATTACATCACAGGATTGCAACATGACATATGAATCGTCAAAAGGGGGAGACTTCTATTCCCTCCGTCCCGCAATATAAGTCGTCATTTTTGAAAAGCGTCGTCTCACAATATAAGTCCATTGTGGAGGTCAAATGTGTAATTATTACAATATTTCCACTATATATCCTTACTTTAATGCTAAAAAATAAGTGAGTAGTTATAGTATGCCTTTAATAGAGTTATGTATGGTCCAGTAGTATTAACTTTTTTTTAAATTTAATGTTTCTTTGGCCTGTGTGCATGGTGGGCTTTTGACTTATGAGCCTTAAAGGAAACGGCAAATTCCTCTGCCAAATGGCCGCCCATCATCTAACTAACGCAACTGCCCTTTTTAAAACCTGTAATAACTTGCCCAGCAAGAGAATGTATTCAATATGGCAACATAGACGCTCAGTGCCAAGTTGAAGCTGATTGCCCAATCACACTATGCAAGGTAGGACATGGGACAAAATAATTGCCTGTGTATATGGAACGCGGCGCTTAGGAGTCACAAATCTAGCTCTAAACAATGCGAAGCTCCGCACCAAAAACTAATTAACCCCTGATCCCCTTGCAAACGGCATGGATGCGTTAAGCTACGAGAGTTCAACCGCAGGAACGGATTTCATTACCCTCTCGGCGATGCTGTGGGGGTCAGTCGCCTGCCCTCGACGTGCCCGCACCTTCGGCCTCGGCGCCGGCGGCTGCGTCCCAACGGCTGCCCCGCCCTGCTTCAACTGCTGCACGTGGAACACCTGAAACCCTCCACAAGCACCACAATTAGCACCAGCCCTGAGAATTCCCAACTAAAACATGCACGATTTTTTAGTCTCCGCTGCAACAGGGTACCTGGGGAGGCGGGCTGGCGCGGACGTGCGGCGGCTGCACACCACCGCCGAACACCGGCGGGAAGAGGCCGGGGAGCTGCACGGTCTCCCGCTCCTGCAGAGGCGAGCGAGAAGCTTACCACATAGCACACCACACGCGCTCCGGTTCCACCCGACGAGGAGCGAGGTGGGGGGAGCCAACGCAAAAGCCTAAAAGGCGGGGAAAGTGGAGAGGGCGCTCACAGCCTTGCCGCCCTCGGCGTCGTCGCCGAGGCGATTCCCGCTCCCAGACGCCTCGGACGCGGCCGCAGCGTCGAGGCTGAGAGCGAGGGAGAAAGGCTGGTCACCGGCGGGGCGGCCACCGGCCCCGGCGGTGGAGAGGGAGTTGGTCAGGGAGAAGAACTGGTCGAAGAAGTCGTCCTCCGGGGCCTGCGGCGGCTGCCCGGCCATGCCCCGCGACGTGGTGCCCGGCAGCGGGCGAGAGGAGGAGGAAGGGGAGGAGGCGAGGGTGGCGCGGCGGCGGAGGAGGAAGGGGAGGAGCGATGGAGGAAGGGGAGGAGCGCCCGATCCGGCGGGATCCATCCGAGAGCGCGGAGACGAGGCGAGCACGAAGGCGGCGATCTGGGTGGGAGGCTAGGGTTTGGGGCGGAGCGCAGGGGGAGGGGAGGGAAGAGGAGGGAGACGCCGTTTTTCCGGTACCCCCAGCAGGAATTGGGCGCAGGGGGCGGTGCGTGGGCGCGGGGTGGGGTACTGGTTGAATGATGATGCAGATCCATTGAAGGATGATCGTCGGATATGGTTGAGTAAAGAGAGAGAATAGAGGAGAGTTAATCTGGTGCGGACGTTTTTAGGATGGTGTAATTCTGAGTGCATATTGTGATGTGGACGTAGTTAAGGTCATGACTGTGGAGCAGGTAATTGTTGGGTGGATGTAGGATAATTTGAAGTGGTGGATTATTAGTTTAGATTAGATAGATAGATAATATAAAAAGCACAAGATTGATTAAACCATTTGTCACCTAACCATGTTAATACCCTCCTCTCCTAATGGTTAGATCAACATAATCCAATGACTAATATTATAAGTTAGTCCTGTCATCTGAATGTCTACACTGTTTATTCAGTTCATCCAACGCCCACGATTGCAAGTTGGTCTTGCCAATCCCGCTACCTCATGCGTTCGCATGCCCCGGGCACCCATGCCTCACGCCGCGCCCCCCAGCAATCATGGCCCTGCATCACGCTCGCAATCCATCGGCACCGCCCTAATGCTCCGCGCTCCCGCGATGCCCTCTGATCCATCACTCCGCCCTACCCCCATGCTCCACCTCTCCGCACCGCTCCACCCCGCGCCGCCACACCTCCCCTCTCTGCCGCTCCGCCCCCACTCCGCCTCATGCTTTGCCTCCCTCTGCTCCCGCTCTGCCCCCGTGCCACCGCTGCTTCCCCTCCGCTCTCGCCCGACCTCCTACTCCATCGCTCTGTCACTCTCCGCCCCTGCCACCACCCTCTGTTCCCGCGCGCGCCCCTGCGCCGCCACACTCCGCACTCCACCCTACTTAGCTCCCACGGCGACGCTTCGCCACACTCCGCCCCCTCCAGTCTGTGCCATGTGCCCCCTCTTCCGACACCCGTGCCCTGAGCTCCTCCTCCAGTCCGACAACGCCTGTCATCTAGTCCACCGCTGACCCCACCCTCCAGCTTGACACTGCCCATGACCCACTACGCTGGCACAACACATCCATGCCTCAACTAACACAGGTATGTGATGTCCTCCCTCATCTTCCTGGATTTAGTTGATTTGTGGAAAATAAGCTCCATGATCATGACATCATAATACCTTACTGCTTTTAGCATATAATTACATGCTATGTAATATTTTGGGTTCTTAATGATCAGTGCTGTTGTTGATGTCTAGATAAACACGGCACTTCGACCACGACATTTCGACCATGGCTCTTCAACCACGGCGTTTCGACCAAAACTCTTACCTCAACTCCTGTGTACTGCTCACACAAAGCCAGTACTACTGATCTTCCATTAAATAGGTCTTCCAAGCAACGACCAGATACTGCAGTTTACAGCTACCAACCAGTTATTATAGATTACGACTATTGACCAGTTACTGTAACTATAACTATCGACTGGTTCACTATAGCTATGACCACACACAGACCTGACTAAGTTTATGACCACACAAAGACCTGACCAAGTTGACTATTTACGACTTCGAGTCCTTCCACCATGACTCTTACCGCAACTCCGGCCGTACCGCTCACACAAAGTTGGTATTACCGGTCTTCCGAGTACGACCAGGTACTGTAGCTTATGACTATGGACCACTTATTGTAGCTTACGACTATCGATCGATTATTGTAACTATAACTATCGACCGGTTCACTATAGCTATCCAATGTGTTCTAACCAGCCTTGGGCGAAAGTTGCCGATTTTGTTGCTTAAGGTCTATAGGTTTGTTTTGAGAAGCTTAGTTGGTGTAATCCAAACTCGGTGACTCTGTCACTTGAATGAAGATTTTGAATATCATTAGATAAAAAAGCTTCGATAATCATTTACCCCCTTTAACTACTAGCATCAGTCCTACTGTACTTAACTATGTCAGCCTCCATGGAATGAGGTCCACAGGCTGACAAGTGCAGCGTGTGATCGATTGAATTATATCACCTTGCACTACATTGTTTTGACTCATCGATATCAGAAATGCGTGACCAACAGCTAGCTAGCTAACCTTGTGTTTTAGAAATTCTTATTTTCTACCCTTCAGATTTTGTTGGTTTTTGAATAGTGAATTTTGTAGGAATAAAGGGCCTTGGTCCCAAAGGCCCACTCACGCAAGGTGGCATGTAGGAAATTTTAGTACCACATTGCTAGCAAAGGTGGAGAGACACCCCCTTAGAAGGTGGAGCATGTCTAGCCTTGGTGAAGCAAGAGAAAGAAGGACTACACGAGTGCACTTGCCTCACCACACCATGCCAGGCTTTGCAGCCGTATGACGTGTGCGTGAATGGTGCAGCTATATTGGGCTCGGCTGTAGGTCCAAACATAGCTTTCTTTTGCAATTTTGTTTTGTCATGCACTTGTGTTAGAATGGAAGGAGATGTTTAAAAATGCTCAAATCACGTGACATTAAGTATGATTAATGTGCATTCTGTTTCTAAAAATTGTGATTGAGGTTTCCTTCTGAAGTCTATAAGAGAGAAACTCTGCCTACTCTTTCGAATCCAAATCTGAGTGCATTTGGTTCTACGTTCCTTTGCCTCTGCGTTGTTGCCAGTCGTAGGGAGAGCAGGTCTCTGAAGCCATCGTCCTTGTGATCCTGCATGGGAGAGGGCGAATTAGGTTTTTGGGAAGCGACTTACGTGACTACTCATCATTCTCTGCGTCAACTACTTTGCACCTTCTCGCCAATGATCGCTTCCTCTTCTCTGCACCGCCCTTCGTTTCGCTTCGGTAACATCTAGTAGTTTGTAGTTTTTCTTTTATTGCCAATATGAATATATATATATATATATATATATATATATGTTGTGTTGTTTATAATAGTTTTCTTGCTAGTTCATGCTCATGAGATTCTATGATCTAGTTTATGCTTTTACCCATATTTAGTATTTATGTTGTTCTTGTAGTCATGATTTATTTGCGGAATTATTCAATCACTAAAGTGCTAAATATTCTAACACTCCAAAAACCTAATTATGAATTTGATTGGCACTTCGTGATAAAAAGACTGGTTTTGCCGAGGCAATGAAACCAGAGAAGTTTTGTGGTGTGAACTTCAAAAGATGGCAAATGAGAGTCAATCTGTGCCTCTCAGATTTGAACATATTTTGGGTTGCCTCCGGGAGACCTAAGGGAGATCTTACTCCCAAACAGGAACTGGAGTTTAAAGCAGGCACCATAATATTTGCGGGATGCGTTCTTGGCGTTCTTTCCGATTGTAGGAGCCATGGGAGGCACTTGAACATAAGTTTGCTGCCTCGAATGTTGGTGGTGAATTGTATACTATAGAGCAATATCATGACTACAAGATGGTTTGGAAACCGTTCTGTAGTTGAGTGGGCTCATAAAATACAATTCATTGCGAGGGAACTCGATCACCTCAAATGCACATTATCTGACTAATTTGTGGCTAGAGGCAACATTGCCAAATTGTCTTCTTCATGAAGGAATTTTGTCGCCTCTCTTAAAAACAAGAGACAAAATATTTCTGTTGAGGATTTGATTGCATCTCTTGATGTTGAAGAGAAAGCTCAGGTGAAGGATGTGCATCCTAAGGTGGGCGAGGGATAGTCCAATGCTAATGTCGTACAACACCACGGTAACGGAAAGTTCAAGGGAAAAGCCAAGGTCGTACAGACCACCAACTTCAAGAAGAATAAGAAGGAAAACAAAGAAAAAGGTCCTGTTATATTTGTGGTAAGGACGGCCACTGGGCCAACAAATGCCCTAACCGTAAAGGCAAAAAGAATGAGCTTAGTTAGACCAAGTCTGTGAATGTGACTATTGGTGATACCAAAGTAGGGATACCTAGGTATGGTAATTTACCTACTGTTCTTTCGGTCTGTCAGTCCACCGACTAGTGGATTGACACAGGGTCTAATATTCACATATGCGCTGATGTATCCTTGTTTTCTTCTTATCAAATCACACGGGCTTTCTCTATCTTGATGGGAAATGATTCGCATGCCTCTGTTCTTGGTGTTGGCATGGTAGATCTAAAGTTTACTTCGGGAAAAATCGTGTAGCTGAAGAATGTGCAGCACGTCCCCTCAATAAATAAGAATCTTGTTAATGGCTTCCTTCTCTATAGGGATGGGTATAAGTTGGTTTTTAAGTCAAATAAAGTAGTCATTTGTAAATTTGGACTCTTTATTGAAAAAGGCTATGATTACGGAGACTTGTTCCACTTTTTCCTTTTAGATTTTTTGTAATAAGTTTGTGATCCAATTAACGGAGATAAGGCTAACGTAACCATATTTGTGATCCAATTAATGGAGATAAGGCCAATGTTTGGCACTCATGTTTGTGACACATAAATTTTGGTTGCATGTCTCCGCTATCCAGTCTAAATTTAATTCCAAAATTTGCCATAGTCAATGGTTCTAAATGCCAAATTTGTGTGCAAGCAAAGCAACTTCGTAAACCTCACAAGAGTGTGAAGAAAAGAAATTTGGTACTTTTAGAACTCATATATTCAGATTTATATGAAATGAATGGTGTGTTGACAAAAGGAGGGAAAATATATTTCATGACTTTAATTGATGATGCTAAAGATGAGGCTTTAGACTACTTTAAAACCTCTAAGGCTAAAGTTGAGAATCAATTACAAAGAAAAACTAAAAGATTTAGGTCGAATCATGGTGGAGAGTATTTCTCAAATGAGTTCTCCGAATTCTATGTAGAGCATGGAATTATGCATGAAAGAACGCCTCCCTATTCGCCTCAATCCAATGGGATTGCCGGAAAAAAGAACCGCACATTGAGCGACTTGGTTAATGCCATGTTAAATACTATGGGTTTATCTAAGGCATGGTGGGGGAGACTATTCGAATCATGTCCTGAATAGAGTTCCTACTAATAACAATGAGATAACTCCATGTGAAGGATGGAAAGAGAAAAAAACCATCACTATCCTACTTGTGCACTTGGGGGTGCTTGGCAAAAGTCAATGTACCGATAATTAAAAAGCACAAACTTGGACATAAAACTGTGGACTGTGTCTTTCTATGATATGCTCATTACAGTACTGCATATAAGTTTCTAGTAGTTAAATCTGAGGTATCTGACATATATGTCGATACAATAATGGAGTCTCAAGATGCTACATTCCTTGAGAATATATTTCCCATGAAGGATATGCATAACTCTACTAGTCAACCAAATGATTTAACTCATGAATCCATAATTCCCATTGAGCATTCTAAACACACACATGAACAAATCCTTGAGAAGGATGACAGTGTTGCTCCTAGAAGGAGCAAAAGATAAAGGATTGAAAAAATCTTTTGGAGATGAATTTACTGTGTACCTTGTGGATGATGTTCTCAAATCCATTTTAGAGGCATATGCATCTCCTAATGCAGAGTACTGGAAGGATGTGGTCCGTAGCGAAAAGGATTCCATTCTTGCTAATGGAACTTGGAAAATCATTGATCATCCATATGGTTGCAAGCCACTTAGATGTAAGTGGGTGTTTAAGAAAAAGCTTACGCTTGATGGTACTATTAAAAAGTACAAGGCACGGCTTGTGGCCAAGGGTTATACTCAAAAGGAAGGTGAATATTTATTTGATACTTTTTCACCTATTGTTAGATTAACCACTATACAATTACTACTATCTCTGGCTGCTTCACACGGTCTTGTTTTCCATCAAATAGATGTTAAGATAGCTTTCCTTAATAGAGAGCTAGATGAGGAAATCTACATGGAACAACCTGATGGTTTGGTGGTAACCAGTCAAGAGGGTAAGGTTTGCAAGTTACAGAAATCTTTATATAGTCTCAAACAAGCACCTAAGCAATGGCATGAGAAGTTCGATAGAACTTTAACATCTGCAGGCATTGCAGTAAATGAAGCCGATAGATGTGTGTACTACCTCTATGGTGGGGGTGAAGGAGTTATATTGTGTCTACATGTTGACGATATACTTATCTTTGGAACAAATTTTAACGTGGTTAACGAGTTTAAGTTGTTTTTGTCCCAAAGTTTTCACATGAAAGATCTGGGAGAAGTTGATGTAATTCTAAACATCAAGATGTTCAAGGGTGAGGATAGGATTACACTTCTGTAATCCCATTATGTGAAAAAAGTCTTGAGCCATTTTGGCTATATGGATAGCAAGCCTTCTCCAACCCCTTATGATCCTAGTCTAGTACTTCAAAAGAATCAAAGACTAGGAAAGGATCAACTGAGATATTATCAGATTATTGATTCACTCATGTACTTAGCTAATGCTACCCAAGCTGACATCTCATTTGCTATAAGCAAATTAAGCCGATTTACCTCTAATCCGGGAGATGATCATTGGTGTGCACTCAAGTGGGTTATGCACTACTTGAGAGGTACGATGAGTTGCGGAATTCATTATACCGGATACCCTGGTGTACTTGAAGGGTATAATGATTCCAATTGGATATTTAATGCTGATGAGATTAAGGTTACAAGTGGATATATTTTCACTCTAGGCAGTGTCGCTACCTCATGGAGGTCTTGTAAACAAACCATATTGATGAGGTCAACCATAGAAGCAAAACTCACAGCATTAGACATAGCCATTGTTGATGTAGAATGGTTGCATGAACTCTTGATAGACTTGCCGATGGTTGAAAAACCAATTCTGGCTATCCAGATGTACTGTGATAATCAAACAATTCTCTTGAAAATGAACAATGCAAAGGATAACATGAAGTCCCTAGGCACATGAAAAGATGATTGAAATCTATCAGGAAATTGAGAAACTCCATAGTAATAGCTGTAGATTATATCCCAACAGCTAAGAACTTGGCAAATCCCTTTTACAAAGGATTTATCATGGAATGTGATAGATCATGCATCAAAGGAGATGGGAATGAGACCTATGTGAGTTACACCACAGTGGAAACCCAATCTATATGATCGGAGATACCGTGAAGTAGGACTTGGGAAAAACAATTTGTTTGGTTAACTAAAGGAGAGTACATTATATAACCCACTCCACTGAAGATGCCGTACTCTCAAATCTGTATGGTAGGATAACTTTTTCTTAATGTGTTCTGTGGCTTTAAATGGCAAAGATGCTATCCTACAGAGTATTCTTGGAAGAACACACATACGTGAGCCCGACTGCTAGTCACAATCTATGAAAAGTAAGTATTCTCTAAGAAGCTTATGAAGAGACACCGGAGTATGACTTATACACTCCACCCGATGGGTAACCTATTGGCAGCATAGTATCAGTCAAGGCTTTAAGTGAAACTCATTCACGCAAAACTGTCAATTCAAGGCCTAGTCCATTATGTAGTTGTGAATGAATGTAGCTTGAAGCTCTAGGTGGATGTTCAACCTTAACAGGTCTCCACTGAAAGACTGGTATATTAACAGTGCTTTGGAACGATAGGCAAACTTTGTGAGCCTCCAGGATCTAGTGGGGATTGTTGGAATAATAGGCCTTAGCCTATTCTTTTATAAATAATTCTAAGAAAAATTCCAAAGGCCTACTCATGCATGGTGGCATGTGGGAAATTTTAGTACCACATTGCTAGCCAAGGTGGAGAGACACCACCTTATATGGTGGAGCATGTCTAGCCTTGGTGAAGCAAGAGAAAGGACTACATGTGCATGCTCGCTCACCTCGCCTCGCCTTGTCACGGTAGGCCAAGCTTTGCAGCCGCGCGACGTGCGCGTGAATGGTCTGGCTATTAAGGGCTCAGCAGTAGGTCCAGACGTAGCTTTCTTTTGCAATTTTGTTTTGCCATGCACTTGTGTTAGAATGGAAGGAGATGTTTAAAAATGCTCTAATCATGTGGCATTAATTATGATTAATGCGTCTTCTATTTCTAAAAATTGTGACCGAGGTTTCCTTCTAAAGTCTATAAGAGAGAGACTCTGCCTACTCTTTCGAATCCGAATCTAAATGCATTCGATTCTGCGTTCCTTTGCCTCTATGTTGTTGCCGGCTACTCCATCCCTTCACCAGTGTGCACCGGTTGTGGGGAGATTAGGTCTCCGAAGCCATCGTCCTTGTGATCCTGTATGGGAGAGGGTAAATTAGGTTTTTTGGAAGCGACTTACATTACTGCTTGCCGTCCTCTACATCAACTACTTCTGCACCTTCTCGCCAACAACTACTTCCTCTTCTCTGCACCGCCCTTCACTTCGCTTCGGTAACATCTAGTAGTCCGAAATTTTTCTTTTATTGCCAATATGAATAGATATATTTCGTTGTTTATAATACTTATCTTGCTAGTTCATGCTTATGAGATTCATATGTTTACGATCCATTTTATGCTTTTACCCATATTTAGTATTTGTGTTGTTCTTGTAGTCATGATTTATTTGCGAAATTATTCAATCACTAAAGTGCTAAATATTCTAACAAATTTTAATTTCACTATACTCCCTTAGCTTTCAAATTGATGTCGTTAATTTCTGGATGTACACAGTTAAATATACACTAAAAATTTAAGCTTTAACTTCACGTGAAAACGGTATGGATAGATTTATCATAACAAAATACTTTTATATTATTTATCTTTCGTAATTTTATGGATATGTAATAAAAGGTTTAATTATCGGATGTTTATCCTAGCTAGAGATCCTGTCGACGCCTCGAATAACATTACTTAGATAAAGGGAGTATTTACAAAAAGTGTAAGTCGGTATGGACCAGTCGAATATTTCTTTTTCTTCTTGCTAGAACATTTCGGTTGTTGCCTCATGTGACGTGCCCAACCGCCCCATACGTTTACAAGTAAATTTCATAAAATCACACATATTTTTACAAAACTATTATAAAACTATATTTTTAGAACTAGTTTACAAAATAATATTTATTCTTACGAATCATTTCAAAGAACCACATTTTTGTCAACTGCAATAATTTTGACAAGATAAGCCCATATGTCATTAAGACTCTACCTCATAACCCTATTACGTCAACACGGAGGGCGCTGCTGGCCTGCTGTGCAGCCAATCGATGTGGAGGGTGTTATTTACTTTGAAGAATTTTATGGAGCAAGAGAAGAACACCCTGTTGCAGAAGAAGGAAGTTGAGTTGCAGTGAAGTTAGTCACATGTAGAGGTGAAAAATGGATACAGATTATCTATATTATTCGGTTATCGTATTCGATAGGATATGAATATGGTATAGATTTTTTCCATCCGATTAACAATTTCTGTCCTATTCGTATTCGTATTCGAATTTGCATAAAAATATTGATGTGAATATGGTATGGACTTTTACCATCTGAAATGTTATTATATCCAGACTATCCGTATCTGTATTCATATTTGATGAAGCAATATACATATTTTATTACAATATGACTAATTACTTGAACAAGTTTTTTTAATTGAATGTGAATTCGTGTTTCTGTACTTGAAGTAAATGAATTAGAATGATTAAGCATGATTGTATGAGGATAAAATGTCATTAATATCTTTATACTATATAAGTTATGAGGATATCCGGATCCGACTGAATTGAGTAGATATTCGATTTGATTCGTATTCGTTACAATATTCGATTCATATTTGTATTCAAGAATATTCGAATTTATATTTGTATTCATTTACAAAATACAAATAGAATGTGGTAAAGACACTATTCAATCCGTTTTCACCCCTAGCCACATGCCACGACGTCGGTTGGCCACACACCAATACCATCCATATCGGCATAACGGGGTTAGTTGCTAGAGTCTAAATGACATTGGGGCCCACCCTATCAAAACAGATACAACTGACGAAAATGTGGTTCTTTGAAACAATTAGTAAGACTAAATGTTGTTTCGTGAAATTTACTCTACATTTATTTTACTTATATAGTAGTATTACATGTCCATACATCTGCTCTAAATTAATTTCAAGCATGAAAGCGTGTACTTATCTAGTGTCCATGCATCTGCTCCTAAATTAATTTCAAGCATGAAAGCGAGCACCACTATGCATGTCTCGATCAATAAGTTTCACGTGCATCACTATGCATGTCTCGATCAATAAGTTTCACTGTCGTACCGTCCTTCAGGATTAAGTTCAACTTGGGCTCATATAAGATTGGATCGCGTCATGAAACCCAAACTCGTCTCGGCGGAGTCCAACTGCAACCAGACGAGGGACGAGCTCGTCTGGAAATGGAGAGCCTTTGGAAATGGACAACAATGGAGCGACGAGCTTGCCCCAGGGTTGTTGTACAAACTGTTTTAATTTCTTCCTCTCTGACGCGATGATACACAGCTCTCCAGTATGTTCTCAAAAAGAAACTCAAACTCATCTCATACTTTGACATCAACTAGTAGTTACATGCAAGTAGTACTTCTTGTCGTACTACACAGAGGCAGGCAGATTGTTCAACTCCTCAACTGGTTAGGAATGTAGGCGAAGGGTTTTCACAGAACAGGAAATGGATTGGTTAACCGGTGGTTCGCGGAGTTCAGCACAAACAAAATTGTAAAAGGGGTCAAAATCGGTTTGATTCTGTCCGAATCGGCCCCAAATCACAATAACGTGGGATAGATTGGTGCATCAAAACTGGTCTGAAAGAAGAAACAACCCCTGAACCGAACCTTGCGTAGGGATCCGCTTCAGGTGCTGCTCAAAACAAGAATCCATATACTCCAGGCGTTCAAAACGGTAGACTTATATATGTGTGTACATATGTACATCTCTTCCATGGCCACAAATCTAATAGCAACAGCACCAGTACTTAATCGATGAACGGTGTCACCACGATGGTTAGCATATGCCAAGCTTGTTATCTCTTAGAAGCGACAAGGTACAACGCACATAACAACAGCACAAACACGTACCAAGCTTAGAAAAGAAACTGTTCCCCAAACCGAAGCGCATGAGTGCAGCGCGGCACGCTTGATCACACCAGATTCTGCTCTGCGTTCCATATATAGCACCTCCTGCGATCGAGGAAGCTCCTGGGAGGATTTGACCGGCGCATCGAGTTTGTTGATTCGATGGGTCTCATGGTCTAGCTGCTGTTCTGTTCACTTTCGCCTCCTGGAACCAGCGTGGTGCTCTTCCTCGTCGGAGAAGCCGAACTCGGCGGTGGATACATCGTTGGCGAACGCCATCCGTCGGAAGAGCTCGATGTCCGCCGAGTACTCGCTGGAGTCGTACGCCGTGCTCTGCCCGAGCTTGACGCCGTTGGTCAGGTCCGTCGAGCTCCCGTCCACGTCCAGCGACCGCCACACCTGATTCCATAAAACAAGAAGTGTTTGATTCCACTAAGTAGCAAGTTTCTTTCTTTCTTCGTTTTGTCAAAGAAAAAGAAATGAGCGTAGTCCAGTGATGCTGTAACCCAGTAAATATTCAGCATTTACGAAAACTAGTTAAGCTCGACAAGATTAATTACCTGCACCATCCTCGGTCTCTTCGCGACAGAGTGGCGAATGCAAGCGGCCGCCGCCTCCACCATTCTTCGCATCTCGGTCTTGGAATACCTACGCTCCAGTGCAGGGTCAGCGATTTCTCTGAAGTCGTCCGTCTCCAAGGCGTCCACGAGGAGAGGCCGAGCCTGCAAGACAGATTGACACATGCAGCAAGATGACCAACTGTAATATACCTGTAGTAACTCAAGAAAATAAGAATTCCCATCCAGCTAAACATCGGATGCACATACCCATTCAACTAGGCTTTCTTCTCCCAGGGGTTGAGACGCGTCTACAGGCTTCCGCCCAGTGATAAGCTCCAGGAGCACCACTCCGAACGAAAACACGTCAGATCTGTCGGTCAGCTTCCCGCTTGATGCGTACTCTGGTGCCATGTACCTGTGTGGTAATGTGACACTCAGAGATGTATTTGGCAGAAGTTCCAAACTTCCAATTCAGCGGACAAGGCATTTCTCTGGGAAAACTACAGTCCAGGACATAAGCCCAAAGGCTATAATGCTAGGGCTCGCTAGACTCTGCCTACGCCCGACCGGCCTAAAACTAGTAATCGTACCAATGAAGATGACTGTGTAAACCAACCAGAACCTGTGCTGAATTTGAGTACACATTGCACATAATCTACAATAGCACGAAGTGCTTACCCGAATGTGCCCATCACACGCGTCGAGATATGAGTCAGCGAATCGTTTGTCAACTTAGCAAGACCGAAATCTGCAACCTGTTTTTTTCCCAACGGAAGCCAAGAAACGACCGAAATCCATCGTCAGTACATGAAGGGCAAAAGAAGAAATTCAGAAGGGCAAGCATGGACGGTGAACTTGTGCTGCAAACCTTTGCCTCGAAGGCATCATCCAGGAGAATGTTGGCCGACTTGATGTCCCGGTGTATGATCCTAGGTTGGCCTGCAAAAGTATAGAACAAGTTAATAAAACAGTCACTTGTAGAAAAGAAAAGGCAGAACAACACACGAACGAGCAAACTGTCACGTACAGTCTTCGTGCAAGTAGGTCAATCCACGGGCTGATCCGATTGCAATCTTCATCCGCTTCGGCCAATCCATCACGGGAAGTCCTTTTCCTGTAGATCACATTCACAAATTCATGAAAGGTAGTTGCGCAATACGTACGAGCAAATTCATACAAGAAGGAAGGAAGCTCAGCTCAGAGCAAGAAGCTGACCGTGCAGGTGGTGCTCGAGCGTCTTGTTGGAGACGAACTCGTAGACGAGGAGGCGCTGGTGCTCGGTGACGCAGTACCCGACGAGCGTGACGAGGTGGCGGTGGTGGATGCGGCTGATGATCTCCACCTCGGCGCGGAACTCCTTCTCCCCCTGCCCGCCGCCCACCTTGAGCTGCTTCACCGCCACGCGCCGCCCGTCGCCCAGCGCGCCCATGTACACCTTCCCGAACCCGCCCTCGCCGATCACGTTCTCTGCCGTGAACCCGCCCGTGATGCCCACCAGCTCGTCGTACGTGAACCACGACTTGGACCCCGAGAAGTCGTACGAGTTCGTCCCGCTCGGCGACGCCGCCGGCCCGTTCGACAGGTGGTACACGTCCGGCGACACCACACCTGCATGCATGCACGCGCATGTCACATAACATACGAAACGTACACACGACCACATATATGAGCAACGCAAATGAGAGGCCTGCTTGTTGATGGACACTGACGTTCCGGCACGACGATGGTGTTCTTGCGCGTGAGTTTGTTCATCAGGGCAGCCCGCTTCTTCCCCCGGTTGTTGAAGCACGCGAACATGAACAGCGAGGCCAATGACAGGAGGAACCCGGCCACGGCGACCCCAACGAGCACTCCGCTCGGCACGTTGACACCCGAACCTCCCGCCGGGGGAGCCAGAGGCGGTGTAGTCGCCGTGCCGACCAAGGGGTCGGGTGGGTTCCCCCACGTGCCAGCAGGAGGTCCGGAGGCCGGCATTATCATCGTTACGCCGATTGGTGGATGCACCATTTGCGGAGTAGAGGAAGGGGTCGCCTCAGCTGGGGTGACCGGGGACGACAGTGGCGTCCCAGGCGTCGCTGTTTCGATCGGTGACGGTGATGTTCCTGCCCCGGTGGGAGGTGTAGAAGCCGACTCCGCATCGGGGGGAGGCGAAGGGGTTGGGGTCGCTGGTGCGGAGTTCTCTGATTGCGAAGGTGGTGGCGATGCCGGTGGTGATTGCTGTGATGGAGGTGTCGATGCCTCAGGCGACGGCGGTGTTGAGGCCGCAGGGGACAGTGGTGTTGATGTCGCAGGCGGCGGCGATGAATGTTGCAGAGGTTGAGACGGGGACGATGGCGGGGGAGAAGAGGGAGGAGGGGACTGGCTTGTCGGCGGGGGTGAGGGCGGAGGCGAAACATGAGGAGGTGGGGACGATGCAGAAGACGTTGCCGGCGGAGGCGATCCGGCCGTCACAGGAGGTGCTGTTATCGTAGATAGTTCGAACGGCGAAGTCGGACTATGGTTGTGGCTGGAAGATGCCGGAGGAGGCGGGGACGGTGTGGCCGGCGGGGGCGGGGGCGAAGGCAGAGGCGGCGACGGTGTCGGCGGCCTAAGAGACGACGATGCCGGTTGCGGCGGTGAGGCCGACGAGGGCGGTGGGGGCGCCGGTGGGCCCGCCGCGGGGGCGGAGGCCAGGTGTTCGGCGGATGCCATGAGGACGCGCGGCATTACACAGCCGCGCATTCAGCTGAGTTGTCGCCGATGCCAACGCGTTCAGAGAATGGCATCTCGCGCGTCGGCGTTGGCCGCGGCCGGGCTCTCACACTGGCATTTGTGCGGGCGGCAGATGGAGACGACGGAAGTAATGTCGTCGTGCCTTTTCCGTTTTCCTCTGTTAGATTTTTCTTTTTTGCAGGTATTTTCTCTTGCTTTTCTTGGATGGGTGGAGGAACAGAGCAGCTGCAGGGGCGTCGAGAAATCAGGGCGGCCGTACGAGGAAACCGCGCCAACTAGATTGTGTTAAGCTCGCGAGGAAGACACCGCATTGCCGCTGCTCCCCAGCAAGAGTTAACTGCTAACCTCTCTGTAAGGTAATGCGTGCTAAGTTTAGCTACACGCAGATGCAACAGTAGATAGGAGAGTATGAGAAAAAAAAATAACAACACTGCCAAAATGAAGGACCTGTTTATATCCTTTATCTAAAAAAAAATGAAGGACCTGTTTGGATGGAAGATTGGTAGAGTTTTTTAGAGGATTTGTTATGTTTCCTGCCAAAATTTCGAATGACTTCCCTGAGTTTCCAAACAGGCATCCATAAGGCTTTGTTTGGGAGTCCATAATTTCTAGCTCATCATGTGGGAGCCTATAATTCCCGGCCCATCCATGATAAGCCGAAAATTATAGGTCTCCAAACAAGACCTAAGAGTAGATGCGATAACATGACACCTTGAGCTCGAGCACACAAAATTTGAGATCCGCTTGGAACTTAAGTTTCACAAGAATTTCACAAGATATTTCTTATAGGAATTGAGAAAATGACATTGTTGATTATATGCTGATTATTTTAATTAGTGTATCAAATCAATTAGGAAAATTTACAATGGTAATCCTAAATACATGATGGTAATCCTAAAATTTTACTCCGCTACTACTTTAGAAAGAAAACTACCATGGCGGCCCACGTATTTGTGCAACTATAATTATTTCAAAATCTTTAGGGTATTTAGATATTTAAGATATTATAAATATTAGAAATGACAACAGAAACTTAAAGAAAAATACAACTTGAGAAACATAATTAAAGTATGAGTTTTGATGGAAGAAAATGGTTGAGCATAATAAATTATTGGGGTTCTGAGAAACGTAACAATTCTCCATCATGCATAGATTATGTAGCTGCATGCGCCTATTTTTACTACATGAGTTACTCTTTTTCAAAATGTATGCATGCAACATGTACATCTATTTAATCTCAAGCAATACGTTGATTATGTGTATGATAAATCATCTTATTGGTTTACATAGTATTAGAGTACCTTGCTCATGTATACATCGATGCACCATGGGTGATCTACCTTGAATTTAATTTTTTCTCACACGCCGGTTGCCCTACCAACCCATATGTATTCTCGTCTCCACAATTTTTCTGCGTCAACCTCCAATGGAAACACAATTTCTTGATCTATCCCTCTTAGCTTCTATCCCTTTCAATGCAATACTCTACCACATAGTTATTTTCTACTTCTCTTCAATTATTATATAAAGTTGACACACACACGTGCAACTCTCGCTGATCCCTACGGAGGACACCCATCACGCTCTCTCTGGTGGCCTTGAGCCTAACTCCGAGATCTCTTGCTCCCCTGCTTTAGTATGCCCGTGTTTCTATTCATACAGATGCATACATGTATATAAATATACAGGTGGCACGGTAGGGCTGGCGTGATGGCTGAGCTGGCATGCCGACATGGCATGACACGTGGCATGCTGACTCGGCTCGACTTAGGGGTCTATGGAGTGGTGCAGCTGGTAGGTGGGCCCAAGGTGTAAACCTCTCGGTTCATCATGAATTGCATTCACCGAGAAGCCAAAGGGACGCGCGGGCTAGGCATCGGGCACGTGAACCGAGGGACGGCACAGCGGCTGAGTGAGTGCGGTGACTGCGGACTAGCTGACGAGACGGCGATGGCTAGCTAGGTGGAAGAGAAGCAGTGGCTTGAACGGCGACTCACCGATGGTGGCGGAACGGCGAGGAGAAAGCAGCGAACAGAGGCAAAGCTCCACGGCTGAAGACGAAGACGACAGCGGACACCGACACTAAAGACAATGATGAAGGCGACGACGGACAAGCGGCTATGGGTGATGAGGGCGGCGGAAGCTCGGGATGGAAAAAAAAGAGAGGGGTGACCGGCTATTTATACCTGGACGCCGAGGAGGCGGCTCGAACACAGCAAAGAGTCTGAGGTAGGCACGCACGCCAAGGCGAGGACAACACAAATAGTGGCGACGGAGTTTGAAATGAACACAATAGTGAACTCCTGTGAGGAAGATGAACGGTAGTCGACACCTCAGATAGTCGACACGTGGCGATCGGACGACAACGGAGGCAGGCGGAGCGGACGGATCAAATATGGCGGCGACTGATTGCCGACACATGGCAAGGGAAAGGGGTGCAGGCTGGGCCAGAGGAACAGTAATGGGCTTGGCCCAACTGGTTTTAGGCTTTTCTATTTTCAGAAATTTCCATTAAATATCAAATAAATTCAACAAAAACATAGAAAATTCCTTGAAACACAAAGAATCCAAATAAAATATTTCCAGCAAATAATATTGTTTAATTTATTCATATTAAATCCTTTTAATTCATAAAAATTCAACTTAAGCTTTTGTTAATTCCAGAAAAAAATCCAAAATAGTGAATTTTATCTTAAAAGCTTGAAAAAGGCTCTGAAAATCAAGATATTACATACGTGCACTTTGAGAAGTATGCATGTGTAAGTGTAAAATCTGATATTGTGTTGGGTTAATAGCTTAGCCCATTTAAGTAGATGAAACCTAACTAAAGGTACTAGTAAGGGTTTCCTTGTGAGCCTCCATATATAAGAAGGGAAATAAGTGGCTACGGTTAAGATTTTTAGAGAGTTCATGCCTAGCCTTGAGAGGAGTTAGGGTTCATGAAGAGAACCTTGTGGGAGATGTGAGAGACTCTTGTGGTTGAGTTTTTTTTATCATTTTTAGGCTTTGTGTATAGCTAGGGAGTGGTTGTAAATATTCATCTCCACGTATCAATAAAGATCAAAATTCATCCAAGTATTTCCCTCTTGTGCCTAAGTGATGAAATATTGATTTGGCTTACTTTTTTGTGCTTCTCCTTCCCCTCTTGATCTTGCTTGTGCCAAAGGCATATAGGTGATGAAGATATATCAAGAAGACTATATCTCATCCATCTAGATACTTGTTATACAAAAGTTCTTGTGTTTGCTTGGTTTTGGCTCAAGAAAGGGTCATTTTGGGGTTCTTTGGTTCTAGGGATTTTGTCATGGTTTCTTGCTATGATTGAGCTTACCATGACATGTGAGAGTATATCCAAATTCATTTTGATCATCAATTATCCATAAGTAAGTCTTAGTCCAAATTCTTGAGTTTTGCCCGATTTTGAAGCAACCTTTCGTCAAACGGAAAAATGTTAGAACTTTGACAATGATTTTCTTAATCGTTGATTAAAACATAATCCTGACATCGTAGAGAAGGTGTATACCAAATTTCATGCGGTTTAGAATTTTGGTTTGAGAGTTGGCCCAATTTATAGTTTTAGCCCGATTTTTGCACAGCAGAGTTTCAAGAGCCAAGAGATCCTAATTTTCTTAAGTTATTTTAATATCTTTGGTTGGGATAGATTCTTTAGTTCATGATTTAGCCTTGGTTTAAGTTTCAAATCATTTGGAGTTGTAAATCAAAGGTTTTTATCGATATTTGGATTTGAAATAGTGCTAAAAATTTGTTCTATCGTGATAGGTTAAACCGCCCCTAAGAGAGGTCAGATCGTCCTAGGCTGGTCAGACCGTACTAGGCTAGTCAGACTGCCCTATACACTACAATTAGACCACCTAGGAAAGTTTTGGTCCATTTAGCTCGGTTTTTCTTAGATCTTGCCCTGTGGGTGATTGATCCCTGATCTTCATAGCTTCTCATAACTATTGAAGTGAAGATCTTTTTTCTCCTTTGAAAAACATTTAAAAAAAGCTTTTAATATGGTTGGCACCTATTCACCCTCTCTAGTCGTGTTCTCAGTCTCACAAAGTGTCGATCGGCTCCCAAAACACGTAGGTGCTGTTGACGAATAGCGGTCACCCATGACTAAATTGATAGTACTCTCACCCTCAAATCATGACAATGCGTTTTTGGCACTCTGACAAGGTTAGGACGCCTGATTCCCCAAGAGGTGTTGATGATAAGGGCGGCGTGTCTTATTCATTCAGTTGACGTTGCTGGGCGCAAGGACTAGTGATCCTAGGATGAAGAAGGATGACGATGAAGCTCGTGCTCTATGGTGCAGAGGCATACGTCCCTGTTGAGATTGGCGTAGTATGCTAAGTTGAACCAATTTTCTCCGTCCTAGGTCCGTGCCATGATCGCATAGGCGATGCCGATGGGACCAAGGAAGGGTGGCGATGTTGGTTAGAACCTTGAGAGGCTCGGCGCCTCTTCCCCCTGGACAGTACCAGATGTCAATGATCAAATCATCAATCTTACGAATAGTAGGAAAACCTGAGCCTCACAGAAGGATAAATAGGAAAAATTGGTCCTTATTGCTATATTGAGATTATAACCTACTCTAAATGAGCAATTACATGGGGAAATGCTCTTGCCCTAATGCAGAATAATCTCTCTCTTCTCCTTCCTCTCTTCCAAGTAAGGCTTAAATAGCGCCAAAGAGCATTAGTTGTTTGCACAAATAGACACCTCAACAATTCCTTCCATCAGCACATATAAATAGTTGCTGGTGATAAGAGAGGCCTACCGTTGATTGGTTAATGTTAGTGAGGGAGAGTCTCAGGAAATAACCTCAGGGTGATTGTTGTCAGAAACTCAAGACCTAATGTAGAGCAATCGAGGGAACGTGAGCATATGTGTTCTATTCTTTAACCGCACAAGGCATCACCACAACGGAGGCCCACTTGTCAGGTTATAGAGCTTCCAAGTAACATCTGGTTGGGTAGATGAATAGTGATTCTTCGACCAGGAGTACTCGAGACATATTGTAGCATATGCTATTCTAACACTAATTTAATGGCTTTAATTACACATTAAAATGGCTGTTTAATAGATTATTTAGCACCAATTAATAATGTTCGAAGTTCTGCCTATATACCTATCTAAATTTCGATGCAAGTTTTCAATTTTTCAAGGCAATACATGTAATTTGTACGAAGTTCCCATAATCATCCACGTCATTGTACTTTTTCTTAGAATCACGTCATAGTACTTCGATTGCTTAAGGATAAATTAAACAATGACGTTTTAATCTCACATGTTCTAAGCATATTCCTGTACTTTGTCCTTTGCTTCGACGGTGTGCTAACTAATCTAGAATGTCAAAACCCAGTTAGGGCGCCACTTACAAAATTAGGGCCGGGCATCCTGTTTGACTTTAGAACGAAGTACTCCTAGCTAGTAGCGACTCAGCGTTGCGGCTCGCCGGCTTGTGTTGGTGGAGTGCAAAGCAAGCAATGCTCATAATTCAGAAACTTCCTGCTGCTTGGCCGGCAAGCCGGTCTGGTCTTCATCTAGAAGGAAGCTTATTGCTCCTTGGAATATTAATACTCCGTTGACAAATGAAGAACCGCAGTGTGACTCTAGCACTCCACCCATGGAAGGTTGACCCGCCACTTATTCAAAGCTCGCCTACTTATCCATTCTGTTGGTCCAGCTGGTGAGGATCCTGTCGGATTTATCGGAGTTTTCCTGCGCGTCAACGCTCAAAAATTGTGAGTCCAGCTGCCGCGACAATAATAATACCCCATGCATCTCCATCCAATGTCTCGGCTGTTTGGCACGGACTGGTTGGTAGACGCAACTTGCGCGTAGCTAATGGAGCAAATTCTGTAGTCTATACTACCCGACATCCGGCCCGTCAATTTACAGTGCGTGGTTCAGCGGTTGGTGGATGCAGTAGGTTCGTTTGCCTAAAGCTGTATTCAATCACGTGGACATGTACACACATCGTATGTGTGCTTAGTTGAGCTTATTTTTTATGACTTATAACTGAATTTACAGTGTAGCTCATTGAAGTTATACTGTAGTTGATGATGGCTTATTAGCATAATTAAATTTAAAAATTTTCAAAATAGAAAAAAAGGTTAGCCCGATACATATAATGCAAACGAATACGAAAAAACCGACAAAAAAGCTAAAAAAAACCAAAAAATCAGAAAAAGACGAAATTTAGAAATAGTAAAAGATAAACCGAAAGCTAGAAATCTAAGCCCAAACGAGCGGTCTCCACTCAATTGGGCCTAGTTGATCGATCCAGAGGTTAGCCTGTTCTAGAAACTGCGACTACAACATTAGGGCCTGTTTGGGAGAGCTCCACTCCACGAAATTTTACCCAAACGCTTCAGCTCCGCGAAATCTGGATCCACCAAAATCCTGGATCTGAGGGCCAGATCCATGGATTTCATGGAGCTCCTCAAGGGGTGCTCCACCGTGGAGTTGGGTGGTAATTACCCACCAATGCCACTGGTTACACACCCCATCCCACCAAAAGTGGTCATTCCCACCAAAACCTCAATTGCGTGGATCTGGAGCTGTTGTACAAGCCAAACACTCCATGGTGGGATCCCAGATCCACGGTGGAGCTGCTGCTCCAGATCCACGTTTTCAGTGGTGGAGCTCTCCCAAACAGGCCCTTAGCCCCACTCATTTCGGCGTGAACTTCTGGCTTCTGACTTGTTTTTCACTATTCATAAATTTCGTCTTTTTTTGAACTTTTGGTTTTTTTTAGCTTTTTTGCCGGTTATTTTTTCTCGTATTCGTTTACGTTGTCCGTGATGAGCTAATATATTTTTTCTTTTTTTAATTTTTTTAAATTTAATTATGCCAAATAAACCACCTTCAGCTACAGTATAATTTCAACCAACTACAGTACAATTTCAATCATAAGCCATTATTTTTTAGCCCAACCGAGAAGACTTAACCGCCAATATCTCCCAACCTTTTCCCTCTCCTTTTAATAGTTGGCGTACACGAACTAGTTGTGTCAATTTCATCTCCGCTAAGTGAGGGTAGCTCAGTTGGCTCAGTCCTGCGCCCAGCCCACCTGTGTTTGAATCCGTAATTCGGCGCTCGTGCTCAATTTAATAAATGGATACATGTATACGTGTGTGCTAAGTATGACAGTATGTATCCGTGCTCCGAAAATTCTATAGTCTTTGATTATCAGTTATCCATAGATGTGTATATATATAGGGTGGGTCGAGTGTGCGCTGCGTCATACCCTTGGAAAAAAAATCATGGCCGCTCTTTTTCGTTCGGAGTGATTATGAGCACAGGTTCTAGAATTTCTAGTCGAGCATGAAGTCAAATGCATTGTATGGCAGCCCGAGCAGAAACAAAACAATCCATGCGCTTGTTGGCAGTTTGGAGGGTCAAGCCTCCGGTGCATGCATGTTGGCTCTGCTCCAACTAGCTTATAGCTTAATTTTTTTGCTGTGATTTCTGGTTTATAATTGAAATTACATTGTATCGATTGTTAGCTTTTTTTTGAAAAAAAATAAGAAAAAAATAGGAAAACAAATGAAAAAAGTTATATCGTCATGGACAATGCAAAGGAATAAGGGGAAAAGAAAAGTTAAAAAATCCTAAAAAGTTAAAATAAGCCAAAATTAAAAGCCGATATGTTTCAACTAACTTCTAGTTTAAATAAATCGAATGCCAAAATAAAATAAAAACTAAAGTCATTTGAAACGGACCTATGACAGGTCAAATGCCTAACCAAAAAGTGGCCAGCCGATCAAACTCTGATAAATGCCTGCTGGTAAGATGCACCATGCTTATCAGAGGCAAAGTTATTTAAGCCAGATCAGACTGGTGGTTTGACCAGAAAAAATCAAAACTAAAGCTTAGACCAGTCTGATTTTATTATTAAACTGACTGTGCAATTAAACCGTCGTGAACCGGGATTTGGTTAAACCAGCCGGTTTTGAACAAAATTGGAGAAAAACAGGCACGGACCATGCTTATCAGAGGCAAAGTTATTAAAGCCAGATCAGACTGGTGGTTTGACCAGAAAAAACCAAACTAAAGCTTAGCCCAATCTGGTTTTATTATTAGACTGACTGTCCAATTAAACCGTCGTGAACCGGGATTTGGTTAAACCAGCCGGTTTTGAACAAAATTGGAGAAAAACTGGCACGGTTGGACTGGAGGTGTGCTCGGGACGGGATCGAATCCACAACCTCCTGTGAAGCCCACGTCACGCGCTTGCTCGACATAAGAAACTTACTATAATATTAAGTCATATTAAACAGGTGGTCTAACCAGCTAACGGCTGGTTGGACCAATGAACGGTGAGTCGGAAGATCGACCGGGTCAATGACCGATCCGGCTTAAATAACTATGATAAGAGGTATTAGACTACTCAGTACTCATCTCCGATTCCGGGTGAGACTGATGAGAGAACAAGGAGGAAGGCAATTTTTAATAATATTTCATTAATATGTTTAAAAATATATAAATAACCTTTGGTCGCTATTTCAAACAGCAATAATGGCTATGTCACATTTTGAACTTGGGACATAGCTTCTGTCTCTATCGTAGAATGAATGGACGATAGAGTACCATGTCAGCGGCATGGCATCTATCGCCATTTCAATTGGCAACAGAGAGAAATCGTCAATTAAAATAGTGATAGAAGCCCCTGTGACTTCAATCATTTAAAATAACGACAGAGGTACCCGCACTCTCTATTACTATTTGAAATGGCAATAGAAGCTATGCATAAA
Organism: Dendrocalamus latiflorus; assembly: GCA_017311315.1. Taxonomy (NCBI): domain Eukaryota; kingdom Viridiplantae; phylum Streptophyta; class Magnoliopsida; order Poales; family Poaceae; genus Dendrocalamus; species Dendrocalamus latiflorus. The sequence goes on from CM029664.1 coordinate 37,786,747, forward strand.
GGGGCCTAAACCGGCCAAAATTCATTGTAATATGGTAAAAAAAAGGAAAGAGGAGGAGAGGAAAAGAGAGGAGAGGAGAGAGAAAGAGGAGGAGAAGAGAGTGGGAGAAGGAGTGGATTTCTATATTGTAGAGGTGGGTTTTCTATTTCTTTGTAGATTTTATTTGAAACCATTGTACATTAGTAAATAAAATGATTAGATGTGTAGTTATATTGGGGTGGTAGGTAGATGTGTAAATAGTGTGGTTATAGATATATGCAGTTATTTAGAGTAATTTGTATAGAATAATTTATTATAAAACTATTAATTTTTCATAGTCTTAAGTTGTAGTACACCGATAAGTTTTAGAATATTAGATTTACTAATTAGGTCTATTCAAAATATGGAGAGTACAATATGTGTAGGATCCATTATTAGCTATGTGTGCTACACAAATTATTATATGTGTGCTACACAAATGAAACACGCATGGTAAGTTAGATTTTTACAAGACATACGGTGGCTTGACTTTCTTTAGGGTGTTGTATGTTAGGGAAATCCTCTTCTATGCAAGTTTATTAGTGACTAGTGGATTCATGATTATGTCTATTTCGCATTTATTTAATTGAATGAGTAGCTATCATTAACATCAGATTAGTTATCAAAATGATCGACAAGTATGACTGAACGAGTAGCTTTCAAAATACACTATAAAGAAGCGGTTCCACAGATGGGTGCAGAAGGAGTCGATTTGCATGATTTTTTATCTATGATGGCTAGTCTATCAAATGCAGAGCAGCATCCATGGAGCACTGTTATGAAGTGGTTGTATCAGTTATTCTTACTAGATCATGCATTACACGACCTAAAGTTGCATGCATTGCTACCCGGGCACAGCAACGCACATACTGGGAGTTAGTGAATCTGAAGGGACAAAATTTGTTGAGCTCATACGTGAGTTTGGTGAAGGAGAAGGGATGGCTGCTAGCCTTGTTGGCTCAAGCCTATGAGGACGTCCCTCCGGCTTATGTGATGCAGGAAGATGCCATAGGTGGTAATGATGAAGAAGTTGGGGAATCCATCCAAAGTGTGCCATATTGTTCGAACCAACAAAGGGAGGTGGTACCAACTCAGTTGAAGCTGAGACTATAGACCTTTCTATGGCTGAGGCTAGGAACCTATAGGGTTTGCAGATGACTACGAGGTAATGTCAAATGATAAAGGTTCTGATGACGAGTAAGGTGGAGGTAATCAGATCATTTCGTCAAAGTGAAACGCACACTAATTCGATAAACTAGTAGTGTAAAGGTAACCGGGTGGCCTAGAAGTACCAAAAGAATGAGATTAGGCAAGGAGCGTTTTACAAAAGTAAGGAGTAGGAATAGGAAGCAATCAAGTTCTTGGTAGTGTCATTGAGGAGGACATTCAAGGTAGTTAAGTCCAGTCCGTGTATGTACGACGTGAAGTGTGAGATAGAGGGATGCCCTTGGTGAGTCCATGCATATCAACCTATGTGGGACACCCATTGGAAGTGCTCCATAGTTGTTTCACACACTTGTGTGGGACAGAGTTCATTCAATCCCACATAAATATGTCTTCAGACTTTGTTACAAATATCATGTATGAAGAGATTGCGGACAACCTAGATTTGAGTCACATTTCATCATTCTTGTGATGGAGCAGAGGTTCCACTACACAATTGTTGGACCTCGAATTTATAATCTAAAACCCTATAATTCCACCACACTATTCTCTGGATCAGTAGACAGTGCTCACAGATGCGTTACTGGATATCAAATACATATCTTTCAGAAGCATAACTACTACAATAGTATATTTACACATAGGCTGATTAGGCCGAAACCTTTAAAGAGTAGTAACGAAAATGAAAACTTCGCATAGGTGGAACCCTTAGTATATGCCCACAAGCAATCAACTGGGCCTCATGACCTATTACATGATTTGTGCTATGACTATGAGATAGCCTTCCCTTCTCAGCAGCACGACGAATGGGTAATGGTAACACCATGCATTGCGACAAGGCGAGTCCATAGCATTTTTGTTAGAAATAACAATACCATGCCACCTCCTTTTTCAGCGTGAAGTGAGAACACTCCTACTGGCTTTTTTCAAACTGAGGTGACAGCACACTACCACCTGCTTTTCGGACCAAAATGACCGTACCTTCCCCCCTAACACACTCTATGTGCCTCAAGTCTGTCACCCAAATCTGAGAGGGCCTATAAATTATCCCAAACAAAGAACCCACGTATGTCGAACACACTCCAACCACAAAACGGTGGACAAGGTAGGTAGCGCAAGGCGTGGGAGGGGACAATGGGCACAGAGTGGGATATGAGGCCATTAAACTTACCTGAAAGTAGGGCTGTAAAAAAAGCTCGAAGCTCGCGAGCTACTCAAGTTCGGCTCGTTGTAGGCTCGATTCGAGCTCGGTTCGAACTTTAAACAAGCCGAACTCGAGCTTGATCTTGAGCTCGCGAGCTTCACCGAGCCGAGCTCGAATAGTTCGCGAGCCCCGATTCGAGCTTAAATAGTAATACATATTAATTCTTACCGAGCTTACTCGAGCCGAACTCGAGCTCGTCTTATTATTGAAAATTAGTGTGTATTTGAATTATTTTGACTGTTATCGAGCTTGCTAGAGCCGAGCTCGAACTTAAAATTTTCTTATTATTGAAAAATAATGCATAATAAATTATTTTAATTGTTACCGAGCTTCAACGAGCTGAGCTCGAGCCTACTTGAGCTTAGGCCGAGCCGAGCTCGAGCCCAGGTTCAGGCTCGGACCCCAACTCGAGCTCGGCTCGAGCTTCTACCGAGCTCGAGCCTGGAAGGCCAAGCTCGCTTGAGCTTGGCTCGTTTACAACCCTACCTGAAAGACACACATATCTAGGGTGCCCTAAACCATGACCCTCCAAGCTCTGGTCTACCACTCAAAACCAAGGAGTCCTAAAACCCTAGAAATCCCCTCTGCGACTATCCACACATCGCCGAGCCTTGGCTGTAATAGAAGTACGAACTTGACGCGGTGGTCTAGGTCTCTAACAACATGGGGAACCTAGCACGCCGATTCTTTCATTGTCCTCGGTTATTGGTATGTATTTCATTTTCTATTTATAGTTCCATGCATGCATTACTTGTAATGACCTCATCTTCCTTGTAGACCGTGGATTGCAAGTTCATCGAGTGGCATTACTACAGAACAATATATACTGGATGCCTCATCACAAACGGTTCTATAATCATCACAGATAGTTTTACAAACGTGATCGTGTACCATCTATAATACTCAACTACCACAGATGATTCTTATTAATAACCGTCTATGATGGTGCACAGATGGTTATTAATATGAACTATTTGTGATAATTGCAAACATCACAGACGGTTTTTAATTAGAACCATATGTGATAGTTCACAGATAGTTATTAATATGAACTGTCTGTGATAGTTGCGTATCACAGACAGCTTGTGATTAGAACTATCTGTAATATATATTTGTATGCACAAATGGCGCTTCATTTCCCGATGCGCATCTCTTCGATCATTTCAGCTCCTCGATGCGTCTCTTCACCTCATTTGCTAGATGTATTCCTTGTTGTATAAAAATGGTTGTCCACCACCGAAGATTAATCCCCACATCGCTAATCTTGTACGAGCACCTTGTCGGTCGCCCGTTTATCTTCCTTGTCTCTCAAGAATAAATAAATGGCTCACTACTCTTCCTTATCACCAGCATTAATGGCCAACCTAGCCAAACTCTATGAGCACCTTGTCGGCCATACGCTGGCAGATGCTGTGGAAGGACACTATGCCAACAGTGTCCTCCCTTCTATGTCTGAGCATTTGCCAAAGTAGTTGAAGGTCACCTTCCACTGTCTTAACATCCTCCTCCGCCGCGTCTTCCGGTTGGTCTCTCGCTTCTGGCGAGTTAACTTCACCATTGACATGGTTCTCTACAATGACGTTGCATATCTTCAGAAGGCTTACCATCACTTGGAGTGCTTAGTTGAGTAGCGAGTGACTGAGTGAATCTTGCCGAGACCTCTGAAGAAAGGAAAGAGAGTCTATGAGCTAAATTCGACTTGATTGTTCAGTCAGATGGTGTTCGGGAGACACTCAAACGAGCGCGTCAATGGGTGGATGCATTTTACGCTTTGTTCATTGATGATCCTGAACTGTCCGATGCTGACCACGTCGCCTACAAAGTTTTGAAGACAGAGATATCATCCTACCTCCGCCATTAGAAAAACTTTGAAACAGTTAGGTTTCTACTTTTTATCTTTTGTAAGAAGTTACTAGCCACACTGTTTGGCCATATGTGAATACAAGCAATTTAATTTGTATTTACTGTCTTTTATATATGTAAATAGTCTCGCTATAACGACATGATCGACGGCATTACTGACCGGTAAAAAATAATAAAGAAATACATGTTTACTCCTAAGGCATTACTTAATTTTTATTTATGTATATGAGAATATGTCATATTTATATGAATTTGTATTTATGTATATATGAGAATGCATTTAGAATAATCTATATTGTATTTATCAAGATGGTTCTACTTTAGAACCATCTATGATGTATATTCACAGACGGTTATTAATACAAACTATCTGTGATAAGTAATTATCACAAACAGTTCGTAATAATAATCGTCTATAAATATACATTATCATAGACGGTCCTTAATTAGAACCGTTTATGATAATTATATTACAGACGGTTCGTGATTGGCTGTGTCTGGGATACGCCGTGTTATTAAATGCCTAGCCAGGGGGGTCCCAACAAATCTGTATTCATTGCACTGCATTGAAGGAGGCGGTCAACTTTGGGGAGTTTAGTGAAAGCATACTGCTTGTAGATCTAACTTGTAGATCTATTTGTTCTTGGTGATTAGATGTTAGTATTTACTTCTAATTATATGCTCTGTAATAAAGAGAGATGATAGCTAGGTTTAGATCTAGCTTAATTAGTAATTTGCTCCAATTTAAGAATGGGTCACTACTCCTAGTTTATTTCAATATATTCTTGCTTGATATATATTGCTTCATGAATAGTACATAGCTAGCTACATAATTTAGATATGGACAATTTATTATAAGGTAAATGACAATTATGTGTAAGTATTAGGCCAGTTGTGGACTGTACTTTTGATGATGATAGGTCACATGATGACAATCTAGATTACATGCTACGCGAAGGAGAAGGGAACTATAGTGAGAGAGTTTGGTAAATTTGAGTGCTTGATAGAGGGCTCGGAGAAACCATTGTTCCCCGGCTGCAAGCCGCAATACACAAGGTTGTCATATATTCTAAACTACTGAAATTGAAGCCAAATAATGGTTGGTCTAACAAGAGTTTCATGGTGTTGTTAGGTTTCCTAGCGAACATCATTCCAGAGGGAAATGTGTTGAGGAGAACCACCTACCAAGTCAAGAAAGTTCTTTGTCCATCGGGAATAGAAGTAGAGAGAATACATGCATATTTGAATGATTGTATCCTCTACCGTAAAGAGTATGCAAACTTACATATTTGTCCAGTGCGCAAAGCATCCCGATACAAGCGTAAGAATGACTCCGATGACGATGAGGGCATCGAGGTGAAGCAAAGACCTCCTGCTAAGATATTGTGATATCTACCTATAATTCCCCATTTTGAAGCGTTTATTTGCGAATCAAAAGTACGCAAGATTGTTGCGTTGGCATTTGGAGGAGCATAAGAAAAATGGAATGATAAGACACACTGCTTATTCTGCCCAGTAGAGGAATATCGATAGGATATTTGTAGACTTCGGTGCGGAACCAAGGAATATAAGATTTGAGTTGAGTATAGATGGAATGAATCCTTTTGGTAACATAAGGAACCGACATAGCACCTAACTTGTGAATGTATGCATGTACAACCTTCCTCCTTGGCTGTGTATGGAGTGGAAGTACATTTTAGTGTCACTACTTATCCAAGGGCTGAAGCAACCTGATAACAATATTGATGTGTACCTAGCATCATTGGTGGAAGATCATGTGACACTGTGTAACGAAGGGGTACAAGTATGGGATGCAAACAAACGAGAGAACTTTGCCATGTTGTTCTATACCATCAATAATTTTTCTACCCTTGGTAACCTATCAGGGTTGAGTACGAAAGGAGCCAAAGCCGATCCGCAGTACTTAGATTATACCGAGAGTGTGTGGTTGAACAACTCGCACAAAACTGTATGCATGCGTCACCGTAAGTTCCTTCCAAGATATCACCCATACCGCAAGATGAAGAAATAATTTAATGAAAAAAGGATGACTCAGCACCAAGACCTTTTAGTGGGAAATAAGTCTACGATATGGTTAAGGATATCGATGTTGTGTTTGGAAAGGGATGTAAGTGAAGGACCCGCCAGAAGAACATGTGGAAGAAGAGGTTAGTATTTTGGGAATTACCTAATTGGGAGCATTTAGAAGTTTGCAATTATATCGATGTCATACACATAGAGAAGAATGTATGTGATAGCTTGATTGGTCTCTTACTGAATGTTTGTGACAAAAACAAAGTATGGTGTCAACGCACGGCATGGCTTAGTCACTATGAACATCAGGACTAAGTTAGCACCGATAGAGATCGATAAAGGCCGGACGTACCTTCCCCCAGCTTGCTACACTCTATGTCAGAGAAGCACATGCCGGAGAAGTCGTCGCCGCCATCCTTGGGCTCTTGGTCACCCGTCCCGTCGTCGTCGCTCCATCCCTCCACCTCGCTGAGGTCGAGGTCGTCGAAGGCGGTGAGGATGCGGTGGAAGAGCTTCTTGGCTTTGCCAAAGTTACGGAACTTCTTCTTTCCCGGCGTCTGAGCTGGAGGCTTCTTGTTGCGGTTCTTGTCGGTGTAGTCGTTCTTGCCCGAACCGCCGTAGTCGTTCTTGCCTTTCTCCAGCTTGGGGCAGTTTGCCCGAATGTGGTTGGGGCCACCACACTCGAAACAAATCACCGGTCCTCCTCTCTTTCTGTCCCTCCTCCCCTTGTAAGCATGGGAGAATCTTCGAGCAAGGAGGGTCAGCTGCTCATCCGCAAGCTGCTCTAACTGATCATCAGTTATGTTACAGAGAGCAGCAAGGGAGAATCCGCAATGAGAATCAGAAGAAGAGGAACCAGAAGCCAACGTGGGATCAGTGACCAAAGCCATCGACTGTGACTTCGACCTACGAGAGACAACGTCAATCTCGTGAGTCTTGAGGAGCGAGTACAGCGCGTCAAGAGTCAAGGTCGAGAGGTCTGTCGTGTCCTTGATGGTGGTCACTTTCATCTCCCAAACACGCAGATCAAGTGCCGCGAGCATCTGACGAGCGTTGTCCGAGTCGGGGTATGTGAGACCGACCGCTCGGAGGTTGCTCAAGATTTTGTGAAATCGCGAAAAGCACTCGTCGAGGGACTCACCAGCAAGCATCTCGAATTTGTTGTATTCTCGCTTGAACTGGTCCTGTCGAACCGTCTTGATCTGGGTGGTGCCCTCATGGTATGTGTCGAGGGTCACCCAGATATCGTAGGCTGACGACAGGTGAGAGATGCGATCGAATTCGCTTGCCTTCGCATTTGCCTCAACATCGGGCATGTTTGCCACGTTGATGTTCTCATCGACAGGAACAACATATCGCACCTTCACCTTTCGCCAGATGGCGTACCCCTGAGCCTGGATGTATGTCTCCATTCGGCTCTTCCAGAAGGGATGAATGTCGATCTTTAAAAACCCCCAAACAAGTATCTTCTTCTCCAATAGCTATGTGAGCTATGAAGGAGGAAGACCAGTGTTCACAAGAAGATACTGCAGAGGAAAAACACAAATCCAGAGACCAGCAAGCGAGAAAAATCAATTCGGGAAAATTCTGGCCTCAAGCGGTAGTACCGGGGTTAGTACCGCACAAGCAAGAAAAGATAAACGCTGAAGCTCAGAAATCTGCTGCTCGCGATAGTACCGGAGTGAACCAAGCGGTAGTACCGCTGGAGCGGTAGTACCGCAGCTCGGGCGGTAGTACCGCACAACAGGAAGATAGCAGGGTTTTAGGCTGAAAGAAATGGAACTTCGGATTTTTGGCTAAAATGAGGGATTGCTCTCAATCTCTTTGATCCAAAGTCTTACTACAACGTACCAAATAGTAAGGGGACCCTGAGAAACAAGAGAAACAAACCGAGAAACAGGAATTTCAGATTATGGAGTAAAAATCTGAATTCTTGCACGACCCGAGCCAAAAATCAAATTGCTTCCAAACCTTTGATCCTATGGCCAAGAGATTTTACAGAAATGTTAGCAATAGCCATAGGACTCTCCATGCCCAAACTCAGCCCAAAACCTCAAGGGAAACAAGAAATCACCAAAACCCTAGAAGAGGGAAACAAGAACAGGGAAAAGCCAAAACCCAAATCTGAGATTAAAGCGAAGTTTGCTCTTCAGGAAAACGATCAAATGACCTTGAGGTACCATCCCATCAAAGAGCAACCCATTTTGGGCCTTCCCAACAAGAAACAACAAGAAAACTCAAAATCAAGAAATCAATAACAGAGGCATCGAAGCGAGAACAGAGAGCACGAGAGAAACTTCAGATTTCATTCCATTCATTCAAAGATTACAAGGATCTACGTCCCCATACGCATGGACATTAGAACCAGATGAATGATTACATGGATTCTCTACTCAATCTCCCTCCTCATCCTCTCCTCTCCCTCTCCCTAAGCCAAGAACACCCACACACTACATGCTTGAGATGGGATGAACGAAAGGAACAAGGCCACAGAACCTCTGTCTCCCCCAACCACTAAAGACTAAAGCCAAAACAACCCTCTAAAGCCTATTTTGACTAAAGTAAACCCTAAAATCCATGAGGAGGCATGCAGCCCCTCCTCTCCTTTTATAGCCCATGGCTAACGGGTCTCCAACCCGTTACGCCGGCTAAATCCAACGGAGCCCGCTCCCGCTTGTGCAGCCTTGCGAATTTCCCGATTCGCCCCTCCTGCACCTTCCGGGAAGCTTCCGCGCTCCTTGTCCTGCAAGCCACGCGGCTTCGCCATCTTCAGCACACCTAGACCGTTCTGACCTCAGCGCCACCTGCGCCTAGTCCGGTTGTCGGAACCCGGAGCAACGACTGCTGGATCCTCTGTGTAAATCGCACTAGTCCAGGATCAGCTAGTGCACACAGTGAACAACAAAGATAAATACCAAGCATATTGACCTTTATTTAATTTAAAGAGTACGGCCTTATGGCCAGCGTTTACATCATCGCACATTGGCAAAAATAACTGCAAAGGAAACTGCGGAAGCGAAGCTGAAAAGGCAAAGCCCAAGCCTGCCCACAGGCAAACAACTGCAAGACGTGGCCTACTCGTTCTGGTCTTCACCGTAGTCGAAGTCGTCTTCCTCTGTGTGGAGATAGCAACAATGAGTACAAACTTGTACTCCGCAAGTCACACGGAGAAATGCAATATAATAATAAAGGCTTCAATGGAAGGCTCATAGGGTTAGTTTGCATAAAACAGCATTTAATGAAATACAGTAAATAGATTGAAATTGCAGAACTTGATACAATAAGTAAAACAGTACTTGCAATTGAAAATATTACCGTCAGTGCAGGCTCCGACCAAACACCAACCTGTCCACAGGCATCCCACCCGGACCATCTTTTCCAAAAGATCACGTATGGATTCCATCCATCCACACGCTTTCACTGCGCAACTCTGATGAATTCCATCCATTCACCAGATTTCAAACTCTTACGGATTCCATCCATCCGTAAGGTTTTCATCTCTCGTGGATTCCATCCATCCACAAGGTTTTCGAAAACAATTTTGAAAAATAAAGTCTAATCCATGAAAAACTTTACTCAGCATGCCCGTGACCGTGGGCACAGCTATCCAGAATAGATTATACACTCTGCAGAGGTTGTACAGCTTTACCCACAAGACACGATCATCCCATATTGCCACCGGTTTACACACTTCCTTTGGTGTGCGGCGAGGAGTCGTGACAAGACCTTTACAATGCGAAGCCTTCAACCTGGCCAAGCCAACTCTAAGGTTTCACCCCAGTAAGGAATTCACCAGACCGGGACCCCCTCTTGAGCCGAGTGAGACTTCTCATGGCCTACGCCACGCTCACTTCCATCCTACGAAATGGCTCAGGTTGGGACTTCGCAAATTATTCAGCCAGGGCTGTCCCATACCAGCCATGTGGTAGTACGATTAGGGCTTTGCAATAGTAGCTCACAAACCGGTCCTTAATTTGACTTAGGCTCAACCACATACCCCCTGTGCCCGACAATCAACACTGTGTCTCCGAACAACAGTGCATGCCTGCACCCACCACCTAACCATTAGCCTAAGTCTAAACCAGATTTTATATTTTGCTTCAAAATATTTTATCAAACTTCCTGACTCTCCGAAGTCAAGAATACAGTTCAAAAGCTTATCATTTTATGAGAAAGATCATCCCAAACCAAAATTATATCTAGGCAAGTCTAAGCATTTGATTTAAAATTCTCTAGCCAATACTAGTGTACTAACTAGGGTTTGATTCTAAGGTGACAAGGTGTAAGGAATTGCAATGTCAAAGGAGGTAATAACAAACAGGTATTAACTAAAGTTAAAACTGAATTGAAATATGTTGAATAAAATTATGCATGCAATATAATTTAAATCAACATAATTTTATTTGCAATCTGGGATCAACATGATCAAGGAGTGTGACTTGCCTTGCTCTTCAACTTGGCTTGAATCTTCGTCGAAGAAATTTCCCGAATCGTCGAAGTCTACACGTCAAAATAACCCACCAAATTCAAATAAATTCAAACTAAATTCAAATTGAACTCAAATATATGAATTGAGGCTAGAAATGGATATAGGGGAATTTTTGATGAATTTAGGAATTTGAATGGGCCAAATCGGAGTTAAAACGAGGGAGAACGGGCTCCGGGAAGTTTGAAAAGAGAGAAAATGGAAAAAGGGAATTTCTGGGATTATTTTTCTAAAGGAAAATCTGGGATTATTGCGTCAGCAGGGAATTAATTTTTGGCTGATTTATTTTTCTACGGGAAATTCGGATTTATTGCGCCTGCTGACGTCAGCCCTGGGGCCGGGCCGACTGACAGGTGGGCCCTCGGTCTATGGACCGAGTCCACGGGCGAGGGGAGGCGCTGAGGTGGCGGGGGAGGCGGCTGGCGCGGACGTGGCGCTGACGGGGCAGGGGAGGCCAAGGTGGCGCTGGCATGGCGCCCGATCACCGGCCACGTGGGCACGAGGACGCCGACGTGGGAGGCCGGCCGGTGGCGCACGGGGGAGCGGGCCTCGCCGGCGCTCCGGCAGGCGGCGGCCGGCGGCGAGGGCGGCAACCGGGAGTGGAGGCCGAGGGCGACTCGGGGGTGGGCGCGAACATTACCGGGGTGACCGGTGGCGAGCTGGCGGCGAGCAAAGGCGGCGGCGCGACTCGGGCGGCGATGGGAACGGGGCTCCGGTGGCGGAGAGGCGCGGCCGAGGGGCGGAGGACCTTCGCACGGGCGCGGGGAAGCCGAGGGAGGCAACGGCGGGGCGCGAGGGCGACGGAGGCGGCCACAATGCCTCGCCGGAGTTGGCGACGGCGGCGGGGCGGATGCGCAAGGCGCGGAGGCGGTCGGGAGGCCGGGAGGGAGAGGGAGGAGCGGAGGGAGGTGGGGCGAGTTGAGACGGAGCCGGGGAGGGGTTTTTATAGGGCGGAGGAGGGCGGAGGCGCGAGGATTTCTCGCCGGAGATGGCGGCGGCGGAAAGGAAGGTGGGGGGGGGGAGGAAAGGCGGCCGCGGATGGAAAGAGGGTGCGGGGATGGCGGGATTCGGTCGGAGGGAGTCGGCGCGAGGAGTGGGGAAGAAGAAAGGGGGACGGGGCAGCGCGCGGGAGAGAGGAAAGGCGCCGGTACGGGCGGGGCGGCACCATGGCCTGGCGGCGGCGCGGCCGGGGAAGAAGGGTGCCGCGCGGGAGGAGGGAGACGGGCCTGACAGCGGGCCCGGGCTGTCGGCGGGAGGGGAGGCGCGAGCGGCCAGGATGGCGCCACGCGGCGGGGCGCGGACGGCGGATGGGGGAAGGGTGCGACGTGGCGGCCATCCGGAGGGAGTAGGCGGGATCCAGCGGGCGACGTGGGTTGATCCCGGTCGTCCACGTGGCGGCCGGAGGAGAGGAAGGGGGTTTTATTTTTGATTTTTGATTTTGGATTTTCAGAAAATCCCAGAAAATTCAATAAGCCTCAGAAAAATACCAAATAACTTCCAAAAATTCCAGGAAAATTCACAGAAGCTCCTGGTGACATTTTGGACTTAATAAAAATATTTCCAACTAATATTGGTATTTAATTTTCATACTTTAAAATACTTTTTAATTTCAAAAATATATTTTTGAACTCCAGAAAATCCAGGAAACCAAATAAAAGCCAAATAACTCCAAATAATTAATTTGACATAGAATTTTTATATAAAATCAAAATATCATTTTATTTAATAATAATTTTAGGTTTTTCTGAAAATGCTTTTCAAATCCAGCTTTTCCAAAAACAGAATTTTAGGGCAAATCCAACTTTAAACTTTAGGCAATTTAAATTTTATTTTAATTGATTTTTATTTATTTATTTATTTATTTTTATTTTATTAAAAACCTGGGCTGTTACACCGGTCCACCGTGCCTCGCCACGACTCCACCTTGAGTCCACGTCGTCTTCGACACATCCCGACCGTTCTGACCTCAGCGCCACCTGCGCCTAGTCCGGTCCTCCGTGTCTCGCCACGACTCCACTCGATGTCCTGCAGCCACACAGACAAGAAACACGTCAAATAGCACCGCTCGATATATGAAAGCGTAAATAGCACAAACACATCATACTTACGCATGACGAAGTCCAAACCTGTCGAAACATTAGAATATGCATCCTAAACCCATACGACCAAGTTTGACCAAACCGACCGAAACCGTTGCACCACGCAACGACATGGTCCAAACCACCCAAACCAAACTCACTCAATCCAAAACCCTTGTCAATTACTCATCACTCTCATGGGGTCACGACCTCATGGTCTCTCAGGGGTTTGCTTTGGCTTTAGGCTTTAGTTGGTGAGGCTTTGGTAGTGGAGAGTTGGTGGAGAAGGGCAGAGCTGTGTCTCCTTCGATGTTCTCCATGTGAGAGCTCTGTGTGTGTGTTCTTTTCTCTCAAGCATGTATGGGTGTGTGTTCTTGAGAGGGAGAGGGAAAGGATGAGTTGAGGATCTTGTAATCTTTCCTCTTGTATCAATCATGTATCTCCTTTCCTCTTTATCAATATGAGATGGATTTGGTTGAGTTTGTTTGAGTCCCAGGCTCTCTGGTTGTTTTTCCCTTCGATGCTCATTTTGGCTTGATTCTTGACTTTTTGTGTTTTGGCTCGATTCTTGCTGGGGAGTGGCAAAATGGGTTGCTCCATGTTGAAATTGCATTTCTAGACCCTTTGGTCATCTAGTTCCAAGAGCAATTTGATCAATTTTGCAGGAATCATATTTTTGGTTCTTCCCTGTTCTTGAGTCTTCTCTGTGCCTTTCTTGGGTTTTGGGGTATTTCCAGTTTTCCTCTTTGAGATGGCTTAAAATTTGGTACCTAGAATCCAGAGGCTATCTATTAGCTATTCCCAAATTTCATGGCCAAGGGATCAAAGAGGAGAGGGCAATTTGAAGTTTTCAGTTGTGGCTCTCTTTAGTGCTCCACTTCTAGGGTTTTGGTGATTCTGGAGTTTCTCTTCATGAGATGGCCTGATTTTTGGTCTGAGGAGTCTTTTTGTTATTGCTAACATAACTGCAAAATCTCATGGGCAAAGGACTTAAGACCATTGAGCAATTTGAGTTTTTGTGCACCTCTCTGCATATTTTCAGTTTTTAGGTCAAATCCTAAATTCCGTTGATTTGGGTTGGATTTCTTGGCTCCCTGGGTTCCTCTGGCTATTTGGGTTATATCCATGCAATTCTGGGCAGAGGAAACAAAAGGGAAACTCTAAATTCTCTCTGCAGTTGCATTTATTGAGTTTCTTCTGAGAAACCTGCTTGCTGCCTTCCCTGGAATTCGAGGAGCGGTCTGACCGTAGGGCAAAAGGCGGTCAGACCGGAGTTTGTACACCGGTCAGACAGGTATGTCAATAGCGGTCAGACCGGCATGCCCCGGGCGGTCTGACCGCCGGCCAGGGAGCGGTCAGACCGGCCCAGGGAGGTGTTTGCAGTGTTATTTTCTGTTATTGTTTTGGCTTCTTGTTTTATTGTTTCCAGTGGTTGTTTCCTCTAAGTGTTCAAGTTTCCAGAGAGACTCGTCATCTTCTTCATAGCTTTCCATAGCTATTGGAGGAGAATTTTTCGAGAAAGTACTTGAGGGGGTTATTTTAAAAGTCGACATTCACCCCCCCCCCCTCTGTCGCCATTCCGGTCCAACAGTAGGGCCTCTGCTAGGTTTTGCATTTCGACTCCTCACTCGCACACCTCTCCATCTCATCGTCCATCCACTGCCACCGCCGAAGAACCCGACGCTCTGTCCTGTCCTTCCTCACATAGTGTGGTGGCCCCGTCGCCTCTCCTCCCGACGTCGCCTCTCATCCCGACGCCGCCTCTCCTTCCTATCGCACGTCCTCCTGGAGATATGGAACTCAAATCTCACCTCTTTAACTCATGTGTGATAGATCTGTGTACATCTGTTAATGTGTGTTCATAAGTTCTCTCCTCCCCGTCGCCTCTCCTCCCGAAGGTATGATCCTAAATCCCACTTTTTACCTCATGTGTGCTACATCTGTCTATATCTGTTAGTGTCTTTTTATGTGGAACCCAAAAAGGAAGGGGAAAATGGATGTGGGAGGGAAGGTGGGCTTACTTGTGTTGAACTGGAAGTGGTAAGGTTGTTGGGGGTGGTCTCATGTGGTCCTCACAAGGATGAAGACATGGATAGTGGTCCCTTGTCGTTGCCAAAAATGTCACCTTCATGTGGTCCTCACAATTGGCATTCTGGGTTCCCGGTGGTTCACGCTCTCCTTTGGCTTCCACTACATTCTTGTCTTCCTCCTCCAACTCTTCTCTTCTCACTTCTATGGGTGGGTTGCTGGTTTAAGTAAAAAAAGGTCATGAAACTCTGTTAGTCGGAGTAGTAGTTGCACAAGAGGAATATTACAGCACTATACACGTGAGCTTCAAAAGGCTTGAAGCAAATTAATTTGTTTCATGCCTTTTCAAGCTCATGTGTATGGTGGTTTAATGTTCGTCTTGTAGTTGTTAAGAAATACATGTCACATCACTCAAAATCCTAGTTGGGGGAGAAGCAAATTCTGAGAGTGTATGAGGATGGAAGTTGTGGTGAAAATAATAAAAAAATAGCTAACGAATGATTTTAGAGATAATTTGTTGGAGTTGATGTTTCTAAGTGAGTTGGAGTTCTTAGAGACAACCTTAAGGGAGAGTCATGTTATTGCTACAAGATCTATTTGGAATGGCATGTTAGTATTCTAAAGAGACCTTGTAGCAATAATATATGCCAATAGACAATCAAAGGGCATGAAGCAAATCACACACTCAAGTGTCCTCTGTGGTTCACTTTGTTATTGCCACAAGATCTATTTGGAATGGAAAATCACACATTTCAGTATGTCAGGTTCTACATAGTAAGTTATGATTGTTGTTTCTTCCTCATCATCATACTATGTGTTAGGCTTGGTTGCTGCTTTAGGCATAAAAGAACCTTTGGGCTGCCGCACCATTCGTTTATAAATGAAGGGTGCGGTAGCCCAAATGTTTTCTTACACCTAAGACAACAACCAGCCCAACACATAGATGATGAGGAAGAGACTCCAGCCATAACTTACTTTGTAAAACTTGAGACATTAGGCTGTGTGATTTGAGATGTTAATATTGCAAAGAGATCTTGTAGCAATAATATACGTCGCTGAATCTTTTTTATTTCTTGTAAGATTAACCATGTGCTAATGTTTACACTCACAACTCATTGTAATTAGTTTTTTCTTGTAAGAGAGATGACGTCTTCTGAGCAGAGGCCTCCCTACCATTTGCCGGGATCACAAACGAGCACGCCCGAAACTGGTTTAGAGAGAGGTCATCAACCACGTCTTCGGACGTCACCTCTTTCAAAAACCCCACAGATGAAGAAGTGTACCCAATGCCTGGTAAAATATGTCAAGCTAACTAGTTGTTAATATATCCATAACTTCATAGGGCTTAAAATAATATGATTGCCTCTTGCAGCAATTATTGACAACCAAATCTTTCGAAGGCTCCTTTGAAGTAGTCAGGGGGAGAGATATACTATCCACGGCCCTAGTAAACAAGGAACACCCAAGTCACACACGAGGCCTGGGGCTTTATGTATCTTAGAGGCACGGATTCCCAAACGACTCTGAGACATATAAGAGTAGGAAGAGATCCAAGGCCAAGCGCGAGGAATGTATGAAATAGGACTTTGATGCAAAACTTGAGGAGATAACTGCCACACTTTGAGGAAAGATAGATTCATTGAGGGAAGAACTGAGAGAAGTTTGCAACCACTCACAAGGCACCCCAACATCGGATTACCTGCGTGTCCGCACCATTTTCTGAACATAGTAACGCCAACTTACCAATCGATGACATTCCGGTAATGTACCTCTCTAGAATGCTACATAGATCGACCTGGTGGATGCCTTAGTTTATCGTGTATCGTTATGTAGGAGCCCATGCCGTGCACCCTTAGAGTCAGGCTTGTTGGCTCCATTCCTGTTGATGTTGGGCAGGGGATGGAATATCCATGCCTGCTAGGGACATTGGTGCACGATGCTCGTCTAGGGACCGATTTCACGAAGGTCCAGGTGGACATGATTAATGACATTTTGAGGGATGTCCCGCTGGAGAGGCTCGTCCAGTGGCCCAAGAGGAACATCATCCTAGACCATTCTGTGCCGCAATCTCCACACGACTATGCCTGTCAAACAGAACCTTCTATAACGTTACCTCAAGCTCTGCTTCAGAAGGCCATCGCATCGGCTCCTGTGGAGATGACACCGAAGATGTATCGCAAGCAAGGTGCCAAGGCCCAACCAAAAAAGATTAAGATGCCTCCCAGGCCCTATAAGTACAAGATCGGAATGTCATTGGTCCCTAAGTCAAAATTACCCAGCCTTGGACAGGTTTGCAGAACTCTGCATACCTGGTACATGCAAAGGTCCAACAGGAAGTCAAACAGATAAACTGGATTCACCGTGAGATACATGAAGGCACATTTCCTCCACAATTTGGGCTACTTCATCATGACATTCGAAGACTTATTCTTACTATAACAAACTCGACAAACTCGACGCCTCACTTCTACGATGCTGGATACTGTATTGTGATTGTACTAAAATGGAGTAAGGTAATACCTTAATTCTCCACTTAGGAGTAACTATGACTTCACTCGTGTGCAACAAGGCAATGATAGCTAAACTCATTTTCTCCATACATAAGTCTATTGTAGTCTTTCCTTCATTTGTAATGGATGAGACTAACTTTTTGGAACCATGTTGGTCATTCAATGCTTACGTTGCCTGGGGAGGAAGACATAAAAAATCCAACGCTACACTGTAACATAGGATGCAATTTTTGGTGCCCGTTACAACACAACAATCCTATATCACAGTTCATAATAATACCTCTATAACTGACAATACCTATGTATGTAATTCTATTTTTACAGTGCCACCAGCAGCTACAGGGCAATATATATGGATTCTACATTTGCAAACATATGTAGGAAATCATCAGCACTAAGATGAAAGATCTAGAGGTTTGTCAACCTGCCAATATTTATTTTGTGATTATCAATTTATATATATATATATATATATATATGCTAATGACTTTAACACTCTTAGCAACAGGGCGTGGAATTCGACTTAAGTGCATTCGATCTTGACAAACTTGCCAAAATTCAAGGAAAACTCTCTGAATTCTCAGTGGCGCAGGTCATTAACCCAAAGGGAAAGTTCAACCCTGGTGAACATGATTAGATGTTGAAACGTTTGATTCAATTGTAATTCACTCAGTTGTGCTTAATCAAACAATTGATTCAATTGTACTTCTTTCAGTTGTTTAATTCATTTGTGAAATCTGTATAATAATTGTCGTGTGCGCTATATATGTGATCTACTTACTTATTTTCAGAGGGCATAGCTAGCATTTCCTAAGGTTAGCCGAAAAATAGAAAATAATTTAGCTATTCAAATAGTTATCATATACGGTTTGTAACACCAAACCATCTGTAATATGTATATCATAGACGGTTATGTCTAAAAACCATCTGTAATATAGGATATATCATAGACGGTTTTTGGTATTAATTGTCTATGATATATCAGATGTCACAAATGGCTATGTCTCAAAACCGTCTGTGATATCTAACATATCACAGACGGTTTTTAGTATTAGCTCTCTATGATATATCAGATATCACATATGGCTATTTTTAAGAACTCTCTATGATATCTGACATAACACAGACATTTGTTTTGAAAAACCATCTATGTTGTAACTTATCACAGACAGTTCAAGAGCCGTCTATGATAACCACCTGTTATCATAGACACATAAATTCAGATGATTCAGAAATCATCTGTGATGACGGTTTTGAACTGCCTGTGATGACCCTTTTTGTACTAGTGTAGATGGATCAACCGTATTTAATACCTACCTAGATTTACATCCATACTTTCCAAACATGTCTCGAAAAGTTGAGGGAGGTGCTCCACACTGAGAGGATCAACAATGACGAGCTTTGTAGGTAGAGGATCAGGGAGACAAACAATGATATTGTGGTCCACCTTGGTAGCAACTATCACCTGTACTACTACTACACCAACCCGAGCTGCAATTGTGTCTGCCACTACCGCAACAACCAGCCACGTGCATGCCGCCCTAATGACCGCCACTCCCTGTGGGTGCTCTACAGTATTCCATTTTTGTCTTATGGGTATTCGCCCACAAGCCCTATTAGATCTACAACCACCGTGTCATTTACATTCCACAAGCCACACATATATCTGACATGTAATTTGGGTTCATGATTCGTGCATGTTACCATTTGTATATAGGAGTAGTGAGGCAAACATATGCACGTAACCAAACCATGCGCATCGTGTAATTCGCACATTCATTATGAAGTGTTATATTGGGCTTGAAATGGTTTATTTAAACAAAAATCATTAATGTAGCTTAAGACGCACTAGTCAAGTTCTCTCTTTAATAATTAGCTTTTATTTTAAAACTATTAAATCCAAAAATGCAATAATTTTTATAAATAATACATTTTTATTAAGACAAAATGTATTATTTAAAAATATTAAAAATGACTCTGCCGCTATTTCAACTGATGAGAAATCGTCTATCACCAGTTAAATTGATGACAGGGCCTATATCGCCACTACAATTGAGGATAGAACTCTGTTGCCAATTCAGTTGAAAACAGGACCTCTGTCGTCAGTTGAATTGACGATAGAGCATATGCCGTCAATTCATTTCGTGACAGAGATCTACAGGCCATCACGCATGATTGTTCGTAGGATTGTTGTCGTTTCAAATAGCAATAGATTATTGTCACTATTTAAAATGATGACAGTAGGTTATTGACGTAATATTTTTAACATTAATATAGTTTATAATGTTAATAAAAAGTATATCTGCTTACAGCTACTCCGAGAGAAACCTTAACCGGCAACTCGCATATTTGGTTGACACATAAATTATGGATGCTTCAGTTACGAAGAATTAAATGGAGGTTGACCGATGCGACAAGGACGAGGTAGCACCACAGAAAGTTGCGCGAAACAATCAGAACGCGCTCGCTTCGTTCGGAAGTTTAACGGCCTAACACTCTCAAGGAGATCGCGAGCACGATTTCCTCATTGAATAGCCTTTGGATCGATGAAAGCCATATGCAAGGAGCGCTTTAAGAGCAAATTCAATAATAGAGTCAAGCGTTTGGCTATAAATCAAGTTATAAGAGCAAGTACAATAGTATAGCTAACTAGTGGCTATAACATTTGTCCATTTCATCTATAGCCTTCAAAAAAATAGTTCATACAATAAGGTAACTATTACAATAACTATTTGGCCCCACGTGTAAGAGAGTGAAATGCATATTTTTACGTGCTATACCTAGCTGTAATTTAGTAGCCAGCTTTCTTCTCTCTCTTCCTTTCTCTCTCTGCCACGTAAGATTTGATTGATATTATATTTGCTATAGCCTGCTGACTAAGCCTTATTGTACCTGCTCTAAGAGCCAAGTTATACAATAATTTGTCTTCTATTTATCTACAAAAAGTTTTATTATTATGTAGTACCATGTCTCACATTCTCTTTCCTATTCCTCCTCACATACATTTATTATCTAGACTCACCACTGCATAGGCTCTCGTGCTCAGCTTGTTGCTTGCATGAGAGCTAAGTTCTCATCTCTCTTCTCTTTTCTCTTCTCCACATTAACAAAAATGCTGACTAACTTGATAGTCAAATCATTATTGTACTTGCTTTAACAAGGCTTGCATGCGTCGGACGATAGTTCCTTGCTCGATCGATCTCACGCGGAGATGTAACCTTTTGTGCTCGAATTTATGTCAGGAAAAGTGTCCGTACGACGAAAAGCCATGCATGCGTCGGACGATAGTTCCTTGCTCGATCGATCTCACGCGGAGATGTAACCTTTTGCGCTCGAATTTATGTCACGAAAACGAATTTTCTAAAATTCCAATAGTGCTTCGGAATTGTGCTGTCTCGTGGGATAGTTCCGGCTGGGTACGTGCGAATATTTCTTGCGAACGTTAGCACTGCGGTAAAAAATTGAAGGGAAATTTTTAATCTCCTTTTTTAATCATAAATTTTCGATCTTTTGTTTCTCAACGGTCATATACCCTCCAATAAATTAAGTCATCCAACCCCCACCTAGGACAACTTACATTCAGAGCAAGGCTAATAATATAGCCTTCAGCTGGTTGTATGGACACTTACAGCCCACTTATCAGTCCATTCATATAGTAGTTTACAGCCAGCTGAAGGCTGTATGACCCACCCCTTCCTCTCACAAAGTTTCTTGGTTCTTGTGTTTCAGCTGGCTGTAAACTTACAGCCCACCTCTCTTCTCTCTCCTCCTCTCTCTCCTCCACCTCAGCATACAGCCTACTAACAGCCTCTTATTATACTTGCTCTCAGAGGCACCTAGTGCCCTAGCGGTGAGCGGTGAGGGAGGCTGCCGATCCCGGTATCAGACAAAAACGGTAAGAGTCCATTGCTGAACTTTAGTTTCGGTGGAATGCACCCATGGTTCAAGTGAAGTTTTGGGTGGTGAAGGTGGCAGAGTGGTGTGGGAACTGACAGGTGGGAGCCGAGGGCGGTGTGGAAAGTTGGAACGAAAAGGATTAAGTTCCGCTCATTTCAGCTTCTGATTTCTGGTTTATTTTTTACTATTCATAAATTTCGTCTTTTCCTGAACTTTTGGCTTTTTTTGAGAATTTTTGCCAGTTCTCTGTAATGAGCTAGCATATTTTTTCTATTTTTAATTTTTTTTAAAAAATTTAATTACGCCAAATAAGTCAACTTCAGCTACACTAAAATTTCAACCGCTACAGTATAATTTCTGTCATAAACTATAGTTTTTCAGCCTAACCGAGCGGGCCTAAAAGAGGCTAGAGGAGGGGAAGAACGCGGCAGCCATGGGGCGGCCAATCGGCCAAGGGAGGAAGCGGAGGTAAGGTGATGCCTGGGAGTTTTTCCTTCTCTTATGTGCCCATAGATTAGAACTTACAAGTACCGCTCTTTTCAATCCCTCGTCACTCTGCACCCAATCCCTTGCAACAGGGGAAAAAAAGGGGAACTATACATTGGAGTGAATTTTGCATCCAAATTAGCTAACCTTTGGATAGTCCGATCTACCTTAAGGCTACAATTTGAATTCTGCTGACAACGTGGATCATTTATGGATTGTTTCAGACATAATCACGTTGTCATTGGTTTATTTTAAAAATTTAAAACGTTTGCACTAACCAATTATATATTCTCAATCTGGAAAATAAACTAAACTGCAAACCTGCTCACAATTATGAAACATAGAGATGGTTTCAAAGAGAAAAAGGTGACATGCAATCCAACCGAAGAGAGCTCCCATTCCTCCGAGAGAAAAAAAAAAGCTCCCGCAGGAAAGGAAACCTCACTTTTTTTTTTCTGTTGAAGTTTGTCCCGAGAGAGCGAGCAGAACAGAACCTTCCGGGAATTTCAGGGCTCCTGGAACAAAGCCTAAAATTAGATGGTCGGATGCAGAACCACGCATGCACGGGCCGAGCAGGTTGGCCATTTGCACACGGGCCACACGTACACGCGCGTACCCGCGCCTCCCTTTCCAAGCAAGCGGGAACCCAGAACGAACCTAACGCTTGGGTTCTTTTATATTATAATTTATAATTTTTTACTTAAACTTTTTTAATTTTAAACATTCACAAGAGAATATGAAAAGAGACATATACGTATGATTTTAAACGATATAGATAAATTCAGTATATTATATATTACAATCAATATATAAACCTCATTATAAAAAAAATATATCATTTAAAAATTAGTTAAAATTAAAAGTTATAAACCATTCGGCTAAAAACCCAGGAAGCAATACGCAACCGCAACGCGTGAATTTACATGGCGCACCGCGCGCGCGTCAAGGTGACGCTTGCGCAAAAAGGTTGGGAATCTCGCGTTCGTCGCTGCTCGCACGAAACTTGCGTCCCCGTCCACGGCGATTTGGCGATATCGCGGACGGCCCCAGTACTCCAAATCTTATCGGGAACAGGTTGCAGAGCAGTTGAAGTCTTGGGGAAACTGTGCGTGCGTCAGCTTCCCATGCAGGACAGCAGAACTGCACACTGAAAGCGCACCATGGCATGCGGTGTCATGTGTGGCTGAGGAATGAGGAGTACGTGCACATCAGTTCCAAATTACGCAATTAGTACTGAAGAATTATTGGGCCATGTTAGGATGATGCCCAATCTCAAGATTTGGTTGTCTACCTGCCTTCTCAGATAAGTTCGGCATTGTTGTCTTTCTTTGCTAGATTATATCAGTGAGGTTAAATATTTGGTGAAATCTATATAAATAAAAACAACTGATGAGAATCAAATACCTTCTTCGTTTTGAGAGAAAAAAAAATCCCACAATAATTCTAAAAATTCTCATATTAATCGATAAAAACAAGCATCTCTACCACTTATTTTGGTGAGACCAGATTATAACACTGCAGATTAATCATATATGTATATTAGAGTTATATAGCAAATACAATTTTATTTTAATTATAGATAGTAAAATTGTACATTAAAAATAATTATATTATAATATCTAGCCTCGTAATTATATAGATAAATCTGCTAGTTGTAAAGAATACACCCTATTTTTGTGTAAGGTACAATAAAACTCCACTAAGTCAAAATTCTGGCTCCACCTGTCCGCCACCTGCCAGGCTGCCACACCTCATGTTAACTCTTTTACGCACAGGGCACCTAAAGTTTAGTGATTCTCGCGATAGGAGTCCCAATTGGTTGTGTTGCATCGACGCACAGGTGTATTTTAGTGGAGTGAGATTATGATGGTACATATTAATTATATATATGTATGTTAGAGTTATATAGTAAATATAATTAAATTTTAATTATAGGTAGTAGTTTTGTATATTAAAAATAACTATATCATAATATCTAACCATATAATTGTATGAATAAATCTACTGATCTAAAGAATACACTCTACATGTTTATGTAATGTACAATAAACTCAACTAAGTCAAAATTCTGAGTCCATCTGTCCGCCACTGCCAGGCTGCCACACCTCATGTTAACTCTTTTACGCACATGACACCTAAAGTTTAGTGATTCTCGTGATAGGAGTCCCAATTGTGTTACATGCACAGGTGATTAGTGAGGGAGCAATGACAATTGGTGAGTTTTTTTAGGTTATATCTAATAATTTTTTTGTTTAATTTTTAAATTATAGTTATTCATGAGAGAGTACGGAAAGAGATATTCGTGTGTGATTTTGGTTAATATAGATAAGATCAAAATGATGTCTATTACAATTAATTTATAGATCTACCTAAAAAAGATATTCTGTTTGAAAAT
Organism: Dendrocalamus latiflorus; assembly: GCA_017311315.1. NCBI lineage: Eukaryota > Viridiplantae > Streptophyta > Magnoliopsida > Poales > Poaceae > Dendrocalamus > Dendrocalamus latiflorus. The sequence continues at coordinate 37,810,910 of CM029664.1, forward strand.
TAGTTACCGTAAAAAAACTAAGCACAAGCCAACATGTGGCGATTGCTTGGACAGGTGAAGGAGCAAAAACGCAGGTGCCAGGTACTGTACGGCCCTACTCACTTGGCTTAAGCTTTTGGTTTTTTAGGGTTTTTTGTCTTTTCTTTTTTCTACATTTTTACATTATTTATGATAAAAGAATCTATTTTTCTATTTTTAATGTTTTTAAATTTAATTACGTTAAAAACTTATTAAAAACTTACAGCGACTAAAGTGAACAAAACCCACAAATAAGCACTGCCAGACGTTTAGGATTTTACCAAGTAGCGCAACAATCTTTAGAGATTGCCGACGTGTCCCTGACACCCTGAGCTTAGTTTCGATTTCCTCCTGGCCACGAAGAATGCCCACGTGTCCCTGACACCCTGAGCTTAGTCTTGATTTCCTCGTGGCCACGAAACTAATATCCCACGAGATATTTATTATTCATTTATTCACATTCAAGTCAGCCGCCTGCCGAGAGCTGCGCGCCCATACGGCTACGACTGCCGTCCAGCATTTGATCCTACACATTCGAACTCCTGATTCAACGCACATCCTTACCTTCACACACGATTATATGTTGGGTAGAAAAAACATTTGTTCATACTTTGTAAGATACTAGGTAAATTTAGAATTCATCTATACATATATTGTGTACGGTATGGTATAAATATGACAGTGTGTATCCTTCTTTGTAATTAAAAAGTCAGCCGCTGCCCAACCTGTCCTTACAAACCAACTGAATTGAGGCCTGTTCTTTAAGTTAAAAGCTGACAGCTTTTGGCTTTTGCTATAGTACCTAACTTTCAAACGAAGTATTTTCTCAAGACGGGGTCTACAAGTTAAATGATCTATACGTTAAAAATCTAACATCTGTACCAACCAAAATCACAAGTGAGTATCTGTCTCTCCGTAATTTGTACTATAAACAGTTAAAATTTAAAATTTTCAATCAAAAATTATAAGCTACAGTAAAAAAGAAGAGGCCCTGAGTCCTGCTTGTCTCACAAGCAAGCGCAAACGTTCTGTAGGCACCCGGCGAGGCGCTTCGAGAAATATCGTTAGAAAGCAGGTGTAAAACCGAAAAAGAGATGGACGAAACGAGGTCACACGGAACCAAGACAGAGGGGGGCTGCAAGCGAACGAACCCACCGCGTGCCTCACGAGTGACGTCTACGGTGTGCCGTGGCCACCTGGCCCAAAAGGCCAGTAGAGAGAGACCTTCGAGAAAGTCGCCTCCCTTTTCCCTATATAAACGCCGCTCCCTTATCCCCAACCGACTATAGTTACCTTCCCCCAATCCCCAAGAAAACAAGCCACGCAAGCGAAGGAAACACATGGAACAGAGGTCCAGCGATCGCCGAGAACCCACCGTCGCCAGAGAGGACGGTGGTGTGGTGTCCGGCGACGACTCCGACGGCGAGTTCGAGTTCCCCTTCGTGAGACGAGACTCTGCAGGTTGGGCCGCGGCGGCGGCGGACGAGCTCTTCGCGGACGGGCGCATCCGGACGTTCTACCCGGTGTTCGGCCGGGTCTTCGACGACGCGCACGTGCCGCCCGCGCCGGAGAGGAGGCGGCCGCTCGGGCGGCTGTTCCTCGAGGAGGCGAGGAACTCGTCCGTCGGGTCCACGTCGTCCTCGTCCTCGGCGACCACGGACGCCGCGGACCTCGACGGCGTGTCCCCGGACAGCTACTGCCTCTGGACGCCAGGGTCGTCGCCGGCGTCCTCGCCGTCGCGGCCGCCGCGGAAGAGCGGGTCCACGGGGTCCATGGCGCGGTGGCGCCGCATCAGCGAGCTTGTCATCGGCCGCAGCCACAGCGACGGCAAGGAGAAGTTCCTCTTCATCTCCGCGCCGCCGTCCCCGGCCAGGGAGCCGAAGGCCAACAAGCCAAGAGCTCGCCACAACAAGAACGCCACCGAGCTCGACACGGTCGCCGCCGGCCACCGGATGTCCTACGGCATCAAGACGCCCACCGGCGGGGCGCGGCGGACGTTCTTGCCGTACCGGCAGGACCTCATGGGGCTCTTCGCCAATGTGGGCGGGCTCAGCCGGAGCCACCACCACCCGTTCTGACTTCTGAGGAGAGGCGTTGGCGTCGCCCCGCCGTGAAGGACCGGTTCGAAATGCGAGATTTTCAAGTTAGAATTCGGGGATTTTAAATTTTGAACCTTTTGACTAAGGGGCTTCCCGTGATTTTAAAAAGTTTGTGCAATTAGCAACATGCAGTCAGAGCAGGGGAAATGTGGGGCTTCATTTTTGGATTTCGTTGTGGATTGGAGCTCTGCAAGTCCGTGTGAACGACCTGTGAACGTGGTAGGCGAGTGACATACGGAGAAGCTAGCTGAGAAAAGTTTGGAGTTTGCATGTGATCTTTTGTACTTGTACACACATGTATAATTAGCAGGGAATCAAAGCCAGTTTTGGTATTATTTCGCACCGTATTTATAAAAATAGTAATATACGAGACGTATTAACAAAAATATTATTTTTGCCGTCGGCGGGCCGAGCGGCACCGCCCGCGAGGTGACGCGTGGCACTATCGTCAGCGGCAGGCGTTTGTCGCCCGGTGGCTGGGCGACAGGCAAGCCTGCCGCATAGGCACCAGGTGGCAGGTAATTAGGTCAGCTAATCACCGGCTGATTAGCCGGCTTAATTACCTGCCTAATTTTTTTCCGTTTAGTGTTTGTTTCAATTTTTAAATATATCAAATGAGCTTTAAAAATTCCAAAAATTTATATACAGCATCCCAACACAACGCTTCTCGCAGTGTAATTTTTGGGAAATTTTATCCATGGCGAATGCTGCTCAAAACTTCATCCAATTTTGATATTTTTACAAGTTTTTAGATATAGCAAACAAGCTCTAAAAATTATGAAATTTTATGTGAAGCCTCCCGATCCAGTAATAGTTACTATATAATTTTTTGAGAATTTTATACGATCCGAATTAGCCACGTTTGTTTGGATTAACTTAACCATAAATTTAACAAATATTTCACGTTTTTTCATAATTTAATACATTATAAATTTGTATAATTAAAAGTAATTACAGTACTACAAAAAATGCATCCCAGGATGCGATATGGCTCTCTTTTGAGCCACTACTATATTCTCAACACGCTTGCCTGCCCTCGCGTAGTCTTGTCTTACGTCGCGCACGAGCATATCCCATTGAGTACATTAGTCGGTCCGAAGGTTGCGTATCGGATCGGAGGAGGTATGGAAACCGTTCTATTTGCTCAGTTGCTCAGTGGCTGGCGGTGGTTTAGTAGGCTGAGGTACAATATGCTGGGTTTGGTAAGGGTTGAAGTCCTCCAGCTGAGACATGCCGAACTGCGAGTCGTCCGCAATAATATCGTGTACGAATGACTCTAGAAATCCCTCCTGTGGTGTGAACAAGCTCTCGCCCTGACCGTACAACGTGGCAGTGAAGCCGAATGAGCTCTGCCCACCGAAGTGTCCAAACCCTGGGTATGCCGAGAACGCTGAGCCTTGCCCTGCGTACGCTGCAAACCCTGACACCGTGTACTGCTCTCTAGAAGCATCTGGGAGGCCCGTGTCATCATCAGTGAACTTGTCGTCACCCCCATGTTGAATTGGAGGCTGCAAGACGAAACGATATTATTCACAACAAATATTCTGAATGTACAATATGAATCTCATACCTCCCGAACGTGCAGCGAAGATGAACGATGGGGAGCGGTAGTCTGTGCAGGTGGTGCGGACGGCAAAAGGGATGCATCTCGACGATGGACCTGCAGCGGGAGAACACCATGATGTTAGTGGAACGCAAGGCGAAATAGGAAAAAACATGTAGCCTGCACGATGGGGAACGATTAGAGACCACTACCTATGGAAGGCTATGCGGTGGACTCAACCTAATCTAACGGATCGCTGATTGGATGATGACTGTTATTATCTTCTCCTGGCTTCCTGCTAGAAGCAATCTCATCGACACCATAACTAGGTGTCGCCTTGCTCCCGCAATACGTAGGAGCAACTAGGGAATAGCGGTCGCCCATGGCCGTATTGAAAGTACTCTGACCCTTGGATCATGGTGATGTGCTCTTGTCACCATGTTTGCCAGTCAAAAGTACTAGACTTGCCATGTTGCTTGGGCATTTTGACGAAGTTGGAATGACCGGTTCCTCTGATAATGTGGATGATGGGGACATCATGTCTTCTTCTATCTAATTGATCTCACTAGTCTCAAAGACTGGTGAGCCTATGATGGAGGACGATGATGAAGAAGCGTTGTGTTCTATCATGCGGATGCATGCGTCCATGTTGAGGTCGGTGTAGCCAACCAGATCGAACTAGTTCTCCTCACCCCAAGTTCCTGTCATGATCACATGGACGATGTTGATAGAAGACAGGAGAGGATATGCTTGTTGATGAAGAAACTTCAAGAATTTAGTGCCTTCTTCCCCCCACGAACGGTGCCAGCTGTGGACGATCAAGTCGTTGATCTTATGAATAATATGAAAAAGGAGGCTGGATTCCTTATAAGTGTTTAGCAAGAAAAAGGGAATGATCTTTATTGTTATGAAATAGTGACAAAAGGCTTACAAAAGGACTTAACTAGCCATAATCTATAATCTCCACTACTCAGATGATCCTAGTTGCCTTAACTTGTCCTCTGAATTCTTGTTGGGATTTGAGATTGTTCTTTTGTCTTCTCTTATCAACCTTTAAATAAAAGGAAGCCAGTTATTCATCTGAGAAGACGTCTTATGGAATCAGCGTGTCTAATCGGAGTGGTGATTGATGTCAGAGAGAGATATCTGATAATAAGTGATCTTCGGTTGTTGTCAGTGGAAGATAATCGTTGGAATAAGTGCAAGATAGCTGTCAAAGATACAAGGCCAAAACATCATGATGTTTGGGACGGATGAAACACATGTTTTATCCATCGCACGGGAGTTCATTGGAAGTGTGCCTTCATACTAGTTCACAAACTCTCTGAGTAGTGTACTAGTCGGGAAAAGTGCACAATAATCCTCCGATCAGGCTACTCAGCGAATAGCTTTGGAAAGCTTAAGACCACAAGGTCTTAAGGTCTTAAATTAAGTATTAAAGACGTATTTAATAAATATTTTAACCCTCGTCAACAATTTGTTTTTTTAAGAGGATTAGCGTCTAAGCAGCGTGGCATTCTAATTCTACTGCTCATTTTGGAAAAGTTGGCTAGATTATTTGTGTTCCCGGTGACTTGGTCACTTGGATGTGCTAGTGCATATCAGGAATGTATGGATTTCAATTATTAGAACCGCTTGGCCATGTAATTAATGGTTTGAATCTTCACCTGGTCCATATTCTAGAGCATTATTTTGTTTTTATATACTAAACGTAGTAAATGACTACACACTTCTTAATTGAATTTGCTGTGAAGCACAATTACGTGCCCTGCGAGATCAGTCGCTACAATAAAACAGTGTGGCACCAAAGCCGCTAAATTGAATTTACTGCCGTACTGCTACAGTAGCCACGTAGCCCTTGTTTCTTCCTCCAATGCCTGATGAGAAGGGATGCAACCGGATCGGATAGGAATGGAAATTACTCATCTTAAATCCTATTTTGTATTTTTTTTTTCTCAGAATCAGGATCGGATATAGATAATACCGGATACCTATTTCTTAATTCCGTATTCATCCATAAGTCTTCGGACAGTTGGTCGGACGAAAATTATCCGCTTCTTTACACGGTACATTGGATTGTAAGGTACAATCAGAGCGAATACGGAGAGACTAATCATCGAGATGTCGAATGAAGAGCACTCAATATTCCCCCACTTATTTAAATATGATAATTTACCTATATATTATCTTGTTTCTAAGTAAAGTCACAATAGATTTTCTCATATCATTTGACACACGGATATATACGAATGGATATCACTCATTCCGTATCATATTCCATATTTTTTCCTTGGAGTCGTGGTCAAATACGAATAATACCGGATACTTATTTATCTCTTTTATATTTGCTTCGCGAGCCTTCGGTCGATCGGTCGAACGAAAACTATCCCCTCCGTTTGCACTCTATTGATAAGTAAAGACATCCTGCACTTCTACAAAAGTAGAGGATCCGAATCGCTCGAACAGAGATCAATTCCCCCTTGTCATTACGGTGTGGAGGGGGACACTTGCCTCACGCGCACTGTAACATAGTTACAGCTTCGATGCACAGTCGTTTTCCCGAACTGGATCCATGGAATTCGAGTTGGTACGCGGCACGGGCATGCAGTGGCGTACGTCTGGCGATGCAGGTAGACTAGCTGTGAGCCATGCCGCCTCCCGGCATCGCGAGGCCCGAACCGGTTCTGTTCATATTAATTTTAAAATTTTATTTTTCTATAATATCTAACTGCTCTATTAGTCGATTATAGTATATATTATAGTAACTTCATTTATATCATTAAAATTACATACAAACTACTCTATTAGTCGATTATAGTATATATTATAGTAACTTCATTTATATTAATTAAAATTATATACAGTTATATATCTTTTTATAAATTTTTCTATAAGTTATTATCATTTATAAAACAAATCTAAGAGGCAATGAGCCACGACTTTTTTCTGTCATAACACACCCGGACCCTGACAACAGACCGGATTCGGTACGTCGTACTGAGCCTGAGCGTCCTGCCAGGCTGCTTCAGGCCTGTTTATTCTCTTGGACCTTAGTCGGAGGAAAAGCATACGTGAGCACTTCAAGCAGGATTCCACCGCTGCCACGGCAGTCCATATGTTACAACCTCTCGATTAGAAAGGTGTTCTGCTTTTACTCTTCCCCCAAGCCGGACGCTACCTGCACCCTTCCAGCTCTCATCGTCATCGAGGTCCTTGATCAGTACTAGAATTTCAGACCGATTAAAGTTATCTCCATGACGATATAATAATCGGTCGCTGAAAAATGTATTTGTCAATTGCCAGCGATCAATCGATTTAATTGTCAGCTCGACCGGTCTGACGGGTGTCCATCTAAGGCAGTGTGCATCCAGGAACAAGAAATAAATTTCGACATGTATTCCAACACCCACATCTGTTACGATGGCAACAACGAACCAAACAGTACCGTACAGGCGAATCGGGAAGAGATTATGCTACGGACATAGTCTCTCATGCGGCTCCATCATGTTAATTCAGAGTTGCCTAACACCCGAGTACCTAACATCAGGCTTATATGTTGACGCTCTACTACCTGCTGATTTAATCAACGAACGTCACCCGTAATTCTCGCCTCGTCGCAACACCATCCCCTACCATCCCATTAGCACCGAAAGCTGCTCCTGACCGCGGTTGCTCGAACAGAGAAGTAAGAAATATTAATGTCAATGGATGCGTTGCCAGTGCTGTATCATCTAGCAATAGTCAAAAACACTTCTTCTCTAGTTTGTTTATTCTGCAAGCATGCATGTTGGCTTACAGAAGTATGTATATACGTACGTACTCCTGGACCGGTCAGCTTGGCACTCCATGCCACTAGTCCCTAGATTGCGTTTGGTATGATATAGGTTAAGGTTAGTTTTTGGTAAGTCTGCTAGGTTGTGGCTAATAGAGAACTCCAAAAAGACGATGAAGACGAGTGCTGTGCCACACCGAATTTATGAGAACTTGTCAAAGTGAACGGTTAGAACTCGATCAGGATGCTTGGCGAAAGCAGCAGCAGTGCCTATCTTGCGATCTACGGCCGTCAGACTGATCTCGCGCGGATAAATTCAACGGCGGAAAGGTGTGATCCATGCGTTCGCACAGTGCCGCGGAGAGGAACGCTTCGTCTTTTGGTTTTACATTGGAGCCTCAACACCGAGAGATAGGGCCTGTTTGGGAGAGCTCCACCAGCTCCAAATTCACGAAAAACAGATTCGGATCCACTTTTCCAAACCAAACACTTCCAGCTCCAACAGCTCCACCTAAACCATGGATCTGGCTCCAGATCCACCAAATCCATGGAGCACCTCAAGGGGTGCTCCACCAAACTCAAGTTGGTGGAGTTGGGGAAAATTACCCACCATGCCACTGATTACACACAAAAAACGGTTCGATCTTTTATTTCCCTCTTCCCGTCGCTGCGCCCGTCCTCTCCGCGCGCCGTCTCCACCCCCTCCACCGCCCAGCCGCGCGCCGTGCTCCGCCTCCTCCTCTGCCGCGCCGCCTACTCCCGGGCCGGCGCCGCCTCCCCCGCCTCCGCCTCCTCCCGGGCCGGCGCCGCCTCCCCCGCCTCCGCCTCCCCCTTGGCCGGCGCCGCCTCCCCCGCCTCCACCTCCCCCGAGCCGGCGCCGCCTCCCCCGCCTCCTCCCGGGCCGGCGCCGCCGCTCCGCCTCCTCCTCTACCGCGCGCCGTGCCCGCCCACGGCCAGCCGCCGCGCCGCCCCCGGCCGGCCGCGCCCGCCCCCCAGCCGCCGCTCCGCCTCCTCCTCTGCGCGCGTGCATCTCAGCGGGAGGAAGAAGAATGGAGCTCTCCACTGACGCGTGGGGCCCAGGTGGAAGTGAGATAGAGAGGGAGGTGGAGCTGTACCAAACACTTTGACGAATCCCAGATCCACGGTGGAGCTGCTCCACGGTGGATCCAGGTGAATCTAGTGGATCTGGAGCTGGTGGAGCTCTCCCAAACAGGCCCCTATACATCCTTATCATTTAAAACAAATGCTAAGATAAATATATCACTTTTCTCTATAAGATCATTGTTAGCTACTTTTACTTTAAGCCTTAGCATTATCTACAGATGCTAAAGGTTTAACTTTTTTTGACATAGCATCAGCTGCCAAAGTTTACTTCGGTGCTATGCAATCTAGGCTTTGTACTCACTCTTACATCCTTTGGCATCAATACTAAGAAATTTATCTCTCTTATAATATTGGTTTAGCACCTAGAAATGCACGTCCTCTAAGGGTTACTCTAATCTTAATGCCTCGATGCTATCCAATCAGGCTTAGTACTCACTCTTACATCCTTTGGCATCAATATTAAAATTTTCTCTCTCTTATAATATTGGTTTAGCAGCTAGAAATGCACGTTCTCTAAGGGTTACTCTAATATTAATGCCGGTTTCCTTCTGGTGCAGTAGTAACGTACGTGCGTGTATGAGATGAGAGAGTTGTTCAGCCTTCAGGCACAACTGTTATTTATTTTGTGGTGTAATTGTTTGAGCCCTAAATCAATGGAGAGTACTACCATTTGGGGGGTAAAAGTAGGAATTAATTTGGCGAGTTCTTTGGTTTGACTGACCAAAGTCAAATCGTTCTTGGTTGAGCTCCGCAATCGCAAGGATATGGAATAGGGATGGCAACGGGGCTCATCCCCGACGGGATCCAATCCCCGTCCCCGATCCCCGCGACATTTAAATTCCCCGAACCCCGGCCCCGGCCTCGGGGCCAAGTTAGGCCCGTCCCCGTTCCCCGACGGGCTTCGGGGGCCCGACGGGGCAAAATTCCCCGCAAACGAAGTCCCTGCATACTCAGCCTTTCCCAGAATCCCAGCTGAGCCCGTCAGCAGCGAGCACTGGCTTGCTGGACTCAAATATCCAAACCGTGTAGTAGCATATCAAATATCCCCCTTTGCTGGACTCAAATATCCCAGTCCCAGGCAGCAGCAATTCAGCTAACTATGAGTAATTACAAGGTACTAAATTAGCAACTTGACAACATAGCAACCTAATCAGTAGCATATCAAACTACAGTAGTTCAGTAGCATATCAATCCACAACACAACATTAAAGCAACAGTAGTTCCATCCATGACACAACACAATCACGTAGTACTTAATACAACACATGCAAATGAACAAATCACATCAGTTTGATAGCACAAAAGACCACATTTGAGTGAGATCCTTCCACAGAAAGAGAAGACATGCATTCCGCTTTCCACCTTGCCAAATTGGAAGACCCCATCAAATAGACAGGCCCTGCAATGGTCATAAGAAACAAAATCACATGACAAGGCAAAGGATAAGAATATCAAATAGACAGAAGCAGTTCTTCTTTGAAGCTATGTGTTGCAACATACCTCAACATTATGTCTCTGAAATGTAGGATGTCTATCAGATCAATCAACTTGAACTCAAAATATTAATTTATTTTACTTTAAGTATTGATGTTTCAACAATTTCGGCACCCTGCTGCTCATGCTTTTGGACATATTGGCAACAGTGAGAATAAAAATTGTCCATATGATTGGTTTTTATATCATTTCTTATTTATAAATACTTGTTCATGAGCAAACATTTAGTAAGTACATGACTGTATAAAAGGTAGGACTTGAAAGATACTATGATGGAGACAACATCAATATATTACATGGAAGTCACTAATTATGATGAATTGATGATCGATGCAACAAAGAAGCTAGAGCCTTTTTTCACAATACTTCAGTGTTTGTTTAGTCATGTCAATGTTTGTTGCAATCCCATTGGTGACAAGGACATATTGGTTTAGTCATGTAAGTATGTTTTAAACATTTTACCTGCAGTCCTTCCTGAATATCTTGAAGACAAGTCCAGAAGCTTGCAGGCAAAACTCTATCTTGATCTGTTAAACAAGAAAGAACCATATTAGAATGAAATATACCAGATTTGATGCAAAATATACAAACAAACATGCAAGTAAGTACCTTTGTATCGGTTGCGAATCCAATCCTGTGCACACATCAATGCTTCTAACATATCGGGAGTGAGACGGCTACGATGCTCACTAAGAACTCTCCCACTTGTACTAAAAGTTGATTCAGATGCTACGGTAGTCACTGGAATTGCAAAAATATCCCGTGCTACCATCCTCAAAGTGGGATAGCGTATACCAGCAACCTTCCACCAATTGAGTACATCAAAATTTTCCCTTGTAGCCATGACATAGTCATCCTCCAAGTACCTATCTAGCTCTGATTTCAGCCTAAGTGATGCTGGTCTTTTTTTAGCAACACGGGCAGTCAAGATAGACATTGCAGCAGGAGCTTCTTTTGGTGCCACAGCAGCTGAAGATTCTATGTTGTCCTCATCACAATCTACTTGGTACTCTGTCATTAGCTCACACAACAGATTGGTGACTTCTCTAACTTTCCCCTCACATTCCTCACCATTGACACCAAGAAGCATTTCAAAGCAAACTAGTAGCATTTCAGTTTTAAAACGAGGGTCAAGAAGTATGGCAATACCCATCAGCCCTTGAATGTCCAACCAATACTTATCAAACTTAGTTTTCATATGTTCTGACATAGCTTCTAAAATTGGGTTGCCACATGTGGACCAGCTCCTTATGCTCATTTTGATCTCACAAATCTTTGGGAAGAATATGTTAGCAGTAACATAATCTGTCCCAGAAAATATTTCAGTCACTTCAAAAAACAACCTAAGCCTCTCCACAACATCAGCAGCAAATTCCCATTCATCTTCACTTGGAGCTGATTCATATTGTTTGTCAAGCTTTTTCAAACGATTAAAAACATTCTTATAGGGCAGAGCAACGCTTAGCATTGTGAAAGTTGAGTTCCATCTTGTTTTGCAATCAAGAGCTAACTTTTTAGTTATTGCCACTTTCACATACTTAGCAGTATCCTCAAATTTCTCAACTCTTTTTGGAGTGGCAGTCCAATATGCCACACTATCTCGAATGTTTTCTATTGCCGACTTTATAACATCTATTCCATCTTTAACAATCAGATTCAAGATGTGTGCACAACAACGCATATGCAACAACTTACCCCTCAACATTAGCTTACTTGCCCCTAACTTATCCGAAAGAAGACTAATTACCTTGTCATTTGTAGTACAATTGTCAAGAGTGACAGTACTTAGCTTCTCGTCAAGGTTCCATTTGACCAATGCTTCACTAAGCTCTTCAGCAATAACTTCAGCAGTATGTGGAGCTGGAACATACATGAACCTGCAAAAAAAATAAATTTGTCATCAAATATACTTCCTATTTTCAGATTAATTAATTCTAATGCATATGACACCTTACCTCATGAGGATACTCCTCACCCTCCACGAATCATCAATGAAATGGGCTGTGATAGCCATGTACCCTCTTTTCTGATTGTCAGAAGTCCACATGTCACTAGTGACAGCAACACGAGCTTTACTTGCAGACAAGTAGTTGATGGCCCTCCTCTTCTCTTTCTCATAGTTATCCATGATGTCCTTCCTACAAGTCAACAAGTACATCACAAAATAATTAGACACTGCATTGCATAAAAGATAATAACACAGCAAGCATCTATATACTTCATACCTAATAGTGTTCCGTGTCACCATTTTGAATAAAGGCTGAAGTGAACTAACAAATCTCCTAAATCCAGCGTGGTCAACCATAGATAAAGGATACTCATGTAACACCATCATGTCAGCAAGTTCTTTTCGAGCAACTTCTTGATCATAAGTGTAGTTATCCACTGACCCTATCTCTTGACAACTAAACCTAAGCGAACTCTGTGAAAATTGCTTTCCTTCTTTATTTGCTGCATTCATTTTACTCTTCCGATACACACACACCTTCAAATGATCATGAAGATGTCGTGTTCCATTGCGGGTTTCTCCTCCAAGGTTCTTGCTGCACCAATTACACTTTGCCTTAATTTTACCATTGACACTGACCCTCTTGAACTCCTTCCAAACTACTGAAGTTAACTTCCTCTTGGAGCCAACAAGGCCATCTCCTTGTTCTTCATCATTATCATCGATCACTTCAATGTCCACCTCTTCTCCCCTCACTGCCCCTGAGTCTTGAACAGAGTGTGACTGGCTCTGTGACGGTTCTGTGTCTCCTTGAGAGGGTGGCCGAGCAGCAGGTTGAGGCTCACCACGGTTGGAACTTGCATTCCCAGATGTCGACATTGCAATGTTCTAAATGAAAAAAAAAATCTATCATCAGTTTTCTATACCAACTATCATTAGTTTTCTATACCAACTATCATTGCAATGTCGACATTGCATTCCCAGGTAGCATAAACACTCATTACTCATATTCACAATTATCAATTTGCAGTACCAACTATCATCAGTTTTCTATACCAACTATCAATGCATTCAGATTTGCAGTACATGACATATTCACAATTTCACATACTATCAAGGAAATGCAGTACATCACATCCACATATTCTCGTAACTAGCAAGGAAGAAGATGAGTATTGAGTACCAGAGGAGCAGTAGAAGGCTAGAAGCTCGGCTCGGTGGAGGGCGTCGTCGGTCGCAGATCTGTGGAGGAGGGCGTCGCCGGTCGCAGATCTGTGGAGGGGCGGCGGGGGGGAGCCGGAGGGGGGCGGCGGGGGGGGGGGGGGAGCCGAAGGGGGGCGGCGGGGGAGGGAGCGGAGGGGGAGGGGGGCGGCGGCGGTCGCAGATCTGTGGAGGGGGCGGAGGCGCCGGCGAAGGGGAAGGGGAAGAGGGCGGCGGGGGAGGGGCGGCGGTGGAGGGGGCGGCGGGGGAGCCGGGCGCGGTGGGGGCGGCGGGGGAGGAAGCGGAGGGGGAGGGGGGCAGCGGCGGTCGCAGATCTGTGGAGGGGGCGGAGGCGCCGAGGAAGGGGAAGGGGAAGAGGGCGGCGGGGGAGCCGGGCGCGGTGGGGGCGGCGGGGGAGGGAGCGGAGGGGGGCGGCGGTCGCAGATCTGTGGAGGGGGCGGAGGCGCCGGGGAAGGGGAAGAAGGCGGCGGGGGAGGGGCGGCGGGGGGGGGGAGCCGGGCGCGGTGGGGGAGGCGGGGGAGGGAGCGGAGGGGGAGGGGGGCGCGGCAGTCGCAGATCTGTGGAGGGGGCGGAGGCGCCGGGGAAGGGGAAGGGGAAGAGGGCTGCGGGGGAGGGGCGGCGGGGGAGCCGGGCGCGGTGGGGGGGGGGGGCGGCGGCGGGGGAGCCGGGCACGGTGGGGGCGGCGGGGGAGGGGGCGGAGGCGCTGGGGGACTGAGGGAGTGAGGGGCGGCGGGGTAGGGGCCTATGGGGCAGTCGGGCTCGGGCGCAAGGTACTTTGAGGGTAGGGTTTTTTTTGGCTGACTTTTATATGAAATGTAGAGGACCCATATGTCAGTGATCCCCGACGGTTAACGGGGACGGGGATCACTTCCCCGGCCCCGGCCCCGCCATCCCCGACGGGGACAGTATTTTTCCCACGAAAATCCCCGCGGGGAATAAAATCCGCCAGATCCATCCCCTAATAGGTGAATTCACCTTCAGGGATCGGGGATCGGGTCACCATTGCCAACCTTAATATGGAAACAGCTAATGGGAATGAACAAGAGGTGTCGACGTAAGTAAAAAAAATTGCCTCCAACTCTACACATCTTGACTTGTTAATAATCCATAATCTATATCCAGCTAGAGAAAGAACAAATGTGCTTTACCTACTTCCTAGTTCCTACTGCTTATTTTTGTTGAAAGATTTATCTAGAAACCATGTAGTAGTTCACATTTTTCGCAACTTGTTCCTTTTTTAAAACTGCACAACCTACTCAATTACAGATGTATAATACTCCCAGAGATTACTGCGAACACACTCGGTTGCTGGTAATTGTTATGGCTACTAACCAAACAGTAAAGTGAGAGAATAGTGGAGTGGTTGAGATGAATGAACAATGCTTGCCCCCTCTCCATACGCAGGGTGTGTATATATATTTCCATAAAGTATAATTACAACTTTGCTCTTACAGTCACACGGCTCCCACAAGGATATATAGGTCATTACATATATCTATTGGGCCTTACAACTCCCTAACAGATCGGATGGATTTAGGTAGAAACCACCCCTACTACAGTGATGAAACACAGTTAAAACTTCCATACTGCGGTGACAGCACTGAATTTCAATTTTCTAAGAATCAGTGGCAGTATGCTAAAATAAAATGAACAAAAACTCCAGTTATGGATTTGAACAAATTCTGGGATTGCAGACTAAAACAGATGTACGGCACGGGTTTAATGAAGCCGGTCAACACGTACGTTTTGGGCTGCAAATGGGTAGAATTCACAACTGGGCCGGGTATCCTCTGCATAAAACGAAAGAAGTTGGACCGGGTCTTCAGCAGCCACACATTCATGACTCTTTATACAGTCTTTATCCACAGTTATTAACAAGACAATAACTGCCGTCGAGCATCTGCTCCGCTCGCGTTCAAACCCTTTATTCGAAGCATGTGCTCACCTAACAAACGCGTGTTCAATGAGAAAGTATATACCGCATTCCATGAGATATTGAATAAATTCAGAATTTATCTAATAATCTTCGCTCTAAATCTAACATGTGCGCAGTAGTGGATACACACAAGTGTGTACAATGTGCATAAGTGTACATTCTCCTTTGTAATCTAAAAAAACAAAACAATAACAGAGACCTCATCTCAAAACAACTACAATAACAATAACAGAGACATGTGATTTTTCTATGGCTCTAATATCTCTCGTCCCTGAGCTATTATTTTCTGTTGCAACAACCACCCTGTCAACAATCAAGTCGTCAATCTTACGAATAATATGAGAAAGATGGTTGAGATGATCTTTATTGCTATGAACTGGTTACAAAAGGGTCTACAAAGAGGACTTAACTAGCCCTAGTCTATAATCTCTCACTACTCGGAAGTTTCATATTATCTTAACTTTTTTCTAGATTGTGTCTTGATTGATCGATTGATTTTGGAGCGATCATGCCCCTTTCTGTCTTCTCACGTTAAGCCTTAAATACCGATGAAGGAGCGCAGTTATCCATCTAAGAAGGTGTCTTATGGAATCAACACGTCTGACCGGAGGGGTGGTTGTTGTCAGAGAGAGATATAATGATAACTAGTTTTTGGTTATTGTCAGTGGGAGATAATCATGCGACACAACTGCAAGATACAAGGCCAAAAAGTTGTGCTGTTTAGGACAGATAAAGTATGTGTCTTATCTGCCGCACAGGAGGAGTCCCCTAAAAGCGGGCCCTCATACTAGTTCACAAAACCTTCGAGTAGTCTACTAGTCAGGCACAGTGTACAGTAATCCTTCGACCATGGTACTCAGGAAAGAGCTTTAGAAAGTTTACGACCATAGGAGTCTTAGGGCCTTAATTAAATATTAAAATTGTATTTAAGGGATTATTCGATCCTCATCAGATAGTTCCCAACTTTAAGTGAATTTATAATATGAATTTTTCCAATTGAATTTTAATTCGAAAACTAATCTTTTAATGGTAAGAGTAAAGAAGCAATTTTCATTCACCAAATGTTGAGAAAACTAACTAAAAATTGGAAGGTTTTGTGTGCGCTGGGCTTTAGATCGGATAACTACTGTTTGTAGTTGGAAAACCCCTTATAAAACCTTGGTTTGGTACTTGTTGGCTTCACACTTTGAAAAATCTATTATCTTCAAGTTCTTCCGCCCCATCGTATTTGCTCCTATTTAACTATAGCCTCAAATCCTTCCAATCCCCTCTTCGATTTTCAACCACTATAGCCAAAATGTCATATCTAATTTTCAATTGGTTGGTGTTTGAGCTTGGATTGAAGAAGCTAAAGGCCATGGAAGAGGAGGGGTTACTCCCCAACAAGGTTTTGGTTCCGTGGAGGTCAACAATGGGAGAGAATTTCCCGAGCGGAAGTGACGGCGAAATTCCAATCATTTGGGCGTATGTAGAGTACAGATTCAGGCTGTTGATGCATCCATTCTTATTGGAGATCCTGGAATTCTATGTGATCGAATTGGTTAACTTGGCCCCCAATACAATCGCCTGTTGAGCATCTTCAACCATCTCTGTGAAGCACACTTGGGGATTCTAGTGAATTTGGAGCACCTCAAATACTTCTACAGGATGATAGGGAGATCGGGGAAATCAGTGACTTCACCCGGAGTTGCTCTCTGCGGCTCCACAACAAGAAGGTGAGGGAGTGCATTCCAATGTACTCCAAGTCTTCGTGGTCATCATGGAAGAAGCTGTGGTTCTACATGACACTCAACAAAGAAGACAACCTCTCCTTCGCCGGTCAGATCGCAATTGAGAATCCGAGGTAGAGATCCTCCTCGAAGGAGGGAAAGATAGAGCGATAGGTTGATACCATCATCCATCTCAAGGACAAATGACTCACTTCATGGCACGTTATTTTTTCCATGCGTCGAATCAGTCCTCTGAAGTTGCATAGCCACATATGGTCTGGTATGAGGGTGTAAAGGACTCGACCAGGAACTCGTCAAACGTAAGCATCAAGAAATCTGACTCGTTGAGTTTTATTTTTATTTGGTTGTAATTTCTGACCTTAAGATTTTTTTCTTCTTTTTTTTGACTTGGTTAGCTCTATCTCCCACCGAAGTGGGAGAGAGAATTAAGATGATCTACAAGGGGGAGCCCAAGCTGAAAGGAGTACCCTTGATCCCAGCTGTCACCACTCTAGATAATAGGATCAAAAAACTTAAGGTAACTTGGTAATTCTTTCCATCCAGATTTACATTTTTTGATCGGTACATCACAATGTTTTCACGATGTTTAGATGGTCAGGTCAGAGTGTATAGAGATGGCCGAGAGCTTGGAGGAAGCTCCTCCGAGTGCCAAGAGGCGTCAAAGCATAAAGAAGTCATATAGAGCATCGGGATCACGTTGTGCTCCTTTGAACACTACTTCAACTGCTCCTCCAATTGCCTCTCTGGCCGCTCCTACGACAGCTTCTTCGACCGCACAAGCTTCTAAGACAAAGATCCCCTCGGAGGTAGGCTTTTACTATGACTCTAAGAGTTTTGCTTACAAATCTGCACCTTCTATTATTTGGAGAACAGAGAAATTGCATCGACGAGAGTATATTTCTTGGATAAAGGATTTTGTCGCCGAGCTTATCTCGATGGATGACAAGGCGGAAGAGAAGGAAGAGCCACTAATCAGAGCCACCACAACCATAGAGCCAACAGTGATACCTGATTCATCGATCATGAGCATCATGGCAGTCATGACCGACCGGACCAAAGACCCAGTGGCCACCCCTAAAGATCCAACTGCATCGGAGGAAACAACTGCTCCGGTGGTCGAGGGAGCTCCATCTTCCAACCAGGCAATCGGACGAGATGTCTCTGATGATCCCATGGAGGAACTGACTAAGGATGAAAGCATCTAGTCGGAAGACTCAAAGGATCCAACTAGCCCTACATCACTATATTGGTGAAATTGGTTGACAAGAAGAAGAGGAAGGCAAGTGCTCTGGACCATGCTGTAGGGCGCTTCAACTTCAAATAAAAAAGACTATGTATGTGCTAGTTGTAATAATTTGTGTAATTTGGCATTTTGAAGTCCTTATTTCTTCCTTCTTGTGCTTCTTTCTTTGTAGCACCTCTACTACTCCAATTAGTTTTGATCCGAGTACTCCACGTGAAGAGGCTCCTAAAGAAGGAGAGGTCGTAGTAGCCCTTGAGCTGATAAAGGAATCAACAGTGTGGCTACGACCAAGGACCCTTTGGGGGCTCCTACCCCATCAAAGGATGTCGAAGCAGAGATGAAGTCTTAGCAGGATCTAGTTGCTGCTGGAAAGAAAATGGTCGAGGAGGAGGGAGTAGATATGCTTCCTCCTTTCTTCGAAAGGCCAAAGGTGGAGAGTTCTTCTCGTCTCCACATCTGAGGGACATCCCCGACTGGGTACGGATCTTCAACAACAAAAGACTCGAGGAACTTTGGTGGAGGGAGATTTTGCACTTGGAGTTGAAGACTGGACCCAAAGTACTCTACTCCTCGTTTGCTAATAAAGCGATCCAGGTAAGTTGTCGGGACTACTTAAGATGTATTTTTTAGTTTTTCAAAACTTTTTAAGTTTTTTTTCTCCTCTTTTCTTTTCAACACATGTTGGAGGGAGTTGCTCTAGTTGGGGACATGACCAGGCAAACGCTAGCTCTAGAGAAGGAAAGGACTACCCTCCACCGAGAGGCCGACGAATGGTAATGATCTTTCTTGTCATTACATTCTGGTCATAGAGTTGTTTGCTTAACCTTCTCATGTTTCTATAGGTTGGGAAGCATTGTTAAAGTGCTCGAAGATACTCTCAAGAAGGGGAGAGAGCTGTTCGGGTCTACTTTGATCGAAAATGAGCAACTCCTCATAACTCTTGAAGAAAAAAGCTTGTAATTGAGATGTATCTTCTTATCATTTCTTTTATTGTTTTCCTACCTTTTTCCTTCTTTTTTGTCATGGTCAACAGAATTAGAAGGTTAGGAAATAGAGGCTAAGGCGAAGGGTGTTGTCATCCTCAAACTTGAGGAGATGCTCAAAGCTAAGGACCGGTTGATTGAAGACTGATCGACCAAGTTTAAGGACAACGCTCTTCAACATAAAGAAGTAGTTAAATAGCCTTCCATCGTAACTAAGGGAGAGCCTTCCATTGCTTTGGCTAGTAGTCTCTATGATGAGGAACAATTGGAAACTGTAGGACCGAATGAGGCAACAGAGGGGGGTGAATGGTGCCTAAAGATTTTTCCTCCAAATAATCACATAATCCTTTTTCTCCATTAGCTACAAAGCTATAAAGATTAGGACATGAGGTCTACTAAAAAACAGAGGAACACAGACCACCTTACGATCGGTTCAGAGTACTGTGTGGTCGAATTACGACCACTCAGTGGAAGCACAACGTGGTCGTATACGACCACCCAGCAGCGATATACCGTGGTCGTAACAGACAGCGTGGTCGAAGCCGATTACATGGTCGAAACCGACACTGAGGTCGAAGTAGACACCGTGGTCAAAACAGACTATGTGGTCGAAACCAACATAGTCAAACCAACGTGGTCGAACCAACGTAGTCAAAACCAACGTGGTCGAACCAACGTGGTCAAACCCAACGTGGTCATACCAACGTGGTCGAACGCTGCCAACTTCCAGACGTGGTCGAAGACCCGACTGTTGACTTCCGACCACAGCTAATCAAAGCGTCCAACTTGCTCTCAGACTACGTGGTCAAAGACCATTGGTCGGTCGACACCATTGTAGAGGATGTCCGTGCAATTGCGAATGACAAGAGATTGCATAGAAGTCGAGCGACCACACGACTTAAGATCATGGAGTGATAGAAAACAAGTGTGGTCGTAAATGGCTAGAGATACCAGAGAAGGTGCACAACTATCAGAACTAAAAACCTGACAACTTGATCAAAGCTTACACCGTGGTCATAAGTCCGACCACTTGACCGAAAAACAACTTGGTAGGAAATCGACGATCAAACAGAATTCATTGAAGTCGATAAGCACCAAATCAAGACTGACAAGGTCGAAAGATGAGTGAGGTCGGAACCGACGTGGTCGTAAGCCAATGGCTTGGTCGTACGATCAACGTGGTCAAAGACCGACTCGCACCTGTAGCCGACTGCGGTCGCAGACACCTCATGAGACCGTGGGGGCACACGACCACGAGATCTACGATCATCAAGCACTCGAAAACTAGTGCAAAAGAAAGCAAACGATCTAAGTCTTGACTAGTCGAAAAGGGAAGCGCCCAAAAAGAACGTGGTTGAAAGCAGAACAGAGGAGGCCAGTGAAGTGCTCGACCGCAAGATCCGATTTCTGAATATCTTTTGATTCACGGATTGATTGGTCATGAGACTTTAAACACTACAAGAACTCATCCTCTGAGAGAGAATTTACAAAGAAAACAAGAACTCTCTGCTGAGACCACAACAGACGCCATACTCGAACTCTAAACAGAGGAGGCAGCGAGGCACACGATCGCATGAACCGGACTTCAAGAATCTTTCGATTAAGAGTTCACTTGGTCATGAAACTTTGTACGCAGATTGCTTAAGGTCTCAAGAGGCTACTCCAATCTTGAATTGAAAACATATCAACCAGATTGAGACCTTTTTGCGATTTGACCGAAAGTGCACAAAACCGAATTTATGAACCGAAATCGTTGATTAGAACCGCTCGTGGGTCAAAGCTAGCCAAGTTAACTTAGAGCACAATCCCACATGTCACTGCGATTTCAGATCAATCAACGAGATCAAGCCAAGAACAATAAATAGCCAAGACACACAGAAAAGAGGACGAACAGAGAAACCACAATCAAGACATCCAAGCAATAAACAAAGAACACAACTCAAATAGAGGCAGAGAGATGAATGATTGCATACATGGAAGTTTCAACATCCACTCCCCTCGGGAGGACACGCTCTACCCTAGAGCTACAAACACACACAGATAGACTCTCATGGGAGGGAGAGGCGCCAGCCACCACGGCTTGGCACACCATCTCAAGTCTAACACTTGCCTCCCCTCTCCTTTTATAGGCTCACATGCAAACCTTGACCTAATGGATCCACCCATTAGTCCGCACTGGGGATCACCCGTTAACCCCAACTAACACCGGGTTTTACCTCTCACTTTACCCAGTAACACCAACAAACTTAGTGCTTTGCCTGTTAACTCCAACAGACTCCTCGCTTTACCCGATAGCGCACACCGCACCCGAGCTTTTCAACAGAATCCGCTTCCACCTTGCAAGCTTTGCACATTTCTCCAAAATGCCATCCCCGCACCTTCCTGGAAGCTTCCTGTCCTCCGCATGACAGCGCCTTGCCTCCGACCGACTGGACCTCGACTCCTCCCTGAGTCTAGTCCTGGTCTGCTCCGCTGCACATGATCACACCCGGCATCCTGACCGTCTGGACCTCAACTCCTCCCTGAGCCTAGTCCCGGTCCTCCTCGCCGTTTCCTGTCGTGTCCACCTCCAGCAGCTTCGGTTTCGGTTCCTTGTCTCCTCAGCTTGCAACCACCTAGTCAGCCTCGATCATCTTCGGCATCTCCGACCATCTGGACCTCAACACTTCATGTGCCTAGTCCCGGTCCTCCCATGCCTCACCATGAAATAGCTCCGAAGTCCTACAGCCACACAGACAAGCAAACCGTCACATAGCACCACACAAAACATTCAAACCATCAATCGGTACAACCAACAAGTATCACAGCACAACACCTGGTCGTAAACCCCCTACGATCGATCGAATGCACAATACATGAAAAGCACAAGGTCTCCGACCGCTCTACAAGTCGATACGACCACCGACCGTGTATTGACTTTGTCCGACCGTGTCCGACTACACAGACTTCGTCCTCTGCACCCGATCGCTCAACCGGTCGAAGCTACCGACCACCTACTACAATGGTCAGAGCTACCGACCGCAGGCTACGACTACCAAAGTCGTACCAGCTCCTTCCAACCACATGGTCGTAAGACTGCCTTCCAATCACTCACAACAGTAAGTCAAAGCCGATCACTTACAGCAGTAACTCGAAGGCCATCAGACAGAGCTAACAGCTGCTCAAACCTCAAAAACCAAACTCAATCTCTCTAGATTAAGTGTCAATTACTCATCACATCCATGGGGTGACCTCCACATGGTCTCACAGAAACCACCACCTCCGGAAGACCATGCGGTGGACACAACCTGATCTAGCGAATTACGGATCGAATGATGAGTGTTATTGCCTTTTCCTGACTTCTCACAAGAGGAAACTTCATCGACATAGTGAATAGGTGCCATTCGGCTCCTACTATACTAGAAGCCATTAGCAAATAGCTGTCGCCCACGACCACATCAAGAGTACTCTAACCGTCAGATTGTGATGTTGTGCTCTTGTTGCCATGTTTGCCGATTGAAAGTACCAGGCTTGCCGCATTGCTTGGTCATTTTGATGAGGTCAAAATGATCAATTCCTCATGCAATGCTGATGATGGGGGTGGCTTGTCTTATTCCATCTGGTCAATCTCACTAGTCTCAGGGACAAATGAGCCTGGGATGGAGGATGACGATGAATGCGGATGCATGCATCTGTCAGCCAAATCGAACCAGTTCTCCTCGTCCCAAGCCATGATTGCATGGGCGATGTTGATAGAAGACGAGAGAGGGTGATGCTTGCTGATGAAGAAGACTTTAGGTAATCAGCGCCTTCTTCCCCATAGACGACACCAGCTGTCGATGATCGAGTCACCAATCTTACGAATAATATGAAAAAGATTGCTACATTCTTTGGAATGGATTAGCAAGAGAAAGAGAATGACCTTTATTGCTATGAATTAGTTACAAAAGGGCCTACAAAGAGGACTTAACTAGCCCTGGTCTATAATCTCCCACTGCTCGGAAGATTTTGATTGCCTTGACTTATTTTCTGGATTGCATCTTAATTGATATCTAGATCGATTGATTTCTGACCAATCATGCCCCTTTTTGTCTTCTCTCATCAAGCCTTAAATACCATTGAAGGGGCACCAGTTATCCATCTGAAGAGACATCTTATGGAATCAACGAGCCTGATCGAAGGGGAGGTTGCTATCAGAGAGATAGATTTGATGATAACTGATCTTCAATTGTCGTTGGTGGGACATAATTGTGCGGCACAACTGCATGGTGGTTGTTGTCAGAAATACAAAGCCGAAATGTCATGCTGTTTATGATGGATAAAGCATATGTCTTATCCATCGCACGAGAGGAGTCCCCTGAAAGCGAGCCCTCATACTAGTTCACGAACCCTCCGAGTGGTCAGCTGGTCGGGCAGAGTGTACAGTAATCCTCCGACTAGGGTACTCAGGTAAGATCTTTAGAAAGCTTACAACCACTGGGATCTTAAGGCTGTAATTAAATATTAAAACCGTATTTAAAAGGTTATTCAATCCTAGTCGCACCTCTCACAAGAAATTGAGGAAGCCATGAATCGAACTTGTGACTTCCCTTTGTGAAGAGCCGTATGCACAAGTTCTAACTGTCTGGAAGCACATATGATTGAGCTCATCATATTTTTAAGATGGCATGGAATTATCTCTACTGTATGTATACAAGAACAAATTTAACACGAAAAATCAAACTCAACAGCAAATAGTTAAATGCACATATATTAGTTAGTTTATGAATTTAAATTGGAAGTTAACTGATCGGACGGCTAGAAGCGTATAACAACGTAAGTACGTACGTATTTTCCTTTGCTTACTTTGTCCTACTCGATGATGCCGTGTCTTGACCTAGACATCAAACTGGCACTATGGGGTTACCATGTCGCCAAAATGAGCTCATCATGTCAACTTGTGAACTTTCCACACGCAAGTCGTTAGTTCCACGTGTGCCAGGGCGCTCTGCGAACGTGAGTATCACGTATATAAAGTTCTCGGAAGGAGCTCCAATGCAAGGTTTTCGCCATGCCCAGCTACTTCTTTTCACATTTGGATCCCACGGACATGGAGCAAACGCATATCTGCAGAGCCTGGGCTCGAAGTTTCTGCAGGAGAATCAGAGGTAGATACTGTGCGTGTGGCAAAAGGTACAGCTACATACTGGACTCATTTCTTCTGCTGTTGCTTTTCTCTTCCGTATTTGGCTGCTGCAGGTGTGATACGGTATCACTTCTGCTGCTGTTGCTTTTTCTTTTCCGTATTTAGCTGCTGCAGGTGTGATACGGTATCTTTGTCCTTGTAAACAGTTTTTAGCTGTGCCACAGTATGATATATCTGTGCGCTAGCTTGTTCGGTTGCTTGAAGCAGCTCTGCAGCTGTTATTTGAAGGGCCATATGGGCCTGTTTGAAATTTCAAAAAAATCCCTCTTGTCCAAGTACCCCCTCTTATGGGCCTGTTTGAACATTGGATGAGACTGGAGCTTGACACAAAATCGCCAAAAAAAAAAAAAGCCGTGCCACCAATGTCATCTCATGCCAATTGGTGCTTCCCTCACAGTCAGCGGCGGAGGACTCGATAGGGCAAGCCCTGGCTTGAGCCAGGGCTTGATTTTTTGCAACAAGCCCCACCCCCTCGCCTCCTCCCCCTCGCCCCTCTCGCCGCCTCCACCTCCGCTCCACCAGCCACCTCCCCCTCGCCCCTCTCGCCACCTCCACCTCCGCTCCACCCGCCGTCTCCCCCTCGCCCCTCTCGCCGCCTCCACCTCCGCTCCACCCGCCGCCTCCCCCCTCGCCCCTCTCGCCGCCTCCGACTCCTTCGACTCCGCCGCCGTCCTCAACTTCGACGACCCAGCGGCTGGGCGCAAAGGGGCAGCCACCGGCTTGGGCGTAGCCGGCGGCGGGTGGCGGGCGGTGGGCGGGCGGCAGCCACCGGCGTGCAGGTATGGCTTTCGATCCGCCCCACCTCATTTTTTTTCCCGTCCTCCGCCACTGCTCACAGTCACCACCTACATCTGGCAAGTCGCACTTATGATACGAAAGCCACACTCTGGGCTCTGGCCTGCAGCTGCAGATACCACTGGATGTTGCTCAATAGTAATAGACCAGTAGGGGCGAAGCTAAAACGCTGCTGGCAAATGTGACAAGATATTACCGTTACTAAAGTTTTCACGGATTTATAACATTTAAGCGGTTTTCAACCTATATGTCCCCTTTTAAACAACAGCCGGAAAACTGGCACACTTAGCTGATTCACTTTTACATATCTGACACATGCTTCCCTCGTGGCATCGTCTCTCTGCACAATACTACAGCTTGGCCCCGATCTAGTAGGGGCCAGCCAGCCCTTACGAAAATGGATTGAAGAGCCTCGTGGGCAACCAGCTGATGGGGCAAATGCGGCCGATCCGATACATCCTCCAGTGATCAGGGGTTTCCAGCTGAAGGGAGCATCCAAGCTGGAAACACTATCGATACAGTAATCAACGGCAGGCACACTTGTGCCGCTCTAGCTGCTCTGTAACCAAGGGATATTTATTTGCTGTACCGACGCGAGGCTAACCCCGATCACACACTTGACACGGCGCACCGCCACCACACCGCGGTCGCCCACCCCTGATCAGGGGCAGCATCACATCCACGGAGACGGAGATATATGATGATATATCCACCACAGCTGAAACCCAACGTCCGCCCTGCCGCGCATTCAAATCCTTCGTTTTCCGCCACCCCCATCCACCCGCGCCCGCGCGCGTGTGGACCAGGACGCGCGTGGTGCGGTTGGCGCGCGAACCGTTGGCCACGATCGAGCGGGGCGTTATCGCGAGCCTATCCGGGCGCGAGTGGCGAGCGTGGAGGATGAGGCGCCGAGTGGCCCGGATCCACCGGCCGAGCCGAGCCGCACGCCGGCGCGTCGATCGACGTCGCGATTCGCCCGGACACATCCGTCCCGGCTGGCCTTGTCGGCACGCGGGGCGCGTCGCACTATTTGTTGGGCGTATAAGGATGGCACCCGGCACTGCCCACTCGCACAATGTCGACCGCCGCGTGCTTCGCCACTGTCGCGCCCCGCGCTTCCACCGTCGTCGCCAGCCTCGGCACCCCCGCGCCGTCCTCCTCCTCCTCCGGCAACAACCCCTCCTTCCGCCCCAGGCTCATCAGGAACGCCCCCGTCTTCGCCGCCCCCGTCGCCCCTGCCGTGGTACGTCTGCAACTGCAACTGCATGCGTATATGCCATGCACTGTCCATCTGCCGAGCCAGTCTTAAGCTAACTAGGTTCGCACGTCCTTACTATTTTGGCCACGTGTCACGACAAATAAATATTCTTCCCATAGTGTAGGAGAATGGTACGGACCAGATGCAAAATGTCGCGCAAAGGTTGAACCCAACCGAATTAATACACCTTAGTTCCGGGCTCAGCTTGCATTTGTGATCTAGAAACGTGTCATTTCATCTGTAACATCAGCATCGTGGCGCTGCGCTGTTCTATCTAAGACTGACACTGCACGTCAGCACATGGGCCATGCCATCACCTCCTACCCTCTCCTAATTATCTTTGAAGCAATCATTGAATAGTATATAGAACAAAGGCGTGGTTCTTGATTTTTTTTTTTTGCATCACTATCAACATGCATGCCCAACTCAATAGAATATTCGGGAAGAGAGGGTTTCCCAAGAGGTGGCCAATAGTAATCATTATCATTATTATTATTATAAAAGAATGAGTTGGTTGTTGTACGGCCCTTCTTCTCCAACTATTACATCTTAACTTCTCACCATTCTCCATATTTCAATTAATCAAAGTAGCCATTTTCCATATCATGATTCTCTATATATCCAATAAATTTTATTGTAACGTATGAGTATATGACTAGTGTTAACTAAAAATAAGAAGGTGCTTTGGATGAAAAAGAAGTCCCAAAAAGTCCCGAGTGGAAAGAAGAAAGTCCCAACTCCCAGGTACATAAAGAAATCAAACATGCAGTGGCTTTTCCTTAAGCGATAAGGTGGATTCCCGCCAGGGATAGGTACAATTCAGTGGGGGGAAGCTAGGTTCCGTCTTTCTTCTTTCTTTGTCTCCTTTTCTCTTGAAGAGAAGCGTCCGTCTTCTCTTTTGAGTAGCTTGATCCAAAAGGCATGCGCGGTAATTGGCGATCGAGTCACTATCAACTTCGTCATGTTTTCACACTCGATCCTTCCCCCCAGCACTATATGTACAGTTCTTTTTCTTTTACAAACTGTACTACTACTAATTAAGGCCAAGCTTGCGATTATTATTGTATTTCAATTCCTTCATGATAGTAATTTAGTGAACCCGGCGGATTTTTCTGATTTTATGTGGCAACCAAACTTGTTACCGCTATCCAGTCCGGGGAGCCCTGATTTTTGTTGCTATCAACGGTCACACTGATGTGATGCACAGCTTGACGCTGATTGCACCACTACTGTGTGGTAGTGTGGTACAAAACCTGTATCATGCATGCCCAAAAAGAAGAAACACCCACTGGCCACAGATGGTTATAGCAAGCAATTACTATTTGGGAGCATATGCTTGGACAGCGAATAACGGATTAGGAGCGCAGATTAGTACTACCTGATGAGGGAGCTGATCCCTCTCAATTCCATTCCAATAATTTAGGAAGCAGTGGTCTGTAGGAGATGATTTCCGGAACTTTTTCTTTTAAGATATTTAAAATCTTCAATCGAGTTACTATAATAATCATCAAGTTTACATTATACTAATAAGGCTATGCAAAATAAAACTAGAAATAAGATCCAACAAAATCAACAGCCACTATACAGGGCTAGTCGGATCGCCATTGGAGGACCGGTCTGGCCGCAGGTCTAGGACCGGTTGTCCAAACCTGAAGACTTCTCAGGCCAAAAGCTTAAATCTCAAAAACTTTCTCAATTTTCATCCAAATAAATCCAAGTTTTACATGAGACTTTTTCAAGGAAATAGAAACCTAAACCAATCAAGATTCACAAGGTTCTTGAGCTCAAGTTTATCAAATTAAAGAGAATCAAATCTAGTTCACAAGAATATCAAAAAACCATAAATCTCAAATTACTTCTTACTCGTGAGGATCGAAGACATGAAGTATTCCAAATCTATTCTCATATATCCTAATAAGATAGTTTAAGTAAGAAATTAGGCTAGAACTCCCACGAACCCGAAATCTCAAATCTAGCTCAAGAACAAGTAAAATCAAGCATGATTACAAACAAGAACATGATTGAGACAAAACTTTGATCTATTTCAATGGAAAATGAGATTTACATACTCATGAATATTTACAAGATGCACCCAAAACACCACTATTTTCTCTCTCAAGTTCTCTCTCACAACCATAGAAGAAGACAAGGTGGTAAAGCAAAAACTAAATGCAAGAATCATTGAATCTCCCGCCTCCTCTCCTCTAAATAACCAGCACAACCCTAATGGGTCCAACCCAATAAACTTACAAGGGAAACCCGTCAACCCCACTAACATGGATTTTACACACTCATGCACGCTTCTCAAAGCATTTACAAGTCTTAACCCGTTAACTATGTAGTAATTGATCCACTTGTCAATTCTAGTTCTTTTTGATCTAAACCACTTCTCTTTTGCGCTTCTTCGTGCTATGGTTTTGATCAAGACGCCAATCCGGTATTTGGCCAACTACCAAAATACCCTCGATGAAGTTTTCGAGCACCTTCCTTTGACTCTACCTTTATCTTTGCCTTAATTGATTTCGTGAAACTTTTATGGTGTGAACGCAAAGTTGAAATTCTAAATACCGAAATTTTACGAAAACTTTCTATAAAAAACATGTAAAACCCACGTGTACAGCTAGCCCTGCCAATTTCCCTTCATGCAAAATTATTTGCAACAAATTTCATTCGATTTCGTAAAACTTTTGTAGTATGCACGCGAGGTTGAAATTTTCTAATACTGAAGTTTTATGAAAACTTATAAAAGTATGTGAGGGCCACACGTGCATTTAGCGCTACCAATTTGCATAAAGTAGCTCCCCTATATGCATAATTATTTCTAATAAATTTTAATTGATTTCAAGAAACTTCTATAGTGTGAACGCGAGGTTGAAATTGCAAATGCTGAAGTTTTACGAAAACTTCTTATAAAAGTATGTGGGGCTACGCGTACATCTAGCCCTACCAATTTACACAGAGTAGTAGATTTCCTACATGCATAATCATTTACAATAAATTTCAATTGATTTTGTAAAATTTTTATAATTTGAAAGTGAGGTTAAAATTCTAAATATCGAAGTTTTACGAATAAGTGAGTTGGTAAATGGGTTGGGAAGTGGGTCGAACCAATGGATTCGGGTTGGATTGGGTTTAAGTGAAAAGTGGGTTGGGTTGGGTTTAAATATAAAGTGTTTGGGTTGGGTGGGGTTATGAAAAATCTTTTGTAAGTCAGGTTAGGATGGAAAGTTTGTTTTGTCTTATATAGGTTGGGTTGGTTTTAAATTAGGTTTAAATCTATTAGCAGGCCTGCGTGTAAAGCGACCTCCCGGTGGAGAAAAATTTCTTCGTTAGATCAGCCGGCGCTGGGGACTTGTTTTTGCTCTCCAAGGGAGTGGATTAGCGCAACATATTTGCGCTAATTCAGTATGGGTAAGAGTAGCAATAGTACTCCAACTAGTGCTATAGAAAGAGTTCTTGATCTCGTTTAGTGTCATCGTCCTTGGATCTGGGAACCAGATCGCACATACAGAAATGACTACTTTCATAGTTTCATGCATGCTTAGCTTGTCACTTAGCCTTTATCGGATTGTCTTTTTTTTTTTTACAAACCAAATATATCTTTTGAGGGCCTGATTGTTAGGCATACATCGAATTTATCCAATTAAATTCTGAATTTCCATCTAAATAAAGGGTATATGATCAATAAATCCTTCAGTATGAGTAAGAGTAGCAATAGTACTCCGACTAGTGCTATAGAATGAGTTCTTGATCTCGTTTAGTGTCATCGTCCTTGGATCTGGGAACCAGATCGCACATTCTTTCATAGTTTCATGCATGCTTAGCTTGTCACTTAGCCTTTATCGGATTGTCTTTTTTTTTTGGGTTTACAAACCAAATATATCTTTTGAGTTTCCAGAATTTCTAAAGTAATCAAATACTCTACACTGGTATAGGACGTAATAAGGGAGAAGACCCTGTCGATGTCTGTAACGTAGGAGAGCCAGAACTGCCGAGTTTTTGAAGTACTCGCTTTATCTTGTACTAGTAACAGCACACTTGATCAATCAACTTTTCTGAGAGCACTTGATTAGTCTAGTATGCCCATTGTTTTTCGAATAAGAAACTGAGTACACATGCATGTCAGTACATCTCTGCGATCGATACAGGTACGAGCGTCTACTATACTATTAGGTGCGCAGATCTGGATGTATCGAATTGAGAGAGGGGGCACGTGAATCACCATTTGAAATGACTTACCTTAATCTTACGTGGTACTACTATTGGTACATCTCATCGCACATAAATATATACCACTAACTACCCCATTGAAAAGGAAAAAAGACAGTATGCTCCAATCGCATCCAATTCACAGGCTAAACTTGATCCAAATACATACTAAAAAGAAAGAGAGGCTAGTAGCTCTTGCCATTCCGATCGGCCATTTGGCCGCGAAAAACCAGCCCCTCCATTACTACTACTCTCTCTTCTTTTTTCTTTTTTTTTTGCGTCTTCTTTTCACTCACCGCATTCCACGTGGCTTGTTTGCTAGTAACCGGGGAGACCAACTCAAAAGGTCAAAAACTGCTAGCGCGATAAGGGGGGAGGAGGGAAGATGAGTGGCTGCCTGTGCCTCCCCTGCTATAAAAAGCACCCCCAGAAGGGGGAGAACCAGAGCCAGAACCCGGCAGCGAAGCCGTCCATAGATTCTTCGTCACTCCTCCTGAAGCCCACCCACCCTCCACCCTCCAAGGTCCGTCCCCCTCCCGCACCACCCATACGGTGCCGATCACATCCATCCCTCCCATCTTCTTTAGCTTCCCTCTGTCTCCTTCATTTCCTTTCTTGCCCCCCTTCCGGTTAATTCAGTTCGTAGATGGCTAGCTTGCTACTTTTTGTTGTAAAGGAGATCCTTGCATCCACTTTAGATCGCCTTTGTGCATGCTTCGTGTGGGCAGGGGCACCCAAAACTACAAGATTAATTCGTCTCTCCCTCTCTCTCTCTCCCCCCAAGATATTTGCATGACGCATATACATGTATTCATGTTCTTGCTGTGGATGGCGACGACTAATTGGTGATCCTTTTTGCAGATGGACGCCGCCGTCGAGCGCTTGAAGACCGGCTTCGACAAGTTCAAGACCGAGGTCTTCGAGTAAGTCCCCCCTAATCCCGCCGCCAAGGGAATCTCTGTGTTTGATTCGTGATGTTTGGTTTGAGGTTAATCTGGCTGGGTGGATTGATCCTCTGATTGATTGTTTCTTGGCAGCAAAAAGCCGGAGGTGTTCGAGCCGCTCAAGGCCGGCCAGGCCCCCAAGGTATGTACCATACCATCTGACTGATACCTGACAAACCCATTATTTGTGCAAGCGTAGCAAAATGTTGTCTCTAGTGACTCCGGTTGTCCTGTAGTAAGGAATAGCCTAATAGCCTGTGAAGTTCGTCAGGAAGCTTGGAGCCTTGTAGCCAAAACCGTGTTCGGGAGATCGATTTGGGGATCTGAGAAATACCTTGGCCCACATAAGTCTATCGGCGTTCGTCCCAGGTAGGAGGAGTACTGTACAGCAGTGTTGGTATGGTTCTAGCGCAAAGCCCTGCGTTCCCATTAGCAGGCAAGTCCTGCCATTCGGTGGACACTCTCGGGGTGCCCACAGCATTTGCCGGCTAAGGTCAAAGCAGACAAACAAAAGAAACAGCCAAAAGCTTGTCCTAATTGCATGACCTCGGTATAAGGGGAACAGCTTGTCGCCATTAATGGCCATTTGATACTAGGTTACGTGTTACTGGATATATAAAAATAAGGACGCAGCTATAATCCAGCTATGCATCCCTTGTTGTGTCTATACGTATATCTATTTATAGCTAAACGGTAAAAAACGCGCTACAAATCTTACTGTTTATTTTTTTCTAACTCATAGCACGTAAAAAAAATCAAAGATTCTTGCACGTGGGTGCTCCAGTCACATTTTTCTTCCACACATTCCGCGCACACCTAGGGTCCATCAAAGGTCATTTGGATGCAAAATCATGATTTACTAAAAGCAAATCTTGTCTAAAAATTCAAATCAATTCAAATTTGGAAAGAAAAGTTGGCATAAATTTGGGAGCAAGTTGGTATAAATTCAAAAGCAAGTTGAGATACACATAGAAGCAAAATCAGTATAATTTTCAAGCAAGATCATAAATTTAGAATAATCAAAAGTCATGATTTATCTAAAACAAATTTTGTACAAAAATTTAACTTAGTTTAAATATGGGAACAATGTTGGTGTGAATTTTGGAGTAAGTCAGTATAAATTTGAAAGTAAGTTGGAATAAATATGGAAGCAAAATAAGTATAATTTGCCAGCAATGTCATAAATAAATTTAAAAATCAAATTAGTGTAGATGTGTAGCAAGTATAATAATTCCACTGGTCTTGCTCCATATGATCTGACAGCTCGGTGCGCTGCCCAATGGGATCATGCTTTCGTATTTTAGGATGTACGCAGGGGCGAAGCCAGCGGGGGGCTTCGTAAGGCTCCAGCCTCACCTCCCTCGGCGCCGGCAAACCCCCCCTCCGGCTCCTGTCGAGCGTTCACGGGCGGCTGACGACGTCGCGCGGCCGGCCATAAACCTTGCGCCGCCCAATACATTGTGGCTGGAAATCTCAAGCCAGCACCGGAAACCTCGCGCGGCCATAAACCTCTCGCGGCCGGAAACACCTTGACCGGAAACCTCGCGTCGCCGGAAACCTCGCGCGTCCGGAAAGAAACTCCGCCGCCGGAAACCTCTCGCGATTGTAAACCTCGCATCGCCGGAAGCCCCGTGGTCGATAACCTCGGGCCACTGCCGGAAACATCGCGCGCCCGGAAAGCCCACTACTGGAAACCTCTCACTATCGGAAACCCTGCGGCAGGAAATCTCACACCGCCGGAAACCCTGTGGTCGGAAACCTCGCCGCCGGGAACCTGGCGTCATCACCGGAAACCTTACGCAGGCAAGAGTTTAGTGCCTTAGCCCACCCTCGATTTTGTTCCTAGCTTCGCCACTGGATGTACGTGAGTAATACAATCCACCTGCTACACTACGGAAACTGGATGACTGGTTACTACATTGCTCACACGCGCATGGATGATTCACGATGACACACTCTTGATCTGACGGCTTTCCGAGGTGTGCGCGTTAACGAACCAAATAACGCACACACAGAAACAGGATTTCCCGTAAAAAAAATAAAAACAGTTTGTTCATTAGCTCACAGCAGACAGCACAATCTTCAACTAATAGGACAGAAGAAGTACTAGTGGAATTCCTTCACAACCACCGGCCAGCACCAGGAAACTAGCCTAGTAATAACATGCATGCCCGGCCCGAAGTGCACTCCCATGTGCATGCCATGTCGTGATCTGGCTTAGTAATTAGAGCAAGTACAATAGTATAGCCAACTAGTGGCTATAACACTTGTCCATATCATCTATAGCCTTCAAAAAAATAGTTTATACAATAAGGTAGCTATTACAATAACTATTTAGCCCCACGTGTAAGAGAGTGAAATACATATTTTTACGTGCTATAGCTAGCTGTAATTTAGTAGTCAGCTTCCTTCTCTCTCTTCCTTTCTCTCTCTGCCACGTAAGATTTTGTTGATATTATATTTGCTATAGCCTGCTGACTAAGCCTTATTGTACCTGCTCTTATTGGGATGTCACTGTCCCGGCCTATATGCGCTTTACCACTTTGTAGATGCTGGGTACCAGTGCAACCTGACGTTGGAATCTTACAAGCATTTGTTGTTCCTTTCGGGACTCTCAATTGCCATGCACGCAACCCATCTGGCCTATCCATGCATGCCGTTGCTGGTTGTTAAGGCTCCAGGCCTAACAGTAGTCTAACTCCAAACGATGTTACCTTTTAATTTATTTGAGCTTTTAGCTTATTTAAATCAAAAGTCACTTAAAAGATGTCGTCTTCTAATATTGGTTTATTTTAGTTTTTGGGGTTTTTGTTTTTTCTTTTTCTAATTATTTTTTTATTGTCCATAACGATGTACAGTTATTTATTTATTTTATTAGAAAAATGTAATAATCAATATAATGTAATTTCAACTATAAATCAAAAGACATAACTAGAAGCTTAAACCGTATACTGATCGGAGCACCACCAGAATTGGCGTCCTAATTTTTGGGTAAAAATTTAGGACCAACAACCTAGCCGTTCTGAATTTCAAAGGCCAAACTTCCTCCCAAGTGAAGCCACGGTGTCCTGGATTATTGCATTTGAACACGGACAACGTGTGATGATAGCCACCTCGGAAATCTCATCATCTTGGCACCGGCAGCGCGCATCAGGCCCCACACAAGAACCGTAAACCGCAAGTCTTCTTCGTTTATGGAAACAGAGAAGAAAATAGGGCATAAATAAAGCCATGTACAGAGCATAGTAGCATTCCATGGCGATTGTCTTGCAGACATAATTAAGGCTAAATTTCAAACAATCATATCTTCTGGTTTTCAGAAGCCAAAAGATATTTAGTTTCCTAACATGACTTTTTTCTTTTTTCTTTGTATTATTTGTAGATATATAATAATATTTTTTATTTTTCTTTTAATTGAGTATCTCAAAAAACTAATAACCACTACAGTGCCATTTTAACAAAAACTAAAAGTTATAATACTATAGAACAGGGCCTAAGCAGACACTAGGTATCATGGACTAGCAATTTGTGGACTAGCAATCACAAATTTGTTTGGACGTCTCCTCACAATCTTTACTGAAAGTTAGGCGCATATATGTTGGCCAGAACCTTTTTGCTACCTTTAGCTAGCCTATCTAATTATATACTTATCCCATTGGCCAAGCTGATCCTCGCGATGCTAATATGCGCAAGTACAAAAGTCTAGCTGTACTTGAAAACCGGCTAAAGCTGAAGGTTACGTTACACCATTCATCTCTACTCACCTTTTTCTCTCCCAACAATTCATGGCCTCCACTAGTGTTAATTCACGACACAACTAACAACCTTTCATTTTCCTATACATCGTTGTTGTCGCAATCGGAGCAGCAACTTGCAGCTTGTGGGCCTGTTGTCATAAGCAGGCACGATAGCTCTCAGTCTTTTTATTAGAGCTCCTATCACGCATGTAATCTAGTGTTTGTCACTTGGCGCCCTTGTTCGTGCTTCTCAGTTATCCTTGGTTCACATGGTTACACTTTTGTCGTCAACTTGTCTAGAAATATTCGTAGCTGCATGCGCATAATAGGCAGATCAAAAGTTGCAGCCTTTGTCGCAAAGTACTGCTGCTTCCATTCCATAACCCCCAAAAGGATGTCAGAATTGTGTGCTCCGCCTATCAGTATCTGCCGAAGTGCTTATCAATTAGGACTTGTGAACTGAACCAGAGTGATTTACTCCATATTTGATCGATCGATTTGTTAACTGTGGTTGGTTAATCGGGGTTTGCAGTACATGGTGTTCGCATGCTCCGACTCGCGTGTGTGCCCGTCGGTGACCCTGGGCCTGGAGCCCGGCGAGGCCTTCACCGTCCGCAACATCGCCAGCATGGTCCCGTCCTACGACAAGGTACGTACTCGCGTCACCACATATATTCGTCGGTTAATGGTTTTCGCCGGTCGCTGCGGTGCGTTGACATATGGTTTGCACGCTCTCTTTTGTCAACTGCAGAACAAGTACACCGGCGTTGGGTCGGCCATCGAGTACGCCGTCTGTGCCCTCAAGGTCAACTCTCTCTCTCTCGCTCTCTCTCTCTCTCAAAGACTGGAGATAGGCTACTGCAGATAGTGCTGCCACTTCAACTTTCAACTATGAATGAGTTCTTTTCAGTTACGGTTTATGGTTTTTAATGTTAGTGTGAGAGTTTGTGCAAACGAATCGAATACTGATAAGCCATTTCGAAAAGGCTATCCCGATAAGTCACTTTGAAAAAAACGACGAAAAAACGTCTGGTTTGTTCAAAAAAGCCATAAGCAATAGCAGTGTAATAATGCTGGATTTTAGTAGCGAACAAAGCAGATTGGTAAGATATAATTTGTTGTGGTCTTTTTTTTTTAAAAAAAAGGAACTAGATCTGATGCCAAATTTACCTAGGTCTCGTTTAATTCAGCTTTTTTTATGGGTTTTGGTTTTTAGCTGAAATAACACTGTAGCGACTGTTAGCTTTTTGTAAGACATTCAATTAAAGGAAAATAAAGAAAAAATTAAATGAAAAACACTAATATATCTTCACAAACAATACAAATAAAAAACTATGTTAAAAAGTCAACGTATTCTAAATAACTTTTAATTTTTGAAAGATAGAAGTCGAAAGCTGTTAGAACGAGACCATAGAGGATAGGGGTTATGTAGGGTGCTCTTTCATGGGGAGGTGGTATATAGTTTTTGTCAAACAGAGAGCTGGTCAATGCCCTCATTTTAATATTTCGACTTTGCTGTCAGCCCATCTGAACTAAGTGCTAAATAAGATCTCCAAGTATGTGCACATGAAAACACTGCATGCACTTTAGAAATTTCTTTTCGTACATACATAAAGTAAAGAGCAGGGCCTGATTGTTAGGCATACATCGAATTTAACTGGCAGGTTGAGGTCATCGTGGTGATTGGCCACAGCCGCTGCGGTGGAATCAAGGCACTCCTCTCACTTCAGGATGGCGCAGCCGACACCTTGTAAGCAGCAAAACTGCTCAAATCTTACTCCACTGGTGCTAACTAAAAGCAAATTGGGAATATTCCAATATGCATATAAAGGGTTGAAGAGAAAATAAGCGTCTCGATCTTATGTGTTCCTGACTCGAGTTTGATCTCTGTCTTGTTTGATTGGTCAGCCACTTCGTTGAGGACTGGGTCAGGATCGGCTTCCCCGCGAAGAAGAAGGTGCAGACTGAGTGCGCCTCATTGCCTTTCGATGACCAGTGCGGCGTCTTGGAAAAGGTGCGCATGAGCCAGCATGATTATTGGCTGACATAGTATTGTTAGCAACAATCCATTTAACTACTAGCTAGTACTCATCAACGTTTAAAAAAAACAGACAAACTAGTTCTCGTCAACTCAACCACTTCATTCTTCCCTAATCAAATGTGAAGTGCTCTGCATGGATTGATTTGCTCACGAAAGATTTTTTGGATTGATGAACATTTGCAGGAGGCCGTGAATGTGTCGCTGGAGAACCTCAAGACCTACCCGTTCGTCAAGGAAGGGCTGGCGAAGGGAACCCTCAAGCTGGTCGGCGGCCACTACGACTTCGTCGCCGGCAAGTTCGACACATGGGAGAACTAAGTCCATCCGTCAGTTAAACTCCTACACATACATACATATATATCGCCCGATCGATCGATGTGAATGCATGCCATGGAGTACTTACTATTTACCAGTAATACTACCAACCGGATGGCTCGATGTGAATTGTAATAAATAATAGAAGTTTCTTCTTCTTCTACCTTTCTAACGCGGAGTCGTATGATGCATAATTTGATCGTCTTGTGATCAAAAGACATCATCTATAATTAATAATATTATTTTGAAGAGTTTACCTTTTTTACTACCTTTTGCTCTTGATTTGCTCGATGCTATGCAACTGTTCCAATTAATAAGAAAATATATTGTTCTAGAATGCCAACTGCCAAGAGTTTTTACACTTAACAAAGAGAGAGCTGTGACGCAAAAAGTAAACACTAAAACACAATTTCAAACTCCCTCAACTTGTATAATGAGTGATAAATGATATAATGTAACAAGTGATGGAACGGTAGCGCTATTCTGCGCGCTTGTGTATTCTGCACTAAGTTTTGCGCTTTAACAAGTTATCACCGGTTGTTCGAAAAGTTATCATCGGCTGTAAAGAAAGTTACCACCGGCTACGTACTTTGAGTATTGGCAATAACTTCACTCGCTATCGCTACCGATGGTAACTTCATTCAGAAATGTCAGTAACTTGTTCATTTATTCTATACATGTGCACTGGTTAGTATGTGTGTGTGTATAATACTTTTCTTTCTTTAAAGAATACTTTTAAACTTAGTAAAATGCCTATTGCTCAGCAGACATTGGGTACACTGGATCATTGCAATATACTCCTTAATTTTTTAGAGGAATTAGACGAACAAGAAGATTATAAACCTAAGTTCCAACAGACTTAGCTGCCAACATACCTTTCCTCTAACTTTCAAGGTAGGACCAACAATCGTAACAGAGGGAGAGAGTGAATGGTGCATTCTCAAATTTTCCCTCAAGTACCTAAAATCTCACTCCAGAGTTAGAAAGCTAAGACGATCAAATTTTACAGCCTAGAACCAAGTAACAACTTGAAACAACAAAGATGCACAGCTCTGCACCAGGCCAGTTTTATCGAAGGCAAGCTGGTAATTTGACTAGCTTTAAGCCGGCAATCTAACCGGTAGTCGGTATGACCGGGCCAGGAGCGGCCTGACCACTCCATTGTTCCCAGAATAGAAAATTAGCCTAAGTCTAAACCGCTTTTGGTGCAATCTTCAAAATCCATGATCAAACGAGATTAAACTTTGCACACACCTTGCTGAGGGTCCCAAAAACCTATTCCATCCAAGCATCGGGATAATCCTAACCAAAGTCCTAACTTTTCCTCAAAACATGCAAGGCTGCACCAAAATCGAGCAAAACTAAAAGTCTTGAAAAACAACTTGCTCGTAGGTTAAGAATAACTAAGATGGCTCTAGATATGTTCCTACATGTTATAGCAAGCAAAACCAACCAACAAATAAAAGCCAAAACTCTTAGATCAAGGTTTCATAAGAAAAGCTCCAAATTATGCAAGAACCGGGCAACTTTGAGATCTTCCAAACCACAGTGGCTAGACGGATGGAATTTGATCTATATAAGTCATATCCATCACTTACATGTCCTTGATACCAGCAAGATAAAAAATGGGAGAGAATAGATAAAGAACCAACAAGAACAAAAACAAATCAATCAAGACAATAAGAATTCATAAGGGATGAACAAACTTGATTATAACGCTAATTGTGGATAAAAGTTTTACTGGACTCCATGAGGCGAGTAGGAGATCACACCACAACACTTACTCTTCTCTTCAAACTCTAACCTTAACTCAAGAATAGTTGAAATGGTTAGCGTGCAAGGCTCTATCCCCATCCACTAAATAGATGGAGTAGTCAGCCTACATCTAAACCTAATGAATACTATCCACTAGCATAAATGTGAAAAAACCCGTTAACCCCATACAACGTGGGTTTTACACTCACAATTAA
This sequence comes from Dendrocalamus latiflorus, assembly GCA_017311315.1. Taxonomy (NCBI): domain Eukaryota; kingdom Viridiplantae; phylum Streptophyta; class Magnoliopsida; order Poales; family Poaceae; genus Dendrocalamus; species Dendrocalamus latiflorus. The sequence continues at coordinate 37,850,434 of CM029664.1, forward strand.
CTCATACACGCTTTTCAAAGTATATGAGCCCAAATTCGCTAAGTTTGGTCTTTGATCAACTTGATTTTCTCAACATCTCCTTGACTTAAATCGCTTTCCTAAATGCTCCTCAAATGACGCGGTTTTGATCCAACGAAGTTTTCGGTATTTGCCAAACTACCAAAATACCCTCGCCTTGACACGACCTTCATCTTCCCTTGCAACCAATCGCGATGCTTGTCACATGTAGATGCACCAATGTCTTACCATGCATCAGCAAGTCTCTCCCTCTCCTGTTCCACCTAGGGAGTGGAATTAGAACGAAAATGACTATAACAACATATATAATTTCGAAGCAATATTGTGTTATACAGTAATGTGTCGGGTAATTTTTAGCATCAATACTTCAACATAACTAATGGCTATATATGATAATAAAAAAGTAGTGATCAAAATACTTACCAAAATGAAGAAGTCGGCTAATAATATTTGTTAGTTGTAGCAAACTAAAGAAACTAAGAGCAAAATCACAAATAAAAGTGGGTTAGCATTGATAAAATACATCTTTTGACCTGAATAGCCTATAAAAGAGAACAAAATTACTAAAATTTTCAAGTAAAAAAAAGTAGAATGATAAATGTAAGTAATTTCATTGCCTTTTAGAATTTATGTTCTTTTTAAGTTTATAAAGTGACAAACCAAAATATCATTAGTAAATTTCTTCAATTTTTGTTTCTCTACGTAGCAAATAAGTATATCATTCATGAAATCATCATCAATTAATTGATAAAGTCAATTATATATTTGCATGTTCAAAATTTCAAGAACAATATAATAGAAAATATGTCCAGTGGCTTGCTTACTTGACATTGTAGTCAAATACTATAATTTTGCCTCTAATTTGTAATGAGCTATTCCGGTATTCCAAAAATCTAAATTGAAACTCTAAGTCTTAACTCTACAATACAATAAAATCAATCAACAATTATCACATTGAAATCCTAACTCACAAATTTAGCCTATATTCGTGAAACAAATTAGAAGAATTGTGAGAAATGTAGAGCAAAGTACATATTAATCAGGTAGACCTAAGCTTCCTTCGTCTAACAAGGACGCAAGGCAACAATGCCCTAGCGAGGTGGCAGGTGAGGGTGGCAAGTGACACCAATTTCTCCCATTTTTCGATAAACGGTTGCTACCTAGCTAGGTGCGACTGTGCAATGGGCATGATACGCGTCCTCTAGCCGATCGTGCTAGACGAATGAGCGTCGGGGCTGTTGTGAAATAACATGATTAGATATCAATCAATTGGACGTCGTAGTCTATTACGGTCCTCCCTCTTGGGCCAGCTCGACCTGTTACAATTGCCTCATGGATAGAGGGACAACGGAAGCTCCTCATAGATTACTACTAGCTACTAGGAACTTGGGCCGCTAGTGCTCACTTTGTTGGGCTTCAATGAATGGACCGAGTGCACCGAGTTTGGGCTGGGGATTCACACATGGACTAGAGGTACTGATCCCGCTAAAAAAAAATTGGATCCGATGTCTTGTGACACTAGGTGAGAAACTTGGCTCCACCCTTGGTTCCACTGAACCATGTCTCACTTGGACTGACCAAGCTACTTGGTGTAACTTGTCGCTCGAATCTTCCCTTCAATATTCCTTGTTTTCTGTGTGTCATGCTTGAGTTCAACAGTCTCACCTAGTATTCTTGATCGTTCTGGACCTCGGCTCCTTCATGAGCTAGTCCCAGTCCTCATCATTGACCATAGTTAACTCGAACCTTCTCTGCACATCCAAAAATAAATAAATTATTTCTGGTCATAAGTTCTTTATAACTTAACTCATGTTACCATAGATATGCTTCTGGCAACTTGAATGAACTGACCTAAGACTAAAATACTCAATCCATGATCAATTTCTAAATTTCAAAGCTCACTGCTGAAGACCACAAAACCCTGGCCAGCCACTGTGCACAACCGCTCTGACCATTGGGCACAACCAATCAGACCACTCTGCACAGCCCGCTCAGCTGAGTCGATTATATCTAAATTTGAAGAGTAGTGATTCCATACTTTTCACTCCTATAGACATGTATAAATCTTAAAGCATCAACTAAGAAATAAGTAGGCTTAATTCACCTTTAAAAATTATTTAATATTTATGCAACTCATTATTTATGAGAGCGTAGAATCACCTCTCAAATTTGAAATTCATCTCCACAAACATCGGCAACGCTAGGTCGCAAATCGTCTGGACCTTCTCAGCAGGTCCTTCACCTAGTTCCAGCCCCAACGAATTTTTTGTACGGATAACCTTTTTTTTATTCGGAAATACAGAAATATACCCGCGGGAAATTTTTTTTACAAAAATAGCCTCTAATCGCCCAATGGGTGGGCGACTCGAGCCTCTCGCCCACCCGGCAAGCGAAAAGAGTTTATGTCGCTTCACGGGAAAGCGACATCATGGAGTCGCTTCCTCACTGGGCGATTTAATGAAGTCGCCCAATGGCTGGGCGACTTGTAATGCAATCGCCCAGTAGGTAGGCGACTTCATTCAGTCCCCCTGATTTTTGTAGAGTTTTGGCAATTTTGTAGTTTGAAACAGAGAAAAAATCTGGTATAGTTGTAATAAAAGTTTATGTGCACTGTATGTTGTAGGTGCACAAAAAAATTCACAAATTTTTTTAAGAATGATTGACCGTAGAACGATAGATACATAGAGTGGTAAGTGATATTTTGATGTTGCTGAGAAATAGTTTACGGAGAGAACCGGTATGACTTGCTATCTGAATCATTGAATGCGAACATGCTAGATAATAAGCTTATGTCAATAGAAATAAACTTCATAATACAGTTGGGAGTAACATGCCGCGTACATTGTTATTACATGCATAACATATAGCATGATATGCGACTAAGAGCAACTCCGACAGTACTATTAGTAATGTGTGGAACCATGTACTTGTAATGTTCAGAACTCCACCACTAGTCCTATGTAGGCTTTTCAGAGCATGTAGCCTCGTAATAAATTCATAGTTCATAGCCTTTTAAGAGGTTGGACCATTCAATGTATTTGATACAACCTAGCCTTTTCAGTCGTTTGCAGGAAATAAGTGCTACAACATTGCCTTCTCAGAGGCCAGTAATCATAATTTCTGAAACAACAAGCTAAGGTGACATGAAAACTCACTGGAAAGGATACAGGCCTATGACGTGAACACTCACTGTAAAGGCTACAACCTATGCCCCTATTTTGTTGGTTTCTGTAGCGATAGGCCTGGATTATCCTCAGGATTCCAGTGTAGCAATAAATGTCCCTATGAAGGCTTTTCAGATTGTAGCCTTTATGTAGGCAGTTTAGCTGGCATGTGTTGTAATCTGACTGAGCAAAGCTGCCCCGTTTTGTCATATCACTGCGTAAAGCTGGCATGTGTTGTCATCTCACCGAGTAAAGCTGAGCGCTTTTGTCATGTCTCTGGGCAAAGCAGCCCTCTTTTGTCCCGCCGTTCGATATAAATAGCACGGTTGAGGTCCCATGAAGTTGTAGCCAGAAAACCCTGTAAATCGAACAAAGAAGTACCTTCTATTTCGTGGTGGAACATACCATGGCGGAAGATGAGGGGCCAGTCGGATATGGGTCATCGAAGGAAGACCTTCCATTGGAAAGGAGGGAGATGTTCGGTCCACAGTACCGCTTGATACCAAGCCGGCGTGCGCAACCAGCGTGGCCGAAATGCAGACACAATGAGTACGTGGTCGTGCAGGTCCTGGAAGGGCCGAACGATGAGTACGTGCAATGCAGTCGCCCAACCGTACAACGACTTAAATTAAGTCGCCCAACGTGCAGGCGACAGCGCTGATTCGCCCAACGGTTCGCAGATTCTTTAAATGTCGCTTCTCGGGTGGGCGAAAGTCTCTAGTCGCCCCCCCATTGGGCGACTAGAGGCTATTTTTGTAAAAAAATTTCCCGCGGGTATATTTCTGTATTTCCGAATAAAAAAAAGGTTATCCGTACCATTGGGCACAACCAATCAGACCACTCTGCACAGCCCGCTCAGCTGAGTCGATTATATCTAAATTTGAAGAGTAGTGATTCCATACTTTTCACTCCTATAGACATGTATAAATCTTAAAGCATCAACTAAGAAATAAGTAGGCTTAATTCACCTTTAAAAATTATTTAATATTTATGCAACTCATTATTTATGAGAGCGTAGAATCACCTCTCAAATTTGAAATTCATCTCCACAAACATCGGCAACGCTAGGTCGCAAATCGTCTGGACCTTCTCAGCAGGTCCTTCACCTAGTTCCAGCCCCAACCCTCCTCTCGACCCGCCGCGACCCGCCCCGGCGACTGTCGCCATCTCCGGCCAGCGGCGGCGGCGCCCCTCCGCTTTTGCCCATCCGACCCCCCCAGGCGCCGCACGCGCTCATCCCTCATTTCCCCGCCGCCAGTCTCCACCCTACCCCCGCGGGCCACACCTCCTCGGCCGCCGGCGGTAGCTCTGCCGTTCCAGCGCCTTGCCCCATTTCCCAATTGATCTCCTACTTGCCCGGCCGCCACCCACCGCCGTACTCCCAGTCGGGGGCTTGCCGGCTTGACTTATGTTCCCGATTGATGTCGTCGTCGACGACGGCCACCACTGCCTCCCCCCAGCGGCGACAGCGCCGCCCTCGCATCCCAACAGCGCCGAGCAGCCTCGCTTCCGGCGAAAGTCCTCTTGGCCGTACATCTTGATCGAAGCCATCTAACGGCAGATAAGGTATTATTCGCCGTATGCATAGTCCCACATGATGATCCTGAAATTTATCCGCAACCTATTTAAATCCGACGAAACTTAATCCCCTTTCCGTAACAATAACGGCAAGCTATTGGAAATGGGAGATTGGATCATATACCCTCCCATTAGTTGGGAAATTGAGGATTTACCCTCCACATCTCAATGACACGTGGGGTCATCATAAATCATAAGTCACTGACACGTGGATTAGGAGGGTAAATCCTCAATTTCCATCTAAATGGAAGGTATATGATCAATTGCTAGATTGGAAATCGGATCGGATAGGCATCTGGGAGAAACGAAGAGAGAGAATCCATGGCATTCAATTCGAAGGCTCAATTTCGTCTCGATCAAATCTATAAAACGCTCTTCCGCTCCCGGCGGCTGATCTAGGCAGCAAATCACGGGCGCCTCTCCATTAATATTTTGTTTCCCCACTTTCTTCCTCGCCTAGTAATCCGCGGAGACGATCGAAGATGGGGGGCTGCCTGCTTCGAGTTTTTTTGCTATTATGATACCGTCTAAGTTGAGCTTCGACGAAACGTATTTACGTCGTGGGTTTCTCTAAAATAGTACTCTTGTACTTAAGACTTCTCTCAAATAGTATTCTCAGGGATTTTAACTCAAATAATTTGATTTTCGAATTTGTACTCCTCCAATTGACTGAACTGCCCCTGCTCATTTTGTAAAATTGATCCTGCCGCGTACGTGGATCAAACATGACAAAGATTGATTTTGTAAAATAATATTCTCTAAAATAATTTGATTTTAACTCAAACATGACATGAAAAAACATGACAAAGATTGATCCTGCCGCGTACGTGGATCATCCTTAATGCTCAATACCTACCGCGTACAAAGATGCCGATCACACCTGCCGCGTACGTGGTCCGATTGCCCCTGCCGACGTGCGACCGTCCCTGGCTGGCGTGCGATCGTCCGTGGCCTGGGGTGCGTGCACTCCCGTGCGATCCTTGCCGCGCTCTCGCCTGGCGTTGACGGCGCCGCGCCGAGTATTCCGATCGGCCAGTCGGCGTGCCGTCGTCGCCAATGAAACCCAAACGATGTGAAAAGAAGAAAATAAAAGTGATTAGGGTTAAACAAAATGAGCAGGGGCAGTTCAGTCAATTGGGGGAGTACAAATTCAAAAATCAAATTATTTGAGTTAAAATCCCTGAAGAATACTATTTGAGAGAAGTCTTAAGTACAAGAGTACTATTTTAGAGAAGCCCACGACGTAGATACCGTTTCGTCGAAGCCCAACTTAGAGGGTACCATAATAGCAAAAAACTCGCCTGCTTCTGCTTCCCCTGCGTTAAACCCCGGGGGGGCCGCCCAATGGCACCCGGCCGCAGAATCACTCATCCAGCGCAAGCCCAAGCCTACCACCACCTGTCATCAACGGCCCCCGGTGATCACCTACACTGACAAGGTCGATCTCCTTAATCATGATCCGTGGAATCTGCTCTTGTTGTTGTGGCTGATGACCGACGATGGTCACGCTGGCTGCTGAATTTTGCAGGGCATGAACGCTGTCGTGCTCTTGAAGACTGGGTTCGAGAAGCGGACTATCGACGAGTATGTGTTGTGATGCCCAAAGTATTCTTTGTTGTGCTCAATTTGGACTTGCGCTGAATTGATTTTGTTGCTGTTTGGTGGTTGGCTGCAAGAAGCCGGAGCTGTTTGAGCCGCTCAAGGCTGGCCAGTCCCCCAAGGTATGTGATACATGACAAAACTCACCGTTTTTCTTTCAAGTACAGGTAGAATGTACTCTTGTAACATGTTGTCTCTACTGAGTATTCTGGAAGTTCTGCAACTCGTGAAGTTCGTGAGAAAATTTGGAACCTTACCCAAGGCCGTTTTCGGTAGATCTGTGAATATTCTGATATTTACCTAGGCTTGCAGGACGCGGCAGACTGGTCATGGGACCCAACATCGTACATAAAGTTAGAAAACAGCAACCCCGCATTCCCATTCCTCATTTGCATCATTGCCATTTGGGCCCAGGATGTGCGTGCCACTCGTGGTTCACTTTTGGGCTCCCACATTTTGTGGATCGAGGTCAAATTAGATAAAAGGAAATCTGAGGAGAACAGCTTGCCGCCATTACTGGACAGTTGAGCATAATGTATTTGATAAAAAATAAAACTAGTTTGTGGTATGGGGCAGAATCTTCATCTTGGACACGTAGTACTAGTGGACTTTTTTTTTCGAAAGTCCACCATCAAGAAACTAACATGGGTCACAGTTCATTGCCATGTGATACCCTGTTGTAATTTGGCTTGTTATAATTGACATGTGACGATTGCTATAAATGTTTACTTCCTATATGATGGATAAGCCTGTCTAACAAAAGACGATGGATAGGACAGTATATGTTTGTTTTCCTATTCTATTAAAAGCTTGTGTTAGATTCTTATGATTTTTGCTTTGGAACTTGCATGCAAGAGGACTACTGATGTGTTGGCCATATATTATGCATGCAACCGCGGAACTGTCACCCCGTCTGATGAATGCATGCTGTAGAGCAGGTTCCCGTGAAAAAGTTTAATTGGCATCATAGTTTTTGAGAAAAGTCCAGAGATATGCCTCCTTCGGTCCCTCCTCAAGAAGTACAATGCAACAACTACGAGTGATTTGCCAATATATGCTTTAATCCCAATTTGTCGTCCTTGGTTTTTGTGCTAGATCTACCCATCAAAAATTTTGTCTGCATCAGATCAAGTCCCCTGTAAGGTTCAGATACACAGGAGAGTTTTGTCTAACTTGCTTAATTCGTTGTTGCTTGCACTACATGGTGTTTGCATGCGCTGACTTGCGTGTGTGCCCAACGTTGACCCTTGCCCTGAAGCCAGGAGAGGCATTCGGCTCTGTTCTTTTCAGCTTCTAAAAGCTGCTTTTCGGTTTTTCTACAATTTTAGTTTTCAAACGGAGTATCTTTTCAAAATAGGGTGTCTACTAGTTAATTGTAGTACATACTGTACCGACTTTATTTATACCAGTAAAAACCGCACGTGAGTTTCTGTTACTCTGTAATCTTTTGCACAAACAGTCTAAAAGTCACAAATCGCAGCTAAAAGCCATAAGCTTCAATCAAAAAGAACGGACCCTTCATTGTTCGTAGTATTGCCAGCATGGTTCCATCCTACCACAAGGTACATGCTTATGTAGTTTTTCATTTTATTTTCATGGACTACAGGACTATTAGTTAGGAACTTTGGCCTGTGCATCTGAGGTGTGAATAACTAAGCCACACATTTGCATGTTGATTGCAGACAAGGAAGTGCAGCATTCGGTCAGCAATCGAGTTGGCCGTGATTGTCCTCAGGGTCACTTCTTCCTTGTGACTTTTAATGTCCTGATCAAAGGCACAAAAATATATGTTTTTGTTCAGCAATACATCTGGCTCATACTATTTTGCAATTAATATATGTTATTTATGCCAAAGTGATAAGGCTAGCTTGTGCACTGATAATTGAATAAATTATTAGTTAATTTGGTAATGACATCACGCACTTTCTTTGGAAAAAGGAAATTAATTTTTGTTTCATGTAGTCTTTGTTCTAGATGTGATCCTATAGAAGTGAAGAAGAATCTTGCCTCCCTCCATGGGTTTGTGTTTCATGGAAGGCCTCTTGTCAAACGCAAATGCCATTTAACATTTGGGTATTGTTGGGTCGAGCTAAGGAAAAGGAAAAACTTATACTGTTGTATGTACAAAACACTCATAAGGAAATTTTGTTATATGTCTGGCAGACTTCCGAACACTCCTGTGTTTTGGTCCATTCTAAGTTTCTAACAAAGAATATACATGCACATAGCAACACTCAAATATTATTGTAGGCCTGCTCAATCCGGCTTTCGGCTGTCGGTTGAAATGGCACTGTAGCAGTTGAAAGAAGTTGAGATTTAAATTGAGGTGTTTAATTTGGCTTATGGCTTAATGTCTTTTGCTGAACTGATTTTTTGTTGTTTGTAACCCATTCCTGATAGGCTTCATGCATTTGTTCCCATATATTGATATATGACTGCGAGTTTATTACAAACGTCTCATGCATAACGACTACACCTATATCATACATACATGTGTATTTTTTGTTGGCACTACAGAACCTACGTTATTGCCACCAACGATACTATTATCTAATCACGTGTCATGTCTATTAGTACGGATTCTACTCCCTATGAAAGAAGCGCTACCGCACACACACCCAAGGGTCCTCGTGCTACCCTTCTACATTTACAAAACCTCTCTCAAGCTATTCGCAGTCCAAAATGAAATTGTGCAATGCCATCGTTGCAACAATTGTCGCCTTCTGCTTGTGTGAGTGGTAGCTAGAAACGTTGTCGAGTATGCATTATTTCATCTTGCACATGCCAAATGCATGCTCGACAGCGTTCCTCAGGGACGAGTGATGGAAGTTGAAAACCTCGTGCATCCTGGACGACTGAGTACTGTTCTCGAATTCCGAAATGTGATACCTCTGGTTGCGATACGGAGTTAGGTACTCCAGCCTGTTAGGATACTTGAAATGCACGCAATACTTGCCTGCACCGTTACCATGCGTGAAAGATGAATATCAGTTAGCCTTCCTCGAGCAATGCATGGTAGAATCGAAATTTGTGTGAACGTATTATCTTCCGGTGGAAGCAGGAACCGATCTCCGTATTTCGCCATTGTATCGTGCAGGGCACGCATGTCATGCACTGATTCGGACCATCCTATGCACACAAAAGTAAACCTACAATTGAAGTAATATACCATGAGCAAATTTTGACTTGTATATCCGGACATGTTGAATGCCTTGGAACTATGATTTGTACATGTGTGCCATCAATCGCCTCTATGCAACTTATGAAGTGCGGATAGAACCTTTGCTGAAGTAGCTTTATATGCACACTCTGAAAAGTAGAATTAAATGTTGCAATGACGCCGCCTACTAATATGTACACGCAGTTCCTATAAGCAGAAAGTTCAATGTTCATCACCGGACTGAGAACCTGTTTATCACCATCGCCGGTTCTGAACTGTAACAAGAACAATGGATAGGCGTTTCTACTATCTAACGCGTAGTTGTATTGGGGGGGGGGGGGGGGGGTAAGCTGCGACATTGCATCAGAATTATTTTAGCAATAGTAGAAATTTCTTACTTAAGGCGAAAGTGTACAGTAAAGCTTTTGATGGATTCGGAATGTGCGTGATTTCGGGGCAAATCACCTGCGCATGGGTGATGGATCAAGTTCTTTTAAACTGTGACTTATGGTTTTTTACTATAGTTTATTAGTCTAATAAATAATGATTGCTAAGAGAAGCTAAAAGTTAAAAAAAACATAGCCTATACGTATGGAATCAACATTCAAACCAAACTTGGGACAGCACAAAATGAAAATGCTCCTACCTCTAAATGCGCAGATAATTGAGCATTTCTTTTTTACTTCCATGAAATGTTCAGATGAGCGTTTTTGAGAAGAATGTTCATCGCCATGTTTATTCAAAGACTCAATGCATCAAATCAAGTCGCAGATGGATCATTTAGCAACCAAAGAATGCTAACTGATTCAGATATATCATTTGTTCTGGACCTGGAAGATGGTACGCCTTCTTCGGTGCCTTCGCCGGCCATCACCTGCCTTCGAGCAGCGGCTGCCTCGTTAGACTACATGAGCGCAGAGGGGGCACGCGCCGGTAAGGCCTGCGGCACACGGATCATGCCATGCGCAACGTCTGCACGGCCACGTTGCGCGGGGCCATCCCCACCCATCAGCGAGGTCGCCCTCGGCGTGATATATCGCGGCGACGCAGGCGACCATGCCGGTCCAACCGGAGCTCCATGAACTAAGTACCGCATGTGCGCGACCAAGCACGTGCAGGCGCTGGACAGGAAAAAGAAGAAACGCCAGCACGCAGCTCGACCACGCTGACGCTGGCCCAACACAATGTCTTTCTGAAATCAACCTGGGCATCCCCCAGACGAGCCGTAGCTGACATCGGATTGGGCAGGAGTCACGCCGACCGGGCCAAAAATAAAAAATCCCCTCACGCCGAGATGGCAACGGCAGCGCGCTCTTCCATCCATGCCTTCCGTCTCCTCCACCCGATGCCGCCACCACCGCACCTCACCACCGCCACCACAGCCGCCTTCCACGCTGGTTCGTCTCGTCGCCGCCCCCGCCACCACGGCGCGATGATATCCATCTCCTGCTACTGCACCGCGGCTCTCGCCTCCCTCCTTGCGGCGGCTGCGGCCACCGCGTTCCTCACCTTCTCCCTACCCTCCTCTCCCCGTGTGTCCGCCACGGACTTCACCGGAGAATTGTCCACCGCGAGTTCCCTGTATGTGTGATGAGTAATTGACGTGTGTTATGAAAGTTTGAGTTTGATTTTCGTGCTTAAGTATTCTCTATTAATGCTGATGTATGGTTAAGTATTTCGAGCGGTGCTATGTGATGTGTTTCTTGTCTGTGATGGTTGCAGGACCTTTAGGCGGAGTCGTGGCGAGACATGGATGGCCAGATTAGGCACAGGCGGTGTTGAGGTCAAAGCGGTCGGGAGATGCCGAAGACGACGAGGATTCGAGGTGGTTGCGAGGCTTGGATGGCAAGAAACGAGTAAGCTTCCGGGAAGGTGCAGGGGTGCCGTTTTGGTAAATTCGCAGGGTTGCACAAAAGGAAGTGGATTTGGTTTTGAGTTATTGGGTAAAGCACTGAGTTAGTTGGAGTTATTGGGTAAATGAAGTTGTAAACCCATTAACTAGATGCTATAAATAGGTGCTAGAACTCAGGTACATGTATGAATTCCAAGGGTTTTGCTTTGTGTCTCCTTTCTTCTTTCTGTTAGAGAGTAGTTGAGGAGAGCAGTGTTTGTTTTTGCTTTTGTCTGGGTGAGCAGAGAGGTGTTGGTATGAGTTTTTGATTTCCTTCTTGCGTGTGTTCTCCGGTTGTGAGAGTGGGGATGAACTGGCTGTAGCATCTCAATATGTAATCGTTCATCTCTCTGTATTGAAATCTTTATGAGAAATCTTATGTCTGAGATGATTTCCTATTTTTTCTGTTGCGTGTTTGTTCAGTTCTCTATTCTCTTTATTTCTTTTGATTTGAGAATGAATCCTTGATTGAGTAGCTATTGAATCTGCATTGCTCTGAATTGGGAAATTCTTTAAGACTCTTTGCTTAGTCCATTCCCGAGAGCAATACATTGATTCAATGAATATTCTTGTCTCAAATTCATGCGCCCCAGCTTCCTCTGTTTCTCCCATGCCTAGGGTTTACTGTTTCGGGTGACAGAGGAGGTGTTGAGCTCATCCATGATCATCTCTTTGTCCTGAGAAATGAATTGTCTTCTTGAGAGAAGTTGCATGGTCGTTGAATCTAAGAATCTGAAGTTGCACTAGTAATGATTCTTGAGAGTTTTTGCTGCTCTTTTTGAGTTTCTGTTTTCTCTTCTGTCTGAAATTTCCTTGTCTTCTGTTTTCAGTTGATTGACTTCTTAGCTTCAGTTTGTTTTCATTTATGTCTTTTGTTATCTTCTTCTATAGGTTCTGTCAATCCAGTTTCAGTTTTGATTTGACCGTGTCTCCACGGTTTGACAGATTGTTCTCAGCTATCCCTTTGGTCCTCTCTGTTGTCAAGCAGACTTCAGTAATTACTGTTTCATCAGAGTTTCAGTTAACTCTTTATGGTTTCTGCAGGTTGCTAGCTATTTTCTTCTTTGCCTTTCTTGTGATCCTTTCAGTCAAACTCTTCATTGTAGCTTCTAGTTTTTGTTTTCGGCAAGTCTGATCTGCAGCCTCTATTTTTCTTTCTGTTTTTAGAATTCGGCAGTTTCTTCACCTTTCTGTTTCAGTTTTGTCGGCAGCAACTTCTGAATCCTACAATCTTTTGGCTGCTAGTCTGCTCTGCATTGAGTCTTCTTCCCATCCGGTCAAATCGGATGCCAGAGTAAAATTGAACCGTAGCTAAACATGCGGTCAGACCTCCTGTTACTCGGTAGATGGATTGATAGGGGTTTAGAGGTTGGACCGGTTGGCTTTTGGCGGTTGAACTGGCTGCCTTGCTGCGGTCTGACCGGCATTCATATTGCGGTCAGACCGGCAGTAACCCACAGGTCAGACCGGCCTCAAGGCTGTGTGGTTTTTCTGTTCTTTGGTCTGCATTGATTTCTTTGCTCCTTTTTAGTTTCTATCATCAGTAGTTGCAGATTTTAGTTCGTTGATTTGCTCTGTCAGTGAAGCCCCTTTTTGCCTATTTTTAGAGAAAATTTTGTTTGGTCTGGTTTCGCTTTCTCTGTGAATCTTTTCGGTCAGTCGGCAAAAATGCTTTCGACTTTCAGTAAGTGATTCTCTTCTGTCTTCATAGCTGTGATAGCTATCGGAGCAGAAAGTTTGTGAGAATACTTGTTGGCGATTTTTTGAAGGCACCGTTTACCCCCCTTCTGTTGCCGTTTTCGATCCTATAATTGGTATCAGAGCCGGTTAGTTCTTCCTCTTAGATCTTAACCGGTCTCTTGAGCTATGGCGACGGACAAGTATTCCACTAAGCCTCCGATCTTCGATGGTATCGACTATCCTTTTTAGAGGAGTCGGATGGAGACCTACATCCAGGCTTAGGGTTATGCCATCTGGAGGAAGGTCAAGACCCGATATGTGGTTCCTGCCGATGAGAGCATCAATGTGTCAAACATGCCCGATGTTGAGGCGAATGCTAAGGCAAGGAACATCATAATTCAGAGTCTAAGCAGAAGCGAATTCGATCGCATCTCTCATCTTACGTCGGCCTTCGACATCTGGGTGACCCTCGATGCATACCATGAGGACACCACCCAGATCAAGACGGTACGACAGGACCAGTTCAAGAGAGATTACAACAAGTTTGAAATGCTCGCTGGAGAGTCCCTTGATGAGTGTTTTGCGAGGTTTCACAAAATTCTGAGCAACCTCCGAGCGGTCGGTCTCACATACCCTGACTCGGACAACGCTCGACAGATGCTTTATACTCTTGATTTGCGTGTTTGGGAGATGAAGGTGACCACCATCAAGGACACGATCGATCTTTCGACCCTGACTCTTGACACGTTGTATTCATGCCTCAAGACTCACGAGATTGACATTGTCTCTCGTAGGTCGAAATCGCAGTCGATGGCATTGGTCACTGATCCCAGTCCTGCTTCTGGTGTTTTCTCTGATAACGCTACTGGTTTTTCCTAGCTGCTCTCTGTGAAGTTACCGATGATCAATTAGAGTAGCTACCAGAAGACCAGTTAGCCCTTCTAGCCAGAAAATTCTCCCATGCATACAAGAGAGTTGTCAGACCCAGATTTTACAATCCGGAATCTTCTGTGATTCCACCGCACTATTTCCTGGATCAGTAGATAGTGCTCACAGATTTCAGTTCTGATTATCAAAGTACATATCATGCGGAAGCGTAAATATATTAGTAAACTTACTCATGGGCCGATTAGACCGAAATCAATAAGTTGCAGCAGCGGAATGAAGCACACAGGTGGGACCCTCAGGACATGCCCACAGGCAGCCAACTGGAGGTTCGTGACCTAGCCCTTGACATCTTTATCTTCTCTTCCAGCTTGTCCAATCTTGTTGCTGAGGCGAGGTGATTTGATTCCTGATTCTGAATTTTGTCGCAAAAGCGAGTGTGAGCACTCCGACCCCGTGCTCCGCGAGCCAATACACAGAATGCAAATAAATAGTATGCATGGCTTAACAAAGGAGAGGCTCGGGTTGTTTTATTTGCCATAACTTGCATTTGAAATACATTAAATAGAAATATCCTGAGACTTAGCAGTTTGAACTAAATCATAATGAGTGAAAAGAATGCAATATCATTAATAATGATACAGATTTTTCGCTCACCATTTATGGCATCTGCACCATATGCTTATCTTTCAGCGTTATAACCGCTTAACTTATCACTGGGACGATACCCAGGACAATTCAAACCAGGACCATCTGCGGCCCTTCACTTTTCCATTTCCACCCACAAAGTTTTTGAAATAGAACTATATCTGGTTAAGTTCCCATGTCCGCCCTTGACCGTGGGCACGGCTATTCGAATAGTTTTGACTCTGCAGAGTTTGTACACTTTCACCACAAGAGACAATCAACTCGTTGCCCCACATGATGTCTTAGACATGTGGTTGAGCAGACCATCACAGTGACTTTTCAAAGTATCTAGTCCCTTTTCTCATTCACCTTATGGGTAGCCGCCCACTTGCGGTGGGTCCCATCTATGCGCGGGATGTTTCCCACAGCCACTAACGCAGCTCGGGCTTCTACTTCCCGCAACGTAGGACAGCTGGGAAACTTCACCCCCCACTGGTGTCCCTTCAGGCCCCCTTGCCATAGCGTAGCCCCATCAATCCCCTACCAGTGAGATGAGTCTGGGGATTTCGATAAATTTACTTAGCCAAGTTGTATTTTACAGACTTGTGGTTGTACTGTTTTACACAGGAGGTCATGACAAGATTCAGTCCTTAGTGGTATCTGGGCGGTTCTACCACAAACCACACTCTCGTGCACACCTGCACCATACCCCCGAACCATCCGCCCAGATAAATAAGCAATTCGAGGTTTTTGGGAATATAAAATAGCCATATCCAACATACACCAGTCATTACTACCATGACTGCCCAACCAATTTTTCTCAGAATTAAAAGTGATGCTTGGGCGCTCTCGCGCCCATGAGTACCTAAACAATACTAAGCATGGCCTATAATTACGAACTTACTTTCGAAAGGTTACTATTATAATTTTTGCTAGGACGACAAGGTTCACATAATCAAGTATTCCAAAGGAGGTATAGTATTAGCAAAGGTAACAATGGGCACATAACTAGATTATTAAATTAAACATGTATTTTCATATAACATAACAGCATGCAATTTGATAATTTAAATCAAAGTAATTTGCAGAAATTGTAGGATCAACATGATCAAAGTATTGACTCGCCTGGCGCGGGTTACCGCGGTCTTGAGCTCACACGATGCTTTCTCTTGAGTTTTTGGCGTTTATCTTCACTTCGAGCTTGATCTCGCTTGATCTCGCTTGATCCATTGAGTCTTCACGACTTCTGATTTCTAATTACGCGGTAAACGACTGAATCCAAATAAAAGTAAATAACTCAAAAAGATCCATATAAATTCGATTCACTTTAGATACCCGATTTACTTTAAATTATGCATTTATTATAGTTGGAGAATAGAAGAATGATTTAGGTTGATGTGTTGTAAGCATAGCGGTAGCTGGGTTTGAGCAGGAGGACGAGTTGTCTGAATGCTTTACCGTGCGGGAAAATTTTAGATATACGAGGGATCAAGAGTGAAGATGTACCTACAGGAATTATCTGCTTTTGGGAAAGGAAGGTGGCCATACATGGCTGATTGAGGAAAAGCGAGGCTTGACCTTTTTTATTAATAATTACTTTTATCATTTTTGTATTTATCAAGGAAGTTCCATGAGCTAGGTTAAACCTATGAATTTGTGTATAATGTTCAGGGCATATGATATATGTATATATATAAGTAGTGTTTGCAAATTTTTAGCTATCTAAGAAAAACTGGATATGTATCATTTTATGTGACCCTAGTTACTCGTGATAATGGTTACATGTTTATTTTAGAGTATCTATATGTCCGTGAGATTATTTGGATACTTGATGACCTAGAGCTATTGTGTCTTAGCACCTACATATTATTATGACCTCTTAATTTGAGTGCTCTATGAAAACTACTGATACCGATATTTTATCCTTTTACAAGTCAAGCCTGCTATACATGAGTACATGTTGTTATCATTATTAACTAAAGTTACTATTTGAGATTCCATGACTAGCGGTATATTAACGATAGCATTTACATATGTATATATATTTTAGTGAGATCTATGGTGACCGCAAAACTGCACTGTTATTTTTAATAATGAGTTGCACACATGACATCCACATTTCTCTAATCACCTATTTTTTTTATATATAGATATCTATATATATTTTCCTTAGAAAGTCTCTACACTTTAGTTGTTATTAGCTTTAATTAAAATTTATTTATCTAGCAAAGTTATATTCCAATAATGGATAATTAGCAAATCCTACCACTAGAGTTCATTTAATGGCAACCTCCAAATATTAGGCACAAGTCTTAATTTTAATTAATGGAAATATTTATTTGGTCATTTATCACAAGTTGTTTTTCTTTAGTGAAGTCTTTAACTAATATTTAGTCCTTTAGATGATTATTCAGATAGGATTAGTTATTCAAACATAATAATCTAATCCGCATTCATATACTAATCAATTTGGTTTTATGACCCAATTAAATATTCAATCTACATTAGTTGCTCATGCAATAAACAGCCGGATATTAAATGTTAAGAAACCTTATTTTACATCCCAACTAAATTTATTATATTCTCTATATTACACCCCAAACTTTCCCTTGATTTTTATTGATTAAGTATTAGTGAGCTAATTCTAAACTATTTCTCTTCATCACTTAATTGCTCTTGTGCATATAAACTTTATATTCTGATGCATATATAAATCTTATTTAATCTTAAATCCATTATCCTAGCTTTCTGGAATTATTTCTTAATTGATTCCTGTTTGAAATGGCTAAAGAAGACAAAAATAAAAATATGACCAAAGAGAGGTTCGAACTCGGGACCTTGGGGAAATGCTGAATGTTAAGCGTGCTCGGTTAGCCAAGTGGGCCAGAGGCCTGGGCTGACTGAGAACGCGCAAGGAACTTTATGAAGCTAGTCCGCAGCTGAGACCGAAACAGAGGATGAAGGCCGGGTTCGGTGTTGGCGTCGCCGACGGCGGACGGTGGCCGGGGAGGTTGCGGTACCAGTCAAAATGGGTTGCCCTGTGGTTGGTGAAACCTCCGGTGGTGGCGTCGCGGGTTGTGGTGGCGTCGGGGGTGGCCGGCGTCAGCGCGAGCGGCCGGAGGCGGGGACGGGTACGGTGCGGCGGCTCTGGAGTAGGAGAGAGCGAAATTAGGAGGGCGGGGAAGCATGAGGGTGCCACGGGGAAGCTCACCAAGGACTTGGCCGAGCGGAGAAGAGGCCACGGCGATCCAGCGGCTTGCACGGGCGGTGGCGCGGGGGAGCTCACGTTGCCGGCGAGCTAGGGTGGAGGAAGGGCTCCGGCGACCGTTGGAGGATGTTTGCCGGTCGCGCGGAAGATGAAGTCGCCGGCGGGCTTATAGGGGGTGGGAGCTCGATTACTTACTCAGGGAGGGAGTGGGGAGCGTAGGGAAGAGATTGGTGGGCTCGGTGGCCTTTATAGACGCGCGGGTGCTGCTACCACCGAGATGCCGCCCGTTTGGTCACTTCGGCGAGCGGCGGGGCAGGTGGTGGGGACAGGGCAGAAAGGACAGGGCAGTGCAGGAGGACCCGATGCAATCTTGCTCGTGACGCTTTAGCGCAGCTGCTGCAGCTTTTCGCCGGCCGGCAGAGGACTTGTGCCGCGTGGCCGATCGACGCGATGGAGCGGGGAAGAAACCGGGGCGGATGGCGCCGCGCCGTGGGCAGGGTGGCGAATCCGGGGGCAGTGTGCCAGTGCGCCGCTCGGGCGATGGGACAGCACGGAGGAGCTGGGTGAGCTGCGTAGTCGATTGACAACTGCGGGTGCGCGTGCGCCACGGAAGGGAAGCGGGCGCAGAGCAGGGAGGAGACGGGAGAAGGGGAAAGAAAGGGAAAGGAGCGGGGCAGGAACGGGCCCGCTGACAGTGAGGAGAAGTGAGAGGGAAAGAAAAAGAGGATGGCTATGGGATGGGTCCACTTGTAATAGAGAGTAGGGGAAAGTGAAGGAAAATAGAGATAAGCTTAATCATCCTCTGAACTCCGGATGTTTGATTTTGAATTTTTAATTTGCATTAAAGTTCTACTGATTTTTGGATGACACTTAGAATTTAAGCTTTTAAATTTTTAGCTATTGAATGAGAGTGTTTATTATTACTATTATTATTTCTGGTTATATGTGTGTGTGTATATATATATGTATATAATTTCCTACATTGCTAACTTTTCCCTGCACGATTGGTGTGTATATATATACCCACATATATGTATTGATGTTTGTATTTTTAGTCACGTACTTTTTATTGCTATTTATGCCAATATTTTCAAAATGAGGTTTCATATATTTTTTTAACTCAAATTTCTCTCTTCTAATACTGGATCATCTTTTCAGATTCGTATTTAAAATTTTAGTTTTCCATTATTTGCATTTTTCCCCTTTTTGGTATTACTATTGTTTGTCTTTACCTTTTATGAACTCATTCATCTTTTGAAATCTCAACCAAATTCAGAAAAACACCATAAAATCCAAATTCCAATAGAATATACTGCAAAAATAATTTAAAAGCTTCACATTTTCAAATTTCAAAATTTCGGGATGTTACAAGAGTGAGGGACAGAAAGAGAGGTGGGCCAATAATCTGCTTCGAGTGTGGTGGCTCCAACCACATTCGGACGAATTGCCCTAAGCTGGAGAAGGGCAAGAACGACTACGGCGGTGTGAGCAAGAACGACTACATCGACAAGAACTGCAACAAGAAGCCCCCAGCACATGTCCAAGGCAAGAAGAAGTTCCGCAACCTTGGCAAAGTCAAGAAGCTGTTTCACCGCGTCCTCACCACCTTCGATGACATCGACTTCAGCGACGTAGAGGGGTGGAGTGACGACGATGGCAAGGATGATCAAAATCCCAAGGACGGCAACGACTTCATCGGCATGTGCTTCAAGGCCCATGAGAGCGATGTCAGCGACTCCGATGAGGTATGTCCCTCCTATGACCAACTCAATGATGCATTTCTGAAGCTATGAAAGTTTTATGTTAGATCTAGAGCTAGGGTTGTGGATCTTGAGAAGGAAGTAGATAGACTATCACGGGAGCTTACTTCACTTATATCTGTTCCCTCCCGTGACGAATGTGACATGTGTTCTTCTCTGCTTGGTGATATGGAGAAGCCAAGGACCTCTCATGATAGTGTGACTGCTGAGCTTAACATGATTAAGGTGGAGAATGTTAGTCTGCTTGCTGAGTTAGAGATGAGTAGGGTAGCTGCTCTTCCATCTACTACTGTTGAGATTACTTCTTGCACCTCATGTGAGAATAAGGATAATGCTTTTAGAGGTCTTTACACTATGTTTCTAGATCTGCCTGAGACATGTGAAAATTGCAATAATTTGAAAATGAACTTAAAAAAGGCAGATCACAAAATTGCTGAATTACATGCTTCCTTGCTAGAGCCCATTCTTTCTTGTATCAACTGTCCTAAATTAACCTTTGAGCTTGAATCAGTTTCTAAGCAATTTCAAGAAATGGTTGATCATAATAAGAAAATAGCTCAATATGCTTCTAAGGACCCTGTTAGCTCACCATGCAATAATTGTGAAAAACTAAAATCTGATTTAATTGCTTTGGATGAAAAATATGTGTAGCTAACTAAGGACCTTCTAGTGAAGCCACCAACCGATTGTGATGTGATTGCTTCGGTGGGGGGAGAAGCCCAAGGAAGTGGTAGAGACACTTAGCGATGAGAACCAAATGGCTAGAAGTAGGACTGTCCCTCTCTCTTCTGACAAGCCCTCGAAGTTGAGGCGGCTGTGCGTGCACATGTCATTCCTTCTTCTGTTGTTGGTTCTTCTTCTTCTTCTCCTGCTGTTGTCTCCTCTTCCCCCTGCTCTTCTTGCACCTCTCTCTTTCGGGAGTGTCAATATCTTATGAACACTCTTGAGAGATTTGTAGGAGGTAAGAAGAAGCTGAATCTTATTCTAGACCAATCTAAGATTTGCAAGTTCAATCAAGGTCTAGGATACGATTTTCTTGAGGATGTTAGGAAGCATCCACCTGCTGTTCTCAGACCCATAGCAGCAGGCGTGATCGAAGTCAAGCCCAAAAACAAAAAGGTCGAGTTCAAATCTGCGTGCTTTGTCCAAGGGATCTCTGATAGTAAGATGTTAACACCTGGTGCTTCGACTTCTCAGAAGGCGAAGTTTCATTGTACCTTCTGTCAGAAGGATGGACATATGATCGAGAAATGCTTCAGACGCGCCAGGATCGCATGGAGAGATCATGTTCGCGATCTTAGGTGTATTCAGGGTTAGCCCCAGACCTTGAGTGTACCTAAGACCAACACGAGGTTTAGGGTTGATCACTCTGAGGTGTGTTGGGCAGCATTGAGGACTTGGTTTTTCCAGTGTTTCTGATTTTCGTCCTCGATTTGCCTCCGGTAGTGATATTCGCCGTCCTGAGGGTAGATCTCGTTTCCCCCATTGAGAAAGCTACCCGCGGCGAGATCAGCATGTTGCTGGCGCACCGACTCGCTCTTCCATAGCAGTCAGACCCAGCAACAGCTTCAGGTCTGCTCATAGACCTTCTGGCTTTTTGAGCGACGGAGAGCGTAGGGTAGTTAGAGGTCAGTCGTGTGTGACTACTTCTTCTGCTCGTGTGACTCAGTATTGGGTTCCAAAATCTCTTTTGATTTATCCTAGTACTGAGCTGTTTCTCTCTCGTTGACTCAGGTTCGCCGGGCGAGGAAGGGAGAGGTTTGGCTCATTGACTCCGGGTGTTCTCGACACATGACCGGAGATTCTCGTTGGTTCTCTTCCCTTGCCCGAGCTCCAGGTGATGAGACGATCACCTTCGAACATGCCTCTTCTGGGCGCGTCATCGCCAAAGGTACAGTGCGTGTTAACGATTCCTTCATTTTAAAAGATGTTGCCTTAGTAAGTAAGCTACAATATAATTTGCTTTTGATTTCCCAGCTTACCGATGATGGTTTCGAGGTGAGCTTTAAGAAAAATGCGTGCAAAATTCTTGATTCTTTGGGGAGTCTGGTTTGCGGGATTTCTAGATATGGGAGGATCTTTCGTGCAGATTTTGTTGAGTCTTCTGGTGATCTTCTCAGGTGTTTAGTTGCTTTTGAGTCCCGTGACCTTACTTTCTGGCATAGGAGACTTGGTCATATTGGATTTGACCATTTGACCCGAGTTAGCGGCCACGATCTCATTCCTGGTATGCCTAAACTCAAGATGGTCAAAGATCTAGTTTGTGCTCCTTGCCGGCACGACAAGATGGTTGCCGCTTCTCATCCTCCGGTCACAATGATTATGACCGATGCACCAGGACAGTTGCTCCACATGGACACAGATGGTCCAGCTTGAGTGCAGTCAGCAGGAGGAAAGTGGTACGTTCTTGTTGTGGTCGATGACTTCTCGAGGTATTCTTGGGTGTTTTTCTTAGCCTCGAAGGATGAGACATTTACCCATTTTTGAGGTCTTTTTAGTAGGCTTTCTATTGAGCTCCCGGGAGCATTAGGAGCTATCCACAGTGACAATGGCACAGAGTTCAAGAATTTCTACTTTAAAAGGTTTTGCGATGAGACAGGTGTAGAGCACCAATTCTCTTCTCCGCACGTCCCCCCCAGCAAAATGGCATCGTGGAGAGGAAGAACCGTACCTTGGTCGAGATGGCCAGGACGATGCTTGATGAGTGCTCTACCCTAGGAAGTTTGGGTTGACGCGATAGCCACCGCGTGCCATGTTTCCAACAGAGTTTTTCTGAGGGCACACTTGCATCACACTTCTTATGAGTTGAGATACGGGCGAAAGCCCAGTGTCTCTCATTTTCGTGTGTTTGGTTACAAGTGTTTTATTCTAAAGTCTGGAAATCTAGATAAGTTTGAGTCACGATCTTGTGATGGGATTTTTCTGGGATACTCGACTTCGTTGCGAGCGTACAGGGTTGGAACTGCGAGTCTAGCAAAATGTTAGAAACCTGTGAGGTGACCTTCGATGAGGCCCGATATCTCAGGTTCTGTAGAGCAGTCCGAGCCCATCTTTGTGGACGATGAGGAGGATGGAGATGAGGGTTGTCTACCTGATCCAGTTCCTTCTCCCCTTGAGATGCCTGCTTCTTCCACCGCACCTCGAGGAGATCAGCCCTTTCCTTCCGATTCTTCTGGAGCTAGTGACTCTGTTCCTACCTCGTCAGCTCATGAGATAGATGCCACTTCTTCTTCTCATCTGGGACCTCCTCGTCATATCCAAAAAGATCATCCTTCAGAGCAGATGATAGGAGATCTCTTTGAGCGTGTCACACGCTCAAAATCAGGCATGTCTCACTTCTGTCTCCACTCTGCCTTTGTTGCATCTTTCGAGCCTAATGATGTTAGTCATGCTCTTTCTGATGAGTCTTGGGTCAATGTCATGCATGAGGAACTAGAAAACGTTGAGAGAAATAAGGTCTGGTCGCTAGTTGAGCCCCTTAGAGGTTATAATGTCATAGGTACCAAGTGGAGGCCGGCCCAGGAGGGGGGAGGTGCCTTCCCCTAACCCTAGTCGCCACCCCCTTTGCCCCCTCTTCTCTCCCCCTTGGCCGCACCCCTCCCTGCCCCTGCACCTCCACCATGTCCAGCACACCTCTCCCCCCATTGTTGTCCCTTGGTGCTAGGAGAAAGCGAGAAGGAAGGAAGAAGAAGGGTGGGAAGGAGAAGAAAGGAAGGAGGAAGAAGAAGGGAAAGAAGATGGGTGATTCCAAGGGGATCCTCTAGGTAACTCTCCCTCATATCAAATCCTTCTGTTTTTAGAGTAATTAGGGTTCTTGGCACGGGATTAGAAGGGGATTAGCAGATTGATTACCCAATTAGAGATTTTCTGCTGTCTGCCTGTAGATCAATCCGCGCAGCGCGACTGTTTGCGCAGTTTAGACCTATGAAACGATTTTTCCTGTGGGTATGACCAAAAAAAATTGTAGAGGACGAAGAGATCTATTTTATTAAATTTTTCCCAGAATTTTAGGCCGCGGGATTTGGGCGTAGCAGAGTTAGGAATATCGTTGTCTGTTAGGGGTGCAGATTGGGGCAGATTGCTGTTCAAGTGTGATTTAGGGGTAGTAGATGATTGTTATGTTTTGGTCGCAATTGAGAAAAATGTAGGGAATTCAGTAATCTAACTACTGTATAAAAATAATAATTTTTAGAGCCTTACACTGTGGTTGGGACGCGTTAGAATCTGGCTGCCCAGATTGCCAGAACAGAGAACGTCCTCTGTTTTGCGCATTAAGTTACACCTTGCTAGGATCAAAATAAAAATATGTGATCTACATGAAAAGTGAAGGTGTTTAAGTGAGAAATCCAGAAATATATCATTTGCCGTGTTGGCTTAATATTGTTAAAGATACAAAAAGAATTAAGCAGCGCTGCTGCAGCGGACAGAGTGTAGAACCGTTAAGCGGAGAGGGAGTTGCGGGTTTTGGGCATAGAGGCGTTTATTTCTCAGTTGTGAATATTATATTATGGTTTTGTGCTGAGTGGTTCCCTGTGAATAGGTGGCTTCGCTCCTGATCGTGCTTGATCCCTTCGCTCCTTCGGTAAAGGCAAGTATAATGATGGTTTAAAATTGATAGTGTGGATTGTTGATGGTTGATGGACTGTTGATGTTTGATCTATTTTATGAGTATATGTGTTCATGGTTGTGGTAAGGATGTACTGGTGCTATTTATGGTTGATTGCAATTTAAAGTGCTCATGAGTATTTCTGGTGCATAGATATTGTGGATGTAAGTTTTATTTATTGAGACATTCACGCATATGCATCATGCTGATTTATTGAAGTCTTGGTTACGAGATGACCAAGCGCCGAGGTCCCCGTCATGTTGATGACATGACGGGCTAAAGGTCCCCATACTTGTGGAGTATGGGCAATTGGTCCCTGTACCAGATGGTACAGGCATGGGTGTGCATCGACGGATGCACACTTTGCATTACCGGTAAAATACAGAAGAGAAAGAGATAAAGAGATTTTTGACCATCTTGCATAGCATGGCTTATTTATATGGTTGATGGATGAATTTGTGAAGTGATGTTCATGAATGTTCTTGTTACTATTATTTCTATGGTTGATGGATGAATTTGTGAAGTGATGTTCATGGATATTCTTGTTACTATCTATTATATTTGCTGAGTCGTTGGACTCACTCTTGCTATTGTTGTGTTTTTTGAGGTACCTTTATGAGATCGACATGCATGGGGAAAAGGAAAGATTAGAATTATTGCACTTTGCACGATCTATCCACAATGGAAGAAAGGGAGAAAATTAAATACTATTTGCATGAATTACTTAAGTAGTAGATGATTATTGATTGCCGGATTTAAATTGTAATAAAGGATTAGAATTCTTTTATGATGCTTCTGTTCTTTATCTAAATTTTATAACTATGAGTGTTCTAGTAATCTAAGCCAATATTGATTAGAATTGATTATATTACTTGAGGTTATTCATCCCTTTTTTTAATTATGCTTGTTAAAACCTCTGATTTAGACAGTAAACAAAGGAGGTTTTGCCGAAATTTTGTGTAGCATATTTAGATTATCATTGTCTTACTACTAGTTTGGTAGCATTCCAGGTCATTGCCTGACTTGGGTGTTACAGTTATGGCTTGGTGTAATACTTAAATGTCATTTTGGATAATCTTCATGGTTTTTAATGCTTGAAATGAATAACATTCAACCATTTCATCCGAATCATGATATATTTTTCCTCCATATTTCTTGATGATTTTATTGCCAAAAGGGGGAGAATATTGGAGAAAAAGTCATTTCAAGAGAAAACTTGGAGATTTTGAGGAAAACTTGCTCTTTTTGTTGTTGCTCCTTTTGTTGACATGGTCATAAGCTTCTTTGACTTCCTTTAGACCATGTATGACTTTCTTTCATTTTCAAACTCAACTTTATGTTTTTTTTGTGTTTGTCAATATATTCATCAAGGGGGAGATTGAGAGACCATGTGGAGGTGTCCCCGTGTGTGTTATGAGTAATTGACGTGTGTTCTGAAAGTTTGAGTTTAATTTTCGTGCTTAAGTATTCTCTATTAATGCTAATGTATGGTTACAGTATTTCGAGCGATGCTATGTGATGTGTTTCTTGTCTGTGATGGCTGCAGGACCTTGAGGCGGAGTCGTGGCAAGGCATGAAAAGCCGGACTAGGCACATGCGGTGTTGAGGTCAAAGCGGTTGGGAGATGCCGAAGACGGCGAGGACTAGAGGTGGTTGCAAGGCTTGGACGACCGTGTCTTTTGTCTATGTCAATGCGGTTGGGAGATGCCGAATGCGGTTTTCGTCTATGTCTTTTGTTATCTTCTTCTTTAGGTTCTGTCAATACAGTTTCAGTTTTGATTTGACCGTGTCTCCACAGTTTGACAGATTGTTCTCGGCTGTCCCTTTGGTCCTCTCTGTTATCAAGCAGACTTCAGTAATTACTGTTTCATCAGAGTTTCAGTCAACTCTTTCTGGTTTCTACAGGTTGCTAGCTGTTTTCTTCTTTGCCTTTCTTGTGATCCTTTCAGTCAAACTCTTCATTGTAGCTTCTATTTTTTGTTTTCGGCAAGTCTGATCTGCATCCTCTATTTTTTTTTGTTTTCAGAATTCGGCAGTTTCTTCACCTTTTTGTTTCAGTTTTGTCGGCAGCAACTTCTGAGTCCTACAATCTTTCGGCTGCTAGTCTGCTCTGCATTGAGTCTTCTTCCCATCTGGTCAAACCAGATGCCAGAGTAAAATTGAACCAGAGCTAAACATGTGGTCATACCTCCTGTTACTCGGCAGATGGATTGCTAGGGTTTAGAGGTTGGATCGGTTGGCTTTTGGCGGTTGAACTGGCTGGCTTGCTGCGGTCTGACCGGCATTCAGGTTGCGGTCAGACCGGCAGTAACCCACAGGTCAGACCGGCCTCAAGGCTGTGTGGTTTTTTTGTTCTTTGGTCTGCATTGATTTCTTTGCTCCTTTTTAGTTTCTATCATCAGTAGTTGCAGATTTTAGTTCGTTGATTTGCTCTGTCAGTGAAGCCCCTTTTTGCCTATTTTTAGAGAAAATTTTGTTTGGTCTAGTTTTGCTTTCTATGTGAATCTTTTCGGTCAGTCGGCAAAAATGCTTTCAACTTTCAGAAAGCGATTTTCTTCTGTCTTCATAGCTGCGATAGCTATCGGAGCAGAAAGTTTGTGAGAATACTTGGGGGCGATTTTTTGAAGGCATCATTCACCCCCCCTCTGTTGCCATTTTCGATCGTACAACCTCCACCGCCGCCCTCGTCACCGCCTCCGCCACCCACCACGCCGTCACCGCCCCCTCCGCTCGCGGTGAGGCCTCGAACAAGAGAGGTGCGACTACGCGCGTGGATGATTCCAGTCTATATGCGTCTTGTCTATTTCTTCTCCTCGTAGTATCTTCATGATTGAGGCGTGAGTTTGTTTCTGTGTTGGTGATCAGCCGTCGTATTGGAGGATGGCGCCGGAGGAGGCTCTGCGGTTTGTTTCTGAGTTTGTTTCTTGCAAAGTAGTTAACGTTTCTACTTTTTTGTCCACATTGTAGCACTAATCCAGTACAGTAACTAAACGCTATCATAATTGTAGCGAAATGTGATCATCGTCCAGGAGCTACGAACTGATGGAACGGATACTCAAAGTTTACATTTACCAGGACGGCCGGAGGCCCATCTTCCACACCCCTCCCCTCAGCGTCAGTGGTAACTACAGGTCCGAGGGCTGGTTCATGGAGCTCCTCAAGGAGAGCCCGAGGTTCGTCGTCGCCGACGCAACCAAGGCACACCTCTTCTACCTGCCCTACAGCTCGCAGCACCTGAGGCTCTCGCACTACGTGCCCGACTCCCATAACTAAAGCTGATTTTTTTAAAAATATTTATTTTTTAATTCTAAATTACAATATTATACATGTTATATATATTTTTAAGTTGCCTAACCGTTGGGCGACAAAATCCCTAGTCGCATAACAGTTGGGTGCCAAGCCCTTAGTCACCCAACCGTTGGGCGACTAGGGGTATACCCCCATGCGCGTGCGTCGGCCGACACTCCAAACCCTCATTCGGCCGAGAGCAGATAGAAGAAGGGGTGTGACACCCCATTTTTGCATTCGTAATTTTTGCCTGGTTTTTGTTGTGGTTTGTTGAAAGCTAATTTAAAAATGTCAAATTCAATTCTTTTTCTCTTCCAAAACTCCTCCTTCCTTTTTATTCTCCCGGATGGGCCAGCCTCCCCCGCGCGGCCCGATTTCTTTTTCTCCCGGCCCAGCCGGCTCCTTCTTTTTCTTCCCCCGGGCCCCTTTCCTCCGTCCCCTTCTGGGCTTCGCCCGGCCCAGCATCGCGCCTCCCCCTTCTTCATTGGCCGGCGAGGCTGAGGGCTATCAGGGGCCTGGCACACGCTCTGGCCTACCTGCACCACGACTGCTCGCCGCCAATGATCCACCGCGACGTCTCGGTCAACAACATCCTCTTGGACCCCGACTACGAGCCGCGGGTGTCGGACTTCGGCATGGCGAGGTTCCTCGCCCCCGGCAGCTCCAACTGCACCATCATCGCCGGGTCCTACGACTACATGGCGCCAGAGCTGGCGTACATGAGGGTGACGAGCAAGTGCGACGTGTACAGCTTCGGCGTGGTGGCAATGGAGCTCCTGATGGGCAAGTACCCGGGCGGGCTCATAAGCTCTCTGGAGTCGTTGTAGCTGTTATCGTCGACCGAGGAGCAGGGTGGCGGCGAGTCGTCGCTGCTGCTTCTGCTCAAGGACGTGGTGGACCAGAGCCTGGACCCTCCCGCAGTGCAGCTAGCCGGGCAGGTCGTGTTCGCCTTCGTCGTGGCGCTGTCGTGCGTTCGGAGGAACCCCAAGGCCCGGCCGACCATGCGCAGCGTCGCGCAGGAGCTCTCTGCTGGCCGGAGATCGATCTTAGACAGGCCGTTCGGGGCGATCACGATCGGCGACCTGACTAATTCGCAGAAACGATGCATTGCTTAATAGCATTTGTACATTGACACGTTTGGTTTGGTATCAGAGCGAGGTGAAAGAAGCTGCTGGCAAGGCGGCACGGCCGGCAACGCGCAGGCGACGTGAAGTGGGTGCATGCGCACGGGCACCAAGGCAGCCGGGAGCAGGCGTAGGTGTGTGTGCATGGGCGGCTGCAGCAGATAAACCATCAGTGAGGTGGGTAGATCAGAGAGCCAGCTGCGATGGCGCTGCACAATCTCGCCGACGAGCTCATGCATGCAATGCCCGTGCTTGAGTCCATGCATATAGGGTTTGTTTTATCAAGCCAGGTGCATGTGCATGTTAGCACATGGAGTTTGTTGGAATAGGAGTTTTGCACGTATAGTGAGTTCGTGCTTGTTGTACACGTGAGCTCTTGTGTTAGATGTATCCACGAGAAAGTGTGTATGGTGCAACAGGTGGTGTGCTTGAGATTGTACCAAGTAGTATCGCACGGAGTTATTCTAGGTGCAGGAGAACCGGAGAGTCCGGAGTAGCGAGGAGCCACTTGAACCTGCGGATTGATCCTAGATAACAGGTGCAGAAAATAATTACCGATGGCGAGTAGCCAGGATGGCCGGGTCATCAGTCATGAGTAGGAGTGAAAGATTTGGCATAGCAAAGTCTAGATTAGGGGGGAGATTGTTGGAAATTAATCTCGACTTAGTATTTGCATTAGAGTTTGCATGTGTGTAACAACAAGTTAAGTTCGCTGGAAAGATCCGGAGTGACCGGATCCAGTTGAACAGACTTGGTTTTTTTTGTTTCCGTAGCTGAGCGTGTTGTCCGAGTTAGTAGGACGGGATTTGATCTTTTCGTTTGACATTTTCTTGCATGTAACCAACACTATTTTTAGTAACTAGTGAGAGTATAAAAGAGGGCCTCCTGTGATCTGAGGACGCAGCGCTCTGGTTCATTTATTTCCCTCCTGTCATTCTCTGTTGTTTGTATTTTTTCCTTCAGTTCGCTATTGAGTGAGTTCAGTTAGTAGTGGAGGGAATACAGAGCGTGAGTTGCAGCGCCAAATATCTAACATTGTCTTCTTCTTCCCGCAGCGCCCGCGCTCCTCCTCAATCCGCTCTGCGCGCGCCCTCGCCGGACCCAGCGGCAGCGGCCCGCCCCTGGGTTCCCCGCGCGCGTGCCCCGTGGCGGTCTCCTCGCGCTTCCCGGCGTCCCCGTCGGCCTAGGCCCCGGCCCCCTCGCCGTAGACTCCCACGCGCCGGCTCCCCGCTCGCCACCGGGACAACCGATGGAACCGCCCCCTGTCTCGTCGTCCTGGCCACGTCGCCGCTCCCCAGCTCCGGCATGGCGGTCACCGCAAGAAATCAATGGGCCACAGGGGCTTGGCGTCCTTCCCCCGCCGCTCCAACGCCGCCGCCCATACCGGCCGTGCCACCATAGCCGCGCTGCCACGCCGCCGTACCCAAGTGGAGGCCGCCGGACCAAGTTGGCCATGCCGCGTACCTCCTCCTCCTCTGTGCGACCGTAGGAGCGCGGTACCCTCGCCCATGCCGGCCGTGCACCCTAGCGCGCCTAGCCCCGTCACGCCTCCCTCCTTGCCGGGTACACTACAGGAGTGGGAGCACCGTCGCCCATGCCCCCCTCTGTCCCTATCCTTTAATTGCACTCCCGTTGCCGAACTCGCCGCCGCGGCCAACCCCCTGGCTCCGCCGCCGCTGGGCTCGCCGCCGGCGCCTCCCCGACCTACCTCGGGCCGATTCGCCCCACCATCGGGTGCGTGCGAGGTCGGGCGGTCCATTTTGGCCGTCTCCCCGAGCTCCCCTAGCCCACCCTCGCCGCCGGCTGGCTCCGCCGCCGCTCGGTCGGGCGGAGCTCTGCTCCCGCGCGATTAGCTCCCCCCGTTTAACCGTTAACCTCTGTTGATTAGGGAGCTAATCACCTCGCTGACAGTGGGCCTAAGTAATTTTAAAACCCCTAGTTAGGCTGACGCATGGGCCCTCCATTTAATTAAAACTATTAAACCCCAGGGAAATGGCTTAAGTCGCTGACAGGTGGGCCCTTGCACAGTACCTAGGCCCACATGTCAGTCTCTGGCCCATTTTCAGAAAAGAGGAAATTAAATAAACCAGGGACCCCACCTGTCATGCTCAGAGTTTTCCCCAAAAAATATTATTCTGAAATTAAAATTAAAAACCCGCGGGACCCACATGTCAAAGAGTGAACTCTCTCTCTCTCCCTTTTCATTTTTGGGATTTTCCCGGGAATGGAAATTCAAACGACCCGTTCTCTCTCGTCGTAACTCCGATTTGGGCGAAACTTATTTCTAAATTTTTCTAAAATCAAGCCCTTTCTGTTGGTTCTGGTTTGGCTTGTTTTTGAGCTCATTTTCTTGTTATTTTATGCTTATTTGTGCTCTATGTCTGTTTCCTGCTTTGTCGGTTTGCTTCGTTCGAGTAGAATTTGAAGGCACGCCAGAGCAGCAGGACAATCTACCTCAAGACCAGCAAGACCCTCAACCTTTAGACCCAGGCGAGTCAATATTCTTGATCATTCTGCTCCTATGTTTTCTTGCAAATTATCTTGGTTTAAAAATAGTCAAACTGCATGCGTTATTTCACGTATAAAGTATGTGAACTATAAGGTAGTTACCTCCCCCTTGAAGATCTAAAAATGTATATAGCTATACCCTCCTTGAATTTTGATAGATCATGTACCTTGTCGCCGTAGGTATTACTGTTACTATCCTAAATAGGTATATGTCTAAATTAAATGCCATGCGCGTTCTGTCCAGTCTAGGGCATTACCTGCCCTAATCATAGCTTTCAAAAACTTGAACACTAGTTTTGGGCTAGTCACGGGAGGTACGTGGCTGGATATTTTGTGGCAACCTATTTTAGACTTCTCGAAACCCTCAAAACTTGCTATACCTGTTTGGGCGGACGGTAAGAGTGGTGGGTGTGGAAGTAGCACATTGGCTTGTGGTTTGAACCGCCCGAACACACTAAGGACTTAATCCTGTGATGGCATCTCCGTGTACAACAGTACGACCACAAGTCTGCAAATTGCAACTTAGCTAAGTAATTCTATCGAACCCCCGAAACTCATCTCCCCGGTAGTGGAAAGGAGTGCTGTAAGGGCAAAGGAGGGCCTAAAGGGACACCAAGAGGAGGGTGACGTCACCAGCCGTGCTAGCGTTATGGAGAGTGGAGTCCGAAGGCGCTAGTTTCCGTGGTGACATCCCGTGCAAAGTATGGGACCCACCGCCAGTGGGAGCAGCCCATAAGGTGGGATGACGAAAGGGGCTAGGTAGTTCGAAAGGCTATCGTGGTGACCTACTCAACCACACGGCTACGGAATCGTGTGGGGCAACGAGCGGGTCGTCTCTTGTGGGTAAAGTGTACGATCTCTGCAGAGAATAAACTATTCGAATAGCCGCACCCACGGTCAGGGGCAGACATGGAAACTTCCTCGAGTTAGTTCTATTTCTAAAACTCTTGTGGGCGGGAAAGAAAAACAAATTGGAGGGAAGTACTCCAACCTTTGAATTTTCCTGGAGGGAAGTACTCCAGTGTGGATATGAGCTGGTAAATCCAAAATCTTTAGCATCGGTGGATGTAGCCGACACCAATAAATACTTATTACATCACTCAAATTCAGAAAAACTCGCTTTGTTAAATGCTAAGTCATAGGGTTTGTACTTATATTATTTAAAACTGTCGCTCTTCGCAAATAAATAAACCTGAGCCCTCTTTGTCAAGCTTTGCATATAATTACATGCATTTCTGTGAATGTTGGCTCGCGGAGCACGGTTGTGTGTGCTCACCTCGCTTTTCCCCCCTTTTCCCCCAGAGTTGGCAAACCAAGACCAATATGAGTACTACCAGGATCAGGAGGGCGAAGGAAATGAAGATGGTGGTAGTTAGGCTAGAATCTATTCTCTCCTTACAGTCTGGCCGACCAATCTAATTGGAAGGTGTCCTTAACGTTAACCAGGTCCCCTGGATGATATTAAGCACACCTAGGTTATCCCCGTCGCTTGCCTGTGGGGAGATGACCCTCCCTTTTGCTTCCGCCAATAATGCAATGGTACACTGAACTTATGTGGCCTGAAAGCCCCTTTTGTAATACTTGTCCTTATATGGGACCTGTGTACCCTGGTATTGTAATAATATGACCTGTATCGTGTATGAAATGAATCAGCATTGTATCTGTGAGCACTATCTACTGATCCAGGGAATAGTGCAGTGAAATCACAGGGATTCTGGGTTGGTTCAAACCCGGGGTCCGACAGGGCTGGTATCAAAGCATACGACTGTAGAAACCTAGTTAAGATGGTCGTGCCTTAAGGATGGTGTCTAATTTCGAAAACTAATAAAGACTTTGATAAAATATAGTTCACTACTTCTTACTCTTACTTTTCCTAGACTTTACTCTTCTGCACTCTCTCTTTCTTTACCTGGTCTGACCTTTCGTTTTCTCTAAAAATGTAGATGGCCGGATCCTCCACAGCCGCTCCCTGGGACTACCTTACTCACGCGGAGACCGAGACTGACCACGTCGAGTTGCTCCGACTGTTGCTGCAGTTCCTCAAGTACGACCAGCACCCCATTTTCCGGGGGCGACGGATCCAGACCCGAGACCAGGAGGCTTGGATCATGGAGGGGTTTGTCTACGCCCGACCAGGAGGAGTTGAGCCTGTGGTCGTCACCACCGGGCACCCCAGGGGCCGTCGCGCCGACGCCGTGCAGGACGCTGCTCAGCTGCTGTCAGCCAGGCTGATGCAGCTACACGGGCCCGAGCTCATGCCGTCCCCTTTCTGCTACTTTTCGACCTTCTACGCAGGCGGACCTCTCCCCGAGGAGTTGGACGCACCAGTAGACGACCCCCGGCTGACTCACCAGGTACAGTTGACCCAGGCGATGGTCAACACCTACTGCCAGGCGCTCCAGGAGATCGGACAGCTGAGGACACTACTGACAGCCAGCTACGAGCACACAGACGCGCTTCGCCTCCAGTTGGCAGGACGGGACACCGCCCTCGCCTTGTCTGAGCAAGAGCGGGTCGCCGCCGAGGCAGAGCTCGCGCGTCTTCGATCCCAGGCCGATTACGCGCCAGCTTCTCTGACCTACACGCCGGCTTCTCCGACCTACACGCCAGCTTCCCCGACTTACACGCCGGCCTCACCGGAGAGGGTTCCAGCCCCACTGCCTCCCGCAGTGGCAGCAGCAGTTGCGGCACCACTTCCAGCACTACCTGCGGCAGCAGCTTCGTCAGCACCAGCACTTCCGGCGCCTACACCTGTTCGGGCTTCCACTAGCCTTACCCTGCCTCTGCCTGCCCCTACTGTCAGAGGTGCAGCACCGGCATGCCGGTGTGGACTTCGTACCAGGCTCACTGCTCGTAAGAGCGTGCGCCCACCTCCGGGCTTCACCGCAGCAGACACCAGAGGTTCCAGCAGCGGCCGTCGTCTTCTCCTCTCGCCGACCAGCGACGACTCGCGCACTGCTTCCAGCT
Organism: Dendrocalamus latiflorus; assembly: GCA_017311315.1. NCBI lineage: Eukaryota > Viridiplantae > Streptophyta > Magnoliopsida > Poales > Poaceae > Dendrocalamus > Dendrocalamus latiflorus. The sequence continues at coordinate 37,884,497 of CM029664.1, forward strand.
CACCGACCCGCAGCCGCTCCATCTCTCCGATCGGCATCGCGTAGTGGCAGTATCAGCAGGAGTAGCAGGATAGCTTTTGGCCGTGCTTGCTAGCAGTATTTTGGGTATCGCAAGCACTTTATCAGTTTCGCTTTTGTACCCCCCTTCCCCCTTTTAGTAGACGTTGTGTAGAGGTGTGAATATGACTCAGTGAAGCTTGTAGGCCCCACTGTTGAGTCATACAACCCCTCTCTCTTGTAATGGACTAATGCAAGCTTTATGTTTTATCGTTCTATTTGTTTGGCTTATTTGGTTCTTCTGTGTGGTGATTAGAGGGCTAGTGACCCCTCATATATGTCCTTCCTCTCCTCCTCTTTCCACGTTCTAACATCTTATGTGTTCCAGATGGCACCCAGGGCAAGAAGAGCAGCCACTCGCGGTAGGGGACGAGGACGAGGACGAGGCCGCGGTAGAGGCCAAGGCCGCAGTCTTCCACCTCCACCCCCAGCACCTCCCACCATGGAGCAGTTGATGGCCCAACAGACTCAAATCCTTCATGCCATGCTATCAAGTCAGCAGTCAGGGTCAGCCAACAGGAGCTCTAAGTTAGCAGACTTCTTAAGGACAAGACCCCTAACATTCTCTTCAGCTAGTGAGCCATTGGAAGCTGAAGATTGGTTACGAGATACAGAAAAGAAGCTTCGTCTAGCTCGCTGTGCGGAAGAGGATAAAGTGGATTTTGCTACCCATCAGTTTAAGGGTGCAGCCGCAGCCTGGTGGGAGAACTTTCTGGCAGTCCGTGGGGAAGAGACGTCTTATGATGAGCCAGATGAAGAAGAGGTAGAGCCAGAAGATGGTGGAGCTACTTCAGCAGCTACTGTTCAACAGGGGGACCAGCAGGATCCTGAGGAAGAAGAAACCAGCGAAGGAGAGGAAGCCGAGTCTGCCGGATCTGCCATTTCATGGTCCGAGTTCCAGGACGTCTTCCGTAAGAACTTCATACCCTCAGGAATAAAGAGGATGAAGAAGAACGAGTTCCGGACACTGAAGCAAGGGAACATGTCCGTGAATGACTACCTCACCAAGTTCAATCAGTTAGCTCGTTATGCCCCAACTGATATAGCCACGGAAGAAGAGAAGGTTGATCGCTTTCTTGAAGGAATGCAAGAGGAAATGAGAGCATAGTTGATCTTGCTTGACCACCCTACCTTTCACCACCTGGTCAATAAAGCCCTCATCTATGAGAATGAAAGGAAGCTCCTAGAAGCCAGCCGTAAAAGGAAGTGGGTATCACAGAGACCTCAAGGTGGTTTCCAACCAAGGCCAATGTATCAAGGTAATACCTCTTTCCGGCAGGGAGCGACTTCAGCACCTAAGATTACAGCTCCAGCTCAGCACTCCAGTGGGAATGTTGTTCGTGTGCCTCGTTTTTCAGGACAGTCCCCTTCTTCCAACCCAGCTGCACATCTGCATTGTTTTAACTGTGGAGCAAAAGGGCACTTTGCCAATAAATGCCCCGATCGTCAGGGCACCCCAGCCAAATTTAATATGGGAGCCGCCCCATCAAGAGGACAGTCATCAGCAGCAAGCAAGAGTTTCCAGGCCCCTCAAGCCTCACGGGTTTCCTCCACACCGAACCAGGGCCGTGTGAACCACATTACTGCAGAGGAGGCCCAAGATGCCTCTGGAGTACTTATGGGTACGTTCTCTGTTCAGTCTATTCCTGCACAAGTTTTGTTTGATTCTGGGGCTTCGCATTCTTTCATCTCGGGAAATTTTGTGGCAAGGGTTAAGTTACCAACCTTCAGACTCAAAAGACTCGTGGTGTTGAGCTCACCAGGAGGACCTTTGACCAGCACCCTAGTAAGCCCCAAGGTAGAGGTCACCCTGGGAAATTTTAATTTCCTGGCAGATTTGTTAGTCCTCAAACCCCAAACCTTGGATGTCATCCTAGGGATGGATTGGTTGGCCAAAAATCAGGGGATAATAGATTGCGCCAATAGAAAGGTCATACTCACTAAGCATCCCGGCTTAGTAATAGGAGTTAAAGTGGGTCGCCCATCACTAAAGACAGCAGTCCATCACCTTCAGGAAACACCTTTGGAAGGGATGCCTATAGTTCGGGAGTACCCCGAAGTCTTTCCAGAAGAACTGCCTGGTATGCCACCCGATCGGGATGTCGAGTTTGTCATCAACCTAAAGCCAGGCACTGCCCCAATAGCCAAGAGGCCCTACAGAATGGCAGTAGATGAATTGGAGGAATTGAAAACACAAATTGAGGATATTCAGGAAAAGGGTTTTATCCGGCCCAGCTCATCCCCCTGGGGCTCGCCAGTACTCTTTGTCAGAAAGAAAGATGGCACTGCCCGACTGTGTGTGGATTACCGAACCTTGAACGAGGTGACCATTAAAAATAAATACCCCCTGCCCAGGATTGATGACCTATTTGACCAACTGGCAGGAGCCACAGTCTTTTCCAAGATAGACCTAAGGTCGGGATACCACCAGCTTAAAATCAGGGCAGAGGACATTCCGAAGACAGCCTTCACCACTCGATATGGGCTGTTTGAATACACAGTCGTGTCCTTTGGGTTAACAAATGCTCCGGCTTATTTCATGAACCTCATGAACAAAGTGTTCATGAAATACCTGGACAAATTTGTGGTAGTATTCATAGATGACATTTTGATCTATTCTAAGACCACTGAAGAACATGCGGAACACCTGCGGTTAGTCCTAGAGACACTCAGGGAGCATCAGCTGTATGCCAAGTACAGCAAATGTGACTTTTGGTTACAAGAGATCAGTTTTCTAGGGCATATCATATCCTCTTCAGGAGTGGCAGTTGATCCCTCTAAGGTAGAAGCAGTGTTGAAATGGAAACAGCCAACTTCTGTGACGGAAGTGCGTAGTTTCCTTGGCCTAGCTGGGTATTACAGACGCTTTATAGATGGATTCTCCAAGATATCGAAGCCCATGACCCACCTCTTCAAGAAAGAGAAGAAGTATGAATGGACCGAGAGCTGTGAGAAGAGTTTTCAGGAACTGAAGAAAAGGTTGACAACAACTCCTGTGCTAGTGTTGCCAAACATACACAAGGATTTTGAAGTATATTGTGACGCCTCACGTCAAGGTCTTGGATGTGTGCTTATGCAAGAAGGAAAAGTCGTAGCATATGCATCTAGCCAACTCCGTCCCCATGAGGATAATTACCCAACCCATGACCTAGAGCTAGCATCAGTGGTGCATGCCTTAAAAATTTGGCGTCACTACCTGATTGGAAATCATTGTGATATATATACTGACCACAAAAGCCTCAAGTATATTTTCACACAGACAGATCTTAACCTTAGACAAAGGAGATGGTTGGAGCTAATTAAAGATTACGACCTGGAGGTTCACTATCATCCTAGCAAAGCTAATGTAGTGGCTGATGCCCTAAGCCGCAGACCTCACTGTAATGCGGTTATAGAGCGAGCAATTAATTGCGAGCTTCTTAGGGAAATGGAGGCCCTCAACTTGGGTATGGTAGAGCATGGGACCATAGCTACAATGGAAGTACATCCGACTCTTGAAAAGCTTATTAAAGCAGCCCAAAAAGAACACCCTGGAGTCCAGAAATTCAAACACCTTATGGCTAAAGGAAAGGCCCCTAAGATGATAGAGGATCAGCAGGGAGTATTATGGTATGAGAAACGTCTCTTTGTTCCCCATCAGAAGGATCTCAAGGATCTAATACTGAAACAGGCGCATAGCTCAGCCTATACCATTCACCCAGGCAGTACCAAAATGTATCAAGACATCAAACCACTATATTGGTGGCCCCGCATGAAGCGAGACATCGCAGAATATGTGGCTTGTTGTGATACATGTCAACGGGTGAAAGCTGAACACCAGAAGCCCGCTGGACTGTTACAACCGTTGCAAGTTCCAGAATGGAAATGGGAAGAGGTCGGGATGGATTTTATAACCGGCTTACCTCGTACCAAGTCAGGGTATGACTCCATATGGGTCATAGTGGATAGGTTAACCAAAGTGGCCCACTTCATTCCCATCAGAACCACCTACAAAGGAGATAAATTGGCAGAACTGTACATGAACCGCATCGTATGTCTGCATGGAGTGCCCAAGAGGATAGTCTCAGATCGAGGTTCCCAGTTCACCTCTCATTTCTGGGCTAGCCTGCATGAAGCACTAGGGACTCATCTTGCATTCAGTACTGCATTCCACCCTCAGACAGATGGGCAGACGGAAAGGACAAATCAAATCCTAGAGGACATGCTCCGGGCTTGTGCCCTTGAATATACTTCGGATTGGGAAAAGTGCTTACCGTACGCGGAATTCTCCTACAATAATAGCTACCAATCTAGCCATAAGATGTCACCATTTGAGGCTCTATATGGTAGGAGGTGTAGAACCCCTTTACACTGGTCAGAGTTAGGAGAAGGAGGTGTGTTTGGGCCAGAGATCCTTAAGCAAGCAGAGGAAAAAGTCAGGCTAATTAGGGATCGCCTTCAAGCAGCCCAATCCAGGCAAAAGAGCTATGCAGACAACCGTCGTAGGGATCTATCCTTCAAAGTGGGAGATCATGTTTACCTCAAAGTATCCCCCCTTCGGGGAGTTCGAAGATTCAAGGTGAAGGGCAAGCTTGCACCTAGATTCATCGGTCCTTTTCCAATCATTGAAAGATGTGGAGAAGTTGCCTACCGATTGGAGTTACCTAAGAGTCTATCAGAAGTGCATAACGTGTTTCACGTCTCTCAACTCAAGAAGTGCCTCAGAGTTCCTGAAGAGCAGACATCAGTTAAGTCAGTTAATTTGCGGGAGGATTTGACTTATTCAGAGCACCCAGTCCGGATTCTTGATACCATGGAGAAGCAGACCAGGCGCCAAACCATTCGACTTTGCAAGGTCCAATGGAGCAACCATTCCAAGCGGGAAGCAACTTGGGAGCGTGAGGAGCAGCTCAGAGCCGACTACCCCTTCCTGTTCCCAGGTTAGTCCGAATCTCGGGGTCGAGATTCCGTTTAAGGGGGGTGGGGTCTGTGACACCCCATTTTTGCATTCGTAATTTTTGCCTGGTTTTTGTTGTGGTTTGTTGAAAGCTAATTTAAAAATGTCAAATTCAATTCTTTTTCTCTTCCAAAACTCCTCCTTCCTTTTTATTCTCCCGGATGGGCCAGCCTCCCCCACGCGGCCCGATTTCTTTTTCTCCCGGACCAGCCGACTTCTTCTTTTTCTTCCCCCGGGCCCCTTTCCTCCGTCCCCTTCTGGGCTTCGCCCGGCCCAGCATCGCGCCTCCCCCTTCTTCTTCTTCTTCTTCCCGCAGCGCCCGCGCTCCTCCTCTCTCCGCTCTGCGCGCGCCCTCGCCGGACCCAGCAGCAGCGGCCCGCCCCCGGGTTCCCCGCGCGCGCGTGCCCCGTGGTGGTCTCCCCGCGCTTCCCGGCGTCCCCGTCGGCCTAGGCCCCGGCCCCCTCGCCGTAGACTCCCACGCGCCGGTTCCCCGCTCGCCGCCGGGACAACCGATGGAACCGCCCCCTGTCTCGTCGTCCTGGCCACGTCGCCGCTCCCCAGCTCCGGCATGGCGGTCACCGCAAGAAATCAATGGGCCACAGGGGCTTGGCGTCCTTCCCCCGCCGCTCCAACGCCGCCGCCCATACCGGCCGTGCCACCGTAGCCGCGCTGCCACACCGCCGTACCCAAGTGGAGGCCGCCGGACCAAGTTGGCCATGTCGCGCACCTCCTCCTCCTCTGTGCGACCGTAGGAGCGCGGTACCCTCGCCCATGGCGGCCGTGCACCCTAGCGCGCCTAGCCCCGTCACGCCTCCCTCCTCGCCGGGTACACTACAGGAGTGGGAGCTCCGTCGCCGATGCCCCCCTCTGTCCTATCCCCACTTTTCGCCGCTATAAAAACCCACCAGTGGCCAGTCGTTTTCCCCCCTCCACCCCCGTTCTTCGCCACAAAAAAAATCGCCGCCGGCGGCCGTTCTTCGGGCCGTCGCCGCCGCCAGCTCACCCCGACGACCCTCAGCCAGCATTGCTCTTCTCCTCTACTTCCTTTCACCCCCGAGCACCTCCCCTCGAGTTTAATCGGGTTTTCCTTCTCTTTGCAGTCGCCGGCGCCCGTTCTTCCCCGGTTCCGGCCACTCCTCACCGCCGCCGATTCGAGGGATCCCCGGCCGATTCCTCGTAGCCGGAGCTTCCTCGCCACCCCGCGGAGCCGACTGAGCCACCCGTTCGGAGCTTCGTCGACTCATCTTCCCCGGCGCCGATCGTCCACCTCCGCCGTCCGAGCTCGCCGTCGACAGCCTTCTCCAAGCCATCTCGGGCCTTCCCCTCCACTCGGGTGAGTTGCGCACCACCCCTAGTATCTTCCCTATCCTTTAATTGCACTCCCGTTGACGAACTCGCCGCCGCGGCCAACCCCTTGGCTCCGCCGCCGCTGGGCTCGCCGCCGGCGCCTCCCCGACCTACCTCGGGCCGATTCGCCCCACCATCGGGTGCGTGCGAGGTCGGGCGGTCCATTTTGGCCGTCTCCCCGAGCTCCCCTAGCCCACCCTCGCCGCCGGCTGGCTCCGCCGCCGCTCGGTCGGGCGGAGCTCTGCTCCCGCACGATTAGCTCCCCCCGTTTAACCGTTAACCTCTGTTGATTAGGGAGCTAATCACCTCGCTGACAGTGGGCCTAAGTAATTTTAAAACCCCTAGTTAGGCTGACGCATGGGCCCTCCATTTAATTAAAACTATTAAACCCCAGGGAAATGGCTTAAGTCGCTGACAGGTGGGCCCTTGCACAGTACCTAGGCCCACATGTCAGTCTCTGGCCCATTTTCAGAAAAGAGGAAATTAAATAAACCAGGGACCCCACCTGTCATGCTCAGAGTTTTCCCCAATAAATATTATTCTGAAATTAAAATTAAAAACCCGCGGGACCCACATGTCAGAGAGTGAACTCTCTCTCTCTCTCCCTTTTCATTTTTGGGATTTTCCCGGGAATGGAAATTCAAACGACCCGTTCTCTCTCGTCGTAACTCCGATTTGGGCGAAACTTGTTTCTAAATTTTTCTAAAATCAAGCCCTTTCTGTTGGTTCTGGTTTGGATTGTTTTTGAGCTCATTTTATTGTTATTTTATGCTTATTTGTGCTCTATGTCTGTTTCCTGCTTTGTCGGTTTGCTTCGTTCGAGTAGAATTTGAAGGCACGCCAGAGCAGCAGGACAATCTACCTCAAGACCAGCAAGACCCTCAACCTTTAGACCCAGGCGAGTCAATATTCTTGATCATTCTGCTCCTATGTTTTCTTGCAAATTATCTTGGTTTAAAAATAGTCAAACTGCATGCGTTATTTCACGTATAAAGTATGTGAACTATAAGGTAGTTACCTCCCCCTTGAAGATCTAAAAATGTATATAGCTATACCCTCCTTGAATTTTGATAGATCATGTACCTTGTTGCCGTAGGTATTACTGTTACTATCCTAAATAGGTATATGTCTAAATGAAATGCCATGCGCGTTCTGTCCAGTCTAGGGCATTACCTGCCCTAATCATAGCTTTCAAAAACTTGAACACTAGTTTTGGGCTAGTCACAGGAGGTTGTTGGAAATATGCCCTAGAGGCAATCATAGAGATGATGATATTTCGTTGTATCCATGATTTAATAAATGTTCCTTGAATATTGCCTTTGTGTTGATTAACAAGTATGTGACTTGTTTGTGAAACTCTTTACTTATATGGTTATTCTAAAGTTGTCCCTAGTCGGAGTTCATGTGAGGACACACGTGAATAATGGATTAGCACATGTATCGGTTGGTGACCATGTTTCACAGGTCATAGACATGGAGATGTCAAACCAATAATGTGGACACATGTTTAGAACATGGGGTTGGTCCGACCCAACATGAGACATAACAATTATACTTATGGTTCTCTCTCTACACAATGTGTACGCCTTGTCCTTAGACCTGAGATTGTCGCATGTACTTGAGATGTGAATCGACCTACTTAGGGGCTATCAAACGCTACTCCGTAACTGGGTAGTTATAAAGGTAGTTTTCGGGTTTGTCATGAAACATGCTACGAGGCATGGTCAGTCGAGATGGGATTTTCCCCTCTCTACCTGAGAGAGATATCTCTGGGCCCCTCGAGTGATCGGATCCAGAAATGCATGGCCATGCTACTTAAGGTTAAGAGTTAACCTAGTAAGGGATTCCGGATCACAGGATCGAGAAAGAGTGGTCAGCTTGGAGCTCGACCAAATATCGTGAGGCAAAGGGATTGGCATGTACATAAAGTTGTGATGGTTCGTCCGATATGATCTTTGTGTATGTTTAGGAGTTGGCACGTCTTGCTAGAGGCCGCTACCAACTATTGACCGAGTAGGTAAACTCGTGTCATGTCTAAACATACGTGAACCCATAGGGTCACACACTTAAGGGCTGAAGCCTAATTCGGATTGGATCCGGGTTAGACTGGGTATTGAGTCCTAATGGGCCTCCATTCGCTGAAGCCCATTATAAGGATGTCTATAAAAGGAGGGCAAGGGCGCACAGGGTTGATAGAGAATTCCGTGACCTCCTCAAACCCTGGCCGCCACCCCTCCCACGCCCTGGTCGCTCGCGCGGATCTAGTAATCCGGCGTGCGTCGCTTCCTCCCGTACGTGTGGATACTTTTGGCGGCGCTGCATCTGTAGCGTTTGGATGAACCGCAAGAGAGGAGTTGTACGTTGGACGCCACGACGAGGACGAGGAAGTAGTACGACTACTCTGCCCCGACGTGCTGCATCGACGTAGTACGACTACTCTACCCTGACGTGCTGCATCAATTCCGCACCTGCGCGTCTAGTGGTAATTCCGTGATCTATAACTGCAGTGATCTTGGTTTACGGGTAAAATTTTTATTAATTTGCGCTAGCGTAGCCTACCCGTAGTCCTTCAGAGGTACGTGGCTGGATATTTTGTGGCAACCTATTTTAGACTTCTCGAAACCCTCAAAACTTGCTATACCTGTTTGGGCGGACGGTAAGAGTGGTGGGTGTGGAAGTAGCACATTGGCTTGTGGTTTGAACCGCCCGAACACACTAAGGACTTAATCCTGTGATGGCATCTCCGTGTACAACAGTACGACCACAAGTCTGCAAATTGCAACTTAGCTAAGTAATTCTATCGAACCCCCGAAACTCATCTCCCCGGTAGTGGAATGGAGTGCTGTAAGGGCAAAGGAGGGCCTAAAGGGACACCAAGAGGAGGGTGACGTCACCAGCCGTGCTAGCGTTATGGAGAGTGGAGTCCGAAGGCGCTAGTTTCCGTGGTGACATCCCGTGCAAAGTATGGGACCCACCGCCAGTGGGAGCAGCCCATAAGGTGGGATGACGAAAGGGGCTAGGTAGTTCGAAAGGCTATCGTGGTGACCTACTCAACCACACGGCTACGGAATCGTGTGGGGCAACGAGCGGGTCGTCTCTTGTGGGTAAAGTGTACGATCTCTGCAGAGAATAAACTATTCGAATAGCCGCGCCCACGGTCAGGGGCAGACATGGAAACTTCCTCGAGTTAGTTCTATTTCTAAAACTCTTGTGGGCGGGAAAGAAAAACAAATTGGAGGGAAGTACTCCAACCTTTGAATTTTCCTGGAGGGAAGTACTCCAGTGTGGATATGAGCTGGTAAATCCAAAATCTTTAGCATCGGTGGATGTAGCCGACACCAATAAATACTTATTACATCACTCAAATTCAGAAAAACTCGCTTTGTTAAATGCTAAGTCATAGGGTTTGTACTTATATTATTTAAAACTGTCGCTCTTCGCAAATAAATAAACCTGAGCCCTCTTTGTCAAGCTTTGCATATAATTACATGCATTTCTGTGAATGTTGGCTCGCGGAGCACGGTTGTGTGTGCTCACCTCGCTTTTCCCCCCTTTTCCCCCAGAGTTGGCAAACCAAGACCAATATGAGTACTACCAGGATCAGGAGGGCGAAGGAAATGAAGATGGTGGTAGTTAGGCTAGAATCTATTCTCTCCTTACAGTCTGGCCGACCAATCTAATTGGAAGGTGTCCTTAACGTTAACCAGGTCCCCTGGATGATATTAAGCACACCTAGGTTATCCCCGTCGCTTGCCTGTGGGGAGATGACCCTCCCTTTTGCTTCCGCCAATAATGCAATGGTACACTGAACTTATGTGGCCTGAAAGCCCCTTTTGTAATACTTGTCCTTATATGGGACCTATGTACCCTGGTATTGTAATAATATGACCTGTATCGTGTATGAAATGAATCAGTATTGTATCTGTGAGCACTATCTACTGATCCAGGGAATAGTGCAGTGAAATCACAGGGATTCTGGGTTGGTTCAAACCCGGGGTCCGACAAGGGGAGATGGTGAGAAGAGAAAGAGAAGAGAGAAGAGGAGAAGAGAAAAGAAAAGGAGGAGAAGAAGAGAGGAGAGAGGAGGAGGAGAGGGGAGGAGAGAAAGAGTGATCTATGTATCGACGACGGTAAGTTCTATGTATTTTTTTGTACATTTATTTTCGAAATATGGTAGGATAGTAGCTAAAATCATTAGATGTGTAGTTCAGAAACTAACAACAATTTGGTTGTTAATAGTTGTAACGTTGTTTAGATCGCTCTGTTGCGTATTTGAAGGCCCAGTTAATTTTGTTAGAAACCCTCTAATAAGAATTCCTAATTTTTAGAACAATTAATAGCCATCATAAGATTTAAAATTATTCATGACGATTAGAATAACACATACCGATCTAAAATAGTACATGAGGATTTAAGATTAGCGTAGTGATTAAAATTGTACGCGACAATTTAAATAGCATTTGAGTCGTAAAAAATCCACAAATGACTAAAATAAAATTCAAGGATCCCACAGGGACGTCTTAGTATGATTCATTTAATTATTATTTAAGATTTACTTTCTGTTATATTTGTAAGTCAATTGTCACGCGTGTACTAATTACAGGAAAAGATTCCGTACCAAGAGGGAAGAATGTAGTTGAGTGACCTTGAGACCTAAAATTATTTAGAGAGGTAGATAAATATGTATGCACTAACAATAAATTAAATAGGCATAATAGCATATGTGAAATCAGGAAGGAATGATTTGAAGATTTTCTGGAGCTACGCTATTAATAATTAAACTAGTAATTGTGTCACAATTGCTAACTTCAAATTGATTTGCAGATATGGCTCGTGACCTTGGTGGTTCGGACTAGCCTTTCGGCTTGCTGGACTGGCACATCAACGTGCACCACACGAGCCATTGTGTCCCGCATCCTGAGGGCGGGGACTAGGAGACCCGGTTGGGGGTTGTTCGTACGTGGATACCCCGATGGACTTGGAGACTGGACCAATGCTAGAGAAACAGGTTTGTCTGCAAACTCTGGCACTTCTTTTTATGATATTTGCGCTATGTACTTCTTCATGCTTTGTAGGTTGAGCGATGCCGGCCTTCTACCTCTTACACGGATGGTGGAGGCCATCGATGAGGACGACGCTCTAGTCAAGGAGGTCGGGGAGGTCCACGTTGGCCTAGAATGGTCACGACGGTTCCCTTTTGACTGGTCATTACTGACAGCTCTGTTGAACCGGGGACGGCCCGAGATGCATATCTTCCACCTCCCATGCAGGAGATGGCCCTTGCTCTGTAGGACATCGTGATGTTGCTCGGCCTGCCTATCGCGAGAGAGGCTGTCTCTCTGATGGATCCGCCTGCCAACTGGCGCGACGATCTACTAGCCGATTTGACGGGGTTCTTCCAGTCGAGGCCACAACAGCATACCACGTCATCGTGGCATAGGTCGAGCAATGCACTATCAGGTATGTATGTTATCTATTTTTCCTATTTAGCATGTGATAAGGCAATTGGGTCCCGATCTTCCGATAGGATGATAACTTCGATTTAGAGAAGAATAACTTTGAAGATGCAAGCTTCTAACTGGTCATGATCAGAACACTAAGCTATCGCTAAACTACACTCCGAGTCATTATCAACTATACCAAAAACGTGGTTGACCTGGCCACGAAGGTATATTTCTGCATGCAACCGAAGAACACGTAAGAATATGATAATAAGCAATTTAAAATTATAAATATTTATGAATTATGGATAAGATAGGATTCCAAATAAGGATCTTGATCAGGTGGTCTAGTTGACACACGTAGAAGATACAAGTTACAACAAAGACAAACTAAACATAAACGAAATCCAAAGAAACTAAAGGGGTGCAGCCTCCTTAAATAGGAATGGGGAAGTTGCACAAAACTAAGAAATAAGGAGGTGGTACTATTCATGGTATTGTTCATATGAATATTATGGCTGTGAATAGTACGAGCCAAGAGGGGGGGCGCCTTCCCCTTGGGCCCAAACATTGCAAGGCCCAATTTAGTCCAAATAGGTGATGCAACACATTATTTTAGTGATTGCAGTGTGCACAGGAGGAATTTGGAGGTATACGGCTCCATTGGAAAGAGGACAAGATAAGCTTTCCATCGAGTACTCATGGACCTCAAACAGACTCCATATGTGAAAGTTATGCACATTTGAAATTAGATATGTCAGGCTGAATCCGAATTGATCTGGAGGCCGAATTGGATTCCAAAATGTGTCCAACTTGAACTCTTGCTTTAATTGGTCCAAAAATGATGTGGTGCTACAAAAAAAAATTTCATTATTAGGTAACAACATATATTTCATATAATATAAAGGCACTCTTAAAAACAAGCTCACCTGATAATTTAAGTGAAGTGTACGAGCTCTTGTGATTAGAATAGTAAGCATAGCAAACATGATTGTATCCATAGGGGTCCTCATCATCTTCCCCTTCTTGAAAACAAAGCCATCTTCAACTTTTCATAAGCTGAAATTATGGTAACAAGGAAGCCAATGTGCATACATGGCATATGTATATGTCATCCATTTTAACAGTTCTTCGTTGTTGCACAATTAATGTTATAAAACAACAGCGATTATAAAAGCCCATTGTATTATTAACCCAAGAGTAATCATATATGTTAATAAGCAAATCAAAATTTCTCACACAGCAATTATTGTAACTTGTTTTGCATATGTAATTGAAGCATTTATGCAATTCAAATTTGTATGTAACTTGTTGTAAACTTGCAGTGGTGGCATATATGGGCAAAGCTATAACTTTTGGAATCAAATAAAGTTCATCCGTATAGTCAAATTTTAATCAAGCAATAGCAAATTCATTTAGCAAGGGTGAAGAGATTTGTATGTTCTTCCATAATTCACCGTCTTTATTTAGATTGTCCATATTAGATGGTACAAAAAGAGATGAACACATAGGCATTGGATGAGTACTAAATTTTACTTCTCTCTCATATTGAACAAGATTCAGCACATAAGAATTGTTTTCCAAAACAACAAGCTCAATTCATCTATGTGATCGCAAGTTATGCATATTCGATGATAGCACCATGTTCTTTACCTTTTTGGCTCTTCTCAGATGATGTAGGTGTATTTATCTCCTCATCTTTATTCTCAACCAATAGAGTCGGCCGTTCAATCAACTCATGCTCCTCTTCAACATGGTTCTCAACCATCTGCAAGTTGTTAGTCGCAGAAAAAGGCACAAACACGGGTTTGTTCTTATGTTTCTTATCATCAAGCACTCTCAATTTCTCCTCAATCTGACTTTCAACCTTACGAGCAAGTATCAACAAATGAGAGAGACAATTATATTCTTCGTGAATAAAAAGGTCCTAAATTTCTTTATTAAGGCTACGTAAGAATGTATTCTCTGTAGCTTCAGCATGTTCCTCTAAGCCACAACACAATAAACGAGTTTTAAATTCATGATAATATTCCCTTATAGTTCTACTTCATTATTTTAAGTGTTGCAATCTAGCTAGCAAATAATCAGTATGATTCTCTCAAAAGTTTTTTTAATGCATGCCACGTTTGAGGTACTCTTTCATATCTACTTAAGTACTTTCACCAAAGTTTTGCATCCTCAACAAAAATACTAGTGGCAGTTCTAATCTTTTGCCTATCAGACCATTCATAACATTCAAATTTGTTGACTAAAGCTATCTCCCAGTCAACATAGGCATCAGGATCAAATTTATCAGCAAAGGATGGCACGGTGAGTTCAGTTTTACCAGAAGTACTATCACGATCATATATCTCCCATGGTGGACAAACTTGTCTGAAGCATGCATCTTCCTCGCGGACTTTCTTGCGCTCCTGTTTAATGGCTCGAAAAAGACATGGATCTACCTGGAAATCATCCCGTGAACCTACCATAGTTAGTAGAAAACAAGAAAATAAATCACAAGTATATGTTCCTATCAACTACTAGGATCTGGAGGTTCAAAGTCAGTCACACTCAAGCTCTTATCAAGCTCTGGCAAGTTTTTACCAATACAAATAGGTGGTGCAATCGGTGGCTGGTTCATGATAAACTTGACTCAAGTGATTAGTAAAGTGATTGTAAGGGCCGGTTGGACATGATCTACTCGATTAGTAGAATGTGTAGCTTGGAAGGCTAGATATGTAACACTGGAGAATAATCAGTTAATTTCAGAAACTGCACAGAATTGAATTATAGTTCGTATCTAGCTCTTAGCCTATATTGCTGATGAACCAAGGATGAAAGAAGGCTAAAATAAGTGTATAAAAATGTATAAGAGTGGTATACACAAGATAATTCAATAGAATGCAATCTGTAATTGAAAAACATAGGGATTGACCCAAATATGAGAATTGCATATTTTCGTCCACCGGACAGGACATCGATATTTCAGCCGTAACTTTTTGTCAGTTGCCTCTTTTTAATTATTCTTTTTTATTTATTTCCTATGGCTTTTGATACAAATTTTCTTTTGGAGCCAACTTCTGGAAACTAACAAAACAATTCGCACAAAAATCACAAGTGCAGACTGTTGCAGATTCAAACCGAAAATTTAGGTTAACTTTCACCACAAATATATCTTAAATGCCTTACTAGAATGATGTGAAATTTTATAGGAAGATTGATAATGACGTTATGAATCTAATGGCAGTGGTATCACTCGAAAACGATGAAGGAATAAAAAGATATGATATTTTTTGTGGCGGCTGCAGAAGAAGGAGTCTTTTGGCCGAAAATCGGAATTAGGGTTTGGTGTTTTCTTTATGGTTTTGAATGTGAGATTTTTTTGGAGTTTTATGGGACCAAAGATATGACCAGTAACTAGACAAAGCGAAAACGGACATAAATTCAATTTAGCAATTCGAAAGTAATAGATTGAAAGACAAATGGGGTTTGGACAGTGAAAATTAATTCTTTTTATAGGGCAAATTTTCTAGACTATAGAAAAAAACCAATCTACTAACTAGGGATACAAGAAATTCTACCAGTAAACTTCAGCTCTGATATCACCTGATGAGGCAATGGGGTCCCAAGCTTCCAATAGGATAATAACTTTGATTTAGAGGAGAATGCCTTTGACGATGCAAGCTTCTAACCGGTCAGAACCAGAACACCAAGCAGTCGCTAAACCACACTTCGAGTCATTATCAACCATGCCAAGAATGTGGTTGACCTAACTACGATAGTCTATTCCTTCATGCAACCACAAAACACGCAAGAACAAGATAACAAGCAATCTGAAATTGTAAATATTTATGAATTATTGATAAGATGGGATTTCAAATAAGGATGTTGACCGAGTGGTCTAGTCGACACACACAAAAGATACAAGTGGCAACGAAGGCAATCTAAACATAAACGAAATCCAAGGAAACTGAGGGGTGCGGCCTCCTTAAATAGGGGAGGGGAAGCCACACAAAAACTAAGAAATAAGAGAGTGGTACTATTCATAGTACTATTTACATAATAGTACAGCTGTGAATAGTACAGGCCAAGAGGGGGCACCTTCCCCTTGGGCCTAGGCATTACAAGGCCCAATTTGGTCCAAACAGGTGATGCAACATATTCTTTTAGTGATTATAATGCACATAAGAGGAATTTAGAGGTGAGTCTAGATTCATTACAAAGAGGATGAGATAAGCTTTTCATCGAGTACTCATGGACTTCAAATGGACACCGTATGTGAAAGTTATGCACATTTGAAGTTGGATCTGTCAAGCTGAATCCGAATTGATCTGGAGGCCAAATTGGATTCCAAAATGTGTCCAACTTGAACTCTTGCTTGAATTGGTCCAAAAATGATGTGGTGCTACAAAAATATATATTTTCACATTAGGTAGCATCATATAGTTTATATAATATAAAGGCACTCCTAAAAATGAGCTCACCTGATAATTTAAGTGAAGTATACGAGCTCTTGTAATTGGAATAGCAAGCATAGCAAATATGGTTGTATCTATAGGGGTCATGTCCTCATCATTATGGCTCGGCCATGCGGTGGCTTTTGCAATTTTGGGTACATATGCTATTTTTTCTATTTAGCAACATACGATCCTTGCCATATGATGGTCTTACTATTTTTTGTTCACGCACAGGTCGAGCAGATGGACCCAGACGCCAACGAGTACCAGGTGTCGTGGCACCTCGAGGAATACTTACTGTGGCTGTTTGACTGGGTATTGTTTACTAGTAGCCATCGCTAACGGGGTCGAGGTGCACTATAGCTGGAGATCAACCGTACTTGTTGTGATGTACCGTGGCATGTGCGATGCTTACTATAGGATAAGGATGACACCTGTCCTCACAGGCTACCCCCCTCCTGCTGCAACTGTGGTCGTTTGAGCGTTTCCCCTCGGACAGTCGATGCTACTCGACAGCAGTCCATACCGCACAAATATGTACCATAGGGGCGTCATGGACTGGCCTACCACAGGGTCCCTTTGGTGCTGTAGATGGGTACGTACTCTCTTGAATCTTTACTATACGTGTGTAACATCCCAAAATTTCGCTTTCTGAAAAATTTAATTTCAAATTAATTAATTTGAAGTATTTGAACTTTATTTGGATTTATCTAAATTTTATTTCAAAATCTAAATCAAATTTAATCCTCAACCTCTCTACTTGGCCATCACGTGTCGTTCCCTGATTCAATCCATCATCGCCCAGTTTAATCTTAGCCACTCGCCTTCACTTACCCCTTCGTTTTAATCCGGTGGCCCTGATTTCTCTTTCACCTCGTGGCATTCGTCCGACCGTCCACTTCTTCCTCCTTTCTCTTCCCTCTCGCCGACAACCCAATCCCACCTGTCAGTGAATAAAACCTTTTTTCTGTTGAAAAATAATTCGGCCAGAAAATCAAAATCCTTGCTGACGTCACCCTAACATCATAAATTCCTTTTTCCACAGAAAAATAATTCCTCTGAAAATCATTTCCCTTGATGACATCATAATCTGGTTTTTCAGTTCAAAAATAATTCCAGAAAATCGGTTTATTCTTTTTCTCTCCTTTCGAGCTTCCAAAAGCTCGTATTTCTTCATTTTGATTCCGATTGAGCCCATTCAAATTTCTAAATTCATCAAAAATTCCAATCTATTCATTTCTATCCTTTTTTAAAATTTTTGGAATTTTTGAATTTATTTGAATTAAATTAAAGCTTAGAAAGTAAAAATATTTTAAATGGCTAAAATATATTTCAATTAAATCCGAAATTATTTTATTTGGCATTTTCGGGTTCCAAGTATTTTGGTAAAATATTTCTGAATTTTTTCGAATTTATTTTATTTTTTTGAAAAAAAAAATTATTTTTTTATTTTCTCTCTCCTCTACTATTCATCTTCCAAGCCGTTTCGTTCCAGAGGAGCTCGTACGCGCAGCCGCCATGAACAAAATTTGAAGCTTCAATAACTTGTGATTTTCTCAACCATTTCTTGCGCAATAAATTGCAATCAACTCCTCTCATTAAGATCTTTCATTCCCCCACCGTTTCCCCTCAAATTAATGAGCCGTTTCGCGGGATTTAACCCATGTCATTCAAAGACATGGATGCTTGATCTCCCTCCTCGGGCCTCCTCAACCCCTATAAAAGGGAGCCCCGTGAGCCTCTCCTCATCCTCACTCAACCCCGAAAATCTCAAGTCCCCACTCCCTCTCTATTGGCCGCAATCGGAGTTCTTGTTTCGTTGTTCAAGCGCCGTTCTTCGGCCTTTTGCGCCTCGTCCGGTGGAGCCCCGCCGCGTTTGAGCACATCCCCAGCTTCGCCTCGCCGCGTTCTACGCGGTGCTCACCTCGCCTTCGCCGGAGCATCGCCGGAGCATCATCGCCACCGTGGGCCATAGCGCGTCGTCGTTCCTCGCGTCGCCACCGGCCGTCCGTGCATGGCCGACCAAAACCAAGGTGAGCATCACGTTCCCCACGCTCTACTCTTCGGTTCGCCGAAAACCTCACATGCTAACTCCTCTCCGTTTGCCCGAAATGCCAATGTCTACCCGACGGTCGCAAAATGTCTTCTCCACCGTGTTTCGCCACCATCCGATGTCCTTTGGCCGAGCAGTTTGCACCGTTGAGTTTGCCTCGACGCGTTCTACGTCGCGCTCCCATTGCCATCGCTTAAATATTCCCCGAGTCCTCGTCGACCTTGTCAGGCCCAGACACTAAAACTGTACCTTCGTGCGTACACCCCTTTTTGGAATTGAGCTTTCCGTGAAAATGGCCGTTTGTGACTCCCGACGTCGATTCGTCGCCTCCGACTACGACTAATCCGGAGAGTTCGATTTTAACGATTCGCAACATCAAGTCTCCGAGCAAGGCAAGTCTCCTTTGATCATTTCGAACCTATGATTTTGAAATGTTTTAATTATTTCAAATTATGTGCATTGCTATTTATATAAAATATTAGTTCAAATCTTAAGGCATTAGTTATATCCAATCTTGTTATGCCCTCATTTGAATTCGAATGCCATGTACCTTTGCAACCCTAGAAATTCCTTTGACTCACTAATGAGAGTAATATATTAAATTGTTGGTATTAGAATGGTAGAACAATGCTTAGCCATGCTATTGAATACCTCATAAATCTTGCAAATGGGAAATTATGATTTATTGTAATACCCTTGTGTTTACAAATTTAGTGGTAATTGGAGTTGCCACTGTTCTTTTAAAATAAACTAAAATGTGAAAATTGGTTTAGATTAGGGTGGATGGTTAGTTTGGATTGGTGCAGGAAGCACGAGATCTTGTAATGTGTATGTTCCACCCTAGTCAATTAAGGACCGACGCTTGTGTTTGTCCAGACTGAGCATTAACCGTACAACCACAAGTCTATATGGGTACGACCTAGCTGACTAACTTATGATAGTCTAGTTTAGGTGCCACCAGTGGAAAGTGGATGCCAGGGATGGACTGGTTATTCACAGTGAGGGACAGGGATTTACTGTACTCATATGGCGCAAGAGGGGGCTTCGGTTCGGGCGGTTAGCCTACCTGCGGTGAAACCTCAGCGGGTGGTATCTAGCTAGATTAGAGTAAGGTAAAGGCTTTGTGATATTTTATCTGGGTCTCATGCCAAAGGAAGCGTGTTGACTTTTAGGATAATTTATCTCTTGTGGGTAAAGTTGTACAACCTCTGCAGAGTGTAAAACTATTCGAATAGCCGTGCCCACGGTCAAGGGCGGGCAAGGAATGCATTCACATGGTAGATTTCTGGTTTTGTTTTAAAATCAAAAGTTTTGTATTCCAGGAGTGGAGGGAACTCTCGGAAGGGTATCCTGGCGGTTGGAGCCAGAGAGGGTGGATTTAACCCGCAGTTTTAAACTTGACCAATTGTAATTGGTTGGCTAGTGTTGGTAGATGGAACCTTCACTAGAAAGTTAATGATAGTTTCTGCTAAAACATTTACTTTATTAAATTGATGCCTTCAAAAATAATTAGTAGTAATTGAAATTTTAAAATATTGCTTTGTGCAAAAGAACCATATAGCCTTCCTTTGTCAAGCCTTGCATCTATGCATTTTTCCCAAGACTTGCGGAGTACTTTATGTACTCACGCGTTGCTCTCAAAAATAAATCTCAGAAGAATACGAAGCTCAAGAAGGAGACTACGACTACTTCGCGTGTGGATTTGACGAAGGATTTCCGGAGTACTAGGTCGCGCTTCCCCAGTCAATTGCCTGTGGCGTATTGATGGGTCATCGCTGGATTTATCTTCTGCTTCCGCTGTGTTTTGTGTGTGTGTGAGGTCTTGAAACCTCAGTTGTAATAATAAGACCTTTCGGTCTGTACTCTCAATTATTGTAATAAAGCGTTGTTGGTTATGTAATCATTTCTGTTTGACTGTGTGCACTAGCTTTGATCTGGGACTAGTGCTGTAATACACAGAGGGTCCGGGTTCGGAAATCCGGGGTCCCGACAACGTGTATTATGGGTCATCCATTATAACTAATGTTCTGGCTCGCAGACACAGTTTGCACACCTGTAGGTCACCCATGTGTACGACAACTTTGTCAAGCATCTCGATCGCCTCACCACTGACGATGTGCACTGGGAGCCATACTTTAATCAGGAGATGGTAGATCGCGCCCCCACCGGGCTCTCGTCGTTGCGCTTGCACGACTAGGCGTACTAGCTCACACGGAAGAAACTCGTCTTTGGCATTTTCGCCGAGGACTACATGGTGCATAGGGTGATGCACCAGTTTGGCCTCCGCTAGGTTGTTCTAGTCCCCGTCGAGCGTCGGTTGCCTAAGTTTATCCACGCATGAGTTACACATAGCATATGTTCCTATTTTTTCACAATTCTATTACGATGCCTTCTAATTGCAGTTATATGTTTCACAGACACAATAAGAGGAGTGGTAGCGGGACGAGCTGGGCTGCGAAGATGGAGCCGTGTGTGGCAGAGTGGGTAGAGGCACTCGAGGACTTCGTGTAGGAGGCCACCGCGTATGACCCCAGCATGTACGACGAGTACCAACGTTGGTACACTTCGTAGACATGCACCAGGCTGTTGTGTGTCGTTGACCCTCCACCCGCTCGCATACCAGCAACGATCGACGTGTACCCCGTGCACTTAGTGCGGAACTTCACCCTCGCAGTAGGTACTCTCGTGTTTTGAAGTGTCTGAGTATGGTTACCATAATTACTAATTTGACGCGTCAAGATTGTGAGGGACACCAGGTCGATTGTGGATAGGGTCGCCCGTGGTTTCAAAGTAACGCGTGACGAGTTGCTGCAAATTGTCTATTGGATCTACACTACATTGAGGCATCCTCGCCCTCTTGTTGTGTAGGACGCTCCCAGAGGTGGCCACGTCAACTCACACACTAAGGCTGCCATGTCCTGTAGCTCAGGTAGGAGGCTCCAGAGGGCCACGTGCCTACCCCCTAGCACCACCGTCGGGTTAGGCTGGAGGGTCAGTGTGGGCACGTTTCCATGGACCCCTACCTAGCATCAGCAGGGTAGCACATGTTGTTCGGTCAGGGTGGGTCCAATGGGTATGATAGTTGGCTGTAGGCCATGGCCCACGCGGAAGGTACGTTTCATTTCTTAAGGTTTTTTTGGTGTTGATATATTGCACGAATAAATAATACATGTCCTGCAAGTATGACGCAACTGCCAGGAGTTCGGCTATCCCCCCACGAGGATCTTCTGGTGGACGTGAGCGACTTCCTCATGGACGACCCGACGGAGGTCCTTTCCGGGTCGTATCTCAGCAGTGCGCTAGTTCCCATGCAGTCACAGGTGTAGTCCACCCCTGAGCCATTGGGAGAACGAGTCAGCAGGACTCCTGACCGCCTCACCCTATTGGGGTGCTGACACCCCACGCTGAGGAAGGCCACGCGGGGCCGTATGGGTAGGCACCGACTGGGGTAGGACTTGGTGACGACGGAGGAGGTGCTGCAAGCGGTGTAGCTGGTGGCGACTAGTGGGTCTTCCTCCTGTTTTGTGTACGTATTTTGCTTTGTCTTCCTCTATGTACGAATTCTCTATTGCATCACAGTATTACTTACCTTTCTACGCACTACAACAACATACGACGATTGCAAAATGTTATTGTGAGTCAAACAGATTTCGTACTATTCACAATCTACGAAAATCACAAACAGATCAACCGATATTGTCTACCCTTTTATTTAAAAAACAACTTACAAACAAGATTTGTTAACTCTATTACCTACAACAATTGTCATTTACCTCCATAATTATTTCCATCAGATTAATAAGATAATTATATTATTTTTTAAAATCACCCAATGGTTGGACGACTAACGGTTTGTCGCCCAACCGTTAGGTGACTAAGGATCTTGTCGCCCAATGGTTGGGCGACTTAGCTACGTGTCGCCTAGCGGTTGGGTGACTACCCCAAATCGTCTAACCATGGAGCGACATATGATCAAAACTGTAAAAAAATATAAAAAAAACAAGTATAATAATGTAATTCAAAATTAATTATTTTTTAAACAAATTCCCTGAGGCCACCGGCCGTCTACCTAAGAGACTTTATCAAAGGCCTCGCGGCCAAGTACCCATTCTGGAATCACACCAGTGGAGCCGATCATTTCCTGGTCGCCTGCCACGATTGGGTAAGATCAATTCAACCATCTTTCTTGGATTGAAAGTTTTTTTTCCAGATGCACAATGTTGGAAACCAAGGTGGACCAGATACCCACATCGAGGAGATCACCAACTATTATAAAGTTGGTTAACCTTTTCTTTGTACTACTTAGTATTTATTAGCTTTCGGTTGACTGAGCCGCTCATATTGAAGTCAAGATTGTCCAAGTTTCGAGTGACCAAGCCACTCATGTTAAAGTTAAGACTGTTGTAATTTTGGACGGTTGAGCTGCTCAGAGCAAGTTCAATAATGGTCTTATAGCCAAGCTAGTCAGTATTTTTGCTGATGTGGATGAGAGAAGAGAGGAGAGAGATGAGAGCTTGGCTCTCATGCAAGCAACAAGCTGGGCACGGGAGCCTATGCAGTGGTGGGCTCAGATAATAAATGTATGTGAGGAGGAATAGAAAAGAAAATACGAGACATGGTACCACATAATAATAAAAAACCTTTTGTAGACAAATAGAAGACAAATTATTGTATAACTTGGCTCTAATAACTTGACTTATAGCCAAACACTTGGCTCTATTATTGGACTTGCTCTCATGTCAAATCATAACGTAAAACATTAAGTACTAAAAGTGCTGCTTACAGGGAAGTCAACAATACAAGAGGAATAACTCAACTCTTTATTGCCTACTATAACTTTAATACAACAAGATACTCACACTTCACTTCTCTTGTGTCTATCCTAACTCTCCCTCTCTACTTAAGACCTTCTCATGGCCTCCTACTACCTCTCCATTCTCATGGTGACTTAAGTTGTTCATAGCTAGGAGAGGAAGTCACCCTTATTTATACTTATACAAGACCATTTGATTGATACCAAGTGACAACCATACAAACCTTCTAATATACAAATATATGTTCTCTAGAAATCTCTCTCAAAATATCAAAATCTAAATAATTTCTAGCTTTGCCATGAAGAATTAGTTCTAGCCTCTTCCATGGTAAATATATAGCTCTTGTAATTCTCCAACTATTCTAGAACTTTCTCACAAGTATGCATTGCTCCAATCTCAACACAATTTTGATTTTTGGTTGGTTTTTGTCAGGGACCTTACACGACAACGGCGCATGGCGACCTCTGCAAGAACAGCATCAAGGCGCTGTGCAACGCCGATAGCTCGGAGGGGATCTTTACCCCCGGAAAGGACGTGTCCCTCCTTGAAACGACCATCAAGACGCCGAAGCGGCCCCTCCGGTACGTCGGCGGTCTGCCGGTCTCGCGGCGGCGCATCCTCGCCTTCTTCGCCGGCAACGTGTACGGCAGGGTCAGGCCGATCCTCCTCAAGCACTGGGGCGACGGGCAGGACGACGACATGAGGGTGTACGGGCCCCTCCCCAGCAGGGTGTCCCGGAGGATGAACTACATTCAGCACATGAAGAACAGCAGGTTCTTCCTGTGCCCCATGGGGTACGAGGTGAACAGCCCCAGGATCGTGGAGGCCTTGTACTACGAGTGCGTGCCGGTGACATCGCCGACGACTTTGTGCTACCCTTCAGCGAGGTGCTGGACTGGAGAGCCTTCTCGGTTGTCGTCGCCGAGAAGGACATACCGGACTTGAAGAAGATTCTCCAGGGGATCTCGCTCAGGAGGCACGTGGCGAACTGGCGATGCACGATTGCGTCAAAGAGGCTGCAGAGGCATTTCTTGTGGCACGCCAGGCCTCTGAGGTATGATCTCTTCCACATAATCCTGCACTCGATTTGGTTGAGTAGAGTGAACAAAGTTATACTTCAGGAGTGAAAAATCGAGTTCTGTGGCAGTTCGCATGAGTTCTATACAAAATTATTTTGCATAGATTTACATGGTTCTTTCAGATGATTCGGATGGTTTTGACAACTTTTTATCAGAGAAATGTACTTCTTGGTTCAGCCTAAGATTCATTCGTTGTAGTAGAGAAGAGCGTCAAGCTGACCATTGTCCAGACTCCAAAGTGATATGCAGCCATCCATTGAAATGGTACACATAATATCGCTCACAATTCAGGTACTAAAATTTATGTAACTCACTTCTCTGCGGCAATGACATTTGTCCTAGGGGCAGTTCGACACTTGTACTACACAGAGAAAGTAGTCAAATACTACAAAGGAAAAAAGGTCATGAGGCATATCTGCTTAACTTACCAAGACTTGACATTTTATTAGTCCTTTACAAAAGGAATTCCTGTTGACTCATGACCAAGAACATCGTATATATCGTGTATTTCCGACTAATTTGCACCAACATATACCGCAAAATTTACACGGTGAACACGAGTATTAGTCCGCATCCTCAATGAGAATTGAGTAGATAACCCCATCAGACCATGCTGAAGAGATTTGGCGTGGAGATGAGCGAGTTTGCAGCAAGTGCAAGGAACCCAAGAAACGACAGCCACACCGCACTGTTGATCTTCTTGTTGAATGGATCCTTGCCAAACCTCGACACCCACAGATCGTTGTGAAACGCAGCCGCTGAGATGCCGACATCAGGAGATACGCCAATACCTGCGGCAAGACCAGGCAGATCAGCAACATTACATGGTGTATGTATGCCGTATTGGTGTCTACCAGCTAACAACTCAGTTCTTCCACATAAGCATTTCGCTTGAAGAATGCTCTGTACTTGCCTGATCCAGGAACAGGCTGAAGTAGCAGCTCGAGGTGCTCCGGAAAATAAACCTCCGGGAAACCAGACGGCGGATTTCACCAAATGCTTGCGCGATTGAGTAGATGCAAACGACCACATTCACTCCGATGGTGTACCTGCCATACATTTGCAGCCGAAAAAGAATATTTTACCTCTGAACGATGAAAGGAGTAATAGGCCTGTATAGACAAGCCGGGATTAGGAATTCAGGGAATATTCGTGCTTATTTGCGCGTTGTTCTGAACCTGTAACAGGAATTGCATTGCAGCTTTAGCAAGAACCGCAATCACATATGACCAGCAATTCGATGCGCACAAAATTCAGTGAAAAATACATTGTTCTGTTCGTGCATCCTATTTTTTTTAGTAATTCTAGCTGAAGGTCCGTGCATAACTTACTTCCAAAGACGATATTGTCTTAAATTATTCTTCTCTCTTCATTAACATTGACTACGCTTCGGTTGAAACGGAGGAATTTCACAAGAAATAACTAAATTCTCGTAGGAATCGAAAAAAAATTTCAGCTTTCCAAACGATACCTAAATTGTTCGGTGAATTTTAAACTCAGGCAGAGGAATACTACTGTGTATGGAATGGAACTACTGTTGTTGAGTGTTGAAGTCCCAGAACCAAAATCCACGTGTATGTGCACAAGCATGACAAACCAACGACTCAGAGTAACGACAATGCCTGAAGCAAACTATTGACCCGACAAAAATTTCCTCGAACAATCCCAAAACTAGGATCGAACAGCCAACCAATTAACCCCTTACTGCTGCAACAGCAACACTACCAAAAAAAGTATCCATATTTGTATTTGATCTGATATTATTTGACAAAAAAAATCCATATTTGTTTCTGATCCAATACTATCCAACAAATATCCGAACCGACAGTATTCGTATTTGAAAATAATCTAGATCGATTAGAAACTATCTAATCCGTTTTCACCCCTACCGATAAATGGTTCCTTTTGGAAATCTCATACATACATACATACATACATACATACATACATACATACGTACGTACATATATACATACATACATACATACATACATACATACACACACACATACACACACACACATACACACACACACATACACACATACACATACACACATACATACACACATACATACATACACACACATACATACATACACACACACATACATACATATGAAGCTTTTTTCGTACTCACAGAAGTACATACTCCTAGGGGTGCAATCGGAGCGGATACAGACAGATTTCCCTTGTATCTCATTCCATATTTTTTTCTCAGAATCGGAGTCGGATATGGATAATACTATATACGAATATGAATATGGACAATCTCAAACATGAATGCAAAGCGAATACATGTCACTGCGAATACGGTTAGTCTCGATCACGAATATTTAGTCAGATAATGCACGAAAATAGAAATCATATATGTCGCATGTATAAGGATCAATCAACTATACTACATGTCTAAAATGCAACTACATTAGTAGGTTAACAAGCAAATTTAACTATATACAGAGACTAGTTAAGCAAGTAGTAAATAGTTACTACTAAGTACTAATTAGTAAAGTAGTAAGTAGATGATAGAACCTAGTTAAGCAAGTAGTAGCTACACGTAAATCACAATTCTCACATCTCACATGATTCAAAATGAAGAACTACCTAAAGCTACGTACGTCACTAGTTCATTTAACTTCATTACATCACATAACAAGTTCACAACACAAGTTTTGTCTAGCAACAGCCAATAGCGAGCCATTGTAACCATGCTTCAGTGGAGCTCAATCTCAGTCATTACCTTATCCTACAAAAAAATATCAATTGGCCTTTAATATGTAGAATTGAGAAGATGTTGACCCTACTTCAAATTTTCTTTAGTTTTCTTTAATTGAAATCAAACAGCAACACAAGCAAATTATACTCCTCAATAGACTTAAATACATTTAAGGTACATTTAAGGAGCGGGCTATAATCCAACTAGCAAATCAATCAACAGTCCAATAGTCTAGGTTGCAAAGAAAATTAACTAGTAGGATACAGCAAGCAATGAAATTTTCCTAAAGGTATTTAAATTAGTAGTGAAGATGTAAATGATCCATCGTGTTCCTTGTATTCATTACTCTGTTCCACAAAACAGTGAACTTCGACTAAGCCATACAGTGCACAAACAATGAACTGCCATTGTATCACTCGTGTTCCTTGTATTCTACTACTCTCTCCGTTCCACAAACAGTGAACTGCCACTAAGCCGAGGACACCAGGAACGATGTAAAGAACAGCTGGCTGCAGAGTACAAAATACATGGAACACAAGGGATCAATCACTTCACGTGCAACAGATATTTGAGAACGAGGGCGATAGCAATATCTCCCTTATTTCCATTAACAGGAAAAAACAGAATGCAAAAAGGTTTTAGACATACTACTAGAGAAGCAGCATCTCCACTCAGGAGGCACAACATACCCCCAGCCATACAGTGCGAAGGTAGCAGCAATAGCTGCCAATAGGGGAAAAAAACAATAGCCAACCAACCTGTGCAAACTGAAACCAGTTCATCACAGTTATAGTCACAGTCAAACCCAGAGTGTATCCCAAAAATACACTGTTAAAGTAATGGTTCTTCATCCTTCTAGAGACATCAAAACGTAGGGTACTAGGGTTATTCAGTTATTAGAAACAAATATCAATGCAATGCACGTATCTTGAATATATCAATACTCCTTTCCTCAGTGAAAACCGAAGATAGAGCGAGACCGATTTGTGATCAATACTCATTAAGAAGACTTTTGTAGCCATTTCCCAGAGAATTGGCTTCTGCTTGATTGTTGATCTTGACATTGATGCTAGCTATTTACCAATGCAAACTGACACGTCAAGATTAACATAGTATTACTTGATCTTGGCATGTTGTCGGTCATCGTTGTTGTCATTTAGTTTGGACAGCAAGAGAAAAAATAGTAATACATTAGGCAATCCATAACAAAGATAGAATTATCAAATCTCCTCATTCATGTTTGTAGTAGCACATTCTTTATCCTTCAGCTCCAAACCCAATTCACCAACAAATAATGCTATCTTCTCCTTAGAATCTGAAATTTAAAAATAACATAATGTTAGTAAACAAAAGTACTAAGTGGTGTAGTCGCGCAATAAATTACTTACTATTTACCTTTCCTAGATGAAATTTCCAATCCTTTATACAAATTAGAGCATCAACCACCTCGGGCTCTAGTCGACTATGAAATGGATCATGAGCACTAAAAGCCGACTCTGAATCCACAGTTGATACTTGAATAGCTAACACATCATGAGCTAGTCGTGAGAGAACAGAAAAATTCCCTTGATGTGTGTTCCACCATGACAATATGTCAAACTGTGTACCCTTACCCTTAGGATCAACTCACTGAGTTGGTTTTTGTTTCATGTATATGTCAATTTCATTTATATCATAATGTGTTGTCGTAGCTGCATCCTTATACAAGAATTATTCAATGTCATCAAGACTCAAGTCGGCATCACCAAGTGGCTGAGAAGGTCCTTGAGAATCAGGCTTCGAAGCTTCAACTGTGTTGGACATGCAAACTTGGAACAATTTGTTCACAATATCCACGAAGCGATTAACTTCATGGACAACCCTCTCACGATAAATCCTCTCTATAAAATATTCCACCAGTCTTTTTTTGTATCTAGGATCAAGAAAGCATGCTATAGCAAGAGCTATGTTGGACTTATCCCAATACTTATCATATGTGGCTTTCATGACCTCTGCCATAAAAGAAATAGTAACATCAATACTTTCACACCATTATGCAAGTGCTGTATTAATTTCACAAAATTTTCACCAAAACAAGTTTGCCGTTGGATATTGATTTCTAGAAAATGTCATAGTAGCATCATATAATTTCTGCATACACTTGCATAATGATGTTGTCATATCCCATTCTTCATTTGTTGGAGCACACTTATCATATTTACCCTCATTCAAGTACAATAGCCTTTCAAAAGCCCTCCTGTAGTAAATAGCTTGTGTCAATATTTCATATGTGGAGTTCTAGCTTATAGACACATCAAATAGAAGACTAGATTTATTATCTAAGTCACATTCTATTGCACATGTATGAAATTCCTCCCATTGCAATGGAGAATTCTTCACAATAATAATAGTAGCTCTAATTTTCTGGACTAAAAATGTAATTACTTTGAAGCCATCTTAGGCAACAAGGTTTAGTATGTAACAAAAACATCTCACATGAAAACAAACACCATCATAGATCAAGGGAGAACGCTTATGAAGCTCTATCACAATTTCTCTAACACATTTATCATTGGATGATACATTGTCTAGAGTGAGAGCAAATAACTTCTTCTCAAGGTTCCAAGACATGACACCCTTGATAAATTCAGTTGCTAGATTACTTCCTGTATGGTTTTCTTTGACATGAATGAATTTAACTAATCTTTTTTGCATTTGCCAATTATTATCAATCTAATGCACAGTAATGAACATATAACTTTTATTTTGATTAGATATCCATATGTCCATAGTTGCAGAAAACCAACAAGAAAGATATTTTAGTTGTTTATATAACCTTTTTTGTCATCTCCAAACATTTTCAATACCTCTTTCCTAATGGTTTGTGCGACACTTGAATGAAAAAGTAGGATGTAGGGACTTAATTAAATCAATGAAGTACTCATGCTCTACCATACAAAAGGGATATTAATGCATAACTATTGTCAAATATAACTTCCTTAGGCTAGCTTCATTATTATATTTGAAAGTCTGAACAATTGCACTATTTTTACTCTTCTCAAATTGGAGTTGCTACTGGCCTTACTTTATGGTGTGCTTCAATCCCAAATGATTCCACAAGGCTTTCGTGCCTCTTGAGATCTCAGCTCAAGTTTTGTAAGGATATTTATTGCATTTTGCTCAAAGTTCTTTCTCCTTCCCACCATCATTTGTATTAACAATCACCAAATTCTTAGTGTAGTGTTCCCAAATTTTGGAGGTACACTTCTTCTACTTCTTTTTAGCATGCTCAACTTCTCTAGTGCAAGTTCCTTCATCCACATCAACTACCACACGTCCTTCACCGCCCATAGTTGTTGTCTCGTACACGATCAATGCACCGACATTCGATGGTGATGGCGCCGAGTGGCCTATACTGATTGCTATGGCGGTACCAACAGGGAATGCTCCTATGCTTGCACTTGTAGCCGCCATATCAAATTATCAATATCCTGCAAATAGGTAAAGAAACTGTAGGACCGAAATGGCGACAGAGGGGGGGTGAATGTCGACCACTTTAAAGTTTGTCACCCACAAGTACTCAAAAACTCAGCTCTTCGGTAGCTATTAGAAAGCTACGAAGATGAAAATATTAGCTCTCCGGAAGATCCTAAAAATCATACTTTAACTAGGAAGGAGCACTGCAGACTGCATGCAAAAAGGACGAAAGAAATACACCTTCTCCTCTGGCCAAAGTTTGCTTAAAGCAAAAGAAGAAACATTAAATGCTTGAGTACTTGCAAAAGAAGAAACATTTAAATGCTTGCTGCCACCAAACCGAAAAAGCAAATCACAAAATGATCTGCTAGATGGCCGAAATGCTCTTTTGTACTCTAGTACAATACTCCTTTTTTTTACGGCAAAGCAACGAATAGACCAAGCAAAAAGGAACTACAGCCGAGAGAACAAATTGCAAAAGAAAACTACTCGGCTGGAAGATCAATAGAGAGTTGCTACCGAAAAAAAATGAGTGGGCTGCTGATCATTTAATGCTTGACCAAAAGATCCCAACCGGACTGCATGAGCTGCAAGAAACTAAAAACCGAGAGCAATAAATGTAGCCTCCATTAGCTGCCGAAAAGGCCAATCAAAGCCAAAAGGAAATGGGAGCAGTTCGGCTAAATCAAGAAAATATGATCTTGGTTCACCTGCAGATCGGCCCAGAGAATAAACTGTAACGACAAAGTATACACTTTGTTGACTAAAAACCAGAGCATTCAAACCAAGAGTAGCAGGAAAGAAAAAAAACACTAGTATTCTTGTTGGCCTAGACTTGATACGCTGCCAGCAATCAACACACAGAAGACATCAACCAAAAATGCCTGAATAAAAAACTGGAAGCCACTGAGATAAAGAAGACTTAAGGCCAAGAACCAAGTGCAAGAACTCAGGACAACTCAACACAAGATAACATAAATCGATACAGAGAGATACATGATTGAAAATAGAGGAATGATTACATAGTTGTTCAGCTCATCTCTCTCAATCTCTCACTAAACTAGTCCCCATACATGCTTGAGAATCAAGAACTCATAGCATACATGCATAGGAGACACACCCACTCTCTCAACCACTAAAGCACAAAGCAAAAAGCCCTAAAACTCCTCTCCAAGTCTTGCCAACAACCAGGAAACACACTCCTATTTATAGCATTCCTTGATGGGTTTACACTTTGCTTTGCCTATTTTACCCCTCCATGCTTTGCCCGCTAACCCGCTTCCTTTTGCAGCCTCGCGCTTTTACCGAAACGCCCCTGCTGCACCTTCCGGGAAGCTTCCGCGTTCCTTGTCTCGCACGCCTCGCAACCACCTCGAGTCCACGTCGTCTTCGACACATCCTGACTGTTCTGACCTCAGCGCCACCTGCGCCTAGTCCAGTCCTCCGTGTCTCGCCACGACTCCACTCGACGTCCTGCAGCCATCACAGACAAAAAAACACATCGCATAGCACGGCACAAAGCATATAAACATGATTAGTACCAATAAATCCTACTCAAGCGAGAAATGACCCAAATGACCAACCGGGAAGACGACCATGCGTCAACTCTGTCTAATCATAACCCGACCTCGCCAAAAGCCAAAATGGCACGAATCACTCAAACCAAACTCACTCTAACCAAACCACGTGTCAATTACTCATCACCAACTTGGGATTTAGACCACATGGTCTCTCAATCTCCCCCTTGATGAGTATATTGACAAACCCTGAAAAACGTTGAGTTTGTTTGAAATGAAAAAGAGTCAAACATGGTCCAAAGAAGATTAAGGAAGCTAATGACCATGTTGACAAAGAAACACTAGAGCTACAACAGAAAGAGCAAATTTTTCTTCAAAGCTCTAAAAAGTTCCCAAATGACGTTTTCTTCTCTATTCTCCCCCTTTTGGCAATAAACACATCAAGGAGCAAAGGAGAGAATAGGTATGCATATGGATGAAATGGCTGAAGTTTATTTATTTTAAGCATTTAGAGCCATGAGAATTATCCATAATGACCATAATGAAGTACACCAAGCCATAACTCAATAAAAGGCTATCCAGATCATGACAAAATATGTATATCCTAGCTAGAGCACATAGATGACAATCTAAAATGTAGGTCATTTCGTGAGCAAGTCAAGTCATCAATTAAGCAAAGTCTAGCTAGAGATATCTAAGGATGATGCAGGCCATGTCAATAAGCTAAGCGTAACTAAGAAGCTAATATTGAGTCCAAATAGAGTGTTAGATACTCAAAGATGAAACATTTATTTAAGCACTTTTAATCTTTGGGTAATTAAGCAGATTTTGCACACTTGACATATTTTCTTTAAAGCATATAGTTGTTACCAACCAAAATTTTGACATGTGCTAGATCTCAAGCCTTATGCGACTACTCCAAGCGAGAAGCTTAAGAAGATAGTCCAGGTCATCCAAAACTCCCCCTGAGTTCATGCCTAGTGCAATGGCAAGCCGTCTCATGAGAAAGAATTGGTGAAATCAGTTTTTTCGCACATAAAAAGAGATCTTTTGCTTTTTAACAAGTTGTGCCAACTTATGCATCATCAAGAACTAACACAGCTCAAACTAAGACTCAATAGAGATTCAACGCTAAACTCAGCCTATTTGACATGGCATGAATCATAAAGAGATAGCTCAAGAAAGACTAGACTTAAATGCTAGCATGACAAGTTTTAATTCAAGTTGAGCAATTTTAATTGACTTATCATGGCAAAAGCTAGTCTATACATATGAAGTCATGATACGTCTAGCATATAAGCACAAATCATGGCAAGGTGTAAAGCATTGTAAACATGTCATAATAGGATAATAATCAAGGCTCAATGTAGTTATATTACAATGCGAGATGCTAACATGCAAGAAAAATCCAGCTCCCCCTCAACATGAGATGCAACTTTTAGTTCAAGTTGAGTTAAGTCAATATTAAGCTCCAGAAGCTCCCAAATAAACTCCCCCTGAACCAAAGCAGTAAATCGAGAAGCTGGGAAAGAAAACAACAAACATGCAGTCCTTAAAGCATAGATAAGATATAGAGACAACTATGGCTCAGACAGACTCTCATCTACCCCATATGACTCCAGGACTATTAGCTTGACCGTAAAACACACACACTAGAGAGCAAATACGTACCCTGTCTACCCAAGAGTGGCCCAACCCTCGCTAGAACCTACAAGAAGTGAGTGAGCTCAACCTAGTGAGATAAGAAACAGCTAATATGCAGCATCCTGGAGGCACAAGATAAGAGTACGAAGTCTAAGCATCTCGGCAAGAAAACCACTCTAACCTATGCTGGAAGGACTAAACCCAAATGCACCCTGAATGCAATGCAACAGAAATTAGACAGAAGCATAATCAATACAGTAAAGCAGTAAAGCCCAAAGCTCCCCCTCGTTACAGTCCATAAGGACAAACCACCCCCAAGCTCTCCCCGCAGAGCTGAAAATCTAGAACTATCCAATGGCTTGGTGAAGATATCAGCCAACTGGTGGTCACTCTCCACAAACTGGAGCACTATATCGCCCTTCTCTACATGGTCTCTAAGGAAGTGATAACGGATATCGATGTGCTTGGTCCGAGAGTGTTGCACTGGGTTCTTGGCAATGTTAATCGCAGAAGTGTTATCACAAAAGAGTGGAACACTGTCGATAACTAACCCAAAGTCCCGCAGGGTCGAAATCATCCAAAGTACCTGACTGCAGCAGCTGGCTGCAGCAACATACTCGGCCTCTGCGGTGGACTGTGCAACACCGGACTGCTTCCTAGAAGACCAAGAAACGAGAGAAGTGCCAATGAATTGGCAAGTGCCAGAAGTGCTCTTCCTATCTATCCTACAGCCAGCAAAGTCTGCGTCCGAGAAGGCTCTCAAGGAAAGACAGGATGAGGAAGAGTACCAAATACCATAGTCAATGGTAGCTCGGAGGTACCGAAAGATGCGCTTCACCGCCTGGCGGTGAGATACGCGAGGAGAGGCCTGAAAACGAGCACACAGACACACAGAGAAGTGTATGTCTGGTCTCGAGGCAGTGAG
Organism: Dendrocalamus latiflorus; assembly: GCA_017311315.1. Lineage (NCBI taxonomy): Eukaryota > Viridiplantae > Streptophyta > Magnoliopsida > Poales > Poaceae > Dendrocalamus > Dendrocalamus latiflorus. Next base: position 37,918,920 of record CM029664.1, read on the forward strand.
GTAAAGAAGGGAACCGATCATACTTCTGAACTCTTTCTGATCAACTGGCTCGCCGTCCTCATCTGGGTCAAGATAGGTTGTAGAAGCCATGGGAGTCGACACAGGCTTACCATCACTCATGTCGAAGCGTCTCAGGAGGTCACGAGTGTACTTTCCCTGATGAAGAAATGTACCCTTTCGAGTCTGCTTGATTTGGAAGCCAAGGAAGAAGGTCAACTCGCCCATCATACTCATCTCAAACTCGGTGCTCATGACATCCGAGAACTGTGAAACCAGAGTATAGGAAGAGCCGCCAAAGATGATGTCATCGACATAGATCTGGACGAGCAGAAGGTCATTTCCATGACGGCGGATGAACAAGGTCTTGTCTACTTTACCCATTTCAAACCCATGACTCAACAAGTAGGACTTAAGCCTCTCATACCAAGCTCTGGGGGCCTGCTTAAGTCCATACAATGCTTTGGAAAGCTTGAAGACATGGTGTGGGTATTTGGGGTTCTCGAAACCTGGAGGCTGTCTGACGTAAACTTCTTCCTCAATGACTCCATTAAGGAAGGCACTCTTGACGTCCATCTGGTAGAGCTTGAAACCCTTAGAAGCTGCAAAGGCAAGCAGGATTCTAATGGCCTCAAGTCGAGCTACAGGGGCAAAGGTCTCCTCGAAGTCTAGACCCTCAACCTGGGAAAACCGCTGAGCTACCAGTCTAGCCTTGTTTCGAATAACCACTCCATCCTCGCTCTGCTTGTTCTTGAACACCCACTTAGTCCCAATAATATTGTGACCTCGCGGGGGCTCGACAAGCGACCAGACCTTGTTTCTCTCGAAGTTTTCTAGCTCCTCATGCATGGCATTGACCCAAGACTCGTCGGAAAGAGCATGAGAAACATCTTTGGGCTCAAAGGAGGCAATGAAAGCAGAATGGAGACAGAATTGAGATAAGCCAGATTTTGAGCGGGTTACACGCTCGAAGAGGTCTCCAATCATCTGCTCTGAAGGATGCCTTTTCTGGATATGTCGGGGAGGTTCTGGATGAGGAGAAGAAGTGACCTCTACCTCGTGTGCAGAAGAGGCAGGGACAGAGTCACTAGCTCCGGAGGAAGCAGTAGGCAAGGGCTAATCACCTTGAGGTACCGTGGAAGAAGGCATCTCAAGGGGAGGGTAATGAGCTGGATCAGGTAAACAACCATTGTCTCCATCGTCCTCATCATCCACAAAGATGGTCTCGGACTGCTCTAAAGAACCTGAGATATCTGGCCTAGTCCCCGGACTGGCCTCGTCAAAGGTCACCTCACAGGATTCTACCATTTTGCTAGACTCGCAGTTCCAGACCCTATAAGCCCGCGAAGAAGGCGAGTAACCTAGAAAGATCCCATCACAAGAACGTGACTCGAACTTATCTAGGTTCCCGGACTTCAGAATAAAGCACTTGCAACCAAACACACGAAAATGAGAGACGCTGGGCTTTCGCCCGTATCTCAACTCATAAGAAGTGCGGTGCAAGTGTGCCCGAAGAAAAACTCGATTCGAAACATGGCACGCGGTCGCAATGGCTTCAGCCCAAAACTTCCTCGATGTAGAGTACTCATCAAGCATCGTCCTGGCCATCTCGACCAAGGTACGGTTCTTCCTCTCCACAATGCCATTCTGCTGAGGGACGTATGGAGAAGAGATCTGATGCTCTACACCTGTCTCACCGCAGAAACTCTCGAAGTAGGAATTCTTGAACTCCGTGCCATTGTCACTGCGGATCGCTCGTAAGGCACCCGGGAGCTCAACAGAAAGCCTACTGAAAAGACCTCGGAAATGTGAAAATGTCTCATCCTTCGAGGCTAAGAAAAATACCCAAGAATACCTCGAGAAGTCATCGACCACGACAAGGACATACCACTTCCCTCCTGCTGACTGCACTCGAGCTGGTCCCACTGTATCCATGTGGAGCAGCTGTCCCGGTGCATCGGTCATAGTAACTGTGACCGGAGGGTGAGAAGCGGCAACCATCTTGCCGTGCCGGCATGGAGCGCAAACAAGATCTTTGACCATTTTGAGCTTCGGCAGACCAAGAATGAGGTCGTGGCAGCTAACTCGGGTCAAATGGTCAAATCCAATATGACCAAGTCTCCTATGCCAGAAGGTCAAATCACGGGACTCTGAGGCAACCAAACACCGGAGAGGATCACCAAAAGAATCAGAAAAATCAGCACGAAAGATCCTCCCATAACGAGAAATCCCGCAAACCAGACTACCCAAAGAATCAAGAATTTTGCAAGCATTTTTCTTGAAGCTCACTTCGAAACCGTCATCGGTAAGCTGAGAAACGGAAATCAAATTGTACTGCAGCTTACTAACCAAGGCAACATCCTTAAGAATAAAAGAAGCGTTAACATGCACAGTACCTTTGGCGATGACGCGCCCAGACGAAGCGTCTCCGAAGGTGATCGTCTCATCACCTGGAGCGCGGGCTAGGGAGGAGAACCAACGGGAGTCTCCGGTCATATGACGAGAACAACCGGAGTCTACAAGCCAAACCTTCTCCTTCCCTACCCGGCGAACCTGAGTCAAACAGAGAGTAAAGTCTCAGTACTGGGATAAATCAAGAGAGATTTTGGCACCCAATACCGAGTAACACGTGGAGCAGATGAAGTAGTCAAACACGACTGACCTCTATCTACCCTACGCTCTCCGTGACTCAAAATGGCAGAAGGTCTATGAGCAGACCTGAAGCTGTTGCGGGGTCCAACTGCTACGGGAGAGCGAGTCGGAACACCGACAACACGCTAATCACGCCGTGGGTAACTGTCTCGATGGGAGAAACGAGATGTACCCTCAGGACGGCGGAAGTCATGACCCGGAGCAGCATGAGGACGAAAACCAGAAGACTCAGAAAAACCAAGTCCTCGATGCTGCCCAAACCCGTCAGAAGCAAACCTGGACCTCGTGCTAGTCTGAGGTGCACTCAGGATCTGGGGCTGACCCTGAATACGCCTAAGTGCCTTTGCACGGTCTCTTCGCGCAATCCTGGCGCGCCTGAAACATCTCTCGATCGAGTGCCCATCCTTCTGACAGAAGGTGTAGTGGTACTTCACTTTCTGAGAGGTGGAAGTAGCACGAAGAGGCTTCGCCTTCTGAGAGGCCGAAGCAACAGGTGGAATCACCTTGCTGTCAGAGATCCCTTGGACAAAGCCCGCTGATTTGAATTTAACCTCATCAGATCTGGGCTCAACCTCGATCACACCTCCTACGATGGGTCGGAGAATAGCAGGTGGATGCTTCCTCATATCCTCATAGAAATCATATCCTAGACCTTGATTGAACTTGCAAATCTTGGATTGGTCTAGAATAAGATTAAGCTTCTTTTTGCCGCCTACAAATCTCTCGAGAGTGTTCATAAGATACTGACACTCCCGAAAGAGAGAGGTGCAAGAAGAGCAGGGAGAAGAGGGAACAGCAGGAGGTAAGGGAGCAGAAGAAGAACCAACAGTAGAGGAAAGAATGGCTTGTGCACGCACAGCCGACTCTGAGGGGACAGTCCTACTACTAGCAGGTTGGTTCGCGTCTCTAGGCGTCTCACCCTTACCATGAGGCTTCTCCCCCACACCATCAATCACATCACAACCAGATTGTGGCTTCTCTAGTAAGTCCTTAGCGAGCTTCACACATTTGTCATTCAAAACAACGAGTTCAAGTTTTAGTTTATCACAACTAATGCATGGTGAGCTAACAGGATCCTTAGTCGCATACTGAGCCATTTTCTTGTTGTTGTCAATCATTTTTTGAAACTCTTTTGAGACAGATTCAAGTTCAGCAGTTAAATTTGGACAGTTCAAACATGAATCAATAGGCTCAAGTAAAGAAGCACTCAACTCAGCAATCTTGTGATCTGCCCGTTTTAGGTTCATCTTCAATTTATTACAGTTTTCACAAGACTCGGGCAGATCTAACAGCATGGTGTAAAGACCTCTAAAATCATTGTCCTTATCCTCACATGAGGTGCAAGCAATAGTCTCAACAGGAGTAGATGAAGTAGAAGCAATTCTACTCATTTCTAGTTCAGCCAAGAGACTAAAATTCTCCACCTTAACAATGTCAAGTTCAGAGGACAGACTATCATGCGAGGTTCTTAATTTCTCCATGTCACCGAGCAAGACAGAGCATGTATCACAGTCGTCACTAGAGGGACCAGATGTAAGAGCAATAATCTCTAGTGATAATCTGTCTACTACCTTCTCTAACTCAGTACACCTAGCCCTAGATCTAGCATGAAATCCACCTAGCTTAAGAAAAGCATGATTGAGCTGGTCGTAGGTGGGGCATACCTCGTCCGAGTCGGAGTACAGCTCGCTGTCGCTGAGTTCGCCCTCGAGGGCCATGAAGCACATGCCGGAGAAGTCGTCGCCGCTCTTGGGGTCCTGGTCACCCGTCCCGTCGTCGTCGCTCCATCCCTCCACCTCGCTGAGGTCGAGGTCGTCGAACGCGGTGAGGACGCGGTGAAACAGCTTCTTGGCCTTCCCGAAGTCGCGGAACTTCTTCTTGCCTTGGGCAGGAACTGGAGGCTTCTTGTTGCGGTTCTTGTCGGTGTAGTCGTTCTTGCCCGAACCGCCGTAGTCAGCTTTGCCCTTCTCCAGTTTGGGGCAGTTTGCCCGAATGTGGTTGGGGCCACCACACTCGAAGCAAATGACTGGACCGCCTCTCTTTCTGTCCCTCCTCCTCTTGTAAGCATGGGAGAACTTCCGAGCTAGGAGGGCCAGCTGTTCATCATCTAGCTGCTCTAACTGATCATCAGTTACGTCACAGAGAGCAGCTAGGGAGAAACCGCAAAGCGAATCAGAAGAAGGACCAGAAGATGAAATGGGATCGGTGACCAAGGCCATCGACTGTGACTTCGACCGACGAGAGACAACGTCAATCTCGTGGGTCTTGAGGCGCGAGTACAGCGCGTCAAGAGTCAGGGTCGAGAGGTCTGTCGTGTCTTTGATGGTGGTCACTTTCATCTCCCAAACACGCAGATCGAGTGCCGCGAGCATCTGACGAGCGTTGTCCGAGTCGGGGTATGTGAGACCGACCGCTCGGAGGTTGCTCAAGATTTTGTGAAATTGCGAAAAGCACTCGTCCAGGGACTCACCAGCAAGCATCTCGAATTTGTTGTATTCGCGCTTGAACAGGTGAGAGATGCGATCGAATTCGCTTTTGCTCAAACCCTGGATAATGATGTTCCTTGCCTTCGCATTTGCCTCAACATCGGGCATGTTTGCCACGTTGATGTTCTCATCGGCAGGAACAACATATCGTACCTTGACCTTCCGCCAGATGGCATACCCCTGGGCCTGGATGTATGTCTCCATTCGGCTCTTCCAGAAGGGGTAATCGATGCCATCGAAAATGGGCGGCTTGGTCGAGTACTTGTCCATCGCCATGGCTCTTGAGACCGGTTAAGATCTATTGAAAAGAGCTAACCGGCTCTGATACCAATTGTAGGACCGAAATGGCGACAGAGGGGGGGTGAATGTCGACCACTTTAAAGTTCGTCACCCACAAGTACTCAAAAACTCAGCTCTTCGGTAGCTATTAGAAAGCTACGAAGATGAAAATATTAGCTCTCCGGAAGATCCTAAAAATCATACTTTAACTAGGAAGGAGCACTGCAGACTGCATGCAAAAAGGACGAAAGAAATACACCTTCTCCTCTGGCCAAAGTTTGCTTAAAGCAAAAGAAGAAACATTAAATGCTTGAGTACTTGCAAAAGAAGAAACATTTAAATGCTTGGTGCCACCAAACCGAAAAAGCAAATCACAAAATGATCTGCTAGATGGCCGAAATGCTCTTTTGTACTCTAGTACAATTCTCCTTTTTTTACGGCAAAGCAACGAATAGACCAAGCAAAAAGGAACTACAGCCGAGAGAACAAATTGCAAAAGAAAACTACTCGGCTGGAAGATCAATAGAGAGTTGCTACCGAAAAAATGAGTGGGCTGCTGATCATTTAATGCTTGACCAAAAGATCCCAACCGGACTGCATGAGCTGCAAGAAACTAAAAACCGAGAGCAATAAATGTAGCCTCCATTAGCTGCCGAAAAGGCCAATCAAAGCCAAAAGGAAATGGGAGCAGTTCGGCTAAATCAAGAAAATATGATCTTGGTTCACCTGCAGATCGGCCCAGAGAATAAACTGTAACGACAAAGTATACACTTTGTTGACTAAAAACCAGAGCATTCAAGCCAAGAGTAGCAGGAAAGAAAAAAAACACTAGTATTCTTGTTGGCCTAGACTTGATACGCTGCCAGCAATCAACACACAGAAGACATCAACCAAAAACGCCTGAATAAAAAACTGGAAGCCACTGAGATAAAGAAGACTTAAGGCCAAGAACCAAGTGCAAGAACTCAGGACAACTCAACACAAGATAACATAAATCGATACAGAGAGATACATGATTGAAAATAGAGGAATGATTACATAGTTGTTCAGCTCATCTCTCTCAATCTCTCACTAAACTAGTCCCCATACATGCTTGAGAATCAAGAACTCATAGCATACATGCATAGGAGACACACCCACTCTCTCAACCACTAAAGCACAAAGCAAAAAGCCCTAAAACCCCTCTCCAAGTCTTGCCAACAACCAGGAAACACACTCCTATTTATAGCATTCCTTGATGGGTTTACACTTTGCTTTGCCTATTTTACCCCTCCATGCTTTGCCCGCTAACCCGCTTCCTTTTGCAGCCTCGCGCTTTTACCGAAACGTCCCTGCTGCACCTTCCGGGAAGCTTCCGCGTTCCTTGTCTCGCACGCCTCGCAACCACCTCGAGTCCACGTCGTCTTCGACACATCCTGACTGTTCTGACCTCAGCGCCACCTGCGCCTAGTCCAGTCCTCCGTGTCTCGCCACGACTCCACTCAACGTCCTGCAGCCATCACAGACAAAAAAACACATCGCATAGCACGGCACAAAGCATATAAACATGATTAGTACCAACAAATCGTACTCAAGCGAGAAATGACCCAAATGACCAACCGGGAAGACGACCATGCGTCAACTCTGTCTAATCATAACCCGACCTCGCCAAAAGCCAAAATGGCACGAATCACTCAAACCAAACTCACTCTAACCAAACCACGTGTCAATTACTCATCACCAACTTGGGATTTAGACCACATGGTCTCTCAGAAACACGAGTTAAACTAGAGTACAGAGTTAAATTGCATGCTTTTCAATACTAAACTGCAGTATAGAGTTTAACAATGATAGCATATTTTGCTCCTTCAGTAAAGGTGAACAAGACATTTGCCAAGGATCAGTAGACAAAACTTGTCTACATCAGAGAAAGTCACACTCGTTAAACCGCATGCAATACAAAGCAGAAACTATCTTGTAGAAAAGAGAAGAAAGTAAATCAAACACATGGTCCGCCTTCAAAGCATGTTACCTAACCCACCTATGCTGTGGTCCTAATTGGAATTCTAAAAAAAAAAGCTAGTTGTTTCTGCTAGGGACAACATAACATAATATTACCATATACAAGTAAGCATATAAAAAATAGCATAGTTATTTGTAGAGTCACAGACACTTTAGAAGTTCCAAACAATATTAGACATGAGTTAAATATTCAGTATAGAGTTAAACTGCGTGCTTTTCAATACTTAAACTGGAGTATCGGTTCTATGACAATAATATCAGTTCACATGAGCATCGGTTATATGACAATAATACCAGTGCTTTTCCATTGTTCACAAAACAGTAGGGTTAGGGCCTTAGGAGGAGTCAGGGGGGTGGCTGGAGTGACTTGGTGGGTGAGGACTAGAGTCAAGTACTCGGGTCGGGTGGCCTCAGGATATTTATTATTTCCTATTGGGTATTGCCACATATTAGCGATTCATTCCGGATAGTTAGGATACTTTTCTAGATAATTCCAACTAATGTTCTTGATAGCTCGAATCTGATGGATACCTCCTTCCTGAATTTGTTATCCAACAAAAAACTCGGATATCCGATAACACGCTCCGAATAGGATCCAAATTTATTCAGACGATCGGTCGGAAATTATCCGCTCCGTTTGTACCCCCTACATACTCTTACTTTTAATATACCACTTAAACAAATATGTCATACTTATTTATCACTTTTGGAATACTTAAATACTAATTCTAAGATACTGCAATGCAATTTAGTTGAAAAAATTCATTGGAGTCATTTATTTTTGTATATATCATTTCCCATATATAAAAAGAGTATATACACAAATTATGCTATAAAAAGTGGATTTTGATAAAACAAATTCATGGAACTCACTTTGGAGTATCTTATAATCATTATTATAGTATGCTCAAAAGGATAAAATGGTATAACAACAACACTTAAGCGGTATATAAGAAGTAGGAATACATACTCTTAGAAGTATGGAATCGTTTTCCTATACACACACAAATTATGCTATAAAAAGTGGATTTTGATTAAATTTTAATGGAACTCACTTTAGAGTATCTTATAATCATTATTAGAGTTTGCTCAAAAGGATAAAGAGCTATAACAACAACACTTAAGCGGTATATAAGAAATAGGAGTATGTACTCCCAAGAGTACGAAATCGTTTTCCTACTCCTTATATACCTCTTTATCCTTTTTGAGATACTCAAATAATGATTATAAGATACTCCAAAGTGAGTTCCATGACAATTTTCATTAAAATCCACTTTTATAGCATAATTTGTGTATATACCTTTGACATATGAAAAAGGCTATATAGTAAAAATAAAAGGTTCGGATGAAACTTTTTCAACCAAGTCATATTGGATTATCTTAAAAGTAATATTTAAGTATACCAAAAGTGATATATGTATGTATGTATGTATGTATGTATGTATGTATGTATGTATGTATGTATGTATGTATGTATGTATGTATGTATGTATGTATGTATGTATGTATGTATGTATGTATGTATGTATGTATGTATGTATGTATGTATGTATGTATATAGCATAATTAACTGGGACACCATGGTGTTTGGGCACTATGATATAAAATAGGTATTTCCCCTATATATCGTATGTGAAAATTTTTAAAATTTTGGATGTTGATTTTAATTAGTTTAAATAAGTTTGAACTGAAATTCAAACTATAATTGCTTTTTTGTTGATAGTTTGATTGTAGGTATGTGCTGATTTTATATAAAATCAGCAAAGTATATGATCTAAATTCATTTAAAATCTTTGAATTCGAGATATTTATTCAAAGGTATGCGTTTGTTTGAATTGTTATAGATGGGTATATACCCTAAAACTGGAATTTTTGAAAAATATACCCAATTTTAGGTTGACTTCGCGCATTTAAAATCATGATGCCCTAACACCATGGTGTCCCGTTTTGACGTCCTACATATATAGCTCTATTCTGCGCCTGAGCCATATTGGAAGCCACGAGATCCAATCGTAAAACCGCATGATCCCAAGTCTCCTATGCGTTGTGTGATTCCAGGTCTCCCACGCACTACGCGATTCTAGGCAACCGTCTATAAAATCACTCTGGCTACCACCCCCGTCCACCAACGCCCTACCCCCATCTTCAACCGCGACGCACAATGGCACTGAGTAGAATCGAGGATAAAATGGTGTATTTTACTATCGCCATCCTCGTGCTAACACCATAGCTATGTGATAGTGGTAGTCAAAATGGATATCATACTTTTGACCAGATACATACCAAATTCACCACCAAACGAAATCACTTTTGCTGTACTAACGAATGTACTACATGTGTCGTCAGAAATCAATGTCACACCAAGTCATGGCGCATGCAATCATTTGATGGCAGCAGTAAAATTGCAAACCACAATTACTACCAAATATATTCTATTTGACAGCTAGATGAAACTTCTTAAATTGTACTGACAAAATTATTGGATGCGTCGTTAGAGTTTAATGACACAACTGTCGTGGCGCATGCTGGCCATGTGATGGTAGTAAAAAGCATAGCTCGTTTACGTCCAGATACATACCAATTTACGTCCATATGAACCATGCGACTTGACCATGCATCCAACCACGACCCACCTACATGTGATCCCAGGCACCCCCACGCAATCATTTTTATGACTAGATATGTACAAATTTACGACCAGATGAAACCGCTTTTATTGTATTGATGAATTTATTAGACACGTCATTAGATTTTATTGCCACTCCTAGTTATGGCTCACGTTGGCCATGTGACGGTCGCAATAAAATTAGAAACCACAATTACGACCAGATGCATATCAACTTACGGCTAGATGAAATGGCTTTTGTTGTATTGACGAATTTACTACACATATTGTTCTAGTTTACCTACACACCTGTCATGATGTATGTTGGGCATATGATGACACAAGTAAAAATGGATACCACATTTACATCTAGATATGTACCTATTTACTACCAGGATAAACTACGAGCGGGTGGGGGACTGGCAGATGTAGAGGTTCTTGGCCCGAAGTGTTTCGAGCGGACGAGAACCGATCGATGGGGGGAATGGGCTCAGTCAGGGCATGTCGGACCTGGGAGAAATACATCCAGATCATCCGTGTCAATCGCACTAGTCCATAAAAAGCTAGTGCTCACTATGGTAACAAAGATATATATCATCCATAATGACAAATATTATTAAATAAATGAGTACAGGCCTTATGGCCAAGTTTTACATTCCATGGCAAAGAATTGGCCAAATTGCTTTAAGGGAAAGGTAGAGGGGATGGAGGTGATGCTACGGGTGCCAGGAATTGAAGAATGGCTCACCGGGGACGACGAATCATCTGTGAGAAGTAGATTTAGTCGGTTCTGGGAAAACTCGATTTCGGGTGATTAGCTACACCAAAATTAAATTAACTTGAGGAATAGCATCAAGATGCTCGGGAACACGATGTGACATGAACAAAACTTAAAAAATCTCACTAGAGAGAAAGGTGGCGATGGCGGGGTGGTGGTTGGCGCTTAGGAAGACGATGCTCGCAGCTACGACGATGCACGGGAGATGGTGGGGTTTGAGGGGAGTGTGAAGGTGTGCATTGCAATCCTGGGACTCCAATTTATAGGGCCAAGAGGGGAAGGAAGGAGCTCGTCCACGATGGAGTTGATGATAATGGTTTTGAATCGCTTCAATACGCATTGACGCAAATAGGAACAACCGGAATTATGGTGATGATTGTGCGGGGTGATGGTGGCTTGAATGCGGCAGTTTCTAGACAGATGTTGAGGCGGGTGGCGTGGCTGGACGACGTAGGCAGCGACCATGGCTCAGGCTGCATGGGCGGCTAACTTGGCGCACCACCAGAACAGCAAGCATAGAAAAATTAGGCCGGCTGGCCAGGAAAATTGGGCTTAGCCCAAAAGAAAATGGGCTTTGGCTTAGGAAAACTTGGAGGGAGTTTTTCTGGAGATTTGAATTTGGGACTCGAATTTGAATTGAATTGGGAATTTGGATTTTTGAAGTATGGATTTCGAAATTGGAATTGCAATTGAATTTCATATTTGAATTCGAAAGAAGAAGAGCTACCTGACAGGAGGGCCCCAACTGTCAGCAGAAGAAAGAGAGAGAGGAAGGGAGTGTGCAGACAGGCTAGGCCAAAAAGGAAAAAGGCCAAGTGGGTCGGGGAAGAAAACAGGCTACACAGGCCGGTCCGGACATAAGAAAAGGAAGAAGAGAAGAGGGAACGCGCTAGGTCGAAAAGAAGGAAACGGGTCATGGGAAAGAGAATTTTGGCTAGAAAAGATTTGCAGGTTTTTAATTGATTTTGGAATTTAAAAATATAGAAAATCCAAATAGGCTCAAATAAAAACCAAACAAGGCTAAAAACTTTTGCGAACATTCACGTAAATTCCCTAAGGCATTTTTAACCTAGGAAAAATATTTCCAACATAAAGTTGGTTTTTATTTTTACACAAAATTTAATTTTTAATTATGGAAAATAGGAAAAACCCCTTTTTAAAATCTAGAAAATTAGGGAAAACTAAATTAAAATTCAAAAAACAAGAAAATAATTTTTTTAATATTTTAATTTTTAGGGATGAATCTCTGGGATGTTACCGGGTGGGAGGAGGATCTAGCTAGAGCATAAAATAATTTATTCCATGCTTTGGCATAATATTGTGTGTGTGTGTACACACACGGACATATTATTCTACCCTTGAATGTAGAATAAGTTATTCTACACGCTGGTCAGACGAGTGTGCCCAACCGACTCCATGTGCACCCACTTTATACGGGGATCAAGCCAACTAGTGATGTGGGCAACCAACAAACAAATATGGGTTCCTTATTGGTACTAGAATGTTTCTATTCATGTTTTAATCATAACTTTTGATTGGCAGCTTTGATTCACGAACAGTTTTCACTGTTAGCTTACTGATGATGAGAGGAACAGAATGATATATGTCTCACCAATAAATGCATAAGGATTAGATAAAAATAGAACCGTTGTGCGATGGTGTCCAGATACATATTACTGCGCGGCTCGGTGTGATTTCGATTTTTATTGCATCACTAAAAGAGATTTACTACCACCTCCATATGTGTTTATTGCATGTTACAAAAGTTTTTTTGCGGCCTCATTGTGCGCTCACCGAACCTATACAACATATTTACTGCAATCTTCCTTTGCGTTTACAACACTAATAAGAGGTTTACGATGACCTTATTGTGCCTTTAATAAACCTATACAACAAATTTGTTACAACCTTCTTGTACTTTTACTGCAACACTACAAGAGATTTATTGCGATATTTTTATTCATTTACTTCACCTTTACAAAATAGACACTATGCCTTTACTGCGTCTTTATAAGAGATTTACTGTCACACTGAGCGCAGGGGGCTTGTGGATAGAGAAACATCGATTGGTTGCAAACTCTAGATGACAATATCCCCTAAACCATTTACCATATTTACAATCGTTTGAAGCATTTGCTGAAAAAAATGTGCTTAACAAAAAGACATCCATGATGAATATGTTTTAATGCTGTAAAAAAAACTATCACTGCACTGAAAGTTTAGATTTATTGTACCTGAGTTAGTCAATTACTACATCATCTGAGCATAGAAAAGATGGGTAGAGAGCGACATAGGGTTGACAGAAGTGGAAGGTGGTGGGTATTCTTTGACCATCTTTGACCAAGGTGAGATGTGGGTTTTGACCTACGGAAGGTGGTAGAGCCTAAAATAATTTATTCTAGCTTAGGTGTAGAATAGTATATAAATACATACCTATGACATACTATCTAAACAAATTTAACATACTCCTTTATTATCTTAGTTATACTGATCTACTAATTCTAAGATACTTATATGCGAATCACATAAAGAAATTGCAAGGGTGCACGTAGTTTTTATCATATTTTGCTAATCCCTTTACATAAAAGGAGTATGTTAACAAAAATGCACGTTCACCTTAAAAAAATGTACATACCACCTAAATGGTCTTATATAGCCGTATACTACATGTAAGCATCTTTTGTTGCACGAGATACAGTATAAGGAGTAACTACACCCTAGAGTAGAAAAAATGCTTATCTCGAATCAAATGAAATAAACCTAAAAAATCACTGGCAGAATGGCCATCTACACAATCAGCCAGTGTTCTGGGTCGTCGAAATATAAGATTCTGCTAAAGCAAGGTGCAGGCGTAGCGTGTAGACTAACAGTTTGGCAGCAGATTAGTGCTAAAGGCGCCCAATATGTGCAGCATAATGGTTGTGCCTTTGGAAAGAATGCACTTCAACTGGTGGGGCTTGCGTTAGATCGCTTTGCTTTTCTTTTCCCCGTCGGGTGGACAGTTCAGGTGTTGGCATGCACACCTTAATGGTTAAGGTATCTCACACAAGGCAAACCTTGTAGGGCTTGAGTTTCTTTCCTGTCATGCCTGCGCCACACTGATACATGTTCATCAGTAGGAGGCTTCGAGCCTTTTGGAACTACATGTAACAGAATTTTAACTTTGACGACTCAGACCGCATCAGAAGCTATGCAAAATGCCCAAATACATGTAACAGAATTTTAACTTTGACGACTCAGACCGCATCAGAAGCTATGCAAAATGCGCAAATGCCATGTATTTAAAGTTGCATGGAGCAAGCTGAAAGGTTCGTCTCAACTTTATTTGATACCTACCAACTTACCATCCAATAGTAAATTAAATGGGGAGACAAATCGAGAGTTATATGCCCATGTAGAAATCTAGCTTTTGATACTCAACAGATTACAAGGGTTATGTCAAAATGTGTTTTACATACCAAAAGTCAGCTGAAGACTCGTCGTGTTGATGCCACATCAGAAAATTTTTGATAGTCGTCAGGATGCTCAGGGAGAGCATGACTTGTAAGAACTGCATGGCTGTATCCTCATTACTAATGACTGTACTAGTACTATTTAGCATCACAAGGCGACCTGAAATTTCGAAGGTACACGGAGCAGTGGTAGCTGATAGTCTCCAGGCTCTCCTAGCTGCCCGCAGGCAGCCATCTGATCATCCCCTCTGCTTAGCCGAACAAAAACAATAAGGCCAGCTTGAATTAAAATGTTGCGGAACTCGATAATTTTCTCATCAGGTGTGGGCTTGAATTGGGACCCACTATGGGGATTGAAAGAGATGAGGTTGATCTTGCAAGGGATCCCACTGACGAGCTCTATAAGCCTCTTCGCATCGTCCACACTGTGAGCATAGTAAATCCACAGAAATGTTCAGGGTACATGGAGTAACTTATTTTTGCTGTAAGAGTTTTAAAAAGGTTAATTTCAAAACAGAAGATTTAATTTGTCTACAAGCAACTGATTACAACAACAATGGCAACTATATCACATAGATTGTTGCTTGGCCTTAACTACTAATGAATAAAAAGAAGAAAGCACAGCAGCCTTTTGCAAATATTGAAAATCATGTATTCATATTTCAACTGAAAATATCTTTATATGTAAGCTCTGTTAAGACAATTTCACAAAACAGCACACGATAACAACAATTGAAAACTATTGTTTAATCCAGATTCTTGACCTGTCGTTTACTCCAGCAAGCATGACATATTCAAATAGCACTTTGTACTTTGTTCTGAAACGAAGTTCCTCCCTTAAAGTGCCAAGAAGCAAGTTAAGATTGTACTTTCTGTTAATGGGCATTATCCAGTTTCTAACCTGGAAGAAAAAGTTAGTATACAGAACAGCAAAATAATGCCAAACCATTTTACCACAATAGAATAACCAAAATTGGATTTCACCTCATCAGTTGTTGCATTAAGACTCACGGCCAGGGCACAATTGGATTCACGGAGGAATCGTTTTATCTGTGGGACAAGCCCACTTGTGGAGACAGTAACCTTGCGAGGACTAAAATGAAGGCCCTGCTCATCAACCATTATAGCTGAGGCTTTTAGTACATTGTCAACATTGTGCAATGGCTCACCCATGCCCTGTACAAAAATTTGAGGTTAATGAAAGATTGTGGCAAAAGGTGATAGCATCTTATCAACAAATGAAACAGTATTAACGATATACAAGAAGTTAATACTGCATACCTAGGCATCCATGACATTGCTATCACTAGATTAGTAGACTTGCTAACGCAGTACTCCAAAACTATGGTAAGGAAGCCATAAATCCAGGCCAAACAATTCAACAGGAAACTGAAGTCAACAATACTGAATACTGATGCCATTGAATATGGAATGCAGACAGAAGCAGGGTAATGCTGTCAGAAAACATTGCTAAGTGAACAAAAACATTATATATACTACTAACTTGCCAATTGCAGTTTAAGATATCACATAAAGGATAATTTTGTCAGCAATTCAAGATGAACAGCATGCAAAAGCAAGATATATGGGTTCAAGATATAAAACTATAAATTACAAACAGTATGCCGCCAGTTAACTATATTGTCAGTTGCTCACTTAATCACCATAATATAGCTAGTATCATTAGTTATCATGAAGAGAATGCTTACCATAAATACAACATTTGTAATAGATCCAAATTCATCTGAAAATAGTCTACGAGCAAAGACAACCTGCTCAACAATCTCAGCTGTAGACAAGTGCTTTCTCAAACCCATCCTACAGAAGCCACAAAAATAGAAGAGCAAAATATAAAGCAAGTACTACAAACCATAGAAAACCAAATGCTATTCAAAGAAAGTAAACAGACCTTCCAGTGAAGCAAAACTGACAATTCATGGCACAACCCACTTGACTTGAAACGCAGACGGTTGTCCTGCCCCTAGCGCAAGGAATGACAACTGTTTCAATCACCGGGCCATCTTCAAGAGAGAACAGGATCTGTAACATCCTGTGTTCTAAAATCAATCATATACCGAAAACATTACAGAAGATATCAGTAACACTGAAAGAGCTACCTTTCGGGTTCCATCTGATGCAGTAAGGATGTCTTTCACAGTTAATGCCTTGAGATCAGCATCCTCGGTTATCATTTTCCTGAAGTCCTTGTTTAAACCTGAACGAGATTAGAGGCAAAAGACCAAATTCATTCAACCAATATACTAACAACACAACAAACGAAAAAAAATTACCAAAGAAAAGAAACATAAGCAAATTGCCAATTTCACAAGTATAATTCCAAGCAACTAGGATAGATCCCGGTACAGAAACTGAGTAATAAAAAATGGTGTCAAGGTAGTGAGAGAAGGATCTAACACAACTAAAACTTAGTATAAAGTTAGAGCTACTTCTATCTGTAAAGTTACTGGCTTTTCTTATCAACAAATAAAATCTACCTGATAGATAAACATCCTCTGCAGTCCTCTATATTTACAAAGTACTGAAAATTCCACTAATGGAACATGACTTTCTGAAAATGCCAATGATATCGCTGAATTGGGAATATGCCATTGGTTTTTAAATTTTTCCCCTCAAAATGCAACTGTTACAAGGCCAAAGGTTTTTTTTTCAAAATTTTCCATTTACAAAATGTAGCAAGAGGTCATGTATACAGTATATATGATGGGTTTACTCTTTTTGTAGGTGGCAAGGTGGTAATAAAATGAACACAAAACAACAAATACTTGCACATGCTCACAAAGTAACACAAAGTAACCTCATCATTTCTCAGTTCTCACATGTAAGCACGTTCTCCGACACATCAAAACTCCCTCGAACAAACTAATATCTTCTTGTCATCCCTTTCCTATTAGATTGGATCCGAATTAATCTACAGGTATACCTGGACCTCACACCTTTCTACTATGTGTGCTATCACATTTACTAAATTACCACTGAATACCTGAACTACACCAGTCAGAATCAAAATATATCGAATATAATTCGTGGCAGGAAAACAAAAAGTGCAACCTACCAGCGAGCTCGTCGTGGCAATGCGCCCAGACGTTGTTCCCGTAGAGGCATTTCCACAGCATCATGGCCTGCCCCGGCCGGAACCCCTGTGACTGCACCCATTTCTGGGCGAACCGCCGCAAATTCAGCTCATACGCATGCACTGTCTTAGACAACTGAGAGGTTGAGAGAGCCCTTACCTCGAGTTCTGGGTAGTCCATCCCCTTGAGCATGACCTTGGAGCCGGCCTCGCAGCGGGCGATGGAGGATGGTCGGCGGAGGGCGGAGAAGAGGCGCCGCGGCGGGGGAGGGGAGGAGTGGGCGCGGAGGGAGGAGGCGCCCCACCGGAGGAGAGGCAGCGCCGCCATGGGAACTTGCCTGGCTGGTGCAGTCTTGCGACCTCTCGCGGCTAGGAATTTTCCCCCACGCGAGCAGGGCTTAGATAAGACTGGACCGTTTTCCTATTTAGGCTTTTTGTTGCTCTGGTGTAGCCCAAGATTGCACATTGTGCTTTTATTAGGCCCAGCCCACTGTACTATTTCATTGGACTGTATCGGACGCAATCGCGGTCGCAAGTGTATACTAAAAAAAGCTCAGGCTCGTAAGGTGCTTGAGTTCAATCTCAACCTCGAGCTCGTGAGTTTTAATGAATTAAATAGCTCATTAAGGCCCATTCGAATTTAAATATTAATAAATGTTAACTCTTATTGAGTTTATAAGAGCTGAGTTTAAGTTTAAACTTTATTTATTGTTAAAATTTAATAATACTGAATTATTAACTGTTATTGAATTTACTTAATCAAATTTAAGTTTTCTTAAATTTAGACTAAGCCGAGGTTAAACTTAAATTTAAACTCGCTGGAACTCGTCTCGAGTTAACAAGAGCAGCTCGGCTCGGTCGCAGCCTACCTCAACTGCACGGACGAACCTCCTGACTACTTCGGGTGGGGCCTGCGAAGCTGCGACACTAGTCACTCCTCCGTCACTTGGTTTCCGCTCGCGCCGCGCCTGCCTACTTCGGCAACCCAACCCCATGCTCTCACCCAATTCAAAAAAAAAACCCCCATGCTCTCACACATGGAGCCCCGCGGACGAGGAGTTTTTTGCTATTATAGTACTCCTCAAATGCGGCTTCGATGAAACGGTATCTACGTCGTGGGCTTCTCTAAAATAGTATCTATTTCGTGTACTCCTCTCTGTAATAGTATTTTCAGAGATTTAAAGTCATTTGAATTTGATTTTCGAATTTAATCTTCCTCATATGACTAAACTGCCCACCAGGTTCCACGGAGGACGAACAGCCGCTGCACGTGTCAAGGAACTCGTCGTTCAACACCGTCGACAAGACAAAGGGCGTGGAGATGCAGCAGAGCACCAGTCTGCACCGGCTGATGGGATACGGCTCGGCGAGCGAGCTGCTGTTTCAGTACTCCCCTGACCTGTACGAGAGCTTCGACAAGAGGACGACGCCTGATGCGGGGCAGTACGATAGGAAAGGGAAGGGCGTTTGCGTCGACGTCGTCGACGATGACGACGATTCAGACGAGGAAGACAGTGGTGCACTGAAGAGATCAAATGCGAGAGGAGCTGCTTGGCCACTGCCAGGGATACTCAGCAAGGGGATTCCCGCGCCGGGAGCCATCAGGATCAAGTCATAGCAGAGGAGACCCGTATATATTGTAGAGAAGGATTAATCCAGGTGCCGGAATTCTGGTAGTTTTTTTTCTTCAGTTGTTAGAATTCTGATAGGCATAGTGAATTACATATATTTTACCGTTCATTTAGGTAGGTGCGATATTGGATGCATCGGCAGTTTATTTATCCATTTTTCGAGTGTAACAATGTTGCATAAATGTAAATACCCAACATTGTGATTCTCACGAAAAAGAAGGATTTTCAGGCCCTGTTTGTTTTGAGAAGAGGGAAAACTAATAGAGCACATCCATACACGAATGGATCAAAGTGTCAAGTGAAAAAACTGCAATTATTTTGAACCAGGAGAACTATGATGATTGAATTGTTTGGATCAAGTGCGTTTCCAATTACTCAGTGATCTCGGTGTCTGTCGAATATGCCGCGACAGAGCATCATCCCTTCTCCCTTTTCTTCGTACGGCAGAGCTGCGTCGAGCAACGGCCAGCCGGGGCACGGCGGCGGCTCAAAGAACGCGTGCAGGACCAGGCCTTCCCTGAAGAGCCGAGGCCGCGCCGCCACGCCCCTGCAACCACCGAGGCTGACCCCCCTCGCGGCCGTCTTCCTCTTCACATCGAACAGCGCGACACGAACGCGGTTGGTGCTTGCCAGGAGGACGGCGTCCCCGCTGCCGACGCCGGCCAATGCCACCAGCGGCGTGCGGGGCACCCGCGGCAGCTTGACATGAGCGCGGTACGCCCACCTCCCGCTCTCGTAGTCGTCGATGACCCAGATGTCCAAGACCGACGCTTCGAACGCCGACATGGCAAGTGTCCCAGTCCCGTCAATGTCGAACAGATTCACCTTCTTGCCGGGCCCCGTCGGCGGCGGAACCTAGTGGGCAGTTTAGTCATATGAGGAAGATTAAATTCGAAAATCAAATTCAAATGATTTTAAATCTCTGAAAATACTATTATAGAGAGGAGTACACGAAATAGATACTATTTTAGAGAATCCCACGACGTAGATACCGTTTCGTCGAAGCCGCATTTGAGGAGTACTATAATAGCAAAAAACTCGCGGACGAGCACGAGCCACCTACCTCGCCTGCTCGCCATTCGCCAGCCCATCCCCGTCGCCTGTAGTATAGCATAACCACCACCTTCCACTCCTCGCCGCGGCAGCCACACCACCTGAGACCTTCCGCGCCCACGGCCCACCCACGCCGGTCACCGCCGTTTCTAGCTCCTCTAACCCCTCCGGCGGGCTCCAAGCATGAGGCAGCCCAGCGCGGGCGTCGGCGGGAGGGGGACGCGGGGTTCGTGCGGGCGGACCAGATCGACCTCAAGAGCCTCGACGAGCAGCTGGAGCGCCACCTCGGCCGCCCGGAGCGGGGCGGGCCGGCCGCACCGCAGCCTGGGAGCCGCAGCTGCTTCAGCAGCATAGGCACCGGGAGCCCTGGGAGATCGACTCCTCCAAGCTCGTCATCAAGGGCGTCATCGCCCGCGGCACCTTCAGCACCGTCCACCGTGGCGTCTACGATGGCCAGGACGTCGCCGGTACCGTACCATCTCAACTTCACATATACGCGTACACTTACCTCCCAGTTTTAGTACCCTTAAGCTGCTCGATGAAATTACCCTAATACTTAAGTGTTGGCTGCCTGCGTTGGATACTTCCTGGTTCTGATCGATTATTACTTTTGCGAGTTCTTAGGGAACTTTGCCACTTTGTTTTTCTTGCTTGTGTTCGTTCTTCCTGGCTTAGGATGCCATGGTAAGTAGAATTGATTGGTCGATAGGTGGTTGCTTCGGGTGTTTTTGCGAGTAGTTTTCTCTGGTCGTGTCACCGGTGCTTTTCCTTGTTAGCAAATTGCTAAAGTCGATACCTCTGCTTTCCTTGATTCCATGGTGTATTCCGTGACTTCGGGCAGAAAAACCCGCTTTTGGTGTGTAACACCCCCTCATGTGATTCTAACCAACAAACAAATAAAGTTAAGCGCAAACTGATGATGGGCAATTCAATTATACTTCAGCACCCCCTCACGAGTTAAGCCTAAACTAATAAGGAAAGATGGGCAATTCAGTTATACTTCAACACTCCTCTCACATGTAGTGTTCCTCATAGGCCTAAGATATGGAATAGAAATGGGCGGCATTATTATTTTTTAATTGCATCAATCGAGTCTTGAACACAAAAAACTCTTAGCTTTGATATCATATTTAGTTGCATGCACCAACCAGTTCACCAAAAAACCTAAGTTGATAATGAAACGCGAGTAATTCACTTATACTTCAACAGGCGTGATTCATGTGTTCATCTTGTGATGAGCCCCTGGAAGTTGGAGATTACAGATTAAAGCAGCTGATTTTTAGTCAAAAAGTTGCAACTTGCAACAGGCGTGGTACTTTTCAGGGGACCAAGGAAAATTGCAAAGCATCTGAGCAAGGTTAGGATTTTCCAAATGTGCAGACTTTTGCTGCTAAAGGAATATAAACTATAAAGTAGCAGTTTTGCACTGTCTCACCGGCATAGTCACATGACACGGGACAAAGCAGATGCAATGTGTTTGTCTGTCCAGAACTTTATCACCTATTGCATATTGCTTTCAATATGTTTGGTTCACCAGGCAATTCAATTCAGTGTCTTGAAAAAGAAAAGGATCATTTATAATCGTAACATGCAATTGGAATTTCATACCAAATGTGTCAAAGCATTTACCAACTCACTGAAATTGTTGATTGGCTTGTCTTGCCTTTCCTTACTACTTTGGTTTGTGCGATGAAATCAGCTTCCTCGCTGTTCTCTATGAATAATTTGTCAGTTGTCACATTATATTCCCCCATGCAGATTTGAATCTGGCTATATCTTTCATTTACATGTTAAGCCCTTAAGAGGGGTCTTGCTGATTCGGTTTTCCACACCAGACATAAAACTGTAACTGATATTTATATACACCTTAATTATTTTTTCAACATGCACAGTTAAATACTCTTTGAAAAAAAACAGAGGGAGACATGCTCAGTTAAATGCATCCTGTTCATAAAAAAGTGTTACCTTTGGTCCACAGCAAGTGCTAGCCTCCTTCTTGAGATTTGGGATGTGTTTCCTCCACAAGCAGTCACTATTGCAAAGCATATGAGGTCACTAATATAGTAATATACATACTGCTTAATAATTATGTAGTGATTGTTTATTAACTGTTCATGTGCAAAACTTTAAGTTTACCATTGCAGCTTTTTTCAACATTAATTGTTAAAATTTTATTTTCCAGTGAAATTGCTTGACTGGGGGGAGGATGGTCATAGATCAGAACAAGAAATTGCTGCACTGAGAGCAACATTTGCACAAGAGGTCTCTGTCTGGCATAAGCTTGATCATCCAAACGTTACTAAGGTAATCTTTGGCTGAAGAAGCCCTTTTTCACCCCTTCAAAATTCATAGCTTAAATCACTTTGCTGATATAATTTACATCAATTCGATTTATATTTAGCTTTGGTTCATACAACAGCGATTACAATGGTGACGGGCTGAAACTGTTGTCCAATAATGTCCATCACTACTACATGGGCAAACTTGTTTTTTACATGACACATCTATAGCAATATACTGAAATGTGCGGGTCAATCATCCCTTTGGTGTGACTTATGTTTTCATGGCTAGATATCTGACAGCATTAGGATGGGTGGTCATGTTCAGCATTGCAAGTTATATTAATTCCCTTAAATGTCATAATTTAATCTGAGCCATTCCATATTTATCAAAGTTTGCATATTTTCCTCTTCTTGATAAAAGAATTATAAGGTATTTAGCCACGTGAGCCCTGATAAAGAACATTACAACCTTGTACAATTGGAACATCACTTTTTTCAATAATAGTAGCAAAATTACATTTGATATTGCAAATTTATATTGCCATGAAAATTGGTCTCAGAATGTGGTAGAAAATCTACCAAGCAATTTGTAGGAGGCTCTAATTTTGCCATCTATGCAACGCATTGTGGACTATCAACAATTATTATTATTTTCTCTATTCTCTTGGTGAAGGTAGTTATCTTCTACTTCTCAACTGGCTGTCCTAACACTATCTTGAACTACAATTGACAGTTTATTGGGGCTATAATGGGTGCAAGAGATCTAAATGTACAAACCGAACATGGACATCTTGGCATGCCGAGTAATATTTGTTGCGTTGTTGTTGATTACCTTGCTGGGGGTTAACTGAAAAATTTTCTAATAAAGAACAGGAGAAGGAAGCTAGCGTTTAAAGTTGTGGTCCAAATAGCTCTTGACCTTGCCAGGGGGTAAGTAATTAATTGATTTTTTTTGTTGGTGTTTGCCTGCAAATATCTTCTATTCTGTCCCTTTAATCTTCAAAGATCTCATTGTGAGCTTTGCATTTCAATAGATTAAGCTATCTTCACTCAAAGAAGATAGTGCATCGTGATGTCAAGACTGAAAATATGCTTCTTGACAAAACGAGAACTGTGAAAATTGCTGATTTTGGTGTTGCTCGAGTTGAGGCTTCAAATCCTAGTGATATGACGGGTGAAACAGGCACACTTGGTTACATGGCACCTGAGGTATTTTATCTTTAACCATCTGGAGATATTTTTCTAATCCTATACCATTTATCATGTGCTGATAGGTCTTTAGTTATACCAAACTATCAAATTAAGTAGGGAAAAATTGGATGCATGATACTACAAAGTTTCTTGTTTGGAGAGTTGAAATTGCAAGATTGCATCTCCTCCATTACCTCATATTTTTGTTCATGTGTTTTTGTGATTTTTCGAAGTTGCACTTACCCATTGCATCGTAGTGTCACATCGATTTCTCATCTGTAAGGCAGCAGGCTGTTTCTGTTGATCCTAAACTTATTTTGTTCACCATCCAGTTCTATGCAATACAGTTCGTTCTTGAAGTAAAACTTGAAAGCCCTAGGACAGATCATGAAGTTGGACGCCCCCCACCCCCAACCCTACTTGAGCTTGAGCTTGTTTAGCTGTTTTATCCTTATTGCCTTCTATGTGCAGGTTCTCAATGGGCATCCTTACAACAGGAAGTGTGATGTTTATAGCTTTGGAATCTGTCTGTGGGAGACATACTGCTGCGACATGCCGTATCCTGACCTGAGCTTCTCAGAAGTCACTTCTGCTGTTGTTCGCCAGGTAAAAAACCTGCTTCTACCATGTTGCTTTTCGCGTCGCTGCTATCTTGTTTCTTAAGTATGAACCACTGAAAGAAAATATACAATCCTTGATGTGCAGAACTTGAGGCCTGAGATACCGCGCTGCTGTCCAAGCTCTTTGGCGAACGTGATTAAGCGCTGCTGGGACGCGAACCCCGACAAGCGGCCTGAGATGGCCGAGGTGGTGTCCATGCTGGAGGCGATCGACACGTCCAAGGGCGGAGGCATGATCCCAATCGATCAGCCGCAGGGATGCCTGTCCTGCTTCCGTCGGTACCGAGGCCCCTGACAGTTTGATGATCTGATCGCGTCACGGTTGTAGTACCCACCCGATGATTGATCGATCGCTAGATCTCAGTGTAATATAGTTACATCCGTTATGGCTAATGGAGAAGTTTTTCTCTGATGTAAATGCCTGCTTGTTCACGAATGAGCTGTTCAACGTTTCAACTTCATCCTTGAATGCTTGCTGAGAATCCTAATGCTTGGCCCGCCTACCATAAGATCGAGCTTAGAGTTTACTGTGAGCCTGACAGAGCTCCTCACAGGTTTTACACACTCATGGTCGTGAAGTTGTACTATTGCAGTATATATCTAATTCTATACAGCATGTTAATAAAGAACATGATCCGAGGGCATGCTTCAAACCAGGGGCGGAACCAGTATATGTACACCTATATAGTAGGTATATTAGATGTATATACTAATAACTGGCCTCAATACTACGTATTTCAACCTCCACTTGATTTCAGGCCATCTCACGCACTCACTCTCCCAATCACGAATTTTTTGTACGAATAATTTATTTTTATTCAAAATTAAAGAAACATACCTGCGGAATTTTTTTTTTACAAAAATAGGCTTCAGTCGCCCAATGGAGGGCGAGTGGAGCCAATCGCCCAATCGGGAGGCGACACGTGGGCATTATGGTAACGGTTGGGTGAATTATTACTGTCACCTAACGCCCGGGCGACAGAGGGGTTAAAAAGGGTCGCGCTCGGCCGTCGCCGCTCCAGCTGCCATTTCTTTCATTCGCTTGTTCGGCGCCAAGAGAGGAGAGGAGAAGAGGAGAGAAAGGAGGGGAGAAGAGGAGAGGAGAGGAAGGAGGAGAAGAAGAGGAGGGGAGAAGAGGAGAGGGAGAGGAGGAGAGGGAGGAAGGAGGAGTGGGAGCTATTCCATCTATTCAGATTCTCAGGTCCAGGTATTTTTCTTAGTATATTGTATTTGCAGTATATTTTTTATGAAATATTAGTGTTAGTAAAAATTGTAGATATAGATAATTTAGTACAGAAATTTTTGTACAATTTTTAGTATAGAAAATTTTTAGTATACATTTTTTAGTACGGAACATTTTTAGTATAGAAATTTTAGTACAATTTTTAGTATAGAAAATTTAGTTAACGTAGTTATAGGAAATTAGCAGGTGTAGAAACGGAGAGGAGACCAAGAAGCAACCGTAGGTGTAGATCTAGATAGAAATAGTTAAATATTTGTTATACTAAATTTATTAAACATGTAGTTTTACAAAATTAACAGCCGTAGAAGCGTGTAGTTATGTATAATTTAGGGAACATAGTTTTAGAAAATTAACATCAGTATGAAATCTGCATGCGTACAAAATTGTAGTTGTAGTAAATTCAGTCACCGTAATGTACAAATTAATCGTCCGGTGAAATTTATACCTACTAAAAAATCAGTAAATATTTATGGTAGAATTTAATTAATTCGTATGTTGGAAGTTCATAATACGAGGTTATTGTAGTGGGTTACTGTCAGACCCAGATTTTAAAATCCGGAATCTACTGTGTTTAACTGCACTATTCCCTGGATCAGTAGATAGTGCACACAGTTACAGTTCTGAATATCAAAGTACATATCATGCGGAAACGTAAATATAATAGCAAACTTACACATGGGCCGATGAGGCCGAAATCATTAAATTGCAGCAGCGGAAGAACGAAGCACACAGGTGGGACCTTCAGGACATGCCCACAGGCAGCCAACTGGAGGTTCGCGACCTAGCCCTTGACATCTTCATCTTCATCTTATCTGCCAGCTTGTCCACTCTTGTTGCTGAGGTGAGGTGATTTGACTCCTGATTCTGAATTTTGCCGCAAAAGCGAGCGTGAGCACTCCGACCCCGTGCTCAGCGAACCAATACACAGAATGCAAGTAGATAATATGCATGGCTTAACAAAGGAGAGGCTCGGGTTATTTTGTTTTGCAAAGAGTGCTTTTGAATACAATTATATAAAAATCCTTAAGACCTAGCATTTTGAACACAAGTATATGTTGTGATTACATGCAATATTAATAGTGATTCAGATTCCATCCACCGTTACATGGCATCTGCACCATATAGCAATTCTTCAGCGTTATAGCCGCTTAACTTACCACTGGGACGACACCCAGGACAATTCCAAACTAGGGCCTTACACTGCCCTTCCACTTTTCTCACCCATCATAAAGCATTTTGAAATAGAACTATATCTGGTTAAGTTCCCATGTTCGCCCTTGACCGTGGGCACGGCTATTCGAATAGTTTTGACTCTGCAGAGTTTGTACACTTTCACCACAAGAGACAATCAACTCGTTGCCCCACACGATTCCTTAGTCGTGTGGTTGAGCAGACCATCACAGTGACTTTTCAAAGTACCTCGCCCCTTTTATCATTTCACCCTATGGGTCGCTCCCACTTGCAGTGGGTCCCATACATTGTGCGGGATGTCCTCCTTCTGAACGTCTAGCAGCTGGCTCCCCACCCCTGCTAGCCCGCCACAGCAGAACTTCACCCTACCCGGTGTCCCATTCAAGCCGTCACACAGACTGCCGCTTGCACTATCCCACACCTCCTCCTGGAAGGATGACTTCTAGGGTCCGATAAATCTACTAAGCCAAGTCATACTTTACGAACTTGTGGTTGTACTGTTTTACCCGGGAGGTCATGACAAGATTCGGTCATTAGTGGTATCTGGGCGGTCTACCACTAACCACTTTGTGCTTCCACTGCACCACACTCTCACACCATCGAACCAATCCGCCCAGATATTAAAGCATGTTGGGGTTTTTGGAAACATACAATAATCATATCCAACATTTATCAGTCATTACCACCATGATTGTTCCAACCAAAATCCTTCTCATGATTAAAGTGAGGTTTGGGCGTTCTTGCGCCCATGATTACCTAACCAATGCTAAGCACGGCATATATAAATTACGGACTTACTTTTAAAAAGTTACCATTATAGTTTTGCTAAGGCGACAAGGTTCACATATTCAAGTATTCCAAAGGAGGTGTAATATTAGTCAAGCAAGCAATGGACATGTAACTAAAATCTTAAATTAACATGTATTTGCATATAAAATAATAGCATGCAATTTGATAATTTAAACCAAAGTAGTTTGCAGAAAATGTAGGTTCAACATGATCAAAGTATTGACTCGCCTTGGGCACAGTGGTCGGGATCCAGATTCTCTGGTGCTTCTAGGGCTTAACCTTCGATTCGCTCTCGATCACGCCTGATCCGTGGAATCTTCGAACTTCAGTTTCTAATTACGCGACAAACAACTGAATCCAAAAGAAAGCAAATAACTCAAAAGATCCAAATAACTCCAAGTAAATTCAACTTTTGTATTATTATGAGTTATTGGGTGATTTGGGTAATTTGAGGCAAGGCTGGCGGCAGAGAATGATGTCTTGACCTTTTATTAATAGTTTCTTTCATTATTTTTATATTTATCAAGGAAGT
Source organism: Dendrocalamus latiflorus (assembly GCA_017311315.1). Classification (NCBI taxonomy): domain Eukaryota; kingdom Viridiplantae; phylum Streptophyta; class Magnoliopsida; order Poales; family Poaceae; genus Dendrocalamus; species Dendrocalamus latiflorus. The sequence goes on from CM029664.1 coordinate 37,946,793, forward strand.
TCGATGAGTCGGTTATACCTATAGACTGGTGCAGGAGTTTAATGTATAAATTTTATCTTCAGGTAAGTATTCCTTGCAACTTAGGTAAAGGCAAACTGGACTGATGGATGAGATCTATACTTATTCTATAAATCTTCAGTAATCCCATTATCATGCTTTATGTATCTTCGTTTATCGTTAATTTAAGTTTAATTTAAATTAAGATCCATTGGTACGAATCCAAGCTTGCTTTATATACCATTGCACTTAATGTTTATTATGTACCATGTACCAAAGCTAGTGTCAAGACCTAATTAATTGCACTATTATTAGCTTGCTCCTACTTTAGGTGCTATTTAAGATTTTATGGTTGGCAGTATGCTAATGATAGGGTTTATATTTTCAATAGGGTCTAAGGTGTATAAAAGTTGCACTAGTATGATTGTTAATGGGTCGCATATCCACATTTCTCTAACTGCTTACTTCCATATACTTATAGATGCTTATACACATATACATATTTATATATTCGCTTAGTAAGGCTCTACATTTTAGTTGTTACTAGTTTTTATTATAAACGTATCTGTCTAATAAGGCTTGCTGTACAAAGTTGTATTTCAATATTTACTAACTAGCAAAACCTACGGCTAAAGTTTTATGTAATGGAGGCATGTCAAATACGGGCATAGATTTTAATTATAATTATTGGTAGTCTTTAAATTTGAACATTTAACCAAAATAGATTTCTTTTATTACTTCCCTTAATTCGCATTTTAGCCTTTTAATTCAATTATGCAAACCACAGTAAATAGCACTAAAATTCTAATGAGCTCTAAAATTCATGATTTCAGTTCCATTGGACAGATCTTGATTTTAGATGAATTTAGAAATTTGTCTCACTCAATTTGGAGTTAAAATGAAAAGTTATGTCCATTTAAATATTTCAGTTCAGTTAATTCCAAAAATTATTAATTTTCTGACAGTGGGACCCACATGTCATTTTCTTAATTTTTGTCTTTTTCTTTTATGATTTTCCTCTGTCTCTATGGCCAGTGGGGCCCATGTGTCAGCGGTGGCACTGAGGCGGGACCCAGAGGTCAGCTGGCCTGTGGCGGGCGGTCGCTGAGCAGCGGGGCCCAGCTGTCAGCGGAGAAAGTAAAAGAAATGCTCGACCGCGCGCGCGGAGCCGAGGCTCGAACACGCGACGCGGGAGCCGGGGGGGGGGAGAGACGCGCTGTGATAACCAAGTGAGCGGGGGAGGCTTTGCCTACCATATAAGGGGAATAAATCCCTTTGAGTCAGCTCGCTGAGGGGGCCGGGCAGAGGAGTCGGGGGGCGACGGCGCCGGCGGCGAGTGGTGGCCGGAAAGGGCTGGGGCTGCGTGATATGTAATCCTCGCGCGAGGTGGAGTCTCCTGGTGTAGGCGGTCGGGGTGGAGGAGCATGGTGGCGGGCCGGCGGCGTGCGACGGCGGAGGCCCGGGCGGGAGCTCCGGCGACGGCGGGCTACGGGCTTCGGGAGGTGCGGGGGAAGGCGGGGACAGCTTCGCCTTGTTCCCGTGAAGCTGCAGGAGCTTGGGTTGGCTTCGGGGACGGCTGGAATCGGCGGGGAGGGCGGCGCCGGAGTTGGGGAAGAAGGAATGGCCGGCGGGGAATTAAGGGGCTCTCGGCTCAATTTCTCGCAGAGGGGGAAAGAGGGGAGTAGAGCGGCGCGTTTGCGACTTCCGGGATGGGCTTTTATAGCCGGAAGGGGGAGGCACGTGGCGGGGCAGCGCCGGCCTCTGCCCTGCTCATTCCGGCGGGGGAGATGAACCAAATCCCGCTGAGATTTTGTAGGGGAGAGGTGGCGGGAGAGGTGAGTCCCCCCTCCTGTAGCTGGTTTTTAAATTGCCCGCGAGGTGAGAGAGGGAGCGCAGAGGATTTGCTGCGGCGGAGGAGCAACGCGAGCGAGAGGGGCAATGCTGGCGCGTGGAGAAGAAGAAGAGGAAGGAGAAGAAGACGCGGGCGGGGCCACCAGCCAGAGAAAGGGGCGCGGGGGCGAGGCGGGCCACCGGTCGGGGAAAGAGCGACTGGCGCGTGGGGGCGTGTGGCAGCGAGACGCGAGGCGCGGGGGAAGCCGGTCCACCGGCCAGCGGAAGCGAGCGCGAGGGAGCGCGGGCTGCGGGCGCGTGCGCTGGCGCGCTGGGCCGCGCGTGCGGAGAGAGAGAGGTTGGGCCGGGGTGACGGCCGGCCCGGCTTTCCTTTTTCTTTTTCTTTTCTCAATTCTTTTATTTCCATTTTCTGCATTTTTATTTACATATATCCATATATACTTATACATATAACTTTATTTGCTCTCTTAATTTCTGTAGAGACCACTTTCTTGTTATGCATATTTGTATGCCAAAATATACATATACACCTATATTTATATTTGTTAATATTTTTATTTTGTATACTCCTTTACTATTTATTCCATTATTTTTAGAGGTGAGATTTCATGGCTAAACTAAATATTCTCCCTTACCTTTATGAATCATCTTTTCAGATTCTTTATTTGATGCTCATGTTTTATTATTTTATGTGTGGATTTCTTACCTCTTTTTACTTTTGAAATTCCTTTAAATTTACAAAAAGCCAATAAACTCCAAATCCAAATGTAAAGAAAATAAAATAATCCAAAAGCTCCACAATTTATTATTTATATTTTTTTCAGGATGTTACAGTTACGACATGCGAACGATCAGCGAAATGTTAATTGCAGTATGTCGGTACTTTGGTATTGTGCGATGCTATTTGACATGTTGCAAAATTGAAACATATATGTAGGCCAACATCAGCAATGGCAATAGCCACTACATTGAGAGTGCATTACGATGCTGGAACCGTTCGTGAAGGTCCGAATGGTGTGGATTTGAGCGGTTTTCCGTAAGTCACTCTAGTACATCCGAATGGCGAGAATGCTCAGATCTCAGATGTGATGCATTGGCTGACCTGGAGTTTTTCATTGGACCCCAAGATGTGCAGCGTCGTCGTGCATGGGTTTTGGAGCCGGTCTCCCACAGACATCAGATGGGAGTTGAAAACATTGCTGCGCATTGCTGCATGGAAAGGCTTTGTGCAAGGGTGCAGCTTTGCACAGTGACACGATAAAAGGGAGTAGCTTTACGCAGTGACATGACAAAAGAGGGCAGCTTTGCACAAAGACATGACAAAAGAGAGCAGCTTTGTACAGAGACATGACAAAACAGGCCAGCTTTGCACAGTCACATGGCATGACGATGCAGCTTTTCGCAGTGACATGACAGCATGGCCTACCTTTACTCAGTGACAGGACCACCCGCACCAGCTTTACATGTACGAGTAGAGGAAAAACGGACCCTATAAATTGGGTGCGTTCCATTTCGCAGGGAACACTACACGACCAAACCCCACACTACACCGCGATTCCTTCACCGCACCGGAATGGACAAAAGGCAGAAGAAGTAAAGTGACAAGATGGTGAAGCAATGGAAGGAGACCCGCGACCTAGCACGGTCAGCTGTCGCCCGCGATGAGAAAATAAGGGCTATTGCGGCCCGAGAAGAATAAGCCCAGCGTGCTACGAGGTCAGCTCCCCGCAATGAGGGGCCCCTAGCAACAACCCCATCCCGAACGTTCCCACCGAGCGTTCGCCGCAACTCCCACTCGAGGGGGAGACACCCCCTTTGTTGGTGCGAGGACACGTGCAAGTTCTTCAAATCTAAGCACCACATCAGCCTAGGTATGCGTTACTGGGTTGCACAAACTATTTCAGTGACTACCCCGACCGTCGTCTAGACACCGCAACCTATCGGCAGCCGATAAGGACCAGATGCACCATTTTTCCCTACCTTTTCTCCTTCACATCACGCACTAACAATCTCTCCCATGTATTTACAGTCCCCGGAACCCCTATGTGCCTACCGCAAATGGATCGATCTTGAGATCCATCCTGAGGACCAATGGGCCCTTGACTTTGAGGAGTGAAAATGTCACAAGGTCATCAGAGATGCGGGAAGAGGAGCGCCGCAAGAACAAACAAACCCTGCGTATACAATGCGAGACGAAAGCTCATCTCGAAGCGTGCACATGTAGGGAGCGGGTGGCTCGCGAGAGGGAGCGCGAGAGAAAGAGGAAATGGCGACGAAGGTAAAAGAGACCGCCGAGAAGTTCAACGCCGAGCAAGCAAGGAAGGGAAAATGGCACCGGTCCACATAGTAGGTCGTACAAGTAGTTGGATGGGTTAGTCATACATGATGCTATATGTTATGCATGTAATCAAAAAGTACGCGGCATGTTACTCCCAACTGTATTATGAAGTTTATTTAAATCCAAACAAGCCTATTATCTCATCTTTTTGCATTCAATGATTCACATAGCAAGTCATCTAACAATATTAACATACCGGTTTTCTCCGTACACGAATTCTCAATAACATCAAAATATCACTTACCATCGTACGTACCGATCGTTCTACAATTAATCGTTCCTAAAAAAAATCAAAATTTTTTACGCACCTACAATATACAATGAACATAAACTTTTATTACAACTCCAACAGATTTTTTTTCCCAGTTAAAAGCTACAAAATTTAAAAAATTCACGGGGGCTGAGTGCAGTTGCACAATTCGTGTTCTCATCACTTTTGGCAGCTTATGGTGGACGGGAGATTCACCACATGGATGTGAAAATGGCTTTCTTGAATGGAGACATTGAGGAGGAAGTATATGTAGCTCAACCACCAGGTTTTCAGATCAAAGCACAAACTGAAAAGGTGTTGAAGCTAAACAAGGCCTTGTACACGCTCAAACAAGTTCCACGAGCTTGGAATATGAAGCTTGACAAAAGTCTAATATCACTCGGTTTCAAGCGGAGTAAGTCTGAACATGCCGTGTACACAAGAGGGATGTGAATACAAAGTTGATTGTGGATGTCTATGTGGATGACTTAATAATCACTGGCTCAAATCCAAGGGAGATTATGAAGTTTAAAGAAGAGATGATGAAGCTATTTAAAATGACAGACTTAGGGCTCCTAAGTTACTATCTTGGCATTGAGGTAAAACAAACTGAAAACGACATCACACTTTGTCAGTCCGCCTATGCTCAGAAGATACTTGAGAAGTGTGGCATGGGAGACTGCAATCCGTGTCAAGTTCCAATGGAAAACCATTTGAAGCTAAGCAATCAGGCCCAGGATCTCTAGTTGATACCACACAATACAGAAGTATTGTTGGGAGTCTATGGTACCTAGTGCATACCCGTCCAGACATTGCTTTTGCAGTCGGGTATGTGAGTCGTTTCATGGAGAAGCCAACACAAGAACACTTGATGGCTGTGAAACATATTCTAAGGTATATAAAAGGTACTCTGTGTTTTGGTATCCAGTACAAGAGAGGAGGCAAAGAGAAATTGCAGCTGACCGACTACAGTGACAGTGACATGGCAGGAGACATTAATGATCGGAAAAAGCACAACAGGGGTGATGTTTGTGTTGGGAGGAAGTCCGGTTAGTTGGCAATCTCAGAAGCAAAGAGTGATGGCATTGTCATCCTTCGAAGCAGAGTACATAGCTTGCCAGGGAGTCTGGCTTGCTTGCCTCTTAAGTGAATTGTCGGAAGAAGAAGCTATGAAGGTCATACTCAAGGTGGACAACAAATCGGCTATTTCGCTGAGCAAAAATCTGGTTCTTCATGATAGAAGTAAATATATAGACACCAGATATCACTTTATCAGAGACTATGTTAAAGAAGGGAGAATCGCCATTGAATACACCAATACATATGAGCAGAAGGCTGACATACTTATAAAGCCGCTCGGGTGGATAAAGTTCTTGGAGATGAGGAGGAAAATCGGCATGATTAAAGTCGAAAAACAAGATTAGGGAGAGAATATTGTAAATAATCTTGTTTAGAAGTCGTATACAAGTTTTGGTCGTGATCGAAGTCAATCTGTAATCACAATCGAAAGTCGAAGTCGAGTTGTAATTGAAGTCGAAATCGGGTTGTAATCGTAGTCGTAACCCGAGCTGGAGTCATAGAGCCGGGTATAAAAGGGGAGAAGTCATGTAGTCAGATTGCTGCAAGAAGTAAAAGAAGAGAAAAGGAAAAACTTTAGTATCGACTTCATTGTGGGATCTCACAGACGTGGCCGAAATCAGCTTACGACCACGACAAACGTGGTCGGAAGAGGTTTCGACCACGGCAAAACATCAGCAGATGTGGCCGGAAGGCGTTTGACCACGGCAAACCTGAAGAAGACGTGGTCGAAGATTGATACGACCACGACAAAGAAAGTTTAGACATGGTCAGAAGGCGTTCGACCACGGTAAAGAAAGTCTGGACATGGTCGGAAGGAGTTACAACCATGTTGAGAAGAATTGAACGTGGTCGGAAGAGGCTTCGACCACGATGTGAAGTTGAACATGGTCGGAAGGCGTCGACCATGTTGTGAAGCTGAACGTAGTCGGAAGGGGGCTTCGACCACGTTGTGAAGACGCTGAACGTGGTCGGGAGAGGCTTCGACCACGCTGTGAAGCTCTGAACGTGGTCGGAAAGCACTCTGACCACGTTGTGAGGAAGTGAACGTGGTCGAAAGAGTATTTCGACCATGGTGAACAGTGATCGGCAAAATCACTGCGTGGTCGTAGGGAGCCGCGACTACGGAAATTCAAGCGAGGTCGAAGGAAGGGCAGTGCAACGGCAGAGAAGCGTGGTTGAAAACTTCAGCAGAAGTTTACGACTACAAAATCGAAGCGATCGGAGAGGCTACAACGCGGTCGAAACTTCAGCGGGAGGTGATCGTAGCCTCCCGTAACCGGTCGTAAGCGGTCAGAAAGGTCCTGGAGCAGTCGTAAAGATTGCAACACTCTCAGTCTCAAGATCGGCACTACCTAGTGTGTGCTCAAGGTCAAATAATATCCTGGTCATTTCTCTCTGTCATACTCGTTTCGTAACCTCTTTAATCACTTTACTAGAATACACGCTTTCTGTAAAACATAAGGGAGTAATAAGCTGCTTCTGTTTAGGTTTTAAGTGGTAACAAAAACAGGAACATGGTTACGTAGAATATGTTCAATTACATATCAACTACTGGAAAAGGTAAGGTTGAACCGTATTGAATTCAGTATCCAAAATATTTGACTACTCATGTACAGGAGCTGAAAGACATAACCTTAAGCGTAGAAATGTAGATGAATAATTTCGATTTCACAATATGACTTGATACAAATTGTTAGCAATCACTAAGTCAGCAAGTGAGAACACATAGTAATAAATTACTTCTCCATTTTCACTTCATAGCAAACCGGGCATAATCTCAAGATCTCGACTAAGTTCTACAATCACGGGCAAAGTTACAAGAGTTACTGATCACTAACTAAAAATTGTCACCAGCAAAATGTCGCAAAAAAAAAGATTGAGAGAAAGGACTAATAACACGTCACTCACAAGTTGCAACTTGCTAAAAAGATCCTACTTGGGTTAAGTGTGAAATGTTACGAAAAACATTCTTGTTCCTTTCTATGACAACATGAGCCATATCCATCCTACCTGAACCACCATCTCATGCCAGCATTTATCGGGTCATGAAGAAAAGGGGCGTAACGGTGGATATAGGGGTTCACTGTCCAGCCAATTTTAAGCCAGATAGCTCTGTGATAACCAGCAGTGAAAGGAGAGTGATACATGAGCTTCAGCAACTGCAATACCGGGTAAAGAGAGTGAGGTAGGAATTTGCTGAGACATCCATCATATTTTGCTAATACAGTAAAAAGTTCGTCTACAATAGTACAATCTGACTTGCAAGGAAAGCACCATGCGAATTCCTCTTTTGCCTTCAAACAAACAAGTATTGTTTCTTGGGCTGAAAATAAGGCCTATTGCTACTTCTATGAAATATTCCAGGATGTAGCTGATGCTACCAGTTTAGCCATGCAGAAACAACGATTATTTAGACCAAAAGACATCGTCCTCTGTCAAGTTTTATTAGGAAGGAGTCTTGCAGCCTGTCACTGGGGTTGCCACTTGCCAGCTTTACAATCCAGGGAACCAAAAGCAACAAAGTGCTATTGTCGAACAAACAACAGTACTGACCACAGCACCAACCCGACAACAGAGCTTAACAGAATAGCAGAAGCAACAGTTGTTGCCTAGATCCTTTTCTAAACGCAAATGGCGCAAACCGCCAAAATTTTAGCCATATTCACATTATGCAAGTCTGTACAAGATTACAAGTACACTAAAGAATTAAGTGTTATATGATACTTTTTCCATTTGTTGTAGAATTCAATGAACACTTTGTTATAGGGGAAAAAATTTCCTGCAACTAAAATATCATTGTATTAAAGATCTAAAGCTATATGTCAATTAGGGCCAGTGATGCAGAGAATTGAACACTCCTAATGTGATGACACACTTCACAGATCAGTATAAGGGGTTTGCTTCATTACACCTCTTTTAGAAAAGTTTACGAATCTTAAAGCAAAATAGTTAATCTTAAGAGATAGCAAATCTATACCAACCTATAAAAAAATAAGTCAAATTGAGTATTACATATGGATATAGACTTGAATATTAGGCGGGGACAAATCTTTGATTTGATTTATTTCTTATGTTATGCAGATTTGCCCTCACCTAATATTAACTACTTTACTTTGAGATTCGTAAAGTTTTTTAAAAGAGGTGTACAGAAGCAAACCTCAGTATAATCTGTGAAAAAGTTAACACTGCAGTTAACAGAAAACTAGAAGTAGATCATTCGGCGAAACGAATCAATGTTTAAGTGGAAACTAACCTGCCAGTACATGAATGTTTGCATAGCATTGCATTGTCGCCTACACAAGTAAAAAAAGAAGAATTTAAAGTTAAGTAGCTAATGGGAGAGGGAAATGAAAAATGAAAAAGGCTAGGGTCTACTAACGAGAACAGGGATAAGATCAAAAGAAAGCCCAACAAAATCTCTGCATTTGATCTCAGAAAGTTGACTGCAGTTGTGTTTGTCTCAACCCATGTGCAAGGTTGCTCCAGGTATGTCCTACAAATTAACGACACACTCAATCGTTATAATCCATTTACAAGCATTTCAATAGGTCAAACATTGCAAGCCTGTTACTTGTTAGCAGCATTCAGTTCACAAGAAATGATTGTTTTGTGCCTTATCAGCTTTTTACCATGCAAATTTCCTACACAAAGCATTTATGTTTTGTGTTTTACAGCTGATGGACTCAGGCATATTTAACTATTGTGTTTGCCATTGCATAAAAAGGCTACAGAGACCCAACGAGACTGCGCCATTCACTAGTATTATGATGGCTCTACAGGTCTTGCAAGCCCAGAGAGATGAAAGTAACTAATGTCATGTAATCAAAAAATGAAGTCAAGACAACAACTTAAACAATGAAAAGGCAGATCATGCCTAAACTATTGTTTCTTTATCGTAAAGCTGTCAATGATAGCATGCATTGTGTGTGCATAGCAGACAAAACATTTTGTGCCTAGAAATCTGTCAGGTCCACTTACCTATACAGAGACGAATTACTAAAATGGCGCCGTAGAAATCTGGCCACATGTTCAAGTGCCCAACAAATTACCGGCACCAAAACAACTGCCAGAAAAGATTATCTAATTATGTATAAGGAACAGATATGTTCAGGTTGTAATATGACAAATTTGATATCAAAGTAAACAACTCATAAGCTTACGCTTCAAGTGCAGTTTAGACGTAACAAACATAAGGCAGTACATGAATGGTATAAAATCCTTCGATGAAGTTACAAGGTGACACCATGCCTGAACAGCCTGCATGTTTCCTGCTCTGGGAAGCTGATAGGAAGGGAAAATGGTAAATAAGTAGTGCAAGGTATCTAAGTTGGGAAGAATAAAATAATAATTGGAATATTCAATTTCATGTTACTGACCCCATAAAAAGCAAATAAAGCATAACATGTGGTACAGGTTGTGCCAAGAAGTGACAAACGATATCCCTTGTATTGCAGTTGTCGTGGTGCCATTGGAAGGATGCCAATCAACGCAACAATAAGAACCTGTCAGAAAAAAGAAGAAAAATGGTGTATGATAAAGATAATGTGACTATTTATTAGCTAGATTGCTTTGGACATGTCAACACAAAACTGTGTCATTGATCATCATTAATACATGGAAGCTAAAAACAAAGCCTAAAAGACATATTAAAGTAGGTACTATCACAAGTTGGGGCACTGATACTGATAAAATCTATTGATAATTTGATGCATCCCCCAGAAACATATATGCTAAAATACACAAAGAATGCATGCTATGCAAAAGTATAGTAGATCCAGTCACTAAGTCGGTTGTTTAAGCAAGATAGGCACTAACATCTTGTTCATATGAAAATTAAAGACCAATCTTCAGGTACTTCAACTCCAATAAATAAATAAAATGGCTGAGCACTGAGTTCATCTGGTATAGTGTATGCTATTACTGTAATAATATGATTAATGAATCCAGCCAATCCATTCACTTGTGAAGAATTCTGAAACTGAACTTCTATTAGGCAAAAGACGGCTCTAGATGAATGTATTCTCAATAGAATGCTAGCTTGCAGGCCTGGCTAAAATAAAATATCCTTGGACTAGCAGTTGGTCTGATTGATGTCTCACATGTTGTTTTACACTCCCTTCAACTAAGACTAAACATAATTATCTGGTGAAATTTCCAACTGAGATGGATCTGCTACTTCAAGAGATGCGTCAATTGAGACATCGAGATCTTCAGCAATGGATTGATTTCAATATATATAAATTTACATGTTATACAATAATTGCTGACAAAATATAATTGTCTCGTTTAAGCCATTTACCCAAGCACTAACGGAAAAATGTAACGACCGCTGATCCAACTGTAATGCAAGTCTGCTTCTTGCCAGTCCAGCAGAATTAGTCCCTGCAAAATCCAAGAAGATCAAATTGGCAGACAAGAAAGGCTACAGATAATTAGGTTTGTAGTACAGAGAGATCGTACAACACAACAATATGCTTCTTATCACCTGAATCAGGAGGTCTTGCATTATCGCTAGCTGATGTAGATGCTCTCCCTGACAATGCTGAGGGCTGGGAAGAGCTGGTTGAGGACATTCCTTCAACAGCAAAATCAGGATCCTATAACCAGAGTCAGCAACAAACAAACCTAAGCTCTTATAGAACCATGTTTTGTGTATTCAAATACATGTAGATCCCCAGAAGGAGATCGAAAATTTCTATTAAATCATTCCATATCAACTTTGACATCAATAGCATGATTAAAGGAAGGTAGTTTGTGTAAAAATAATGACAGAATTAAATGACTTGATTAGAACAACAGAAAAATGGTACAGTACTGTTCATCTTACAGAATTTTCTTAAATAAAAAGGTTGATACGTTGATTACACAATGTACATAGTCCTAAAACAAATTAAACAGCAAATCTATGACTCTTTTAACTAGTATAAAACTTCAATTATTTGGCCCTGCTCGGTGCACAAGGTTTCATATTTCAATATTCACTCTATTCCTTCCTATTTGCATTTTTCACAATCGTATATAGGGAGTGTTCTATCTTGCATAATGCAAGGAATGAGACTCATAACCTAGCACGCTGACAGAAGTCACAAAGTCAAATGGGCACTAGCAGAGCAGTATCAGATATCCTGCTCTGTTGCTGAAATGCTTGCTTTCCCAAAACGATCACTGACAACATCATCGAAAGGATTACACACAGAATAATGCCATCTTTCAGATCACCACAAAATGAACAAATGGCTTCAACGATGTGTAGCAAGGATGTACAGTCACCTCTGACTTTCTATCCATAGCTAATTAAATAGCTGTATAGGAACTGAGTACTAAACCTTGTAAATAAAACCAAACAACCTTTTATGAATCTCAACGGATGGAATCTAAATTCTAAGACATTCACAAATGGCAGTTTTAGGTTGTGCTAAGTTTGGTGATAGCTTATGACATTTTTCACTATAGTTGGTTTATTTTTTATTGTAATTGATTGATGGTGACTTATTTTGCGTAATTAAATTTAAAAATAAAAAACAGGTTAGCCCTATCGCGGATAATATGAAGGAATACAAGAAAAAAAAGACAAAAAAAGTCTAAAAAAATAAAAAAAATCAGGAAAAACGAAATAAAGGAACAGTGAATCGCGGAGTTAGCTCTGACACACATTCCCAGGGAGGAAATGACGCAGAGAATTACTTCAGCGAAAGAATATAGAGAGAGGAGAGCCTTATTCCCGCCCTTCCTTTCCTCAAGATGCCTAATTCAGTAGTAGAATAGGATCTTTGCGCCATTGCATCGCCTGCTTCGTCACAAGCTCGAAAACGACCAAAGAGGAAGACACAGGCGCAAAAAAAATGAGAATCTTGAGCCTCCCCAACCAATCCCATCAGAAATTAGGCAAGTCTTAGTCTTACAACACTCGATCCTACACTGTCGCCTAAGATCCCTCTCGGGCATCATCATCTTCATCTTTCTTGACACAAAACTGCAACTTCATTTACCGCCGAACAATTTGGGCTCATGGGGCAGGAGCGCCAGCAAGAGAGGCAGTTGTGCGCAATGCGGGGAGGAGACAAATCGGATTTGGGGATTAACAAAGTCAAACGATGCAGCACAGAACGGAACGGAGAATGGAGACAAGGAGCAGCAAAACCTAACCTGCGTGTAAAATAATTCTTGGCTTGTCCTGTCGGAACGGAGCCAATCCCGGATTCCAATACAGCCCAGGCAACAAGAGAGAGAGAGAGAGAGAGAGAGAGAGAGAGAGAGAAGAGAGGGAGAGCTCTCCTCGAATCTAAACTTGGCAAACTCCGAAGCAAAGGCGCAGGGCAGCACAGAGACAGAGGAAGAAGACTGACTCCCTGTCTCCCTCTCCTTCCACTCTTTCGCAACGCTGATTTCTTCTTCTTCTTCTTTGCAATGCAGGCCATTTACTATTCGTCATGACGCCCACTAGCCCACGCGGCACGGAAGCAACCGCTGCGCCGCGAGGGCCCCGTGATTATGGATAGTTCAGGGGTGAGACCGCAAAACGCACGGGCTCCAGGATTCCCCTTTCTTTATTTTTCTGTGAACGAGAGAAAACGAAGGGAAAGGGAATTCGAGTGGAAAGGAGCGAAAGCAACCGCACCAGATCTCGAAAATTCCCGCACGAACGCGGCTGGCAATGCGACGCCCACCACCGGCGCAGATCAGATGCGCACTCCCGATTCGAAACGCGGCGTCTGAATTGGAATGCAAGCTTCGTGCTAGTTGGAGCAGCAGGAGATTCGGTGGGAGAGGAGAGCGCGTACGACGAAGCGGCGGAAGAACTTGTGCTGGAGGTGGGCGCGGATGTGGGGGTGGGAGGCGAGGTGGGGCGGCACGGCGGAGCTGGCGCGGTACTCCGCCCACCGCGGGTCGCGCTCGTAGTCGTACGCCGCGGCCGCCGACGACCACGACGGTGAGGGCGCCTCGCCCATTTTGCTCCCGGCCCGGGGGCTGCGGCCTGCGGCAATTCGTTGTGTGCGCCACTCCACTCGGGTCGGGTGCGCAGCTGCTAGCCGCTCAACTCGAGGTGTCCCTCGCAGTGTTCTGGCCAGCTCGTGGGTTGATTTGTTTGTCCTTTTGACCAGTTCTGTGGTTGTACTGTCGTACATCCTATACTGTGCTTGGAAGCATACATGCTACAAGTATTTTTTTTTAAGAAATATGCCCCTATAACGTTTTAAATTTTACTTCAAAATCCATTCGGCACCATAAACTATAAAATCAAATATTTGGGGCCTGTTTGGTTGGTGCCTAACCTTGCCATGCCTAAGCTTAGGCAATATGTGGCTGCCACAGAAAGTGTGGCTAACAAAATCGAAGCCACACTTATGGCAAAGTTTGGCAAGAAACTGAGTCTATGACGTGTGGGGCCGGGTGCTAAGAAAGTGTGACATACCACAGTTACGTCAGTGAACCAAACAGCTACCTAAAAACTGTGGCACGCCTAACTTGTGGCTAGGCAACTTCTGGTCATGAACCAAACAGGCCCTTGATCTCCGAATATTGCAATCCAATTTAAATAACATCTTGACCTGATTTCGCGTGGTGATATTACCCGTATGGCACGATAAGTGAGCGATTTTGCTATGTAATATGGCACGCTGGTTAAATTGGGTCGGTGACATATAGGGCCCATAATGCTTCTTCTCATCGTGCTCCCAGCTGTGCTTCCATGGCCACCACTCCTTATAGTTCCCTCGCTCCCTGTTTCGATTAGGGGGAGAATGCTCTGTGGGCTTTACCTATCATTCACCTAAACTTAACTAGTATGTCATTCTACATGTTAAAATCACCTATTTATCACGCCATGTGGACAATACTACTATCCGAAACCAGATCAGAGTGTTATTTGAATTGGATTGCAAAGTTTGGATAGTCAAATATTCGATTTCATAGTTCAGGATGCTGGACAAACTTTCGAATAAATATTAAAATGCTATACTGTCTTTTTCCTTTTTTTTTCCGAGAACAGGTAAAAGGCTTTGCACGCCATCGCACTAAGCGGGAGACGAAACAAGAGTTCTGAATAGCAATGCTAAAAACTCCAGGCCACGCTGTAGTTTAGCAGAAAAGAGCGAGACAGAAACAGAAAAGAAAAATGTGCTATTTGTGTAATTTACTATTTGGAAGAGTATGAAATCACCTACCAAGAAAGAACAGAATCTTAAAAGTCACCACCAACTCTAAACTACTGAAAGTCTGAAACTACTTTGTCGGATTGAAGCAAGCTCCCATGCACGCGAGGACAACCGCATCATCTCGCATGCTTTGCAAAGAGACTGGAGAGCTGCGAAGCACAAGCATACACTGCTGCCTCTCCCGTCGAAAAACTCGGGCGTTCGTTCGTCTCTTTCCAGTTTCCACAGGCACCAAACAGTTGGGATTACCAGGGAATCGTAGCCACGTCTGCAGGCTTTGGCTATTTGCTTTCTTGCCTCTATCCACCAGTCCTCCCTCTCGCTTTTTCCGCTCTCTACATGTAAACTCCGTGTAACCATATATAAAAATTCTAAAAGATTAATAAAAATTACCATATGTAGAAAAAGTGGCATTCCATAACCATGTAAAATTTTAAATTCAAACTCAATCGTATTTGAAAGATATAAAATTGACAAGCAATGGAATAAATAGTGATGAGCATTGAAATCACTATTCATACAATGAGAGACCATGTGGAGGTCATCCCGTGTGAATGATGAGTAATTGACATCGGTTTAGGTGAGTCGAGTTTGGTTTGGGTGGTTCGGACCTTGACGTTGCGTGGTGCAATCGGGCTCGGTCGGACTTGGTCAAACTTGGTCGTATGGATTAGGATGCATATTCTGCGATTCGACAGGTTTGGACTTCATCTTGGTAAGTATGATATTATTTATGCTTTCATGTATCGAGCAGTGCTATTTGACGTGTTTCTTGTCTGTGTGGCTGCAGGACGTTGAGGCGGAGCCGTGGTGAGACACGAGGTGACCGGACTAGACACGGGCGGTGTCGAGGTCAGAACGGTAGGGATGTGTCGAAGACGGTGGAGACTCGAGGTGGTTGCGAGGCTTGGACGACAAGGAGCGCGGAAGCTTCCCGGAAGGTGCAGGAGGGGCGAAACGGGAATTTCGCAAGGCTGCACAAGCGGGAGCGGGCTCCGTTGGATTTAGCCGGCGTAACGGGTTGGAGACCCGTTAGCAAGGGGCTATAAAATAGGATTGGAGGGGCTGCATGCCTCCACATGGCTTTGGGAGAGAGTTAGGGTTTCCATTGAGTCAAAAGAGGCTTTGGGAGGTTGGTTTCTCCTTTGCTCTTTAGTGGGTGAGAGTTGGTGTTGAATGCAGAGCATGTCCCCTTCGTAGCTGTCTTCCTCTGTTGTGTTCCTGAGTGGGTTCTTGATTGTGAGAGAGGAGGAGAGGTGTTGAGCCATCATGTAATCAAACATCTTGTTCTAATGTCCATGTGTATGGAGACGTAGCTCTCTGTAATCCTTGTAATTTCAAATGAGAAATCTGAAGTTTGCTTCTGCTCTTGCCAGTTTCCTTCGATGCTCTCTGTAGTGATTTTGTGAGTTTTTCGATTTTTGAGTTGTTTCTTGCTGGGAATGCCCAAAATGGGTTGCTCTGTGATGGGATGATGCCTCAAGATTATTTGATCGAGTTTCCCCAGAACAAACTTCGAGTAATCTCAGAGTCTCCATTTTGAGCCTTCTCTGTTCATCTTTTACACCTCTAGGGTTTTGGTCCAGATCTTGATTCCCTTGAGGAAACGACTTGATTTTTGGTCTAAGAAGTCCTTTGGTTATTGCCTTCATGTCTGCAAAATTTCATTTGCCAAGGATTTGAGTTCATAGAGAAATTGGATTTTGTTGTTGGCTCTACAGGTTCTTCAGTTCTTTCTAGGGTTTGGTGAAATCTCTTGATTTCCTTCACAAGATTGCCTGAAAATTGGTCTGGAGGATCCTATAGCTATTGCTAATATATTCCCAAAGTTTCATGGCCTAGAAATCAGTGGTTGAATGGGAATTTGTTTTTGTTGAAAGTCTTCTGTAGCTTTTCAGTCCTAGGGCAAAATCTGAAATTTCTCCTCTTGAGTTGGATTTGGTTGATTCCCTAGATTCTCCTGGCTATTCTAGTTATTTTCTTATCCTTCTTGATCTTCATGATTTCCCAGTAAGTTTATGATCTCTCATACAATCTCTCTTTCATAGCTCTCAATAGTCATTTAACAGAGGTTGTTTGCGAGTGTTCATTCTTGCATGATTCAGTTTTTCCTCCCTATTTTAGTGAGTCTCCAGTGAGTTGTTGATTGGCCTTTCATAGCACCAGTTGCTATTGGAAGTAAGTTTTCAAGTGGTACTTTTAAGGGGACGTGATTCAGAAGGATCGACATTCACCCCCCCCTCTGTCGCCATTTCGGTCCAACATACTAAATTTGTCTTTTTCATATATTTCAAATATGATTGAGTTTGGCCATAAAATTTTACAAGATTATAGAATATTCACCTATACTACTGGTAGTAAAGTGGCATTTAAATGCCATCACAAAGATGGAAATTGTGTTATTTCATGTAAAAGACCTCACAGTTAAGGCATTTGTACAATTACACCCTTGCTTCACAACTATATTAATTATTGAAAGATCGAATATGGCAATAGAGTGGGGGGTAAATGGTGCTTTCTTTTTTTCTCCCAAGTATCCAACACTTCCTCACTCCAATAGCTACAAATCTATCAAAATTAGGATGAGAAACCACCACCAAACAAGCAAGAGAAGCTGCTGAAATTTTTGAAGAAGAATCAGCAAAATCAGAAGTACCATTGTTTGCACTGCGGTACTTTCGATTTCTCGAAGTACCTTTGTTTGCACTGTGGTACTTCCTTTTGTCCGTGAACGGTAATTTCAGCCCAAGTTCAAAACCAAGAATCAATGGAACTTTTGATCCGTAAATCCAAATGATATAAAATTTTGCAGAGATCTTCTCTATGGTATTGTGAACCTGTTCCAACAAACGGTCATAAAACTTATGGCCAAAGTTGAGACCTTTTTCAGTTTGCTAGAAGGTTGTAGCAAAACCAAGTCAAAACTAAAATAGGTAAATACAAATTGCTCGTGGTATGAAGATGGCTAAGAAGGGTCTAGATGTATTCCTATATATCACAACAAATTAGTTCACCACAGAAACTAAGCTAAAAACACTCGGATCAAAAGATGGACGAAAGATGCCAAAGTTACGCAAAATTGGATTTTCTCGTGAATCTTGCTATCAAAATGCCTAGATGGGTGGAGATATATTTTCAAGGATTATCTCCATCTCTTACACGTTCTTAGCATAGCAAAATCATAATAAGGAAAGAAGAGAGATCAAAACCAACCAAAAGTTAAGCATATCAAGCAAAAACAAGAGAGACTCAAGAGTTACAAAAAAATAAATATATTGCTTATTTGAGAAGGTAGAATTTACAGCTACTCCACCTTAGAGGACAAAGAGCACCCAAGATACTCACTCTCAAACTCTAATCCTAAACCTAGAGAAGAGAGTACAAGAGATGGGTTGGATGGTTAACCTTACATATCTCCATCCCAACCCCATTTTATATGTGGGCAACCGGCCACCCATTTTTCTTAGTGGATCCTATCCACTATTAAAATAGAAAAAACCTGTTAACCCCACACACACGGGTTTTACTCATACAAGATTACTTATGTACGCTTTTCAAAGCGCATAAGTTCATATCCGCTAAATCGTTAGCCTTGATCCGCCTTGATAAAACTAGCTCCACCTTGATCTAAACCTCTCTCCAACGCATCGTCCAAGCGCTATGGTTTTGATCCAAAATGATTTTCGATATTTTGGTCAAACTACCAAAATACGCTTTTTTGACCCGGTCATCACCAACCACTACAAGCAATCATTATGCTTACCACGTGTAGGTGCACAACTAGCTTGCCACATGTCGCCAAGTCTCTCCCATCTCGGTTCCACAGAACCATGGCTTATTTGGCCCGTGCAAGCCACATAGCACCATCTCGCCGTTCGAACTCGCCTTCAACATTTCCCGCCTTTCTCGTGCTATGCTTGAGCTCATCGTCTCACCCAGCATCCTCCATCATTCTGGGCCTTAACTCCTCCGTGAGCCTAGCCCCGATCATCACCGTTGATCACAGTTGACTCCAAAGAGACCCTGCATATTCAAAGATAAAGAAATCGTTTTTGGGTACAAGTTCTTCATAACTTGACCTACATTAGTCAAAACATGCATCATGTAATCTTAATCCAATGACCCAAGTCATCCCAACTCAATCCATGACCCTAATCCTAAAACCCTATTTTTCTGGAAAGATCGGTGGTACCGCACTTAACATGCTGATACTACCGCTCCCCAAAGTGGTACTTCCGCACCTAGCAAACCCGAACTAGACCTCTCTGAAAAAACGTATCGCAACTTAGAGCAAAACTACCGTTTGAGCGGAAATATCACGTTCATAACGTCGGTACTACTGCTTAACGGTACTACCGCATAAACACATACGGTACTTCTGATTTTCTTGACACTTCTAGAAAACAGTCCAAACCAAATGCAACATTTGTAAAAACACTTAACCACTCTATGAAACTTGTCATGGTTCATCACAATAATATCTTAGACCTTCTCACATAGTCCTTCAATCTCTCTCTTGATGAACCCATTAGCAATTCTTTAAAATACAAATTGGAGGTGGTTTTAGAAGAGGAAGGGAGAATTTTGCAAAGAGAGGTCCAAATGGTCAAAAGAGGGTTGCAAAGAGCTGAACATGAAAATGACAATTTTGCACAGAAACTTCATATCAATCACTAGTGGAAAATCCAACCATTGGTGGGAAATAGGAATCAAGTTTCTAGGACTAGTCAGCTCGGTTCACAAAGTACAAGGGCGATGGATGCAAAATTGCAAATCCTAACAGTAATAAGGAGATTTGGGTGCTATCGCCATTGCGCTATTCATTTCAGATGGAGGAAGAGGAGAAGAGGAGGCGTTGTTACCTGGTGGTGACTGGACGAGGCGCACCGACGCGAAGCCCATGCGCCTATTGCCGCCTTCGAGCGCCCAGTGCTGCATCGAGGCTCCAGTGCCACCGCACCTTGCCTGCCTAGATGCGCCTGTGTCCACTTGGGACCGGCTTTAACCACCTAGGTGGGTCGAGTGCTCACGGCGCTAACTATGTCCGCGTCGTGGAGTTCGGCCTGTGCCCAGCACCTAGGCGTCCTAGGCCACCACCTAGAATAACACTAGGTAAATCGCTTCGAAATAGCTAAGAAAAATCTATTTTATGTATGTATTTATTTAAGAGAACCCATAAATCATAAACCAGCCTACAAGCTTACACGCATCTGCGTTGGAGCATCCAACTTTACAATCTGACAAAGCTTTTCGAATGATGGCAGACATCACGAATGATGGCAGACATCACAAATACTTCATAGACGGTTCATTATCATAGACGGTTTGTATTAAAAACCGTCTGTGATATGTTTCCCGCCTTGCAATTCCCCAAAATTTCATAATTTCCCGCGTGAGTCCGAGTAGGATTCAGTTTTGAGACACCTTCAGTAAAATGGACATAACTTTTGCATACGGTGTTCGTTTTCGACGTTCTTGTACTAGTCGCCCTCCAAGACCCAGAAAATCAGCTATCTTTGGACCTAAACCTGCATCGCAAGTTTTTGATTTCTGTTTTTTCCCTTTTTCTTGGTCTCCCTTTTGGAATTTGGATTTTGCTTCAACTAAAAAGTTGTAGATATCATCGAAACCTTTCAAATGAGTATATATAAGCCATATAAAACTTTGCTATTTTATCTTTTCAGACTAGCTGTTTATATTGCATCGGTATATAAAATTTTGTGCTCTAATTCACAGACGGTTGGCATATAGAACCGTCTGTGATATTCATTCATCACAGACGGTTCTAGCTACCAACCGTCTGTGATAATCTGACCGCTGGGCCCATCGATCCTCCTCAACCCAATCCTAGCCAATAGAAATCCACCAATTCTCACCCCATGGATCGTAGCTCTGCCTCTCCGTCCCTGCGCCAAAAAATTTCGCACTCCCTCCCCTATAAATAATCACCAGAACCCAGCCTCCTTGTTGTTCTCCTCCTCCTTACTGTTCTCCTACTCCTCCTCCTTGACCCATACCATAATAGCCCCACGAAGCAGACGATGCACAAGATAGCGCTCAATCAACGCCGACGATGGTGGGCGTCAAAGACATCCAGCTCGTGCGCTGCATCAGGAGCGAGAAGGCCTAGGCATAGAGGATCTTTGCTTTTCTATGTTCTTGTTGTGTTAGCTAGATGGGCAACATGTTTGTTGTTTTGGGATATTGTAATGGTAGGCTCTAATATTAATAAAAATAAAATGTGTACTGTGTTTCATACTATATTTGCTTGTTTTCATTTCAATTAATTGATTTGCGAAATGGATGTTTTATGTTTGTGAAATGAATTGAGATGTGAATTGGATGTATACATGTACATGTTGATCTGCTTGTTTCAGAGAGTATGACTAGCATTTCCTGAGGCTAGCCAATAAACAGAAATAGATTTAGGGGTAGAAGAAAATAGCATAGACAGTTTCTAACTAAAAACTGTTTGTGCTAGATATTACAGACGGTTTTAGTTAAAAATCGTCTGTGATATTTACACCACAGATGGTTCGAAAGCCGTCTGTGATGAACTCGTATCATTACTGACTCATAAATTCAGACGGCTCACAAAACCGTCTGTGATGCCGTTTCTGAACCGTCTGTAATACGGTTTTGTGTAGTAGTGTAAACTTGGTGAATGTTTTAGTTCATTGTAGGAATATTTCTTTCAGGGGCATTGGGAATGGGGTTACATGGGCCTTTGTTTAGTTCAGACTACTTGATTATGGCAAACTTGTATCTTACTACCAAATGTGTAGTAACACTGGTTTGTTTTATATGGGAACAAAGTGGCGGTTGTTATATCACAGTAATGACTGATGACTTGGCCGACATTTTAGCTGAATTAGATCAGCTTATCGTTTAGTTTTGGCTTAATATTATCAATTCTAGTGGATTTTGATCTAGTTATTTTATGCAAACACGTTGTTTAAAAATATCAAGGAAAAGTTGATAAATTGATGTACTTGATAATTAGTACAAAAAGCTACTGGTTTCTGGTCAGTTTCTGACCAAGTTGAACTTAGTGTTTGGGTGAATACCCTTGCTAGCTGCTCTGGAACCATCAAACCTGACAGTAAACTGGTATTGGCCGATCTTTGGGAATGAGGCTTAAGATGGATCTTAAAACCTTGCACCAAAGATATACCTATATCAGTTATAGTATTGCATCATCTGCTATTAGATATTAAGGGCAAGGTCTTGTAATGTTTTCTCTTGAACTTCCTTTGATTAGTACGCGCAGAACCAACCTTTGGACTGGACATTGCTATAGAATTTATGCGGTTGTGCTATTAGAATATCTGACCTAATTATGAGCTCTTACAGTTGTTAGTCCTGAGTTTTGTTCTAACTTGTTTCATAGGATCCTCTTAGGGGTGGAAGAGATCCATTGGTTGAAGATGTCTGTTAATCATGCTGACAATGCAATTGCATGTGAAAAGATTGCTTTGGCACCACTCCAAGGCCCCTGGTTTTCGAGTGGCAATTACAGTTGGCCTGTCAAATTAGTCCCTTCTAGAAGGTAGCTGCTGTTCACACATCAATCTTTTGCTGCTCTTTCCCTGTTAGAATAATTTTTGCACGGTTATGATTTGCTACGATTCTCATCGATTCTAAGAAGGTACAAATGGCGTCTAATTGTTCAAATGCCAATATTTTCTTATACTAAAGTTCTAGATCTTCTGGTATGGGATTATGATGAGATGCTCTATTTGAGAACAGAGAACTTATTCTCAATCACCATTAAAATTGACTTGGAACTCTTTGTTATCCGTTTGTTATTCAATCTACAAAAAAGGAAAATAGAAAAACATGCCCATTTTGATAATTTATTGAATGTATACCTGGACAGTTGAAACTATGGTCTTTTAGAACTTTTATAATCTATATTCCATTTCACGCCAGACGCATTAGAAAAATATTTGTTTATTCTTCCGCCTGCCGTTCTTTCCTTCCAAATAAAGGTTTGAAAATTTTGTGGTGATATATATGATACAACTGACTTAAAAGACCCACCATTTGTCTAATAAACGTTTGGAAATTTTGTTGCATAGAGTATTTTGGTGGTCGGTTCTTCATTAGTTGATGAACAATATAATATAAATCCTTTAACATTTATCCTTATCACATTATTTCAGTAAGATATTGCTAGAAAAGAAAGGGGGCAGTCTGAACGCTCCTAACTCTGAAGTACACATGTAGCCTATAAAAATCAGTTTCCACATTCAGTACTATATATCTAATATCTATACGAACAGAATGGTTTAATTTGCATATTAATGAGATTTCTACTTATTTTTAAAAGGTTTATATGCAGATATTATTTCGAAGCCATTTGTTTGCTAGATATCTAACGTATTGCATGGCCACGCATGCATCTGTGTATTTTGGGCCTTCTGAGGAAAGGATGCTGGGGGAAGTCGTTGGTCACTTGGTTGGATTGGATTGGATATTTGGATCAGTCAAGATAAACCTCTTTCCTCTTCTTTCCTGGCATGTTGGCCCTGTATAGCTCTATCCGGAACTTGTAGCTGGTATGCAATACAAGAGGAAGAAGCTACATGATTGGAAACCACACACTTTATTTTTTGCTAAGTTGTGCATGATGTTGTATTTTATATCACTAACAAAGGCTTGTAGCCATGTCTTCTGTAATATTATGATTTGTGTAAAACACAAAACTAGAATATTACTATCTATAGCTAATCTAAAAGTTCATGCTATATTGAGATTATTGTAGCAAGATATTTTTGCAATATTTTCTAATGCGTCAGGATATTGTAGCAAGTGCCCACTCTTTGACTCTTCCGGTTTAAGTTTCTCGAGTGTATGTTCTTTGAGTTTTTGGTTAGCGTGTTTGGTCATACATGTACTGTTTTGTGATGGATGATTGTGACTCTTGACAGTATTATACTTTTGTGCTGTGATATTGCTGCTGGTTTGCTGGTTGTGCTCGTGCTTGGTCTTGAATTCTCATGTGTAATTGTGTATTGTTCATATTATTTTTACCTAGTACTTTTTAGGTGCCTTCTCAAATCTCAATATGATATCAACTGCAGACTTTTGAGATGGGTTTGTGCTCTTTTTCAGGCGACACCATAGAGAATTAGAGATGATGGATTTCTGAAGACTCCGAGTGATCATTGTGTGCGTTGTGAGATCTCCCAATGGAAACCCGAACAAAGCACCGTACCGGTAAGTGGGAGAATGCACCGAAACATCAAGCTGGAAAACATGAAGCGGATGGCACAACTATACCGTCTTATTTGTAATATCCATCACATGAGGGTTGCACACACCGTCAAGACCTAAGGTTACAGGCATGATCATGACATCACGGGACAGGCAGGGAAAGTCGAGATTCATAATTCATAGCATATCATGGAGACCGCTATGCAAGCCCCATTTCTGTCGCTGCCATTCAGTTTTTGGCTGCTGCCGGCTTGCTGCTCTTTACCTGCTTTCACGTGAAAAACACCAAATCATCACGAAAAGAACACGCAAGGTAATGGCAATAAGGATCTCACTATGAAATCAACTGCAGGTTTGTACCTTCTTCTTAGGCTCCCGGGGCTTCTGCTCAGCCTTCTTGACGCCGCCCTTGGCCGCCGCTGGCTTCGTCGCTGTATCACTGGGCTTGGCTGCAGGTTCCTTGGCCTCTCCTGCAAGTCCGGTGGGCTTCACGGCCTTCAAGGATGCCATTCTTCTTATGCTACTGTGTTCTAACACTAGGGAAGGCTCAGAAGCTTAAGCAGCTGTGGACTTGATGAACTGGAAGCGGATGTAAGGAGGTATTTATAGGCCGTGTTCTTTGATCTCCGAAGTGTGCAGAATACAAATCCTGTATGTGCAAGAATAAAGGCGTCCTGAATTATTATAGCTTGTTTAGTACGAAGCAAGTGATGGCACGGTGCAGCTGGGTTCTTTTTTACAGAATTGGATGCCAGGTATGATGCGAGCTACCGGACGTGAAGTTTGCTATTGGAAATGCTTGAGGCCTGTTATTCCGTGAGCCGTTACGCTTTAAAGTTAAAGATAATTACCTATTTTTTTACAGAAAAATATCTTTTAAAGTTATAGATAATTCCCCTCGCGAAGCACAACGCTAACCCTCCTCTCGTTTTCAAAAAAGAAAGAAAGAAAGAAACTGTATAATCCAACTATCTCGCTGCCGCTCGAACCAAAATCCTTCCTTTTCCTTTTGCCCATTCCACAACCAGCGGCTAGAGGCGACGCCGGAGGTGGCTAGAAGATCTAGAGTCGATTCGATGTCTACCATTGGCGATGGAGGCTTGCATTGTGGGTGCACGGTTGAGACCGTATGATCTGGAGGGCAAGATGGTGTTAGCGGCGAAGACCGCCAAATCTGGAGACGTGATGGCATCTTTGACCTTTGATTTCGAATTGGGCAACCGATGTTGTGTGCGACCAACAACGGTGGTTCTCAATGTCATGACCGTTGCGGTGCAGGTGAGGCGTGCCCACTCAAGTATTCTACTTTCTTAGCTTGGGTTGGATTCCATATTGCCATATCGATCCAAAGTGAGCTCGAACAGTGGAATTGGTTTCAACTTTCAAGGGGCATCCATTCACTTTCCATTAAAACTGTTTCGCATATTGTAGATGGCATGACTAGCCTATGTTGTCGGATCTTCTAGTTTCGATGTTGTCATGGATGTATATGGACATAGAATTCTGCAACCTTTTAGTTGTTCAATTATGGTTAATTTCGACATGTAAGAGTAAATATTGTATGAA
The DNA here is from genome assembly GCA_017311315.1 of Dendrocalamus latiflorus. Classification (NCBI taxonomy): domain Eukaryota; kingdom Viridiplantae; phylum Streptophyta; class Magnoliopsida; order Poales; family Poaceae; genus Dendrocalamus; species Dendrocalamus latiflorus. The sequence goes on from CM029664.1 coordinate 37,972,249, forward strand.
TAGAGCAAAATATATCCTGATCAGATTATTATGTAATTCTGTAACAGATTCATGGTCTGCCCATGATTTAATATGGAGAAAACAACTTGCTATTATGTGGGTTGTTGGAAATATACGCGATGTCGTATTCACTTCCTGCTTTTACTGTTCATAGCAACAACTAGCGTTTATTTGTTGTGCTTGCACTACATTAGTCACGGGATCAGATGTTGGTTACATTAGTCACAGGATATTGGTTAACTGATTCATAAATCTTTTGTTATTTAGCATGTGAATTTTGTGGCAATTATTTTATTTTGTGGGCCGTAGGAGAGCTTGGCTGGGCTGCACGCTAAGCACGGCGGAGGAGGTGTGGCATAAGCTAGGGTGTGGCTCAGGTGCATTTCGATGGAGTTAACTGTTGAAAATATAAGCACATGTAGGTTCAATTTATTCTATAAATAAATCATGACATCATGCACGCAAAATAACAGAACCATCACAGGCATAACAGATCCAGACATGTAAACCAGGAAACTGTACATGAACAGATCTAATACGGAGAACATGACTGTTACGTACCGATGATCGGTTTGCCGATGTTGACGCTGCAGGCACGGTGTGGATGACACGAGGTCGGTGACGATTCGCCGAAGCCGAACGACGAGGAAGACGAGCCAGAGCTACAGCAAGCAGTCGCGTAGAGCGCTTCCCAAAAACCTTATTCGCCCTCTCCCGATGCAGGACTTCGAAGGCGACGGTTCCGGAGACCTGCTCTCTCGAACGACAGTGCACGCCGGCGGACGGGACGGAGTAGACTACGTGGGACGGCGCAGTACAATGGAGGAGGCAAAAACCCTAGATTGATTCGCGTATTACTGTATGGAGGCGGCGACTCAGTATTTATAGAAGAATCAGGACGTGTGATCAAGACGCCTGCACGTTCTCCATAACTCGTAACCGAAACGGATTAGTCACGCGTAACCGATCCGTATTCGCCGCCACTCAAAACAGCAAAAATAAAACTGCAAAAGGAAGCCGCGTCTGCGCAAGCATCTGGAGCCGATTTTGGCGGACCATTCACGCAGGTGCCGTGCGCCCGCGCCCGGGCCCGGCGAGGTGAGCGAGCGAGTGTGATCCTCTAGTTCTCTCCCATACATGCCTCAAGTGGCTAGGAGTGCACCAACCCTTTTAAGGTGGTCTTCCTCTCCTAGAACTAGCAATATGGTACTAAAGTTCACATGCAACCCTCCTTTGCATGAGTGGGCATTTGAGATTTAATTTAGGAATTATTCTTATTATATGGGCTTGGCCCACATAATTCAACATTAACAGTGTGCTGTAAGCGTGCAAGACCAGTGACAATGGCTCGATATGCCAGAGGCTAAAAGTAATATAATTCTTAATCCATAGCAATTTCTTCAGGGATGCCATTCTTCTTATGCTATTGTGTTCTGACAGTGGGAATGCTCAGAAGCTTAAGCAGCTGTGGACTTGATGAACTGGAAGCGGATGTAAGGAGGTATTTATAGGCCGTGTTCTTGGATCTTCGAAGTGAGCAGAGTACAAATCCTATATGTGTAAGAATAACGGTGCCCTGAATTATTGTAGCTTGTTTAGTACGAAGCATGTGATGGCACGGTGCAGCTGGGTGCTTTTTTACAGAATAGGATGCCTGGTAGGATGCGAGTTACCGGACGTGAAGTTTGCTAATGGAAATGCTTGAGGCCCATTATTCCGTGAATCGGTTACGCACAACGGAGTATGCTACATGGCTGTGTCGCTATGGATTAAAAAAATTATATTACTCTTGACCTTTAGCATATCAAGCTATCTTCATCGGTCTTGTGCACTTGCAGCATACCATTGACTCCATCGGAGTACACCTGAGCCACACCTCCTCCGTCGTGCTTAGCTTGCGCTGCGTCAATTCTGTCACACCCGGCCAAGTTCTGCTGCAACCCACCAAATAAAACGATTGCCATGAAATTCATATGCTAAATAACAAAAGATTTACGAATCGGTTAACCAATATCCCGTGACTAGTGTAGTGCAAGCACAACAAATAAACGCTAGTTGTTGCTATGAACAGTAAAAACAGTAAACGAATACAACATCAAAGTATATATTTCTAGTAGCCCACATAATAGCTAGTTATTTCTCCATATTAAATCATGGACAGACCATGAATTGGTTGCAAAATTACATAGTGATCTGATCAGGATATGTTTTGCTCTATTCATACAATATATACCCCTACATGTAGAAATTAACCATAATTGAACAACTAAAAGGTTGCAAAACTTCTATGTCCATCTGCATCCATGACAATATCGAAACCAAAAGATCCGACAACAAAGGTTAGTTAGGCCATCTGCAATATGTGAAACAATAGGTTTTAATGGAAAGTGAATGGATGCCCCTTGGAAGTTGGAACGACTCCACACATTCGAGCTCACTTTGGATCAATATGATAGCTTGGAATCTAACCCAAACATCATCTAGTATCGCTGCCTTGCCAAGAAAATAGCATACTTGAGTGGGCCTACCTATCGGCATGAGCCACCAATGCTTCTGCCCCGATGACGAGAGTAGCACGCCTCACCTATGCCGTAGTGGCCATGACACTGAGAACCACCGCTATTGGTTGTACACGGTGTCGGTTTCCCAATTTGAAATCGAAGGTCAGAGATGCCAACACACCTCTAGATTTGACGGTTTTCGCGGTTAACACCATCTTGCCCTCCAGATCATGCGGTCTCCATCGTGCACCCCTGATGCAAGCCTTTACCGCTGGTAGAAGACCTCAAATCGACTCTAGATCTGCTGGCCCCCTCCAGCGTTGCCTCTAGCATCTGGTTGTGGAATGGGAAAGAGGACGAAAGGAAGGATTTTGGTTTAGGAGCCAGTGAGATAGTTGGACTATGCAGTTTTGTTCTTTCTTTTTCGAAAACAAGAATGGGGCTAGCATAGTGCTTCACGAGAGATTCAGGTCTTCCGGGGGAAGGGAGTGAGGCCACCTAGCGGCGCGATTTCTCCTGAGATGAGGGGAAAGGAGAGGCAGATTGATGAACCTACCAAGGGTAATGGATGGCATTGCAGGTAATTATCTCTAATCTTAAAGGATATTTTTCTGTAGTTGAACGGACAACAATCATCAACTTCTATTTTTATATTAGTAAAGATAAAGATTTTGAAGAGGTTGAAAGCTCACACTGTCTCACAGAATAGATCATACGATCGAGAGTTCGTTTTTCCTGCTCTTAATCTTGTTTTCATAGTTATTGATGCAGGGGACTCCCGTGCGTAGGCCCTACTATTTTCAAGTGCGAAAGACGCAAAGCCCATCTATATTCGTTGCCAAGCAGAACAAGGCCAATTGCGGCCCCTGTTCTAATATATAAGGATTTTCTCTTTAACAAAATGGATCCTGGTCGTATCTATACAATTAGCCAACAGTTGTATAGCCCAAACATGCGGCACATCGGTTCTCTGGTTTGCGACCAGAGTTTGATTCCAACCAACCTATCTGTACGACTATAATTTTCTGAGATTTAAATATGTGACTTATATGTCATCAGCCTAAGATTACTACTCTAGCATGTCGTCTCCACTCTAAAAGAAGAGTTTAGTGCAATGAGAATTGAGAGGAATATATAAAAAAAGAGTAGAATACTTTGTATGTCCTTAAACTTGTCATGTTGGTTCACTTAGGTCTCCAAACTTTAAAACTGCAGATTCATATACCTAAACATGTTTAAGTGTGTCAGTACAGCTCCTAGGGATGATTCGCTAGGCTTGACCACTGATGTGTAGCCTTGACCGATGCTAGCATGGCTTGGAGGTGAAATGGCAAGATTTTGCGCACCATTTGTAGGCTAGTTTTTCATACTTAGGTCCTTATAAGACATTGAATTAAGTTGGTAAGGGTTAAAACCCTAAGACGTAAATTCCAAAATTCCCATTTCAATCTACTGTGGCCCTAAGAACAAACTCCTTAAAATCCCTAGTTCCCCATTCCCTTGTCGCCCGTCGCCCAACGTGTTCTATATCCATGGTTGTGGCGTTGAGCTTGTTAGACTATGTGGGTGGTCATGCATTTGAGTGAAGATGAATAATTGACATTTGGGTTTCATTGAAATTTGCGTTTGAGAAGGTTTTGGTCAATGCGCATTTGTTAAAACTAGATAAACGGTCTGACCGCTTTGTATTGAGTAGTCTGACTGGCTGGATTTTGGATCACGTTTGGTAGTCGGTGGTCTGAATGGCCTTGTATCATTGGTCCGAACAGCTCTGTGCTGGGTAGTTCGAACGACTTTGTCCAATCAGCAGCTTCGACCATGGTAAGTCGAGCACGCCAGACTTCAACTACGTCCAGCTTCGACCACGTTGATTATGACCACGTCAATCTTTGACCACAATAATCAGACCATGGTATTTCGACCTCATCATTTTTCATTCATGACATTTCGACAACGAAACATCATCTACGGCAGAACGACCATACCTAGTCGAAGATGGTAAGTTATAGTACTTTTCAATGGTTGTAGTGGTTATAGCTACAGTACTTTCTAATGGTCGTAGCTACAGTGTCTGGTCGATACTTGTGGGTTTCACTGGTCGTACTCGGTAATCATAGACTTTACTAGTCAGTGGTTTTAGAGTTTGCGGTCGGAAGTTGAAGACTTTGTAATCGATTATCGTAAGGCTTCACGGTCTGTACTTCTAGACTTCATGGTCGGTACGAGTGCTTTAGTTCTTGCTATCTTTGAGTACCTCGAGTACTCATGATTAGCCAGCGGTATGACTGGCTGGGGCAGATGGTCGTAGTACTCAGTAGTCGGAAGGACTCGGTACTTGATAGTCATGGTTTCTGCGATTGTGGTTAGCAACTAGTTGTCAGAGATTTGTGGTTGGTGTGTTGGTACTGTAGTCTGTGCAGTACTCGATGAGCAGTGGTGCAACAAATGGTTGGAGATCAATAGTTGTGGACTTATCAATATGGTGCTTTAGCGATAGTGATTGGTACTTGTTAGTCAGTACTCGATGGCTATATGGTCAGTAGCAATGCAGATATTTTTCTCAAGTGTTTTGAGCAGAGCGATGGTAATTCTCGAGTACTTGTTGTGTTACAAGTACTCATTGTTCTAGCTGTCATAATGAGTGCTCTAAGGCTGTTTACTGGATAGCGATAGGATGTGTGGTCGTAGATGACCAGTTGATGATCGTGGATGAACTAGTTGGTGGTCGTGGATAGTTTGGTTCTTGTCTATTGATAGATGAGGGTGTGCTTCGAGTGTGTGTGCTGATGACGGTCAAGTTGTGGAGAACTTCTGATAGGAAAACTTTCTTTAGTCTTTGTTATGCAGGTGGGCGTGGAGACGATCATGGTTGGTGACAAGGAAAATCGGGACTAGGATGGGGAAGTCTGAGGTCCATGCAATTGAGGATGTCATGCGAGGTGGTCGAGCTCACACTAGAGCACGTGGAGATCAAAGGTGGTGATTCATGGAGAAGCTATGGGCGGTGCGGTCCAGAAGGCTTTGACACAAGAAGTGATGATACGTGAAGAAGATACAGGAGGTGCAGTCCCAAAAGCTTCAACACGTGGGATGGTGTATGATGAAGATACAGGAGGTGCTTTCCTAGAGACTTCATCGCGTGTTGAGTTAGGAGTTGTGGATAGAATCCATAACTCAAAAGAGTTAGAGTTTGGTTAAAACCCATGTTCGGAAGGGTTTCGGGCCTCTTGATTTTGGAAGAGATAGAATTATGTCCGTATTTGAGGTGAACATAGTTTAGTACTCTAGCATATAAAAGCAGGGTGAGGCTAAGGGTTTAGAGAATGCTGCCTTCGATCCTATAGAGCTCCTCTATGACCAGCCGTCAGAGGGGGAAATGATCTCTGCCATTGATCTGGTGCCCGAGCTGCGGGTAGAGGGATGTATTGTTGTTGACATCCAAACCCAGAGACAATTCAGACAGCAATTTTTTCAAGTGCCCGAATCACCAGGTGAATTGGTGTTTGGATTTAGTGTGCACAATTCTTTCATTCTGATTTTGTCCATTTTTCTTTTGATTTGACCTGTCTTGCCTGGCCTTGATTCAACTTGCACCTTCATCCTCCTTCACCTTCGGTCGGCGCGTGCAACCTAGGATCGATTGCCTCCAACTCGTCGATAACCTTTGGAGCTTGTGGAATGTATAGTGGTATAAATGGAAGGTGATGGAATGCATAGGGATATGAAATCCAATGGGTTTATTACAAATGTCAGTGCCCACTTGGCTGGTCATGTGAGACGCACATCAGCTCCACGCTAGCATCAGTCAAGGCTACATGTCAAAGGTCATGAGATGATAGCAATGCACAACGCATAAAAAAAATAGATAATAGTCCATCGTGACAAAGCATTCTAGCATAATCAAGCAAATCTGAACATTTAGCATAATTGACATGGACAATGTAGCATAACCAATATAAAGTGAACATTGTATCAATTTACATATCCAACATGAGGAAGCTTACAACCAAGATATTTCAATAACTTCATCAAAGTTTCTTAACCATACAAAATTTCACTACATAAGATCCAACTTAGATACTTAGATATAGCTAATACTAGATAACTTGACTTTTCTTGCTTGACTTCCTCGTCTTCACTTAATTTAACTTTTTTTCTCCCCCTTTGGCATCAAGTACCAAAAGAACCATCTAGCAAGGGAAAAGAGTGCCAAAAGATTCATGACAATGACGATGGTAGTAGAGAGGAGAGGACGACTGCGCCAGCTACGAGGACCAAGAAGGATGATCAAGTATACTCACTCGTTATGTCAAAGCCACCAAATGAGTGTTGGTGTCAAGCTGAGTGTCCCAAATCTCTAAAAGGGTTTAGTTGATTTGAGAGAGAGAGAGAGAGCTAGGAGGACAGGATCTTCCACTTGAGGTTGCTCTTGAGGATGCTCTTCTTGAGCTTGAGGTGGAGAACGAGGTTGAGCAACTATTGGCAGTGGAGGGCCTTCATAAGGCTCATGAACTAAAGGTCTTGGTCCCCAGTAGCCCATCTTCCTCATGATGAGTGCCATAATATATGGAGTATAATAAATCTACTTCACTCTGCCATTCTTGGAGGAGACAATCTCTCTTAATGATAAGGTCCACCACATAGAATTTGTGACCTTGCATGACGTAATCTATGATGTTCCATGCATGCCCTTGGATGGCATCAAAATTTTCACTCAATGGATAGGTGGTATAATTAATAATATGATTGATGATGCTTAGTAAAGGACGAAGGCTTACCCACTTGTCGAGAGTGTATCCGACACTAGAATCATCAAACGGGCACCATCTTGGAAGTTGAAGTGCTCCACAGGAATAAACCTTCTTATACTAGCTTGAGTAAGTGCCCAAAGCTTGCTCAAAGTCCGCCTTGGTAACCTCATACTGTTGATGCTCCGTCATCCATACCAAGTACACAAAGTCATGTGACACAAACAAAGTGGCATAAAAATCCATCAATGATTTCTACTTGATAATCATAATTGAGTGCCACTATGTCATACAGTTCGACTCCATGAAATAGATTGAATGCACAGTAAAGTGAGGAAGAGTATCTAGTTGCCTCTAATCCACAAACTTGTGGTCCGCAAACTGCTTGTGATGGTGTACACTTGATTAGACACGTCCTCTTGGAATTAAGTGAAGAATCAAGGATCTGTGCTTCTTACAGGCATATGGAATTGGTTTGGATGCCTTAGCTGTGCATACTAATCACTAGCAATCTAAAGGAGGTTGATTCTTGGTACCTCAGCGTCGGCCATGTCCTCATCATCATTATTGTCATTGTCATCCTCTTCCTCCTCTTGGACATAGCTTTTCTCTTCCTCCTCATCATTAGCTGCCTCTTCCTCTACCTTTTCATGGGTTTCCTCCACCACATGCCCTCCATCTCGATGTCTCATGTCATGCAAGTAAGATGTTGTCTTTAGATCGCTATCTTCTTGAGTTGCTAGAGCCAACCTGTGGAGAGTCGACTTTCTTGATGTGGCCTTGCGATGAGAAGATGATAGTCCTTGTCTAGGAGGAGAGTACCAATCTTCACCCTTAGGGGAACCATTCTTGCGAGCTAAAACTTTGGTTCTTGCCATGATCAATGGATCAAAGAGAAGGATAATAAGGATAGAGATGGAAAAGGGCTCAAGTAATTATGCATGAAAAATCCAAACTTCTTTGCAGGAGTGGCATGACTACACTTAGCATGCCAGTAGTACCATAGTGTCGCAGGCTACAGTACCACACCCAAAGAGCAGTTTTAGGGATTTTATTCAATTTGCATCTAACTGAGATTGGGCATGTTGTATTGCACAAAGTTGACATAAGAGGTCACTAATCATAGTTTCTAGCAATTTTATTGTAATATCATGGTTTTCAATGCCTTTTTAAAGTTTCTTAAAATAAAATAACCATTTGGATTTTTCTTGAATTAAATAAAGCTTAATTTGAATTTTCAAAAATGAAAAAGATTTAATGCGAATAAAATAAACTTCAATCAATTCAAATCTATTTTATTTGGGTTCCTTGTGTTGCAAGGAATGTTCTGTATTTTCTTGGATGTTTTGGAGTCTATTTGCTATTTTCTAGATCTCAATTTGATTTAATCCCTTTTCTATAATCCAAAAATCCCTAGAAAATCCCAGAAACCCCATTGTGCTAAAAGTCCTCTCCCGGCCCGACCCACTTCTCCATTTTGGCCTTGTCTGCCTACCTCGCGCTTTTCCTCCCTTGGCCCATCTCCCAAACAGCCCACTTTCTCGCCCACAGCCCACTCCGCCTCCACAGTCCATCACATCGTGTAGGATCGGAAACGGCAACAAAGGGGGGTGAATGGTGTGATCAAAACTCGCCTCAAGTATTCTCACAATTTTTCTTCTCCGATAGCTATAGTAGCTAGAAAGATAGAATAAATTTTGCTCACTGGAAATCAAGAACAACTTTGCCGAAAACTGAAAGAACTGAATGCCATAACAACAGACTCGCCCAAAGATTAAGAATGCTCACTGGAGAAGCAAAGCTAGACTTGACTAAATCTTCTCTAAAGAAACAAAGAAAAATAGGCCGGAGAAGAGATAAGCTAAACATGACTTAACTGGCCCAGTCAGCTGACAAAAGATCAAGACTTACCTAGCCAAAAAACCAAACAGACAGCTGCTCCAAAACGAGCTTTACCGAAAACAAATTTTTGGCCGAAAAGCTGACTGCGGCAAGAAAGAACTGAGAGCACCTGACTACAAGACTGAACTGACCGAACTCTTCTCTAAAGACCCAGAAAAGAATCTGACCGAAGGCTACCACACTGATCTGACCGCAGGAGGTATGACGGTTTGACCGGGAATTAAGAGCCGGTCTGACTGGACAAAAATATCCAGCCGTTCTGCCGAGAAGCTGCCGGCCTGAAGAAAGTAGACTGCAGCTGACCAAAAGACTTAGCATAGAGAAGAACATAGAACTAAACGGGAGAACAAGCTAGCAGTGAAAAAGACATTCAGCTGCACGGCCGGGAGCTTCTGAAAGATAACAGGGAGACCAAGAAATGTTTTGGCTGAGAACAAACCAAAACAGAGAGAAGAAAATCAGACTGCTGCCGAAGACAGATTGCACATACTGAAAACGAGAACAGAAGCATCCCTGATCTGGTCGAAAGGCTTAAAAACAATTGACTGCAGATTGAAAACTGAACTGGCCAAAAGCAAGGTGAAAACTAAAGGGAAGGAGTAAGCTGAAGAGGCCAAACAAACCATAAGATTGAAAAGATCAGACTCAACTAAAAGCTTTCGGCAAATAAACTTAAGACAAACTCAGCCAAAAACAGATATGTAGTAATTACTGTAGACAACTGCATAACAGTGATATTGTTGAGCAATTGCTGCTCTTCTCAGATCTCTTGATAGGGACAACAAACCAAAAAGCAAATTGAGCTCAGTGAAAAGAAAATGCAGACTAAAACCAAAACACAACAGTGAATACTGTTTTTGCTGAAAAGAAGAGAGCAGGAGAGCCAAAATAGAAATGCTTGTGATTCTTGGACTCTTTGAACATGGGACCTTTAAATTCAGCAAGGATATGAATTCAGAACATGAAACACAAGGCTGAGAATAATCTTTTCAAAGAGAGAATCAAGGGAATGAACATCCCCTGCCTCCAAACCCTAGACAGGGCAAAACAGAGGAAATGACTCGCGTGAATGAAAAATGAGAGATTCTTTGATTCAAACCATTTGGCTCTTGGGAATTAACTGACCAAATGGTCTTGAGACAGATTCCCATCACAGAGCAAAAAATCAGAAGCTACTCTCTCAAGAACTCATCACAGACCAAAAGCAACAAGAAAGTTCAGAGCGCAGAACAGATGAACTTGAAGACTGAAAATCAAAACACAGGGAGAAGATAGAGCTAAAACAAACAGAATCATCTCGACACAAGATTTCTCCAAGGGATTCAAAGACATGAATGATTACAATGAGATGAATGATTACATAGTTTTGCTACAACCTCTCATCCTATTCTCACATCCTGAGAAACACGCACGTAGAGAGAAGACAACCAGAGCAAAGAACACAACACTGCTTCCCTACTTCTGCTCTGCCAACTCCCATTGACTAAATAGAGGAGCTCACATCCTCAAAGAAGAAATTCAAGAAGTGGCAGCCCACACCCACTACTTGACTCTTACACACACAAAAGGCAAGAAGCCAAAACCTTTACAGCACCAGGAGAGGAGGGAACCAGATGCATGCCTCCTTCAAACCCTAAACCCTCTCTTCCACTAATGGGTCTCCAACCCGTTGTCTTCAACCGAATCTGCTTCCATTTTGCGGCCTTGCGCATTTTACCGAAATGCCCCTGCCGCACCTTTCTGGAAGCTTCCTCCTTTCTTGCTGTCGACGCCTCGCAACCACTTCAAGTCCTCATCGTCTTCGGCATCTCCCGACCGCTTTGATCTCAGCACCGCCCGTGCCTAGTCCGGCCATCCATGCCTCGCCACGACTCCACCTCAAAGTCCTGCAGTCATCACAGACAAGAAACCATCACATAGCACCGCTCGAAACAGTATAAACAACATTAGCATCAGTAAAACATACTCAAACACGAAAAGGCCCGAACAACCGATCGAGAAGAAGAACAAGCGTCCTAAACATGTCCGACCGCGATCGACCGAGTCCAACCGAACCAGACTGCGCTATGCACTGACTTGGCGTGAACCAACCAAATCAAACTCAAACTTTCCAGAGCACGAGTCAATTACTCATCACAAACATGGGGACACCTCCGCATGGTCTCTCACATCGCCCAACAGCCTCTTCGCTACATGGCACCCAGTCGCTCGCTCCTTCCTTCTCTCTCATCGACAACACAAGCCACTTTGTCATATGTGCCATCAACCTCCCAGAGTCTTCTTCCTTGCGTTGTGTTCGACCCAACCTCCATGCCGTGTTTGCATGGCTACCCCATCATCTTCACTGCAAACACGCCTTCCCATGCTATAAAAAGCCATGCCATGCCCCCAGATCGAAGCACCGAGCATCCATATCTCTTTTTCCAGAGCCACCTTGCCTCAATTTTGTTGCCTTGCGCCAGGAATCGAGCTTTGGCCGCCGTTTTCACTTCCACTCCACGAAGGAATTTCTCCACCACCGATGAGTATCCGACCCCACCATCTTCTCCCTCAACCTCACCATGCTTCCCTTTCCCTCCTCCAAGCTTTGCCGAGGCTCAAATTTGCTAGAACTCCACTTTCGTTGTGCGCTCAATCCAGCCACCGCTCAAACCTCGCCACCGGTAGCATCACGCCACCTCTGCCATGCCATCCTCATCGTTGAGTTTGTGCATCATGCACTCCATATTGCTCCCCTCCGCGAGCTCCGCCGTGCCTCACCGTTGTCATTGATCCTCAGTCTAAGAGCCTTATGTCAACGTTGATGTCATCAACCCCATGGTAGCCACGTCAGTGCATAGAGATTATTTGGCAGCCAGCCAGGCGCCATAACTACCCCAGCTCACAAACTCACCCTACCATAATGCTCTACCACGTCAACCAGCCATGTGTTGACATGTCATTGCCACCTCATCATCTATTGCACGTGACATCCCGGTCATTGCGACGTTAGACCTAGCCTAACCCTGGTAGACTGAGTCTATGGTAGGCCAAGTCAACCCCCATGGACTCAGTACAAGAGCCATGGCCCACATGTCAGCCAAATAAACCTTTTCCTGAATTTCCTTTATTTCAAAAGTTCCAAAAATTCATGGGGCCCACCTATCAGCCATAGGGTTTCTATCGCCTCTTTCTTTTTCCAGAATTTCCCAGCAAATCAATATTTTTGAGAGTCGTTCTCCTCCGTCCGGACTCCGATTGACCCGATTCTTCTTCCTAAGTTCATCTAAAATTGAGTTCTATCTTTTGGTTCTAGTTTTATTGTTTTTGGATTTTATTTGAATTTAGTTATGTTTCGTTCGCTTTCTCTCTCACTAGATAATGTCTTCGAAGGAGCAAAAACAAGATTTGAAGAATAAGAAGTGGTAACTGAGTAAAGCCAAGGCAAGTCACGACCTTTGATCATGTTAAAAATATTGTTTTAAATCTACTTATGATTATTTTATTTTAAATTATGATGCGTTGATAATTTGATTACCAACTAATCTTGATTAAATTCTTCCTTGATAATTTGAATGCCATGATTCCATTATCACTATAGGATGAGAAATTATCTAGTAATACAATATTAGTATCCACTTAGTATGCTTAGCTATGCTTATTGTTACATTGGGTTCATCATCACATGTTGATCAGTTAATTAATTTTGACTTAATGAGATATTGAATCATGGTGGTAGCCACAGATATAAAATTTGTGCACCATGATATGGGCATTGCATTAGTGTTGGATAAACAAATTGGTTTTCACTTGGGCGAGTGATCGTGCAGTAAAGTGGTGCTATTAGCACATTGGAATGTGGATATCTCACCTGAGTATTGATTAAGGATTTAACTTTCTGCACCATTGATCTGAGCCTTACTGTGCAACCACATGTCCAGTATGGAATGGACCTAGCTAACTAATTTATGATATTTTAACTTTAATTCCGCCATTGTGATGAATGTGGGTGTGGTCGCAACCATTATCTCACATTGGCGCAAGAGGGGGCTTTTATCGACTAGGTCAAAGCCTACTTGGCAACCAAATCTTAGCGGGCAAATTGGGTTAAGTTTGAGCATTATAAAGGAATTGGGGACTCATGATAATCGCTTAATCGCACACCCTTGGAAGTGTGTCAGATGTTGACATCATAAGTTGATCATCTCTTATGGATAAAGTTGTGCAACCTCTACAGAGTATAAAACTATTCAAATAGATGTGTCCTCGGTTATGGACAATATTTGGTGATTTCACATGAGGGGTAGAATTTCATAAAGCCTTGGTTGGGTTTGTTGGGAAGTGAGTGACAGTTCACTTGTGGTTTACACAATTTCTTTGACTTGTTTATTTACTTAATCATTTTCAAAGTGTGCTTTCAATCTATCTGTTGTATGTACTCTAAATTATTGATTTCTGTAAAATAACCATTCTGTCATTCTTTGATAAGTGTTGCACATTATATATTGCATCTTGTTACAAACGTCTTGCTGAGTATTCTATGTAATCACGGCTATACCCATTGTTACTCAGTTGCTAAAGAAGAACCATATCAGCCAAAGATATTTGAGTAGTACTTCATCGATTTCATAGATTAGGACTTCGCTCCCAGCCGATGCAGCAGTACTATCGCGGTTACAATGGAGGTCATACCAGATTTCTAAGAAAAATTCAGAGAGGGAGAGAGTTAACAAGTGAATTCCAAATGTATGCATGCACTAGAAATGATCAATGTGGCATAAGATTATCTTCAAACTACTAGTCATAATCCCTCTTAATAGAACAACACCTAGCCTACCAATCCAGACTTAATCCACCACATGTCAAACCGGTAAAATCTATAAAACAGGTCCTTAGGCTAATTTATACCTTTGCCTTGAGCTTTGTTTTGAGCCATTTCAATTCTTAGTCATGTTTGCATGCCTTTTCTATGATATCATCAATTCGGGACTAAACCTTTCAATCATCTTAACAAACACGTTAGTCCCTTAAGCATAGTTGTCATTAATTACCAAACTATTTTTAGGGTTCTAGATGCTTCAGTGGTCAAACAAGTTACTAATTACCAGTCAGACTGGCCAGGGTGAGCAGTTAGACCACTTATGGCTACCAGTAAGATCAGCCAAGGCGTGTGATTAGACTGTTAGGAGGCTGTCGATCAGACTGACTAAAGCGAGCAATCAGATCGCCAAGCGGTATGACCAAAGTTTAGTTGGCAGTTGCATTTTTCTAGAGAAGATTGTTTTGTTGTGTGCACAACTGGTCCGACCGGCCCCAAAATTTTGGTTTTTGGATTTTGTTAATTTGGTCATGAGGTGATTTGAATTATGTTTGGTCAGTTCATTAATGTTGCACGATGCATGTTTTAACTAACGTGGGTCAAGTTGTGAAGAATTTGTGCCCACAAACGATTTCTTGGTCTTTGAATGTGCAGGAAGCTTTAGAGTTAACCATGATCAATGGTGAGAATCGGGGCTTGCTCATGGAGGAGTCGAGACCCAGAATGGTTATTGATGTCGAGTGAGATGGTTGAGCTCAAGCATGGCACGAGAAAGACGAAAAATATTGAAGACAAGATTCAAGCGACGGGTTACACTAAGTGGTTTGGTCAATCCAAGTGAGGTGTGGTCCAGTGAAGCGGGAATGGGAGAGACGTACCGATGTGTGGCAAGCCATCAGTGCACCTATACGTGGCAGGCATGATGATTGTTTACAATAGAAGATGCAGACCAAGTCAAGGTGAGGGTATTTTGGTAACTTGCCAAAACTCAAAAACTTTGTTAGATCAAAACATCAGTGCTTGAGTGATGCTTGGAAAAGCGTTTTAGGTGAAGGAGATGCTAAGAAAATCAAGCAGATCAAAATCTAAGGACTTAGCAGATTTAGGCTCATGCGCTTTTGCATGAGTTAAGTGTTTAAGTAAAACATGTGTTGTGTTGGTTAACGGATCCCCCTAAATGTGGATAGTATTCATGGGGGTTAGATGAGGACTGGTTGCCTCATCTATCTAATGGGTTGGGATGGAGACTGCAAGTTAACCATCCAACCATATCTCATTCCAACCTTGTGCTCTAGGGTTAGGTTTTGAGAACTATGAGTGTTGTGGTGTTGCTCTCTTGTCCTCTAGGTAGAGTGGCTATAAAATCTTTATAATTAAGTAGCAATAGATTGACTTTGTTCTTCACTCATGGAGTCTTCTTTATTTGGTTGATTTGCTCTTTTTCTTGTTCGTTTTGATCTCTTCTCTCCCCTTTTTGATCTTGCTATGTGTTAAGGACATGTAAGTGATAGAGATGACTCATGGGGATCAATCCCTATCTATCTAGGTATCAGGTCTTGCAAGATTTCGAAATTGCCTGGATTTGTTTAGATTTGACCTCTCTTGAGATTTCTTGACCCCCGAGTTTTTTTTTTTGATAAATAGCTTGCTGTGACATGTAGGAATTCATCTAGAGCCATCTTGACCATCCTTTGCCTACAAGCAAGTCATATTATGAGATTTTGATGTTTGCCCAGTTTTGATACAATATTACTTGTTTTAGGAAAATATTGCAACTTTGACTAGGATTCATGCAATCTTTGGGTGCAATAGGTTCCTGAGACCCCTAGCAAGATGCATGCACAGTTTCATCGCTTTTGATTGAGCATTTTGGGAGTTGTACCTTTCGTGATTTTTGCTCAGGTTGATTTACTGTTCTAAAAGTAGGGAAGCAGTCAGACCGTCCTAGCCTCAGTCCAATCGATTGCCAGTCCGACCGTTGTGGTCTTGCCGGTCAGACCAGCCAGCGGCCAGACCACCGGTGCTCCACTGTTCAGACCTCTCACCAATTAGACCGGTCTCACTGTGGTGGTTAGACCGATGAGGAGCAAATTTCTCCTTCTCTTGAGTTTTTGAGCTGATTACTTTGGCGTTGGCTTTCAATTATGATCTGCATAGTTCAATAGCTACTGGAGTGAAGCATTGGCAAATATCTATGAAAAAAATTTAAATACATCATTCACCTCTATCTGTTGTTGTACTGGTCCTAAGCTAACCAAAATAATTAGTAGAGTTACATAGCGCACCTATGATTTATACAAGTGCGTCAAAATTTACCTCATAAGTTGGATTGGGATTACTGTAAACATGCATGTCGCAACTTTTGGTTCCCATTAACCTACCTTTTTATGGTTACGGTACGTGATCCTGACATGATGCCTGCCTGCCTCCTACTGTTACCGTACGACACAGCAGAGGTCTCGTCTCGAGCATACACAGTACATACACACGTGTATATACGGGGGCGACGTTACTGTCGGCTCTTTATCGAGGGCCGTGCTCGAACAAAAGGCCGAAAGAGGGTACCACATTGGCCATCAATCATGCCCCTCACACGACACAAGCGATAGCAATAATAATACTATAATCATGATGGGTCCATCCATTTCTCCATCCCATAAGCCTGATTATCTATTGCCTGTACTACTCCATACCAAATTGCTATGGTAGAAAATTTTCAGTCAGGAACTCCCTGAGGAGCAGACGAGCAGTACTGGCCTACTAGCCTACGAGACGAGGCAGTGATCTCCTGCGGCCGCTTGCTCGACGTTTCTGGTGCTCATCGGCCATGGCCATGGGTGCTAGTGGTACCGGCTGCGGACGGCCGGCCCGGCAGACTGGCAGAGCAGCCGGTTGCTTCCTTTGGTTGCCTTGGCAGTTGGCACGGATAGATAGATGAAGCGTGACAACTGACAACCTGCATTGCCAGTTGGGCTGCCACACCCCAGGAACTGGCGTTCCCGTTTGTTTTAGGTCCTCCTTTCCCCATGTCGAGTTCCCTTGCATCACAGTGCAGTAAAGTTCCGGGTTAAAAATGAAAAGTGATTGTATTTGGATTAGGGTTCATGTCAAATACTACTCCGTATGTAAATGAATTCTTGGACAAGTCCTATATTTGATCCTATTACTTTTGCGCTGGACCTGGACCATTTCAGGATTCAGAGCTCTTGTTCTGGTAGCTGAACTGTCAGATCACATTCTACTTTCTTCTTCTCATGTCATTGACAGGTGGGTTCGGCCCCCATATCTCAATGACAGTAAAGGCTTGGGTTGAGGTAAATTGAACATTGTTAAGAACTTTCTGCTTAGACATGAGCTTTGTTTATTTTTCTTTTCCCTCTACAATTCTATGCCCCGTGAGCGACGAGCGATTATTCATCGGCACAGTATCACCGTAACCCCTGCTACCAACTGCCCTAATTCAGACAATTCAGTTCATGTGAACCATGTAGTACTACCACTACGACTTACTAGAGCCAGCGTGGGGCTCTCTCATGATTACGGCTGCTGTTTTGTGTCAACAAACCCCTCACTTTTCCATAAAAAGGGTAATTAGCTTTGTCCCCAGCTGGTAGTATTCCTTTTGCTTTGGATTGCTTGCAACGATGAGAATGGATTGAGATGCTGTCGAGTCGGGCAGGGCTTCATGGGCGACGCCGCATGCTGTCCTGGGCGCACCCCATCGAATGATAGCACGAGGTTCTCACTTCTCAGGTCATCATCACTTGCGTGCTTAGTTAACAGAGGTTTACTTTATTAGTTTAGTGAGCTTGAGCGTGGAATGCCGTCTTGTCTTACTTAGCCGAATAAAAGGACCAAGAGCTTTGGCTCGAATCCATGAATGGAAGAAGCAAGCACTGCAGTCTGCACCCTGGCAGAACTGGCACTAGAATTGAAAACAATTGCTACTGTCAGGAGGTGTTCCACATTGCTTGCTGCTTTTCGTCGTTATTTGAGTTTAGCAGTAGCCCTGGAAAGATTCCAAATCATGTGGGGTTGATGGTGGAGCCTACATCCCTAAAAATCACCAAGAACGGTCCAGCTTACAACAAGCTGAGACACCTTTCTGAAATTTATATCTTGCTTTGCCATTAATCTGTCCTGTCCAAATACTAGCATATCTGTCAACTGAATTCTAAAGATGCTTGGCTCGTCAAACAAAACTGATAAACGAAATAAAAATTACAATTGATTGTACCTGCATGAAGAGAAGTTAAAACAGTGGGTCCGTGTCTAGAATGCGAGATTTTTTTTCTTAATTCCAGTAAAAAGAAAAATTTTCCTGTAAAATTTATGTGAATTTGCTGAATTCCAGACATGGAGAGATAGGCCTGTAGCAGGAAGTGCCGGCGCAATAAACGAAAATGGAATCCATCTGTGGAGTCGCCTGTGTCAAATCCTGCATGGGATTTATTACCATCTGACATCATGAAGACATCAATCACATGAGAAACAAAAGATTAAAAAAATAGCTTCTCTCCAAGCACGTCACACCAGACTATCAATGAGGTTTAAGGAGGGCGTCCTCGTCCTGCCATGCGCCATGATTTGGCCCATCGGATTTTTAGAGAGGAGAGAAGAATTTGGCTCTTTGGAGACGACGACCTCCAGTCACCTCACCGTCTGACTGTTTCATGTACTGATGTACTCCCTACGTACAACTTTACTATACTGGTATTGCATATGAACAGTTGACGCATTCACTTGACATTAAAATAGTAGAGGTGCCAAATTTGAAGTAGTGCTAGAATGCACGTGGGTGTGATTATTTTGGCTTATTTTGAGTGGCTTATGGTTGAAAAGCACTGTAACTGTCTGAAAAAATATTGTAGCTGACAGAAGCTTATTTAGCATAATTAAATTTAAAAAATATAAAAAATATGTTAGCCAATTACGTATAATACAAATAAATACGGGCAAAAAAGAACCGGCAAAAAAACTCAACAAAAAACCAAAAGTTCAGAAAAATACGAAATTTATGAATAGTGAAAAATAAGCCGGAAGCTAAAAACCGAAGCCGAAATGATCACCACCAATTGGTTTATGGCCTCAGATAAATTGATATGCTTAGCTCAATTTGAACCAAGGCTCGTATGCATACTTTAATGCTTAACACTGGGGGTTCAACAGTGGCGTAGCTAGCCTTTTTCTGTGGAGTCAACTGATTCTATAGGTTTTATAAATACTTAATTAATACTAATATTTACTTATAAATTCATAAAACACTAAAGATTTTATAACAGTTTACCTTACAGGTTTTAAGACCAGGCTACGTCACTCAAGTTAAGCATTTGATTGGCCTCAGAAAACAATGCAGAAACGTTTGCACATTTCTTCCATTATGATGGTAGGGAGATATGTCCTTGCAAATGCAACTGTACATTGTGTACACAGTATCCATGCTACTGTTGCTGTTATATTACCCTAAAATGAGAGCTCTTTTACAATACATTAAAATAAATATGAACCATCTAATTTTTCGATTCAATGGTTCAAATTAGTTAGAATTTAGTTATACTACAACCCACACTATTAGCAGTATAATCTCTAAAAGAGTAAAATTATAAACGAAACAAGTGGCATAAGATTAATTTTCATGACTGTAGTAGGGTTAAAGTTCGTTTGTTTGATGTGACTTGTTATCTATCTCAATTTTGAATTAGTTTAAATTGACGAAGTGCGTCGAGCACGAGGAGTTGTCCACCATGCAGAATGAGGGATAGACGCCGAGCGAGCACTACTCATAGGTGGCCCTAGCCTTGGTGTTATTCTAGTTGCTCATGCTCAACTTCCTGTGGTCATTCCAAGACTTGGCCAGCATGAGCTCCATCGCAGATGGCGTGGCCGATGAAGGCAGCATCGCGCCTCTGCTACACGCGCTGTGGGTGGTGGTTTCGTCCGTCATGGAGCTAGACGCGCGCTAGACCGAGCTCATCGCGCGCAATATGCAATGGATAACTGGGTTTGTGAACCTGATGGTCGAGAACGTCGTCGACCCGTCGCTGATCACTGGCTTCATCATCTTTTATGGCCTCGGCGACTCACATGTCATCGACCTCAGCGTCAAGGGCCAGCTCGCCGCGCTCAAGAACCGGGTCAACTCCTCCGACCATGACGATAGCTTACACCCACGGACACCCACGCCATTGAACTGAGCTGATGCATCCATCCATCCATATGCATACACCGCCTGCACCAGGCACCACAATGCCACACATAGAGCTCCATCTTATCTCGTGATGAACTCTATATAGAACAAGGCCGATGCACCATCGCCAACAACAGTTTTCCTATCTAATGTTGTAAATCGTCAGATCGACACCAGTTGCTTATTACCTTTCAGCTAAGCCTTTTGTATTCTATTCCTTATTCCTATTGTATATAATTGATGTGGAAAACAACGGCTTCTACGGTGTAATACGCTGTTGTAAAGTTACAGTTTGTATGCAAGGTTCAGGGTTACAACTCTGTAATATAAGAGGAGAGGCTGATGTGAGAAACCTAGCTAAATGCTACTACTATATTCAGGAACGAATAATGAAAGAGTACTTGTAAGGGCTAAAGTTTTCGTATTTATATTCAGCATTCTAAAGTACTGATTACTTATATGATCTAAATTTTTCTGTCTTACTTATTCTGGAGCAAGAACTATGTGTAGAGTAAGTTACAGTTCATGAAAGAGGTACACACATGTAGGATCAAACTGAAGCTTTGCTGCGGTGGTGGCCGTGGACATCACGTGCGGTGCTGCAACGCTTCGTAGAAACCAGATTGAAAAATAAAAGTTTATACCTTACAAATAAACGATCTGATTTTATTTCTATTATCACTTTTCTACTACCAACATAATATACTGTAAAGAAATCTTTAAATTAAACCCCCTGCTTCGTTTCAGCTCCTGTTCACACACGCTAAGGAGCTAACACGTGTCCACTTGTTTCTGGCCGTCTGATCTCTAGCCGCAGGGGCGAACGGCCCAGATCGTGTGTTGCCAACCCTGTTCGCCCCAAAACCCTAGTATATGCATATTTTAACGAGGTGACCCTGCAATGCTGCCGGCTCAGGTCCAGAATCCGGACTTCAGATTATGGTTCGCCCCCTGGTCCTGGATAGACACAAGAGACAGGCAGACAGCGGAATCAGTACGCCGCCACTTCATTAGTGCCAGAGTACACATTACACAAGTACCGTAGGCATTTAGTGGCACAGTTGGAGTTACTTGTGGTAATTCTAGCCATAAAAGGAAGTTGTTTTGAAAATCGATATAGTCTCTAAAATATAATTTTAATCATCTATTTTATTATAATATATTAATAAAGTTTAATAAAATTATAATGTTATGAAAGCACTTTTTAATACCAATTTATATATATAATTTTCATATGTCTAATCTAAATACTTATAAAGATATTATTAGTTAAAATTTAGAATATTTAACTATATATATTCTAAGATGACTTTCTTTTGTGACTTGAGGAATATGAAAAACTGGTTGGTAGCCACTCTAATATCCCGGTGGAAAGGAAAACAATGCATGTGATTTTGAAATGACGGGCGTAGGTCTGAAATGTATGCAAAACTAGGGTAATGTGAGCTGCTTCACTAGGTGGCAGGGCACCAGTGATAAGGTAATTATTGTTACAACTTGTGACATTGTACGGATGATCTCATCTGCAGTTACTCTCTCTCTCTCTCATCTGAACCGATGGCTCGATGGAGCAGTTACCCATGGCGTCTGTACGGCATGTATAAATACATATCAATGATCAATGAAAGTACAACTGGTTCATTTTGCCATTCACTGTGTTCCAGTTTCAAGTTAGACTTTACACGTTATCAGCACTTTCGCTTGCAACTCTGTGCTCTCGAGAGGGAGGACAGACCGAGAAGAAGATCGTTCGCGTTCAAGACCAAGAAGGAACAAGACGATTGTACGGGAGTCGATCTGATGGATGAGGAAATGTGCCTAGTGGATAGCGGTACTGTAACATCCTGATAAATGTAAATATTAAATTATGAAGTTTTTGGATTATTTTATTTACTTTTTATCTTGAATTTGGAGTTTCTAGTATTGTCTCGAAAATTATGATGAAAATTCCAAAAGTTAAAGAGGAAACAAACATGTTAAAAAAAATTTTAAAAATTTAAATAAGAATCTGAAAAGATGATCCAGAAAGGAATGGAGGAAATTTTGGTTTAAACATAAAGCCCTCATTTTAAATAATGCCATAAATAACAAGGAAAGCAAATAAATTAAGTACCAACAATAGTTGAAAATATTTTTGTTAAGTCCAGAATGTCATCAGGAACTTCTGTGAATTTTTCCTGAATTTTTGGATGTGTTTTCATATTTTTCTGACCTTGTTGGAAGTTTTGGTAATTCTAAAAGCTAAAATAAAAATCTAGAAAATTAAAAACTCAACTTACCCTCCGGCCGCCACCTGGACGGCCGGGATCAGCCCACGTCGCCGCTCCATCCCGCCTTCCCCTCCTCCCGGGCCGCCACCTGGCCGTCCCCGATGCGCGACGCGTCGCCCGCGCCCTCCATCGCGCGGCCCAGCCCCGCGGGCGCAGCGCGCGCTCGCCCCGCCTCTGCCATATGGGCCCGCGCCCGATCGCTCGCTTCCGCTGGCCAGTGGACCCGCGCCCACGTCTCGCTGCCTCGCGGCCCCGCGCGCCAGCCGCTTTCCCCGACCGGTGGCCCCGCCCGCGTCTTCTTCCCCCGGCTCCTCTCTTCTCCACGCGGCCGCGCCCCTCGCGCCCGCATTCCTCTCACATCGCCGTAGCGAATCCTCCCCTCTCTCTCTCACCTCCAGGGCAATCCACAGGAGGGGGAGTGCACCTTTCCCGCTCTCTCTCTCCCACAAAATCTCAGGGAGATTTGGTTCTTCCCCCTCCTCCAACGGCAACAGAACGGCGGCCTCCGCCCCCTCGCCGCGCGTCCCCCTCCTCTCGGCTATAAAAGCCTTGCCTGGGAGCTTCAACCGCGTCGCAGCTCCCGCCTCTTCCCTTCCCTAGCTGCAATAGTACCGAGAAGCCTCAACCTCCCCGCCGGCGCTCTCGTCTTCCCCAGCTCCGGCGACGGCCGATCAGCCAAACCAGGCCGCCCGAGCTTAATTCCCTGCTCTGGGACCGCCTCTGGAGCGTCACTAGCACATCCCCTGTCTCCCCTGCGCCTCCTGTGGTCTCCACTTCGCCGGCACCGAAGAACCTTCCCGAACCTCCGCCGTCGCACGCCGCCGGCCCGCCACCGTACTCCTCCACCCCGGCCGTCTACCCTAGTAGCATCGCCAGCACGCAGGGATTATAATCCACGAAGTCCCCGAGCCTCTCCGGCAGTCCTCGCCGCCGGCCACCATCGCCCCCGACTTCTTCTGCTCGGCCGCCTCTGCGACCTACCTCAAAGGACTTCATTCCCCATATAGGGTAGGCAAAGCCTCCCCCTCCCACTTGGTTATCAGCGCGCATCCCTTCCCCCTCCCGCTCCCGCGGCGCGCGTTCGAGCCCCGGCTCCGCGCCTGCGGTCGAGCGAATTCTTTTAACATGCGTCGCTGACAGGTGGGCCCCGCTTGTCGGCCTGTGTAGCTGGAGCAGCCACTGACCCTTGGGCCCCATGGGTCAGTGGCACGTCGACACTGAGCCCCTGCTGACAAGTGGGCCCGTTGAACAGTACCTGGACCCACTCGTCAGCGGCACAGCAAGGCAAAAACATTAAAATAAAAAGAAACTGACATGTGGGACCCACTGTCAGAAATTTCATAATATTTGGAATTAACTGAACTGAGAACTTTGAATGATCATAACTTTTTCATTTTTACTCCAAATTGAACGAGACAAATTTCTAAATTTATCTAAATTCAAGATCTATCCAATGGAACTAAAATCGTAATTTTTAAAGTTCATTTGAATTTCTGGTGATATTTGGTTGATTTGATGTTTTCTTTTTATCCAAATTTTCGCGCACGATTACAATAGCCTACGAAGCACAAGAAGAAGAGTTCGAGGCAGCAGCACTAGGAGATCCGGATAATCCAGCACCCGACCACTGTAACCCAGGCGAGTCAATACTTTGATCATGTTGAACCTACATTTCTGCAAATTACTTTGTTTTAAATTAACAAATTGCATTGCTGTTAGTTTTATGAAAATGCATGCTAAATTTGATATTCTAGTTATATACCGTTGTTTACCTTGAATAATATTACCCCCTCCTTGAGTATTTGAATGTGTGAACCTTGTCGCCCTAGCAAAAATATAATAGTAACATTTCGAAAATAAGTCCGTAACCATATGCCATGCTTAGCATTGAATAGGAATCCGGGGCAAGAAATTGTCCCGAGCATCACATTTATTCATGAGAAAATTTGTTCGGGCAGTCATGGTGGTAATGACTGATAAATGATGGATATGATTATCGTATGTTTCCAAAAACCCCAACATGCTTTAAAATCTAGGCGGATTGGTTCGATGGTATGAGAGTGTGGTGCAGTGGATGCATAGTGTGGTGCAGTGGATGCACAAAGTGGATTAGTGGTAGACCGCCCAGATACCAATAAGGACCGAATCTTGTCATGTCAACCCGTGTACAACAGTACAACCACAAGTTTGTAAATTACAACTTGGCTTAGTAGAATTACCGGACCCTGAAAGTCATCCTTCCAGGAGGCGGTGTGAGGATGTGCAAGCGGCAGTCTGTGTGACGGCTTGAATGGGACACCAGTGGAAGGTGAAGTTCTGCTGTGGCGGGCTAGCAGGGGTGGGGAGCCAGCTGCTAGACGTTCAGAAGGAGAACATCCCGCACAACGTATGGGACCCACCGCAAGTGGGAACGACCCATAGGGTGAAATGATGGAAGGGGCGAGGTACTCTGAACGGTTACTGTGATGGTCTGCTCAACCACATGACTAAGGAATCGTGTGGGGCAATGAGTTGATTGTCTCTTGTGGTGAAAGTGTACAAACTCTGCAGAGTCAAAACTATTCGAATAGCCGTGCCCACGGTCAAGGGCAGACATGGGAACTTAACCAGATATAGTTCTATTTCAAAATGCTTTGTGGATGGGAATGAAAAAGTGGAGGGCAGTGTAAGGCCCTAGTTTGGAATTGTCCTGGGTATCGTCCCAGTGGTAAATTAAGCGGCTATAACGCTGAAGAATTGCTATATGGTGCAGATGCCATGTAATGGTGGATGGAATCTGAATCACTATTATTACTGCATTCAACATATACGTGTGTTCAAAATGCTAGGTCTTAGGGAATTTTTATATAATTGTATTCAAAAGCACTCTTCGCAAAAATAAAATAAACCTGAGCCATCCTTTGATTAGCCATACATGTTATATACTGCATTCTGTGTGTTGGCTCGCTGAGCACGGGGTCGGAGTGCTCACGCTCGCTTTGCGGCAAAAATCCAGAAACAGGAACGCAAGACCACTACGCCTACGAGGAAGCTCCCGCTACGGAGGAGAAGAATGACGAAGGAAACTAAGGCGTAGGCTTCGTTGATTAGACATGGACAAGTGGACATCCGGCGTTGTGTGCACGTATGTTACTAGTTAACTGGTGACATATAATGCACACAGTACCTTCCAGTCGCTTGCCTGTGGAGTTGGGTTTGCTTTTTCTGTATTTCCGCTGTGCGTGATTGTAATAAATACAATTGGCTTAATCGGCCCTTTTGTAACTCTATCACCCGACGTGGTGTATTTCAGATTATGTAATATAATGGTTGATTATGCGATATATGAAATGATTCAGCAATGTACCTGTGTGCACTAACTACTGATCCAGGGATTAGTGCAGTGAAACACAGTAAGATTCAGATTGAAAAATCTGGGTCTGACAGGTACTACTAACTCTATACTCAGGGAGATAAAATATTTTCAAACTCTCACAAAGAACAAAGGAAATGTTTTAACAATCGATGGACGCGATGCTGTAATAGTTGGCACCGGTCGGGCCACTATTATGCTCCCTATGGGTACATCGATAACAATTGAGGATGCACTCTTGTATCCCGATTCAACTCGTACCCTATTGAGTTATAGAGATATCCGTAAGAATGGGTTTCATGTTGAAACTCATGAGGACAACAATGAGGAGTTTCTTCTCATAACAAAAGATCACAGATATGGCAAATAGACACTTGAAAAGTTTCCCTCACTCCCGTCTGGATTGTACTACACATACATCAACCCCGTACCACATGTTGCTTACAAAGTAATTTTCCAGAATGTTAACGCATTCCAAACTTGGCATGATCGTCTTGGCCATCCTGGAATAGGGCTGATGAGGAAAATTATAAGCAATTCTATTTGTCACACTTTAAGTGATGCAAAATTTTCCCAATCCTCAGATTTTATGTGCACCGCATGTGCCACTGGGAAATTAATTTTGAGGCCCTCTTACCTCAAAATTCATGCCGAACCTCTAAAGTTCCTTGAACGCATTCAAGGTGACATATGTGGTCCCATTCAACCATTATCTGGCCCGTTCAGGTATTTCATGGTTCTAATAGACGCATCTACACGATGGTCTCATGTGTGCCTTCTTTCCACACGGAACCATGCATTTGCTAAAATTGTTGCACAAGTTATCAAACTTAAAGCACAATATCCTGAACATCAAATCCGATCAATCCGAATGGATAATGCTGCTGAATTTTCCTCACGTGCCTTCAATGATTATTGCATGGCCTTAGGAATTCACGTTCAGCATTCGGTCCCATATGTTCATACTCAAAATGGGTTGGCAGAATCTCTCATCAAGAGAGTGAAACTTATTGCAAGACCTTTACTACAAAATTGCAATCTACCAACATCATGTTGGGGTCACGCCGTCTTACACGCTGCTGACTTGATTCAATTGCGTCCAACTGCATACCATGCAACCTCCCCGTTGCAACTAGTACGTGGAAATACACCAAATATTTCCCATCTGCGGAAGTTCGGTTGCGCTACATACGTACCGATCTCCCCACCGCAGCGTACATCCATGGGCCCACACAGGAAATTGGGGATCTACGTGGGATATCAATCTTCGTCGATCATTAAATACTTGGAACCCCTAACAGGGGATCTATTCACTGCCCGGTACGCTGATTGTATCTTCAATGAAGATCATTTCTCGGCATTAGGGGGAGGAATTGAAAACCACAAAAAATGCCAGGAAATCAATTGGGATGCCATAGACATCTCCAACTCTGATCCACGTACTTCTGAAACTGAACTCCAAGTTCAGAAGATCATTAATTTGCAACACATTGCAAATAACATGCCAGATGCATTTACTGATTATAAGGGTGTTACAAAATCCTATAATCCTGCGAGAAATGTGCCGGAAAGAGTAGAGGTACCAAATAAAACTACTCAACTCCTAAGTAAGAGGGGGAGAAGTACGACTATTTCCACAGATGCAGCTTCTAGCAAGCAAAGGAAAAGGAAGAACATTTCTTCTAACCCAGTAAATGCAACTCAACCTCACGTTGAGAAACACCCTGTGGAGGTTCAACCTTCACATCCCACATCAACAGTGCACTCAATTACTGATGTTGGGACATCGGAACGCCCTAATGCAATCATTTTGGGAAATAATAATACATCACAAGGGGTGCTTGAAATTTCCATCAACTATATTGAATCTGGAGAATCATATGACAGAAAGTCTACAATTGTCGACATCTATTTCTCTGAAGCAATTGCAGAAATCATCCAAAATGATCCAGATCCTAAGACCATGGCAGAGTGCAGAAAGCGCTCGGACTGGAATCAATGGAAAGATGCAATTCAAGCAGAGATAACCTCGCTCACTAAAAGAGAGGTATTCACTCATGCAATACCTACACCTCGAGGAATCTTTCCTGTGGGATTCAAATGGATTTTCGTCCGGAAACGGAATGAGAACAATGAGGTGGTGAGACATAAAGCGAGGCTTGTAGCACAAGGGTTCACGCAGAGACCCGGCATTGATTTCAATGAAACATATTCTCCAGTTATGAGTGGAATAACATTCCGATATCTTATATCTCTGGCTGTTCAAAATCGTCTATCTATGCAGTTGATGGACGTAGTGACTGCATATCTATATGGGTCACTTGATTCAGACATTTACATGAAGGTCCCTGATGGAATCTCTATACCGAATCCAAACGCAAATCGCAACATGTATTGTGTAAAGCTTCAAAAGTCACTCTATGGCTTAAAGCAGTCGGGAAGAATGTGGTATAACCGACTTAGTGAATTCCTTTTGCAGAAGGGATACACTAACAATGATGATTGTCCATGTGTTTTCATCAAAAAGTCTCAAACGGGATTTTGCATCATATCAGTATATGTTGATGATTTAAATATCATCGGCAACCCACAAGATATTGATGAAGCACGCAATCATCTAAAGACGGAGTTTGAAATGAAGGATTTGGGTCAAACCAAATTTTGCTTAGGTTTACAACTTGAGCATCTTCCCACTGGAATTTTAGTGCATCAATCAGCATATATCCAGAAAATATTGGAGAAATTCAATATGGACAAATCACATCCATCCAAAACTCCTATGGTTGTTCGATCTCTAGAAATGGAAACTGATCAATTCAGACCACAGGATGATGGAGAAGAGATTCTGGGACCTCATTATCCTTATCTCAGTGTCATTGGAGCGCTTATGTATCTTGCAAATTGCACCAGGCCTGATATTGCATTTGCAGTGAACTTGCTAGCTCGACATAGCGCTGCTCCTACCAAACGGCATTGGACGGGAGTAAAACATATCCTCAGATATGTTAATGGTACAAGAGATCTTGGATTATTTTTCCAAAGGAACCCAGATCCTAATCTGATTGGATACACTGATGCCGGCTATTTATCTGATCCCCATAATGGCCGATCCCAGACAGGTTTTGTGTTCTTACACGGAGGAACAGCCATTTCATGGAAGTCTACAAAACAGACTCTGGTGGCTACCTCAACAAATCACTCTGAAATAATTGTACTATATGAGGCCTCACGCGAATGTGTTTGGCTTCGCAGAGTGATTAACCACATACAACAATCGTGTGGCATTGGTGCCATCGATTCACCAACTATTATCTATGAAGATAATTCTGCTTGTGTTACACAGATGGAGACAGGCTACATCAAGAGCAACATAACCAAGCATATTTCTCCTAAGTTGTTTTACCCCCATGAGTTAAAACAAATGGGTGAAATAAACATCTTGCAAACCAAATCATGTGATAACCTCGCTGATTTGTTTACTAAGTCCTTACCAGCTTCCTCGTTCCAGAAATGTGTTCAAGGAATTGGTATGCGACGACTTCGTGATTTGCAAGATTCAGGGGGAGAAATCTCCTAAATGTTACTCTGTCCAAAGCATCATATTGCACTCTTTTCTTTGTATGAGTTTTACTCACAAGGTTTCTCATATAAAGTTTTTAATGAGACAATATTAGCATAAGCATATGTCGTATTTCCTATTTTTCCCCATCGAGGTTTTTTAGGAGATATCAATGACATATATTGTCCTCTAAACTATCTATGAGTTTTCTCCTACAAAGGTTTTTCTCATATGAGTTTACAATGAGACAATACTCATTATATGTTGTATCAATTTCTCCTTATTTTCCCATTGGGTTTAAAGGAGTTTTTAACAACGTATCTATCAAATATATCTCCTCGTTTTTATCCTACAGGATTTTTTTAGAAGATTAATACTATTCATTGATCTCAAAGATGGATTCGATCAAGGGGGAGTGTTACAACTTGTGACATTGTACGGATGATCTCATCTGCAGTTACTCTCTCTCTCTCTCATCTGAACCGATGGCTCCATGGAGCAGTTACCCATGGCGTCCGTACGGCATGTATAAATACATATCAATGATCAATGAAAGTACAACTAGTTCATTTTGTCATTCACTGTGTTCCAGTTTCAAGTTAGACTTTACAATTATAACGGCGGTAACCGGTGCTTCTGACTCGGCTGACCCTGGTGCATCTCACTGATTGGACGGTCGAGATTTTGAATTCACGTCATACTATTTCAAGGGTGTTATCAAGTGAGAATAGCAGAATAAGTGAATGACTTTCATACATTTGATGATAGAAAGTTAACATCAATATTCACCAAGATTGTCAGGATCGCGATCCTATGTAGGATTGTTTTTTGTTTGTCGGGATCGGATCGTAGAATCATGATTTTATCAAATTATATATATATAGACACACACACAAATATGCAAGTCTATAGTAGAATTTTTGAATTTAATTTTGTAATTTAAGTACACTTATTCATGTTATATTGAATTAAGACTAATTTTTTAAGCTTATTTAACTATTTTTTTTAATAAACTAATAATCTAAAAGTCCAATATGTCAAAGATAATATTTTTTTTTACCTTAGAACAACATGTAAACAATAAAAACAAAGCAAATTAAACTAGTTCAACTTAAATCAATAATAGGTAATATCAAATTATATACACTAATATAGTTTATTGTCTGGATCATAATTTTATCGGATTGTGAGCACGATCCTACTTTTAGGATCATGATTCTTGTAATTCTGATATATACATTGATCCGTATTATGTCGACTCTATAAGATCGTACGATCCTATGACCCGTGTTGCAATCCTAACAACTTGCTATTTAGGGTTATCTTAAGGTGCAAATTCAACAAAAGTAATATATTCCACGTTAATGGTAGCATTAATCAAGCTAATGAATATAGCTGGCATTTGTACGTCTGCAATTCATGAAGTTGTAGTAGTGTAGTACGGGTGAGTTTCATCAAAGCCGGCAACTAATCCAAAGGGGCCCAGTTGGTCCTGTCACCCTATAGCTATTGGGGCTTCCAAAAGCTAAACCCTGATCTTTAGTAGCCTTTGCCAAAACCTGAAATACATTTGAGATTACATGGAAAAGAAAATTGTAAATTTTAGAAAGAGTAAAGGTAACACAAAATCTCAGGTTTTACAAAAAAATTTAAGAAAGCCTATGATTTTGTGCAAAATATTTCAAATTAACACCATGTACACCCACCAGACCGTCCAATACATGGTATTTGAGTATATATACACATTGGTGGACCGATGTCCAGGGAGGGCTCGCACGTAGGGCTGAAAACGAAAATGGTAATTCTCGGTTATCGAAAATCGTTTTCGAGAAATTACCGATTTTTTCTCCTAAACGGAAACGGTGACGGTAACCGATAAAACGGAAACGAGAACGGTAAAAACATCCGATAATGAAAATGAAAACGATTTAGCTCTCTTCCGATCGTTTTCGAAAAATACTGTATTTAGCCGATAATCTACCGTCGATAATTACCGAACTCAGGCAGAGGCCTCCGCGTCGGTCTCACCACTGCACGCCTCGGTTAGATCCAAGGGCGCGACCACCGGCTGCTGCTCGGCCTCCCGCGCGTCGGGTTCCTCCTCGCTGCCGCGGAGGTCGGCGTCGGCGGGGCGCCTAGCAGCTAGGAGCACGGAGAGGAGCTCGTCGCGCTCGGCGGCCTCGCGCTCGAGCCGCTCGACGCGGGCCCGCAGGCGGTGGCCTCCGCCGCCGCCTCAGCGAGCCGCGCGCGGAGGGCGGCGGCCTCGTCGCTGGCAGCCGCGGCGCGCTCGAGGAGACGTCGCTCAGCCTCCATCCAGGCGGCGCGGTGGCCGGCGAAGATCTCAGCGGCATGGGCGTTGGCGCGGGCGTCCTCGCGGCGGCGCGCACGCAGCTGGCGGAGCTGGTCCTTGGCGGCGAGGAGGCGCGTGGCGAGCACGCGACCGCGCGACTGGAGGGAGGCGAGGTGGCGCGCGCCGGGGCCGCCGGCGGGGAGGGAGGCGAGGAAGAGAGCGAAGCTGAGGCCGAGGTAGGTGGCCAGGACCTCGCCGCTGGCAGCGGGCTCCTGCGGCGGCGTAGCGGCGGGCTCAACGGCCATTTGGGAGAAGCGAAGGTAGCGAGAGAGAGTGGACTAGAGGAGGGGGGAGAGAGTGGATGTGGGTGGGTGTGCAGCTGCAGACGCTTGGGGGTGGGAATATGGGGCCATCCTGCACAAGCCCAGATGGCATAGCCCACAAGCGATATATGTGTCTTGCCTCTTGTGCTATGGATCATTACTACAGTATTATTTTTCATATGACCTGGGTCAATCTATACAGCTATTGTCATGCTGTGCAGATTGGTGTGTTTATTGTATTTTAGATATCGCTTTCATGATTTTCGATCATTATCGATGCACTTTTGATCGAATAGTTTCGTTTCCGAATTTACCGGAATATCGATGTCGTTCTCGTTTCCGACAATATCGTATCGATTTCGTTTTCGAGAAAATAATGTGAAACTGAAAATGATTTGACCTCCTACCGATCGTTTCTGACCGTTTTCAGCCCTACTCGCACGGGACCTGGGCAGACTCGCCGTGCTGCCGTCTCCTTAGTTGCCGATGTTGCTACCGCTGTGCAGGAGAGGGAGGGTGAGAATGACATAGGAGAGAGGCGTATAGGGTATACTACAGGCCCCACCAATTTATGTATATACTCAAAAAATACTATATATTTTTATTATGTATCAGTGTCATGTACAAAATCTCATAGCAAAATGGACGGACATATGGTGTACCCAGTTTTTTTTTTTGAAACTTTTGCCTTAAAACCTAGAGTTTCTTGAAAAATTATAAACCTTGAGGTTTTGTGTTACCTTTTATTTAAAATATAAGATTTTGCAAAATTTACTCAAAAGAAAAAAATTGGGGGAGGGGGGTCTTGGTTAGAATTTTGAAATTTGCTGCATTGCTACTTAGACGTTAAAAAATGCAAGTTCCGAAAAAGCTCCCCCTCCGCGTACGAAGAGCAACATGCGGATCAGAATGCGGAGCGACGGGGCTCACATGTCAAGTCTCACTTTTTCACATGGTCACTCCAGTTATATAGACAGGAAGATAACGTAGTAACATCGGCGATCAATGCTATTAGAGCATACACAATAGTATAATATTAGCTATCTATAAATATTGCCATATATGATATAAGATGATGTAAAAGAGATGGTGAACATAGAGAATTGGATCGTTTCTTATATAATAGTTGACTGTAACAGGAGAAATAAGACTCACTATGTCATAGAAGAACTGTCTATAGAGACATATAAAATGACAACCTATTATAGTAGTTGTCTATAGATAACATGAAGTGATACTATAGTCAGTAGTTATCTATACCATTATATATGCTCTTAGTAGTTTAGTACAAGTACAAGGGATGAAATTTGGAACCGCCAAAAAGGTGGGGCAGTGTTTAAATTCTGCTATTTTTCGGTACATATAAATACATTTAATAGAAATTTTGTGAGCTCCATCTTTCGTGCTAAGGAGGTGTGATGGTGCATGAGGTACGTGTCTTTCTTGTAATGAAAAAGGCCTTATTCTTTTTTTTTTACTTTGTCTTACGCTATAATAATTAGTTTTCAAATAGAGTATCTTTTCAAAATAAGATTTGCTAGTCAATTGTAGTAGACACTGTATCAACTTCATCTATACCAATCACACAATTGTCTCTCTTTTCGTGTTCTCTCCTGAACAATCAGAGTTTATAAGCCAAAAGACATAACCCGTAGCTGAAAAAACCACTCAAAACAATGGAAAAACAATGAATGCAATTCAATACTAGTATTGGTACTACATTAATATAACTATTCGACCATTACAACACTGTCGCCCAGAGCCACTAGTTCGTGGAGCTCCCTTCTTTCACTCGCACAATCTCACCACCAACTCACAGGACAGTAACCACTAAAAATGCCAAAAAGAAAATGTTTCCATTCCCTTCTCATTTTCCATAAGTCTAAACACCGCATGAATTATTCCACAACAACCATACCGTAACACTACAGAAAACACAAGGAAAAGCAGCTCGAGGCATGCAGGAACTGGCACGACACAAGCAGACGCGCGTGCGATCAAACTCGAAGGAGGTAGACGCTAAGCTCTGGGCCGCCAATGTTGGTGCTGCTGTTGCTGTCCGGGTTCATCATGTAGAACGCCTCCGAGTCGCGGGAGCCCACCACGCGCTCGAACCGCGCGCGCATGTACATGACGTCCCCCTCGCCGCCGCTGCACGAAGCCGGTATGACCCCAGCGCCCATGGACACGGGCTCCAGTGCGCGCAGCACGCGCCAGTCAGCGGCACCGCACTCGCGCCGCACCGCGTACCCACAGCCCTTGCCGTTGCAGTACGCGCGCCACACCGTCTCCTCCAGGAGCTTCCTGCCAACGCCGGCGGCGGTGGCGGCGGTGGCGGCGCTGGGGAAGGCGCAGGCGCCCTTGCCGCGCTCGCACTCGAGCGCGATGCGCACGAGGCCCGAAGCCATCTCGCGCACCAGCGAGGCCGTCGGCGCGGCCAGCTCCAGCAGCAGCGCGGGGCACGCGCGCGGGTCGACCTGGAACGCGAGGTGGACGTGGCCGCGACGGTGGCCGTACAGCGTGCCGGTGAGCCGCGCTCCGAGGCCGACCTGCCGGTGCCGGCCGGCAATGACCGCGGCCAGCGCCGTGCGCAGGCGCGACACGGCCGCGCGGGCCAGCTTCTTGCGCTGCTGCTTGAGCGGCTTGGGCAGAGGGGACACGAAGTCCTCCGAGTGGAACGACGGGCAGGAGGTGGAGAAAGCCATGGTGGCCTCCGCCTCGTCCTCAGCCTCGGTACCCTCGACGGAGCCTTCCTCCGCGGTACCGGTGGCGCCATGGCTGCTTCTCTTGCCAAGAACCGGCCACTTGAAGTGCCTCCGAGAGAAGGAGAAGGAGGACTCGTGGGGGCTTCTCGCCATGATGGTTCTCATGGTTTCTTGCGGGAGCTGCTAGTGCTCGCCGTGCCTAAAGTATGAAGGGAGTGTTGTGTGGTGTGGTGATTCTCTTTCTAGTGGCTTCCCAGTGCAGGCAGGAGGAAGGAATGGGGCTTTGTTACTGCGAAGGGGGACTGGTGAGCAGAACCCACCAAACTAAGCAGACAGGAGTGTGAGAAACTCTTTGGCCTTGTCCTGTTTCTGGCCTGGTTCTCTTCTGTTTTGATGAGCAAATACTCCGTCTATTTACGATCCGGGGAAAGCGCGAGCGGAGAGCCCTCCCACGTCAGCCCCGCGTGAGCTCCGCCCGGCGCGTGGCCAGCGATTTTTGCGTACGGTCTGGTGACCTTTTTTGCGAAAAAGCCCCTGCATTTTCTCGAAATTACGTAAAGGTCATCGGTTATCGCGAAAAGATCCCTGCCAGTTTTTTGGCCCCTCCACTTTGCAGGATGGCGCCCCGCGGTTTTTAAAATTACGTATAGGCCCTTATTTATTTACGTACAAGTCCTTACAAGTCCTCGATTTTTTACGAAAAAGACCTTTATTTTCCCGAAATTACGCATGCGCCCCCGATTTTTTTCTGGAGCTCCCTGCGAATTATCGTCTTTTTATTTTGGTCCACACGGTAGCTAGCGCGGCGTGCGCCGCGCTTATGCAGCTAGTAGAAGACATACTGTGCAGATTGTGGCAGTGCGGGCAGGGCTAGCCGGCACGCAGGGTAAATTTAGCTAGTACCACGCCATTTGATAAATGAAAATTGGTGGTAGGATAGAGAGATGGCGTGCCTGATGGTTGGCTAGCCGCTAGCTTTATTACCAGGTTATTTTTAGTATGCAAAAGTACCTGTAAGATGTGCCACTGTTGCTGTGGTAAAAATGGCGATGTGCTGTACTAACCTATGGATATTGGACGGCCTCTGCAGTTAAAATGCACGCAGAAAGGCACGATACAAGTGGGGGAGAACTGCATGTGTTTTTGCACTTCAAACAGTTATGTCTCCATAGTCCATAGTGTTTTCTTTAACTAATCGTATATACTTTCGGGCGTGTTGGATGGGATTACAATTTCGCTCCTAAATTCGCGAAATTCATGAAGTTTTGTTGTTCTCGGTGGGAAGCGAAAACCGGTTGCATGTGTAAATTTTGTTCGAAAATTCAGGTTTAAATAGATTTTATAACTACCACTAGATAAGAAAGATTTAGCTAACCTAGTGGTAACGGATGGTAATGGGTGAGCATGGGGTTGTGAGTTCAGACCCCAAAACAGCACTATTTTTTCTTTTTTCTTTTTTCCTTTAAATTCATATTTGAATTTAAAATTTCTGAACGAAAATTTTTCCCGATATTGTTTTCCCTGCATCTGACTAGGTTGGTTTTCCCTGCATTGTGCTGTGCCTCTTTGTGCAGATTTGCAATCTCTGTATGTTTATGCATGACGTAAGCATGCCTTTGTCCGTTGTGATGAGTGGTGAGCAAATGCTACAGATGGTGTCATCAGGTTGACTGTAATTCCCTGGACACCATGCACGAATTATGGCAACCACGTAATGAACCGGCCAGGAATGTAGTTGAACTCCAGGTGAGCATCTAGTGACTAAATTCAATTAGTTGGTGGATTGGTGCTGACTTAGACTATATTAGTTGCATTTGGGTGTTCGGAGTCTGAACTATATAAGGTGCTAACTACTGTATTTTTGTTGGGGACACTCATAATAAAAATGTAAGCATGTGGTGCTCATTGAAAGCAAGTTCTACATATGTTTCCTTCAAGTGGACTGAAATCCCTAGTGAGTACTGATCGGCATACAGTAGAGGACTAATTAAGGACCTAGTAAATACCAATCCTTCTGACTCAAATTAAACAATGCAATTGCAAATGAAAAAAAAGGATTCCCTTGGAATTTCAAAGACACGCATGTCGAATTTTGCCTACCCGTGTTTGAAGGCCCAAATGCCCCCAAGCTGCCTCCTGAGAAAAGGATAAGCAGGGTAAGTACAGTACGACAGAGTTTGTGTCCCACAATGACGCTCAAATTATGACTGGAGCTCAGACATCTTGCCCTTCAATCGCCTCGAACTGTCAAGCATAATTTTACTGGCCATACACACACGGATAATGAGGAGCTGACTAAAAATAGTAGTTGTTATTGAACTAAAATGTATGCGAAATGCGAAGGAGAGATGTGGACGACGATACTGATAAAATGAAGTTGGGCATGGAGAGGGACAAAAGCCGCTGTTTTTTTCAACCCTCGGGATTGGTGCGCTGGACAGTACACTAGTACAGAACGCAAGGGTAAACAAATCAAAACTGCAAAAGTTGCAGCTTTGACCGTGGAGGAATGGAGGCGAAGAGATGCGGTGCATGGCACTGGGGCGGCTTGGGTGCAGGAGGCGAGCGCCCAACACGCCGTACCAATTACCCCATGCTACTCGTTTAGGCCGGTTCATTGGCTGCAGGTTATAACTTTTAGTTATAATTTATGATTTTTATGCTATTTATGAGAAAGTATAGAGTGATAAAAACTCACGTATAACTTTAACCGATATAAATAAAGTTGCTATAATATATTCTATAATTAACTTGTAGACTCTATTTAAAAAAAATACTTTATATAAACTAAGTCAAAAACTGCTATACATTCATCCTTACGCAATTCACTGTGCACTCAAACTAAAAAAATTCTAAAAAATTCCCAAAAAAATGTCTAGATGTACTTTATAATTTTCTCTACCTATGTATAAAATGTTAAATCCAAATTCATTCTATGTTAAAGGTACCAAAAAGAGAAAATTCTATCAAATTTAAACTCTTACCATTTGTCAGATTTTTCTTTTTTTGTTACTCTTAATATAGAATGAATTTAAACTTAAAATTTTTCAAATTGGTAGAGCAAGTTTATAAATACATGTAGAAATTTTTCGTGACTTTTTTTTAATTTGAATGCATAATAAGTGTACCGTAAAGGTAGATACATAATATTTTTTTGTGCTATAAAAAAAAGCTGAAAAACAGTTTTTAAAAACTAAAAAAAGAGACGCGAGACGCACAAAGCCGCAAGCACACTGCCTCCGTCGGTCACTCTCCCACTCTAAGAGCATGTACAATGCAAGATGCTTATATATGAGTGCTTAAAGAGAGAATATAGCCACATCATCAAGCATCCATGCAAAAGTTATTTCCTCCAATGCAAGCATCTCTTCCATAAGTGCTTAGATGCTATATTATCTATTAATAGATATAGTTATACACATAAGCACCTACTAAGCACCGGTGCTTATTTAAGCATTGATGCTTCAAAATAAGCACCTTATCTATCCTATGTGGCAAGAAAAATCAATTTTTTATTACTAAGTATCTCTCTAAACGCCTGCATTGGACATGCTCTAATAGGCGGAGTCCTCGTCTGGTAACTGCAGCTCTGGCTGGGAGCTCCCCTCTTTGCCCACTGGTCTGCGAGACCTTCCTGTCGCCTTGTCCTCACGAATGTAGAATGGTACAGCTTAGATCAACTGGGATTCGTCAACGACAGGAGACGCGAGTTAATATGCACCTCTGTGGTTGGTTGGCGTGCGGGGTTGGCGTGGTGCCTGCGTCCATGT
The DNA here is from genome assembly GCA_017311315.1 of Dendrocalamus latiflorus. NCBI lineage: Eukaryota > Viridiplantae > Streptophyta > Magnoliopsida > Poales > Poaceae > Dendrocalamus > Dendrocalamus latiflorus. Next base: position 38,010,654 of record CM029664.1, read on the forward strand.
TGTGGAAGCTGCGTTACTTTCGTACACTGTACAGCATGAGCTGTACGACAGTCTGATCATAGTAGCTGTGCTCCGGTCCTCAACGGGTTCGAACTGTATGCAACCTAATAAAATCATCTAGGTTGAACCTGGGCCTTATCATTCTTGGCGATGGCTCTAGTATCATCGGTGATTAGGACACCTGTGTAGCTAGCGGTGAACCATATGGCTGTGGTTGTTGAGGCCATGAGTGCAAGTCCCACTGTTCTTTGAAATCTAATATACAAGGGTCCTCCCATGTATTCTTATTTTTGTCATATTATTGTCGAAGTTAGTGAAAAGTCCCCAAAATTTCAAATCGAAAAATTTCCTAATTTTTGCTGCATTTTTTGAGTAAAATCTGAAAACTTTCCCTTTTAGGAAAGTTCCCTCTGCCGCCGCTTTCCCTTTCCGGCAAGACGCCACCCCTTCTCCTTGGCGCCCCGCCTCTTCCCGCTTTCCCCTCTCTTCGGCGTCCTCCCCGCTCCCTCTCTCCCGCTGGCACTGCGCCCATCCCCGCCTTCTCCCTTTCCCTTTTGCTTCCAGAGCTCCCCCACCACTCCCTATCACTCCAAGGACCCTCCCAGAGCAACCAATTGAGCCCACGTTGCCCCGAGCTCCGCCGCCATCGTCCCCCGCGCCGGTGACCCCGTAAAGCGGATCTTCTTCCCTATCCCCTCATTTCTCGATTCTTCTCGTCCGGAGCATCTCCGTTGTCCCCTCATTGCTTTGATGCTTCCCTCTGGACAGGAGAAGCCCCGTGGAGCGCAGTCGTCGAGGTTCACCGCCGGCCGAGGTACCTTCTCCATGGCCAGCCCACCCGGGAGCTTCCCCGCCGAAACCGACTCTGCCAGTGGGAACCCCAAGCTCCCCTGAGCGTGTGGCCGCCGCTAATTTGACCCTCTCACCGCCGGTGACCTCCCTCATCGCCAAAAAGCCGAATCCTCCCCTTTCCACTCCTGCTTTCCCCATTAGTCCCCTCACCTCCCTAAGCCCTAAAATGAGTTCCCCTCTCGGAGGTCTACCCATTGGTGCTTTTGGTTGCCGCTGACGAGCTCCCTAGCGCCCAGACCACCGTCGCCATCGTAGCCCTGGTCCCGGGGTACTGTAGCGGCTGGAGGAGGAAGATGACCCCTCCCCCGCAACGTGGCCTCTCCTCCTCCGTTCATCTCATTCCCCGCCTTATAACCACAGCCGTCCATTTCCCCGTACCATTTCGCCCACCCTCCCCTCTTCTTAGCCGTCCGATCGCTTCCCCACCCCGGATCCATCCACCTGCTCCCCTCCATCCCAGCCCCACAACCGAGCCACGCGGCGGCCATCCGGGTCGCACGGGCGCGTGCGTTGCTGGGCTGTCCCTCGCGGCCTGCTCCGTTCCCGCACGTGCGCGCGCGCATTTGGGCCGCCGACCGCCCGTTTGAAAACCCGGCCGGGCCGCACTGTAGCCCGAAGGGCAGCCCAGTACTGTGCAAACCATTTTTTCTGATTTATTCATTTCCAGAAATCAGAAAAATCCAAATAAATCCTAGAAAATCACAGAAAATCCCAAAAATTCCCAAATTTCACCACTTTGCTCCAAATAATATCCTGGACCCATTCTTGGCCTCCACTTCCACAAATTCATTCCAAAAAATTTCCAAAAATTCCAATTTGAGAATTTATGCATTTTACTCCTTTTTAAATAGTTTATTTTCCTCGCTTGATTAGTCTCAAGCTGGACTTAATTGTTTTATGTGTTTGCACTAGTTTCGGAGATCCCGGAGGTTCAAGTGCAGGCTTAGGATCCAGGTGTTTCTTCGTTCGAGCTAGCTGAGATCATCCAAATCAACGGCAAGTCCCAAATTCTTTGATCATGTTGCAACCCATGTTATGTAATTATGTTATTGTGCTATTTGCATTAAGCTAGTTCTGAAATGTTAGTTCAAAGTAAAATAAAATGTTTAGAATGACATGATATGTAGTTAAACCTACCACCGACAAATGCCATGTTAAACTTGTAGCCATGCCTTTGTTAATCCTAGAAATAATTATTTGTTAATCTAGATAATTGTAGGTTATCATTATCATGCAAAGTCTTCACACTAATAAGGTTGTGGCTGCGGGCCAATAGAATTTGGAAAATCCGACTCTAGGGTAGGGTGGTATGGGACACCGTACCCTAGGGCGGAGAGTGCCGGCGTGCACAAGGTAGGGTAAGGGTTGGGAAAGGAACCGCGAGACGGTCTTCGCCCACCTCTTACCCTAGGATTGGAGTTGGGGTAAGCGTGTTGTGGGGCGCCGCGAGACGGCTTTCGCCCACCACTTACCCTAGGGTGGAGGTTGCGGACTTCGGGAAAATGTAAGGACTAGACCCTTACGCTGAGCAAATGACATAGTGACCGCTCAACCACAGGTGTTGACTTGTCAACCCTGGTTTAGTACCTGCTCAACTTAAGTGAAATCCTGCACTGGGAGTCGGTCCGGATCGCGAATCCGGACTATGACAATGATAGGTTTCCACAACTCGGGCCTGGCGTTCCGTGGTGGCCAGCGGATACCCGAGGATGTGCGGATTCCTCACCTATCGGGTGGAGTGTATATCAAGGGTTGAGCAGCGAAAAGACCCGGTTCCTTAACTCAGTCATGAGGGTTAAGGGTGCATGTGGGTAAAGTTAGGCAACTCTGCAGAGTCAAATAAATGGTATTCGAATACGTCGTGCTCCCGGTTAATGGAGCTGTGTCACTTGGGTGATTCCAGTCGCAAAGTTTAAGTAGTTTTGTACATGCTTTAACTTGATTAGTTGGTTAATTAACTTTTCATGAAAAACCTCTGAGATCTTAAGGAGTAGTTTTGGGTCTGTTTTATAAAATGTTTGCAAATAAAACTGCATCCACTCAAAGATAATAAACCAAATATACTCCCTTCCTTTAATGTTCCGTGCATGTAGTAAGATAGAGTCCCTTTGGGACTTGCTGAGCTGGTTGGTAGCTCATGGCTTGCTTAATCCCCTCTTTAGAGGATCAAGACGTTGGTGAAGGTCTCTCCGTTGAGGACGTTCCTGAGGATCTCTTCTTCGACGAGGACCTATGGTTTTAGGTCTTCGCCGCGCTCAAGTGGATCTTGAAGCTTTTGTAATGTATTTATACTTTGGGCTTGCACGCCCCGCTGTTGAAAGCTGGATGTTAATCCGTATGTGAATTATATGCTGGACTTTTGTTGTAAGCATGCAATGGTATACTCTTGCACGACACTCCATAACTGTTCATACGTGAATAGTTGCGAAATGCCGTGTCCGTACGCGTATCTGGAAAAGGGGGCGTTACAGTTAGAATTACACTAAGCTCTGATGTCATGGGCTGCTCTTCTGGACTGCTCAAAAGTAGTCGTGTCGTTCTACCACGTTCTACTACTAGCGCTAAAGCGGAGACAGAAGTGCAGTTAAGGAATGGAGAGGATTGTGTGCGGGAGGGGACAGAGTGTGAAGAAGGTTGGGAGTATTGGGATGGGACCTGTCTGGTTTGGAAGCTGAAGGTTGCCATAATTTACTACAGGCTCCTTAGTTAAGTTTGATTAAGTTAGGCTAGTTTTTGGTTTCTAGTACAAGTTAGACATGCCAAACCTTTTTTTTTGGCTAGGCCCCACACGCTATAGACACGAGTTGTGGCAAGATTCTCTTAGACAAGTTGTAGCTCTACTTTTTTTGACCACAACTTTGGCAAGTTAAGCAAAAATATTTGGCAAACTTATGCATCCTTAGGCTATGAACTAAACAGGCCTTAAATCTTGGAGAAAACCCGTTGAAATTGGATAATAGATTCATAACTTATTTTAGCTTGGTTGTAAGCGACGGCGGAGCTTGTAGAAGACATGGCCATACGCGCTAAACTTTGTACAATGCGCCAGACATTTGGTCCATAAATAGGTTGTGCTTCAACATGGCCACCTTTCCTACACAGCCCATTCTCTTTCGAAGCCTGGCCCATAGTCGATTTAGGCTCAAGCATTGCCATTGGTTGTAAGCCTAATGGTTTTCCTGTAGCAAATGGAACTAACCCGAGCGAAACAAAATGCAGCTTGGATTAGAATGTAGCACTTGAATCTTCAATATGTTGTTTAGTGCCTGTGGTTGTGAGCGTGTCCTTCTTCAACCTCCGGTTGCTCTCCACGACGGAGCCAAGAAGGCCCAAATCCACTTCCCGCCGCCGTTGATCGCTGGTGCTCGAACCGTCGATCCGGATTTCCCGGTGTGAAGGACTAAAAGGTTTCCGTTGTATGCTGAGCTCTCTTAATCGCGTCCATGGCAGTCTCGCTGTTTCAAGGACCTTGCTGTAATTCCTGTCTTTCTAAGGATAATGTGTGAAATACCGGGCTTATGAACTGTATTCTCAATCGAATCCGGAAAGCAACGGGTTGTCCAACCAGAAAACAACGCTTGAAATCAGGATCAGGCAAATACTAACCTGAAAATTCTATACCCAGCTTTCTCTTGTATCGTGATATTAGGGGGTCCAAGACGGACGCAACTAGATGGTTTCCATTCAAACACACCGAACGTCACAAGTATCGCAATTTCTGGACGCACACCACCACAATGCTCGCGGCGGCCCGCTTTTCTGCCAATTTTTTTCGTGCTTTCCTTGTTTCCTCCGCTCGATATATCTCTCCTCGCGCCGTCACGCAGAAGCAGTTTTTTTTAGAGGAACGCAGACGCAGTTATTAGCCGCTCCTCCCCTATTTTGCCAAGGCCATAGCAGAGATGCAGTCGTGCACTGAAAGCTGATCACAACCGAAAAAATTTGGCAGTCCCAGTTTTTTCAATGCCATGCATCTAATAGTCCACTATCTTCGGGCCTGTTCTTTTTAGCTGTGGCTTATAACTTTGGCTACAGTTTGTGGCTTTTGGCCGATATAAATGAAGTCGGTACAGTATGTACTATAATTAACTAGTAGACTCTATCTTAAAAAGATACTCCGTTTAAAAACTAGTTACTATAGAAAACCTAAAAGCTAAAAAAAAAATATCACGTCCATCCTACATAGTAGTAAAAACAAAAGCCTATGCACCTAACATAACATGGTCCCAGCAGTGGACAAAAGTTGTGGTGACCGTGAGAATTGACCAGGGCCGTCCGCCGGCTAGGGCTAAATAAGACATACAAAACATTACTGCTCCCTCCTTTCGCTATACTTGTTCATGGCCTTAATAGTATCTATTTCAGTATATTTGCTTGTTAAGAAAATCTAGAGTGCAGTTGTTCCTATTTTCTCTCTCCGCCACTATTTAAATACTTTGAAAGAGATTAAGTGATTGTGATATTTCATTTAATGTAACATTCCAAAATTCGGATATTCAAAAATATGATGATAAGGATTACAAGCCACACATATAGTTAAATCATCGTGTTTAGCAAAACTAAAGAATAAAAATTGAAAATTCCAGTAAGGACAAAAGACCACCATACAGATATGCCCATCATCATATCTGCATCCCTAAGGCCATCTACTCCCTAGAACATAGGCCATTACTCTCCACCCATCAACACAAATTCTATGACCATCACAAGTCCAATAGATGATGCGACATTTCATTTTACGAAGATGTGAAGACAACAATGTCAAAGAGCAAGCATTTGAAAGTCTATGACCTGTCCGAAAGAACAGAGTCTCCCCCCTGACTTCTTCAAGTGTTAACCCTTTTGTGCATATTCACTTCCTACCTCTGTGAACTAAAGGACGACACGTCAAACAAAACTCTGGAACCTATTGCTAGCCATATTAACCACACCTCTATTCCTTCTATTCTACCAGAATCTTGGAGTCGAGATTCATTTAAGGGGGGTAGGTTTGTAACGTCCTAAAATTCGGATATTCAAAAATAAGAAATTTTTAAAACTTTTTCTTGCATTTTGCTGGCATTCAAATTTCTTTTGAATACTTATTTGAAATCTTTTGAGTTTTTTGACATGCAAATTAATATATTAAGAAATAATATCCAAATTAAAAAAATAATGGTATTAATAAAAGAAATAGAAAATCCAAGGATCCACACACAAATTAAAAATTTAAGTATTAGATAATGGAAATAAAAATTTGAAATTCAATTTACCTAGGTAAAGAAAAGCCGTGGCTAAAGGAATATTAAAAACTCGCATCTAAATAATTGAACTGAGAATTCAAATTTTGAATATCATGCAAAACTCAAAATCAGTAAATCCTAATATAAATTAAAAATCTAAATTTCAAAATTTTTTCCCTCTCCTCTCATTCACTATCCCTTTCTTTCTCTCTTACATGTGGGCCACCCACCTTTTTCTCTCTCTTCCTCCCTATCTCTTTCTTCTCTGCTGCTGGGCCTAGTCTCCCCCGCGTTCCTTTTTCTCCTTCCTCTTTCTTCCTTTTACTCCCTTGTGTTCTCACTTTTCCCTGTGGATGACCGACGCTGCGCGGTCCCATCGCGCTTGGCCTCCTTCTTCCTTCTTTCCTCCTCCCCTCTCTCTTCTTCTTCTCCTCGTGCACGTCGTCGGCTCCCTATGTGCACGTCACCCCGGCCCCGCTGCTCCTGCGTGTGCGTCACACCCCTGCGCCGCACGTTGCTACGCCTGCGCCCGCGTCGGCACTTTGTCAGCCGCGTCGCCTCCGTCATGTCTTCGCCTGGCCACTGGCATCTCGGTGCTCGTGCCCACATCGCCGCCCTTGCGCACGCCTGAGGTATCGACCCCGTCGCGTCGCCATTCCCTCACCATACCCTGCTAGGTTGTAGCCTTTTCGTCATCCAACCAGAGACCGCATCACAGTGATGTTGTGCTCCATCCCGTGCACTACTCCCAGGTCGCCGGCAATAGAGCAGCCACAACGCCTCCCTTTGTGGCTATAAGTGGCCCTTAGCCTCCTCCCTCATCTCCTGCACAATCCCCTTGCTTCCCCAACCAAATCACTGAGCCACCCCTCCCCACGCCGTGCGTAGACCGCCACCCCGCCTTGCTGTTCCGACCACCTTCCCCACAATCCAAGTGCACTATCCTGTGTTCTCGAGCATCTAGTTCATCCCCTCCAAGTTAATTAGTTTTTCATGCACCGAGGCCCACCGCACCACCGTCGTCCCCATTTCTAGTCGCTGGCACTCCTACCTCCGCCAATTCTCCTTCACCGTGCCCCAGCTCGATTGCCTTCTTCAGAAGTAGCACCAAGGTGTCCTCTGTCATCCCCAAGCACCGCCATAGTTGACTCCCTCACCCCAACTCGCCGGTGCCGTGAGCATGCCTGCGTCGCCGTAGGCCATCGTCGCCAGACCCCTCTGGCGTGTCTCCCCGACATGGATGGAACGATGAGCTTTCTAACCCCTTACTCCAGCCCATGCTCCCCCTACCTTCCCTCTCTTTCACCACAGCGTCGTCGCCCCATGGCCACCTCGCCACCGGCGGCTCAAGCTGCTGCCCATGCTAACCTGCGTCGTTCCGGGCCACGCCACCTCCTCCACAGGGTTCCTCGCCTCCTCGGGATCCCGTTTTGTCAGCCTGCACTGCCCCTCTGGCCTCCCCTCACTGGAGCCCCGCCACTCGGCCACGCCGGCCGCCTCCTCTGTTTGGCTTCCTCCCCCTCCTCTGTTTCAAGCCGAGGGCCTCACTCCCTCTCCCTCCTTCCGATGATAGGTGGGCCCAACCCAATAAAGTGTTGTATGGGGTAGCATGTCATTAGTGTTAGTTGGCATGAGATTAAAAATTTATGTTCACTACCTAAGAAAAGTTCAGTAGGAATTCAATAAAATGGGACTCATAAGTAAAAGTAAGAATAAAATGGAATCAAGTAGTTATATTACAAATTTATGTAAGATGAAAAGATTAGAGATTTAATCTAGGCTAAATTACATGTTAATCATGAATAACAACTTGATTACTTTATAAGGATTAAAGGGTTAAATGACACCAGTTTTAAGCCACTACTATTTAGATTATGAATACACAATTTAAATCAAAGATCTCCCGGCATATAATTAAATAAGACCCAAACATAAATAATGTGCCCTTAAGAAAATTATATATATATATATATATATATATATATATATATATATTAAATTCAAACACTAATAAAAGACACAACTGATATATAGGTTGATATAAATGCGCGAATATCATAAGAATCCTGCTTAGGGATGACAGTTGGGTGTGGGTTAAGGCAAATAACTATTGTGTCACAGCATTTGAATTAAAATAACTAGAGCGCCAGTTATAATTATCCCGAGAGCATCTCAAATTAAAAGTCACCCTATAATATAATCTCATTCGTTAATTGAAATATAGTGACCCCCAGGTCATCAATCATTGCGAATAATCTCGAGGCTAAATATCAGTCATGGTATATTAGTAAAAAGTGGCATAGCTAAAGTCAACCATTAAATGGCCGTTACATAACTAAATAATCATATGCATTAACAAACTATTAAGTTAAACATTTAGATAATTACTCCATTAATTGGTAACTAGTAGTGTGCCCGTGCTAACGCTACGGTAAAATACAAAACAAGATAAAATTTGTAAAAAATAAAACGAGCAATCAGATTCATTAAGATTCACGTCTCATATATTGTATAACCAAATATTTTTGTCACATAATGAATGTCACATAACAACTGATCCTTTGAGGAGGCGACAACATCATTGGACTCACCCACCGACGACTTTCTCCATCCCCACATTGTTTAAACTTGAGGCTACAAAGAAAACAAACATTTTTGTCACATAACGAAATATGAAACACAGTAATTAAATAGGTGTTTGTGGACTATTTACTTACCACATCATCATGCTAGGACGTCTTTATACACAATATTTTTGGTGCTCCCGGCCTTCGAGATTGTTCCGTGACGCCCGAGATGGAAAGAAAAACAAAACAGAAGAGTAATTTTAACAGAACATCATTGTTGTCAGGATTCAAATTCTATGAAGCATTTGGATGGGAAATATAACCGTCATGGCAAAGTTAATACCTGGACAAGACATACGCAAAACATTTAATTATACTACAATGGTATAACCTTTTTTATACTACAACAGTATAACCGAAAAAGGCAAATCCAACAAAGCATTTAACTTTGTTCTAGACTATGACTGAAAAAACCTGCTCGCACACGAATGTTTTGCAGCAGAATTCGCAAAGATAATCTTAATAGCCAATTCTTGCAATATTTCGACAGATTATTTGTTAGTGACCCAAGATTACATATCACATTAAAAGGTTTATTCTGGATATAACACATCAGTTCCACTACACATCCATGTGCGCCATACAGAATCACATAGAGTAGCAAAATATTTCTGGATATAGCATTAAATACCGTAAAGAGCTTTGCCGCGGTTGGGTCGCAGCGGACAGGCGGACGGCAAGACATTACCCGTCCTCGCCATTATGCTCGCTCCACGCATCTCACAAGGTAAGCGAACGTAATATCGTAGTATTACCGCGCGTTTCATGCGCTGATAATGACACTGTAAGCTCACATAGTACAGTTTCATACAAATACAATCATACTTCTGAAATGAACAGGAGCAACACAAGTAAGCGATACTGTCACTCAACGAATCGGTCATAGGATTGTCAGATCATGCTTAGGATTAGTCAAAAAACATTATACCACTGTAATGCTTTAGGGAATATGAAACTGTCTATTGTCGATTTGATCAGTATTGATTTACGTTGTTTTTAAGTTAAAATGGACAGATCCAATCAAACATAAAATTGATTGTGCAGGACTACAGTTAGTACTAACAAATTATAGCATGCTGTGCATATTCCTAAAGAGCAGGCATACCTCTCGCTCTCAATCAACCTTAAAAGACCGGTAACAGTTTTGTGTTCAATCTCCGGAGACAGCGATAGATGCTTACGGAACAGTTGCAACCCCATATCCCATACTGAACAAATATTTGCAACATTCTTGACATATTTTACATCAAGAAGTAAAGCAATACCACGAATAATCAACATTTGATCACAAAAATCTTGCCATGTTTTTTGCACCAGAGACAAAAATACAACCAAATCTGGACTTTGACCCACTAATGCTGATATTTTTGCTGATATGTGTATTTCACATTCTTTCTTGATGCGTTCGTATAGATTTGCCCCAAGCTTGTGTAGACAAAGATCATTGCCAAGTATACACAAAACCGGTGAAATGGAGGACACGAGATACAAAATTTAGGACAGTTTCAGAACAAAAGGAAGAAATACGGTGAAAGCTCTCTTTTTTCTTGCCCTCTCTCCCTAGTCCCTGCTTTCATGTCACCCCAATAAGTGATACCCAAAACCAAAAGTGCCAGAAAACTGTTTAGCCCACAGTTGTCATTGAGAGAACAAAATTGAAAAGGGTAAACTTGGTGCCAGGAACACCTACATCCATGGTCCATAACAAATATGTCCCCATATATAAAAGTAACTAAAAATTAATAACCTAAACTATGAAACTACAGTCACCTCTCAACTATTCCAAAATCGAGGACATCATGTGACTCATCATATTAAATTATCCCCTTGTTATAGTCATCCGCAGCCCCCTCAGCTGATAGTGCATCATTAATGCCGTAAACTTGGCTAGTAGGAATTGGCACCTATATTGTTGAAAGACATACAGATAAAAACTTCAGAGTACAATTCTGTTGACGGAGAACAAAGGTAAAAGGTTCTTATTGACAATATATGACCAGAATGCATCATCTAATTATGATGAGAATACAGATATGGTTATATCAACTTCTACGCACAACTGTGTTACACAAGTAGATGGGTTCAAGTTGAATTCGACCAAACACATATAAAGTGTGGGAGTTGAAAATATATAGAGTACATACACATATTCTTTTTTCCGAAAGATTAATCAAAATTCCAGAAAGTGAACTCAGCGTCACTCAATTGATAATAATGTGTGCCACTAAAGCTAATAAACCTATTCCACATTTTTCAAAAATTACTCAGCACATATTCGTCAATGTCCCAATATCGGCAAGGCCATAAGGAATTACTAAGTCCAACAAAACATGCAGAGCAGTATATAATCTGCACAAAATTTCCACGTTTTCATTTTCCACCGCTCAAAGGATCATCAGTCATCACGATCCCATTTCAGCATTGTATCAGATATTCAGATCCATCGGAACAACAAAATTCCAACTTCCAACCACCGAAAAAGTTATTAATTAAATCTACTCCGTATGTGAGTACCTTTGAGAGCAACCCATCCATGGCGAGCTTGTAGTTGCTATCCGAGTTGTCCTTGGGCACCACCCTCTCATCCACCCAGAACACGTGCCATTTGCTCCAGTCCACCGCCTCCAGGTACGGATGCTCCGCCAGCTTCCTGCGAAACCCAAATGTTAAACTTTTACACGATCTAAAACCCTACGAGAACCAATAAAGGTGCGATCTTGAGGAGGTTCGAGAACCTGAGGGCCTTGATGATAGAGCCGCCGGAGAGCACGACGGTGAAGGAGCCCCTCTCGGCGGCGGACTTCCCCGACAGCTCCGCCGTGTACTCGGCCAGCGACGCCGCGAGATCCTTCTCGGCGTCGAATATGAGCAACTTCTTCCGGGACGCCCCCTCACCGGCGGCGGCGGGCGAGGCCATGGAGGAGACAGGGACAAGGGGAGAGTGGGAGGGGGCGGAGGATGATAATAGTTTGGAGGGAATAGATCGACGGAGGCTCGCGGGAACTATGGATGAAGGCGATGATCGGAATCGTCTGACGGAGGTGAGGGAGATCGAGGCGGCTGCGGCGGTGGAGGAGACGGCGGGGGTGGACATGGTGTTGAGGGCGGCGTGGAATGGGAGAGGGGTTGCGGGTTTGGTGGTGAAAAGGACGGGTGGAGGAGAGGGGAGCCGGAGGGAGCGGAGGAGGCGCGGGGAAGGCGGAGAACGGAGGGGTTTCTGCGTAGCGGGATGTGAGGGGTACTGCAGATCTATTAAAAAATGATCGTCGGATATGGTTGAGTAAGGAGAGAGAATAGAGGAGAGTTAATCTGGTGCGGATGTTTTTAGGATGGTGTAATTCTGGGTGTATATTGTGGTGTGGACGTAGTTAAGGTCATGACTGTGGAGCAGGTAATTGTTGGGTGGATGTAGGATAATTTTAACTGGTGGTTTATAGGGGTAGAGATTAGGATCGCTTAAAGTACCATTTCCCAAATCGATAGTATTATCAGATTAATTCGATGACCAAAAATCACATACCTCGTGTATGTAACACATGCCCAATTTGTAAATGTTAACACACGATCAATACAATACTTAATATCTAACTAAACCTCATGCATCTATCCATAGGTCTAACTCGACTCATGGAACATCCTTAATAAATATAAAAATACCCAAAATAAGTTGTTAAATTATCCAAATACAGAAAAGTAATGGTAGAGGGGTATTTTGGTAAATTATCCAAATACAGAAAAGTAACGGTGTGTGAAACCACGGCATTGGCCTAAGTGGTTTAGGTCTTGTATATGCTGAAAAACGTGAAGTAGATCAAGTGTTTATTCACTAATGGGTTAATGGTTGTAAGCCGCTTTGAGAAGCGTGTGTGAGAGAGTAAAACCCGATGTTTGGTGGGGTTAACGGGTTATCCCCGTCTTGGCCAAATGAGGGGATCCATTAGATTTTGGTTCAGGTTGTAAGCCTATAAAAGGGAGGGGAGGCAAGAGCTAAGGTTTGAGAAGGTTGGCTAAGCCTTTTGGTGGCTAGTTCGTTCTCCCTCCCATGGGAGATAGGTTAGAGAGAGTGTGTACTCTAGGTTTAGAGCTCTGCTATCCTAAGGGATTGGCTATAAATATTTCCTCCTCAAGCAGCAATAGAATCAATCTTTGATATTCTCCATGGTTATCTCTCTATTTGATTGATTTACTCTTGTTTTAATTGGTTTTTCTTCTCTCCTCACCCTTTTCTTGATCTTACTATGCTAAAGATGTATAAGAGATGAAGAGATCCTATGGGAATTATTCTCCACCTATCTAGGCACGTTGGTAGCAAGTTCATCAAGAAACTCGATTTTTGCACGTTCTTGACCTTCCAAGTGATTTCTTGATCTGAGAGTTTTTGGAGCAATTTCTTCGGTGTTCTTACTTGCTGGGACATGTGGGAACATATCTAGACCATCTTGGTCATCACTCACCCATGAGTAAGTTGTATTCACCGATTTTGATTTTAGCTCGGTTTTGTTGCAATCTTCCAATAAACTGAAAAAGATTTCAACTTTGATTATGACTTTCATGATCGTTTGTTGGAATATATTTTTGATATCCTAGAAAAGATCTCTGTAAAATTTCATATCATTTGGATTTATGGATCAAAAGTTCTATCGATTTTCGGATTTAAAATTGGGCTGAAAATACTATTCATTCCTGAAATTACTGTAGCAGCGGTCTGACCAGGATTAATATAACATCCCCTGATTTTACTGTTTATAGTGGTCTGACCGCCATTGAAACAACGGTTTGACTGCCCTGAAGGTCAGACTGTCTCTTTCATAGAGGTCAGACCGCCATGTATGTAGAGGTCAGACCGCCGGGGTTTTTAAAGCACATTTTGCTCCGTTTTAATCAGATCTTCTCTTGAGATTATTTTCTTTGAACTATTATGGATTTGGTAAGTGTGTTGGCACCGGCGAGATGGGCGTGCGGATGCCAGCAAGACTTTGGTAGGATGTTTTCGGCTACAGCTTATAGTTTATATGTTTTTATCATAGCATAAACGTTTGTATAAATGGACCGAATGTCAATAAAACATTTAGAAAAAGCTGTTTCAATAAGCTGCTTCGAAACGACGGTGAAAAAACCACTTACGGTGCTTTGGATGTTAATGTTTTTGTAGGATACTAAGCACTACCATAAGTCGAAAAGCAGTATTTATAATAGGGCTGGGTGATGTAGTGCAGATGCAAGTAACAACAGCAAGGTCTGTTTGGATGTGGGGATCACGACCTGAAAAAACAGTTTCCAGCTCAATTCCTCACATTCAAACAGGCATGGAACAAGAGATAACAGGAAATTAAAACTGTAAGGAATACAGATATGTAGTGACTCCTGTGGCGGCAGGGCTCTGATTTTCTCTATTCTGAGGACAAAGCAGAAGGGTGTAAAAATACTCGCGTTCACTTTCAGATGCCCAGGCCAAAATAACAGCTTGGTTATCTGCATTGTGACTAACTAGAGTATCAGAGCAGAATACACTAGCTTCATCTCAACGTAAGTTCATCCCTTCAAAACATTACTTTTTTTCATAGCACCAGTCAAATCAGAAACATTTTTCTGACCAAAAAAGCAAAAAAAAAAGCAGAAAATTAAATTAGCTTCATAAAAGCGTGACCTGTGTCAATTCAAGTTAAACCGTACAAATCAGTTACACAACAATTACAGGGCATCAACAATGGTGCTGAAAGCTTAACGAAAGTAGGAATCTGATTACACGTGGCCAAACTCAACTGTGGCCGCGATACCATTATTAGTCCACCGCTGAGGTTTCGACATTACTTCAGTAGCACAGTTGTGATACCTCCATCTGAAATCGATTTTGTTGGACATTTGGACCTCACTTTCAGTAGTACCCAACGCCCTTGACTTCGCCTAGCTTGGGAGCATTGACATCGTTACCAAGAAACAAGAGACGACCTGTTTGTAAGAAACATGTAATCACATTCTAACAAAATTTGAACATCAACACAAAAATTGAATATAATTTGTCCAAATGCCACAAAACTTTACTTTGTACGTGAAAAAACTGCAAACAAAATAAAATATGAGAAGAGCATAAAATAAACAAAGTTCAGAACAATAGGCTGTGAGTGTCAGTAGTTAAGGTGATGAATAAGGAACAAACTGACTCCATAAGGCAGGTACATCATTAATGGTACCATTGGTAATACATAAAGTATCCCATGAATGAAAAATAGTAAATGGAGGGAACAATGCTGAAGTCAGATATGGAACAGTCGTATGGTATAGTTAGTTGGCATTTATTCGAAAGTGCTTGAACTCTGCTTTGATGATTTTTAGCTGGACTAGATCAAGACTCAAGAGTTATTCTGCATGAGAAGGTAAGTGTGTTGTCACATGTGTGAATATTAAAGAACCCTGCAGTACTACTGAATGTGAGAGCCCAGCCCAAGACTTTTAGGTAATATACAAGCGGAGACTGAGCTTGGCGTAGAAAATCTACACAAATAACTCACCCAACCAGCCGTTGGTGGGAATCAAACTCTGAAAGCCAAGGTGCCACACCGTTGGGCTATGCAACAGGTGGAATAACTCTATTTTCAACTGAGGGGATTGCAAAGATAAAATTTTGAAGAGACCTCAAATGAGAATCTAAATAATTAGAGTGCAATTTTGTAGGATGTCAATAAAATATGTATATCCTTTTGCAAGGATTTGATGATTTGCTGACCAGAAAGCAAATTAAAGTCAAAACTACTTCTACAAGGTACAGGCACAGAAGGAAATGTGATCTAAAGTGAGAATGAAGAAGATGTGGATTCAAATTCCTACATAAGATAAAAGTGTTGATGTAGGTGGTCTTTAGGAATGCCATCTAGATTACTGACAACTTCCAAAGAAGTATTTAGGAAAGAAAGCTTACATCTGGAGTACAGTTTGCAACTACCTCATTGGTCTAGCAGACTAGCACCTTTACGCCAGTCCATTTGGAAAGCAGAGAAGACAGCTTGCTTTGCCAATAAATAAACACACAACCCTAGCGGCATTGTGTTTGGCTGTTTGCCATGTCTTGGCTGTTGAAACATTGGGTACTACCACAGGCTTCTAAGCCAAGGAGATACCCCATGAACTGAAGATGGCTGCTATATATGTTGGTGACAGAGCAAAGTGCCAAATTGTGCAGATGTAAGGTGATCTGCCAAAAGAAGACAATGGCGGACTGCAGAAGGCCCCTTTTATATCCTTCTTTCCCCTCATTTACATCCATTTATTTGAGGCATCTAAAGTGTTGGACAATCTATACTTCCTTTGATTTGTTCCTAGAGGTGTACTTTCTTCTAGTGTTCTTTCACTTCGCATGATGTGTGCTTTCATTGATATAGGCTTTGTTCGTATTGGCTTCTGCTTTTGGGTTGTGCTTGGAGAAGTCAGAAGACAATATGAACACCTGGCTTCTTGAAATAGTTTCTCCACCTACGTTGCGCGGATACTTCACAAAAGTCACGTACCGGTATCGGATACTGTACCGGATACGGATACTGCCCCGATACGCGCTGATACGTATCCTGCACGTATCCTGATTTATTGATTATTCAGAAAAAAGAAAATAATTCCCGATACTTCTCCGATACTGCTCTGATGCTTTTAACCTAATATTCCCCACCCCCACAGCGCCCACGCAGTGACCCAGATCTATTCCTCCCCCACCCCGCCGCCTGCACGCAAAAAGCCGAAGACTCGACGCCGCCTTCGCTCACCTGGCTCCTCGGCTAGCCTGTCTCCTCTGCTCGCCTGCGCGTCGCCTCGCCCGCCGCCGCCCGTCGCCTCACCCGTCGCCGCGCCCGTCGCATCTGGCTGTCGCTTCTGACCATCGACTCCATCCGTCACCTCAACACCCGCCGGCCGCCTCCGCCCGTCGACTCCATCCGTCGCCTCAACACCCGCCGGCCGCCGCCTCCGCCTGGCGCCTCGGCCGTCGCCGCCTCCCGTGGGCTCAACTGCTCCAGTATGGTGCTCTGCTGCTACTGCGTATTGCTAGTGTAATACTGCTATTCAGTTGCTATTTGTTGATTGGATGTCTGAATGTATTGGATGACTCAGTAGGGGCAGTGATCAGATTATTTGTTGTCATGACATCTGGTGGTGGATTTGGAGGCTCGAGTGCGTCGTGTAGCACTGGTACTAGTGCGTGTCTTGGCTCATCCAGTGGAGCTGCCTCGGCTAGGAGCATCCTAAATGCTGCTTGTGTGGTACCTCCAAATGACAATGAAAAGAAGCCGCTGTGGAGGTATGTTGAGTTGCTACAGAAGACTGGGAATGGTGCAGGAGGGAATGCATGATCTAGATGTAGGCTCTGTGATCATATTATCCATGGGAGCTACTCAAGAGTTAAAGCACATCTCTTGAAGATAGGAAATTATGGTGTGAAGTTTAGCCCAAAAGTTACAGTCGATGTGCTCGCTCAACTTCACGACGAAATTGCTAAAGCAGAGGCAGTGATTGCGAGAAGCTTGCCAAGGGAAGTTCCACTGCCTACCGAAGGGTTGAATGTGAGGAAGAGAAGGGGGGTTTCAGCTATTGAATCAAGCTTTCATCATGAAGGTCGTAGCCGGCTTGACGCTTTGATTGCTAGGATGTCCTTTACCGCAGGTTAATATCTTTCTACACTAACTAATCTCCTTATCTTACAATGTTAGATTGTTAATTACATTTAGAAATTAATTTGGACCCCTTTGTTCATTTGTAGGCATACCTTTCAATGTAGCAAGAAATCCTTATTTCAGGAAAGCATTTACCTATGCTGCCAACCACAACTTGGGTGGCTATGCGCCTATGCCCCTCCAAGTTACAACAAGTTGAGGACAACTCTTCTTGTGCAAGAGAAGACATGTTGAGCGAATGTTGCAGCCCATCAAGTCAACGTGGAGCTCAAAAGGTGTGAGTATTGTATCAGATTGGTGGTCCGATGCTCAAAAGCGTCCACTCTTAAATTTCTTGGCCGTAACAGAAGATGGACCAATGTTTTTAAGAGCAATCAACACTAAAGGCGAAGTCAAGAAAAACATCGCCGAGAAGATGATAGCTATAATTGAGGAGGTTGGACCGCAGAATGTTGTCCAAGTGATCACTGATAATACAGCCAACTGCAAAGCCGCAGGGTTGATTGTTGAGCAAAAGTACCCCCACATTTTCTGGACCCCATGCGTTGTCCATACTTTGAACCTTGGCTTGAAGAACATATGTGCTCCCAGGGAAATTGGTGATGATGCTTATGAAGAATGCCATTGGATTAGTGAGGTTGCAGCAGATGCTAATATTATAAAGAATTTCATCATGAATCATTCCATGAGGCTGTCTATGTTCAATGAGTTCAGTAAGTTGAAATTTCTTGCCATTGCTAATACGAGATTTGCTTCTACTATTGTGATGCTCAAAAGGTTTCGTTTGATCAAAGAAAATCTTGTGTTGATGGTAGTGAGTGAAAAGTGGAGTACCTATAGGGATGACAATATGGGGCAAGCACAGTTTGTCAAAAAAATTCTGAATGATGTGTGGTGGGATAAGGTGCAATACATCCTTGATTTCACTGAGCCTATTTATTCTATGATACGAGCAGCTGACACCGACAAACCATGCCTTCATTTGATCTATGAGATGTGGGATACAATGATTGAAAAGGTGAAGGCTACAATTTATCGCCATGAAGGGAAAGAATCCCATGAGGAGTCTACTTTTTATAATATTGTGCAAGAGATATTGGTTTCTTGATGGACAAAAAGTAATACCCCCTTGCATTGCTTGGCACACTCACTAAATCCCAAGTAAAGCCCTTTGCCTTTTAAATTTTTATTGCTTGCCTAGTTGCCTTTAGATTTCAATTTTAAGATACTAACCTTAGCATATGCAGGTATTATAGTGAAACTTGGCTTGGTGAAGTTCCAAATCGCCAACCTCCTCATATGGACATTGAAATTTCGGATATGAGGAAGAAATGCTTTAGGAGGTTTTTTGTTGGTGATGAGTTGCGATATATCAAACAACAATTTGCAGATTTCTCTTTGTTTGGAAGTGGATTTAATTCTTTTGACTCAATTGAGGATAGAGTCCATCTAGAACCAAAGCAATGGTGGGGAATTTATGGTAATTGTGCCCCAGATTTGAGAAAATTGGCATTGAAGTTACTTGGGCAGCCAACATCGTCTTCTTGCGCAGAAAGAAACTGGAGTACCTATAGTTTGATCCATAGTTCAATGAGAAATAGGTTCTACACTTATCATCTTTTCTAATTTACTATTTCTTATACAAGCATTGGATTTCATTGCAATTGCATTGTTGTAGGCTTAACCCTGGACGTGATGAGGATCTTGTATTTGCGCACCACAATTTGCGTCTTCTTCAAGGAAATCTGAAGAGTATTACACTGGCCCATAAAAAACGTGGGATGTTGGAGGAGATAGCTTCGAATTCTTTGATGGCGGTGCTCAATTCCTTCAACATGCTGACCTCTCACTAGATGAACCGGACCTTGAGAGAGTACTAGAAGATCTTGGGGCGTTGGACTTGTCTCCATCAGATGTTGGACCTTCGGTCCAATCAGAGATAACTCCACATGATGAAAGCAACAATTAGACCACATTTGTCTTCTGTCATGTCTTTTATCTAGCTATCTTATTATGTAATAGTTATGGTCTTATGGACTTATGGTCTGTTGAACTTGAACACTTGGACTGGTTGTGGTCTTTTGGACATATCAGATTATGTACTAAGTTTATTTACTAAGTTGTCTGTCGAATACTTTTTTACTACCTAACTATCAATCATGATTCATGATTTGTGATTCTGCTATTTATTTCATTATTTGTGTACATGTGCTTATCTATTCTGTTATTCTTCGCAGATGGTTTATTATATTAGTCTAACAATTAGGAGGCCAAGAAGGAGAACTGAAGTGCCAAGCAAGTTGCTACATGCCTACATCAATATTAAGGTATTCTCAGTTTCTCAAGTCCTTATAAGAATTCATTAATTTTTTATTTTTATTTTTATTATATATATACACACGTATCGCCTTATCGGTATTTTTAGGAAAATGGCGAATCGCGGTATCGCCGTATCGCGTATCCGTATCCGTATCGGGGTATCTGGGTAACATAGTTCTCCACTCCTCTCGCTCCATTCTCACTTCGAGGACAAGTCAGGGGATCATGGGCGCATCACATACCCTATTCCTCTCGCTCCCGTCTCACGCATGTATCTCTCTCACTTTTTGCATCACTCATCCTCTCCTTTTAAAAGCCACTTCTTTCAGCCGCTACTATTTATTTTCAGCCAAAAGCCATCAACAGAAGCTAGGGGCAAATATGTTGGTTCAAAAAAGGGGGAATTTTGCAAAGTTTTTTTAAAAAAAATCAGATTTCATATTTGTGACACCTCGGCCCCTGTAGAATTAGGCCCATGATGGCCCATATGTGTGTGTGTGCACATGAGAGTGTAGATTAGTCCCACCTTACTAATTTAGATTGAGAAGCACTAACATGTAAACCTAGGACTTCAAATGGTAGCAACCTCCGGTTAACCATTTTGGGCGAAGCGAGCATGAAAGTGCAAGCGGGTTGCTACGTGTACGTGGCCTATCCAGAATGGGATTAGGCCTAATCTGGTTTGAACCCTAGGGCGTTACAAATGGTATCAGAGCCAACCCTCACGGTTACATGAGCGCGTGCGGGTGCGGGTTAGGGGCGCAGACATATGGCGTATGGCGCTTGTGGGCCCGGAGTGGACACACAGCATGGCATATGTGCTGGCACTGAACACACGGACATGTGCCAAGAGGGGAGATCCTGATCATTTGCCCCAATATGGATATATTGGGCCGACGAGGACGTCGGGTCCTTTGAAGGGGCGTGTATGTGACACTTCGGCCCCTGTAGAATTAGGCCTATGATGGTCCATATGTGTGTGTGTGCACATAAGGGTGTGGATTAGTCCCACCTTGCTAGTTTAACTTGAGAAGCACTAACATATAAGCTTAGGGCTTTCAATGATAGCAACCTCCGGTTAACCGTTTTACGCGAAGCGAGGACGAAAGTGCAAGCGGGTTGTTACGTGTGTGTGGCCTATCCAGAATGGGGTTAGGCCTAAGCCGGTTTGGACCCCAGGGCATTACAATATTGTGTTGTCAGGGTTAAAGCGGTCTGATCGACTGATAGCTGGCAGTCTGACAGCTATGAGGTGAGCGGTCAGACCGGTCTTGGACTTTTGGGAAATTAAATACCAAACACTTGTGTAGACTTGTTTGGATGAGTTTGCACTTAATGCCACTGGAATTGGAAACTGGAACTAAAACTAGATAGAGTTTAACCAAAATTCCAGAAAGAATATTTTTTGGTACTCTTAAGCGGTCAGACTGGCCAAACACTGGAGGTCAGACCACTACGGTCTGATCAGCAGGGTGCCGGTGGTCAGACTGCTTCGGCCTGGGAATGGCGATCATACTAGCTTATGGCGAATTGGTGCCGAAACTATGTATTTTGGTTTGAGGTTTGGTCCTAGTGATTAGGATCTAGGTATGAGCATGGTTGTGTGTGCACGGCATGGATGCCAAGGTAAAAGAACATGGGAGTGAGCAGCCCAGCTTTTTCCTAAATCATTGAAACATTGGTTATTCAAGATGCTATACTTTTGAGGAAATTGTCAAAAAAAAAACATTTCAAGAAAAATAAATCATTCACTTGAAGGACTGTTTTGCCCGTACTATTTCACAATTGAGGACATTTCCTTGAACAATGAATTGGCTTTTAAGGACAAGGCAGCACACTAGTTAAAAAAACAACAGAGGTATGAGCAATAAAGAAGCTGAAAATGCACTCATGGGTCATGATGTATACCAGGAATTTTTGAGATATATCTAAATAGTGTCAGAAAACGTACCATTTCCACGCACAGCTATTTCTCTTATGCGTCTAACCAGCCCGGTAATAGGATCACAGAACACTTTTGTCTCAAGATTTCCTTCCAAATAGAGAACAGAACTGAAATGTTGCAATCGATGCAGATTTAGTGGTATGAGTGAAGTCAATCAACTAAAGCAAGCAGAATCATGAAGGAAACCACATAAAGCTAAAACTAAACTGACCGATGTTGCCACTTCACTAATATGCAAATTGAAACATAAACATGATGAGAAAGATTTTAGTTTCCAACAATAACATAAGATACCCAATCCACTGAAACCAAAATCGCATTCTCTAATTTCCGCTCATAGAAACCTAACAAGGAAACTAAGGAGGGCAATACTCAATTATCCACCAAGAGAATCAAGTACTCAAATTTTGCAAGCTAGATGCTACGCTCACTGGCACAATGAACAACTACATCAGTTTGAAACGGCCGCTATAGGATCCTGTTTGCATCAAATTTCACAAACATCACATCCCATGTTATGAAATGACGCTGAATCAGTATCGGTATTAAGCGACCTTATCCGAGTTACCAAAGCTGAGCTTGGCACGCTCAAACATCACGATGTTCCTCACTATCTCGAAATCATACAGCTCAAAATTACTTTTCTTAGAAAGAAAATCTAAGCGACGCACGCCAAGGAGGAGGCAAGGCGCTAACCCGGTCTTGACGTGCTTGAGTGCGAGGCTGCCGAGCCGGTCGGGGTAGACGCAGACGCGGTGCCACTGCACGGAACAGCGGTCGGCGTACTGGTGCGGCTCCTCGCGGTCCAGCGGGCGGCGGTTGTTGCGGATGCCGCCGGTGCCCAGCGAGAACAGCACGACCGTCCTCCCGCTCCGCAGCCGCTTCTGCATAGGCTCCTGCCCCACCTTCCCCATCATTATCGCCTTCGCGATTCCACAAAACAGAACACGCATCATGTTTCAGCTCACACCAAATCAAGCCCCAAAAGGAGAAGAAAATAAAGGGTATCAACCTTGTAGATGCCGGGGTCGAGGCCGTTCTCGAGGGGGCGGGTGGTGTCGCGAGCGCGCGGGCGGTTCAGGGCCTGGTGATCCTCATCCGCGGGGGGTTGGTCGGGGTCGGGCTCTGCATCGGATCCCGCGAGGGAGGGAGAGGAGGAGGTGGTGGTGCTGGTGCTGGAGAAGGGGCGGAGGGGAGAGGAGAGGAAGCGGCGGGAGAGGAGGAGGCGGCGGGCCAGGAAGGAGGAGGTGGTGGTGGAGGCCGCCATGGGGGCGCGTCGTCGAGACTGGAGAGGAAAGAAGGGATCACCGCTAAACCCTCTGCAAAGCCCTAGTTTTCATGGGTTTGGGGGGCCTTTGGGCCGCTGAGGTAGGCGCATTACCGAGGTGCAGACGTGCAGTACAGAAGCTGATGCAAGTTCTTCAGTTTGGGCTTCCATGTCCATGCACGATTCTACCTGGCGCCGGTATAGGATCATAGGAATACAAACGCTCGAGGTATATATATTTTTTCGATTTTTTAAATAATATATTTTTATTAGTATTATACAAATATATCATCGCTAAAAAATTACATAAATAACTTATTGTCACCATTTGAAATGATAATAATCATATGTGAAATCTTACATGGTAGTTTGCATGGCTCTGTAACCAAAATGAATTGACGACAGAGATCATGTCGTCAATTCAATTGGCGACAGAGATTTTGTTGTCAATTTAATTAGTAACGGAGTCTCTATTGGCAATTCAATTGGCGACAAAGGATCTATATTACGTAAATATTTTTTATTCTCCTCAGGTTGTTTTTTTATTTTTTAGATAATATATTTTTCTTGATAAAAATATTATTTAAAAATTCTTGTATTTTTTGGTTTTAGTTTTTTAAAATAATAACTAACTAGTAGCTATTAAAGGGAGAATTTGACTAGTGTGCCTCAGATTGCATTAATTATTTTTGTTTAAATAAACCATTTCGAGCCCGGCATAATACTTCATAATGAAGATGTGAATTACATACCGCATAGGATTTGATTAGGTGCATATATTTGCCGCACCACTACTACGATGCAAATGACAATATGCACGAACCATCTAAGATATATGTGCATCTTGTGAAATGTAAATGACATGGTGGTTTTATATCTAATAGGGTTTGTGGGTGAACGCTCTTAAGAAGAAAATGGAACACGGTAGGACACCTGCATGGAGTGATAATCGTTAGGGTATTGTTGACGTGGTTGATTGTTATGGTAGTATTAGACACAATTGCAACTTAGGTTGGCGCAGTAGTAGTACGGGTAATAGTCACTACTAAGGCTGGTAAAAAAGCTTGAGTCTCGTGAGCCACTTGGGCTCATAGTTGACTCAAGCTCGGAGCATCACGTAGCGAGTCAAGCCAAAGTTCTAGCTTGGCTCATGAATAAGTCGAGCCCGAGCCGCTTGTAAATGGCTTGTTAGCTCGATCAAGCCGGTGAGGAGTCTGTAGAGAGCACCGCACACCTGCCTTCCATAGCAAACACAACCAACTTGCTACTTGTCCAAAGGTCCAACTCCTCACCGCCACTCCTCCCTTGCTCCAATGAAGAACTGCTCCGGCGTGCTACACATCCTCGCCCTCACGGCCCTCCTCCTCGTCCTCTCGCCGTCACCCTCACTGTTGGAACTAATCTTGTTGTTGTGTGTATTCAATGTGTTCGAGTACGTTGTAGTTGTGTGTCGAGTACTCGGTGTGTTCGAGTACGTTGTAAGTCGTGTGTTGCGTGCTCGGTGTGTTCGAGTACGCTGTAGTCGTGTCGAGTACTCATGTGTTCGATTACGTGTAGCAGTCGAAGACCCGGAGTCGGAGAGTAGTTGGAGACTCCGGAGTCAAAGATTGGTCACAGCAGACGCAGTCGTAAGTCATAGCTGTAGTGGTCGTAAATCAAACTACGCTATGGTCATAGTCGTAAGTCAAGCTGTGCAGTGGTCATAGTCGTATATCGATGTAGTCGGTACTCGTAGGAGTACTATAGCATTCGATACTCGTAAGAGTATTGTAGCAGCAGTCGTAGGTCAACAGTGGTCATAGCTCAGTAGTCGTAAGCTATAGTCAACGGTTGGTGCTTGAAGACCTGTGTGGTTGGAGATGTAGTCGAAGAACTATGGTCGACAAGCCGTGGTCGATGAAGCGGTGGAAGGGAAGCCGTGGTCGTAGATGCAGTCGAGGTGCTGTGGTCGACAAGCCGTGATCGGTGAAGTGATCGATAATACATGGTCAAGAAGCCGTGGTCGTGAGGTGTGATCGAGTCTTTCGGATGGTGCTCAGAGTGCTAGTCATGTGGATCGTGAAGAAGATCCTGGATAGTAGCGTGAGAATAGGTACCAGTTGTTAGTTGAATTAGTGCGTGCGTGAGGCTTATTTAAGTCATGTACTTCTTTGTAAGTAATTGGAGGCGTTGCGAGTGAATAACAGAGAGAAGTGGAAAAAGGTGTGTGTTGCCACAAAAGTAAGTCTCTCCTGTGTTTGTTCGCCCTCCCTACTCGTATGCATGTGTCGTCTCATGAGAAAGTAATGTGTACGTTTTCTCCTGACGAGTAGATTATCAGAGCTGACAAGTTCAGTTCCCACACTCACCACCCCTTCGCCCGCCATCACAGCCACCGGCCCAATCACCCACCTCCTCCCTTCCCCCCCGGGCCTCTCCCACCTCTACCTACCTCCCACCAACTCCACCGCCCACCTCTCCTAGCGCCTCCTCTGCCCTATCCTCTCTCGCTTCGATGCGCTCCCTGGCAGTCCTTGAGGCCGTCGCCGCCTGGCACAACCTCACACTCGTCGTCGCCGCGACGACAGCTGGCAGTAAGGAGGAGCACCAAGAACCCCTCAACGTGAGCTGCCGAGCGTCCGTGGAAGGGGATTTGCGCGTTCCGGGGGGCCAATATCCCGTGCGAGCTAGCGGAGGGATCTACGGTGATGGTGGTCAAAGTGCCCAAAGGGGGGGTGTCCGGGTTCCGGATGGAGATGGTGGGAGGAGGGGCGAGGTAGTAGTGTGCGCCAATGTGAGCCTGGGGCTGCAGTGATGGTGGTGGAACAGAGTTCTTGGGACGCCCGAGGAGGGTGGGGGAGCGAGTGGTGCCCGCTGGTTGGTGACATCAGCAGCAACAGTAGCTGGCAGCTAAGGCGACTATTTTTTGGTGAATTTCGTTCTTAATTTTGTTGGGATCCGGATGCCCGAATGCCAGAACTATATGTGGCATTTGCTTGTACCGTTTAGTAGTAGACATGTAAGAGAGTACTAGTTGTGGGTCTTAGTGATTGACACAACTTCTGCCTTTTGGTATTGGTGCCAGAAGGCAGTACCACAGTAGGCAATGATGGGCAGTAGTTTCTTAATTTAGGTTTCGGTTCCTGTCACTCTGGCATGGTTAGTATTTGCTTCAAGTCTTCGCTGGTCTAATTTAGGGATTTAAAGATTCTGTAGAGCTTAGATGGGTTAGGAAAGTAAATACAGAAAGTCATGACCGTAGCTGAGCCTTGAGAGTGTACTTGAGAATTTTTTATCAACTAATCTAAAGAACATAAAACTAACTAGTAACTACAGTCTGCAAAACATACAATCAAATTCTATAACATAGATATATACACATGCAAGTTAGAACTCTTGGGAAACTCTCTTACCTATCATGCTGTCCTTTTATTGGATACATAGATTAAGGATGTGTTTGGTTTCTTGTCTTAGGATGGATGGAACGGGGCGGCCCTGTTGGAGTCACCGTTTGATTCAGAGTCACAGGGAGGCAGGGGCAGCCACTATGGAATATTCCCGCAGATTCGGGGGCAGCACCATCCACCGAAATCGACCGGATGGCGCTGCCCCCACTCGCGCTCGCCCCCAGCAGCGCCATCCCGCCTCAGCTCTCGCGCGCGCGATTCCGCAGCTTTCCCGCGCGCGCGCTCCCGCGTAGCTTTTCCCCGCGCGCGCTCCCCCACGCGTCGCTCCCCCGCCTCGGCGCCTCGCTCTCCCCTACGCGCGCGCTCCCGCGGGCTCCCCCACGCGTCGCTCCCCCACGCGCGCGGTTGAAGCCTCGGCGCCTCGCTCTCCCCCCACGCGACGCGCGCGGTTCCCGCCTTGGCGCCGAGCTGAGGGGCCACGCAGGGGCCGACGACCGACGGGCGCGACGAGGACCGACGGCGACTAGAAGGAACAGCTCAGGGAACGGCGACCAGTAAGGTATGGTGTCCAATGTCAACCCTAAGCTCAGTTGGAATGAGTGATTTCATTGGATCTAGATCTGTATTATCTTGGATGGATTAATTGGAATGAGTGATTATGTGTTGTAGATGGACAAGATGAAAAAGCTTTTGATTTATGCTACTGCTGCACACATGTTGCTGTCCATGATGGCTATGATTATCAAGTCTAGAAAAAGGAAAAGGGGCTATACTAGAGTTGGTATTACTTATGGTCCAATGGAAGAAAGGGATA
This sequence comes from Dendrocalamus latiflorus, assembly GCA_017311315.1. NCBI lineage: Eukaryota > Viridiplantae > Streptophyta > Magnoliopsida > Poales > Poaceae > Dendrocalamus > Dendrocalamus latiflorus. The sequence continues at coordinate 38,037,740 of CM029664.1, forward strand.
GGATTAGACTTGAGTACCTTAACACAAAAATATGGAGGAACGATACAACTTGTGTTAACATGCTTAGACTTAGTAGAGAAAGGTTCTTCTGCTTTTGCAAGGTCTTTAGAGATCGTGCTTTGCTTCAGGATACAATACATATGTGTGTTGAGGAACAAGTGACTATGTTTCTAAACACGGTGGGACACAATCTTAGGAATAGATTAGTTGGAACTAACTATGATAGGTCAGGTGAAACTGTTAGTCGCTATTTCAACATAGTGCTTCGTGCTATTGGTGAGCTACGAGCTGAACTTATTAGGCCACCTTCATTGGAGACTCCAACAAAAATAGCAGGAAACCCAAGATGGGATCCATACTTTAAGGTGCGAGGTTCAGTTTTACCTCATTCTCAATATAGATTTTAGGTATTCAAAGCAGTATGGAACTTATTTTTTTTTGTTTGTGCTGAACTAAATAGGATTGTATTGGAGCTATTGATGGTACACATGTACGTGCATCAGTTTCTAAGGATATGGAGCCCTCCTTTCGTGGTAGAAAGTCATATGCCACTCAAAATATAATGGCGGCCGTAGATTTTGATCTTCGGTTCACATACGTCTTGGCTGGTTGGGAGGGGTCAGCGCATGATGCTTTAGTATTGAGAGATGCTTTAGAGCGGGAAAATGGCCTTCGTGTCACCGTAGAGCGTGCTTTTGGATCACTCAAGTGGAGGTTCAAAATTCTTGATGATGCAACACCATTGTTCCCATTTCGTACTCAAGTAGACATTGTTGTAGCATGTTGCATTATTCATAATTGGGTTATACAAGATGGGGGTGATCATCTGATTATTGAAGAATCCAATTGGCCAATTCATAACCATGCTACAACATCTAGTGGACAAGCTGCTGAACATGCGTTTATGGTTAATTTCAGACAACAAATAGCATATCAGATGTGGCAAGACCGTCAAAATTACTATGCAAACTAATTTGTATGTGTTATGTAGGTGTAATTTACATTTCTGTAATTTGCATTCCTGTAATTTGCATTTCTGTGGACAAATATTATTGTAATCCAGTTGTATGGACATGTTTGTTGTTGAAAAATGGTTTTGAGGCTCATATAGTTTCATGGACATATTTGTTGCTGGATTTTTTTCTATTTGTCTATATGGTAGGCAATGGAGTCTGAAGGACGAGGAGAGCTCTTGGGGGACCAACCTGAAGGAAGTGGCCATGTTGTATGGACTTCTGCAATGTCCACTTATATGCTCACTCACCTATCAAGTTTGGTGTCTGATGGCATTAGGACATCGTCAGGCTTCAAGAAACTCCATCTCAACATGTGTGCTAGAGCATTAAATGAACATTTCAAAATGAGGCTCACTGCAGACCATAGCAAGAACCATTTGAGAACATGGAAGAGAAAGTATGGAAGGATTAATAGTCTTAGGAGGTTGAGTGCTGCTGGCTGGGATGAAGACAATTTTATCATCACTCTTGACCATGAGCATTACACAAACTATGTGGCGGTATGTAAAACAACTTTCCACCCTTGTACTTGTCATCTTGCATTCTTTTGTCATATATTTGTATGCTTTTATATGTAGGATCACAAATCTGATGCTGAATTCTTAAACAAGCCTCTTGAGCACTTTAAGGAAATGTTCACTATCTTCGGAAGCAGCATGGCTACAGGAAAAATATGCAAAGGGATCAAGTGAGGCTCTTGGAACTGAAACTCCTGAGATTGGAAATGATGATGTGGTTGGAACTGATCGCAGCCCTCCAGAAGATAATGGAGCTTCATCTTCAGCCACTAGACCCAACAAGAGAGCCAAAATTATTGACAATGAAGAAGATGGGTTGATTGCTGCCTTCAAATCTGGTTCTGAGAGACTTGCCAATGCAATTGAGAAGGCTTCTGATAATGAGGTGCCAGATGACTTGCTTGAAACAATCCAAAGTATTCCAGGTTTCGATGACACCCAGAAGGCGTATTACTATGCTCATTTGGTTGAAAATCCACGTATGGGCAGGAAGTTCCCTACTTTGCCTTTGACATATCAGATTAGCCTGCTAGCTAAGTTCGTTAATGAAACCTTTCCTTAGAGTAGAGACTGTGGGCTGTGATCTTTATTTTGTCTTGTAACCCATAAACAATGCACTGGTGGGTTCTATGGGGGGGGGGGGGTTTGATGCCTGACTGTTCTTTTGGACCATTGTTTATTCGATGGTGTGGTCTGATACTTGACCGTTCTTTTGTATAGCCTTTAGGCTAGTGGAAGATCTAAACTTGCTAATTATATATGTTAAGGGCTTGCTAATTATCTATTATATTTATGTTGATTTTTGTGTATGTAAACTTGTATATATATATGGGGTAAAGATCAATGTGTCCATATTCATCCATCCAAACAAAAACTGGGGCGGCCTCGTCCTTCACTCATCCTTTGCACCAAACAAAAAAAGGGGCTCGCCCCATCCATTCAATCAAACAGCGACAGGGGCCACCTCGTCCCAGAAAACAGGGATGACCCCATCCCATCCCACTTTGCCTCAAAACCAAACGCATCCTAAACCAGCATGGGTGGCTGTTTTCTTTAGCAAGCAACCGAGGATATTGACACTGTCGGTGTTTCATATAGGAATGGTGGTGGCTTGTGTCATGGTTGAGATACTTGTATCACCTGTGTTAATGAGCGAGGATCCTGAAGGCTGAATCTAAATGGGACTCAACATAGGAATGAGAGAGTGAGGTCTTGGGTTTGGGTGTCGAAACACTCCCATATCCCTGTGTCTCTCTCTGTGTCTGATTGTACGATTATTGTTTCGTTGCAGCCAACTCAGTGTCATGGCTATCTCATATTGAACACTGGACTAGCCTTGATTGGTGTTGTCAACAGATGACTAAACTCTGGTTGTTGTGCGATATTACCAGCCAAGATGGAGCGCCAACATAATCTTTGTAGTGTGGGAATGTGCGACTATGTTGACTATTGACATTGAGAACATGGGCCATGGAATAATGATGAAAACTTATGAATGAGATAGTCCGGCTGTGGTGACAATGCTGGGATGGTTGGAGCCTTGGAGGTGCTCAGTTTAGCTATGATGGAAATGTTAGGAACTTAGGGTGAACAAAGTGGTTGGTCTGGAGTATGTACAAGGCCTCTGTTGTATTTCTTGACTGCCTTTTGCTGTCTCTTCTATTGGAATGCATAGGCTTGCAAGCTTGTTGTTCTTCTAGGCAGCTTGAGCCCTTGCGAGCTGGCTCAAGCCATACACCGAGCCTAGTTCCTAGCTTGGTTTCTTAACTAGCCAAACCGAGCCGAGCCACAGCTCTGGCCAAGCTTGGGCAAGCCTGGCTTGAGCTTGCTCGGTTCAACTTATTTCCAGCCCTAGTCACTGCCGAGGTAGTCCACCTTCTCATTGTTCCTCTACCTAACCCTCTATCTACGGAGCTTGTCATTGTTGATCCTCTCGGTTTGAAGCTCATCCCGCAACTCTTCTAGGTAAATCTGGAGAATGTGAATATAAACCTAGGCATGTATCGGATACAATTGATCCACCTGCTCGGTGAACTTGCAATCCACGATTTGGAAGGAAGATGAAGTGATTATAGGTGATACATGTGTGAAAGTATAGATAGGAAATGAACTATTTACTATGGATAGAGGGCAGCAAAAGAATCGACATTTTGGGTTCCCCACATCGTTGGAAATCTAGACCACCGCACCAAGTTTATGCTTGCATTGCAGCCAAGGTTTTTTTATTGCATGGGGCAATTTATAGGCCCCTTCGAATATGAGCGACGGACTTGAGGCATGTAGAGTATGATGGGGGCAAGGTGTGGTCATTTCGGTTCGAAAAGTATGTGGAAGTATGCTGTCACCTTGGTTTGCAAATGGGTGGTCAGAGTGTTGTCACTTTGGGTTGAAAAAGGAGATGACATGGTGTTGTTATTTCTAACTAAAGGCTATCGGCTCACCTTTGTCGGAGTGTTGTCACTTTAGGCTGAAAACTGAATTTCGGCTAGTTTTTTGGGCCTTATATACGGTTATAAAAAAAGCCCGAGACTCGCGAACTGCTCGAACTTGGCTCAAACTCCATATGAGCCAATTTTGAGCTTGATCTTGATCTCACAAGCTTCACCAAGCCGAACTCGAATAGCTCGTTAGGGCTCGCTTCGAGCTTGAATATTGATGTGTGTTAACTCTTATCAAGCTTACTCGTGTCGAGCTCGAGCTTTTTCTTACTGTTGAAAATTAGTGCACGTTAAATTGTTTGGTCTGTTATCAAGTTTACTCGAATCAAGCTTGGGCTTTTCTTAGCATTGAAAATTAATATATGTTAAATTGTTTTAACTGTTATCGAATTTACTCGAGCCGAGCTCAAGTCTACTCGAGCTTGGGCCGAGCGGAGTTTGAGCCTAGGTCCAGACTCGGATCCCAACTTAGGCTCTTTTAAGCTTCTACCGAGCTCGAGCTTAGGAGGCTAGGCTCCCTTGAACTCGGCTTGTTTACAGCCCTAGCCTTATATAGGCCTGTCACCATTTAAAATGACAATTGAAGCTATAGTTCTTCTATTGCTATTTCAATTGATGATTAATCTCTCTATCGTCAATTGAAATGGCGATAGATGTTGTGGTGTCGACGTGGCACTCTGTTATACATTCGTTTCACGACGGAGCTTATGTCGCCAAGCTCTGCCTCAAATTCAAATGATGACAAAAGGTTATGTATATAAATTTTTTAGTGATGATATATTTTATGTAGTATTAATTAAAAATGTATTATTTTGAAAAATATTTTTTCTCTCTTTCTTTGATAGGGCTCGAGATCTATTCCATTAAGATATTGAACGTACTGGTGCATAACTGTTAGAATCTCTAGCTGAGCTTAATTTCGATGAGCCAATTTTGAGTTACAATGGACAGAGTTTAACTCCCATCAACATATGCTGCTGCCAGGTGGGTTATTTGTTGTTTTTCCGTGATTTGGTCATGTGACCTGTGGTGATTAAAACCATGGCAACACCCTCCCGTGATTCATAAAAGTGATACACCCGAAACGAAAGTTCAAAACAGAGTACTGGTGTTTCTCTCTGCTCCATGCATGTGCCCCCCTAGACTTCAATTTTGTGCTCCATCGGGGAGGTAACATGTATGACACATGACACAAGACGCAACAGGTTCATATTTTTTCACCTAATTCCTATAATCTATATTTTACTTTATGAGTTCTCTGAACTTGCATTTGTTTTCATCGCAGGTCACCTGTGTTGTTTCCTAACGGAATGCGTTGAAGTGGCGATAGCATGCGTTGGCAACGCTTGTTTTTGATTTGGATGCACATTGGGCAGATCATCCATCCATTCAACGAACAAATCCATCGAAGGTTCAAAATTACTGCTTCTTCCCTGCTCACCGCCACCTCCCGTTCCTCCATGCCCCTCGCGGCCGCCCGGGCCCTCCTCCATCGTCATTCTTGAAGCAAGAGGAGTGGCTCAAGGAGGCGGCCATGCGGACGACGCGGACGGCACTCGAGGTCAACGGCAACGAACACCACCACTCCAATGCTCCGGATACCGGAGCGTCTTCTCCTCTCCGACGAGGACGATGAGGCTTGCGACGAGAAAGCTGATGGTAACCGGCGAGGATCACCGTCCTCTAGACCCGGCAAGGAAGAGGACAATCCCAAATTGGTTGATTCCCAAATTGGTTAGGAGCTCCTGCACACTCTCCCTCCTCGGCCCCAACAAACTCACAATGCTATTTTGAAGCAAAACCGGATCGAGATGGGAGATAGGAGTAACTAGCAAAACCGGACCACGGGAATGAATTGAACAAGAATAAGCACCAGATCGAGATGCATCCATTCGATTCCACAAGATGCCAAAAACAAACAGTCAACAAATTACAATAAAAACTACCCAGACAAACCAAGAGATGCACACGGCAGCTCGGGCTCGGCTCGGGCTCGTGGAGGCTTGGCTCGGCTCGTGAATGAAACGAGCCGAGCCGAGCCAGCAAAAAAGCTCGGGATCTAAACGAGCCGAGCTCGAGCCAGCTCGCGAGCGGCTCGGTTGGCTCGGCCCAATAGGTCCAACTAAAAAGTAAAACCCTAGTTTCCCAATCCCAGGCCGCCAGGCGCCAGGCTCCCTCGGTGGCTCGGTCCCTCTCCGCAAACCGCAACGCAAGCTCCCAAACCCGGAAATCCCAATAGCCGCCGCTCCCGAGTCCCGACTCCCCCGCGACGCTAGGGTTTTGGTGCTCCTCTCGCGGTGGCGCCTCCTCATCCCATAGCTCGGAACGTCAGGCGAAACCGCAAGGTGAGAGACCTCAGACCTTCCTCGTCCTCGATCTGGTTTTGGTCCTCGATCTCGTTCGTGGCGTTATTGGCCCCGTTTCTTTGCGTGAAGTGTTGATTTTGGTCTAGATCGCAAGGGTTTGCCTCTCTAAGGAAGAAATCTCTCTTTGGAGTTCTTCAGATTCCTTGTTAGCCTATTTCCTTCTAAGTCAGTTAACAAAAAATCCAGCTATTTCCTTCTGTTTCATAGTTCTAAGTGTGGGGTCTTCTGGAATTTAAAGCTTAGTGGAATATCTTCTACATACATGGATTGGAAACAGAATTGCACCAATACATGGATTGGGATGAACTGTACATATTAATGGTGATTGTGTGATTAATGGTAAATATTTCTGTGTGCTTGCTAGATTTTCAGCTGGATATGGAGAGGTCTTTTGCGGTCACTGGTGGTTCTGCTGCTGCATCTTCGGCAAGTAATCCCAATCCCATATCCACAAGCCAAGGACAAAATGCTAGTAAGGGCCTGTTTGGCAGAGCTCCACCACTGAAAAAATGAATCTGGAGCAGCAGATCCACCAAAAACAGCTCCATCGTGAATCTGGGATCCCACCATGGAGCTGGACAAAACTGTTTGGCTTGCACAGCAGCTCCAGATCCACGAAACTGAGTTTTTGGTGGGAATGACCTGTTTTGCCCATGGGTTTTATGGTGGTATGGGATGCGGTGTATAACCAGTGGCAAAAGGTGGGTAATTACCACCCAACTCCACGAGTAGGTACGAAACAAGGTTTCGTGGAGCACCCCTTGAGGTGTTCTATGGATTTCATGAATCTGGAGCTAGATTCAGTATTTTGGTGGATCCAGATTTCGTGGAGCTGGAGCGTTTGGGTAAAAATTCGTGGAGTGGAGCTGTTTTTGGTGGATCTGGAGTTGGTAGAGCTCTGCCAAACAGGCCCTAACTAGTGAAGTGCAAAGTAACTAGTAAGTTTGTAGTAAAATCTACTATTACCCAGTTCCTGAATATTTTCTTGTATTGTCATGCTTCATCAAGTATGCGCCAGTATATAGCTCAATGTAATTCTGTAGGTATTACCATTTCTTGTAGGTGTTCTCCATTGTTTACTTACAGCAACCCTCTGCTTTTGTCTGTCACTTTGTCAGCAGTTACTACTGCTTTACTGTGCATCATTCATGAGAAAAATCAGTCATTTGTGCTGTCTGAAAGTGAATCTTCTCTTCATGTGTGTCTTATTTTGTAATATGGTGCTTATCCAGTTATCCTGATGTCGCTAGTTTTACTGTGCCAAGCATCTCAATTCTAATGATGATCCATGCTGTGGAGTGTGCATCTTAGCATTTCCTCTATTTAAATTTTACAATGCAGAACTCTGTGTTTTCTATTGAACGATGTTCCTGTTTCCCCTAAAAATGGTTGTGGCCTTTCTGCATAAGGTTTTCAGACATATTTTTTGTGCAGAGCTACCGGTACTGGCTCCTGGCCTTGCAGCCATTTTCAGCGAAAACAGTCTGAGCTATGGAATTTTCAGTGCATCTTGGTCTCTTTTCTTCTCTTAAAGAAACAACTACAAAATCAACTAGAATTGAATTGGGACCAGCAATATTGCTTTACAACTCTGGTGTGACTCAGCAGAAAGGATGTTGATGTTAGTCAGCCAAATCCCAAATTCCCAACTCTCCACTAGGATATCAAGGAGTTCCCTGTGGTTTTCTATTCAGTGATCCTGCAATCTTTGCTAGATTTTTAGCTTGATTTTGCATGTTGTAAAGAGTTACCGCTCCATCTGCAGTATCAATATATAGCTTCTGTATAACACTGTTTGTTTCAGTATTTGTCTTAGTAGTTGTCGCCTTCTGCTTGTGTACGTAAGCTGAAAGAGCTTTGCTGTGTTGCTAGCTCGCGAGCTGGCTCGAGCCGCACCACGAGTCGAACCGAACCCACAAAAAAGCTTGATATCCTAACCAAGCCGAGTCGAAAAGCCTCCATTCCACCAAGCTTTCACGAGCCGACCCGAGCCAAGCTTGGCTCGGCTCGTTGCCACCCCTAATCTCAACCTCGCTAGCACCTCCATAACGATGTCCATCCCATCACCCTCGTCCACCGCCGCTGTAATGCCAGATCTAGCACCAAAGGGGGATGCCGCCGTCCGCATGCCGCCCCCGCCCTTGTTACTGCTGCTGGGATGGGACAGGGGGTGCACCAGCTCCGCCACGTATGCAGCCCCACCGCCGGCAACAGCTCTTGTGATGCATTTCCATGGCCATAGCCATCTCCATATTTTTCTTTTTTTATTTATTTTGCATAAGAGAGAGAAGGGAGGGAGAAATGTGCCTTATTTTATCCATGTCAACAGCCACATCATACTTCCCTAGCTGACTGTATGCCATGCAATCACACCTCTGTTAGTTAACAGTGAAAATGACCAAACTTGCAAATGGACATGAGTTCAAGGAGCCAATAAAGTAAAATATAAGGTTAGAGAGGCAGTTGAGGCACCGGCACAAATTTAGAGAGCTCTGATATAATTTCCTCTATTTTTCTTATCTTATCCCTATTGCACTGCTGTCTCCGTGAAGCTTCTGCATTACCAACATGGAGCACTGTACACCTAATCACCTGATAGTTCATGACAAATATAATACACATTTTAAATTCATATCACGCACGCAGAAGCCTATTCACCAATGCAATGCAACGCACCGTGTAACGGTACATCCAGTGATCTCGAGACAATCACAGCTCAGAGCTCAGACAGGCTTGGCGAGAGAACTATCAGCAGCTAGCACAGTGAGTAGTGACATGCATATATGCATGCGGCAGGCAGCTGCCCTCTCGTGCCATTGTCTGACGTATGGTGCCGTGCCGTGAACTTCTTGTAGGGCCAGATCGATCGACGCGCGCGAATGCTTAGTTTAGACGATCGGCATATATGTAGACACTTTTATACGGATTAACTCATCTAGTCATCTTTGCATCGTCACATCAGTGTGGCGTACATATCACAAGAACAGATTTAGGCCATCTCTAATAGTTCGTCTCTTGAGTTTGTCTCTAAAACCTCTATCTCAGCTAAATATAGTATAACATACAACCTCTCCAATATATTATCTCTAGCACAATCTCCAATATCAATTATTTTACATTTTTTATACCGATTCTCCATCCCTCTCATCATGCCATCCTCCCACCAATCGCGCTCTCCCCCGCGCTGCGTCCACCATCCTCTTTCCCCACCGCTCTTTGCCACCGACATCGTCTGTCGCCCTCTCCCCCAACGCCACCTCCACCGTCCTTTTCCCCTACCGCTCTTTGCCACCGACGCCCACCGCCGTCCTCTCCCCTACCGCCACCCGCTTCGCTACTCTCTTCGCCACCGCCACCGGCGCCGCCCATTGCCTTCTCCCCCAACGCTGCCTCCACCGTCCTCTTCCTCCCACCGCTCTTTGCCACCGGCGCCCACCACGGTCCTCTCCCCCACCGCCGCCTCCCTCATTCCTCTCCCTCCCCGCTGCTCTCCCTATCGACAACAGCTGTCGCCTCTCCCCCGCCGCTATGACCTTCTCCGAGCTTGCCGTCATTGACCCTGGCTAGATCCGGCCCACCCACGTCTGGATCCAGTCAGACCTGACCAATCTAACCGTCGGCGAGCCGAATCCAGTCGTTGGCACCGTCACACCCTCCGGTTGTCGTGGCCGAGCTGGTGGCTGTCGGATCCGTCGCTAGCTATGGTCGTGTCTCTAGGTTCAGGCACCACCACCACATGGGTCCCACAAACCGCGTAGGCGATGATGGCTCCTCTCCAATAGCGCTTGCAGTCATTGCTTCGTGCTTGTGCTTGGGTCACGTGTTGCGATCGTCGTTTAATGAAACGATGACCTCCCTTCTCTCTCTTCATTCTCTCTTATCCATGTAGGATGTTGCTGATGTGGTATTGCTTAGGCCCTGTTTGGATCAGTTTCAGATTCTTAAAAATCAGCTATTACTTCTAGTTTTGAAAAGCTGGTTTCTAAGCAAAAACTGATGGGGTATTTGGATCCCCTAGTTTTTAAAAGCTGGTTTCATTTATGATTGGTGCTAATAGACTATTATACCCTTACATTTATTGCTCTTGAACAGCACATTAAACAGCCATGCGCAAGCCATGCGTGGTCTTTAATGAGGGTAAATGGGTATTTGTGCAAAAAAAAACTGGCAAAAGCTGGGTATCAACAGCTTCTTGGTTTTTAAGAATCTGGATAGGTAGATTTTAAAAACTACCCCAAAAACTGGTCTGTTTGGATCCCACCCAGTTTTCAAAAGCCAGATTCTTAAAATCTGGGTGGATCCAAACAGGCCCTTAGAGACAGATGAGGTGTAACTATTGGAGATGCCCTTAAAGGCAACTCTTTAGAGCATGTGCATTGTGCAAATAAAAAAGAGCTAGATTTATCACATCACTGCCACGATAACTAACTTAGCTTTTCTACTCCAGTGTTTAGCTCCTCACCTTTCCTTTGGTGTGGGCCCCACTACCCACCCTTTTTCTTCCTCATCCATCTCTCTTCCAATTCCTTTTTTATTGTGCTAGCCTCGAATCCTAGACTTGCTCCGGTTCCAAGCAATTTTAGCTTAGCTCCCACCCTCCAATGGCTTAGCTCTGAGGTTTCCAAGCTAAAATTTCTTAGCTCTCTATCTCAGCACAATGTTGCACATGCCCTTAGGAACGGATGATAATAGTGGGGTGAATAGCATCTTAATTTGTTTAAAATATTTTTAAGCTATTCATTCTTATTTTTTAAAAATATTTTTAAACTCTTTATTTCAGTAACTATAAAACTATAAAGAGCAAAGTTGAAAGTCAAACTCAAAGCAACAACTTCGAGAACCAAGAGAAAAAAAAATCTTCAGCCTAAAGCGGTCCAACCGGAGGCAGCACAATGGTCTTACCAGAGTTGCCCTAACGGTCTAACAGGCGTATTTTGATCAGTGACAAACAAGTGATCTGATCGGCCAAGCGATACGAACGGGTTTAGATGCGGTATTACCACTCTCATGTTCCCAGAATAGAAAATCAGACCGAATCCAAATCACTTTTGCTGTAACTCTAGAAATCCATGACACGGTATGATCAACAACACATCGATGGTCTGACTGGCAGCAAACCAGCGATTAGACTGGCCTATCTGGCTAAAACCCAACAAAATACAAACTTTACAAAAATCAAATATGCACTCCATAAACTTAGCAATGACTCATTACAACAATAATACATACCTTTTTAGACGGTCCTCCAACACAACACATGGAGATGATTTGACACGAATGCTGGAATTTGGCAGGCACTTTCTCAACAGTTACATATCACAAGAACAGATTTAAAGGCAATGTACACCAAATGAAATGATGGATCCAACTCTGTCCAACTACCGTACGGTTGTTCTACATTTTGACTGTGGCCCGTTTAAATGGTTTCAGCCTTTGATTTTTTTTAGTTTTCGGTTTATTTAAGTTAGAAGCCACTTGAAACTTATTGGTTTTTAATTTAACTTATTTTGATTTTTATGGCTTTTTCAGTCTTTTGCCTCGTTTTTCAGTCTTTTTTAATTTTTTATCTTATTTTTTCTTTAAAAAACTAACTGTAGTTACAATATAATATTAGTTAAAAACTAAAAGTTACGGTCACATACTTAAACTAAAAACTAGTTGCTAGACCAGCACCACCTATATCTTATCCAAGTAATTTCATGTCAGGACCTGGGACTAGCTAGCTGCAGCTGGTAGAAGCGTGATGGTGCGATGTACCTACATGACTATATGCATGCCATAGTCCATGAATAGTCACGCATGCATGAAGCTTCAGCTTCTCTGTTCTGCACATTTCGTTTAGGCCGTAGGCTAGATGGTTTAAAAGCACGCATTCATGAGTGATGACATGTCATGCCATGGGCCTATAGCCTAATAGCTGAACAGAGACCATCAGAAGGGGAACCCCATGACATCAGGGCGCCAAATCGAGTGGGCCTGTGGTTGCAGCACCAATCAGACGGACGGCAAAGCATGCCATGTGATGCGAGATCTTGGGCGACGAATCGCCCGCAGCTTTTCGTTCTTGACGACGCCCCGCCTCGCCGGACCACGTCGTGCACGGCTCATGTGGATTCGGTCCGTAGGTAAATCTAATCCGACTGGTAAGAAATGAGTCCAGAATTGCGAACAGAACTGAGAGAGAAATAGAAAAGGAAATACAATCTCTATAAATGTGGTGGCTATAGTTACGGTTCTACGCTAAGAAACTAGACAGGAAACCTAAAGTTACTTCATCATTTCTTACTTCCATTCCACATCGGTCTGGGATTAAGTACCCAAAGAGTTTTACAACCATTACAGCGTTTTTATTGAAGATAAAAGAGTAAGGTGTTGTGAAAATAACATTGGACGGCTACAATTGACTACACAGTAATTACTGAAAGCAATGATCTCCATTGGATGTCACTTATCCCCCTCTTCCTTTTATCATCAGCCCTCCACTGTGTTGAAATGAAATCGTCGAATCGTTGTGTCTGTCGCCGACTCTTTTCTTTTCCAACTTGCTGGTATTGAAGCCTGACAATTGCTCCCCCTGAAGACTTGACTTTGTCCTCAAGGTCTGAATTCTGGAAAGGCTTGCTGAATGAAGGTGACATCTTCCCACGAAGCATCTTCAGGAGACAAATTTTGCCAATGAATAAGCCATTGAGCCACTACTGCATCTCTTCTTGGAATGATCCTTCTTTCCAATACTTCCAGAGGTCCAGTTCTAACCTTACCATCAGGACCAACGAGGGGCACATTAGGTAATGGAACAAAATGATTTCCTAGGTGTTTCTTTAGTTGACTAACATGAAAAACATGGTGTATGGCAGCTGATTCAGGTAATAACAACTTATAGGCCATCCTTCCAATTCTTTCTATCACCCGAAAGGGTCCATAATACTTAGACCTCAGATTCAGAGATCCTCTTAGCCCAAATGCATTTTGTCGATAAGGCTGCATCTTTAAATGTACCATATCACCAACCTGGAACTCTCTCTCAATTCTCAGCTTGTCAGCAAAGTGCTTGATTCTGTTCTGGGCATTCAGCAGACTTTCCTTTATCTTATTCATCATGTTTTCTTCTTCAATGTATAATCTAGTTTCAGCGGAAATATTTCCAGGTGTTGCTACTCCTATTTGAGGTGGAGGATATCCATAAAAGGCTTGGAATGGAGTTACCTTTAAGGACGTATGATAAGAAGTGTTGTACCACCATTCACTTGTGGGTAACCATATATACCAATTCCTTGGCTCCTGGAAGACCATGCTCCTGAGGTATGATTCCAAGCACTGATTTACTCTCTTAGTTTGACCGTCTGACTGTGGATGATATGCAGTGCTATACCTCAGTAATACCCCCATAGTTTTGAACATTTCTCCAAACAATTGGCTGGTGAATATATGATCTCTATCAGTGACAATAGCTACTGGCATTCCGTGCAACTTAAACACGTGATCCATAAATAGCTGAACAACTTGCTCCACTATATAAGGGTGTGCCAAGGCAATGAAATGGGCATATTTGGTCAGTCGGTCAACCACCATTAGGATTACTTCTTTGCCTTTGGATTTAGGTAATCCTTCTATAAAGTCCATGCTGATGTGAGTCCATGCCATATCTGGTATTTCTAGTGGATCCAACAAGCTAGGAGGGTGTGTATTTTTAGATTTGCTGAGTTGGCACGTTGGGCATTCGGATACCAACTGGTCCACCTTTTTCTTAAGCTTAGGCCAATAGAATATTTTCTTGACTCTATGGTATGTTGCTTTCATTCCAGAGTGTCCCCCAATAGCAGATGAATGCAGATTAGTAATGAGCTTTTCCCTTAGTTGATTCGCTTCTTCCACATAGATCCTATTCTTATATCTGACCAGCCCTCCTTAATTAGATACTGAAGTTTTGATCTGAAGGGTTGCTTGAATGAACCTTTGTCATAATATTTGCAAAATTCTGGATAAGTGATATAGCTGGTCCTCACCTCTTCTACCCATTCTGGCATTATAGTGGTTATGGCTGCACAAGCCATCTCTCCACCATTTTCATCAAAATCCCTTCTGGATAAGGCATTAGCCACTACATTTTCTTTTCCGTTTTTATACTCTATTTGATAATCAAACTTTTATAATTTCAACAAGAGTTTATGTTGTATCCCTTCGGTTAGCCTCTGGGTTGCCATGTATTTCAAGCTGCGCTGGTCAGTTTTAATCACCAGGGGATTACCTAACAAATAGTGTTTCCATTTTTTTAAAGCCTTCAAGATGGCTATGGCCTCTTTCTCATGCACAGATTGACTAGCTGCTTTTAGCCCCAGGGTCTTACTATAGTAGGCAATAGGCCAGCCATTCTGGATCAATACTGCTCCTATTCCCGTAGCACAAGCATATGTTTCCAACACAAAAGGTTGGCTGAAAATTGGTAGAGCCAACACAAGACTGGTAGTCATTGCTTTTTTCAAGACTTCAAAAGCCTCTTCATACCCGAATCTCTCTAGAGCTTTCATATTCGTGCGTCTTTGTCTATCTCTTGCCAATTGAAAATTCTGCAAATAATGTGAAGTGGAACTTTCTATAGTGGAACTCCCATCTTGAGTCTTTGAATAGTGTTCCAACTCCACCTACACTGTATTTGAACCAGCAATATCCTGTGTCGTGGATCACCGGCAATCTCTCGCCGCCGGCGAACTCACAAACGCGCACTCAAGAATACAATGAACACAAGTGTTTGGTGCTGCAAAACGGGGCAGCGTTTTCTGATATCTTCCATGTTTATTTAAAGGAAAGAAACAAGTACATATGGCGTTTGAGATTACCTGACTAAGAATGAATGCATGGCAATCAGTCTTGCCGCTAATGCACAGCAATTAAACAGGAAACCGCTAATGCATGGCAATTAAACAGGAAACGGAAGAAACTAATAAAAAACTGCTCCACTACTGTGTGAAACGGAAGAAATAAAATCAAAGCGAAGTGCTAACGGAAGTGAAACTGAAACATTAAAATTGAGAAACGGTGAGAAGATGGTGAGACGCTGGAGTAGCTTCAACATTTCTCCCCCCTAGTCCTTGCTGTGCTCACCGATCTTGTTGACGCTAATCAACGCACGCAGTTGCTGGAACCGTACGCGTCCAAGTGCCTTGGTTAGAACATCCGCTAGCTGGTTCTCCGTCGAAATGTGCTGAAGGACGATTTTGTTCCCGTTGATGCACTCCTGAATGTAATGGAAACGAGTGTCGATATGTTTGCTTCGGTCGTGGAAGACGGGGTTCTTGCCGAGGGCGATGGCGGACTGGTTGTCCACCTTGAGCTCCGGCGTTCCAGACTCAGTGCCGAGTATGTCGGACACGAGCCGAGCTAGCCAGACGCCTTGGCAGGCTGCTGTAGCTGCCGCAATGTACTCCGCCTCGCATGAGGACAGAACCACCACCTTCTGCTTGGAGGACTGCCGGGTGATGGGGTTGCCGCTGAGGAAGAAGATGACGCCTGTGGTACTCTTGCGCGTGTCGACGTCGCCCGCCATGTCGGCGTCACTGTAGCCGACCAGTCGAGCTTGTTCATCCTCCCTCCTGGCGTAGTGCAGACCATAGTCACGCGTTCCCGCTACGTACCGTAACACGCGCTTCACCGCGTTGAGATGGTCCTCGTGTGGTTTCTTCATGAAACGGCTCAGATAGCCCACTGCGTAGGCAAGATCTGGTCGGGTGTGCACCAAGTAGCGCAGTCCGCCGATGATGCGCCTGTACTCGGTGGCGTCGACCAGTGGAGCAGTGCTCTCCTTGCTCAACTTGAGCCTTGGTTCCATTGGCGCTAGACAGGGGTTGCAGGTGCTCATGTCGCTCCGCTCAAGCAGCTTCCCTGCATAGGCAGATTGGCAAAGCGAGATGCCGCCTGGCCCTTGGTTCACCTCGATGCCGAGGTAGTACGACAGCAACCCGAGGTCGCTCATGAGGAAGACGCGCTTCATCTCGAGCTTGAACGCCACGATCTCGTTGCTTCTGGTGCCGGTGATGATCAAGTCGTCGACGTAGACCCCGACGACCAGCCGCGATGGCCCTCGGCTCCGCATGTACATGCCGTGCTCGGAGCTGCTCCTCTGGAAACCAAGTGACGCCATAGACGCATCAACCTTGGCATTCCAGGCCCTCGGTGCCAGTCGGAGACCATACAGCGCCTTGCGAAGACGCAGTACTTTGTGCTCGCTGCCGTTGACGACAAAACCCGGTGGTTGGTGCACGTACACTTCCTCCTTGAGGTCGCCGTTGAGAAAAGCGCTCTTCACATCCATGTGGTGGACTTCCCAACGCTCGTGGGCTGCTAGAGCCAACAGCGCCCTCACGGACTCCATTCGTGCGACCGGAGCGAAGACCTCGTCGAAGTCGATTCCCGCACGCTGAACGTAGCCTTTGGCGACCAAACATGCCTTGTGCCGAATAACATTGCCGTGCTCATCGCGCTTCACTTTGAAGAACCACTTGAGCCCGATCGCACGGTGCCCAGTGGGGAGCGCGGCGAGCTCCCATGTGTTGTTGTCCTTGATTGACTTTATCTCCTCGTGCATCGCCTGACGCCAACATGCCTCACGCTCTGCCTCACTGAAAGAGACAGGTTCGTCCGCCGTGGTGAACTACAACTCCTCGTCGAGCACCCGGGGCACAAGCCCAGGTGGCGAGGCTGGTCCGATTACAGAGTCGATGGCGCGGAACCGAAGTGGAGCATCGTCGTGGTCCACGTCCAAGTTCTCCTCAAAATCAGCTGGTGGCGAGACGAACTCGATCGGCGCACTTGTGGGTGACGTCATAGGCATCATGGGTGCAGGGGCCGGCGTTGGCGTGGGCGACGGAGACATGTGAGCTGGTGATGCCGCATCGGCTCGAGGCATGCCAGAGTGGTACTCCGTGGTGTACTCAACGTTGAAGGGCTCGCCGTCACCTGGATCACTGCTGCTTTCGTCACCCCAGCTCCATTGTCTCGCCTCGTCAAACACGAAGTCACGCGACACAAGGATGCGCTTGGTGGAGGGGTCGTAGCAGCGGTAGGCCTTGGAGCAGTGCTTGTAGCCGACGAAGATGGTCGGCGTGCTGCGATCATCCAACTTCTTGAGTCCCGGTCGTGTGGTCTTGACGTGGGCGACGTAGCCAAAGGTCCTGAAGTAGTGGACGGTGGGGCGCTCGCCGTGCCAAGCCTCAAATGGGGTCTTGCCGTTGGGCGCGCGTGTCGGCACGCGATCGAGGACGTGGACTGCGGTGTTCACAGCCTCACCCCAGAAGTAGCCGGGAAGCCGCTTCGCCTTGAGCATACACTGAGCCATGCCGACGATGCTCTGGTTGCGGCGCTCCACCACCCCGTTCTACTGCGGTGAGTAGGGGGCAGTGAGCTGCCGCTGGACGCCGCGCTCGGCGCAGTACTCGCCGAACTCCACAGAGGTGAACTCCCCCCCACGATCAGTGCGGAGGACCTTGAGCCGTCTTCCTGACTCAACCTCCACGGCCGCCTGGAAGTTCTTGATAGCCGTCGATGCCTGATCTTTGCTCGACAACAAATGGAACCACATGTACCGGCTCAAATCATCAACAAGCAGTAGGAAATATTTGTTACCGCTTGGAGTTGTGGGCGTGATGGGTCCGCACAAATCACCATGGACGAGGTCGAGGACATGCTCCGCTCGCCGTAGCGCCTTATCAGGGAATGGCGTGCGCCTTTGCTTGCCGGCAAGGCAGCTGTCGCACACCTGATCGACCTAATCAAGCGGCGGCAACCCACGTACCATCTCCCGTTGGATGAGCGCACGCAATGACTTGAAACTGAGGTGCCCGTACCTTGCATGCCAGCGCCAGGCCACCTCCGAGCTACGCGCCGACAACCACACCGGTCGCCCGATGCGGAGCTCCAGGATGTAGAGGCGCGATGCAAAATGATGCACCCGAGCAAGAAGGTCGCGTTGCTGATCGTAGATGCGCAGGGTGCTGGAGTAAATTTTGATCCGACATCCGGCCTCCTCCAGCTGACCAAGACTGATGATGTTCGCCGTTAGACGGGGAATGTAGTACACCCCCATCAGCGCGCGATGCTCGCCATTCTTGCAAGTGAAGATGATCGTACCGCGTCCTTCAATCTCCACGACAGAACTGTAGCCGAAACGGACGGTGCCGCAGACTCCCCCGTCGAGGTCGGAGAAGGCAGTCCGCGCACCCGTCATGTGGTTGGTGGCGCCGGTGTCGAGCACCCATCGACGATCGTCCTGGTCCTCCTGCGATCCGAGCTGCGCAAAGACCTTGGCCTCGTGGATCTCGACGTGGCGCGATGATGTGGGCGGAGCTGGAGTTCGAATCACCTCGGTGGGTGGCGCTGCAACTTGAGTGGGTGGTGAAGAGATGGTCGCATGTGCCATCAACAAAGTGGATTCATCATCTTCTCCCTCCGCAACGTGTGCTTGCGCCTGCCTATTTGGCTTGCTACGGCAGTCCTTAGCCCAATGGCCAATTTTGCTGCAGTTACGGCACCGGTCCGCCGTGTTCTCCTGGGCTGCACCATTTGAAGATGAGCTACCCTTGCCTTTACGCATGCCGCCACCATCGCCGTGGCCACGACGTGTTTTGCCGCGCCTCTTGCCGCTGCCGCTGCTGGAGCCACCGGCTTCGCCGTTGTCGTGCAGCTTCATCCGCGCTAGCCAGTCCTCCTCGGCAAGAAGAAGACGGCCCTTGCTGTCGTAGATGGGCGCGGACGGTGCTGGCTTTTTCTTTCGCTGCTCGATGGCGCGCAGACGGCCGGTGACCTCCTCGACGGAGAGCTGGTTCACGTCGAGGAGAGTCTCGATGGAGTACGCGATCTGCTCGAGGTGCTCGGGGACGACCTGGAGCATTTTCTTCACGATCTCTCCATCGGTGACGTTGCCGCCAATGATGCGGATGTTGTTGGCGAGGCTCGTAATCCGGAGTGAGAAATCGTCGACTGACTCCTCCTCCTTGAACGCGATCTCCCCGAACTGCTTGAGCAGCTGTTGCGCGTTGGCATCACGGACGCGCTGCACGCCGACGCGCATGGTTTTAACCGCCTCCCAAGCGGAACGCGCCGTGCGCTTGCACGCCAATGACCCGAGCATCTCGGGCGGCACGGCACGCAAAATGGCCGCCAACGCAAGGCGGTCTTCGCGGTACTCGACGACCTCGCCCTCCTCCGGTTTGACAGCCTGCCACAGCCCTTGGGCCTGCAGGTTCACGCGCATCAACAAAAACCATTCCTGGTAATTGGTGCGCGTGAGCATGGGGTACTGGACCGAGCCGCCCGCCTCTTTGACGATGCGCTCGATAACAACTTCGCCGTCGCGATGGCGCCCTCGGCGCGGCGCAGGCGAGTGCGATACCCGTCGTCAAGGAGGGGGCGATGGCGAACGATCACCACCGCCAACAGGAGCCAACTGCACGGACATGACAGCCCTGGGAGCGTCCACGCTCTGATACCAATTGTCGTGGATCACCGGCAATCTCTCGCCGCCGGCGAACTCACAAACGCGCACTCAAGAACACAATGAACACAAGTGTTTGGTGCTGCAAAACGGGGCAGCGTTTTCTGATATCTTCCATGTTTATTTAAAGGAAAGAAACAAGTACATATGTCGTTTGAGAATACCTGACTAAGAATGAATGCATGGCAATCAGTCTGGCCGCTAATGCATGGCAATTAAATAGGAAACCGCTAATGCATGGAAATTAAACAGGAAACGGAAGAAACTAATAAAAAAAACTGCTCCACTACTGTGTGAAACGGAAGAAATAAAATCAAAGCGAAGTGCCAACGGAAGTGAAACTGAAACATTACAATTGAGAAACGGTGAGAAGATGGTGAGACGCTGGAGTAGCTTCAACATCCTGTGCCACCTCCTCTTTATTCTGCTATAACATTAATTTCTCATCAAAGACAACATCATTGCTCATCACCCCTTTAACACCTTTCTTGTAGCCCAAAAAAATACACTTCTTTGACTTTGTATCAAGCTTTGATTTTTCATCACCTGGTATATGCATATAGGATGGACAACAAAAAATTCTTAAATTAGTATCATCAACTGAATTATCAGTCCATACCTCCTCTACAACCTTACCACCTAGAGATGCTTGTGGTGATTTGTTTATGAGATAGCACACCATGTTCACAGCCTCTGCCTAGAAACAATAGGAAGCCTTGCATTTAGCCTCAAGCATCTTGCCCTTTCACAGATAGTCCTGTTCATTCTTTCAGCCACACCATTTTGTTGCAGTGTCTTGTGCACTGTGAATGCAACTAAATCCCTTGTTCCTCACAATATTTCCGGAACTATGAATTAGTATATTTAGTACCGTTATCAGATCTCATATACTTTACATTCTTGTTTGTTTGATTTTCCACCTCAGCTTTCCACACCTTAAACTCAGCAAACTCTTCTGATTCCGTTTTATGAAATACACCCAAACCTTGCAGGAAAAACCTTCAATAAAAGTAACAAAATACTGAGCTCCACCCATTGACAATATTCTAGTAGACCTCACACATCAGAGTGTATATAACCAAAAACGCCATCTGTTTTATGCTTGCCACTTGAGAAGCTAACCTTAACTATTTTCTAAGACCACAAAACTTACAAAAACCCCATTCACAATTTTTAATTTTCGTCAATAGGTTTCTCTTATGCAATTTTGCCAACCCACAAATACTAAGATGACCAATCCGCATATACCAAAGTTTTGCTATATCATCATGTGACTCAACTGAATTAACTCCACCTACAGTAGTGCTTTTTAGCAATATGTAAATATTTCCAGTAGTCCTTCTACCCTTCATCACAGTCAATGCACCATTACAAATTTTCATAGTTTTCTTATCCTTATCAGTTTTATAAGTAATACCACTATCATGTAAGGTGTCTAAAGAAATTGGATTCCTTTTCAGCCCTGGTATGTGTCTAACATCACATATTGTTCTAACAGTACCATCACACATATTAATTTCAGCATCACCTATTCTGATAATACTATGGCATGTATCATCTCCAAGGTAAATGGAACCACTATTTGAAACCGAGAGAATACTGCATTGCTACTGTTTGAGTCATCTTTCTGAGCCACATTCACAGTCTTCTCATCATGCTTCCCACTATTATGTTCTTTCAACTTTGGACAATCTATCTTATGATGCCCTATCTCCTTGCACTTGTAACACTCAATATTCTTTCGGCTCTTTGACTTTGATCTGGATTATGCCGTTTAGGTTTCTCCTTTTCTTGCTTCCTTCCACACTCGCCCTTTGCATACAAACTATCACCATGAGAACTCTCCCCTGCATTCTGCCTTTGTTAATTATGTGCCAACAAAGCCACAGTGATGTCATCAACCTTGATAGTATCTTTCCCGTACATCAAAGTGGTGACCAAGTGTTCATATGAAGGTGGCAATTAACATAGTAGCATTATCATGTTATCTTCAGCCTCAATCTTCAACTCCAAACGCCCTAGGTTGGTGATTACTTGATTGAAGGCGTTGACATGCTGTGCAAGATCAGAACCCTCCTGCATTTTGAGTATGTATAGTTTTTGCTTCTGATACAACTTGTTTGTGAGTGCTTTGGACATAAACTGAGTCTGCAACTTGTCCAATATTTCCTTCAGTGAGGTCATATGCATCACGTGATGCATGACCTAATCCAAAAGACACAACCATATGATCACAATTGCTTGGTCCTTCAACTCACCTCAATCATCATCCTCTATGCCTTTCAGCTTTGCTTCACATAGCCCCTTGGAATATCCCTTTGTGCCAATAGATCCTTCACCCTGGTTTGCCATAATCCAAAGTTCCTTGTTCCACCAAAGTTTACCACTTCGAATTGAGCACCCAATGCCACCATCTGAATAGAGCTCTTATACCAATTGTGAAACTAGTGGCAACCCTAGCACGAGAGAACAATCACAGCAAGTGCAAAAGTACACAAGAGACATGAAGATTTGTTAATGAGGTTCGACAATGCCTACATCCATAAGAGCTGAATTGCAGTGGCTCTATCTGTATGAGGAGTTTCTTTTCATGATTACGGTTACAAGAGGTCGGTGGTATATATTTATACCCCTGTTACATGTTCAACCTGTTTGCATATATGAGCCATACACAATAGTGGTCCTCACCAATAACCATTAGCTTTCTCGTTGCAAGCCTCATAGTCCTAGTTGAAGAGAAGAAGACGCTCCAGATCCATGCATTGGAGCGATGGTGTTCATCACCATTGACCTCGATAGTGCCATTCGCGTTGTCCGCATGGCCGCCTCCTCAAGTCGCTCCTCATGCTTTAGGAATGACGGTGGAGGAGAGCTCGAGCGGCCGCCACTACAAGAAATCCTTCTTTCTATGACAAAAATCCTCATGACGGGGCAAATTTTTGTCATATAATATATCATAATATGACGCAAAAGTCTGTAGCGTCATAAAATCAGAACAGCCAGAACTATTTATGACGAAGCTATTTTGTTTGTCACATAAAGGTACCAAGTGTCGTCACAAAATGCAAGTCGCCAGGAGCCGGTTGACGGTGGCATTTTTATGACGATATGTGTTGTTTTATGTGACGGCTGTGGAGCGTCACTGTTTGTTATTTCAAACATGACGGCCCCCAACGTCAATATACCCCCAATAGGAGGTGGACCCTTGACCCCTCTCTGTTGACCAGTTTCATTCCCCATTTCCCCAACTGAAGACGGCGGCGAGCGGCGGGCGGCCTCTGGGCGGAGCCAGCTCCCCATCTCCCCAACTGATGGCGCAGTGGCCTCTGGGCGGAGCCAGCTCCCCATCTCCCCAACTGACGGCACGGCGGCCTCTGGGCGGAGCCAGCGCGCAGATCCGCTGCAAGCCCGCCCGGCGGAGCGCGGATATCCGGTGACCGGCGGTGACTCCATCTCGTTGGTCGGCGGCGTGCTCCTAGTCCCCAGGTGCGCCATTGTGGCAGTGCCGCCCTCATCCCCCTCCCCGTTCCCGCTCCGTTGCCTTTCCCCGTCGCTCACCTCCCCCCTTTCCAGTTGATGTGTGAGGCCTAATCAATCCCCGCTCTCTCAAGTTCTCATGTCGCAGGCGTCATCATCTACCGCTCGCACTCGGCGGTCAAGCGCAGCTAGGGTTTCCTGGCAACCCGCACCCCTTGCTGTTGTTGCTGCAGCGCCTCTGCCCACTGCTGTCGAGCTGCATGCGCCGATTGATGATGTGACTGGGTTGCCGTTGATAATGTGCCCGGATTGCAAGGACGTGAGGGTGTTTGCTGCCACTACCACGCAGTCTGAGTATAACGTTGGAAGGAGATTTTTCAAGTGCCCCAGGAAGAACTATCAAAATGTCAGTGTTATAATCATTTTGCATTGCCCAAATTTCATTCTTGTTTGAATGGGCATGCCTGAGAATGGTAGTGTTTTTAGCATTCAGTGGCTGCACTATTGATGTTAATTTGCCTGTTGTTTTAATTTGGATGCAGGGGACATGTACTAGGTATTGGTTGGAGGAAGAATATGTGGTGTTCCTTCATGATAATGGTTATCTACTGTCAGCTTCCTCGACCATTGCAGCAGCTTCGACAACAGAAGTTCTTGAGCTGGTGGAAAAAATTGATAGCTTAGGGCAGAATCTGAACAAGGTGAAGGAAATGGTTGGCAAGAACAGGGAAGGCATGGGAAGCTGCATTTGTCTTGTGTGTGGCTGTCTGAATGTAACATTCCTGGTGTTGGCCATCCTTTTGGTTGTAACTGTAGTGTTGAAGTAGGCAATGATGATGAAGTAGGACATGTTGTGAAGTAGGTTGGATATGTTGGCCACATTTGATATGCTTTTGGTTATGATGATGAAGTAGGCTAGGACATGTTGTATTGAACCTGTTATCCAGGATGTATTTGCAGTTGGTATGAAATATGTGCCTTTGTGCTGTTGGACATCTCTTGTGTGCATGGATATGTAACCTGTCTGTGTGATGAAATATGCGCCTTTCTGATGTATGTTGGAATTAAACATCCCTTTTGCTTTGATGTGTAACCTGTGTGTGATGAAATTTTGGCAGCATGTATGTAACTTCCAGCATTTATATATCATGACAGATCCTGTAATTTCCATGACACTGTCAGGTTGTCATAAAAACCCAGAATTTTTGTAGTATATATCATCTCAATGAATTCTGGGCAGCATATAACATATCTATGATATTTTGGCAGCATATAGCATGTATGTAACTTCCAATAGGTTACATGTGCATAGAATAAAATTCATAAATCAAGTTTAACATTGAAACAGAATCATTGCATACAAGGTCTTACAATTTCATAATTCAGATACAAATTTCAATAGCATAATTCAGATACAACAGAATCGCTAATAGAAGTTCATGGTTCACAAATAGCTCCAGAAATGCAAAGGTTAGTCATCATCACTGTCTTCTTCTGATATACTCACTTCGTCTTGACTATGGTACTCAAGGAAGGTTTCATCTTCATCTTCATCGTCTGTTTCATCACCTTGAGGTGTTTGTTGATGTCGACGGATGCTCTCGACAAGGTCTGCACTAATAGGGCTGCCTGGTTGATTATCCATGTGCAACAAATCCATATTAGGATAAATGTCTCCCACTGTACAATCTCCTGACGAAGTATTGTCCTCTTGGTATGCCTCTTGACATCTCATCTGTACTTGTTCATGGATTGGTTGTTTTCCGTCGGACTCTTCAACATCAAATATATGTCGGTGGCCAAATTCTTGTACCACTCGCCAACATGGACCTAACTTTGTATCTTCCAAGAAAAATACTTGTGAAGCTTCTATGGCTAGAATGAAAGGATCATTCTTATACCATCGGCCTTCGATGTTAATGCTCTTGAAGTAACCATCATCTTTCATCTGGTATGTCCTTCCCTCAAGATTGTACCATCCACACCGTAATAAGATAACAGATCTATCTCCTTTGCTGTTCTTAGTGTAATTCAACTCAATAATGTCTGTGATTGTCCCATAGAAGTCAATAGTGTCATCATTGTGAGTACCTGCAGTCTTGATGGTGGAGTTTTGTGTTTTCCTGTGTGCCTCACGAGCCATAGTGTGGTACCGTACCCCATTGATTATACAGGCTGTGTATGATCGCACACGCCTATCCGGCCGACATGCGAGTGAGTACAGGTCTTCATCAACATTTGTTGTGCCTTCGTATTTCAATCTGGTAATCTGCAGGAAAACACAGAGAATTGGTGAGTTTGAAAATTTATTGTATCATAAATGATTCAGTCAGGTTGTAAAAGTTGCACGCACATGTTTCTCGAACCATGCAGCGAATTGTGTTGACATCATTTTTTCAATATTGTTGACCTGTTGTTGTTCCAATTCTGCCCTATACATGCTGCAAAGGAAGAAGTTAATTAGTTTATTGTGACACTAATATTGAATAAAGTTGGCAGAAATGAAATGACAGCAATTACTCACTCTTTGTATTCATCAACCTCTTCGCAATTATTTAGAACAAACCAAACCATGGAGTCATAGTCATTATCTTGGTAATGAAGTTTTGAAGCACCCAACAGGCTAATACCATGACCAAAAATAGAGTAATCATTGGGTGAGATGTTCTGTGCTCCATCTAAGTTTCTTTCAGGCCTAGTGAACTTAGTAATAATTTCACTGAAATATGTTGAGCATTGGGTCGTACACTCATAGGCAGTGTATGCCTCTGCAACAGATCCTTCAGGTCTTGCTTTATTGCGGATGAAACGCTTAAAGGTGCCCAATCTTCTTTCAATGGGATACATCCATCCATACTGAACCGGTCCCCTAAGGAGTGCCTCGTCAGGTAAGTGTACTGCTAGGTGAACCATAACATCGAAGAATGCAGGAGGATAAATTTTCTCCAGTTTGCAAAGGATAATTACAATATCTTTCTTCAGCTGGTGTAGTGCATGAACCTTTAGAGTTTTCGAGCAAAGTTGTCTAAAAAACCTACCCAATTCAGCAATTACTTCATATACATCTTTGCGCACCAAACCACGAAGGCCAGCTGGTAAAATACGCTGCAGCAGTATATGACAGTCATGTGTTTTCAGCCCATGCATTGTTCCTCCCTCCATATTGACACATCTTGATATATTAGAGGCATAGCCATCTGGAAATTTAACATTGCTAACAAACTGCAAGAACTTCTTCTTTGCTTCTGGCGTTAGAACGTAACAAGCTTTGGGCTTTGTGGACGAATTGCCAGCTTCTTCCAGCAAATGAAGATCTTTTCTTATACCTCTGTCTTCCAAATCTAGTCTAGCAGCGACTGTGTCCTTTGTCTTCTTCGGAATATTAAGTAGAGTTGATAAAATATTTTCACGTATGTTTTTCCTCTATGTGCATAACATCTAGGTTGTACTGTAGCTTCAATTTTGACCAGTATGGCAAATCATACAAGCTAACCTTGAGATGCCATACTGGTTCTCCATTACGGCGTCGTTTTCTTGTTTTCTGCTTATTAGGATTCTTGCCTGGAACATAGGAAACTTCATCCAACCTTGCCATAACCTCATCTGCACTAAATTTCCTTGGCTGCTCTCTATTTTCATGGTGGCCACTGAAAGATCTGTTTTTCCTCCAGGGATGGTCATTTGGGAGGAAACGTCTATGGCCTATGAACCCAATTTTGTTTCTCAGACATTCGGAGCATGGATTCTCATCACAGTGCACACATGCGAAGTAACCCCTAGTGGTTCTGCCTGACATGGTGCCTAATGCAGGGTAGTCATTGATTCCCCACAGAATCGCTGCACGCAGACTGAAATCTTTGCCTTCATATGCATCATAAGTAGAGACACCCTCCCAAAGGGTAAGCATGTCTGCTATCAAAGGCTGCATGAACACATGGAAATCTTTGCCTGGTGATTTTTTGCCTGGAATAATTAAAGCAAGCATATAATTGGATTGGTCCATACACATCCATGGTGGAAAATTGTATGGAACCACTATCACTGGCCAAATGCTATATGAATTGGTCATCTGACCAAATGGGTTAAATCCATTAGTAGCAATGGCTAACCTCAAACTGTGGGGATCATCTGCAAAAGACTTGAAAGTATCATCAAATTCTTTCCAAGCTTCTCCATCAGCAGGATGTCTCATTTCATTTTCAACTGGTACCCTCTTATCCTTGTGCCATCTTGCATACTGTGCCCGCTGCTTTGAGATAAAAAGCCTTTGAAGGCGTGGAATTATTGGAAAGTAACACAGGACCTTGTGAGGAACTTTCTTTCTGCCCTCCTTATTCACTTTCCATCTTGATTCGCCACAAACTGGGCAATGATCATCATTGGCATGGTCCTTCCAAAATAAGGCACAATCATACTTGCACACATGAATAGAAACATAACCAAAACCAAGCTTCCGAAGTAGAGCTTTAGTTTCGTTGTAGGACTTAGGGAGACCGGTAACAATCTTCAACGATGTTGAAAGCAACTCAAGGAATGCATTGAACCCAGAATTTGTTATCCGATTGTACACTTTTATATGCAGCAGTTTAATAATGAAAGTTAGCCTAGACTCCTCGGTGCAACCTGGATAAAGTTCACGCTTTGCCTCTTCCATGATTTGTTGATATAAGTTACCACCGAAGCCATGGCTTGCTGCGGTGTACAAATCTTGAATCAACCCCTGAACTCCCCGTGCACTATCTTCTATGACATCTTCAGCTTGTCCTTCATCATCAAGTGGAGCCTGGTCATTTCCATCCCATGATATATCTTCAGTACCAACAGCAAGTGTGCCATCATCTTGTTGAACATCATTATCTCCCTCTCCATGGTGAATCCACCTTGTTTAGCACCTAGAAATACCATTGATGTGGATATCCTCCTCTACCTCATCTTGACTTTTTTGTATTTGGTTCAGGCATCGACGGCATGGGCACTTGATTTCCTCATCTGCACTAAATCTACTTCTGGCATGTTCCATGAATTGTTCAACACCAGACATATAGGGATCACTAAATGGTGCACTGTTATAAATCCAGCTTCTATCCATCTCGACCTGGATAAATTTAGGTGCCAAAATGTTACAAATCGAGCTTCTATCCTTCAATTCAATTAAAGGCACTGCAATAACAAATCTAAAGGGGAAGAGCTATGGTTGACTCAGCTCACCTTGTACAATGGCTAACGAGGCAGCAGCTGCCAGCTGGGGTGGCCGGCGAGGCTGCTGGTGGGGGGGGGGGGGGGGGGGGGGCGAGGCCGCAGGGGGGGGGGCCGGCGAGGCAGCAGCTGGGGTGGCCGGCGAGGCACCAGCTGGTCTGGCCGGCGCGGCTCCAGCAGGGGTGGTGGACGTCGAGGTTGCAGGTGCCTAGGTCGGCGAGGCTGCTGGTGGGGGGGGGGGGGGCGGCGAGGGAGCAGCTGGGGTCGCCGGCGAGGGAGCAGCTGGGGTCACCGGCGAGGCAGCAGCTGGGGTCGCCGGCCACCCCTGCTAGCAGGTGGGGTCGCCGTCGCGGCTCTTGCAGGTGGGGTGGCCGGCCAGAGCGCGCGTGGCCGACCTGTGCCTTCTGCTTCTTAGCCACAGCATGCTAAGTACCCCCCTTTAATGACATGTGGGCCCT
This sequence comes from Dendrocalamus latiflorus, assembly GCA_017311315.1. NCBI lineage: Eukaryota > Viridiplantae > Streptophyta > Magnoliopsida > Poales > Poaceae > Dendrocalamus > Dendrocalamus latiflorus. Next base: position 38,066,695 of record CM029664.1, read on the forward strand.
GCATGCTAATTAGCCTTGACTGCCATGTGGGTCCAACGTTTGAATGACATGTGGGCCCTGCATGCTAATTAGCCTCTCTTGTAATGAATTCATTGTGCAAACATCATTTCTCTTTTTAATCTATGGCAAAAACTTGTAACTAGTATTTCTCCCACATACTAACTCCAAATGTGATGCTTTTTTCTAAAATTTTCTAAAATCATGATCTATCAATTTATTGCGTTGATTTTGGTCATCTTTTCATGTGACAAAGTTTGAACAATTCAAAATTTGAATTTCAAAAAAATGACAACTTTAAACTAGATTTTGAAACTCCAAATGATTTCAACTAAAAAAGTCATGAAAATAAAAGTTGTAGAACTCATCAAGATCTACAACTTTTATTTTGGTCATTTGTTTATCCGACAAAGTTATAGTAACCTTATTCACAAATTTTACGTATCTCTCTTATAGTTTATGAAACTATAAGAGAGATATGTAAAATTTGTGAACTATATTACTATCACTTTGTCGGATGAACAAATGACCAAAATAAAAGTTGTAGATACTGATGAGTTGTGCAACTTTTATGTTCATGACTTTTCATTTGAAATTACTTAGTACCCCAAAATTTTGTTCGAAGTTCTAATATTTTGAAATTCAAAATTCAAACAGTCCAAATAAAGTCATATGAAAAAATGACCAAAATCAAAGTGGTAGATCTCGATGCGTTATACAACTTTGTTTCTGACATTTTTTCCAGTTGAAATCATTTATTACCACAAAAATCTATTTGAATTCCTAATACTACTAATACGGTCACTGACATAGCGGACCCACCGCGCCAGGACCAAAAATTGGCCAGCGCAGGCTCTGCCACCGACATAGCGGACCCACCGCGCCAGACCAAAATTTAGCAGCTACACCTTGCAGCTCTCCCGCGCTGAGTCGCTCACCGACACATGGGACCCACCACGCCTCCCGCTCAAGAAGGCCAAAATTCCCCTCGCGGCCGCAGCTTGCCTTATCCTCTTGGCCGGTCAGACAAAGGGGAAAAATCTCCACTCCCCGCAGACCATGGCCTCCTCCTCCCTCCCCTCAACCTAGTGCCGCCACTCGCCGATCCCGCCGCCACACCTCCGCCGGTGCCCGGATCCACCCATCCCGCCGCCACACCAACGCCGGAGGCCGGAGCGGCCCATCCCGCCGCCTGTAGCTGCTACGTCCCCGGCCAACCGCGTCACGCGTGATCTCCTATCCACAGGTTAATGACTTTGAATGCATAGATTAGAACATGATGAATTTTGCTGAGATTACAGTTCTTTTCTTTCTAGTTTCTGATTTTGCCTTGTAGCTATGGCAATTAGCAATTTGTAAATAGTATGTTCCATATGAATCTGCTGAAACAAAATGAATGCATTGCAATGTTCTGTTGTCTCACTTATGAGGAGCTGGTAGTTCTTGATCAAGAGTGTAGTGAGCATAAGTATTGTATTGTTCAGTATTTTCTTTTCAGGTGTGGTGTGTAGAGATATTGCCTTTATGAATAATACTTATGTATTGCCTCTTCTTCTTGTTGTAGAAGAGTACTGATGTTAGCTTTGTCTCTAGCATGTTGGTTTGCTTCTAGCATTTAGTAGAATAAGTTGCATTATCAAGTTCATCATTTGAAAGTGCTTTTTGACTGACTATTAGACTGCTCCTTTATTTCGTTTAGAATTTCTCTACTGATCTGTTAGTTCTTTCTTCAACTTTTTTTATAGAAACTGAATCCAGTTTCTGCTCTTTCTGCGTTTCATCGTAATAAGTATTAGAAGAAATGCCAAAAAACAAGTATGCGCAGGAGAGGGACGAGAACGTTAAGAAGGTTCAGGATGTTTTTAAGTCTTTGGGTATTCCAGTGTTAGCACAGACTGTTAGGGATGTTTTTTCAAAAGGGAAAGAGGGCAAAGGGAAGAGACTAGTGTCTGACAAACCAGAATTTGACATTGAATATGATCCATCCTCTGACATTGATAACCAATCTGACATTGATGATGATTATGATGATGACCTCAATACTGAGGTCAATACTGAGGTGAGATGGATTACTAGGCCAATTTACAAGTTTACATATCCGTCTATTTGAAACATATACTTCATTGTAGTTATTTAATCTATTGCTGTCTTCTTAATTTATAAGATGCATGTTTCTCTTGCCAGGTAAGACCGATGGTTCCAGGAACTCGCCCTCAACAGAAGAAGCAGAAGGCGGCTGCCAAGCAGCAGCCATCGCGCACGCCAACCAGATTCACCAGGGCCAGTGCAGCCATGTCTTCGCCTGGTGCAAACACTAGGACCACTGCAGGCCGTCCGCCACCTAGGCCAAGAGAGAACTTGCCTACTAGGAACAATTTGAAAGCCAACCCTAATACAAATGCCATTTGCAGTAGCAACCATTTGCAAGGCCACCTAACTACAAGCGCCAGGCAGACCACAGAAACTACAAACACAGTGCCTAGTTCTCCTAGATTCACCAGGACCAGTGCAGCCATGTCTTCACCTGGTCCAAACACAGTGCCTAGTCCTCCTAGATTCACCAGGGCCAGTGCAGCCATGTCTTCGCCTAGTGCAAACACAATGCCTATTCCTACCAGACCCACTGCTAACCTGTCTCAGCAACCTACTCCCATAAACATTGTGAACCCAACAGTTTCTGCGGACAACTCGCCAGGTGGACAAAGCTCTAGGCAAAGCAATGACATCAATGAGTCGGCTGAGCAATTTGATGCTGCTAATTCAGAGGGTCATACAACTGAAGGAGAACCAGTCCATGACTCAGTTCTAGGTAAACAATATGTGTTTCCAAGCATTAGTTTCTCCATTCAATATCTACAATTGGTATTGCTATAATAAAACATTTCTATTATTATTTGCCAATGCAGCGCCCCCAAAGAATGTCCGCAAGAAAACTATGGGTCATGGCTTAGAGAAGATGATTAATAGAGGAAAGAAGCTGGCTATCGAGGTGGCTGAAGGGAAGAAAAGACCTGAGGTCCCACTTCAAGCCGCGAAGCTGGCATCAGAATGTGGTGTTGCCCTTAGAGACAACCTGCCTGTCTACACATCTTGGAAAGAATATGATAATGAGCAGGGGCAGGTAGAAGTATCAAAAGTGCTTAGGAAAGTGGCGGTGAGACAGCTATTTCATTCTTCCAAATATTTTCATGCATTACAATACTCCCATGTGAAAATTGTGTCTAATAATTCATTTGTGTGGCTTCAGTCAAGGTTGGATGTGGATGTTAGGAATGAGGGACCAAGCAAGGCTGCATGCACTGATATCATTAAGAGGGGAGTAAGGCAGCAGAGGTATCACCTTAAAAGGAAGTACTTCGATGACTCACCGACAAGAGAACAGCTGTTGGCCAAAGAACCTCCACCTAAAATAAAGAAAGAGGAATGGATCCAGCTGGTTGAGTACTGGTGTGACCCAAAGAATCAGGTCCATGCCTGCATTATCTGCATTTGTTAATATGCAATGCAAACTGTGCATGTGAATGAAACCTCTGTATTGCATTTGTGGTGCAGGAGAAATGTGCTAAGAATAAGGTAAACCGAGGCCAAGTGCAGCTTCACCAAAGGACTGGATCTAGGTCCTATATTGCCCATCGATACAGCCTGGTACGGATACTATTACTTTCTGTGTATTCCAATTATTTTATGGAGACCATCTGAAACTGAAATTTGCAAGAGGAATTGCTATGTCATCAGAGATGATCATCATCAGTAGTAGGTGTTGTTTCTGTGTTGTTTTTCTTGATCTGTCCAAGTTGCATTGATGCATGTTTCTGTGTTGTTTTTCTTGATCTGTCTAGGTTGCATTGATGCACAATTTTTTTTATGCCGATGGCCAACTGGGAATCAAATACATGTGAATGTTGATCATAGTAGTAATTAGTTGACTATGCCAGTGATTGCATTTGTTGTTGGCATAAAAATCTGGAGGCAGATACTTGTATGATCTGTAGTGCATACATATTTTGGCATCTTGCTGTTGACATGTAAAAATAATTTATGGCTAATCTTATATCCCATGTTTGTCCAGCCCTCTCTTTACCTTCACGGATATCATTGTAATCCAAATTTTTTGCATGCTACAGAGGCCTAAGTACAACAACATGGATCCAGATCCTGTTGATTTCTTTGGGGAATGTATGAATAGTCCGCAAAATGGTCGTACTCCTCTTGCAAATGAGATATATGTAAGTTACATAATTATTGGACACATGTACTGTACTCAAGTAAATGCCTGGTTGAACACTGTTGTATGGCCTTGTTAAGTGGATTCATTCTATGTAGGAACATATGGTTGCAGAGAAGGAAAGAGAACCAGATGAAGGAGAAGCACAAAATTCTCCCTCCAAGATTGTTGCTGACAGTCTGAGCCAGATCAGCCGTTCATCCACCTTCCTTCCAAACATTGGTGTCGCTCGAGTGTCGAAGACTGCCCGGTCTACATCGACAGCCGCAGAAGCACGCCTGCAAGCTCAGTTTGAGGCAACACTCCAAGCAGAAAGAGAGGAAGCTGCTAGGAAGCAGGAACAGTTGGAAGCACAACTTCTTGCTCAGCAGTCCTCACTTGAAGCCAACCAAGCAGCACTTGAAGAAAACCAAAATTTGCTGCGCCAGACCCAAGAAGAAGTGAAGGGGATGCATACCAAGTTTGAAGAGACTAATGCACTGCTGCGAGCTGTGCTGAAACTTCAGAAAGATTGAGGTAGGTCTGAATGCAGTTTCGGTTGATGATGCCTTTGCCTAAGCTTTTGCTGCCTTGCTAGAACACCAAACTTTCTCTGTTGTTGGAACTTTGTGCACTGTGTTGTCAGAACCTATGTCGAACTTATTTGCATCTGTGTGTATGTTTGAACCTGTGTGATGGAACCGTTTGAACCTGTGTGATGGAACCTGGAACTAGTGTGATGTGTTTGAACCTGCAAGCACTGTGTCTTATGCTCTGGAATGTATGTGGATGATGGCTTGGTTGAAATGTGTATGCTTTATGAGCACTGATGAGAATGCTGGAAAGATCTGTCTGACATTGGTCATTGAATTGATACATATATTTGAGCCACGTTCGTCATCGAATGAAAGGAAAATTTATGACGACCTAGAGTCGTCTCAAGATGTCTCTAACTACCTTACATAACAAGACAAAATGAAAATGTCACAAAATCTGCATAATTATATATGACGCTACTGTATCGTCATAATAAGTTGTCTAAATCAGGGTTCCCAGGACACAATTTATGACGGTTGGCGTATTAGGTGACGAGTTCACCAACCAATATGTGACAGTCACAGTCGTCATTAAATGACAACAATATATGACGACACAACAAAACCGTCACAAAAGGTCATCACATTTTGTGACGGTTTTCCATATTTTCGTCACAAGGTACATTTTGTGACGGTCGTTATATGACGACCTTCATGGCGGTGGTTTTTTTGTCATACCATTCATTTTGTGACAAATTCTGTACTTTCCATGACACTTTCATTTTGTTATAAAAGCCCAGATTTTTTGTAGTGCGCGACGGGCACAAAGGAATGGGATGTGATGGTGAGCAGGGGAAAAGTAGTTGTTTTGAACTGTTGTGGCTACATACCAAACAGAGAGAGAGATGGTAGTGGAGAGTTGGGAGTAAGTGATGGTAATGGCCTGGGTTCTCCCCCATGGCCTATATTCCATATATATACACATGGGGAGTGCTTTTACACTTATACCCTTACATCTGAGTATCCCCTTCAGGGGCACTTATGTCATTACACATGGCCTATTCTGGGCCTTATAACCTTCTACCAGGCCTGCTGGGATTAGGTGGGGGCCACCCCTACAACAGGAGCCTCTCATGGTAAAGGGCTTCACAGGGCCGAAGCCATGTTGCCGAGTCCTTTGGCCCCCTCCGTCCCTGTGGCCTGTGAACTTTCCCGAACTTGACCAGGGGCTGAGGCCGTAGCCGAACCCGACGCCCGGATTGGTGGTTGAGGTAGATGCGTAAGCGCTCCGTCCCGAGCTGGCGCCTGATCGAAGTAGGCGCGCGCGTGCTCCGTCCCCTACCCTTCGAGCGGGTGGCAGCGGAGCTGGCACCTGGTCGCGCGCGCGCTCCGTCCCCCTGTCGTGATGGGATCGGGGTTGCCTGGGCTGAGTCGGCATACGTAGGCGTAGCGGGCCCCTGAGTCGTCGCACACGCGTCAAGTAATAGCGGACGCACTGCGACGTTCTTCTCCTGGTGGTCCACGTGGCGGAGTGTGCTTGGCGCGGTGCAGGCCTTGAGGCGCCGTGGCCATTTTAATGTGGCGACGGATTTCCAGTGGTTAGACTTCCGCCGGTTGGACTTCCGCCGGTTGGCTCCCCCGCTGATTGGACTTCCGCCGGTTGGACTTCCGCCAGTTGGCTCCCCCGGTGATGGGGTATATATACGGCGCTGGTGCGGCGTTGTTCCTGCATCGTGTCCTTGGATAGATGCTGCTCCCCTAAAATGGGCCCCTTCCGTGCATCGACATTCCCTAGCGGCGCTGAGCGGCTTGGGGGATGTTGATGTACAGATGGAGGTCCATTTTTCTTGGGAGCTTGGTTAGCGTCTGTTACCGGTAGCCAGCCGTGCTTCCTGCCCTCACGCTGCGTGTCTGCATACGACGGCAAGGTTTGCCCTGTTCTCCTGAACAGACCTATCTTCAGTCGGGGTTCCTCTGCTTTTGCCATGTGTGGGAGGTGGCAACGGGCGGGATCGTGCACGCGGGTCCGCTCCTCGAGGCCAAGGTCCAGTCCGAAGCCGCGGCTGCGGCCAGGTTGGAGTGGCGATCGAGAAGACGGCCTCCTATGCGCGCGTCGTGCTCCCGTATGAAGCTGGCAAGGTTTGACGCGTTCTCGTAGACAGATATGCTTGAGTTCATCTGCCTCCGCTGATTGTGCCAATCTGGCGCTATCATCAAGGAACGTTGATGTACTGAAGCTTATCTGTCTATGCGAACCCGTCAAAACCTGCCGCACATCCGCCCTTGCCTTCCCAAAATACGGGAAAGCCAGGCGGCTGAGTCCCTGCCGGTTTAGGTCATGAGGTTGCCGCGCGGGTCTTGACGCCGAAGTGGCCGCCTGCGCTTTCACCATGGAGGCAGAGTTTCGCAGCTAAAGCGGAGACTCGCCCGTAGTAGACTGTCGAAGCCGACGCAGCAGAGCTGGCGCTTAGCCGAAGTAGACGCGCGCGCGCTCCGTCCCCTACCCTTCGAACGGGTGGCAGCGGAGCTGGCGCTTAGCCGAAGCAGACGTGCGCGTGCTCCGTCCCCTACCCTTCGAACGGGTGGCAGCGGAGCTGGCGCTTAGCCGAAGCAGACGTGCGCGTGCTCCGTCCCCTACCCTTCGAACAGGTGGCAGCGGAGCTGGCGCTTAGCCGAAGCAGACTCGCGCGCGCTCCGTCCCCTACTCTTCGAACGGGTGGCAGCGGAGCTGGCGCCTAGCCAAAGTAGACGCGCGCGCGCTCCGACCCCTACCCTTCGAACGGGTGGCAGCGGAGCAGGCGCTCAGCCGAAGTAGACGTGCGCGGGCTCCGTCCCTTACCCTTCGAACGAGTGGCGGCGGAGCTGGCGCATAGCTGAAGCAGACGCGCGCGCTCCGTCCCCTACCCTTCGAACGGGTGGAAGCGGAGCTGGCGCCTAGTCGAAGTAGACGCGCGCGCGCTCCGTCCCCTACCCTTCGAACGGGTGGAAGCGGAGCTGGCACCTAGCCAAAGTAGACGCGCGCGCGCTCTGTCCTCTACCGTTCGAACGGGTGGCAGCGGAGCTGGCGCCTAGCCGAAGCAGACGCGCGCGCGCTCCTTCCCCTACCCTTCGAACGGGTGGCAGCGGAGCTGGCGCTTAGCCGAAGCAGACTCGCGCGCGCTCCGTCCCCTACCCTTCGAACGGGTGGCAGCGGAGCTGGCGCCTAGCCGACGTAGACGCGCGCGCGCTCCGTCCCCTACCCTTCGAACGGGTGGCAGCGGAGCTGGCGCTTAGCCGAAGGAGACGCGCGCGGGCTCCGTCCCCTACCCTTCGAACGGGTGGGCGCGGAGCTGGCGCGTAGCCAAAGCAGACGCGCGCGCGCTCCGTCCCCTACCCTTCGAACGGGTGGCAGCGGTGCTGGCGCCTAGCCGAAGCAGACGCGCGCGCTCCGTCCCCTACCCTTCGAACGGGTGGCAGCGGAGCTGGCGCTTAGCCGAAGCAGACTCGCGCGCGCTCCGTTTCCTACCCTTCGAACGGGTGGAAGCGGAGCTGGCGCCTAGCCAAAGTAGACGCGCGCGCTCCGTCCCCTACCCTTCGAACGGGTGGCAGCGGAGCAATCGCCTAGCCGAAGCAGACGCGCGCGCGCTCCTTCCCCTACCCTTTGAATGGGTGGCAGCGGAGCTGGCGCTTAGCCGAAGCAGACTCGCGCGCGCTCCGTCCCCTACGCTTCGAACGGGTGGCAGCGGAGCTGGCGCCTAGCCAAAGTAGACGCGCGCGCGCTCCGTCCCCTACCCTTCGAACGGGTGGCAGCGGAGCAGGTGCTTAGCCGAAGTAGACGTGCGCGGGCTCCGTCCCCTACCCTTCGAACGGGTGGCGGCGGAGCTGGCGCGTAGCTGAAGCAGACGCGCGCGCGCTTCGTCCTCTACCCTTGGAACGGGTGGCAGCGGAGCTGGCGCCTAGCCGAAGCAGACGCGCGCGCGCTTCGTCCCCTACCCTTCGAACGGGTGGCAGCGGAGCTGGCGCCTAGCCAAAGCAGACGCGCGCGGGCTCCGTCCCCTACCCTTCGAACGGGTGGCAGCGGAGCTGGCGCTTAGCCGAAGCAGACTCGCGCGCGCTCCGTCCCCTACACTTTGAACGGGTGGCAGCGGAGCTGGCGCTTAGCCGAAGTAGACGCGCGCTCCTTGAAGCCGAGGCCGGGACTGAAGCCTGCCGCGGCAGAGGCTCAGCGGTGGTTCTATGTTGCAACTTCGCATTGCGGACACTGCCACGCGTGCGGTGATTGCGATCTCCCGATGCGGTAATGCGCTGTAAATGTTCCTGGAATCGCGCCGGCCCCTAGTTTGCCAGAGCTAGGTTGTCGTACCGTGCGACTCATCTCGGCGCGTGTAGGACACGCGGCGGCTTGTAACTGGTTCGCGGCGGGATGTGAACGGTTGCGCGACCGCAGCTTCTCGCCTCTTCCCTAGGGAAGGGGGACACGAGGTGGGCGGGGAATGGTGCAGCGTCGAAGCTGTTGCGATCCTGTGGCCCATTAATGCACTTTTAATGGCGGCTGAAGTCGTGTCAACGCATGGTCTCGCGTGCGCCGGATATCTCGTGCGGGGGTTGGCACGCGGCGGGAGGCCACTGGAGCGTCGCGTTCTGACGGTCCTCGCTGCTGCGGTCGCGCCCGGTACGCGGACAGTCGCGACGCTTCGGCCTCGGGGGGGGGGGGGGAGGTGGCTTGAAATAGCCCTCGTAACCGCGCCCCCGCAGATGTACGCCCCCTTCTTGCTTGCATCACCTTCCATACTCCCATAGCATTCTTGCCGCCGTACCCCTTTTGAGAGAAGTTATGGCATCTGGTGGCAAGCATGGTCAGGCGGCTAGCGCCTGCGGCATTTGCCGGCGATCTTCACCGCTAGAGGTGAAGTACTCGCTCAAAGAACGCGACCCGGCGGCGGCGGACAAGTGGTGGCTGGTGGCGGAGAAGGAAGGCGCGTTCTCCGGCGAGCTGGGCCCGTCGCTCGTGACCGAGAAGACAATCCAAGCGCTTCTGCGCTCGGGGAAGCTATCCGAGCGCCAGGCGGTACAATTGCCCGCCGCTCGTATTCGTTGCCTTCCTCGATGCGGGGCTCTGCATCCCGGCGGCGGCGATCGTGGGCGACGTGCTGCGAACCTTCGGGCTGGAGCTGGCGCAATTGACTCCTAACGCCGTGGCCCGGCTCGCGGTGTACAGTTGGGCCTTGCGCTCGGGAGTGTGCTGGCCCAGTGCTTCGTTGTTCGCCTACCTGCACGAGGCACGGTGCCAGCCCAAGGATCGGAAGGACGGGACGCTGTCGAGCTTCGGCAGCGTCACCTTTATTCTTCGGTCGACTTGCAGCAAGCTCTTCCCTACGAACTCCACTCGTGGGAAGTGGGAGTCTTACTGGATGAAGCGGTGGTTCTACCACCGTGTGGAGAGCGGGAGCGGCCTTGAGTGCACGGACTGCCCGATCGCGTTCAAGACCTCGCCCGGCCGGACGCTTGATGACGAGGACAGGCGGAGGGCCCGGCGGCTTGTAGGCGTAGCCGCCCGCTTTAACATGCGCGACCTCGCCGAAGAGTACGCGATGTACGGCGTGGCATCGCTTGCCCGTGACTGGCGCCTTGCCGCCGAGAAGCGTCGAGATGACAATGTTTTGCCGTGGGTCTGCTTGCTGCCGGCGCCCTCCGGTCTTCGTAAGCGTCGACCATATCTCCCCTTTGCCCACGCGGAATGCGTTACATGTTAATCCCAACTCCTGCTTTACTTCAGGGATTGGCTTGAAGGATGCAGAGCAGGCCGCACGCGTATTCCTGGGGCCGTATACCGGCAGGGAGCACGAGCAGCGTCGCCGAGGCGGGGCTGGGGCGGATAAACCGCGTGTGCGAGGCCCTGGGCCTTGCCGTGCCGAAGCGTGCTGAGCCGGCCTCGCAGCATCAAGATGACGGCGCGACGAAGAGGAAGGCGCTGTCTCGCAAGAGGGGCCGAGGTGGAGCGTCTGCCGTGCTTGGTGTAGCCGCCGCTAGTGCCGCTGCTAGCGCTCCCGATGGCACGGCAGACGCCGAGTCGGATTCGACGAGGTACGCCGACTCTGGCTTAGATGGCGCGGACGCCGAGGGCGACGGATCTTCAGCGGGTGCCCTGGACGGCGGGCTCGCCATGAGCAGCCGGAGAGGAGAAGCCTCGTCACCCGCGGTGGTCGTCGAGACAGGATCTGAGGGGACCGGCGGTGCTGAGGTCGAGCCTTCAGCCGTGGCCATCATAGCGCCGGAAACGTCCACCGTGGGGGCGCATGGAGCTGTGTCCTCACCAGCAGCGGCGGCCGAAGCCGAGTTGCCCCCCCGCAGAGGTTGCCATGGAGGGGGCTTCGCCTCCGGGTGCTGCAGCTGCGGGGGCTGCTCCGGCGGTGGCTGCTGGAGCGGCGTCGTCGCCCCGTGCTCCGGCTAAGCGGCCGTGTCTGCGGCCGGAGCTCCACGGGACGTCGAGGGGATTCGTCGTAGCGACGGGCATCGGGAGCTTGTGGGACTCCGATGCATATGCCGAAGTTCCTGTGACGCACGCTCCCTCTGCCCTCCAGGCCGCGCCGTCCGCCGTGCAGGAACGGTCGGCGCCGGCCCCTAACGCGGAGGCATCTGTTCTCGGTGGGACCGCGCCCTCCGCGGGCACTTGTGCCACCGCCACTCCGCCTGGTACTAGGGGGGCGGGCCCCCGGAGCCCTCCTTTCGCTACCGAAGGTAAGGTGGTTTGGCTTCCCTGGTGTTTTCCTCGTTGCACCTTGTTGTGCTCACCTGCGTTCTTGTCCGCAGCATCAATTATTTCGGAGGAGGAGCCTGTGCCGGGACATGGAGGTCCTGGCGCCGGCGGCACGAACGTCGTGCGCCCGAGCCCCGTAGACTTCGTTCCTCCGTCTGAGACGCTGAGGGCGTGGCATGGGATCGTGGATGACGCGGCCGCCAGCGTCAGCCAGCACGCGCTTCGTACCTACGGGGTGGAGCATCTCGGGGACGCCTTCGAGGTGTCGGGGGTGAGGGTAAGTACTTACTTACGCGACACTGCTTGGCCATGCTGAACTTGCTAAGTTGTTTTGCCCTACAAACACTGGTGCTGGGGCAGGCCCTACAAACGGCCTATGTGCATGCACAGAGGGTGCTCGAAGATAGGCTGCGGGTCGCCGAGGAGTAGCTACGCGAAGCCACGGGGGCCCGTTCCGCCCAGGATGCCCGCATCCGCCAGCTGGAAGCGGAGTGTGCTGCGATGAAGGCGCACGCCGAGGGACTTGCCGCTTCAGCGCGGGAGTCGGCTGCGGAGGTGATGCGGCGGGAGTTCGCGGCGGAGCGGGACAGCCTTCTGCAATAGGTCGCCTCGCTAGAAAAGGAAAAAGGCGAACTCGCCTTAACTCTAGCGGAGCGTGACCGGACGCTTGGCGAGGCTTCGGTGGTTGCATGGGATGCCATGCAAGCGCTGGAAAGCCACCTCCAAGGGCTTGTGGCCAAAGTGCCGGACCATGCCTTCGGCCCGGAGGAGCTGTCGCGGACCCTTCGCTGGATCAAAGATGCCGCCGATGCTGCGCGTGGTGCCGCGACGAACTTCGGCGACCATTGTGCCTACGTGGCGTCGTGTATGTTGTGCGCGCTCCTACGGCATCGTGGTTGCACGCACATCGCCGAGCTGGAGGACCCCCAGCTGGAGATGCCCGGCGGGGCTGGAGTAATGTCCGGCGCCGTCCGCGCCGTTCGTCGCTCCGTAAAGCATTTCTACGAGCGTATCTGGGACTACGCTGGAGTGGTCACCGCACAGGTTGAGCTTCGGAAGTCCCTTTACGGGGAGGGGAGCCTCGGCCAGTTTCTGGACGGGTCCCCTGACGCGATGAGGATGGCGGTGGTACCTCCGAAGGCGCCGAGAACAGGCGGAGGGCCCGGCGGCTTGTCGGCGTGCGTTGTAATGTGCGCCCCTTTTTGTGAATAAAATGCGCACTTGTTCTACGAACTGACCATTTTGACTTGTGCCCCTGGCAGCTTCCTTGCTTGGGACGACTGCTTCCGTCCGGCCTTGCAACCCGGCGGCGCCTTCGACGCTGGCAAAGGGCCGAGGAGTCGCTGAACTTTTGGGCGGGCCGACCCTCTTCAGGCGAGGTCCCGGCCTTAGCGCGTGTTAAGGACGAGCCCGTCGAATAGTGGCTTAGAGCGGCAGATATGTTGGCTGGCCTTTGTACTTGTAAAATTTTCCCGATGTATACATCTGGCAATTAGGATGTGCGCTGCGCCCTGTGTTTCGGCAGTCATGCCGCGCGCGGAGGCGGACCTCGACGCTACGACTTGTTTAGAGTCCGTAGACTAGCGCGTGCGAAGGTGGACCTCCGCACTACGACCTGTTTAAAGTCCATAGACTGGCGTGTGTGAAGGTGGACCTCCGCACTACGACCTGCTTAAAGTCCGTAGACTGGCGTGTGCGAAGGTGGACCTCCGCACTACGACCTGTTTAAAGTCCGTAGACTGCGCGTGCGGAGGTGGACCTCTGCACTATGACCTATTTAAAGTTCGTAGACTGGCGCGTGCGAAGGCGGACCTCCGCACTACGACCTGTTTAAAGTCCGTAGACTGACGTGTGCGAAGGTGGACCTCCGCACTACGACCTGTTTAAAGTCCGTAGACTGGCACGTGCGAAGGCGGACCTCCGCACTACGACCTGTTTAAAGTCCGTAGACTGGCGTGTGAGAAGGTGGACCTCCGCACTACGACCTGCTTAAAGTCCGTAGACTGGCGCGTGCGAAGGTGGACCTCCGCACTACAACCTGCTTAAAGTCCGTAGACTGGCGCGTGCGAAGGCGGAAGTGCGCGCACGTTCGGCGAGGGTAGCCTCTGGTGTACCGCGCGCTCCGCATGCACCCTTCCTGAGGGCAGCTTCTGACTCGCTATGTCGCCCTCTTGGGAGTTCTTGGAATCGGACTTCGGTGGCACAGCTTGCATTCACCTCCCGTGGTGCGCGAAGGCGAGCCTCGACGCTGCGTCGTGGTGCGCGAATGGTATCCATGCCCTCCTTGCGTTCTGCGGAGTGCACGGAGAGCACCCGCGCTTTATTTATACTCCGTAGAGTACGCACAGGGGCAAAGTCCCTGGCGTGCGCGGGATTCGCGTCTTGTTTATACTCAGTAGAGTGCGTAGGGAGAACATCCGCATCTTATTTACACTCTGTGGAGTACGCACAGGGGCGAAGTCCCTGGCGTGCGCGGGATTCGCGTCTTGTTTATACTCAGTAGAGTGCGCAGGGAGAACATCCGCGTCTTATTTATACTCCGTGGAGTACGCACAGGGGCGAAGTCCCTGGCGTGCGCGGGATTCGCGTCTTGTTTATACTCAGTAGAGTGCGCAGGGAGAACATCCGCGTCTTATTTATACTCCGTGGAGTACGCACAGGGGCGAAGCCCCTGGCATGCGCGGGATTCGTGTCTTGTTTATACTCAGTAGAGTGCGCAGGGAGAACATCCGCGTCTTATTTATACTCCGTGGAGTACGCACAGGGGCGAAGTCCCTGGCGTGCGCGGGATTCGCGCCTTGTTTATACTCAGTAGAGTGCGCAGGGAGAACATCCGCGTCTTATTTATACTCCGTGGAGTGTGTGCAGAGGCGTCCCCCCACACGTCTTTGTTTATACTCATGCCCGTGTCTTCGACGGAGAGTGCACACGCGAACGTGCATCTTCGTTTATACTCATGCCCGTGTCTTTGACGGAGAGTGCACACGCGAACGTGCGTCTTTGGTTTATACTCATGCCCGTGTCTTTGACGGAGAGTGCACACGCGAACGTGCGTCTTTGGTTTATACTCATACTCGTACCCCTGGCTACGGAGAGTGCACACGCGAACGTGCGTCTTTGGTTTATACTCATACCCGTACCCCTGGCTACGGAGAGTGCACACGCGAACATGCGTCTTTGGTTTATACTCATACCCGTACCCCTGACTATGGAGAGTGCACACGCGAACATGCGTCTTTGTTTATACTCCAGGAGCACGCGCGTGGGCGAAGCCCCCGCGCGGTCTCGCCGCGTACTTTTGCCCAATGATAATAGCTTGGCGACAAACGAAACTTTATTACCTTCCCGTTTGCGCGGGTGAGCGATTACATATGCCGGGGGGGGGGGGGGTACTAACCGTCTGTGTTCGGCGCGGCCGAAGCCTCTAGTGATTGCGCTACCTGCAGGGCTAGCCGAGCCGCCCCCGGATGACATCGCGGGTCTCTGCACAGCGGTGCCGATCCTAAGTGTGCCGCTGCTCGTCGCGCCGGCGACATCTGGTGCCGTGCTCGATGCGCCGGGCCATGTCTTGGTTGCCACGAACGGTAATGATGGCTCGCGGTCCCGGGAGCTTCATGCATAAATAGCCGTGATGCGGTACTGCCCCGAAGGAGTTAAGGATTGGACGCCCCAATATGGCATTGTAAGGGTATGGGAGATCGACGACGTCAAATGTAGCGTCTTCGACCCTTGCATTGTCGCCCTGGCCGAAGGAGACCTGCAGGCATATTTGGCCGAGCGCCCGTAGAGGTTGTCCTTCGAATCCTTGCAGCGGGACTCCCGATGGGCCGAGGCGGCTTCGGAGGATCCCCATCTGGTCGAAGGCTGCCGCGAACAGAATGTTCACGGAGCTGCCGCCGTCAACTAGGGCGCGTCCCACATCGCATCCCGCTATGATGACCCGGACGACCAGGGGGTCGTGATGAGGGAGCTCCACGCCTTGGGCGTCGGCGGATGTGAACGTGACTTCGTGTTGTGCCCAGTCCGGCGGTGCCTGCGCTGGGTATGCCGCCACGTGGTGTAGCCTCCGTACGTAGGCCTTCCGCTGTCGTGTCGAGGCGAACTCCAGCGAGGAGCCCCCGGAGATGACATTGATAACCCTGCGGTGGGCGGCCTCCGGAGCCTGTAGCTGCAGGAGGCCCCCCTGAGGCTGCTGCACATGGGCCTGAATTCGCAGAGGGCCCTCGTGGACTGCGCACCACAGCCCCTGGTGTTGGTCGTCGTAATCTCCACGGCCTCTATCGTTGCGGCCCCGACCACGGCCGCGCCCCCGGCCTCGGCGCCCCCGGCCGCCCCGACCCGCGGGGGCGATTTCTTCAGAGCCACCTTCGATGTCGAAGACCTGCCGGCCTCACCGCGACTTCTGCTGGCCGCGCCTGGGCCTATTGGACGTCTCCCTGTGCGGGGCATCCTTGCGTTCAGGCGCGTCCTTCGATGATTTCTGCTTGCGCTTTCCCTTCGCAGAGCCGTCCCTCGGCAGGTCTTCGGTCTTCGCCGAGCCATCGGCCTGGTTGGTGTCGGAGTCGTCACCTTGTCTTCGTCGTGCGTCCTCTTCCGCCCTGGCATATTCCTCCATTTTGTCGAAGAGTTTCGTCACTGTCTTGATCGGCATCCTTGCGTTGTATTCAGCCATGGGGCCCGGGCGGAGGCCCTGTATGGCTGCATTGACAACGGTGGTTTCGTTCACATCCTTGACTTGGATTGCGCTTGAAGTAGTCTCGGAGCTTCTCCAAAGGTTTCTGCTTCACGACAAAGAGCTGGTCTGCGTCGACTCGCTCAACATAGTTTCCTTGAAAGTTGTTGTGAAGGCGGTCGCGAAGCTGCTCCCACGCGTAGATGGAGTTTGGCTCTATGGTAAAAAAACCAGGAAAGCGCCACTCCTTGCAACGCGAGGGGGAGGCCCTTCGCCTTTGTGGTGTCATCTCCGCCCGCGGCTTCGATTGTGGTTTCGTACACGCGCACGAACTCGCGGGGGTCCGTATCACCTTTGTACGACTCGATGACACTGGGGAACTTGAAGTCTTCGGGCCACGCCGCTTGCTGCAGTCCTGCCGAAAGCGGGGACTCCGGGTCGACACGCCGCAGCGGCACGCGGCTGGACGTGGGGGCGTCGCGGCTGTCCGCCCTTTCCGGCGTGGGCTCTGGCGCGACCACTGGTGCGGCCTGCTGGCTCCGAGCCTCTTGTATGTCGCGGACAGCCCCACGAAGATCCCCTAGCTCCTGCTGGAACGCTTTGAGGGCCGCCAGCAGGGCGCTTTCCACCGCCTGCGTAGGCGGGGCCGCCAGCGCGCCCAGCGGACGGGTCGGCACAGGTACGATCGCCTCGCGAGCTCCCGAGCTGCCGGTGAGCGTCACGGCGAGGGCGGCGAGGTCGGTTGTCGGAGCGCCGGTGGCGGGGTCGGCCGTCGCGGCGCCGGTGGCGGGGTCGGCCATCGCGGCGCCGGTGGCGGGGTCGGCCGTCGCGGCACCGGTGGCGGGGTCGGTCGTCGCAGCACGAGCGTCGACATCCTCGACCACCGCGCCTGCGTCGTTGTCCGCGCCCGCATCAGCCGATGCCGAAGCCCTGGTGCCCATGCGACGCTCCGACCCAGCCGCCTTTTTTCCCTTTGCCGCCGCCGACGAAGCTTTTTTCGGTGCCATCCTTCTTCGGACTTCAGGCTTGCTCCTGTCCTCCCCACGGACGGCGCCAACTGTTGTGGCTACAGACCAAACAGAGAGAGATGGTAGTGGAGAGTTGGGAGTAAGTGATGGTAATGGCCTGGGTTCTCCCCCATGGCCTGTATTCCATATATATACACATGGGGAGTGCTTTTACACTTATACCCTTACATCTGAGTATCCCCTTCAGGGGCACTTATGTCATTACACATGGCCTATTCTGGGCCTTATAACCTTCTACCAGGCCTGCTGGGATTAGGTGGGGGCCACCCCTACAACATGAACCTTTGATGGATTTTGTTTGTTGAATGGATGGATGATCAGGTCACATGTGCATCCACATCAAAACATGCATTGCCAACACAAGTTGATTGGACGCCACATTAGCACATTCCATCAACAAACAACATAGGTGACCTACGATGCAACAGATGCAATTTTAGGGAGCCCATAAAGTAAATGCAAGTTCATGGACCTAGGTGAGACCACTGCATAAGTTTGGGGAGCTCTGATGCAATTTACTCTTTTTTATTTCATCAACTTGGCTACCGTGAGTTGTTTTTTTAAAATCTTGCTAATTTAAAATTGTACAAGTTGATGCCACATCGGTAAATTTTCTCATCTAATAGTGATAGTGATATGATGTACAAACGACTGTGAGTTTAGGGAGTTGAGGAGGTAATTTATGTGTTAAGGACACTAAGTGATACATACAATCGTTCAATCACAGAGCTCTGATGCAATTTTCTCTTAGATATACAAAGAAGATGCACAGATGACAGATATACTACCATCAGTTATATGTTCTTGTCCCCATTAGAGCCCTACTATCAGTTAGTTAGGTGAAAACGACATGAGTATATTCATCATAAAATACATGCTCGTAATATTATATATTTATGGTACCTACAAATATGTTGAGACAAAAAGAAACTCTGTTTGATCTTTTACTTGTTATTTTGGACATAAATATAGTTGCCAATACATGTCTTTCACCCGTACTTTTTTTTGCAAGGGAACCATTACTTATTTTTAGTTACATATGTTACTAAAAATGTAGGACTGAGAACAACAACCATAGGGGGGTTGAAAAGAAGCCAACACTATCAAATGTTTTTTGAAAATCTTTTCCCAAACTAAAATCAAAGTTCTTCACTCTAATAGCTATATGAAGCTATAGGGATCAGAGACTAAGCACCCATAAGGAAAGTTTCAAGAAAAAACAAGCCAAATGAGTCTGGACATGCCCAGGCGGTCTGATCGTAGCACAAAGGCTGGTCTAATTGGGTAGGGCAGTCTGGCCTCTCCTCCTAGCGGTCTGACTGGCCTTGGGTGGTCTGAACTTTCTTACATGGGCGGTCTGACCTCTCGACAAAATCAACACAATAGATAGAGAGAAACTTGCACAACTTTTAAATTGTAACTCTAATCACTTGAAATTTGGTATGCACCTTCTCTAGGATATTAGGAACCTATTTCAACCAATGATCAAGAAGATGATTGCTAATGTTTTGACCTTTTTTCATTTGAAGGAAGGTGGCACCAAAATCAGATAAAACAAAAGAACTAAAGCAAAACTTTCTCACGGGTAAAAGATGGCCGAGATGACCTTGGATCTACTCCCACACGTCCTAGCAAGCATAACTACAACAAGAATCCAAGCTAAAAGCCCTCATGATCAAAACCCCCAAAATCACTTGTTCTTGAATCAAAACTAGGCAATCATAAGAACTTGCTATGGAAAATGCATACATAGATGGGATCTGGTTAGACCGTTGCTAGGCCAGTCAGAATACCATTGCTAGGTCGATCAGACCGGTTAAAACCTAACAGTAACTTTGAAAATTGCATACTCCCAAAACTAAACTCAAGCTTCGACATCATTTGCATAACAAAGTTAAATACTCATCGTATACCATAGGTTGATCTCCACATGGTCCATTCCCCTTGATGAGTAATTTGACCATAATTTGAGTTTGTTTTTGAAAAAGCAAGTGAGTTGCAAAATCACACATGGTTCATTTGAAAGAGAAAGAAGTGAATATGACCAAAGTGGCAAGACGTGGAATGGTGCTAAGACCAAGAAAAAACAATTTTTCAACAAAAGCTCCAATCCACACCAAAAGCTTCTCAAAAGTCAAAATCTTGCTCATGGTAAAAAAAGAAGAGCAATTGCACAACATGATCATTTTCATAGCTCAACATGACCATTTTCATAGCAACACAAAATACCAAAAGAGCAAAAGAGAACAAATGCAATACAAATAAGATTCCTTCAACTCAAGTTCTTATTTATGGTTCAATATACATTTTTCTCACTTAATAGCTCATTTTCTCTTTTCAACCTCACAATGCTTATTTTCACATTTTTAGTTCATTTACCATTTGAATGAGAAATCTCTCCCTTTTAAGATCATTCTCAATATTTTTCCTCTTTTTGACTAAATTTTGCCTTAACCATTCTCTTCCTTTTGGCAAAATAGTGATCAAGGGGCTATGCTAGCTCACTAAAACTCAATCTTTATAATTCTTCCCCTTAAATGATACATGCTAACAAGTAAACCACAAATGAGCAACAGAAAGGGTATGTATGCAAGAATAAAAATGCATAACGTAAAAGAGGTTTGAAATTTATTCAAAGTGATGTTCAAATTAAAAAGATATCACTTGAAGTCAAAGAATACATACAAAGATATTTAAATCATGATGAGGCATATATAACCAATCTATACAAGGTAGCATAATTTAAAGCATTTAAATTAATTTCAAGGTTGGTAAGACTGTAAAATTAATAAGAAGGTATCCAAATATAAGCTAAGCCATAACAAAAAGGCTAAATGATGTCAAGAAGTTATAGTTGAGTCAATTGAAGTGTTAGAAGTTTAATTTTAAATAATTATGCTCAAGCATTTAATTTAAAACAAACTTGAGATTTAAAAAATTATTTTAAGTTCTTATCTTAGCAAAGCAAGTTTTAGACTAGAAGCCATCTATAATTTCCTCCTGAGCTTCAACCATTGTTCATAATTAGATTAAGCCTTTAATCATTTGAATCATCTCAAGTATTACACTTAAAAGAGTGATCCTGGTCATACAAAACTCTCCATATGTTTATACCAAGTGCAATGGCAAGTTGTCTCATGAAGAAGAATTGTTGAGATTCATGATTAAGCACAAAAGAGATCATTCATTCAAGTTAGACACTAGTTCATTACGCAATGATACAATTTTCCAAAGAACTAGTATAGCATTAAATAAAGCTCAATTTAGACTCAAGACTTACTAGAGTATTTTTGACGTGACATATATCATAAAAGGATCACTAGAGAATAAACTAGTCAAAAAATCTACTATTGTAAATTAAAAGATACTAATTGTAAAAAATTGATAACAAGTGTGAAATATGGTTCAAGTTTGCAAATTAGGCCATGTTCATATTGGCTTTTGCTTCTAGCTTCTATTTGGAGAAGCCAGAAGCCAATATGAACACCTGCCTTTCTGAAGTGGCTTCCCCACTCCTCTTGCTCCAGGGATAAGGCAAGGGATCACGTGCGTATCATGCACCCCACTCCTCTCATTCCAATCTTGCTCACGCACCTCTCTCTCATTTCCCCACCACTCGCCCTCCTTCTAAAAGCCATTTCTTTCAGCCACTACTATTTATTTTCAACCCAAAGCCAAAAGTCGCAGACAATATGAACATGCCCTAAGCTAGCATAATCAAGATTTAATCATACATACAAAACCATGACAAAGCTAGCTAAGTAGGTATAATATGGCGATGAGCAATATCAAATTGGAATTACATCATAATTGAGTAATAGTCAAAACTTATATCTAAATGCATATCTCACAATGAATAAATGTGCATCTAAATGCATATCTAAATGCATGATGATAAAAGAAAGTAAGAAAATAAAACTCTCCTTAATTACAAGAGGATACCACTTGTAAGAACAAAAAGGATAGAACTCTTCCTAAACACAAGCTACAAGAAGAAATAGTTGAAAGCACTTGTAAAGGATATTACTTGCAACCAAAAACAACACTCACACTCTTCTCTCATGGGATGAGACTAGAATAATCTAGAAGAGAGGAGAATGACAACCAAAGCTATGGACTTCACACACTCTAACACAAGAAATCTCTTACTCCACATGGTCTCTAGGGAAAGATCTCTCACAAATAGGGAGCGAAACACCAACACTAGCATCGCAAAAGTCTCTCTAGGATAAGCTACCCAAAGCCTACAAAAAATAGTGAGTGATGGATGAGCTCAAACTAGATTGCAAAAGGATCATCCTAGAAGACCACAAGATAAAAAAATGTATAAGAAAAGACACGTGCTAGAGGTGTACATCCTATCTATTCCGTGCCAAACTCCCCTTGCACCAAACCAGACTCATGCATGATGCAATGAGGAGCAAGAGTACCAAGTAATTTGCAGGAATAAAGTTCAGGGAATCATAAGCTATAATTAGGCACATGAGCATGCATAAGCATAACATCAGGATGAATATGTCAAGAACAGTATATGCAAGCAAAGATGTGATGAGGCTCAAGGCATCCATAATTTACACTAAGGCACAAAACTATGTAAGCATAAACATTGCATTGGACAAATCATGATTGATATATGCTAACATGTATATCCAGTAAGCATATGAATATCTAGAGCAAGACATCAACAAGAGCATAATAATAAACATGTAAATAACAACACATGCTCATGAGAACAAGTCAAATATCATACATCTATATAAATCATGATCAATAATCTGGAATATGCACACAAAATAATAAATACATACAACATGCTAAATGATATATTACGGATAAATCATGCTACCAAAATATGATAAAGATCAAGATATCTATAATGAACAATAAAGCACATGGACAACCAATCATATATCATGACATATGATAGATCAAGAATAATACATGCTAGCGATAATAAGACAAAGATCATGTATCTACAATTAATATATATCATAATATCATGCAGACAAAAAACATGACATATGACACATCATGAAAATATATGGTACAAGAATATCAAGAAGCACATGGATACATCGAGCAATATACTAGCAGGAGCATGGTAAAAAGATGTTCCAAGAGTAACACATGCTCATGGAAATAAAATAAAACACATACATCCACAAATCATGAACAATAAACCAAAACATGGATATACAAGCAAAATATTCCCAAAGTCATGACAATGAGTATAATGAGAGAAATAAGATAAATATATGGTAATTGGTACAAGTGAGCACATAGACAAGTACATCACACCAAGAGTGAAAATCATGAATGTAAAGATATGAAGATATGAGATAGCTTACAATATAGGTAAAGAAGCCATACATAAAAACACATACCTCTTGGAGCCCAACAAAGAGAGTGGAGAACCATGTACTGTCCCGATCACATGATGAGGAATAAGATTGGAATCAATCAAGCCCATGTTCTCCATCCTGTGTCCCAGTACCTACACATGATAAGAATAAGATGCCCAAGTCTTGGATCGCGAAGAGTTAGTAAGAAGATACTTGAGAACTCAAAATTTGAACACACAATCAAAAGAAGCATTTGAACCCAATATGTCAGTTAGCATGATGCAAATGATGATTCATGCAAAAAGACCCACAACATCTTGGGAGTCATGTGTGAATGGATAACTTGATGAGGAAAAAAGAGGCATCTTTAGGAAAGTGACAAAAGCCTTTCTTGAAAATACCGTAATGAGAACCAACACAAGCATCAAAGAAACTTACAAGTCCTCACCATGGGTGCACACCTCGATGGAGAAAATGAGATCCACCTCTTGGAATATGGCGGAAATCATGCCTTGGGGCAACTCATGGACAAAAACCAAAACCACAAAAATCAAGTCCATGACGCTATCAACACCATTAGAAAAGGTGTCAAAGAAACCATCAACAAAGTGAGTTCTTATGCTAGACTCTTTAGTGTTCATGTCATGTGAAGGACTATGAACATTTGGAGACTTAGAAGCATGAACTCGATATATGCGTTTGGCATATCGAAAACAAAAGTCCATATGATGCCCATCCTTCTCACAATATGAGCAATGGTGTAAAGATCTGCTAGGAGACATGGTCTGAGAGTACAAAGCACCATTCTCATTCAGAGGAGAAATCCTGTAGGACAAGTGTGAAGAACTATCAACACTACCCAACCTCGTTTAAGCACAAGGTGCACATATGCCATGAGGTCGGCAATGTGTGTCCCTAAAAGCTCGACAATGCACTCGATGCTTGTGTTTGACACAGTGGAAGCAAAACCTAAGAGTGTGTCTATCTTTGTTACAAAAGGTGTAATGATATTTCTCTTTGAGAGATATAGTATCAAGTGAAGACGCACCCTTGCCTTAAGAATTCCTTTGGACAAAATAGGGAGAATCACAAAGAGTTTTGCTAGCCAAAGAAGAGTCGCTCAAATAAATGACACAAGTGCCAACAACAAAAAAACCTCAAGAGAAGCATGAGAAGAATCTAAATCCAATTGCAAAGAAGCAAGTTCAACTCTTAAAACACCAATCTCGAATTGGAAAGCAACATAAGAGTGATAAGACTTGGTGCTTATATTATCACGCACTCTCTTCAAAGACTCAACCTCATTTCCCTAAGAAATGAAATATGTGAAAGATATGAATGATGCATTCTTAACAAGCTTACAATTTAATGCGTCAATTTCAACTTGTAACTTAGAACAATTTGCACAAAAGGATTCTACCAATTTATATGCATTTAAGACAGATACATTTTCTTTCACACATTTCTCTAGCAAGGGCCTATTCAAAGCATCTAGCTCAATTGTTAATTTGGTACAATTATCACAAGGAGCTAGGCTATCTTCAAGCAATTTATTAGTGCTATGCAAAATACACAATAAGTAGAATTTAGCTCACTAATTTCAGCCCTAGCCATATATAATTGCTCAAGACAATTGGAAATGCTCAAATTCTATTTTTTATTTTTAGCTCAAGCAAGTTCGAGTTATTCTAGACATGTGGAATGAACTAATTTTAATTTCTCAATTTTAGCAAGCATGTCTACACAAGAATTACATTCATTCCTAGGCATAGACTTAATATTGCCTTTTTCTTCCTTAGCATTAGTAAGCTCATGATGCAAAGCAATACAAGAATCATATGGCATAGAAGTATAAGATTTTAATAATTCATTTTCATATTTTAAACTTGCAAGAGAATCATTCAAGTTTTCATTATCTCTAAGCAAGGACTCATGTGAATGCAATGAATCTTTTAGTTTAACAAGCTCATGAGACAAGTCACCATTCTCTCACTAGCAATTTCAATTTGTTCTTAAGATCAAATAGCTTAGAGATGAGTTACTCCTCTGTCGAACCTAGAAACAACATATCTGGATCCTCTATATAAATCACAATAGTCCAGGATCAGCTAGGGCACACAGTGGTAACAAAGATACATATCATCCATAATGAAAAATATTGTTAAATAAATAAGTACGGACCTTACGACTAAGGTTAACATCCATAGCCCATAGGTCAAATATAAATAACAGCAGAAGATAAAAATGACGTGGAGAAGCCCATCCAGTCTGCCCATAAGCAAACGACTATCGGACGCGGCCTACTCGTCTTGGTCCTTTCCGAAGTATAAGTATTCTTTCTCTGAGAAACATCATTGAAGTAAGGGTGAGCACAAAAATGTACCCTGTAAGTTACACGGAAAATGCAATATTAATGCAAGGTTAACAAGTGAAGGCATAATTATGTTATTTGAGCGTAAAGCCGAATTTGACAAGTAAATACAATAAATAGATGTAAATTATTGAATTTAATACAATATTAATAAAAATAATAATTTAATCAAATTAATACCGTTAGTGCAGGTCCAACCTAACACTAACCTAACCACGGGTATCCCTCCTGGACTATCTTTTCCCAAAAGATCTCATCACCTTTCATTTAAAGTTAGTTTTTAAAAAACAAAGTCTAATCTGTAAAAGACTTTACTCGGCATACTCTTGACCGTGGGCACGGCTATCCAGAATAGTTTATACACTCTATAGGGGTGTTACAACTTTACCCACAAGAGATAACCAACTTATGTTGTCAGCCATAACATGCTTCCGCAGGCATGCGATTAAGTGATTATCACAAGGCTTTTATAATGTGAAATCCTCAACCTGATTGTGCTCCACTAAGGTTTCACCAAAGCATAGATTCCGCTATGTTAGGGCCCCCTCTTATGCCGTGTGAGACTTCCCGTGGCCAACGCTACATCCACATTCAACCTACAGCAAAACCAAATTTGGGTCCCACAAATTAGTTACCCAGATATATCCCATACCAGACTTGTGGTAGTACGATGTTGCTTTATAGCAGTAGCTCATGGAGTGTCCTTAATTGACATAGGCATGCTTTCCACATACCCCTTGTGCTATCGAGTACCCACCACCTAACCATTTGCCTAGGTCTAAACCATATTTTATATTTTATTTTTAAACATTTCATACACCATCTTAACTTACCAAAGTCAAAAATACATTTTAATAATCACCATTTTATGTGAAAAACTTATCCCAAGCCTAGGATTATTTCTAAGCATGACTAAGCATTTCTACAAAATTTTCTAGCTAATACCAGTATACTAACCAGAGTTTTATTCTACAATAATAAAGTATTAAGTGTTCAATGTCAAATGTGGTGATAACAAGCAGGTTTTCTAGCTAATACTAATGTACTAACCAGAGTTTTATTCTACAGTAACAAGGTATTAAGTGCACAATGACAAATGTGGTCATAACAAGTAGGCATTAACTAAAGGTTTAAAACTGGATTTGAAATATGTTGAATAAACATAAGCATGCAAAATAATTTGAAATAATATAATTTTATGTACAAACTAGGAGGTGTAACTCACTTTGCTCAGCGTACTATTGGCGAGAGTCATCGTCGAAGTTGCATTCTTCCGAAACATCATAGTCTACACATGAAAAGCACCCAAAACAAACTAAAATCAAATAACATCTAAAAATTATAAAACTGGCATTGGGAGGTAGATTATGAATTTAGAAACTCGAATCACTAGATTTGAAATTCGGACGACGGAGAACAAGTGATTGGAAGATCGATCGAAAAGGAAAATCCTAAAATTGGAAAAGGAGGCAAAATTACTTGGCATATATTTTTGCTGGATTTTATTGGAATTATGTGTTTATGGCAGGTGGGGCCCGCTTGTCATTGATTGAAGCAACTCAAAGAGAACTAACAGAGAGTTCTCTAGAGAAGAAGAGTAGCATGCACATGCGATCATGGACATGGCTTGCGTCGGTGAGGACAGGCACGGGAGGTGGAACCAACTGGTAAAATGGGTTGCCAGGGACCAGAGGAACATGTGGGAGGTGGCTTAACATCCAGGGACATGGTGTGGTGGCTAGGGTGGTGCATGGGGCGGTGACATGGGCGGGCTCATGTGGGCAACGACACATAGGCATGGAATGTGGAGAAAAAGGTTGAGCATGGGCACGACCTCAACCCAAAGGACACGATGGTGTGATCAGTTCGGCTGGAGGATGGCTGAAACAAGCTAGCCATGGGACCTCCATGGAAACAAAGGGGTGCTCTGGTGCGGGACTTTCTCGGTGATGCATTGGACAAACAGATGTATGAAATATGTAAATTAGATGATGGTGATTGTGCAATAGAAAAGAATTGGATTTTGGCTTACCGGAGGTGATGAATTGACGATGGAGGACTTAATAGATCGGTTTTTAGAAAAAAGTCAATTGTAATCAAACGGTTGCATGAAAATGAAATTAACTTCACATGAGGGTATAATATACTTAGGAATACAAAGTGACACAAATGGAATTAAGGAAAATCACTGGAATGCACAGAACGTGAGTTAGAGCAACAAACAGTTTTTAGGAACGTTGGGTGCTCGGTGACAGCGGTGTTCTGGGGTTTGAGGAGGCTTGGCGAAGATTGGATAGGGTTGAAAGGGGTCACGGGGTCGTCTATAAGGGATCGGAAGAGATAAAAATGGACTCTAATTTGTAGGATTTGGTTTTGAGTTGGTTTGGGAACAAATGAGATAAAAGACAAATGGATAAATGGAACATGAAGAAACTAGAAGAAATAGATTCCTTGCGTGATTTGGAGCATATTTCATTTTGGCACGACGTCGAGATAATGTTTGGTTGGAGAGTTGTTTTGGGAGGGGCATGGTGCACCATTCCTCTGTTTTCTACTCGATCTGTTCAGTTCTACCCGGAAGGAGAAGATAATGAACTATTTGTGGATGAATAGTACCATGTGAACAATACCAACAGGAGAGAAGAAAGAGAAAAAGGAAAAATAGTAAAAGGAAAGGGAGGAAAAGAAAAGATATGCCAAGAAAATAGGTTGGACCTAGAAAAATAGAACATATATTTTCCTAGAGATTCGAATTTGATTTGAATTTGAATTTTTAGGATTTGAATTGGAATTTGGAAAGTCGGATTGGAATTGAAAATTTGAGATTTCCTTCCAGAATTACACATAAAATCCAAATAGAATCCAATAAAATCTAGACACTTTTAAATAATTAATTTGCAAATAATTTTTATAGACAATGAATTTGGATGTTTCAAACCTATCTTCTTGGAAAGAATCTTGACCTCAAGATTTGGATGGGCTAGAAAAGAGATGGGGATGGTGGGTCTTCAAATCCTCTTTCCGCTCCCAAGTGGCATCATCTTCGGAGTGATTGCTCCATTGCATTTTTCAAAAACAAATGCTCTTCTTCCTGGTCTTGTGTTCTATTTTCTAAGGGATCTTGATTGGATGTTTCATGTATGTGAGGTCCTCTTGAAGGTTGAGGGTCTCAAGTGTGGCTTGCTACACAGGTACTCGAAGACACTTCTTTAATTGAGACACATGGAATACGTCATATACTCCTGTCATGGTTGACGACAAGTCTAGCTGATAGGCAACTTCTTCTCTATGTTCCAAAATCTTTAATGGTCCTACAAATCTTTGTGCAAGATTTTTCTTGGTCTAGATTCTCTTGACTTCTTTGAGCAGAGATACTTTGAGGTAAACGAAGTCTCCAACTTCAAAAGTTAAGTCTCAGTGATGATTGTCAGCATAACTTTCCTGTCATGATTGAGTTATCTTTAATTTGTCCTTGTTTTTATTCACCTTTTCTTCAGCATCTTGAAGCAAGTTGGGTCCAGAGTCTTGACGTTCTTCATGTTGCTCCCAGAGTAGAGGTGTTCTGCACTTTCTGCCATATAGTGCTTCGAAAGGTGCCACATGAAGGCTGGCTTGGTAACTATTGTTGTAGGAGAACTCAGCTTAGGTCACGGTGCGATTCCAGTTGGTTCTAAAATATAGAGCACAAGCTCTCAATATATCTTCCAACAATTGGTTTACTCGCTCTGTTTGACCATCGGTCTGAGGGTCATAAATTGTAATGAAGTTAAGCTTATTCCCCAACTCCTAAGGTAGCTTATGCCAAAATCAAGAAGCAAACTAACTACCTTGATCAAACACGATCTTCTTGGGAACTCCATATAGGCATACAATTCTGGACATGTACAACTCTACCAACTTTCTCCTGGACTAGGTGGTCTTGATAGGTATGAAGTGGGCTACCTTGGTTAAATGATCTATCACCACCTAAATAGAGTCATATCTTAATTGTGTCCTTGGAAGTCTAGTGATCGAATCCATGTCAACCTTTACCCACTTCTAATATGGAATTTACAAAGGTTACAGAAGTCCAGTAGGCTTCTGATGATCTACTTTACTTTTTGGCAGGTGTCACAAGCTTCAACAAACTCAGCAATTTCTTGCTTCATGCTAACCCACTAATATCTTTCCCTAAGGTCTTGGTATATCTTGTTATGGCCTGGATGGATTTAGTAAGGAGTCTCATGTGCTTCTCGTAGAATCATGTCTTTAACCTCTTCGTTCTTGGGTACACAAATACGATTCTTAAACCAAACTATTCCATATTCATCCTCGATGAAACCAGCATCTTTTCCTCTTCTCATGTTTTAACTTATTTCCTTGATGTCTTCATCAATCTTTTGGGCTTTTCTGATTTAATCAGGTAAGGTGGATTGAACTCTAGAGCTAAAAGAATACCCCAATTTACAAGGTTTAGGTTAAGATAGGTAGTTTCCTTCTGAAGTTGGGTTTGTACCTCTTCTGCCAATGTGCAGTTTGCATAAGTTTTCTAGCTTAATGCATCTGGCACAACATTGGCTTTGCCTGGGCGGTAGTGGATTCCGATGTCATAATCCTTGATTAGCTCTAACCACCTTCATTGTCTCAAATTGAGTTATGCTTGGGTGAAGATATACTTCAAACTTTTGTGGTATGTATAGATTTCACAATGGTTACTGATGAGATAATACTGCCAAATCTTCAAGACATGAACCACTAATGCTAACTCTAAGTCATGAGTGGGATAGCTACACTTATGAGGTTTATCAAATCTTGCATGACGATTATAAACATCACTAATTGCTGAATTCTCATGACAGTTACGGCTTCATTGTTAAGTTTATGATGAAAAATGCTTCCCGAGTCACTAGATACAATCTATGATGCACTTTCTATGATGACGGTTGTGACGCTGACTTTTTGACACAAAAAAATTGTTTATGACAAAAAATTGACCATCCATGATGATTTCTGCTCGTCACTGAACCTCATATATGTTGTAGTTTGCCATTGATGTCGCTCCTTATGTTCACCATCTACTTGATGCTTCCAAGGTTAGGAGAGAGGAGAAAAGAAGACTAAAGACCGGTGTACTAAATAGCGCTTATATTGGTTGCAATTGTGGCTACAATTGTGGTAGGGCAGGCCAATGCTATCGAAGAGAAGTAGCAATGGAAAATAGTGCTTGCAAATTTTGGGCCGCAATTGTGGATGTCAGGTCGATAAATCGGCCAAAATTGCGGATTTCAGGTCTAAATAGTGGCCACAATTGCAGATGTTAGGATGATATAGTGATGGTTAGTTTCATTTATTTCTACTTATCTATTTTGGAATCCTATTATGTAGCTTTGTTTGTTTGTAGTTTAATTTAGCATCACATCTACTACATTTCAAGATCCTAGCATTAATTACAGTAAGTAGTCTACACATTTCTGGATGGGAGCGGTAGAGAGAGACCCATTCTTGTTTGTGTGAGTTGTGGCCAACATTTCTGCATTGCACTTATTTTATTTTTGTGCGATCTTGTTTGTGTGGCCAATATTCTGATACTGGAAGATTACATTGCAATAGAGAGACCCATGTTGAGCACAAAACAACTGCCTCCATGGCTCCATTTCCTTGGGTAGTCAAGTAATTAAGCATGGGAAATGAGCATGTAATTCGAGTAAGTCGTGAATCATGATATATACATGAGTATGTCAAAATTATGAGTGTTTTTTTAGATTCTGTTATTGGAATATATCGTTTGCAATATTGCCTACTATCCGCTATATGGACACCAATCTGCTACTACCATGCTATTCACTATTTATTTCCTTACTTAAGGCTAAGGAAAAACGATGGTTGATTTGTACAATTCAACACCAAAAACCAGTTTAGCAAAACAAAGCAAAAACAAATAACAACAATTGGAGTTTCCGACAAAAGAGAAAACTGACAACTTGCAACATCGTTCTACTTGAAATAGCTTCACCTAAAGGGGCAGGGGTCATCTTGGTGTGATCCTTCACAGCTCTTGAAGTACAAAGCGTGATCTTTCAAGGCGAAGATTGAAGTGGCGGCAGAGTCGATGAATCCCAACCATTGTCCATCTATAGTTTCTTGAACAAGGGGAGAGATAGAATAGGTTTTTAAGTAATGACATAAAGATGAGAAAGGATTGAGAGATAAGGTTAAGCAAAGATTGAGAGGTAAGAGTAAGAAATTTTTCTGAAATTACTGGTTATTTGAAGTAAGTCCTTAGGGTTTAACCATTCTATTCTATCTATGGCCACATCCTAGAGTCGTCATGGCTCTGATACCATCTCTGTCGGACCCAAAAACAACACATCTAGATCCTCTGTGTAAATCACACTAGTCTAAGATTAGCTAGTACACATAGTGGTAACAAAGATACATATCATCCATAATGATAAATATTATTAAATAAACGAGTACGGGCCTTACAGCCAAGGTTTACATCCATAGCCCATAGGCCAAATATAAATAGCAGCGGAAGATAAAAATGACGTGGAGAAGCCCATCCAGTCTGCTCATAGGCAAACGACTATGGAACGTTGAATTTAATACAATAATAAAAACAATAATTTAATTAAATTAATACCGTTAGTGCAAGTCCAACCTAACACTAATCTAACCATGGGTATCCCACCCGGACCATCTTTTTCCAAAAGATCTCATCACCTTTCATTTAAACCAGTTTTTTTGAAAAACAAAGTCTAATATATGAAAAACTTTACTCGGCATGCCCTTGACTGTGGGCACGACTATCCAAGATAGTCTATACACTCTATCGAGGTGGTACAACTTTACTCACAAGAGATAACCAACTTATATTGCCAGCCATAACATGTTTCCATAGGTATGCAACTAAGTCAATATCACAAGGCTTTTACAATATGAAATCCTCAACCTATTTGCGCCCCACTAAGGTTTCACCACAACATACATTTTGCAAGTTAGGGCCTCCTCTTTTGCTATGTGAGACTTCTCGTGGCCTACACCACGTCCACATTTAACCTGTAGCAAAACCAAGGTTGGGTCCTGCAAATTAGTTAGTCATGTCTATCCCATACCAGACTTGTGGTAGTATGATGTGGCTTTGTAGCAGTAACTCACAGACCGATTTTTAATTAACTTAGCCAGTTTTTCCACATACCCATTGTACCATCGTGCATCTACCACCTAACCATTTGGCTAGGTCTAAACAATGTTTGATATTTTATTTTTAAACATTACATACACCTTCTTGACTCATCAAAGTCAAGAATATATTTTAATAATCGTCATTTTGTGTGAAAAATTTATCCCAAGCCAAGGATTATTTCTAAGCATGACTAAGCATTTCTACAAAAATTTTCAGCTAATACTAGTGTACTAACCAAAGTTTTATTCTAGGGTGACAAGGTATGAAGTGTTTAATGTCAAATGTGGTCATAATAAGTAGGTATTAACTAAAGATTTAAACCTGGATTTGAAATACATTGAATAAACATAAGCATGCAAAATAAGTTAAAATAATATAATTTTATTTGTAAACTAGGATCAACATGGTCAAGTTGTGTAACTTGCCTTGCTCAGCGTACTGTTGGTGAGAGTCGTCATCGGAGTTGCACTATTTTGAATCATCATATAGTTTACACGTGAAAAGCAACCAAAACAAAATAAACTCAAATAAAATTTAAATAAAATTCAAAAATTATAAAATAGGACTGAGAGGTAGATTATGAATTTAGAAACTCGAATAACTAGATTCGAAGTTCGGACAGCAGAGAACAAGCAATCAAAAGATTGGTCGGAAAGGAAAATCCTGAATTGGAAAAGGAGGGAATATTCCTTCGCGTCTCTTTTTTGCTGAATTTTCTTGGAATTATGTGTGTATGGTAGGTGGGGCCCACATGTCATTGACTTCAACCAACTCAAAGAGAGCTAATACAGAGCTATTTGGAGAAGAAGAGCAGCACATGCATGTGGTCATGGCAATGGCTTGCACTGGCGAGGGGAGGCATAGGAGGCAAAGCCAATTGGTAAAATGGGTTGCTAGGGACCCAAGGAACATGTGGGTGGTGGTAGCGTAGCCGGGGACGTGGATAAAAAGGGTGAGCATGGGCACAGCCTCGACCCACGGAACACAATGGTGTGATTAGTTTGGCCAGAACGGGCTAGCCATAGTGACGTCCATGGAACAAAGGGGTGCTTCGGTGCAGGACTTCCTCGGTGATCTATTGGACAAATGGAGGAATGAAATATGTAGAGTAGATGACGGTGATCGTGCAGTAGCAAAGTATTGGATTTTGGCTCACAGGAGGCAATGAATCGATGACGGAGGACGTCATGATGGATTATGGGGAAAAACCTCGATTCCCATCAAACGGTTGCATGAAAATCAAATTAACTTGACATGAGGATGCAAGATACTCAGGAATATGAAGTGACATGAAAGGAATTCAAAGAAAATCACCGGAGTGCTCGAAATGAGAGTTGGAGCGATAGACAATTTTTGGGAATGAAGAGCTCTCGGTGACGGTGGTGTTCTAGGGTTTGAGAAGGCTTTGCAAAGATTGGAAAGGGTTGAGCGGGATCACGGGGTCACGGGGTCGTATATAAGGGCTCGCAAGAGATAAAAATGGACTCAAATTCTTAGGATTTGGTTTTGAGTCAGTTTGGGAAAGGATAAAATAAAAAGCAAATGGATGAACGAATCTTAAAGAAACTGGAAGGAATGGATTCCTTGCATGATTTGGAGCATCTTTCGTTTTTGGCATGACGTTGAGATAATATTCGATTGGAGAGTTGGCTTGGGAGGGGCATGGTGTGCCATGCCTCTATTTTCTACTCGATCTGTTCGGTTCAACAGAATGAGGAAGATGACCAGCAGTGTTCGTGGATGAACAATAGCAAGTGGAGATAGGATGCAATAGGAGAAAAAAGAAAGGGAGGAAAAGAAAAAAAAGATAGGCCAAGAAAATAGGTTGGACCCAGAAAAATAGAATGTACATTTTCTAGACATTTGGATTGTGGATATTTGAATTTGAATTTGAATTTGAAAATTGGAAATTCGGATTGGAATTGAAATTGAGATTTCCTTCTAAAATTAAACATAGAATCCAAATAAAATCTAGACAATTTTAAATAATTAATTTGAAAATAATTTTTAAAGGCAGCGAATTTTAGAATGTTACATCCTTGCTTACCTTACTTAGCTTGAGTATTGGATCATCCTCGAAAGGCTTCTTATGATCATCCTTCTTCTCCTTGAACTCCAAGAGCTTCTTCCCAAAACTAGAAAAATCCAAGGAAAATCTTCATACAAATGTCACACTTGACATTTCTAGCATTAACCAATAATTTCACCTTGGATTTAAGCCTCTTATCACAAAGGACATCATTAGTAAAGGCTCCACAACAACAAACAAAGAATAGCTTACAAGACCTCACACTAGCCACTATGCTCATGACCGGTTAAGATCAATGAAACAGCAAACCTTACTCTAATACCACTTGTAGGACTAAGAATAGTGACTAGAGGGGCGCATAATAGCCAACACTATCAAACGCCTTTTGAAAATCTTTTTTCCAAAATGAAATTAAAGCTCTTCACTCTATAGCTATACGAAGCTATAGAGATTAAAGACTAAGCACTCACATGGAAAGCTCCAAGAAAAATGAGTCAAATGAGTTTAGACATGCTCAGATGATTTGACCACAGTGCAAAGGCTGATCCAATCAGGTAGGGCTGGTTTGACCTCTGAGAGACCATGTGGAGGTCATCCCGTGTTTATGATGAGTAATTGACATCGCTTTAGGTAAGTCGAGTTTGGTTTGGGTGGTTTGGACCTTGACGTTGCATGGTGCAACGGGCTCGGTCGGACTTGGTCAGACTTTGTCGTATGGGATTAGGATACTTATTCCGATGATTCGACAGGTTTTGACTTCAGTGTGTGTAAGTATGGTGTGTTTATACCATTTACGCTTTCATGTATCGAGCGGTGCTATTTGATGCGTTTCTTGTCTGTGTGGCTGCAGGATATCGGGTGGAGTCGTGGCGAGACACGGTGGACCGGACTAGGCGCAGGTGGCGCTGAGGTCAGAACGGTCGGGATGTGTCGAAGACGACGTGGACTCGAGGTGGTTGCGAGGCGTGCGAGACAAGGAGCGCGGAAGCTTCCCGGAAGGTGCAGGAGGGGCGAAACGGGAATTTCGCAAGGCTGCACAAGCGGGAGCGGGCTCCGTTGGATTTAGCGGGCGTAACGGGGTGGAGACCCGTTAGCCGTGGGCTATAAATAGGTTGGAGGGGCTGCATGCCCACTTGAACACTTGAAGGGATTTTAGGGTTTCCTTTAGTCAAAATAGGCTTTAGAGTTTGTTTTGGCTTTAGGCTTTAGTGGTTGAGAGTTGCTGGTGGAGGCAGAGTTGTGTTCCCTCTGTGTCCCCTTCGATGGTTTCTATGTGAGCTCTCTGTGTTGGTGTTCATCCCTTCTCAAGCATGTATGGGTTGTGTTCTTGAGCTGGAGAGGGAGAGGATTGAGTGGAGAGTCTTGTAATCATCTTTTTGTTTGAATGTCCATGCGTATGGGGACGTAGCTATCTGTAATCCTTGTGATTGGAATGAAAAATCTGAAGTTTTTCTCTGTTCATTCTGTTCTTGCTTCGATGGCTCCTATGCGTGATTCTTGAGTTTTTGTGTTCTTGCTTGCTGAGGAGTACCAAAATGGGTTGCTATGACATGGGAGATGCTCAAAAGCCTTTTGGCTAGTCAATCTTCAGAGCAAACCAAGTTTAATTTCAGTTTTGGCCTCTTCTCCTCCCCTGTTCATGGTTTTTCCTCTTCTAGGGTTTTGTGCTATTTTCTTTTCCCTTCACGAGATGGCGTGAAACCTGGCATGAGAGGTCCAGAGGCTATTGCTAACCTATCCTCAAAGTTTCATAGCCAAATGATCAAAGATGAAACGGGAATTTGAGTTTTTGCGCAGCTCTCTGAATATTTTCGGTTTTGGGCATGAATCTGAAACCCTTTTGATTTTCTAGTGGATTCTTGATTTTGGCTCTTGGCTTATTCTTCTGGGAGTGTTCCCTAGGTATCCTCAAAGTTTCCCAAGCCAAGAATCCAAGAATCCTTGCGAATTTCTCAGATTTTTGAAAATCCTGTTTGCTGAAATTATTCGTGCGGTACTACCGCTCGGCTCAGCGGTACTACCGCCCGTGTTCGGACCAGTCCGATCGGCAGCGATGAGACGTTCGGACGGTCCGAACGTCTCCGGCAAGAGGTACTACCGCTCGGCATAGCGGTACTACCGCCCAGCGGTACTACCGCTCGTCACAGCGGTACTACCGCTTGCAGCCAGACTTGCGCTGAATTTGTTTTTCTTGATTGCTTCTTTCTGGATCTGGTTTATCCTTGTCTCTGTGATTTCCAGTGAGGGCTTATTTTCTATCTTCATAGCTCCCATAGCTATTGGAGAAGAAGCTTAAGTGAGGATACTTGTTGGGGGCGATTTTTAAAGATCGACATTCACCCCCCCCCCCTGTCGCCATTTCGGTCCTACAACCTCTCTTCCCGGCAATTTGACCTCTCTTACATGGGTGGTTTGACCTCTCGATAAAATTAACACAACAACTAGAGAGAGAAACTTGCACAACTTTCGAACCATAGCTCCAATCACTTGAAATTTGACATACACCTTCTCTAGAATGCTAGAAACATATTTCAATCAAGGATCAAGAAGATCATTGCTAAAGTTCTAAGTTTTTTTCATTTGAAGGAAGATTGTACCAAAATCAGACAAAACACAAGAACTTAAATCAAGAATTGCTCATTGGTAAAGGATGATCAAGATAACCTTGGATCTACTCCCACATGTCGGACCCCAGAACAACAACTCCTAGATACTCTGTGTTAATAGCACTAGTCCAGGATTAGCTAGTGCACATAGTGGTAACAGGAATACATATCAAGCATAATGACAAACTTTATTAATTAAAAAATATGACTTTATGGCCAAGGTTTACATCCATGGCCCATAGGCCAAATTTAAACAATAGCAGCAGAAGATAAACACCAAAGTGGAAGAAACCCAACAAGCCTACCCACAGGAAAACAACAGTAAGATATGACCTATTCATCCTAGTTCACACCAAAGTCAAAGTTGTCCTCCTTTGAACAATAGAGTTAGCAAGGTTGAGCACATAAAATGTACTCCACAAGTTACACAGAAAAATACAATATTAATGTAAGGCTCACAAGTGAAGGCATATAGGGTTAAATGAGCATAAAATAACATTTAAAGAAATACAGTAAATAGATCAAAATTTACTAAATTTAATACAGTAAGTAAAAATAATAATTTAAACAAAATAATACCATTGGTGCAGGCACTGACCTGGCATCAACTTAACCATGGGCATTCCATCCATACCATCTTTCCCAAACGATCTCATATAGATTCCATCCATCCATAAGCATTTTGTAAACCATTTTGAAAAACAAAGTCCAATCCATAAAAATTTTACTCAGCTTTCCCATGACCATGAGCACGGCTATCCAAGATAGTTTATATACTCTGCAGAGGTAGTACAACTTTACCCATAAGATATGATTATCTCATAATGTCGGCCATTACACGCTTTCATAGGCGTGCGACTAAGAAAATCATAACAAGCTCTTTACAATGCAAATCTGTTAACCTGGCCATGCCTTGACTAAGTTTCCACCACAACATGAATCTACAAGTTGGGCCCTCTTTTGTGCCGTGTGAGACTTCTTGTGGCCTACGCCACGCTTACCTTCAACTTATAGCGAGACTCAGATTAGGACCGGTAAATTAGTCAGTGAGGACTGTCCCATACCAGTATTGTGGTAGTACAATAGGGCTTTGTAACAGTAGTTCACCGACCGGTTCTTAATTGACTTAGACACTTTTCACGTACCCCTTGTGCCTGGCATTAACATTGTATCACTGAACAACAATGTGTGCCAGCCAGGGTTTAATCTTTCGGATGCAAAAAAATTTCGTCTGCCGGCGAAAGAACGAAATTTCGTTCATTTTGTTCGAATTTCGGACAAAAAAATTAAATTTTTGATGAAATTTAACCAAAATTTGAGAATTGAGATAAATATCTTCCCGATTAGCGCTGGTCCTCCGCCATGTCAATTTGCACCGCCTTCTTCAGGTCCTTGGGCAGCGCATAACAGCAGGCCGTCGTGCTTCAGCCTTGGAGATTGCGCATGTCGCCATCGCATCTTCATGTGCTTCCACTCGCCACCGCCGGGGAGGGAGATGCGTTGCCGTTGAATCGATCGGAGATGGCGCCGCCGCTTGTCCCCGCCTTGGCTGCCGCTCTTCCCCGCCTTGGCGCCGCCCGCCGCTCGGTGAAGGATGGGGATGGCCGCCGCCCGCCGCTCTTCTTCCCCTCCTTGGCCGCCGCCCGCCGCTCGATGCTCGGTGAGATGGCACAGGGGTTAGGGTTTGGAATGGGGGCTGGGGAGTGCGGCGTGGGAGGAATGGAGGCGTGCGGTTACGGTTATTGGGCTGGGCTGCACGATGCGTGCAGGTGCGGCTCAAGCATCGTTTGCTGAGGGCCAAGTCCGACCAGCCGATTCAAAAGCGCCCGAATTTTTTGACCGAGACCAGTTTTTTTTCGTTGACCAGCGAAAGAAGCGAAATTTCACCGAAATAGCGAAATTTCAGACGAAATTTTTTTTCCTTGGTGCCAGCAAGCACCAGACACCATACCATTTACCTAAGTCTAAACCAAGTTTTATATTTTATTCTTTCTTGACTCGCCAAGTCAAGAATTTATTTTAAAAACATATAATATTTTATGTGAAAAAAGGTATCCCAAGCCTAAGATTATTTCCAAGCATGTCTAAGCATTTGCTACAAAATATTCCAGTTAAAACTAATGTACTAACTGAAGTTTTATTCTAAGATGACAATGTATCTGGGAATCAATACCAATGGAAGAATTAACAAGTAGACAATAACTAAATTTAAATTTAAATTGGAATACGTTGAATATAAATAAGCATGCAGAATAATTTAAAATAACATAATTTTATTTGCAAACTAGGAGTAACATGATCAAGGTGTATTACTTGTCTTGCTCCATAAATTGGTGAGATTTGTAGTCGAAGAAATCCCCGAAATCGTCATAGTCTGCATGGGAAAATAACCCACTAAACTTAAATAAAATAAAATAAACTCCAAAAATTTTAAAAATGTGAGATTTGGATATATCTTTATTTTAAATTCCAAGAAAAAGAGAGAGAAAGGATGAATAAGATTTTCTAAAATTATTTTTCTAAAGGAAAAGGAGATTATGATGTCAGCAAGAGGATTTATTTGGCCAAATTAATTCTCTAAGGAAAAATGGCTTTATGACGTTATGCTGACATCAGCTTGATTTTAAAAGTTTTGGCGCCCGAGACTGACATGTGGGCCCGAGGGATGGTGGACCGGGTCCACAGACTTTGTTAGCTGAGGTGTCAAGGGGCAATGGCGTGGTGCCCATGTGGCCTTGGGCGTGGAGGTGGCGCACAAATGCCTGCCAAGTGGTGGCCACGTCATTCCGGTCGCTGAGGTGGCTCACTGTCCGACAGCTGTGCATGAAGACCAATGGTCGCCGTTGTCCCGGTGAACGATGTGGCTAGGAAGGGTAGAAAATGTGAGAGGAGGAAGAGAGGAAACTACCTCACCTTCGCACAGTGACTGGAGATGACCAGAGGGGCCATCGGCGAGAGAAGGTGGCAGCGGAGAGGCATGACGAAGGGGCGGGCGAGATTAGCGGGACGGTGGGACGGTGGGACGGTGCTTCGACGATGGAGAGGCATGATGAAGGGGTGGGTGAGATTAGCGGAGGTGCGGTGAAGCTCTTGAAGGCATCGATGTAGCTCGAGGTGGCTTGGCATAGTGGCAATTCCATGTCGGAGCTCTCTCCGGAGCTTGAAGAGGCGACGCACGGTGTAGAGAAGCTCGATTGATTCAGAGGCTCAATTGAGTGGGGGGTTTTGGTGTGGAGGTAAGAAATATGTGAGGGGAGGGTTTTATATAGGGTCTCGGAGAGGGCTCGATGATAAATGCCTTACCAACGTTATGGTGCCATGGTTTAAAGCAGCGGAGAAGTGGCTTTAATTGAAGGGAAACAGACAAATTGATCCCAGGTATGAATAAGAGCGGTTAATGGCACTCAAGACCCCTAAGTAATAGAGGCAAAACTGAAGCATTGATGAGCTTCCACGGTGGCCATGGTTGGTGGACGAAGGAAGAAGAAAGAGAGGAAGAAGGAGGTCTAGGCTGTTCGCGGGAGAGAAGGGAGGCACTGGGCTTCGCGAGGAGGAGATGGCAACGTGTGGCAGTAGGAAGGAGATCTAGACGTCTGGACGTCCATGTGTCGGCCAAAGGAAGGAAGCGGGATTTTTTAAATCTTTTGGATTTTGGAAAACACCCAAAAATTAAATAAGAGCTTAGAAAATAGCAAATAAAGTCCAAAACATTTAGAAAAATTCACAAAATTTTTGAATATATTTTGGACTTAGGAAAATATTTCCAACTTAAATTTGGTCTTTAAATTGTAACAAAAATTCTTTTTAGCTTTGAAATTGATTTTAAATTCTAGAAAATTCATAGAAAATCCAGACAAATGCCAAATGCTTTAAAATATTTATTTTTAATTAGGATCTTTACAAAAACTCAAATACACTTTATTTAATAATATTTTTATGTTTTACTTAAATTAATTTTTAAAAAAAAGTCTTTTAAAAATTGAAAATTAGGGCAAATAAAATTTTAAAATTCAGGCAAACCATATAACCCTTGATTGTATTTTAAATTAAATATTTATTTTTTCCTCTAATAATTTTGAAATAAATAGTTGGGCCGTGACACCACATATCCTAGCAAGCCTATCAATAGTGAGAACCTAAGCCAAAAGCCCTCAAGATCAAAAACCCCAAGATCACCCTTTCTTGAATCAAAACTAGATGATCACTAGAACTTGCTACGAAAGGTGCCTAATTGGATGGGATTTGGTCTTCAAAAGATTTCTTCATTACTTACACATCCTTAGCACAAAGCAAGATCAAGAGGGGAAAAAAGGAAAAACTAAAACTAAATCAAATCAAGATTTCAACACTTGGGCAAAGAGAAGAAACACTTAGATGAATTTTGGTATTTATTTATACCTGGAGATGAATATTTACAATCACTCCTTTGTCAACCACAAAGCCTAATGATGACAAAAGGCTCAAGATAAAGAGCCACAACTTATCTCTTAAAAGTTCTCTCCAAGAACACTAATCTCCTCAACTCGGCTTCCTAGAGAACTCCCTAACTCTCTCCATACACTCTTTATATAGTGGAGGCTTACAAGAAACCCTAACCAACATCTCTAAATAGGTTTCATTCACTTATATGGGTTAACCTGTTAACTCAACATTATACTGAATTTTACACTTACACATGCACGCTACTCAAAGCATACACAACCATTAACCATTAGTGAATCAACACTTGATCCACTTAATACTTCAATATTTTCAGCACATCTTTGACCTAAATCACCTCTCTTCCGCCGTCCTCACACCATGGTTTGATCAAGTCCCAACTTTCTGGTTTGGAGAAAAAAAACAGTTTTGCTCCCAAACCATTTTCGACAAAGCTTTGCACTTTCTTTGCCTTGAAGAAGGCTCATGCTTCATCTTCAAATCCATGTGGCCCTAATGCGTTCGAATCCCATCAAACCATTCTCGCTTGCAAATGGGCCCAAACCACTTAGCGCGTCACAAGCCTCTTTGTGCACCATGATGACACCCGACTTTTCTCACCATTCTAGGCCTCAACTCCTCTATGAGCTTAGCCCCGATCAACCTTACCATTGTCTATCTTGTCCACCACTGGTAGATTCCACTCTGGTTCCTTGTCTTGTTGATTTGTAACTACTTTGATAGCCTCAGTCATCTTTCGGCGACACCTTAATCGCTCTGGATCTCAGCCCCCTAGCTTAGTCCTGATCCCTTCCACCTTATCATGGCCATCTCTAAAGTCTTACAACCAACTACAACAAGTAAACTATCATATAGCACCACACAATACACAAAATCATCAATTGATATAATTGATGAGCCATGATCACTTGCTTTACCTCAAAGCATCTCCGCATACTTTGACACGTAGCCCGTAGTATTCAATGACTATCCGTCATATCTTTATGCATTTAGCCACCCCTGAACCGTCTCTACGTGCAACGACCTAATCACTGGTGCACCACATGCACCAACTCAGCTTTTCATGATCCTTGTCTTCTCCGTGTTTCTCGCTTGAGCCACGTAGCCTCTCTCGGACTTACATGACCGCTCCAGACCCCAGCTCCCCTGCCTAGTCCCGATCCATTACCGTTGACCTCTAGTGTTCTTCAAGCCACTTACATATTCAAAGACCAAGCAACCATCTCGAGCACAAGTTTTATGCATTTGACTCACGTTAGTTAAAACAATGCACATGCAACACAACACAAACAAAACACTAGCACCTATGTCGTGCACACACTCAACCACTCCTATACACTGTTTCTAACCCTAGGACTAGGCCTCAAACCAAAATGCATAATTTCAGCACCAATTCACCAAAAGCCAGTGTGACCGCCATTACCAGGCCGATCTAACTGCTGGCACCATACTGGTCACAATGCAAGTGGCCAGACCACCATGGTTTGGCCGGTCTGACCACTTAAGAGCACCAGAAAACACTCTCTCTAAAATTTCAGTTAAACTTTTTCTAGTTTTAGTTCAAAACTCCAGATTGAGTGATAC
Source organism: Dendrocalamus latiflorus (assembly GCA_017311315.1). NCBI lineage: Eukaryota > Viridiplantae > Streptophyta > Magnoliopsida > Poales > Poaceae > Dendrocalamus > Dendrocalamus latiflorus. The sequence continues at coordinate 38,109,405 of CM029664.1, forward strand.
CTAGTGTAAAGCCATCCTCAAACACACCTACACAAATGTTTGGTGTCTATTTTCCAAAAGGCATATGGCCGGTTTGACCGCTCCATAGCCGTTGGTCAGACCGTTGTTGTCAGACTGGTTAAAACCTAACAACAACTTTGAAAATTGCAAACTTCCAAAACCGAACTCAAGATTTGACAATATTTGCATAATAAGGTCAAATACTCATCATACATCATGGGGTGACTTCCATATGGTCTCACAAAAAGGTATTAAAAACATAGTGATGTGGAAGTACTTTGATGATAATGATACAAATATCATATCATTTTCATGTGACAAATCTAAATAGTTTTATGTAAAAAGCAAACGTTTAAAAGATTAACTGCATGCATTTTAGAACGACAAAAAGAAAATGGAGCGAGTAGTCAATGTTGTATCTTGGAGGCGGTGAGTAACTAGAGGATAGATAATGATCCAGTTTTTTTTTTTGAGCTTTTGACTTCTCCAAAAGTCAAAATAAATGAGATGGCTTCTTAAATTGAATTTTCCAAACGGCTTTTCGAACCCAAAACCGTGTGCGCCGTCCGCATGGTGTCTCCGCCATCCGTTGTCGTCTCAAAAAGTATAGACAAAAGTTATCAGGCACAGCCCAAAAGAACACCACCAATATTTGATCATTTTAACTGGGCTGGGCTATATACAAGTGAAAGTCCATGGCCTACAGGCTTGGTCCAACCAGCAGGCTCAGCTCCAACAGCTCTTTCCATACAAAAGGAAATCGTAAGGTATTTTAGATCAACCGTCACAAATCTTCAAGAGATATAAGACCAACCGGTTTGGCACGGACTGATGCAATCCACCCTCAAAGACCAGACCACATGGGGCGTTACACGACCACCAAGAACCTAGCCGCCTAGATATCCATATACTGGCATGCTCTATGTCCGAATTTTTGGTACAAATAATCATTTTTTATTCGAAATTACAGAAATATACCCGCGGGAAATTTTTTTACAAAAATAGGCTCCAGTCGCTCAACCAGCGGACGACACAATAGCTGTCGCTCTACCCTCGGGCGACTGCATCTAGTCGCCCTCCTATTGGGCGACTTTCATGCAGCCGCCCAATGGTTGGGCGACTACACTCAGGGGCCGACAAAACCGTATGTACCGATCGTTTTATATACCGATGCAATATAAACAACTAGTCTGAAAAGATAAAATGACAAAGTTTTGTATGGCTTATATATACTCATTGGAAAGGTTTCGACGAGATCTACAACTTTTCAGTTGAAGAAAAATCCAAATTCCGAAGGGAAGAACAAGGAAAAGGGCAAAAACAGAAAGAAAAAACTTGCGACGCAGGTTTAGGTCCAAAGATAGCCGATTTTTAGGGTCTTGAAAGGCGACTGGCACAAGCTGGTCATTATTTTTGGATCGGGCTCGTCGTTAGCTTTCCAACGAGTATAAGAACGTCAAAAACGGACACCGTATGCAAAAGTTATGCCCGTTTTACTGAAGGCGTGTCGGAAACGGACTCGAATTCGTTTCAGCCTCAATTGAAACTGCTATAACTTTGGATCCTATGGCCGAAATTGCTCAAAATTTTTTCTGGAGACTTTTGAATGTATGAAGAACAGCTCCACCAATTTTCACTATTTTTGGCGAAGGTTTGATGCACTTTCCAAATTTCGGCAAAATGGACTCTTTCCTCTCTTTTTTCTCTCGGGGACCTGAGTGCAGTCGCCCAACCATTGGGCGACTTTCATGCAGTCGCCCAATAGGAGGGCGACTAGATGAAAGTCGCCCAACGGTGGGGCGACTGCAATTAATCGCCCAACGGTTGGGAGATTTTCTAGTTGTCGCTATTGGGTTGGGCGAAAGGCTCCAGTATTTTTGTAAAAAAATTTTCCGCAGGTATATTTCTGTAATTTTGAATAAAAAATAGATTATCCGTACAAAAAATTCCTCTATGTCCATTGGCGCCACGCAGTCGATCGCTGAGGTATACTCCCTCCCCTACATGAGCAAGGCCGCTCGCGCTTTCCGGTCCAGCGGAGCACCGTTTTTCCCCAATCGGCAAGCACGCACGCACGCACCCAGTGGGCTGCGCGGCTCGGCTGTTTTTTCTCCATCTTTTCCACTCCCCACTCGGGACTGCGCCTGTCGCGCCCCATTCGCCTTGCTGCCATATAAATGGCCGCCCCCGACCTTGCGAGCTAGCAAGAACCCACACTCATGCTACTCCTGCGTGTTACTCACACAGACACACACTACTCCACTGACGACTCCTCTCGCGTTCCACTGCGAAGCAGCAGCAGAGGCGAAACCCCCGAGCTAGCCCTTCTCCCTCCTCCGTTAGCCTCCGGGCTACGGCGGCGGCAAGATGATATCGTTGCACGACCTGTACACTGTGCTGGCGGCGGTGGTGCCGCTGTACGTGGCGATGATCCTGGCGTACGGGTCGGTGCGGTGGTGGGGCATCTTCACGCCGGACCAGTGCTCCGGCGTCAACCGCTTCGTCGCAATCTTCGCCGTGCCGCTGCTGTCCTTCCACTTCATCTCCACCAACAACCCCTACGACATGAACCTCCGCTTCCTGGCCGCGGACACGCTGCAGAAGCTGCTCGTCCTGGCCGGGCTCGCCGTGTGGTCGCGCCTCCCCTCGCGCGCCGGGGCGCCGCGGCTGGATTGGTCCATCACGCTCTTCTCGCTGTCCACGCTTCCCAACACGCTCGTCATGGGGATACCGCTGCTGATAGCCATGTACGGCCCCTACTCCGGCTCGCTCATGGTCCAGATCGTCGTGCTCCAGTGCATCATCTGGTACACGCTGTTGCTCTTCCTCTTCGAGTTCCGCGCCGCGCGGATGCTCATCGCCGACCAGTTCCCGGACACCGCCGCGTCCATTGTGTCGCTGCACGTGGACCCGGACGTGGTGTCGCTGGAGGGCGGCCGCGCTGAGACGGAGGCGGAGGTAGCGGCGGACGGGCGGCTGCACGTCACCGTGCGCCGGTCGTCGGCGTCGCGCCGGTCGCTGCTGGTGACGCCGCGGCCGTCGAACCTCACGGGAGCGGAGATCTACTCGCTGAGCTCGTCGCGGAACCCCACCCCGCGGGGCTCCAACTTCAACCACGCCGACTTCTTCGCCATGGTCGGCGGTGCGCCGCCGCCGACCACCCCCGCCGTGGTGCGCGGCTCGAGCTTCGGCGCCTCCGAGCTCTACTCGCTGCAGTCGTCGCGGGGGCCGACGCCGAGGCAGTCCAACTTCGACGAGCACTCGGCGCGGCCTAAACCTGAGGCAACCGCGGCGGCGCACAACCATGACGCCAAGGAGCTCCACATGTTCGTGTGGAGCTCGAGCGCCTCTCCCGTCTCAGAAGTGAGCGGCTTGCCGGTGTTCAGCGGCGGCGCGGGCGGTTCCCCTCTCGACGTCGGCGCCAAGGAAATCCGCATGATTGTCCCCGCCGACCTGCCGCAGAACGGCTCAGGCAAAGGTCTGTTTCGATATTAATGCTATAGTACGTCCATCACTTCACGGGTTTCATGTGCAAGTGTAAACATAAACCTTGGCAAATTCTGCATCTCCTTAGAGGACGAGGAGTGCGGTGCGGTGGCAGTGGCAATGGGGGGAGGTGAGGACTTCAGCTTCGGAGGTGGCAAGACGGTGGAGGACGCCGAGGCGGCGGAGGCTGGGCCGGACGGGCTGACGAAGCTCGGGTCCAGCTCGACGGCGGAGCTGCACCCCAAGGACGTGGCCGGAGCCAACACCGGTGGCAACGGAGTCGCGGACGCGAGGAAGGAGCGGCAGCACCAAATGCCGCCGGCGAGCGTGATGACACGGCTCATCCTCATCATGGTGTGGCGCAAGCTCATCCGCAACCCAAACACGTACTCCAGCCTCATCGGCCTCACCTGGTCCCTCATCGCCTTCCGGTACGTAAAATTCTACTCTTACACGTGACGACTGATTTGGCTAGCTGGGCTTTGATTTTACACGGCAGAGAGGCGACAAGTTCGGCAAGGATCGATGGCTAGCGTAAATACTAGCTTTGATTCGTGGGAGTGTCTAGTAATCACCTGAATGTTTTATTTTTAACTATTATCTAAATTTATGATCCTTAAATTAGATATTAAAGGGTCCTTTATTTTTTAAGGGAGGAGATTTTTTTCAAAGGGAATGGGTAGAATTCAAGGGGAGGGGGAGAATTCATGGCTATTGGATTTCTAATCCAACGGTCTTAAATCTGGATGATAGTTAGAAAAAAAATATCCGAATGATGTTTAACAAAACCCTTGATTTGTTTGGTGTGGGGTGCGTGGTGAGATCGATATTCCTGGCGAAACCTAGCAAGCTGGCAATAGGAGATAGCACGTAGGCAAGGAGGATCCTAAACTTTCCGGCGTACGAGCTGCGTGGCGGTGGGGATAACTGAAAAGCAGCTCCCCAAACGATGGTGGTAGGCTGAGTTTTCCGCCGGCCGGACCACCGCGCGCGGGCCCGGCCAGCGCCACTCACAAACTGTTGGAGCAAAAAAGCTTAAAACTTTGCACGGCGCACGGGTACTGATCATTGATCGCAACTGTTTACTTGCACTAATCATCATCAACTGTTGCACTAATCATCATAGTTGTTAATTTAGCTTCTCTAGACTCTAATGCGTAGTTATGATCTCGTCTTGTCCTTTTGGAATTAACGGGTGATACATGCTCATCGATCACAGGTGGCACATCTCCATGCCAACGATCGTCGAGAAGTCCATCTCCATCCTCTCAGACGCCGGGCTGGGGATGGCCATGTTTAGCCTGGGTGAGTGCCCACACCCCTTGTGCTCCTGTCTTCCCGTAGCCCTACACCGCATTGCTCCGCAATTAATCCTTTCCCCTCGCCCTCGTGCCCACACACCCGCCCATGGCCCGCGGCCGAGCTAACGCTGTCAACTCTCCCGTGGCCAGGATTGTTTATGGCGCTGCAGCCGAGGATCATCTCGTGCGGCAATTCCGTCGCTGCCGCCTCCATGGCCGTCCGCTTCCTCGCCGGCCCCGCCGTCATGGCCGCGGCCTCAGTCGCCATCGGCCTCCATGGCACGCTCTTGCATGTCGCCATTGTTCAGGTAGTTAACCATGCATGCACGTAAATTAAGATGCCAGTGAAAAGTGAAATTTTTTTGCCAATCATTAATCTAGTAGACAAGCTTATCGTGTGTGGGGCATCCGGCCGGCTTACCAACTGCGAGAGCATGGCCGGGTTCTTATCTGTCAGGTCCCGGCTTTATCAGCTTCTTCATTGCAACGTTGTACTACGTGCTACTAGGATTCAGAGAAATTTATTTCCCTGTGAACTACATAAAGCTCACGAATGTGTATGTTGATTCTTCCGGTATTAATTTGACAGGCGGCTCTACCACAAGGGATTGTACCTTTTGTTTTCGCGAAGGAATACAATGTCCACCCGGCCATCCTCAGCACTGCGTAAGTAATTGCCATTTGCCAGATATAATAGTTGATGCATTGCCGGGTAGTTTGCACATACGTTGAGATTAATTTCTTGTGTATGTAAATTTTCGCAGGGTAATTTTTGGCATGCTGATAGCTCTTCCAATCACATTGGTCTACTACATCATTCTTGGACTATGATCAGGAATGCTTCTGCACTCTCACAAGAGGTAGAAGACGAAATACGTCGAAGAGATCATAATTGTACTTACGCAGGCTTAGTCCATGGATGCAGGCTTGTAATTTTGAGCCACACGCCTGTAAAAACCCTTGGTGACTGGGCTTGCAGTTTATAATGTTGATGTGCCAAAATGTTTACTGTGCCAAACATGAGCTCAACGAAAGTACTATGCATAATGAATATATGAAGTCATCGTTGTTAGAGTACAATATATTTAGTAGGATAGAGTCCATTGGGATTACAATCTCTTGTACCATCTTGCCCTCCAAGTCTTGTACCTCTATATATACCGCCCGAGAGGCTCAATGCAACACATCCAATTCCACCTAATTATATCCTCTTTCATGGTATCAGAGCGTCTAGGTTTAGATCCTAACCCTAGCCACCGCTCGCTTCCGCACCGCGCGCCCCCGGGAGATCTATCTCCGCTGGGGGCAGCGCCACCGTTTAGGCGGCGGATCCTATTGATCCGGCTGCCATCGTTGTCGTAGTCGTCAAGCAGCAAATCGGGTTGGGGGGATGTCAGTTCCACCTCCCCGAGCGCCTCCACGGCGGGGAGGAGATCCGCGAGCACGCGCCGAGCAGAGAAGGCACGGTTCAAAGCTGTCGGGAAGAAGGTCCCGCGCCGCTGTGGTGGTGGCCGAGCTAGGCCGCGCCCCGTCCCTGAGCCGCCATGGTGGCGGCCGGGCCAGGACGGGCGCGGCGGCCACCATCTTCCCGGACCTCTGCACCACCAGATCCGCCACCTGCCGCTCCTCCTCCTGCGCCGCTCCTCCGCCGGGTTCCTGCTCGCCGACCGTCGCCTGCAGCTCCTCCGCTTGGACACCACCGCCTCTGCACCGACATCGCCCCGGCCTCCCCGCGCCAGATCGGGCTTCCCCGCCACCGGATCTGTCCAGATCTGGTCGGCCGCCGCCGCTCGGGTGAGCCCGCCGACCCTGCTCTCCGCTTGGGCGAGCCCGTCGACGTTGCTCTCCGCTCGGGCGGCCTTGGGTCGGTCCTCCCTGAGCCTCCTCCGGATCCGTCGCTCGGGTGCCACCGATCTCCATTGCCTGCACCCGCCGTCGGTCTCCGCCTGGCTCGCTCGGGTGAGCACTGCTTGGGTCGGTTTGGGTAGTGGTCGGCCCCGCTGCTGCCTGGAGCTGAGTTTCTTTTTTACCAAGCCGCTGGACTTTTGACCGGCTCTAGGTGTACCCGGTGAATTACACATGGAGGATCCCACTACTGCTGCTGTATCTTTTCTTTTTTTTCCCGATAACTGATCGGGGTTAAGTCGCCCACCGCCCGTCGATCTCGCACGTATCTACCTCTTCAACTATGCGGCCAGGCCGGGCACGCGATACCGAGGGGACGCCTTCCCGCGTCGCGTCTCGGTCATCCCGTTCGCACGTCTTCATCGTCGGTTCATCATCGCCACCACAGATCGGGACGCCTCCACCGACTTCTTCCATCGTCATCCCGCCTCGCACGTACTCGGTCTGATCAGCCGATTGTGCTTGATCCACCCGGCTCCCGTGATGTCCGTCGTCGAGTACTACGCGCATCTTCTCCGAGCAACAGGGCTTCTGCTGTGTCGCCTCCTCGGGCCGCAGCACCGCCGCACGTGTGTCCCCTCACCATTGCATCTACATCACCGTCCCCTGTGCATTGACGACTGTGCTGCGCAACCTCTTGTGCGCCATCTGTCTGCACCTGGTCTTCGTCATGCTGATTGGGTCTTCATCGCCGACATCGAGCGCTACCGCCGCCGCCGTACCTTGCGTCAGGACTGCTCGCCTTTGCACAAGAGCGTTCGCTCGGGCTGCTCGCCTTCGGGTAGGAGCGTCTGCTCCCGCACTACTCCTTCTTCGTCCAGCACAACCACACCTGGTTGGGACCCTCTACCTTGTACGTCCGGTATTGGCAACACCGGTGCGTGCTTTCGTCCCCGACGCGTTGCCGGGTCTGGCAAACCTGGCACACGCCTCGGCTCTGGCGGCTTGACTGCATCGACTTCGGCATCGACCCTCCCGTTCCCGTCCCGTCTGCTTCAATTGCATTACCGTTTTTCGTCTACATCCTCGACGGCCCTGACTGCGCCGACCTCGGCATCGCCCCCTTCCACAAACGACTGCCTCGACGCGTCTCCGTCATCACCATGGCGCATCTTTTTGCGCCCGCGGCTTCATGAGCGACCGCCTCGACATCGGTAACCCAACCACGACTACTCCGCCCTCGCGCTCGGCTACCTCGACATCGGCACAAAGGGCTACCGCCTTGCTTGAGCTACTCGTCGTTTCCTGCTCCAGTCACAGCATACGCGCCGCATCGACGGTTATGACTGCGGGGGATGTTAGCTCTTCGGCTTCTTCTCCAGTCTCACTGTCTGCGACGCTCCCGTTGTGGCTGCGGAGGGATGTTAGAGTAAAATATATTTGGTAGGATAGAGTCCATTGGGATTACAATCCCTTGTACCATCTTGCCCCCCAAGTCTTGTACCTCTATATATACCGTCCGAGAGGCTCAATACAATACATCCAATTCCACCTAATTATATCCTCTTTCAATCGTCTCCTTTCTTTTTCCCCTTACATGTTTGTAATTATCCCATGACAGATCCTACAAACATTGCCTCCTGTTACGAACGAGATAACGTATGGTGTGAGCGCGGTGTGGCCATGGGCTGCGGAGCGTTTGTTTGTATGTGCTTTGTTACGAATAAGATCGTGCAGAGGAGGAAGCAACACGTGGGCAAGGATGCGAGGTGTAGAAGAGATATATAAGCAACTAACCAAGTAATTAACAAATTGAAAATGCAGCAAATAATAAGATTCGCATATCAAATATGTAGCTTTCTCACTAATTTCATGATCCTTATTTTTCTAAAAAAACATCATGATCTGTAAAAACACTGTTGTTGGAAAATTGGACACACATGCCACTGCAAATGTTTACATCTCGAGACTTACTGTACGGAGCAACTCCTCCATATTACCTGCCACTGCAACACATAAAAACCTACTCACATTACCACTCTGCTGTTTTATAAAGGTATCACATATGATCTTTAGGTGAAACATTTGAAATTTCTCCTAGAATAAAAACAAACTTTGCAAGTTTTGCGATGGTACATAATTAGTAGTTTTGCAATGGCACGCCTCAAATTTCACACTTTTCAATAGCACAAATGAAGATTTCCAAGTATATATATTTTATTCTAAATAAAAGAGTTTTAACGCTAGCAATAACTTGATTTTAAAAGAAAAAGGGTACCATTAGTCTCTAAATTTAACTTTTAGCAACTTTTCAAAGGGGAAAAGCCTTTCAACTTTGTGTTATACCTAATAAATCAGTTCAACTTTACATATGAGTGCTTGAGGTTTACAAGGACTGAATTTTCAGGGTTGACTATTCAGAAAGTTGTGCAATGATATGGAGTGCACTAGTTTATATGGATAAGAACAAAGGACCAAGCAACAATGTTTCTGACTAGCTAGTCACGGTGAATCCATGTCAATAGATACTGATGTAAATGCCATTTTTCGGGTGGCCAAAACCCGGATCATCTCATTCCCCTAATCACCTGCCTTCTGCAATGTAGAAAGTTCGGGCTAAATTCAACATATAATTTTGTCGAAAACCGTATATACAAAATGTTTTTCGAAATCCCTACCAAATCCTACGTACCAAACAAGGCCTTGATAGTCACAAACTCACAGTATAGAAGAACGAATTTGCAGTAAAAAAATAGTGCGAGAAATTTCGAACTAGTAATTCGATAGAATCTTCCATGCAGTTTATAAGTTGCTAGTTACCCAACGGACGCATTTGGCATGCCTCCCGGCTACAATGCGAGATGCAGGTGCTCACGCAGAAATAGAACGATCGACGCACACCGACACACGCCCGGGATCGCAATTCGAAAGCTTTGGCCCCTTTCAAAATGTTTCGTCTTTTAGCTAAAATAACATTATAATAGTTATTAACTTTTTCTAAGATATTTAATTAAAAATAAAAAAAGATAAATACCGTTATATTTTTATAAATAATGCAAAGAAAATATGAGAAATAAAAGTGGGGAAAAAACCATGTTTAGAAGCTAATTTATTCTAAACGATTTTGACTTTTAAAATACAAACATTTTGAAACCAAACATAAACCATCGATCGTGCAGCACTGAATGCCTAAATTGATCCAGCTAAAAGATCTCAACTGCGTCATTCTCTTAAGTTGGCATGGATACATATGGCGACGTTCGAGCACTGTCCAGTGCACAGCAAGCACACTGGGGCAGCAGCAATAGTACCCGAACGAAGGTCTCGTTGTCAGAACCAGCTGTGTGACGCAGTATTTGATTTTGTTTGTGTTTGGTCGTTAAAGTTTGAGTTTAATTTTGTATTATTTGTTCTCTAGTTTTTGTTGTTAGGTTGAGAGCGGTCTAACCAGTCTACAGAGGTGGTCTAACCGATGTGTTGGAGTGGTCTGATCGGCCGTGGGTGGCAGTCTGATAAGATTCGATGTGATCAGCCATGGACAGCGGTCCAACCGGAAATGCAGTGTGACATATTTCTAGTTGATGGTACATTTATTCTAGAAAGGTGCTCATTGCGTTGCGCGGAGCTTTTGAGAGCGGTGTGATTGGCCATGTAACGATGGTCTGATCGGAGGTTGTCGGGTGATTTGATCAGCATAGGTGCCATAGTCAGACTGGTCCTCTGTTACTGGAAAGTTTTAAGTTGGTTCATGACGGTCTGATCGGCCATTGATTGGTAGTCAAACCGGCTTCTAGAGAAGCTGAGTGAGTTAAGTTGGTTTCGGTTGTGTTAATTATGGCATGAGTTCATGCAAGTGTTAGTCATAGTGAGAGTCCATTCATTGTGAGAATTTTGACATGAGTGTCAAGTCGTGCATGTTTGTATCGGTTTTGTTGATGAGAGTTAAATACATGTCATTTGTACTCAAGAAGGTTGTTCTTTGATGTGCAAAACGTTTGGTGATTGTTATGGTCAATGGCAAGGCCAATGCTAGGGGATGTGTCCTGAGGCCATAGAGGGTCGCCTAAGTCTAGATGGAGCATCATCTCAAATGGAGAAGTATGAGAGAAAGACAAGGATCATGATGAGGAAAGTGTATACATGTGGTGTGCCATTAGACTTGGCGTTTCAAGTTGTAATGGTCCTCAAATCAAGCGTACGATCTTGGAGGCAAGTCATTAGACATCACAGACTTTATGTGGTGGCTGTTTCGAGAAGAAGCACCGTGAAAGCCGGTGGGTGGCAAATGAGAAAATTATTCGATACCACGTGGAGAGGCGGTTTGAGAAATCACGACGGTAAACTAAGGGGTTTAGGTCACATCTTGAAGGATGGTGCGTCTTATTGTAACATTCTAAAATCTTAGAGAATACAAAAATGAGGCTAATTTAAAATTTTTTGCATGCATTTGCACTCTCTTGTCTTTTATTGGAGTTTCTTTGGAAAAAATTTGATTGTCAAAAGTCAAAAGTGCATGAAATATAAATCGAATTGAATCCAAATCAAATAAGTATAATTAAATTCAATAAGAAGTATTCTCAGATTTTTCTAGAAAAATCAATATAAAACTTTGAAAACTTATGCAATCATTAACTCTATGTCAGGAGCATCCGCAAAGATTTTCATACCTTTCGAGTACATATGATGAGTTTAATAGATGCCCAAAACCTCTTAGCTCAGCTCATCTCTCTCTCTCCCTCTCCCTGCCGTGTGGGGCCCAAGTGCAGAGATCATGTTCTATCTCACGCGCCTTCGCCATCTCCGCTATGGTCGTGGCTCGAGCTGCCCCCAGTTTTAGATGATGCGCCCGTAGTTTCTCGTTTGCTGTTTTGAACTCCGTCTACCCATCGCTTCAAACGCGATGCATATCTTCCCTTTTGTCCCTGTCTGTGCCTCGAGTTCCATAGTGAGTTTTCGACCACGCTCGTGAGAACTCGTGCTCTGCCTCAGCCCTTTTCGTACGTATAAAGCCCCCAACCGTGCCATTTCTCCTCAGTTTGCCCTCTCGGTCTCTTGCGCACGATCTTTGAGCACTCCAATATCTAGAACATCGAGAAAACTGAAGTCGTACGCAACATTGGCAAGCACGCAGCCGTGTCCTAGCTTCTCTGGTGAGCCTCTCCCCTTCCCAAACTCTATTACAATGCTCCTACCTTTTCCTTAAGAACCCTACTCATTTGATCAACCTTTCATGCAGTGAATCACTCGCGCTAGGCCTTCTTCTTCATATCCGACCAGGACGCCGCTGAAAGACTCTCTCCAGTGAGCCGTACCTCGATTCCTTTCACCTATACCTCTGCATGCATGCAAGCAAACTCATGCGAACCCTTTTGTAGATTCTCTATCAACAGACATCGTTGTCGCCGCGGACCCTTCACCGCCAATGAGGTCTCCGATGCTAGCTTCTTCTGCTCCTTCTCATGAGCCATCATTGTCTTTAGTGAGCTCCTCCTCCCTCGTAAAATAATCATAGTTGAAAAGAGAACTAAAGTAATTGTAGTCAAAAAAAGAAATAAAGTAGTGGAACTCGAAAAGAAAGCCATAGTAGTCGAAGTTGAGAAGAGAACTGTAGCAGTCGAAGTCATGATCTTCGACCACTATCGCTATCAAAACCTTCAACCGTAGCTTTTTTTCAAAACCTTCGACCATAGCCGTAGTTGAAATCTTTGACCACAACCGTAGTCGAAACCTTCAATCACTAGCGTTGTCGAAAAATCATCGACCGCTACCACTATCGAAATCTTCGATCGCAGCCACTATCGAAATCTTCAACTGCTACCGCTGTCAAAATCTTTGATTGCTGATGTGTTGAAACCTTCGACCACTACCATGTCCAAGTCTTTGACCGCAGCTAGACTCATAATCCTCGATATCAGTAGATCAGTCGTAAGTGCAGTAGATTAGTCATGAGAAATAGTAGATCGGTCATGAGTGCAGTAGATCAGTCGTAAGTGCAGTAGATTAGTCATGAGAAATAGTAGATCGGTCATGAGTGCAGTAGATCAGTCGTGAGGTATCGTAGATCTATCGTGAGTTGTAGAACTCGATCGGTAGACGAAAACTATAGAACGTAGTCGGTCGTCGGTAGTCATAGGCTACAGAACGTAGTCGGTGGTCGGTAGTCGTAAGCTACAATACCCTTTCAATGCTTGGAAGACCTGTATAGTCAAATCATCGTGGTCAGTGGATGGTATTCGAAGCATACGAGCACTATAGTGGCTGGAGAATGTTAGTAGTCATAAAGAGTACTGTACTCATCAAGAAGGAATAATTCAAACCAAGCCAAAACTCAAACGCTTATAACTTTTGCATACAAACTCCAATTTAGTGACCTTTGTTTCTAAACTCTTCTAAAATCAAGGTCTTCTTGATTATATAAAAATATTTTAGTCTTGTCTCTATTTATTTGGCTTTTATTTGCATTTATCTATACTTTATCGAATAGATGACTCCACGCCAGACAACGTTGAGAATGCATCAGAAACATTCTCTGAGAAATAGGAGCAAAGCAAGCACCCCCTTTGACCATGTTGATTCCAGTATTTCAATTATTGTATATTGTTTGCAAAATCTATTATGCATACATCTCCTACATGCCTCATGGCAAAAGGAGATAAGGTAAAATATTTTGATGACAATGAACCTTCATGTAATGAGCTTATGGATATGTTAGAAGAATTAAATGAATATCTTAAAAAATTAAGGTCTTGAAGAAAGAATATCTTTCTTAAAGACTCTTATGAGGAGCTAAAGAAAACTCATAACTTGTTGTAGGACCGTATGGCGCTATCAGAGGGGGGTGAATGATCGTCTCCACTTCTTCTGCTTTGCTCTTCTGATCGTGGTCGATAACAACCGCTCGAACGATGCTCATCGCACTGCTTCACTTGTAGTCATCAACAGCAAAAAGTCGATTGCTTTGCTATGCGATCGAACTCGCTCGCAAAACACACCCACTCAAAAACCTTCGACCGCTCGAACGCTTCTACTCAAATGATTACCTGCCGAAGACAACTACGTGCCTGTAATGCACTCGAACGAGGTCTGTTAGCACGCTGCTGATGACACAAGAAGAATGATGCTCAGAAAAACATCATGCCGATCAACTTCTTTTGGAGTAGATCAGATCTATTATTTCTGCAACAAGTTTTTGGCTATAAAGTGCCCTTACGGCACCCCTGAAAACTTCCTCAACGAAAGCCCTAAAGACTAGTCATGTTAGCCTAAGCCTCTCCTTACTTTTATAGGCCAACGTCCCTAATCGTGTCCAATTCAAACACAAACACAACAGCTAATCTCTTCCTCAAATCAAGGGACCTGAAACCCTTTCCTAACACAGTTTTATTCAAACTCTACCTCTTCCAGCTCGCGAACTCTATCCATAACACTCCAAACTCAACACGCGACAAAGCCTCCAGGATATCCCCTCCCGTAGCTCCATCTTGCTTCACCATCATCGATCTCCATGTGCACTAGCATTAGCCCGACCACCTCACGTGACATCCTCAACCATCTGGACCTTAGATCTCCCTATCCTAGTCCCGGTCCTCCTCGTCACAGACCGTGATCGTCTCCATGCTCTCCTGCACATGCAAAGACCAAAGAAACGTTTTTCCTGGCACAAGCTCTTCCCAGCTTGACCGTCATCAACACAACAACTCATAACATCCTTGTCCATCCAGAACAAGAACAAAACCATCCACAGTCACCAACCTGGTCGAACACAACCAATCATCCAGAATAAGACTACCGATTATGACTACCAAAAACCATCGCTTTCAGAAACTCACCCTTATGACCACTCAACACGACCACCGAGCACAACAAGTACTCGTAACCGACAACCGACCACAACACTCATGACTTTCGCTCACCGACCATTAAGTACCTAGTCGCTTCGACTATCAAGTACCGACACCACTCCATCAAGCACCAGCTAAACACCTCACTGGCTTAACATGAGTACTCAAAATACTCAAAGATCACAAAAAGTGAAGCACTCGTTTCGACAATGAAGTCTATGAGTACCAACCGAGAAGCCTACATTGACTGATTGTAAAGCCTTCGACTACCGAAGATAACGATAACAGACTACTTGGTCTAAGACTATCGACAAGACTGCAAAAGATATACGACTATAAGAGCAGTCAGCAAAATCTATGACCATTGACTACAAAGTCACCGACTATCAACCAGAAAATCCTACGACTATCGAGTACGACCAGTAAAGTCCACAACTATCAAAAGCACTGAAGCTACGACCATGTAAAAGTAACTTAGCTATAATTACCTCGTGGTCGTAGTCGTGTCGCCATGGTTGAAGTCGCGTTACCATGGTCAAAGTCGTATTGACGTGGTCAAAGTCATGTTATTGAACTTGTGTTGCCGTGATCGAAGTCGTACGTAGTTGAAGCCGAACGTGGTTGGAGTCGAATGTGGTCGAAAGTCGTCGTAGTCGTACAGCCGTGGTCATAAAGTCGTGAAAGCTGTGGTCATAAAGACACGTGTGATCATAAACGACGGCCGTGGATGAAGTTTGCTGTGGTTGAAACTGGACGTGGTTGAAGCCAGCCGTGGTAAAAAACTACACGGGGTTGAACTACTTGAAATCGAACTTAATTAAAACCACTCGGAGCCAGTTGAAACACTTGAACCCAAAATCTTCAACTGTGATCACCCGACAATTTTACAAATACAAATTTCAAAGCAATTCAAATGTCAATTATTCATCATCATTTTTAATCACGACCATCCACATGGTCTAACAATCTCCCTCTTGATGAATACATTGACAACACCTCTAAAGCACTCAAACGAAAGACTTTGTGAGATAGAATTTGCGATCCAAAACAATGAGTATAGGAGGCAAATGAGAACCAACCTAGAGAACAACTTCCAGAGCAAATCTCCCTCTTTCTTCTACCTTTCTCCCCCTTTGGCAATGAAATCATTAAGGGCTCAAAATTGGAAATAATTCTAAAAGGGAACTAAAGAATCCAGAAGCTTTGTAGATTATCCAAGCCAGTTTGCATTGATTTAATAATTCTAACCAAGCCACAATATGAGCAGACCTACCTAGATCATATAAAATTATATATCATATAGCAAGATCAAAACTAATATTTTAGCACAATTAAGCAATTTAGACCAATGATAGGCATCTCATCAATGACTAAACTAATTATAAAGAGCACAATGAGATATCACAATGAAAAGTCAAACCCTAAAATTGAAGCAAATATTAAATCTAGATGGGTTAGCAGTCCCATATAACAACCTATTGCTCCACACATAATTCTTAGGCATGTGGCATGCTTGTAGCATACTTCTTTTTCATGATAATGTTTAAAGCAAACTTCTTTTAAATGGTAGCATGGTTGAAGCATACTTCTTTTCATTTATGCACTTTTGTGTTTTTTTTCATTTGACTATGGCATGCTTGAAGCATACATCTTTTCAATCTTCTCCTTTTCAATTCTCATTTGATACGACTTGTATGATATTACTTGGAGAATCTCAATTTTTTATAACATGCTAACCTGAGTGAACAAAAAAGATTACAATATGAATCATACCAACATCATAGGCAAAATTTAAAATAAGACTCAAAATCAAGCTAATCCTTTTATATGAACATCACAAAGTACTATCTATAATCAATCTAGTCAAGGTGTTTTGCCATGTCATGCTTTAGTTCAAATGTAGCAATTTTAATTATAACCAGCTATGACCAAAGCTACATAGCATATGAGTGAATATGATACAGAAAGCCCCACTACTCATTTGATTTTAATGGCTTCATCTCAATGAATTATATGACAAGTATAATTAACAAAGCTCCTAACACCACTTCAAATAACAAGCTCCTCCTCAAAATAATCCCCAAAAAGATGTAACAATACAAACTCACTCCTCAACTGAGCTCAAAGAAAAGAATCAAGCAGTTAAGAGAGAGAACGAGCAATCTGATAAGGAACTCAAGGACCACTTGAAAAAGACCACTCATAGGATAATATTACCTTCTCCATATGGTCTAACATGAAGATGAAATCTCTTGGAAGCCCTCAAAGAACATGAAAAACCATCAAGTGTTCCTATCAAGCAATGATGTAAAAGACTGGAACCTCATCAAGCACATGTTGTCCACCCTACGTTTGCTGGTCTTAAATCACAGAAGGTGTCATTCTCACAGTACTGGGATTAGTCAAATACGCTTTAGGAATCCAATATTGTAACACTTGATGAACAAGAGCAGTAGCAGACAATGATAAAGATTTAAGAGAAGATTTTGCCTCTATTAAATTTTGACCCGATAGATAATGAGACACAGGCTCGACCACTCGGCGGTATGACCTCCTCAGCGAAGCTAATCTGACTACCGACAGTCTAAGCGTGCAGTAAAGTCTGGTCGAAACTCTGGTTTGATGATGGAACGTCCGACCATGAAGCTCCAACCATGGGATGTCTGTCGCCGGGGTGGTCGGACTGCTGCACGACCACGTGTGATGCCCGAGGCCAATCTGACCATGTTGAAAAAGCTGGTCGAAAACCCTTCCTCATCTGACCACACGTACTTGAAAGCACTGATTTTTGGTGTTGAATATTTCAAGTAGAATACATTGGTCGAAACAACGGTCCGATCAAGGAATGTTTGACTACAAAACAGTCTGAATGCGTTGGCAAGACCGGTTTGACCACCAACTGAGTATTACAACCAGGTCCAGTTACAAAAACTCCTAAGCCTGCAGAGAACTGATTAAAGGGAGCAGAGCCATGGTTTGGAGCTTGCATGGATTCCACTTGAGAATGCTTTCTTAACCTATCTTTCTTCTCCTTCTTGCTTTTTCGAAAGCAAAATTGAACCAGATGACCATCTCTACCACAGTGAGTACACTTTAACTTGACTTGCTGAGAAGTTGTATCTATTGATTTTATAGCACTCTCTTTGATAGAGAAATTATTTGCAATACCAGGAGATTTAAAAATAATCTATTTTGGTTCAGATTCTACTACAGGTTTTGCAGGTTCCAAAACCTTAACAACTTTAGGAAGATTATTCTTGGCATACTCAACAAAATTAAATCCTAGACCATGTTTCTTTACGCTTGTTTTTGATTGATCCAAAATCATATTCAAATTCTTTTTGCCAAAAGAAAATATCTCTAAGGTGTGTTTAAGATACTCATCCTCTTTAGCCAATGTGGGACAGGTTGTGCATTTAACATATTCATCACTAATATTATTAGAAGTGCTAGACTGAGCCAATTTTTTTATTTCAGCAAACTCCTTAAGTTGTCTAGTCAAAGCTTCTATTTCTGTGCTAAGCTTGGGACAATTAGAGTAAGAGAAAGTCTCATGATAAAGCATCTATTGAATAGACTCTTGACAAGAGTTAAGCCTAGCTTGAAGCAAATCACATTTAGAGCATGCTTTAGATGAGTTAGACTTAAGCTTTTGAATTTCATCATGTGCCTGTTTTACCTTTTCATCACAAGAGCTGTGTGCTAGTTTTAACTCGTCAAATTTAGCAGTTACATCACTACATTGATCCAAGGTTGATGTATTAATTTTTCTTGCAGACTCCAACTCAGAATATAAAACTTGACAGTACTCACAAGATTCATCATTAGAAATTGAAGCCCTAAGCCTATCGATTTCAGTATTCAAATTCTCAACAACAAGATCATGATTTTTTATTTTTTTATATTTCTTAAGCTCCTCTATTAATCTAAGTACAGTACGAGATAAATCTGTGTAAGAAGGTTTTACCTCATCAGGATCACTGTAGAGATCATCATCATCGAGATCCTCACTCTTTGCCATAAAGCACATCCCTGTGAAATCTACCTCCTTGACCTTCTTGCCACTGTCCTCATCACTTGCAGATTCATCGTTGCTCAAATTAATTTCCACAAGTGCTGAAATTATCTTGTTGACTACCCTATGATAATTGTGTTTCTTATTTGAGTCAATCTTGACTTGAGATCGACGAGTTGATGCTTTGTCATCCTTGACCTCCTTCCTCAATTTAAGGCAATTTATCTTGATGTGATTTTCCTCACCACATTCATAGCATCTGATTGGACCAACTCTCTGTCTTGATTTGATATTATTAATTGCCTTGATCACCTGCTTGGAGAGAAGTACACACTGTTCTTCAGGGATCTCCTCAATTGTTCATCTGAAATAGAGCATAATGTAAACAAGGAACTAATAAAGGAACTAGAGAAATTGTCAGCTTGGTTAGTCACTAAACCCAGAGAATTCAACTTGTTTATCCTGGCCAAAACATCAATCTCATGTGCTTTCATCTTTGAATAAAGATCATTTAGAGTGAGTGTTTCCATACTAACAGAGTGATTGATAGTGGTGACTAATACATTCCAAATAGACATATCCAAAGAATTTAGAATTTAATGAATGTTGTCAGAATCAGAATATGTGATATCAACAGATTGCAAATCACTAACAATCTTATTAAAGTGGCTGAAAAGAGCATCTATTGATTCTTCTGGTTTCATCTCAAATTTAGAATACTCTTTTTTGAATTGATTCTGACACATGCCCTTAATAGACTTTGATCCTTCATGGTAATCGGCTAAAGTAGTCCAAATTTTATTTGCAAATTTAAGATGAGAATTCTAATAAACTCGTTTCTACTTAAACCTCACAATAAAATATTTCTAGCCTAAGCATTTGCCTCTACATCAGCAGTGTTTTTTATCGTAATTATAGAAGGTACTTCAAACAAAGATTCAACTTTTTGCCAAATTAGATAACCTTGAGCTTGTAGAAAGACTTCCATGCAAGTTTTCCAGTAGAGATAATCTGTACCACCAAAGAATAGTGGCTTACCAGTGAACCGTTCCCGATTTGATGCCATGCAACATGCTCTGATACCACTTGTAGGACCATACGGCGCTATTAGAGGGGGTGAATGACCACCTCCACTTCTTTCGCTTCACTCTTCTGATCATGGTCGACAACGACCACTCAAACAACGGTCATCGCACTGCTTCGCTTGCAGTCATCAACAACAAAAACTCGATTTCTTCGATTCGTGGTCGAACTCGCTCGAAGAACTCACCCACTTGGAAACCTTCGACTGCTCGAATGCTTCCACTCAAAAGATTACCAGCCGAAGACAACTGTGTGCCTGTAACACACTCAAATGAGGTATGTTAGCATGCTACCGATGATGCAAGAACAATGCTCAGAAAAACATCCTGCCGATCAACTTCTTTTGGAGTAGATTAGATCTATTATTTCTGCAATAAGTTTTTTTGCTACAAAGTGCCTTTATGGCACCCTCGAAAACTTCCTCGATGAAAGCCTTAAAGACTAGTTACGTTAGCCTAAGCCTCTCCCTGCTTTTATAGGCCAACGTCCCTAATCGTGTCCGATTCAAACATGAACACAACACCTAATCTCTTCCTCAAATCAAGGGACCCGAAACCCTTTCGTAACATGGGTTTTATTCAAACTCTACCTCTTCCAGCTCACGGACTCTATCCATAACACTCCAAACTCAACACGCGATGAAGCCTCAGGATATCCCCTCCCGTAGCTCGATCTCGCTTCACCATCATCAATCTCCACGTACTCCAGCATTAGCCTAACCATCTTGCGTGACATCCTCAACCGTCTACACCTCATATCTCCCTAACCTAGTCCCGGTACTCCTCATCACCGACTGTGATCATCTCCACACTCTCCTACACATGCAAAAACCAAGAAACATTTTTCTAGGCATAAGCTCTTCCCAACTTGACCGTCACTAGCACAACAACTCACAATATCCTTGTCCATCCAGAACAAGAACAAAACTATCCACGGCCACCAACCTAGTCGAACACGACCAATCATCTCAATGCTATCCAGAAAGCAATCTCAGACTACCGATTAGAACTGCCAAAAACCATCACTTTCAGAAACTTACTCTTACGACAACTCTGCACGACCACCGAGCAAAACAAGCTCTTGTAATCGACAACCGACCGCAACACTCACGACTTTTGCTCACCTACCATCGAGTACCTAGTCGCTCAGACTATCGAGTACCAACACCGCTCCATCAAGCACCAACCAAACACCTCACTGGCTTAACACGAGTACTCAAAATACTCAAAGATCATAAAGAGTGAAGCACTCATTTTGACAATGAAGTCTACGAGTACCAACCGAGAAGCCTACAGTGATCGATCATAAAGCCTTTGACTACTGAAGACAATGACAGCAGACCACTTGGTCTATGACTATCGACAAGACTACAAAAGATATATGACTATAAGAGTAGTCAGCAAAATCTACGACCATCAACTGCAAAGTCACCAACTATCGACCAAAAAATTATACGACTATCGAATACGACCAGTAAAGTCTACGACTATCAAAAACACTAAAGCTACAACCATGTAAAAGTATTGTAGCTATGATTACCTCATGGTCATAGTTGTGTTGTCGTGGTTGAAGTTGTGCTGCCATGGTCGAAGTCATGTTTCCATGGTCGAAGTCGTGTTGTTGTGATCAATGTAGTATGTAGTTGAAGCCGAACGTGGTTAGAGTTGAATGTGGTCGAAAGCCATCGTAGTCGTACAGCCGTGGTCGTAAAGCTGTGATAGCCGTGGTTGTAAAGCCATGCATGGTCGTAAATGACAGCCATGGACGAAGTTTACTGTGGTCGAAACTGGACGTGGTTGAAGACGGACATGGTCAAAAACTAGATGGGGTTGAACTAGTCGAACTCAAACTTGATTAAAACCATCAAAGCCAGTCGAAACACTTGAACCCAAAATCTTCAACTGCGATCACCCGACAATTTTATAAATGCAAATTTCAAAGCAATTCAAATATCAATTATTCATCATCATTTTTAATCATGACCATCCACATGGTTTAACAATTGCTTATCCAAGAAAATTGAAGCAAGTCTTGCACTTGCATTGGTATTACTTGTGATATTATGAATGAAATTCCTAGTGTAAAAAATTGCTAAGACTAGCTCATCTACTTCATGTAATGATTTACTTGCTATGCCATGTTACTCTAAAGTAGATTCAAATCATAGTAGAATTCTTGTGATACAACGCTTCTTGTTGAAAATAATAAGCTAAATGAGCACACAACCAAGCTAAGCAAAACTTGAAACGGTGCTTCAAGGGTAATACCACCCTTGACAAGCTTTTGAGTAAGCAAAGGTGCTTATTCAATAAAGAGGGACTTAGGTATGTGCCCAAGAAAGGTAAGAAACCGGTATACAAACTCACAAGGTTTATGATGCAAAATGGCAAATATTGCCATAAGTGCTAGGAAATAGGACATTTGTAACAAACTTGTCCTATTGGTAAGACTCCATCGATAGGTCTATATGATTCAAATTATATGCTTAAGAAAACTAAAGATGGTAATGTTATTACGAGATTTATTGGCACTTCAATTTTATGTGCAAAAAAGAATACTATTTGAGTGCCTAAAGCCTTGGCCACCAACCTCTAAGGACCCAAACAAATTTGGGTACCTAAAGAACTTGATTTTCTTTTGTAGGACAACTACAAGACTGGTGGAAGGCATTGGGTGCTTGATAACTGTTGCACTCAACACATGACCAGAGACTGAAAGATGTTCACCACCTTTAAAAATGGTAGCAATGAAAAGATCACCTTTGGAGACAATAGCAAAGGAAAGGTTCTTGGTTTGGGTAAAATTGCTATCTCAAATGACCTTTCAATTTCTAATGTATCTCTTATAGAAATATTAAATTTTAATTTGCTATACGTTGCCCAATTATGTGATCTTGGATTAATATGCTCATTCTCTAAAGATGGAGTGACTATTTCAAAGGAGAAAGAAAATAAATTAGTTTTCAAAGATTTTAGATTTGGAAATCTCTATTTAGTTGATTTCTCCTCTAGCGACTCTTGTTTAAAAACTTGTTTAACTCCAAAAACTTCTTTGGGTTGGTTATGGCATAGAGGGCTAGGTCATATCAACTCAAAAACTTTTTCAAACATGACTTAGTGGTTGACTCGAAGGACGTGGGAAAAATAGATTATGTATCGCTTACCAAGCCAGAAAGTAAGCTGCAAATTCTCATTCTTCCAAAATTATCATGTCAACCTCTAAGCCATTAGAGCTCTTACTTACATATTTGTTTAGGCCAACAAGCTACAAGAGCGTCGAGGGTAATAGCTATTGTTTAGTCATTGTAGATGATTACTCTATATATACATGGGTATTATTCCTACATGATAAGGTCGAAGCCTCCGCCATTTTCAAAAGTTTTGCAAAAATGTCCCAAAATGAATTTGATTTCAAAATAAAGAAAATCCATAGTGACAATAATTCTGAGTTCAAAAACACTAAAATTGAAGATTTTTGTTATGAACTTGGAATAAAACACGAGCTTTCCACTACCACACTCCAGAACAAAATAGAGTTGTAGAGAGGAAACATAGAACATTAATTCAAATGGCTAGGACAATGCTTGATGAATATAACACTTTTGATAACTTTTGGGCAGAAGCAATTAATACCACATGTCATGCCATAAATCGCCTTTATTTACATTGTGTTTTGAATAAGACTTCCTACGAGCTTCTCATTGGTAGAAAATCGAACACCTCTTATTTTTGAGTAGTTGGATGCAAATGCTATATCTTAAAAAAGATGTTCGGCTCTCTAAATTTCATAATCGATGTGATGAAGGTTTCTTTCTTGGTTATTCTGCTAATAGTAAAGCTTATCATGTCTTCAATAAAACTCCGGTTTAGTTGAAGAGACCTGTGATATTCAATTTGATGAGACTAATAGCTCTCAAGAAGAGCAAGAGAATTTGGATGATGTAGGTGATGAAGGATTAAGACAAGCGATGAAGAATATGCAAATTGGTGATATCAAGCCAAAGGAAGATACAAATGGATCACCTTCATCTAAATAAGTCAAAGTTCCTATCTCTTCCACAACAAGCAATATTTAACCAATTGACTTAGAAGAGAAAGAAGAACAACCTTCAACACTACCACCGAAGATCCATAACGCGATTGCTAAGAATCATCCAATAGATCAAATATTGAGTGACATAAGTAAGGGTGTTCCATTTCGATCTAGTGTAGTTTTGTTTTATAAACATTATTCTTTTAATTCTTCTCTTGAGCAAAAACATGTAGATGATGCATTGGACGATCCGGATAGGGTGAATGCAATGCATGAAGAGCTAAACAACTTCGCCTAAAACGATGTTCGGACTTTGATGAAAAGACCCAAGGAGCACAACATGATTGGCACAAAATGAGTCTTTTGAAACAAGCAAGATAAAAAAATAGAATTGTGGTAAGAAACAAGGCAAGGCTAGTCATTCAAGATTATACTCAAGTTGAGAATTAAGATTATAATGAAACTTTTGCTCCCGTAGCTAGACTTGAGCCTATCGCATATTACTTGCCTTTGCATTAAGTTTTGATATTAAACTATTTCAAATGGATGTTAAAAGTGCTTTCCTAAATGGAAAAATAACCAAACTTGTATACGTTGAATAACCTTTGGGTTTCAAAGATCCTAAAAATCATAATCATGTGTATAAACTCTTCAAGATGCTATATGGCTTAAAACAAGCTCCCAGAACATGGTATGAGCGCCTTCGAGATTTTCTACTCCCAAAAGGATTTAAAATTGGGAAGGTTGATACAACATTGTTTACCAAAATCATTGATGATAATTTCTTTGTGTGTCAAACTTATGTTGATGATATCATATCTGGGTCTACTAAGACTTTTGCAAGGAGTTTGGTGATATGATATCTAGGGAGTTTGAAATGTCTATGATTAGAGAGCTAAGCTATTTCCTTGTACTTCAAATCAAGCAACTCAAAGATGGAACATTTATAAGCCAAATGAAGCATGTGAAGGATTTATTCAAGAAGTTTGGTATGAAGGATGCAAAACCCATCAAGACTCCTATGGCAACAAATGGACACTTTGATCTCAATGAGGGAGGTAACCAGTAGATTTAAAGCTTTATAGATCTACGATTGATGGTTTGCTTAATCATACCGCATCAAGGCCCGATACCATGTTTAGTGTTTGCATATGTTCACATTTTCAAGTATCACCAAAAGAGTGCCATTTGACGGCCGTAAAAAGAATTTTACGAAATTTAAAGCATTCCTCAAAAAATAGGCTTATAGTATCCTAAAATTGCTAAATTTGATTTAATTGAATATTTGAATTATGATTATGTGGATTACAAAGTGGATAGAAAAAGCATCCTGGGAGGTTGTCAATTGTTAGGAATGTCTTTAGTTGCATGGTCTTCGAAGAAACAGAATTTTGTAGCCCTATCTACCGTCGAAACCAAATATGTTTCCATGGGTAATTGTTGTGCTCAATTGATATAGATTAGGCAAACTTTGATGAAATATGGAATTAAATTTGATAAAATACTTTTTTTATATGATACTGATAGTGTCATAAAAATAGTTAATAACCCAATCCAATACTCAAGAACCAAGCATATAGATATTCACCATAAATTCTTGGGAGATCATGTGAGCAAGAAAGATATAACCATTAGCCACATTTGGACTGAAGATCAATTAGTGGACATTTTCACAAAACCATTAGATGAAATCCATTTTTACAAGTTGAGAAATGAGCTTAATGGCATAGATTATTCAAATGTAGCTTGAACTCTTGCCTCATACTCCTTGTTCTAATTTTGAGTTAATTGGAGCATTTAAGAAAGATATTCTCAAATGTTTTCTCAAAAACGTCTATCTTCATAAAAAAAATTATGTTCTTGGATATTCTTTAGTTTAGCAATGCATAATGATCCTTAATGATATTTATTTACGTGCAAAACTTGGGATCATTTGCATAATTCTTAAAATTCCAAGATCCATCCCTGAAGTCCCAGATAAATTGGAACTGTCGTTGTGTGTCTTGCAGTCTACCGCTGGGCAGAATTACCGATGTGTAACACATACCGACGTTGAGATCATAGTACTACTACATCAATTGGTTAATCAATCAACAGAGATTATGTTGTCTGAAAAACCAACGTGGTTGAAAACTAATGTGGTCAAAAACGTGGCCGAAAACCAACATGGTCGAAAACAACGTGGTTGAAAACTAACGCAGTCAAAAACCAACGTGGTCAAAAACTAACATGATCGAAAATCAACATGGTCAAAAATATGATCAAAAACCAATCTGGTCATAAGACCTATATGGTTGAACTAGACAACGTGATCAAAGTAAGACCTATGTTGTTACATGAGACAACGTAGTCAAAGTAAGACCAATATGGTTGAACCAAACAATGTGGTCGAAAGCCTTCGCACGACTCTTTAAAGCCTCTGTCTCTCTCTCCCTAGTGGTATTTTCGCTTCTCCTTCCGTTCGCATCCGTACTCTCTCCCGAAGAAAACCTCCAAAATCCACTCGAGAAATCTTCAAATCTTCTCAGGATTTCTTCGATTCTCGTTGATTTCCTAGTGCCTAGGGGTTCATCTCCCTCAAATCTCAAGGTAAAAGAGCCTCAAATTCCTCTCTTTTGCCTTGTTCTTGAACCCTAGGTCAAAATAGGTTTATCTGAAAACGCGGATGATGTAGTGAGCTTTTCTTGGGAAAATTTGCTAGAACTAGTGTCTTATGATGTTTTTGCATTTTTTTCATGGATTCAATCCTTAAAGAACACTAGAGAAGATTCAACATTACTCTGCCCTAGAACTTGCTTAGAGAAAGTGGTACTATCACTCGTTGTGCGTGGTACTACCACAGCCTGATACTATCGCCCTGTACACGTCAGTACTATTGATTTTTCTGATAAGACATCCACTTCATTCCATTCAATTTTAAACCTATTTCAATGATTCCTAATTTCTCCTTGTTATCTATACTCTCTGTTTGAAGATGCCTCGGACCAAGAACACCACACGCAAGTTCTTTGCCACTCTGAGGTCAAGACCCATTCTCTCAGGTCAATCCTCCTCTCCTCCTCAGCCACTTGTAGCCCAGGCTCCTACCCAATCCACTGAAGTGAATCCAGAGGCAACTCAAAAGGGTAGAGAAGATAGAGACAAGGCTGCAGCTTCTGAGTCAAAAACAGAATTTAACCATGAGGAGAGCTCTCCACAGGAGGAATTAGATGAAAAAATGGAACAGCCTGATGAAGAACCAATCAACCTAAGGAGAATCACCAGTGATGATTACATCATACTATGTTAAATAAATCAATTTGTGCTCCCAAAGACATCTACAAATCTAAAGTTCCACACTAGAATTTAGGAGCTAGTGTATGAACAGATGTGTGGCCCCCACAAGCAGTTTACTGATCACAAATATGTGGATTGGGCACATCTTAATTCCCTGGACAAATATGACGGAGCATATCAGCTATTTCACAGGGCTAGCATCCATGACCTAGTAGAGCTAAGATGCGATTACAATGAGGAAGTCATTCAACAATTCTATGCCACTTTATATATATCTCCTGATTTCACTCATATGGCATGGATGACGGGAAATACCTATTGGATAGTCATAAGCATGAGTTTGAGCTAGCTCTCAGGATTGAGTCAAGCAGCTGTTAGAAAGTTTATGACAAAGCTACCATTTTGGTCCCAGCCTGGATGGAGTTTTATGATGAAAACGTAAGATAAACTCTAGGCAAGCTAGCCAGTATTCTCCCTATTCCTAGCTTAGTCAATAGGATCATTAACCATAGCATTCTCCCTAAGAGCAGGAGATTTGATGTGGTAGATCTTATCCTTTAGGAGATTGCTTCTTCTAAGAATAATCGAGTCAAAAGAATCAATTATACTCCTTATATCATGACCTTGATCATAAAAAAAACTAGATATCGTGAAGGGTGCAGCTTAGTGCACATGCCCTACAAGCCACATGAGGGACCGCCCATTCCCACTGCAACTCCTCCTCGGGCACAGGAGGAAGATGTAACTCCTGCTCCAACACCAGTAGATGATGTCATTTCACTTTCTCAGATCTACTCTACAGTGCTAAGGATAGAGGGGCACCAGTTGGAGACTACTACACAACATGCCTCCTTGACTACCACAGTTTCTTCTCTCAGGGATAGAGTATCCTCTCTTGAGCATGCCATAGCTCTTCCTCCCTCTCCAATCCAATATGGCCGATGTTGCCATTGTGATCCTTTGCCTCAGGGACCACAGGAGTAACCCTTTTTGGTATTTTGATGCCAAAGGAGGAGAAGAAAAGGAAGGTGCAAATGGGGAGAAGCAAAGAGAAGGAGAAAGTCAAGAAAATTATTATCTCTATCTTGTACCTGTATATGTTATGTCTCCTTGTGATGTGATGAATTTTTATGGTATAATGAACTTGTCATGGTATTATGTTTTATGCTTTGTGGACATGTTATGTAATATTGTTGAACTTGGTACTTGGTAATATCATTAAGTTATTCTCTGTGAATTGCAATCTCTATCTTGTGTTTGATTATAGTATTGTCAATTCTCTCAAAGTTCAACAAATAAAAGAAACTCCACCAAAATTTTCACAAATCTCTACATGTGCTTGCAAAGCAACTTCTCATTTATATGTACATGTTTAGGGAAAAGCAAATAATTCTAAAAACTCATTTGAGCCCATTGCAATAATTACTTGTTTTTCAAAGTCACAACAAGAATATACAACTTGTTTTCCAACAAGTGGAATATTAAAAATGTGGGATCGTATGGCACTATCAGAGGGAGGTGAATGATCACCTCCGCTTCCTCAAATCTCTATGCAATCAATGACGAAGCCAACCGCTCAAATGAATACTCATTGCATAGCTTTGCTCATAGTCATATGCTTCACACAAACAGCAATTACCAGAACTCATGAACCAAATTGATTCAAGACCTTATCTATTGCTGAGTCTACGTGGAGTTACAAAGTGCCCTCACAAGCACCCCTAAAAACCCTAGCACACAGACACCTCGCAAAAGCCATGCTAAAATTCTTAGCCTACCTCTGCTTTTATATGCTAGTGCCCTACACTGTGTTCGACTCAAACAAGAACACATAATCTTATCTCTTCCTCAAATCAAGGGACCTGAAACTCTTCCTAACACAGGTTTCAATAAAACTCTATCTCTTCCTAGTTATGGACTTCATGCACAATCCCTAATCCAACACGTGATCAAGCCTCCAGGAACGCACCTCTCGTAGCTCCATCTCGTATCATAAACTTCAGTGTCGAAGCCTCCAGGACCGCACCGCCTGTAGCTTCTACACGTATCACTACTTTAGATCTCCATGTACTCCAGCGTTATCCCGACCATCTCACATGACATCCTCAACCGTCTGGACCTTAGATCTCCCTATCCTAGTCTCAGTCCTCCTCATCACCGACCATGATCGTCTCCACGCTCACCTGCACATGCAAAGACCAATGAAACGTTTTCCTGGCACAAGTTCTTCACAACTTGACCGTCATCAGCACACACACAAAACACACCTTTAACCATCCATCAACATCAACCAGGTCAGCCACGACTACTCACATCATCGCTCTCCATAAATCAGTCTAAAATAACTCATTACGACCACTAAAACCATCACTTTCTAAAACTCAATCTCAGACAATACATTACGACCACTAGCTCAATGAGTACTCAAAAACCATAAATACTCGGGAAATAGCATCACTCCACTCAAAACACTCAGGAATAACATCATTGCTACCGACCAGAGGACTGACGAGTACCGACAACCGAGTACAGATCACATACCACAAATCTCAGACAACCAATCGCAACACCCATGACTACCGATCTCCGACCATCGAGTACTGAGCCCTTCCGACTACCGAGTACAATGACCACCTGACCGCCATACACCAGCCAATAATCACACTAGCCTCACACGAGTACTCAAAGTACTCAAAGATCACAAGAAGAAAAGCACTCGCACCAACAATGAAGTCTACGAGTATCATTCCCAAAGTCTAAGACCACCGATCAGAAAAATCTATTACTACCGACCAGTGAAATCTATGTCTATCGATAAGTAAAATCTACGACCATTGATCACAAAGTCTATGACTATCGAGTACCGACCAAGAAAGTCTACGACCATAAAAAAGTATTGTAGCTATGACCATGAACAAATACCTGAACAGATGATCTTATGACCATCGACTGGTTCCTTGTATCTTACGACCGGTTTCCTATAGTTTACGACCAGTTTCCTATAGCATACCATCATCAACCAAGTAAGCTCGCTCTGTTGTGGTCTACTTACTGTGGTCAAAATTTGTGGTAGAAGCATGACGTGGTTGAAGTCTATCATGGTCAAAATGCCATAGTCGAGTTGCCGTGGTCAAAGTCAGATGTAGTTGAAGTCGGTCATGGTCGAAGTCGGTCGTAGTCGAAATACCGTGGTCGAACTGATGTGGTCGTTGTCGATCGTGGTCGAAGCCAGACATGATCGAAGTTGAACGTGGTTGAGGCCAAACGTGGTCGATAATGTGCCATGGTCGAAGTACAATGATCGTTAAACCTGCGATCTTTTAAAGACACTCGAACGTCGTTCGATGCACTAAAGCTACTTGGACACCGTCTGATATACCAAAGCTACTCAGAAACCATTCGATACTCCATTGTTACTTGAAAGCCGTCTGATGCCACTTGAAACCAATCAGACTGGCTGACTGGGCCACTAAAAATCTCCCAACTAAGCGAAGCCATTCAGACTGGTCCAAAAGTACTCGAAGCTGATCAAAACCACTTGGAGTCGACCGAAAACACTTGTACTTGACCAAAACCACTCAGACTTGCAACCTTCAAGTGTGATCGATCGAAACTTTCACAAACATAAATTTTAAATCAATTCAAATGTCAATTATTTGTCATCACTTTTAATCATGACCATCCACATGGTCTAACACAAAACTATATCTTTCTAACATATTGATTGGTTGTCATCATTTACCAAAAAGAGGGAGATTGAAAGTATCTAGGTCCCTAAAAATTGTTTGATTAATTAATGACAATATATGCATATGGGACCAACATGTTTATTGAGTATTTGAAATATTTAGTCTCGGTGATGAATTTGACAACCTGGGGATGCATGCTAACGGTGAACACGAAGATCAATATTGTTCAAAACAAAGATATAAGTAGTCTAGAATACCTTTCGATTTTACCGGTCTTAGGAGAAAAGGATGAAAGACCGAATTTTAGGTTAGATACTGTACTATTAAAAGGGATCATGACTAGTAGCTTGATAGCATGTTCTTGTGCCGTTTGGATCAATTTAGGATTATGCATGCACTTAGAATTCAAACTGAAAGCCAACTGTTCATTCTCACAATAATCGGTAGTACCGACGTTTACTTGGTGGTACTACTGCACAGCGGTGTGACCGGGAAGGTGGTGTGGTACTACCGCACCCCAGTCGGACCGAAACCTAGTTGGCAGTACGTATTTTCTAGAGAGAAACTTTTGGAGCATGTGTAATCCCCTAGAAAACGATAGTACTCGAGTACATTTGGTGGAACTACCACATCGTGGTACGACTACATATCTTGAACGAAACTACCGCACACCAAAAGTACTAAAATATAGTTGGCAGTATGTTATTTCCAGAGAGGACCAGGTTTGGACCTCAAAGGGAAGGGGTAGTACCGCTTTGAAGAAATGGAACTATTGGAGAGTGGAACTACCGCACTTCCAACGGTAGTAGTACCGCGCTGTAGATTCAACAGCTAGTTCAGAGGCATTTAATTCATCTACTATAGTAGTTATTGTGAAGTCAGTACCGGTACGGTAATACCGCTCGATGAACGGCGGTACTACTGCTCGTGTTGAAATTTTAGGGACTTGCCTCTAATGGTCGAATTAGTTGGTAGGGGCATAAATATCCCTCCATAAGCTCAAGGATAGTAAGAATTCACTCCATTGAACATCCTTGAGCAAGTAGAGCACCTCAAACACCTCATTTACTCCGTTTGCATCATTTGAGGTAGTTGAACAAAAATTCAAGTGTATTCACTCTAGATTGATCCTTGGCACCTAAATTTTGTCAATTGAAGATTGTGGTTTATTACTCTTGGTGTTTGCCAGCACCTAGATGGCTTGGCGGGAGTTCATGCAGTGATCTCTTCAAGGAGATTGTGAAGAGACCTGACATCAAATTGTGAGTGGCTTGGTGTTTGCCATCTCCAGAGTGGAGGAAAAATAACCGCTAGTGGAATCGAGGAGCGAGACTTAATTCGTGGAGCCGATCCAAGTCGCTTGGGCTTTCATCAACATGGATTAGTGAAGATCGACAAGTCTTTGATACCACAGCAAAACATCGCGTGTCATCATTTAGTTATTTCTTTGCCTGTACTTTCCGTATTTATATTTCTAGCAAATTGAGATTATTGATATTGTCATATTTAGTTAAGCTAGAAATATATTTGTAGAGTTTTATCTTATGATGCCTTAGTTTTACTTGAATTGAGTAGGTTTCGAATTGTAATAGAAATCTTGCTTAGCTTTAAAATAGTATAAATTAGTTTTTTTATGAAGTAAGAATTTTTAGAACCTCATATTCACCCCCTCTAGTCGGTTATCCTTGATCCTACAATAAGTTGAGTTGGTTTTAGTTGTGTTAGTCATTGCGTGAGTCTATACAAGTATTAGTCATGGCGAGAGTCCATGCATTATGAGAATCTTGACGTGGGTGTCAAGTAGTGCATGTTTGCTTCGGTTTTATTGATGAGAGTCAAGTGCATGTCACTTATGCTCAGGACAGTTGCTTGTTCTTTGATGTACAAGATGCTTAGTGATTGTTACAGTCAACGGTAAGACTGAGGCTAGGAGATGTGCCTTGAGGCCATAGAAGGTTGCACATGTTCAGACAAAGCATCATCTCAAACAGAGAATCACAGGAGAAAGACAAGGATCGTGATGAGGCAAGTGTATGTATGTGATATGCCATTGGACTTAGGTGTTTCAAGTGGTGACGGTTCTCGGAGCAGACGTATGATCTTAGTGGCAAGTCATTGGGCATCACAGACTTAATGTGGTGGTTGTTTTGAGGAGAAGCACCGTGAAGGCCAATGGGTGGCAATTAAAAAATTGTCCAATATCGCGTGGAGAGGTGGTTTGTGAAATCGCGGCGGTGGCCTAAGTGGTTTTGGTCACGTCTTGGAGGATGGAACGTCTTATCAGACTATTGATGCCATGTGGAGTCACACTTTAAAAGGTATACGAGTATGTGTGAGCATAAAACCTGTTTGCATGTGGGTTACCGGTTTTCCCAATTATAAGTGATTAAGTAGTTGTATCCACTAAGGGTTGCTAGTTGCTAGATTTTGGTGGAAGGTGCCAGCACTATATAAGCACTTGTCTGTGTTGAGAGAAAAGATGTCTTTTAAGGAGAGAGAGAGAGAGAGGTGTTATGTTTTTCTTGTATTAGAAACTTTGTGTGTATCTACTGTAGGCTTAGAGCTCTACCTTCTATGTGAGAGTGGCTGTAAAATATTCCACTCAAAGAGAAACGACCATCCAAACTTCGTTCAAGTGAGTTATGCCATGGATTCATCCTTGTGCTTTTACTTTGCTTGGTTTTTTATTTGAATTTTATCTCCTCTTGATCTCTCTTAGTGCAAGGATGTGTAAGAGGTGGAGATATCTCTTGGAGATCAAATCCCATCTATCTAGGTACTTTCTATAGAAAGTTCTTGCGAATCCTGATTTTGCTCAAGAGAGGGGTGGTCTCGGGGTTTTGATCTTGAGGTTATTTTGGTTTGAGTTCATGTTGTGATCTAACTTGCTATGATATGTAAGAACCCATCCAAGATCATCAAGGACTCACGAGCAAAACCAAATCAATGTTTCTCTCTTTTGCCCGATTTTGATACAACATTCCTTATTTTAGAAAAAGATCAAAACTTTAACATTGATTTTCATGATCAATTATTGGAATAAGTTCCTAACATCCTAAGGGATTTGTATCAAGTTTCATCATATTTGGATTAGTGGATTAAAAGTTAGCCATTTTCTTGGTCGTGTGCCGTGTTGATTTCTCCTTCTATTTGGCGAGAGGTCAGACCGCCCGGACCAGTCCAACTGGTGACACACTTGTAGTCATACCGGTCGAGCGGTTCGATCCCCCCTGGCCTGCGGTCAGACCAGTGAAACTATTGTCTCAGATGACTTTGTGATCTTTAGTTCTTAGTTTTAGTAAAGTTTGTAAGTTTGTATTTTTTTTTGCTGCATCGTGTTGTTAATATAAGAGAAAAGATTTTAAGAAATTATTCACCCCTCTGACTTGCCGTAGCTCATCCTACAAGCTGGAATTCCAAGGCTTTATGGGTGGGTTCTTTTGGATTGTGGCTTATGACTTATGGTTGTGGTATTTGAATTCTGGTCTATTCGTGAGAGACAATACGCAGAGGAAAATACTTGTATACGATTTTGACCGGTATAATTGAACTTGGTATAGTTTGCACTATAATTTTTCTATAGACTCCATCTTTAAAAAACACAACGACTGGTTATTTTTCATCCGTACATAAATCAAAGTCCAAAATGCAAATGAATCCAGCCTATAGCTATATTCATGCCATGAATGAGGTGTCCGGACTCTGCAGTCACCTTCAAGGCTTCAACACCTAGGCACGGGCACTGGTAAACCCTGCCAATGCCGTGATGCAAAATGCAAGCTCTTAGTATCGAATCTATCAGCTTGTCGGCATTGTTCCCTGATGCATGGATTAATTGACAGCATTGTTCGATTTTCGGCTCTTTCACGTCTCCTGGACGTGAGCGATTAATTGGCAATCTTAAATAGGCACATGTTACTCACAAGCGTGTAGAACCGGCACTGAACCTAGGCATTTAGACGGATGTTACATCAAGCTTGGGCAACCTATTAACTGTCCCGTGCCCATCTGTCGGAAGCTGCGAGTAGTCCATAGATGACAACCGGGAGAGTGACCAAATTGTCATAATTTTGGGCTCGATTTCAGGCACTTTGCCTGTCGGAAATCGTGTCACGTTCTACCTGCTGCTGATCGATTAATTAACCCAGCTAGCCAGTCACAAGAAACACAGCAGTATACGCTACTATTCATGCGTGTCGCTAGCTTCAACTGCCGACTGAGGTGAAGACATTGCTAGTAGCACAGATTGAAGTTTTGGAAATGTTGCTGCATCATGCGACAGTACGCAAGCACAAGTCCAACCGTACGAACCGCGTTAGCTTATTGCCATGTCCATTTGAGCTATCTAGCAGCAGCGAGCTACTGGTAATTGCGTACCTAAGATGCTACTACCAACCATAAGTCTTGTTCATGCACTAACCAAGGATGGAGTATAGCATCCGATTCGACCGGCCGATCCGCTTAGTTTGCATCAGAATCTGCGAACAATCAGTCATTCCTCATTAGTGTAGGAAGACAGGAGTTGGGTGGAATAGGATGTATTGCATTGAGCCCCTTGGGCGGTATATATAGAGGTACAAGACTTGGAGGGCAAGATGGTACAAGGGTAATCCCTAATGGACTCTAACCTACCAAATACATTGTACTCTAACATCCCCCCGCAGTCACAACGGGAGCGTCGCAGACGGTGAGACTGAAGAAGAAGTCGAAGAGCTAACATCCCCCCGCAGTCATAATCGTCGATGCGGCGCGTATGTTGTGACTGGAACAGAAACCGACGAGTAGCTCAAGCAAGGTGGTAGCCCTTTGTGCCGATGTCGAGGTAGCCGAGCGCGAGGGCGGAGGAGTCGTGGTCGAGGACGCCGTGCTGAAGATGGCCGTGGTCGACGTAGTCGTGGTCGGGTTACCGATGTCGAGGCGGTCGCTCATGAAGCCGCGGGCGCAAAAGAGGCGCCATGGTGATGACGGAGACGCGTCGAGGCAGTCGTCGTGGAAGGGGGGCGATGCCGAGGTCGACGCAATCAGGGCCGTCGAGGATGTGGACGAAAAACGGCGATGCAATCGAGGCAGACCGGACGGGAGCGGGAGGGTCGATGCCGAAGTCGATGCAGTCAAGCCGCCAGAGCCGAGGCGTGTGCCAGGTTTGCCAGACCCGGCAACGCGTCGGGGATGAAAGCACGCACCGGTGTTGCCAATACCGGACGTACAAGGTAGAGGGCCCCAACCAGGCGTGGTTGTGCTGGACGAAGAAGGAGCAGTGCGGGAGCGGACGCTTCTACCCGAAGGCGAGCAGTCCTGACGCAAGGTACGGCGGCGGCGGTAGCGCTCGATGTCGGCGAGGAAGGCCCGATCAGTATGACGAAGACCATGTGCAGACAAATGGCGCACAAGAGGTTGCGCAGCACAGTCGTCGATGCACAGGGGACGGCGATGTAGATGCAACGGCGAGGGGACACATGTGCGGTGGTGCTGCGGCCCAAGGAGGCGACACAGCAGCAGCCCTTTTGCTCGGAGAAGATGCGCGTAGTACTCGACGACGAACGTCACGGGAGCCGGGTGCATCGCGCACAATCGGCTGATCAGACCGAGTACACGCGAGGCGGGACGACGATGGAAGAAGTCGGTGGAGGCGTCCCGATCTGTGGTGGCGATGACGAACCGGCGATGAAGACGTGCGGACGGGATGACCGAGACGCGACGCGCGAAGGCGTCCCCTCGACATCGCGTGCCCGGCCTGGCCGCACAGTCGAAGAGGTAGAGGCCGGTGTAGTCGACGCCGATGTCGGAGTAGATTCGTGCGAGGTCGACGGGCGGTGGGCGACTCAACCCCGATCAGCGATCGGGAAAAAAGGAAAAGATACAGCAGCAGCACTCAAGAGAACACCCAAAAACGACGCTGCGAGCCGGTCCGGTCAAATAGCCAGAGGAGACCGGTGAAGCTTCACGAGGGAAGAGACCGAGCGGGCGAGAGCGCACCAGAAGAATCCGCTCCCCCCTCACATCGCTCATTCTCTCCTCTGCTCCCGACTCCCCGATTCCCCAACTCCCAAATCTCCGCCTCTCCGGGACCCGGATCGCGGCGATGGAAGCGGATCCGCGCGGCCACAGCCGGACGCCTCCTCCCCGGAGCGAGTGGAGAGGCGACTACCCTCGGGCGACGGCTCGGGTCCCGGCTCCTCCGACAGATCCGTGCGGCGGGGCGTGTGGGCGGATCCAACGGAGACCGGAGAAGAGGATCCGGCGGAGAGGGGGGCCGGCGGCGGCCGGCCGGATCTGGACGGATCCGGTGGCGTGAGGGCGGCGTCCGGCTGGGGAAGATCCAACGGTGACCGGACAAGAGGATCCGGCGGAGAGGGGGGCCGGCGGCGGCCGGCCGGATCTGGACGGATCCGGTGGCGGGGAAGCCTGATCTGGCGTGGGGAGGCCGGGGCGATCTGGAGGTCGCGCACGTCGCAGAGAGCTTCGCCTCTGGGACCTCTCCACCGGCGTCACCACCCGCTGGTTCGTCGGCCACGACAAGGACGTCCTCTCCGTCGCCTTCTTCGTCGACCGCCGCCGCCTCCAGATGGCGCGCGTCCTGGCCTGCCCGCCACCATGGCGGCTCAGGGTCGGAGCGCGGCCAAGCCCGGCCGCCACCACGGCGGCGCAGGACGGGGCGACGAAGATCCGGAAGGGGTGATGGCGACGGCCCGACGAGCCTGGGGAACGCGACGAGGGAGGCCCGATCTGCTGCCTGCTGCGTGACGACAACGACGGCGGCGGCCGGATCAATAGGATCCGGCGCCTAAAACGGTGGCGCTGCCCCCAGTGGAGATAGATCTCCCCGGGGGCGCGCTGTGCGGAAGTGAGCGGCGGCTAGGGTTAGGAGCTAAACCTAGAGCTCTGATACCATGTAGGAAGACAGGAGTTGGGTGGAATAGGATGTATTGCATTGAGCCCCTTGGGCGGTATATATAGAGGTACAAGACTTGGAGGGCAAGATGGTACAAAGGTAATCTCTAATGGACTCTAACCTACCAAATACATTGTACTCTAACAATTAGCATCCATCGAAAGATCACGCGTGCACGCTAGCTAGTACTAACCACACGAGTAAAACTCTTTAGGGGATCGCAGAGGATAAAGCTCTCGAGGCAAGTTGGTGATGATTTGCTCTACATTTAGCCGACCCGAGACCGGCCGTCGTGCCGACCACAATGAAGGTTCAGTGTCCCACGCGTGGTTTCTTTCGGTACGTGGTTTTATCTTTTGGTTCATAGATTTTGAATTTTAACTGTTTGTGAAAGACAATACGCAGAGAGAATAAGTCGTATACAATTTTAACCAATATAGCTGAATTCAATATAATATCTACTATATTATATCTGTAAACTTCGATTTAAGAAGACATACTATTTAAAAACTAATTAATATAGTAGCAATATAAAAAGCCAGAACCTAAATGAAAACCCACGTATCAGCTGGTAGTACCGGCTTCTGCTCCGGCGGGACCGATGGAAAAGGTCGCTTTTGCGACCACACCACTGTGTGCGTCGTTGGCCGGGAGCGCCGCGGTGCGTGCGTACGTTCGTGGGCATCTTGGAACAGCCGCCCGGCCGGTGAAATTCCCCCGTCCGTCTCTCGCTCTCTTCTCCGGGCATCAGGATCGATTTGATTTCCTTGTTCCTGCATGGCCAGTAGTGACAGGCCGGAGGAAAAGCTTATCGGCTTGAATTCTTTGCAGGATTCGGTCCCCCCGATCCGGCCGGTGTATATATTTTGTTAGGCTAGCTGCACCTTTGGAAAATTAGCAAAAGATGCACCGGCTTTGGTATACTGAATGGAGCATTGAGTCTGACGGAATGGAATTAATCCTTTCTTTGAACGCATATTTTGGTCAGTATAAGCTTTTATATAATCTTTAGGTGACCTGTTTTTAGTCCGTCTGTTGGTGTAAACGGGATGTATCTCGATTTGTAGCACGTGACCTCTGCTATGCTTGGTTGAAATGTAAAACTGAGAACAGCATCTGGATCTAGGGCTGCTGATGCGCTAAAATCTGATCCAAATTCAAATAAAATTAAGAATGATCTTATCAAAGTTTGGTCCAAATTATATAAGCTTAAGCCTGATCTAAGCATTAAAAATATATCTAAGCCTTAGCTTGGACAAAGGTTGTCTAATTAGAATCAGCTCTCATCTACCTTTGGTAATTAATATAAAATATGAGGCCCACGGCCTAATCCAATCCAACCAAAGTCTAACCTAATAAAGAAGGATCCAAATTTAATCTAATCTATTTACAATTTTAGATCAGTTAGATCCAAAAATCTAGATAGATTCAAACCCATTACCATTTGAATCACCTCTGTCTATCACCGACCAGGAGGACAGTTGCTGTTCTTTCGGAGGATCAGTCATGTCAGCATGTCGACTGCAACCCTAGGGGGAAACATGCCCCGATCGATCGACCTTTGCGAACGGAAACGAGTAAAACAACTCGGATGTAACACCAGCTGTTGCCACCTCCGCTAGCGGTCGGCTATCCGGTGTCTCGTGAGCGCGGGCTGTCACCTGTCAGTACGGCGACGACGCACGATCGCATCCATATTCCATGGACGATGTGTTGGAGTCCATTGCCTGTGTCCGCTTGTCGACACGTTTGATTTTCGTTGTGCAGTGACACACCACAGGACAGTATAGTGCTTTGTTTGTTGGATTGGACGCCCCGGGATGTTGAGAATCTATAGGTCCGTTAAACAGGTCCTTATGCTGAGGTGATCAATTGGGGTGGCATTTGGACATGCAGCAGCGTATGTCAGTTCCATAATCGGCATGAGTGTCGTAGGGTGAACACAGATTTGTTCTCGGCTTCCCGTTGTGTGGTTTGTGGTAAATTGGCAACTTCGGGTACCTGCCCTCTCCGTCTCAAATGATTATTCTATTAAAAAATTAGTGTAGCTAGCCGAGCAATCCAATAATCAATCAATACAACTAGAAGTAAGAAAATAAGCAAGAGTAAAAGCAGATGAACAATTGACATAAGAGATGAGAGAGAGCAATCCGATGATTTTCTTTATTGATATAACTTGAATGATTTACAATGATAGCATCTCCCCTATATTTACATTACAGAGTTTTTTTAGTATAAGTGCATATCTCCTACTTGGAGACGAAAAAAGAAACCATGGAGGCCCACAGCCGGCCGCACCCGCTTTGGGGATTGCTTTCGTAATACTCCCCTTAGACGAATACTGTGACATGTAAATACCTTATTAAAAACTCCTTCCAAAAACCAGTATAAAAACAATACAGAAAAGAGTACATAACATATATGTAAGCTGTATTGTGCTAGTTGCCTCTTTAAAAACCTTTATATGAAAAAAAAACTCCTGATAAAAACTCATTAAGGGAAAACAGTAAAACCATTCAATCTGCTTAGATCATCTTGTCGGATTACTGTCCTTTTTGCATAGTATTTCAACTTCTAGATAACAGTGTATATATACCAACAATGCTACCACCGTAACATCGCAAATCCTAACAAATGCTTTCTTACTGAAACCGGGGGCAGTTTTAAATGCTACGTTTTAGAAAAACATTTGTTGTAGAACAGCTTTTGTGGTACTTTTATTTTAAGCTTGCGCGCGGTACAAAATCTGATCTGAGTGTGGGTGTAAACCATGATGGGTAGGAAACGGTAACAGATAATTTGTTTTATCTGATATTTGTAATCGAGAAAATACGAATGTGGTAAGCAAAATCCGTATTCAAAAATTATTCGTGTTTGTGAATATTTGTATTCGAGACTATTTGATCCGTTTCTAGTACCCAGGAAAAACCCGGACGAATTTTGTGATTCGAAATTTGAATTTAGGCGGTTTAAAACCGGTAACCGTTCTGGTAACCGGTCAAAATCAGTGAAAAACCGGTAAAACCGCTAGAAATTTATTCTATTAAGATTTGTTACAGAAGTTATAAGAGGATATTATATTTGACCGAATTAACTATATATTCGATTCGAATTCATATTCGTTATGACATTCGATTCGTATTTGTATTCGAGAATATCTGAATTCGTCTTCATATTTATTTTAAACATATAAATTTTTATCTATATATGAGACTATTCAATCGCATCCAATCCACTTCTATCCCTAATCATAACTAAGATTAGCCATTAGGAATTGAAGGTGAAGGCTTGTATTTTTTTTTTTTTGTAGAACAAGCGTAAACATTATGAAAAGTTTCAGAGGTGCATGGAGTCTTTTCCGTACGTGCATGGGCACGCGGTTGCCAGTCGGTTCTGTTACTTACTTCCGGACGGTGACATGGGGACCGTCCATTTGGTGTTGCACGAGTGCGTATCCCTGTCACGCCATCTCGGAGCGGAGACAAGACAATTAAATGAGTTGTTTAGTAGGGCTTTGTCGGCAAATCTGGCACGGCTAAACTGCTGCCGATTTGAGCTCGGACTTGCTTTGCCCTATGTGTTTAACTAGCCTCATAGGCGCGGCGACACGCCGCGCCAGCCACCGTGTGTACCGAAGTAAAAAGAGGCGATAATCCGTGAGGAATTTGAAGAAAAAATTTTGAAAAAATCGAGGACACATGTGTATTTTCGAAAAAGTCAAAGGTCTTTTTCGTAAAAAATCGAGGGCATGTACGTAATAAATGGGAAAGTCAAAGGTCTTTTTCGTAAAAAACCGAGGGTCTGTACGTAATAAATGAGGACCCGTACGTAATTTAGAAAACTGCGGGGCGCTATCCTGCAAAAATTTGGGTGAAAAAAAACTGCCAGGGACCTTTTCGCGAGGAAAAAGGACCTTTACGTAATTTCCAGAAAACTGGAGGAAATGACCTCTCCCGGCCGTACGAAAATCCTCCCGCCACGCGGCCGACGGAGCGCGCGCGCGGGCGGGAGCTGCGTGACGTGGATGCCCTGGGGGGGCCGGAATCCCCCCAGGTTTAGTATCGGTTATATTTGTGACTTACTGGTTCCTTCTAAGATTATCAAACATTTTCAATGGCGTGACCCATGGGCGGATCCAATATGGTTCAAAGGTGTTTAGCTAAACACCTAAATTTTTTCATGTAATATCTAATATTTAGTAGTTATATTACACATATATACTGGTAATTAGAAAAAATATTTTATATTTATATCCCCAATTAATTTCAACCCACTCCCACATCTTTCCTCCTCCAGTTGATTTTAACACATTCCCACACCTCACCTCTCCAATTCACCTAAAGTAGCACGACCTAATAACCCATCCGCTCCCTCATGAGATTAGTCCATTGGCCCATCTGTAGACCTCTCAAATCTTAACCTATCCCCTTCTTCCCCTCTCTCTACATCTCTCTCAGGCTCCACTGATCCATACCAAAATCGCCAAACCCAATAGCACTGGCGCCCAAGATCGAGGGGCAATTGACCACCAAACGACTTGGTGAGTGGCAAGAGCAACTTTGGCATATGTCTTGGTCTCAGTCGCAAAGAGCACAACAACAATAGACGGCAATACGTCTGTAAGGAGTAAACAGGCAATGGCTGTCACCTACGAGCTGAGGAGGAAATGTGCAACGGCGGTGTCCAAGCCGACAAGGTAGTAGACACTAGGCAATGACTATACGTCATCGTGCACTGGTGCACGCAGGTCATACACATCAGACTACATCAACACAATTTCAACTTAAGTTATTTCATAATTTCTTTAAATTATTTTGTATTTTTTCTAAATTATTTATAGATTGGCGGACGCGGATTGCGTAGGCGAGTGACAGCCAGTGGACGTGGCAGCAAGACGTGACGGCAATCATGCATGAGGCGGCGCGG
Organism: Dendrocalamus latiflorus; assembly: GCA_017311315.1. Classification (NCBI taxonomy): domain Eukaryota; kingdom Viridiplantae; phylum Streptophyta; class Magnoliopsida; order Poales; family Poaceae; genus Dendrocalamus; species Dendrocalamus latiflorus. Next base: position 38,151,791 of record CM029664.1, read on the forward strand.
GGTGCAAGGTAAGCATGTTGCAGTACGGACAAGCAAAGAGGTGTTGCGGGCAAGCGGGCGATGGCACGGTGAACTCGGAGATAGCGAGCGGGCGACGGGAAGGGAGCAACGCGGTAGCTAGGAGGGAGTGCGACATCGAGAATTGAGCAACACATCCAACTTATCATTATCGTACTCTCTCCAGATCTAGATGTACTCCACTCTACTCCACTTATTTTCTTTTTTTCTCCGCTTTGCTCTACTCTGCTCTGGCTCCGGTTCTTTCTGGAGCTTAGCATTTGCTTTCTTCGTTTTTTTTCTAATAGATGCTGTGTAAAAATACAGTCTTTGCTTTAGGCAATGAGCAGTTAGTTGGACCCTTATTACATTTGTTTACATGCTAATTTTTACTATGTTTTGCTTCATGGAAGGAACATACAATTTCCTCTTAGTTGGATGGTTCTTGCTGACAGGAAAAATGGCAAAAAGGCAGGATCAATAAGATATATAACTGTTATTAATATCTATAATTTGTTGTTTAATTCATGTCATCATGCTTGCCTTATGTCGTCAATTTCCTCATAAAAATCATTAATTTTCATAATTTATGTATTTATATATTTATATATATATATATATATATATATATATATATGTATGTATTGTTGTATCGGTGTTTTGGGAGAAATGGTGCGTTATGGTATCGATATATTCGAGCAACTTAGTTCTGAAGTCCGAACACCCATCCTAAAAATTATGGATCTGCCACTGGCGTGACCAGGAGTTTGTTGGTGCCTGGGAGGTAGAATCAGGGGGGAGGAAGGGTTACTGGCTGCGGCAAAGCCTCCCTGGTATTAGATAAATTTATATTGCAATTTTTTTATATTTTAAATTTTTTTGTTGTTGTTAATGTTACTTGGTCTTCTCATCAAATGTAATTATATTGTACATATTGTTTAGCCCTCTCATTTTTAAATCTCGACTCCATCCCTAGGTAGATTTGGCTTTTAGCCTCCGTATGCATATTCCTTTGAGTAGCGAATACCTGTGGCAGTTGGTTATAAACTTCTTTTGTAGTTCCTTCATCCTTGTCTATCACGGCGAGGTCAGAGCCACACTCAAAACGGCTACACGCCCAATTAACCCACAGGTAGCTCTGCCACCGATAACTCTTACCAAAGTACTGTTGATGGGTTATTAGCTACGCCCCACAATAAGTTAGCTAATCCGATTACATATCCGTGACAAACCGACAATCATATAGAATATCAACAAATCACTCCATTTGTTTCATTTTCTCGGTACAAGAGGATTAAAAACCTACTAGTATCCAATAAACCTAGCAAATAGCAATAAAGTGCCTTTTTTTTCTTTTTCGTCTTTGGACAAAGTGAGGTAGATTTTGTGGCTAGACGCCTAGATCATGGGCAGGACAGCGTCATGTGCACGTAGCAGGGCATGTGTGTGGAGCACGTACACTAGCTCGCTGACTAGCTCCAGTACGCAGTACGGTCCTCACCTTGTCGCGCCATTCGGGAGTACGTCCTATTCGTGATCAATTAATTTAACGACATCTTTCGACAGTATGCATCTCTTAAGAATTAGACGGGTCTAAGTTAGTGGTGGCAATTCCTCCTGTTGGAGTTCTCATGAGGTGCGGGTGCGGGGATGATCTCTCCCGCGGAGAATGGGTTAGAGCTCCGCTATACTAGTGGGGTGGAGACGAAGCCATTCTTTTTTATAGACTCTATGGCACCTGATAAAAATAAAAATAAATATTTTAAAAATAGATTCTAGTTTTTTAATACAAAAGATTGTATTCCTTTTTTATATATTTAAACTAAAACTTGAATTTATATGTTAGAATATATATTTTGAAGCTATATCTTTTAAAAAATATGCTTACGTAATTATAAATAAAGTTAAACTATTATTTTAAAATAAATTTAGTCTTTTTTATCCCCGCAGGGACCCTGTGGAGGTCAGATCTCCGCAGGGACTGGGGATAGAGGCCATCTCCCTGGGAGGCTTAGTAGGGCGAGGCAGGGATCGGCTAGCGGGAGCGGGGCGGGGCCACGGAGGCTTCCCCACAATCTCTGCCTTGTTGCCTCCCCTAGTAGAAGTGTTCCATCTGCTTGCTCGCTGGTCAATCGATCACCATGATGGTCGTCTTTCGTTTTGAGGAGAATCTCCAATTCTCCATGATGGTCTTACTCTTAGGAAGGGCTGTGTTATATCTTTGGTCTTAGGCAATGGTACACGATCGAATAGCCTTTGGTCCATAAAGATCTAGGCCAGTACCTTGTCCAAGTAGACCTTGGACCATCGCACACCGGCCCATGCATGCACGGCGATCGTCCTGTATAATTGCATGGACCATGCATGTTAGTTAGTCGGCCGTTCTCTCTTCTTGTCACACTATATCATCCACGTGACGCGAGTTTTTTTTTTGTCTATTCTCAGTTAACTGGAAAAAAAAAAAACCACCCCTAGCCTTAACTCAACTCCTCCCACCCCTACCTAGCCGCCGCCTCCACCCCCTCGATGCCGTCGTAGCCCTTTTTCCTTCTCTCCGGTGAGATCCTTTTATCCCAGCCTCCTTCCTCTGCCTTCTAACCATTTCTATTCTCATTGCCCTAGCCCTCCTCCACCCCCCACGACCGAGGCTGCCCACTGCTCTTTTGCTGCCCCTTCTCTCTAAAGCCTTGGGCTCGGATAAACCACAACCCTAACCGGTGAAGACATAGAGATGACGACCTCCTAAACACGAATCTTCTCGCGCAATCCAAAGGTGAGAAAAAAATCGAATGAGATTTTTTAAAATTTCAGTTGCCTCAGAATTAGCAATCCCCTTTTTTATAGTAAATATATTATATAATGCAGTCTGATGATCGGCACGATGCATGAATGGGTTGCGGACTACGTACATAAAGTTGCTCGACTAAATCTACTTGATATTTGACCCCCACTAAATCACTAATACTATGCCACCAGGAGACAAGTAACAGCTGAAAATACACGAATTAATTAATTATGCCTTTTAACTCAATACACAAAGATAGATGCATGCGACAGTGTAATTGAAACGGGGTAACCTAACCAAATATGCAACTATGAAGATGCAGTACTAACAATTAACCTAGGCGCCAAAATTAACATGATGATCTAAAGTCTAGACACAAATGCATCAGCTTGAAATGAGACAAGCTAACTAAATCTGAGAATCTAAAACGTGTAAAAGATGCGTAGCAAATCAAAGGGGGAAATAATATTGGAATCATTGATGGGCACTTGGACGGCAATCATTGCTACATAGGTGGGCTTTGGATGAGGCCATCGAATTGAACCACTTCTAAGAAACAAACGGGGCCAGGCCTACGTTTTTTTAGAAACACACTCTCCAGGCCTGCTTCGATTTTTTTGCCGGCCGAACCTGCTTGTTAGAGGTAATGTTACATGTCGCGTGCAATCAACCCAACACAACTGCATCGTCAAGCCGAGGCCTATTGACTTACGGCCCAAACCAACATTTGCACCGAGAGAACGTTGCCTCACAGCGCGCACCGCAATTCCCAAAACCGCGGGTACAGAAGTACAGGATTTGACACAAGCAGAACATGGAAACACAAACAAACGGCCCATCAGGTATATAGACAGAATCAAGCTTCCCTTCCCCTTTCTGTGTTTTCTCGCAGTGGCAACAGTCTGAGAGAGATAAGTGTTATTGCAGATTTTACAAAAAGTAAAGTAAAATAAATAAGTTGCTGATACGTGTGAGGGAACAGAGACAAAAATAAGGAAGGAGGACAGGGAAGATGCATTCATCTAGACAAGGCAACACATGACATTTTCTTTCTGATATAACAGCACACGATCCTTGAAGACCCAAGCAACTAACATCGAAGGAACTACAAACTTTTGTCCATGGCCCGAGCACCGCAGCGCCTCCAAACCCCACGAGCACTACACTTTCCCAAGCACTTCCTCCTTCAATTTACACAAGACTGTCGATCGATCACCCATTACCATTAGCACGTCTACCTTTGGCGCCTAAGCCCTGAGCCCTAGAACGCCGCGGAGGGGCGGCGAGGGTGGAAGGGGCCGGACGCGGCTGACGACGGCGGGCGGGCGATCCGTGGGCCGGTGGCGGCGGTGATGCGCTCGCAGCGGGGACACATGGTGAGCGCGGACGCGGGGAGCGGCTGCCGTGTGTGCGGCGAGAGCACGGTCGGCGGGGCCACCCGCATCGCCCTCAGCTCCTCCACCTCCCGCTGCAGGCGGCGGTTCTCCTCCGTCAGCGAGCCGAAGCAGCGCTTCAGGTACTCGCACTCCATCTCCGTCTGCTTCAGCTTAGTCCTGTACGTACGTACACGCAGTTAAGTTAGAGCAACTCAACTTCTACTACTAGTAGTACGTGCGATTAGTACAAACTACAAAGAGTAGAATTAATGAGTATAATAACAAGTGGCTCCATCACATGATGGAACCTGAGCCTGCTGAAGTTAACGGTGCAATATTGGAACATGACAAGATTGTTAAGACTTAAGAGTAGCTATGCTTGTGGCTCGAGGCTCTTGACAAGACACGTATGAAACGGCCCTCCCAAAGGAAAGGTTTGATATTAAATCTTATACTACAGGAGAGATAGTGGTTCAGTGGGATTTTAGAAACAATCATCCAATGATTTGATATTAAAGCTTGATACTATAGAGTCGAGAAAATTGGATTTTTGCCATCCGAAACATTGGGCTTCGCAGTTTTGCCATCCCAAACATTGGTTTTGCAAATATGCCAGCCAAAACATGTGCTTCTTGATTTCTTTGCCATTTCTGACTTTTCTGCCCCTAGAGCAAACTCCTCATTGATGGCAAATCATTGGTTTTCCACACTGCTCTAGGGGCAGAAAAGTCAGAAATGGCAAAGGAATCAAGAAGCAAATGTTTTGGCTGGCATATTTGCGAAACCAATGTTTGGGATGGCAAAACTGCGAAGCCCAATGTTTCGGATGGCAAAAATCCAATTTTTTCTATAGAGTCCCACAATAATTTAATTGTTACAAGGATCTCTCACAAATTGATACCACATAGCCCACAAATTCGGTAACAAGCTCCCCAGTGCAAATCTCAAGTCAATACTAAAATCTTGTTTTGTAAAAAGACTCGATATTTCGCTCCTCCCTCTTCCCTCTCTCTCTTTCCACCTCACTAAAAAGCTGACATAACGTAGACTAAAGTACGAAACAAATTTGCTTGTTCAGAGTGCCCTAAATGCATGGAACAAATTGCATAACAGCCTATCAGTAAATGTAGGGAGTTTAAAATAGCATGAACTAGAGTACTACACGGAACTTAATTTGACCTTAGGCGCCCATTCCAAGAATTTTTGGCACCTCGACGCGTAGTGAAGACCAATGACTGTGCCGGGATAAGATGGATTAGCATTCGAATTACGTCGTCTTCACGAGACTTAATGAACCATCTCCACTTGGGTCAAGTAATACTACTGCACGTGCTGATTAGTCCACGTGCCGATGCTAGCTTTCCGAACGCGCGATTAGCTCAATTGTTTCAATCTAGAGGAATCTAATTGTACGAGTGGTATCATGGAGTACAAAAGATGAAACCGCCTTTACTTTACCAAGCTAGAGAATCTACCTAGTTGTTGTTGTCCCACATCTTAGATGCAGAACAAGCTTCAAGATGGATAGCTAAGGATCCATGCCACCTTAATTGAGGGAAGTATCCATAATTGTGTTGGAATGAGATGGGTTCATGCTATACAATTTTTGAGTCGCATTAACATTAAGTAATCTCTCTATTACGTCGGCTCTAATGCAAATTCGTATTGACATGAGTAGTTTCAAGATTGTTATTTAGTAGTATCGTGGACAGCTAAGACAGCAACTTGATTTTTATTGTTATGTGCTAAATGAACTTGTGACGTGAGCAATTTCAAATGTCAATTAATTTGACTAAAGTAAGTTATGGGATTGATGGCCCATATTGATAAACATCTTATGACAAAGGATGAAATAAATTGTGCAAAGCGAAATGAACTTACCTGGAAAACTTACAACTATAGATAGTTCTATAACATATATACACGCCTTGACAATTAAGTTAGCTCATTTCCCAACAAGTAGTAGTATACTCCATACTTGTCAAACAGGGCAACTATGTATTCGATTGAGTCACCAAATCTATCAAACACGAAATTAATGGATTAACGTAAGGACCTTGCAAGTCCTCCAAATGTGTCCCATACTCCCATTTGTCCATATATGACCTTTGCCTTCCTCGGTTTCGTTAACTACAGCTAACCTACGACCTTTAACTACAGCTAACCTACGACCTTACTCCTTATCATAATAATCACTGCCGAATGGTGCATGCACGCACGTTCTTTTTACAAAAGATTATGTGGGAATAGTATCCTAACTATGCAGGTCCAAGTGCACGTGAAGCTTGGCCATGTGCACGGCTCGAGTTCGACACATAGATCGACTGCTGCAAAAGTTTCCTAAGGAAAATATCAGCCCTGCCCGCACTGGCACCGTGAGGATACCTTCTAGCGAGAGATCCTATTGAATTGGAGTGTAGTCATGCCTTAAATCTAGTACTATAACACATATATATGATTCATATGCCATTCCTGTAGTAAGTTGTAGTAGTAGATCGATCAATATCCCGGTAACATCAAGAAGGGATTCTATTTTTACCTTGCCCTGCGGTTCTGGAACCAGACCTCCACCTGCCTGGGCCGCAGCTTCAGTTTGATAGCCAAGGCCTCCTTCTGCTTCTGCAAGGGTTCCATTCTCCAACGCATTAAATCGCTGGCTATTACACAGGCCTTCAGAGTTCAGAGCATCAGTAGACTCCATATTGCAACGGCATGCCATGAGTAGTAAATTGGAGTAACACTCCTGCTAGTCAAACATATGGAGTAACTGCGTTACTTGGCACTAGCTAGGTTCATTACTTACTGTACTGTACCACAACGACATAAATACCACTGCATAAGACCGACGTTATAGACTTTTGAAGTTGTGCACCATGAAAGTACTGCTATATACGTAGTAGAGTACTACTTGAATTTCCATGAATGAACCATATCATCAAAAGATCGAACGATTACTGGAACAGGGCCATTCAATGATCAATGGTCCTCCGAATCCATTTCAGGATTAAATCATGCCCTTCAATGTCGAGCAGTGCAACACACCACCGAAAACGAATCCACTATAAGATTCATCCGTATAAATAACAAATCAGCGAGCTCTGCCCTTCAGGCATAGCAAGTGCACTAATGATACTATCCACGAGTGTGATTCTGGGGCACGTACGTACGTGCACATGCCAATCTTTTTCCGCAGTGGCAAGCACATGCCGATCTTAGAAAGGCAGGACGATAGAGAGAAATCAACGGGAGCGGGGCATGTAGCGGTGGTACTGACCGGCGAGAGGGTGTGGTTGAGGCGGAAGCTCTCCTCCAGGAGGCGGGACTGCTCCTTGGAGAGGCGGAGCTTCTTGGGACGGTGGGGCCCGCCGGCGCCGCGCTCCTCCTCGTCCTCCTCCACGCTGCCCATCGGGAACTCCTCCTCGCCGCCGCTCGCCGGCTGGTTGATGTCCAGGTCCCTCATGTTCCCGTTACTGTTGTTGTTGTTGCATCCGAACCCCTCTGGCAAAGGAAGCACAGAAAAATTAGCTCCCGTAAAAGTTGCACCCCAAGAACCGGAACAAAGTGATAATATGCAAGTGAAAAAAAGAGTGCACTTCTTCCAGAAGTAAACATATACAGCACCCTGAAAAAGTTTTTGCGTGCCTAGAAACGCGACGTGTATGCATATTTTGTTATATGATGGCAAATGGCAAGCTTTGAAGCCATGAATTCGATCGAACTTCCACAGTGGAATCATACTTGCAGTTGTAGGATGGAGAAAGAAACAGCTAGCAGGTGTTCTCTTGAGCTTACCAGAGCCAGAGGAGGAGCTGAGGCCGGGGACAGCCATGGTGAGCTCCAGGCCTGAAGGAGAAGTGGGCCCCATCACAAGCGACAAGCCAACGCGAAAACAAGAGCAAGAAAAGGGTAAGGAAGAGGCGAGAGAGGGGCAAAGGCAAAGACAGATTGAAGAGGGGTAGAACCCTTGGAGGCGTTATATATAGGGACAGGGGATACTACTAGGGCATCATTCTTTTCAATATATAGTTGCTTCTAAATAAATAAATAGAATAACTTTTTTAAAAATAATTTATTAATATTTAATTTATTTATGTAAACACTTATACTAAAATTAAAAACCATGCAAGTAGCCGAAAAGAACACAACATTGAAATTTTAAAAGTGGCCGTACCAATGAATAGACATGTAATTATATGGGAAAAAATACTTTCGTCTGGTAAGAAATTATTAGGTTCACACCGTTGGAGACATGATGGGACTTTTGTTCTTTAACAGCTTATTAAAAATAGTTGATTCTCGGTTACATTGATGATCTTATTTCCGACTAAAAATACAGTTACTACTCGTATATCCACCACTATAATCAAATCGATGTTTCAATATTATATTGCAAATAACCGGTCATCTCATGCCAACAAAGTGATAGACTAAAGTAACACAACCTATACTATTATACTGCCACGTCGAAGATTCATCTTTCAACCAATGGATATAACATTAGTTCGTCCACAACCTCCAGGATTACATTTTTATTTCGCATCACTAACATTTCTCACGTAGAGTACAATAATACAAAGTGAGTGAAACTGAAGCTCCCTTTGCCTATGCATCAGGTTGTGGCCATAGCAAACAGAGTGATGATAATCAGCGCGGGCCCCACGGGCTTTGACCCGACTTGTCATGTCAAATTTACTGACCGGGTGGGGCTACTTCGCTCGCGTAGTGGTGGTGGGGTGGCCCACGCGGCAGGAGGGGCCTAGCATCGGCGCGCCACGTGGCGGGGCGCATGGGCGGGTGCAGGAGAATCGCCGGCAGGTCCCCCAGTTCGGGGGTAAACGAGTCGGCCTGTCGGGCCGCAGGTCGGCCGCCGTAATCATTGCGCCACCACCTGCATGCTAGGCTATCATGAGATGAGATTAGTATTTGTATAACTTCTACATTTATAAATTTTTAATAAATGTTATTATTTTTTGAATAGATTATTATTTATAAAGTTTAGTAAGTATGTGATTTACTGGTTGAGGTCTTTATTTGGTATATGATGTCATTCTGCAAGATAGATGTTACTGGTCGGGACACTAGTGACTAATAGACCAGCACATATATCGATTGATAACCACGTTTCATCAGTCATAGATATGGGATGTCAAATCAATAATATGGATACAGGTTAAAGAATATAATGTTGGATTGACCCCATCTTAAGATATTTTTGAGATTGTTATATATTTATATATCATCAGTTGATCTAAAGTAATGATGATGCATAATCCTTATATCTAATATCAGCATTGTTTCCTACATGTGTAGTAGTGTACTTAGGGGTTGACAAACGCTACTCCATAACTGGGTAGTTATAAGGGCCTGTCTGGGATAGCTCCACCACTGAAAACGTGGATCTGGAGCAGCAGCTCCACCGTGGATCTGGGATCCCACCATGGAGTGTTTGGCTTGTACAGCAGCTCCAGATCCACGAAATTGAGGTTTTGGTGGGATTGGCCACTTTTGGTGGGATGGGATGTGTAACCAGTGGCATTGGTGGGTAATTACCACCCAACTCCACGGTGGAGCACCCCTTGAGGAGCTCCATGAAATCCATGGATCTGGCCCTCAGATCCAGGATTTTGGTGGATCCAGATTCGCGGAGCTGGAGCGTTTGGGTAAAATTTCGTGGAGTGGAGCTGTTTTTCGTGGATCTGGAGCTGGTGGAGCTCTCCCAAACAACCCCTAAATGTTGGTCAGATATAGGATTTGCCCCCTCCTACATAGCAGAAGAGATATATCTGGCCTCTCAATGTGGTTAGATAAAAAAAGTGCATAGCGATACCACGAGTGGTCGAAGAGTCGGCTATATAAAATTTTCCATTACTAGATCGGGAAAGATTGAACAGTCTATGAATGACATGTTTCTCGCAAGGAGTTCGATCGAATATCATGAGGCAAAAGGAGAATACACAAACAGGTCGATTAGTGCGATCGGATATGAACTGGTCGTATAGAGATACTGACTAGTCATGAGCTGGTCGAATATATCACAAACTGATCAGCGAACTGGTCACGTAGCGATACGAACTAGTCGTGACCATATATGATCTGGTCATAAGGAGTTATGGGCTAATTGTGAGTGACTAGGACTTGGTTGTTGATTATATTGCATAAGGTTCATCCAGACTGATTTTGTGTATATTTAGAGGGTCGATATGCTCTGCTAGAAAACGCTACCGACCAGTAATTAGAAATATATTTTTCAGTTACAACCACCAAATATACATGAATCTAAAGGGTCACACATTAAACAATTTCGAATAATAAGGGTCCAGATGATAGACTCTAACTGGGATACGTTCTTTACTCGTATTAGAGAGTCTCTGAGTTGGATATGATCTCTAAATATTGAAGCTACTAAAAATGGCAAGTTTTCCATAGAAAGATTCGAACCCACCAAATGTATTTGGAAATCTTACTATAGGTCCATATGAAAAAACAATTGTTCTATTTGATCTTGGTCATGGTAAGAAGAGATTAAAAGACCAAGAGATTACAACTAAACATTAAAGTCCCAATTTAGCGAGATTTTACATAAAAACTTCAAAACATGCTTTAGACATACATTTTTACCAATCTTTCTCCCCCTTTGACAATAGAGTAATAAAGATACATGGAAGGAGATAGAGTATAAATGAAATGAAGCGACTGTAATTTATTCATTTTTAGCATTAGAAGCCATGGCAATTATCCAAAGTGACTCTACAAGTTTTACACCATACCATATTATGTAAATTAACTGTTCTAGATCATGGTAACCCCTATGTAGCAAAACTAAAGCCAAATGAGCAATAATATGAAATTAAATAGATTTTTAACATGCCCAGTAGCTCAAGATCATCAAGGGTATCTACAAATGAGCCAAACCATATCAATAAACTAAATGGAACCAAGAAGCCACAATTGAGTCAATTTAGAGTGCTACAGGTTTAATATTAAATTATTTTGTTCAAGCACTTGAGTTGAGCATAATTATCATATTTAACACTTGCTAGAATTTATTTTTGGTTTTATCTTAGCAAGACAAGTCCAAGACTATGAGTCCAAGACTATGAGTCATCTACACTAGGTGTCAACAACTTTCATAACCTTAGGTGGGTGGCTCTTACAATGCTCTAAAGAATTAAATCCTAAGCATCTCTTCTTCACATTCACCTTAGATTGGTCAAGAATCATGTGAGATTCTTTTTTCCACTAGAAAAATATCTCAAGGGTCTTTTTGAGATAGTCATTTTCTTGAAATAGGTTCTCACATGTGGCACACTCATTTGTCTTAGTTGCCCTAGCATATCTCTCTTTATGGATAGCTACCTTAATCTTCAAAACCTCACAAGTGAAAATTCTAACCCTATCCAACTGCTTCTTATACTTGACTCTAAAAGACTTATACATCCCATCTAAATCAGTCCCAATTTCTGTACAAAATACATAAGAAATGGAATCAATTACTTAGATGTAGTCATGGACATAAGATTTTTTAATTTTACATTTCTCCTCAAGTATCTTGTTGAGAGCATCAATCTCAATTGTGAGCCTAAGCCAAATCTCACACGATTTAGTCCTACAATGAAGGAGCATTTCAGTCTATTTATTTTAGTTTGAAATAAGTCCATATAACACCCCCAAACTTTGCTTAAAAATTCATCTAACACCTCGAACTATGAAATTGAACATTTAACCCCCGAACTTTATAATCCGATTCAAATAACACCTTAACTTGGTTTCACATGATGGTATTGCCTGCATGGCGCGATGAGTGGACGGTTTTACCATGTAGAATGACACGCTAACCAAGTTGAGTTAATAACATGTAGGGCCACAAGGGCTTCTCCCCCCCCCCCCCACCGAAGTCCCAGCAGTGCTTCCATGGGCACCCCCTATAGTTCCCTCCCCCTCTGTTTTGATTGGGGAGAGAAGGCCCTGTGGGCCTTACCTATCATTCACTTAAACTTGACCATCATGTCATTCAACATGGTAAAACTACCCACTCATCACACCACACGGGCAATACCACCATCTGAAATTGGATCAGGGTGTTATTTGAACTAGATTCCAAAGTTCGATGGGTCAAATGCCTGGTTTCATAGTTTAGGTGCTGGACGGACTTTTGAACAAAGTTTAGGGTGTTATATGGACTTTTCCTTTTAATTTTACTATTCTCGCAATGAAAGTAAGTATGATCAGAATTAAATTTCAGTAATTTCTTAGTAGCACTATCTAGTTTTAATTTAAGCAAAGCACAATTTGAGCAAGATGATGGAATAACATCTACAGAAATCACATCTAAAGCAATAGCATCCAGGCAATCATGATCATAACTCGATTAGAGAACTTCTAGTTCATATAAAGCATTCTAGCCATTTCATTATGCAAGCACCAACAAAAATCACAATTATCATCAGGATTAATGGATTTGAGTCTAACAACTTCTAGATTCAAGTTGTCAATCGTAATATCCTGTTTCCTAATCATTTTAGCTTCTTTCTTCATTTGTTGTTGAACAGCAATAAGAGCATATTTCTTCTCTTTGGAGGAGGGGCATACCTCATTGGGATCATTATAGGGCTTGTCAGAGGAGGAGTTAACGTAGGGGCTGCTCTTGGTTATGAAGCACATATCGGTGAAGTCTTGAGCCTTTTTCTTGCTGTGGGAGTCAACCTTGTCATCCTTCCTTGAGTCCACATCGCTCATGTCAACATTTTCAAGAGTGGCAAGGATCCAGTTGATGAACTTGTGGTAGATGGGCTTGTTGGCCTTTGCATCGCGAGCTTGAGGACGCCTCTGTAGATCCTTCCCCTCCTTACCCTTCAGCTTGGGGCGCTTGGCCCGAATGTGTTTTTGGCTCACCACACTCAAAGCAAGTGACAAGGCCACCTCTCCTCTTATTCCTCACCTTGTTATAAGCTCTCATGAGTTTTGTAGATAGGAGGGCTAAGTCGTCCTTAGGGAGCCTCTCTAGCTGCTCATTGCGCAAAGAGTGTAAGGCAATAAGGAAAATCTAGAAGAGCCAAAGTCCAAGGAATCAGAAGAGCTACTTTGAGAAGAGACAACTACAAGTGCCATCAACTTTGTCTTAGGGAGATGTGAGATGAAGTCAATCTGATGCGTCTTCAACCTCGAGTAGAGCTTATCCATGGTAAGCTTACACATGATAGTGTTGCCATTGATGGAAGTGATGTTCATACCCTAAACTCTAACATCAAGTGCACCCAGCAGCTGACGTGCATTTTTAGACTCAAAAAACACAAGGCCAATAGTACACAAGCAATGAATGATCTTGGAAAACCTTCTCCACAACGTATCCAAAGATATATCAGGCTTTTACTTGATCTTTGAGTATTCTTTGTTCAGTTGGTTCTGTCTTACTTCTTTACTCGTGGTAGAGCCCTCATGGTAATTAGCGAGGGTCTTCCAGATCTCGTGAGTAGACCGCAAGTGAGTAACACGTTCAAACTCAGATCAACTAAGCCCTTGAATCAAGAAATTTTGAGCCTTGTTGTTTGTCTCTACATCGGGTGTGATCACCTCATCACTTGTTGGCACCGCATATAGATTCTTGACTTTAATCCAAATTATGTGTCCTTGAGCCTCAATGTAATATTGCATACGAGTCTTCCAATAAGAAAAATCGACTCCATCAAAAACTGGTGGCTTGGTTGAATATTTATCTGATACCATAGCTCCTAAGATCGGTTAAGATATATAAGAAGAGCTAGTCGGGCTTTGATACCACTTATAGAACTGGTATAGCAATAAAGAGGGTGAATGATGCCTTCAAATTCTCCCAAGTATTCGATAATTCTTCACTCTAATATTTGTGAGAAGCTATGAAGATCAAAAGCGAAAAATCTAAAAAATCATACTACTATAGTGATTTTGTATTAGTAGAAACAACATTATTTCAAATTCAAAAATCTATGAAACTTGAAACTTCAGCCAAGGCTAGATCATGACCTTAAGAACCCATCCCAACCAAAAATCTTGAAAGAAATCAACACTACAACAAAAGAGGCTATATTGGGCAGGTACATCACAAATAGTTCATAGGAAACTGCCCGTGCTTAAACTATCATAGACGGTTTATACTAACAACCGTCTATGATATTTTCATAGACTGTTTGTGTTAATAACCGTCTGTGAAAGTTACGGACATCACAGACGGTTCATATAAAAAATCATCTGTGATATTGCGGACATCACAGATGGTTCTTATAACAAGCCGTTTGTGATATTGCGAGCACCACAGACAGTTTGTATGAATAGCCGTCTATGAATTATCATAGATGGTTATTAATACAAACCATCTGCGATAGTGTCGTATCACAGATGGTTTGTGATTGGAACCGTCTGGGATAATCTATGCTATGAAATAGCAGGCGTACATGGTCTCGACACAGATCTGTCTTCATTGCGTTGTATTGATGGAGCGAGGCCACCGGCTTTGGAGAGTTTGGTGAAAACGTATCTCTTGTGGATCTATATACATTTTCTTGGTGATCATAGGTTCACACTTAATTACTTCTAATAACTTATTTGTCTTATGATAGAAAGAGATGATAGCTAGGTTTTTGTTTAGATCTAGTTAGCTAGCTAGGTTTAGAAAGATAATGGTACTTTGCTCAATTTTAGAATGGGTAAATATTCGATCTTAGTTTACTTCAATATATTCTTGCTTAATATTATTATTTCATGAATATGTGGCTAGCTAGCTACCTAATATAGATATGTGTAATTAAGTAGCTAGTCTGATTTGCTATAGTAGTACTAATAATCCAATTTGACACCCATTTGTTACATGTGTAGCGTAGATGGACTAAAGCTGAATGTATGGTGAGAACCGTATGAGTGAATAATACATTAATGGTGTGTCTGCTTTTAGGAGAGCGGCCGAGCTAGATATGCTGAAGAAGGGGATGGAATATATGTACTATCCATGCATTGATTGTGATAATCTAAAAATATTTAGCAACTTAGCTCAGATCAAATCTCACTTGATTCGAAGGGGTTTTACAAAGGGGTACAAATGTTATACTAGTCATGGTGAAAAGAATATTACATAAGAAGATAGTTATGACATTGTTGAGGGAGACAATGATATGCCGGTTATGGACTGTGCTTTCAATAAGGATAGGTCACAGGATGACAGTCTGGATCAGATGTTACGTGATGCATATGGAAACTATAGCGAGAGAGAGTTTGGTAAATTCAAGGGCTTGATGGAGGACTCGAACCGCAATACACAAGGTTGTCATCCATTCTAGAACTGTTGAAATTGAAGGCAAGTAATGGTTGGTCCAACAAGAGTTTCACAACATTGTTAGGTCTCCTAGCAGACATGCTTCCAAAGGGAAATGTCTTACCGAGAACCACCTACCAAGCCAAGAAGATTCTTTGTCCATTGGTAATGGAAGTAGAAAGAATACATGCATGTCTGAATGATTGTATCCTCTACCGTAAAGAGTATGATAGCTTACATGTTTGTCTATTGTGCAAAGCATCCCGATATAAGTATAAAAATGACTTTGATGATGGGAAGGGCATCGAGGTGAAGTAAGGACCTCCTGGTAAAGTGTTGTGGTATATTCCTGTAATTCCCCATTTGAAGCATTTATTAGTAAACCGAAAAGATGCAAGACTGGTGCGTTGGCACTCGGAGCAGCGTAAGAAAGATAGAATGATAAGACATATCATTGATTCTGCCTAGTGGAGAAACATCGATAGGATGTTTGTAGACTTTAGTATGGAACCGAGAAATGTAAGGTTTGGGTTGAGTTCAGATGAAATCAATCCTTTTGGTAACATAAATAGCTGACATAGCACCTGGCCCGTGACTCCGTGCATGTACAATCTTCCTCCTTGGTTGTGTACAAAGTGGAAGTATATTTTGATGTCACTACTTATCCAAGGGCCGAAGTAATCTGGGAATGATATTGATGTGTACCTAGCACCATTGGTGGAAGATCTTCTGATACTGTGGGATGAAGGAGTACATGTATGGGATGTGGACAAACAAGAAAACTTTACTCTGCATGCCATGTTATTCTGCATCATTAATAATTTTTCTACCCTTGGTAACCTGTCAGGGTTGAGTACAAAAGGAGTCAAAGCCTATCTGCACTTCTTAGATTATACCGAGAGTGTATAGTTGAACAACTCTCGCAAAACTATGTACATGCGTCACCGTAGGTTCCTTCCAAAGTATCAACCATACCGCAAGATGAAGAAATAATTTGACAGAAAAAAAAGAGTATGACTCAGTACCAAAGCCTTTTAGCGGGAAAGAGGTCTATGATATGGTCAAAGATATCAATGTTGTGCTTAAAAAAGGATGTAAATTGAGGACCTGTTAGAAGAACATGTGGAAGAAGAGGTCAATATTTTGGGACTTGTCTTATGGGAGCACTTAAAAGTACGCAATTGCATCCATGTCATGCATGTAGAGAAGAATGTATGTGACAGTTTGATTGGTCTCTTACTGAACATTCCTAACAAAACAAATAATGGTGTCAACACAAGGCGTGACTTGGTCTCTATGAACATCAGGACTGAGTTAGCATCGATAGAGATCGATAAAGGCCAAACGTACCTTCCCCCAGCTTGCTACACTCTGTCTAAATCCGAGAGAACTCAACTGTGCCAGTGCTTGTATGGTGTGAAAGTTTCATCCGGTTACTCCACTAGCATGAAGAAACTTGTTTCTATGGAACATTTGAAATTAATTGGTATGAAGTCTCATGACATAAATGCTACCTACTGCAATTAGAAATATTTTGCTGAAGAAGGTTTGAGTGACAATCATAAGGCTATATTATTTCTTTAACGCAGCTCAGAAGGCCATCGATCCTGATGGACTAGATGCTCTGCAGACCGAGGTGGTGACGACTCTATGTCATCTAGAGATGTATTTTCCTCCGTCATTTTTTGATACCATGGTCCATCTCATTGTCCACCTTGTGAAAGAGAAAAATATGCGGCCCCGTGTTTCTACGTCATATGTACCCGTTCGACAGGTACATGGGAATTCTCAAGTCCTCTGTACGCAATCGATCTCGACCGGAGGGTAGAATCATCGAAGGTTATATAACCGAAGAGGTCATTTAATTCTGCATCGGTTACATGGCTCAGGTTGAACCGATAGGTGTACCTCTATCTCGTCATGAGGGGAGGCTAGAGGGTATCGGGACTATCGGAAGAAAAGCAATAACTCCGGATCGAGATATGTATGCTCAATTCCATTTCACGGTTTTACAACGCATGACACATATATTGAAGAGAACAAGGACATGCTACGCCAAGA
Source organism: Dendrocalamus latiflorus (assembly GCA_017311315.1). Lineage (NCBI taxonomy): Eukaryota > Viridiplantae > Streptophyta > Magnoliopsida > Poales > Poaceae > Dendrocalamus > Dendrocalamus latiflorus. The sequence continues at coordinate 38,169,291 of CM029664.1, forward strand.
GAATGCAGGCCAGTTAGAGGTTTGGATCACGAGACAACACAACCATCAGTTCAATGCATGGTTGAAGGTGCGATTGACTGGAAGGTCGTCAAGTGAAACACAACAATGGTTGGCAAAAGGGACAAAATTTACAATTATTACATGGCAAGGATACGACATTAATGGCTACACATTTTATACAACAGATCAGGATAGAAAGAGCACAGTGCAGAACTCAAGTGTCTGCATATATGCCTTTGATGTGCACATCAGTACCGCTAGCCCAAGCTCGTACTACGGACTTGTAGAGGAGATTTGGGAGCTTAACTACGTAATTTTCAAGATTCCTCTATTTCGGTACCATTGGGTCCAACTCCTACAGAGTGTAAAGGTTAACAAGTACGACGTCAGTACTGTGGACCTCGAATGTGTAGGATACGAAGATGAACCATTCATACTCGCGAGGCAAGTTGTTCAAGTATTTTATGTAACTGACCCGACAAATAAGAAGCACCATGTAGTTCTTCATAGAAAAAGAAGGTTTGTCGGAGTTGAGAATGTTGTGGATGAGGAAGAGTACAATCAATTTGATAAGTTGCCTCCATTCAGAGACAGCATCAGGCTCGAGGAAGAACAACGCAATGAATCAAGCTATATGTGTGTCGATCATCGTGTAGGACTTTATTTAAAAAGAAATAGCCAAGTGTAATCAATGATCCCACACAGCGAGCACCTATTTGGAAATTATTGCAATGTAATGATAATTAGGAAACTCGACATGTAATTATTGAGCTATATTCCATTGCAATTGTAATTGATTCAGTAACTAAGAAATAGTTATATTTAAGATTATGCTTGTGTTTTCATATTGCATGGCCAGCATGCATTTCTTGTGGCTAGATGAAAAATAGGGAACTATCACAGGCGATTTATCAGAACAAACTGTCTATGATAATACTATCATAGACGGTTCTTTTAAAGAATCGTCTGTGATATGTTGAATATAATAGACGGTTCTATAAAAGAACCGTCTGTGATAGTATTATCACAGACGGTTCGATAATCATAGATGGTTCTTTTATAGAACTGTCTGTGATAGTTTCCCTATAAATATACCCCAAGGATAGGTTCTGCTCGCAGGGTCCTCACTCACGCATTCTGTCTCCGACGCCCCTGCTAGGTTTTGCTAGATCTAACTGCTCACTCGCGTGCGACGCCACCTCTCCCTCCCGACGCTGGCCGCCTCTCCCTCCCGTCGCCGCCTCTCCCTCCCGATGCCGGCCACCTTTCCCTCCCGACGTCGACCGCCTCTCCCTCCCGATGCCGGCCGCCTCTCCTCCCTACTTTATGAAACCCAAATCCCACAGTGGGTTTGGATATTAGCTCGATGATGATATTGGTCTAATACTTCATGATATATAGTACTTCATGATATATACGCTTCACTTGTTAGCTACAAGACCTAATCTCAATAGTTGGCTAATTTATTTTGTGATCTTTAGTACTTCGTGATATATACTTCACTTGTTAGTTACAAGATCTAATACTAAAATTGGATATTTAAGCTTGAGCTCTAAATTGTTACTATTACTGTCATTTGTTAATCTTGTGGTCTGTCTCAATAGTTGGCTAATTTGTTTTGTGATCTTCAGTAGTTGGCTAATTTGTTCTATGACCTTTAGTACTTCATGATATATGCTTCACTTGTTAGCTACTAGATCTATTTGGAATGGTATGTTATTGTTTCAAAGGGACCTTGTAGCAATAATATATACCACATAGACCTTCAAAGGGCATGAAGCAAGTTACACACTCCAGTGTGTCAGGTTTAATGAACTTGAGACACTGGTGTGTGTAATTTGATTCATAGAACTTTGTTTTTATGATATTTAGTACTTCGTGATATATGCATCACTTGTTAGCTATAAGATCTATTTGGAATGGCATATTACTGTTCAAAAGGGACCTTGTAGCAATAATATATGCCACATAGATCTTCAAAGGGCATGAAGCAAGTTACACACTCCAGTGTGTCAGGTTCAATGATCTTGAGACACTGATGTGTGTAATTTGATTCATAGAACTTTGTTTTATGATAGTTAGTACTTTATGATATTGTTGCCACATAAGTTTCATTTATACTTTATACGCAATATAAACTTAGGATTAATCACTATGACGACACACATAACTAGGTCTCACTGGATTCTACGAGATTTATGTAATGATTATCCTGTGCTATATATACGTGATCTTGCTTGTTTTCAGATGGTATAGCTAGCATATCCTGAGGCTAGCCGAAAAAGAGCAATCAACATCATTGTTGAAATAGCTATCACAGATGGTTCGGTGTTCCAAACTGTCTATGATATATACTGTCTGTAATATGCACGATATCATAGACAGTTTGGAACACTGAACTGCCTATGATATGCACCATATCACAGATGGTTAATAACAAAAACCGTCTGCGATATTGTGCATATCACAAACGGTTAATACAAAAAATCGTCTATGACAGTCGAATATCACAGACGGTTTTTCCAAAAAACCAACTGTGTTGTAAGTTTTTACAGACGGTGTGGGAGCCGTCTCTGATAACCAGCTATTATCACTGACACATAAACGCAGTCGGTTTAGAAACCGTCTCTGATGACGGTTTTGAACTATCTATGATAATACTGTCTGTAGTAGTGCAAGGAAAGAACAGTTGGATTAAGAAATCACTCCGAGCGGCTAAAAAGAGCAAAAACTATGCTTCTTCATAAATTTACCAACCAAGTGCCTAGATAGGTGAAGATTGATTTCAAAAGATCATCTTGATTTTTTTACACATCTTTGGCACAACAAGATCAAGAAGAGGAGAGAGAAGAGAAAAAACCAATCAAATTAAAAGTAAATCAATCAACACAAGATGAATCCATGGGAGATGAACAACGATTGATATCTTACTACTTGAGGATGAAGGTTTTACAGTCACTCCACCTGAAAGACAAGAGAGCACATAACAACACTCAACTTCTCTCAAACACTAACATTTGAACTTATGAACTCAATGACAAAGGTTGAATGGTCAACTACATGTCTCCATCCCAACATGTTACATAGATAGGCTAACCAGCCTCATCTAATTCTTAGTGGATACTATCCACTTAGCACATATGAGAGAAACCTGATAACCCCACATGAGTTTTAACTCACACAATATACTTATGCACGCTTTTCAAAGTGTATAAATTTGAATCTGCTAAATTCTTAGACTTAATCCAACTTGATCTTCTTAGTTTCTTCTTGACCTCAACTGGTTTTCAAGTGCCACGGTTTTGATCCAAAATAGTTTCTGGTATTTTCGTCAAACTACTAAAATACCTTTTTTTGACCCGATTTTCATCTTCTATTGCAAGCAATCGCTATGTTTTCCACGTGTAGATACACCACTGGCTTGTCACACGTCGATATGTCTCTTCCATTCTAGTTCCACCAGACCACATCTCACTTAGATCGACTAAGCCACATGGTGCATCCCGTCACCGAAACTTCCCTTCAACATTTCTCGGCTTAATTGTGCCATACTGGGCTCAACCAACTCACATGGTATTCTTGATCGTTCTGAGCCTTGGCTCCTCCATGATCGTAGCCTCGATTCTTGTCATTGACTATGGTTGACTCCAAGTGACCCTGCACATCTAAAGACTAAGAAATCATTTTTGAGCATAAGTTCTTCATAACTTGATTCACATTAGCTGTAACATGCATCATGTAATATATATATATATATATATATATATATATATATATATATATATATATATATATATATATATATATATATATATATATATATATATATATATATATATATATATATGCATTATCCTAGATCAAACCAAATCAACCCATTACTTAAAATTTTCAAAATCATCTATTTCTGCAAGCTGTCCAAAAAATCTACAAATTGGTAAATTTGTAAATTTTTACACCTCCAAAATAACAATAGTTTATCACTATAAAATCTAAGCCTTCTAACATGATCTTTCCGAAAAAGTAAAATATTACTGAGCAAGTGTCTCTAATGAGCTACCATAGATCATAGCTCTAGCCACCATATAAGAGAAAGTTGTTAAATCAGTAAGGACCAAGCTTCGAAATGCCTGCTGGTAGCTTCAAAAGGTTTGTTGGCAGTTTAACTTAAATCGTTTGGGTCAGCTTGGAGCAATTCTGTTCCCAGGAGCATTAGAGAAAGTCATTGTTGCCTTGCTTCAAACTGTGCCAATCACTATTTCTTTCGTCCTATAATATAAGCTACTATACGTATAGATCAATTAGATATTAAATTTATAAAAAATTAATACTATTAAACTATACATACCCTTATTAAATGGTATACTATAACTACTCACTTATTTTTTAGTATTAAAGTAGAAGTATATAGTGAAAATATTGTAATAACTATAGTTTTGCTCTCTACAACAAACTTATATTATAAAATAACGCTTATAAAGAATAAAAATTTATATTGCGGATGAGACGAAGTATTAAAGAATGTAAGCACCTACCTTCAATCTTATGAATCTATTTAGAAGTTACTATGCATTGAATCGAAAGGTTTTACATAGCATCTGCAGCTTCTCTGCCGTTCGTCTTACCATTTCAAACTACTATAGGTTATAAATGCTTTCTTCTAAAAAAACATTGAAAAATCTCTTCAAGAGAAAACAAGGTTGGTTAGGCTAGCAAATCCGAGATCGATGAATGAGAAATAATTCATCAATTAGGACTTAGGAGTCAGGAGTATGACATAGGAGTACTACACGCTGATCCTGGTAAGATTTCGGCAACGCTGTTCCCAAGAGCGGCAGCGTTCATTATCGTTAGTTTCGATGCATTGGAAGGCTAGTGCTACCGTGCATAGCCAACGCCAACTACGAGTCGTAGTCCGGATAAAACAAGCTAGAAACCGTGACCAATCGGCGGATGGCCATCGATTTGAAATGAGTTGTTGGGGTCATGTCTCACTGTCTTTCTTGTTACAGGATGCTTGCATTCCAAGAAATTAATCACAATGTCCAACTTTCAGAGAAGGATGTGACACGCTTGTACTGCCAAAGAATTGACCGTTTACTCCATCCGTTTTGCGTTAGGTTCAGGGAACCACTTGGATGATGAAGGCCGCTGTGGTGACGACAGCGCATCACAACAGATAAAGATGTGCACGGATATCTTTGTCTTTCCAGGGACGACGAAATAATTGCATGTATACTGCATGCCCTATCATATTTTCATCCTATTCTTTTTTAGCTAATTTCTCATCATTTATTGTTTTTTAAATAAATAAATAAATAGCTTCTTCATTATTGTTTGAGACAGTTTATTAGGATATTTTTTAAAGTAACTTATCAATATTCAGTTTATCATACAAATACTCGTCTTAAAGACAAAAATTATCAGCGACAGGTATAAGCTATAAGTCGTAATAAAAAATAGACCTTATACTTTATGACAGTACGAAGAGCAATAAGACTTATGGTCCGGTAGAAAATTAGAAACGTTGTTGTACTAAAATGAATTCTACTTCAGAATTTCAATATATACCTTGCTTGTTTTAGTTTTAACTTCTCGTCTCTGGCTTTTAATTCACTATTCCTTGAGTATGTTTTTTAACGGCTTTTCAAAATGGCTTTTGAGTCTTGCTACAGTATCTAACTTTCAAACGGAGTATTTTTTTCAATATGGGTCTACAAGTTAATTGTAGTACACGTTAAAAAGCCCAACATCTGTGTCAACTAAAATCGCAAGCGAGTATCTCTCTCCATAATCTCTGTCGTAAACAGCTAAAATTCAAAATTTTCAGCCAAAAGCCATAGACCGTGACCATATCAAATATGCCCCTTAATTTCATCTTTTTTTAGCTTTTTGTCTTTTCTTTTTTCCCATATTCCTTTGCATTGTTCGTGATGACTAACATGTTTGTTCTATTTTTACATTTTTTAAATTTAATTATACTAAATAAGCCACCATTAGGTTCAGTGAAAAATAAGTCAGTTACAGTGAAAAAAGTCATAAGCTATTAGCCAAACTGAGCGGAGAAACATTTCGTACAAAGAAGCTTACATGGGCGGGGACATTTAGATTACAGGTTATAGAAAATGGAAATGTATTAGGATATTAAGTGTGATAAATCTATCTGTTAATCTTTTGATCAAACAGCTAAATTTTAATTCATATCCCAGTCACATTCCCACCTCTCATGAACAGCCCGTTACAGTATGCTTCTATATAGCAACACGCTATTCACATAAACGATAAATTCTTGGGGTTGATACTTTGATAAACTAACCAAGAGTTGTTCAGTCATGCAACTCTGAGAAATTTTTGTACGGATAACTTATTTTTTATTCAAAAATACAGAAATATACCCGCGACAAAATTTTTTACACAAATAGGCTCGAGTCGCCAAACCATTGGGCGAATTACGCTTGTCGCCCCACCAAAACGCGACTTATAAAGAATCTGGTAACCGTTGGGCGATTAAATGCAATCGCCTCCCCGTTAAGCGATTCAATTGAATCGCCCCCCCGTTCGGCGACATAAAGAAGAGTCGCCCAACGCGGGGGGGGGGGGGGGGGGGGGGGGGGGGGCGACTGCATGTGAAACAGCCCGACGGCCGAGCCCCTTTTCTTCCCCACGCCTGCTCGCCAATCTACCTCTAGGCGACTGCATGGATCCTGTTAAGGGTTTTGTGAATTTTGTAATTTGAAACTCGTAAAAAATGTTTAATATTTGTCACATTACTTGATATAGAAATAATTTTCTATACGAAAAGAAGAGATAATAGCATTGTTTGAATTTAAATGAACTTTATAATATAACGCAGTAACATGCCGCGTATTTATCCATTACATGCATGACATACACCCCTCACTCCCCACCCTAAGGTGCTCCATCACCGCGCCCGCGTCCTGCCATACGGCCCCGCTTGGCCGTCCTCCGGTGCAACGGATTACGAGGCGGCGGGGGACGAGGGTCCGAAAAAGTAAAACGATCAGGTGGGTTTCGCACCCGCGGCTGCGCCGGTGGAGTCACCTGCACCTCCGGCTGTGTGGCCTCCGGTGCACCGGGGAGGCCACCGCTGGAGAGAATCTCCGGTGCTGCGTCGGAGGACGGCCCAGGCCAGTCCGCAAAAAACTGGTCTACCTCGATGTGGCCCGGGGAGAAGCGTTCCTGCTGCTGGTAAGGACCTGCAATAGTAATATCGTTAGTTCGTTGCATGTCGTCTTAGGTTAAAAACAAGCTCGGACGATGCGTACCCGTACATGGCGCCATGAAATCATCCGTGTGGAAGCCGGGGATGTGCGTAGGAGGCCGTGACCAAGGAGAACTCCCTGGCTGGTCCGGGGGAGGTGGACGTGTCCACGTAGAACTCCCTGGCTGCTCCGGGAGAGTGAATGGCGAGCGAGCAGGTGTGGGGAAGAAAAGGGGCTCGGCCGTCGGGCTGTTTCACATGCAGTCGCCCCCCCGTTGGGCGACTCTTCTTTATGTCACCGAACGGGGGGGGGGCGATTCAATTGAATCGCTTAACGGGGAGACGATTGCATTTAATCGCCCAACGGTTACCAGATTCTTTATAAGTCGCGTTTTGGTGGGGCGACAAGCGTAAATCGCCCAATGGTTTGGCGACTCGAGCCTATTTGTGTAAAAAATTTTGTCGCGGGTATATTTCTGTATTTTCGAATTAAAAATGGGTTATCCGTACAAAAATTTCCAACTCTGACCCCTGATGCGTAATGTCACGCTCCAGTACGTGCAAACAACAGATCCACGCGTACGTACGTACAAACAGGACGGCCTAGCAAACGTTACTAGTACTAGTCTACTACTGCGCCACAGGATCACGAATTTTTAGCAAATTTAGCGTTGTTTATGATAATACTAGCCTTGTAGACACGGCGTCACGCCGCGTCAGCCACCGTGTGTACCGAAATAAAAGAGGCGATAATTCGTGAGGGGTTTTAAAAAAAAAGCAAGGGCGCATGCGTATTTTCGGAAAAAGTTAAAGGTCTTTTTCGTAAAAAACCGAGGGCACATGTGTATTTTCGAAAAAGTCGAAGGGTTTTTTTTGTAAAAAAGGGAGGACCTGTACGTAAGTAAACGAGGATCCGTACATAATTTAGAAAACTGCAGGGGGCTATCCTGCAAAGTGGAGGGGTTAAAAAAACTGGCAGGGACCTTTTTGAGAGGAAAAAGGATATTTACGTAATTTTGGAAAAATACAGGGAGCGCTGGGGGCGACGTGGAGGGGCTCTCCGCGCGGGGAACCTTGGGCAATAGTAGGGGATGATTTATAAAATTAATCATATGTATAGTGTATTTATAGAAATATTATTCTTTGTCGTTCGGTGGATGGACAGCAGCACAAGAGAGACGACGCTGGGCACCTGCCACCCCGTGGTGATTATCTAAATTCGTAATTTTGCATCATATTTGTTCAAATTTTTAAATATAGCAAAGAAGGTTAAAAAATTACGAAATTTTATGCACAGACTCTTGACACAACGTAATTCATTGAGTAATTTTTTTATAATTTATCCTCTCTAAATATTGCTCAACAATTTGTAAAATTTTGATATTTGTAGGAATTGTTATATATAGCAAACAAGTTCAAAAAATTATAAAATTTTATATGAAGCCTTCCAACACAGTCAACCTAATTGTGTATTTTTTGAGAATTTTATGTGATCCGAATTTACCATGTTAATTCGTGATAATTTAATCGTAATTAGCGATATACAGCCCCTCGACATCCCTCCTCGCATATCGTGGTGGAGCTTCCTGAGGCATCGTGGTATGTTATGTAATTTTTTTACAATTTTTTGAGGTATTTGCTACCGTTAAAAATTCTTAGAATGACACATAAGTAACCAGGCAATTAAGTATTTATGCGCCGGTCCAAGAATTGTTAGATATAGCAAATTATCGTAAAAAATTACAAAATTTTTTATGGAGCTTTCTTATATAGTGTGCTATATTGTGTAATTTTTACGTAATTTATCGCACCACTTTGCTACCTGTAAAAAATATTTGAGCGACACATAATTAAATAGGTGATTAAGAGCTTTTTTGCTGGTTCTTTTTTTTTTCCCGGATTCGTTTGCGTGGTCCGTGATGAGCTAATATACTTATTCTATTTTAATTTTTTAAAATTCAATTACACCAAATAAGCCACCTTCAGCTATAGTGTAATTTCAGCCAGCTACAGTGTAATTTTAATCATAAGTTACTATTTTTTAGTCCAAACAAGTGGGACCATAATATGAAAGAAAAGCAAAGGAAAAGTTGATGCTTGTGTCGCGTGGAGGTGGAGTGGGACGGCGACGAGCAGTCGAGCGTACGTACGTGCGCCGTGCGACGTTGGGTGCTACTGCTGGCGAGCGTTGGGTGGGGTTGGGTGTTCACGCGCGAGGGGGCGCCGGGGGGCGGGGGGGGGGGGGGGGGGGGGGGCAGCGTGGACCGAGGATGGGGACAAGTGAGCACGCGCTTTGTCGCGTTTAGCGCACGCATCAAATCGTGTCGTTTGTCATTTTTTGCTCGCTCCGTGGCATGGATCGCTTCCTTTCTTGCTTGCTCGTCTTCTTTCTTTCTTTTCGCCGGGCCGGGAGTGCCTGGCTCAGAATCCACATCGCGTCCGTCTGTCTGTCTGTCTTGAATCCCTAGAAAGGGGCAAGCCTTTTACCAGTCTAAGATTCTACTGCATATTTCTACCTGCAGCTTTCTTTTCTTCCTTCCTTTCTTTCTTTATGCTGGCAGCTGCTATAGCTACGTGGATCGAGGTAATTTGATGTCTGTTTCCAGCGCCTACCTTAGTTTAACAAACAATTTGTCCGCTCTATGCTGCCATCTACAGTACAACGGGAGCGACCAAAACAAAATTAGTTTAGCATGATTACAGTACTACACGACATGATTCATGCCCTTGCCTTGCCAATCATAAATTAGAATTACTTATGTTCCATTTTCTTCTTACCAAATGGTACTCCAACATGCTGTTCCCAAGTTCATGCTCGCTTTTTTTTTTTCTTGAAGTACTAGCGTAGCTCATGCCTAGAAGGAAAAACAGCTGAGTAGTGCTAATTTTCTAAAGGTAAATTTGGTTATTATTGAAAAAAAAACGTCTCCAATAGACTCTGTAAATGACTCTCCAAATTTAGTAGCTCTCTATCCCTCCTCCTTCGCTCTCTATTTTTGGATAGCCTACCTCGCTCACCATCCAGCCTCTTGGCGCGGTCGGCGTTTCCTTCCCGCACGCTGCGCCCCATTCCCGCGCGTACGCGACCCACCGCGCGCCCTCTAGTTTAGATAGCCTGTTGGAGTAGTCTTGTTTTTTTGGGTGAGATTCATTTTAGAGAATAGCTAAATCACTAAATTTAGATACTTCTTTTGGCTAAGCTCTTAGAGTTGCTCTTAGCTTGCCATTTCTAAACAGCGATCATTGCCGCTACATGTCTTAAACAGGAAGCGTGCAACTTTCTCTTCTCCACAAGCAGAAACTTCGACATTCTTTGCCCAGCATTTTAACAAGGGCACCTTAGAATACCGGCTATTACGGTGCGCTCTTGCTTTCAAATATGCACAACGAAATTGCACATCTGCTGGAGTGGCAGCAGCAGCAGCACTCATCAACTTTGCATCTGCATCGCACGCGCACGGAGCACCTACATGGACCGGAAAGACAGGCCTACGCCGGAGTAGCTGGTGAGGCTAGTACTGGTTGTGCATGCGCTGGCCGCGGTCGGCTCGGCCGGGCGGCCGGGTGCTGTCCCGCTCTTCTTCTCTGCAGCGTGCGTGTGTTCTCGCGCTGGTGTTTGCGGTTTTTTTACGTACTCGGCCCATCAGCTGCTGCTAGGATAGCTCTGCCCTCTGCCGAGCTTCTGCGAGTGCCATGCCACCGCCTGCGTCTGCATGATTCCTGCTGCGGTTTGCTGGCTACCTCCCTTCCATGCTGCTTGTTGCTTTCGTCTGCGTGAAGTGCTATTTCACTGCTTGCACAATAATGCCTGCCTGCCTGCCTGCTGCTCACCACTACCACCACAGCATCCACATGCATGCATGCGCTTGCCCCCACTTGATTGAATGCCCCCCTCCCCCTAGCTTGCAATACATCTTCTGATGTAACCGGTCACTTACGTCCTTGCCCCCCTCTCGACAACTAAGGAGTTCGGCCTTTGACTGACACTGAACAGGACTGGTCTTGGTTTTTTCCGCAGGTCGACAACTCCTTTGGTGAAGAAGCATAGTATCTTTTTTTTTAAAAAAAAAGTGAAGAAATGAACCTTGCTGGATGACTCTTTCAGGAATTTTTAACGTCCGGTATGTCCCATAGGAACAAATTGTTTCCAAGAAGAAAAATTAACAACAAATGTTGGCCAAAGGAGTTGCATCTTTAATTTTGGTTTTAGGATTTCTACTACGATATTAACATGGTGAAATTGTCCACAATATAGTGCAACTATGGTAAAGCTTGTAAAGTAAAACAGACGGACAGGCTCACAAACCAAATCAATATAAAACCGAGCTGTATAGATCCTGAAGCACTCTGAAGAGGTGAACCCTATATCATTAGAGGTGCAAACAGGTCGGATTCAGACGGATATTGTTGTTACCATATCCTAATCCATATTTTTTTTCTCCGGATTCAGTACCACTCGGATTCGGTGCCGTATCGGTCGGGATTAACCCGACCCGTTTGCACCCCCTACTTGTTTGTAAGGAATGCATGCAGTACAACAAATGGAGTAGGAGGACGTACTGTCAAGAACTTGATGCTACTACTTAATAGCTGATGTGGAAGATTTTATTTTACCATTGCAAAAGAAAATGAAACGTCAAATAGTAGCACTAACCTGAAATCAAACTTGAAGACGTATCGGATTCGGACGGATATTGCTGTTACCATATCCTAACCCATATTTTTTCTCCGGATTCGGTACCAATCGGATTCGGTCCCAATCGGATTCGGTGCCGAATCGATCGGGATTAACCCGACCCGTTTGCACCCCTATATATCATTGATTTGTGCTTAGAAGTTTGTAAGCATAAAAGCGCCTCAATGTATCTACATATACAACCTTGAACAGTTCAATATATGCTTGACCTATATTTGGGCCAACTTATGAACATAGGATCCAACATAGTGTCAATTTACATATGCCCTCTGAAATATCCAAAATTTATGCTACTACTGTTTTCAGTCAAAAGAAAGAAAAAGAGATCAAGCCAAGGTCGTGGCCAACAGTTTGTTGTGCATGCATGCATGCCAATGGCAGCTAGGTGGCCCCTACTTCATGTGTTTTTCAAAACATAGTATACATGGTAATCATTCCACGCCTTGAAACTTGAGAGGCGCGTTGGCTTGCTAGTTCAGAAATCATTGCCCCTGATCATAAGGAGAGCACGTAACAAAACAGTATACATGCTAATCATTGCAAGAGATCAGGCATGCATGATCTAGTAGTAGAAGACGGACAATTCTGTACTCCCCGTGTGGGCCCCCGTAAATTGTCGCTGTATGTGTGCGAGCAATCTGTATTACTAGCCTCAAAGGCGCGGCGACACGCCGCACCAGCCACCGTATGTACCAAAGTAAAAGAGGCGATAATTCGTGAGGAGTTTCTTAAAAAATATCGAGGACAAATACGTATTTTCGGGAAAATCAGAGGGTTTTTTTGTAAAAAAATGAGGACCTGTAAGGACTTGTACGTAAGTAAATAAGGACCTATACGTAATTTTGGAAACCCGCGGGGCGCTATCCAGAATTTTTTTTCTTAAAAAAAACTTGCAGGGACCTTTTCGCGAGGAAAAATGACCTTTACGTAATTTCCAAAAAAAGCAAGGAAAGTGCCTCGGCCGGCCGTACGCGAATTTCGTCCGCCACGCGCCGGCCGGCCGAGCATTCGAGCGACGTGGATGCCCTGGGGGGCCGGAATCCCCCCAGGTTTAGTATCTGTATGATGTGGTGTAGGACTGGTACGACAACGAGGAGTGAATAGTATCTTTAGTCAATTATACATCGATTTTTTATTCTAATAGCTATGAGAAAAATCATGAAATAAAAAATCTAAAAATTTGTGGTGCTACAGTATACTCAGCTCAATGAACAGTAAAAACAGCCAATTTCAAATCCAAAAATTCATATAACTTTTGATCCATAGATCCAAAAGATTTGAAACTTGAACTAAGATTAGAACATGAACTCAAGAACCTATCCCAATCAAAAATCTTAAAAAAACTTAAGAGAATTATAATATTTCAGTTCGTGAAGCTCTGCTGCATCAAAACCGAGCTAAAACCACAAATTAAGCAAACTCTCAAATCAAAACTCTAAATCACTTGAAATTTGGAATGCATCTTCTCTAGAATGTAAGGAACCTATTTCAATCAATAATCAAGAAAATTGTTGCCAAAGTTTTGACCTTTTCTCGTTTGAAGGAAGATGGCACTAAAACTAGGCAAAAAGCAAAAATGGTGAATATGACTTGCTCGCGGGTGAAATATGACCAAGATGACTCTTGATATATTCTCACATGTCACAACAGTTAGAACACCCAAAGAATCGAGGCAAAAATTACTAGATCAATAAATCACTCGGAGAGACCGAATTAAGCAAAAACTAGGCACTTCAAGACCTTGCCAAACCAAATACATAGATGAATGGAAATTGATTCAAGGTATATCTTCATTACTTACTCATCCTTGCATCCAGCAAGATCAAGAAATGGGAGAGGCAAGATAAAAATAAACCAAAACAAGAGCAAATTAACCAAAATAAGAGGGAATTATGAAAGATGCATAAAATTGATATATTGCTATTTTAGGATAATGGTTTTATAGCCACTATCTCAAACCCTAACCCTAGAACATTTAGCTTCAAAGAGTAAAGTCAAGATAGTTGGATGGTTAACATGCAAGTCTTCATATCAACCCATTAATAGACAAGGCAACCAGTTTCATCTAACCTTAATAGGTACTATTTACTTAGTATAAATGGGGAAGCCCATTTACTCCACATAACACGGATTTTACTCATACACTATGTTTATGCACGTTTTTCAAAGCACATAAGTTTGAATCTGCTAAGTCATTAGCTTTAATTGACTTAATCATTTTAGCTCCTCCTTGACCTAAACTGCCTACCCAAGCACAGATCGAGCACTGCGGTTTTGATATAAGGTAGTTTCAGTATTTTAGTCAACTTACCAAAATATCATTTCTTGACCTAGTCTTCATCTTCCCTTGCAAGCAACCGCCATGCTTTCTACATGTAGGTGCACCATTGACTTGCCCTGCATTGCCATGTCTCCTCCGTTTTGGTTTTATTAGACCATACCTCACTTTGACCGACCAAGCCACATGGTGCAATCCATCGCTTGAACTCCTATCAACATTTCCCGCATTTCTTGTGCCATGCTTGAGCTCAGCCATCTCACCAGACATCCTTTACTATTCTGGGCCTTGGCTCCTCCATGAGTGTAGCCCCAATCCCCACTGTTGACCATGGTTGACTCCAAGCGATCCTGCACATCGATAGACCAAGAAATTATTTTTGAGCATAAATTCTTTACAACTTAACCCACGTTAGTCAAAACATGCTTCATACAACACATATGCGCTCATCTAGGTCAACCAAAATCAATCCATGACTCAATTTCCTAAAATCATCCACTTTGGCCGAAGCAACACGAGTTGGCTGGTCAGACTGTCGCCTCGGCAAGCTGTCCAGAAAAATTTGTAAATTTATAAATTATAAATTTTTACTCATTCAAAATGACAATAGTTCATTGCAACAAAATATGGGACCGTCTCATATGGTCCTTCACCTGGACTTACTACTAATCCACTTGGTTAATTTTGACCAAAACCAACCATTTCAAACATAAACATCATTAGAATTGAGAGGCCTAATTTTTTATCATGTATAAACTTGTCTATAAGGATATTGCCAAACTCTGATCCTAAAATCTACCTATATCTTTTGCCATTGTGTCTCCTGTTGTGATGAACACGAGACTAAAATATTGCTAGGGCTAGTAGGATCAAGAGAGAACTAAACATGCATTCGTTAGGTCGCCAATAGCTAGGTGCTTCATACCTGAATGACACCCTTCTACGTAATGGTTAGGATCATTGGGACATTGTAGCAATATCACGGTAGCGATTTCGATTGTTGTTTGTAGCGTTGTAATGTAGCAATGAATCAACCTCCCATATGTTTTTCCTAGTGACTAGTAAGGAAAGTATAGTGCAAATGTGCAATACTGCCCACCTCTGCCGTTACAATGTAATAAAAGATAGTCCTAAATTTTTTGGCTTTTTGCAACATTGGGCAGGATTGCATAAAGAAAGTCGCAAGAAGCAATAGCAGTTGGGTGTGGAAATACTAAATGAAGTTGTAGGACTGGCAATGGCAATATAGGGTGAATGATGCCTTCTCTTATTCCCCTATAGTATTAGAAATCTTTCACTTCAGAGCTAGAGAGCCAAGAAGATTAGATTTCATAACTACAACCAAGCAATAACGCAAAACAACGAAGATACCGGGCTCTACATCTAACCGGTTTGATCAACCACAGACCAATGGTCTAACCAAGCCCAAGAGCGATCTAACAGTTCCACCATTCCCACAATAGAAAATTGTCTTGAGTCAAAGTCCCAATATTGCTACCATTCCCACAACAAGAACAAGAGTAAATCAAACCAAAACAAAAAGGATTCATGTGAGAAGAACAAGCTTGATTATATTGCTACTTGTGGATGAATGTTTTACATCCACTCTATGAGAAGGACAAGAAAGCACTCCATAATACTCATTCTTCTCTCTCAAACCCTAACCCTAACTAAAGAATGGTCGGAATGGTTAGCCACAAGCCTCCATCCCCATCCACTAAATAGACGGAGCAACCATGCCACATCTAACCCTAATAGATACTATCAACTAGCACAAACAGGAGAAATTCGTTAACCCTACACAACACGGATTTTACACTCGCTCAACTCATGCACGCTTAGCAAAGCGCATGAGTCTGAATCAGCTAAGTATTTAGCCTTTGATCCACTTGATCTTCTTAGCATCTCCTTGACCTAAAGCTCTTTCCCAAACACCGCTCAAATGCTATAGTTTTGATCCAACGAAATTTCTGATATTTGTCAAATACCAAAATACCCTCACCTTGACCAATGGCTTGCCACATGTCTGCACGTTTCTCCCGCTTTGGTTCCACTGGACCATGCCTCACTTAGACCGATCAAGCCACTTGGTGCAACCCATCGCTCAAATATTTCTTTCAACATTCCTTGCCTTCCTTATGCGATGTTTGAGCTCAACCATTTCACCTAGCATTCTTGATCGTTCTGGACATTAACTCCTCCATGAGCGTAGTCTCGGTTCTCACCATTGACCATAGTTGACTCAAAGCTTTCATGCACATCCAAAGATAAACAAATCATTTCTGGGCATAAATTCTTTATAACTTGACCCACATTAGCTCAGACTCAACTAATGCTTCAATAATGAACTAGCAAAGCTTAATATAAGGCTCAATTTAGATTCTAGACTCAACTTAGCCTATTTGACGTGATATGAATCATGAGAGGATCACTAAATCAAAACTAGTTATAAGATTCAACATTGACATATTTTAGTTCAAATTTTTTATATTTAATCAAGCTAGCATAGCAAGAGCTAAGCTACACATAAACAGACATGATTAATCTAGCAAAACTAGTACAAGACATGACAAGTTATAAAGCAAGATATCATGCCGCATATGGACAATAGTCAAAAATCCATTCATATTTTACAGTGCAAGTTTCTAAAATTTAAATATGCAATATCATACAATGGCTTTAAAAGAGCCGAACTATATATCAAATCAGGCCAAAAGGATAAATAGCCTCCAACTCACCCTGCAAAGAAGCAAAATGAGAAGAATCGAGAGCCTTAGTCAAAATATTTGTGACCTAGTGCTCAGACTCTACAAATTGGAGAACAATATCACCCTTATCAACATGGTCTTTAAGAAAGTGATGTCTAATATCTATGTGCTTGGTCCTCGAATGTTGCTATGGGTTTTCGGCTATGTTAATGGCACTAGTGTTATCGCACATGAGTGAAACACTACCCAAAGCTAACCCATAGTCTCTCAAAGTAGATAAGATTCCAAGAACTTGATAGCAACTACTAGCAGTAGCTATATACTTCGTCTCAACAGTGGACTATGCAACAAAAGATTGCTTCCTAGATGACCATGAGACAAGAGATGTACCTAAGAAATAATAAGTGCCTGAGGTATTATTCATATTTATCCTACACCCCGCAAAGTCTGAGCCTGAGAAAGCTTAAAGAGAAAGCGAGGAAGCAGAAGCATAGCAGAGTCTAAAGTCAAGAGTGGCTTGAAGATACCAAAATATGTGGCACACTGCTTGACGATGAGAGGGGTGAGGGAAAGCCTGAAAGCAATCACACAAGCACACAATAAAATGTATGTCCGATGTCGAAGTAGTGAGGTAGAGGAGAGAGAGACAATAATGCTTCGGTACTCCTTCTGGTCCACGAGCTCGCCATCCTTGTCAGGATCCAGAACTATAGAAGTGGCCGTGGGAGTAGTGATAAGCTTGCATATCAAAGTATCAAAGAAGGTTCTTGGTGTACTTGCTTTGATAAATACAGATACATTCCTCCGATTGCTTGATTTGAAAGTCAAGAAAGAATGCCAGCTCACCTATCATACTTACCTCCAATTCGCTGCTCATTGTATGTCATATACATAAATCTGAATAAGAAGGAAATCACTGTCGTGCCTAAGAGTGAATAAGGTTTTATCTACTATTCCCATTTTAAAGTCATTTTTACATAGGAAACTCTTAAGTCTATCATACTAAATTGTAGAGACTTGCTTCAATTCATACAGAGCTTTAGATAGTTTATAGACATGGTTTAGAAAGTTGAATTTGCAAAACCAGGTGGCTGCTTGATATAGACCCCTTCTTCTGTAAAATCATTAAGGAATGCACTCATAACATCCATTTAAAATTATTTAAAACGC
Organism: Dendrocalamus latiflorus; assembly: GCA_017311315.1. NCBI lineage: Eukaryota > Viridiplantae > Streptophyta > Magnoliopsida > Poales > Poaceae > Dendrocalamus > Dendrocalamus latiflorus. Next base: position 38,187,365 of record CM029664.1, read on the forward strand.
TTAGATACAACAAATACTACTAGAATCTGAATGGCTTCTAATCTAGCATCAAGTGCAAAGGTCTTTTCAAAGTCTAAGCCCTCTACTAGGGAGAAACCCTGAGCTACTAGTCTAACCTTATTGTGAACCACTAACCCATCCTCACTTTGCTTATTTTTGAATACCCATTTTGTTTCAATGACATTATGACCAATAAGGGGTTCAACTAATAACTTGACATTGTTTGTTTCAAAGTTTTTAAGCTCTTCATGTATGGCATTGACCCAAGAAATATCAGATAAAGCATGGGTGATATCTCAGGGCTCAAAGGATGCAACAAAAAGAATGAGCATAGGAATCTAAAGAGATAAACCTATAGTGAGTAACTCACCCATAGAGATCCCCAATCATCTGCTTTAGAGGGTGTCGTATCGAAATATGAAGCAGTGATCCTGGTGCAGATGTGGCCTCTTCCTCATGGGCTGTGGAGGTGAGAGCAAAACCACTTGAAGCACCAGTGAAAGTGGGAGGATGTCGCTCTACTGAAGTTGAAGTAGTGAAAGCAGGCTCTCCAACCAACTTAGAAGTAACCAAAGGAAGGATTGGATCATCCTCCAAGTTAGGGTCATCATCAAATAAGATGCTCTCTTGATAACCATGTACCTACCTACCTGCACTATCAGGTCAACTACCAGTACTAGCCTCATCAAAAGTAACTTCACAGGACTCTAAGGTTTTGTTAGTATCCAAATTTAAGGCACGATAACCATGAGTATGAGTAGAATATCCAATAAAAATGCCATAAGTGGATTTTTGATTCATATTTGTCTAAGTTGTCATGTTTTAAAATGAAACACTTCCAACTAAAGATCTTAAAATGAGAGACATTAGGTCTATGATTGAACCTCAACTCATAAAAATTCTTGCCTAAGAACGATCTCAAGAACACCCTATTAGACACATAGCAAGCGGTGGAAATTGCCTTAGCACAAAAACTCATAGGGGTACTATGCTCATCTAACATAGTCTGAGCCATCTCTACTAGAATCCTTTTCTTCCTCTCTTCAACTATTCTACTGGGGAAGTCTAGGAAAAGAGAACTAATGCTCTAGACCTCGCTCAATACAAAAGTGGCAAAAGATGAGTTCTTGATTTCATTGCCATTATCACTCCTAATAACTCTCAAAGCTCCTGAGAGATCAACAGCTAATCTAAGAACCAACTCCATAAAGCAACCAAAGGCCTCATCCTTAGAAGTAAGAGAATACACACAAGAATACCTAGATAAGTCATCTACAATGATAAGCACATACCATTTCCCCCCTGCAGACTGGATTCTAGAAGGACCAACAGTATCTAAGTGCAAGAGCTGTCAAGTGCATATGTCATCACTAAGGTAAGAAGTGGATAAGAAGCAGAAACCATCTTATTATATCTATAGGGTGAGCAAACTAGGTCCTTGCAACCTCTAATAAGATTCATGCTACTAACTCTAGTCAAATGATCTAATCTTATATGACCAAGCCTACGATGCCACATTACTAGATCATGAGAATCAGAAGCTACAAGATATCTAGGGAGGATATCTAGGCTAGAAGAGACACTGAAATCAACACTAAAGATCATTTCCAACCTAGAAATCCCAAAAACAACTCACCGGAGGAATCTAGAATGTTGTACTCACCTCTAGACCTTTATCTAAAAGCTGGGAAAAGGAAGCATCCTCGAATATGACCAGCTCGTTGCCAAATGTTCAAGTGAGGGGGGGGGCAACGAGAATCTCCAGTCATGTGTCGAGAACACCTGGAGTCAACAAGCTACATGTCCTTTTTCCTTACCCGATGGACCTATAGGGTAGAAGTAGGAAACATTGGTGCCTTAGTACTGGGGTTAGAAATCAAAGATTTAAGAATCGAGCACTAAGCCTCGCGACGAGTAGGAACAACAGTAAAAGCATTAATAGAGCAGTTAGTATAAAAATTATGAGGATGGATACGAGAACCACCTAGCTCTTTCCTAATCGGCCTACTAAAAGGCCAACACTCTCCTTGCCTAGAAGCTGCCTGTGGTCTACCTTCATAAAATCCTAACCCACGATGCTACCTAGCACTACTAAAAGAGTCAAACAAGGACTCTACGAACCTAGATCTAACTCTAGTCACACTCAAAACAAAAGTCTTGGCTCTAGAGACACTCATTGGTGAAGTAACTCCTGTAATGGACCTCAAGGCACACAACCGCTTTCTCCTCTCAAACTTGACCCTGCGAAACCAAAACTCAATAAGATGGTCATCTTTCTTGCAGAAGGTGCATTGGTACTTGACCTTTTGAGGGGTTGGACCTGCTGAATTACAAACACCTAACTGGTAGAAGGGATGTAGGCAAATCTAGCTTACTTGAACACAATCTTTGAAGGCTCATGTGGTTTGACCTCAATCTTGCCACTCTCTACAACACTCACTATCTTAGATGGGTGGTTCTTGGAATGCTCTAAGGAGTTGAACCCTTGACCTCTATTCTTCACACTCACCTTAGATGGTCAAGAATCATGTTGAGATTTTTATTTTTAGCCAGAGAATATTTCAAGGGTCTTCTTGAGGTAGTTATTTTCTATGGCTAGGTTGGAACATGTAGCACACTCAAAGTTCTTGGTTGCCCTAGCATATCTTTCTTTATGGATAGCTACCTCTACCTTCAAAGCCTCACAAGATATACAAGAGACATCCTTAATCCTACCCAACTGCTTCTCAAACATGACTCTAAAAGCCCCATGCATCTCATCGAATTAATTTCTATTCTCAGCATAGACTGCACAAGTAATAGAATCATTGGAATTCTTAAATGTAGTCATGGACAAGATTTTTCCATTTTTGTTTTCAAATGTCTTATTAAGAGCTTATATTTCATTAGTGAGCTTAGGATAGTTTTCACATGATTCAATTTTAGCATGATGAAGTATTTCAGCCAACTCTTTCAATTTTTCTTCCCTAAACACACAATGAGAGCTTGAATATTCAGGACTAAATTAAAGTAAGGTTTTAGTGGTACCATCAAGTTTTTGATCAAGCACAACACAATTAGAGTAAGGTGAAGCAATAGTACCTAAAGCAACAATACTTGCGCCAACATGATCATTGCTAGACTTGAGTAGCACTAGCTCATCCTTAGCATTTATGAGTTGGCTAAGAACAGAAGAATGGGCAATCCTATGCTTATCCAACTTAGAATGTAAAGCAAGGCAAGCATCATAGTTTTTATCATCAGGAATTATAAATTCGAGCCTAACAATTTCTAGGTTTAAGTTGTCGATCATGAAATCCTAATTCTTGATTTTCTTAGCCTTTTTCCTAAGTTCTCTTTAGCTCAAACAAGAGTACGCTTCATATCCTCAGTTGAGGGATATACCTTATCGGGATCTCTTTAGGGAGTATCATCATCGATGGTATCGTTGGTGATATCCTCGTCAGCCGTGAAGCACATGCTGGTTAAGTCTTGGTTCTTCTTATTGCCTCTAGAGTTATCCTCATCATCATCTGTCTCTAAGTCCATATCACTGATGTTGACGGTCTTGAGAGAGGTAAGGGCCTGGTTGACGAACTTGTGGTAGTTGGTCTTCTTGGGTTTCGTGTCATGAACTTGAGGACGTTTTTGGAAGTCCTTTTCCTCCTGCCTTTGAACTTGAGGCAATTAGCCCAAATGTGGTTCAGCTTACCACACTGAAAACAGGTGATGGGACTAGTCCACTTATGGTTTCTCACATTGTGATAAGCTTTTATGAATTTAGTAGAAAGGAGAGTGCTAGGTCATCCTCTAGGAGTCTCTCCAACTGCTCATTATTCACGGAATTGAAAGTGGACAAGAAAAACCAAAAGAACCAAAAGTTCGAAGGACTAGAAGAAGTACTCTGAGTAGGGTCGACTACAAGTGCCATTGACTCTATCTTGGGGAGATGAGAGATGAAATCAATCTCATGCATCTTCAACCTCGAGTAGAGCTTATCTATGGTAAGCTCACTCATGACAGTATTGCCATTGATGTATATAATTTTCATTCTCCAAACCTTCACATCTAGAGCACCAAGCACTTGACATGCTTTCTCAGACTTAGAATAAGTCAGGCCAACCGCACGCAGATTGTCGAGAATCTTGATGAACCTAGCAAACAACTCATTCAAAGATTCACTTGGCTTTTGCTCAAACTTTGAATACTCTTTCTTGAATTGATTTTGTCTCACTTCCTTGATCATAGTGGAATCCTCATGATAGTTAGCGAGGGTCATCCAGATCTCATGAGCAGATGTCAAATGAGATACTCGATAAAACTCAGATCTACCAAGCCATTGAATCAAGAAGTTTCATGCCTTGTTGTTTGCCCCCACATCCATAGTATATGCTAGAGTGACTTGGTCATCGTTAGGCATGACATAAGGTCTCTTGAATTTTGTCCAAATTGGTTTCCCTTGGGTTGGATGTAGGCTACCATCTGAGCCTTTCAACAGGGATAGTTAACCCCATTGAGGATTGATGGTTTAATGGAGTACTTGTCTGAATCCATGGCTCAAAGACCAGTTAAGATCTATTACAAAGAACCAACCAGGCTTTGAAACCACTTGTAGGACCAGCAATTACAACAGAGGGGTGAATGGTTCATTCTCCTATTTTCCCCTAGTATCATAAATCTTTCACTCTAGAGTAAGCGAGTTAAAAAGATCACATTTTATAGCCTACAACCAAGCAGCAATCCAAAACAACAAAGATGTCGAGCTATACACCTGACTAGCCTAACTGGCCATAGACTAGTGGTCTGACCAGCTTCAAGCCGGTGGTCTGTCCGAGCCCAAGGGCAGTCTGATCGCTCTCTTGTTCCCAGAATAGAAAATTAGCCTGAATCCAAACCACTTTTGGTACAAACTTTAAAATATATGATAAAAAGAGATCAAACTTTGCACATACCTTACAGAGAGTCTCAAAAACCTATTCCTTCTAAGGATCACAAGGATCTTGGTCAAAGTCCTAACCTTTCCTCAAAATATGCAAAGTTATACTAAAACTGGACAAACATCAAAATCTTGAGAAATAACTTGCTCATGGGTTAAGAACAACTAAGATGTCTCTATATATATTTTCACATATCATAAGAAGCAAATCCAACCAACGAATCAAAGCTACAAGCCTCATATCATGATTTCTCAAGAAGGGGCCAAATCATGCAAGAACCAGGCAACTTCAAAATCTTCCAAACCACAGGGTTAGATGGATGAGATTTAATCTACATTAGTCATCTCTATCACTTACACATCTTTGGCACCAGCAAGATCAAGAAGGGGGAGAGAAGTGGGAAGAACCAACGAGAACAAGAGCAAATCAACAAAGACAAGAAGGATTCATGCGAGAGGAACAAACTTGATTTTATTGATACTTATGGATGAATGTTTTATAGCAACTCCATGAGGAAGATAAAAGAGCATACGACAATACTCACTCTTCTCTCTTAATCCCTAACCCTAACTCAAGAATAGTTGGAATGGTTAGCCACAAGCCTCCATCCCTATCCATTAAATAGATGGAGTAACTAGCCCACATCTAACCTTAACAGATACTATCCACTAATACAAATGGGGGAACTTGTTAACCCCACAGAGCAAGGATTTTACACTCATACTCAACTCATGCGAGCTTTTTAAAGCATATGAGGCCGAACCTACTAAATTTTTAGCCTTTGATCCACTTATCTTCTCAGCATCTCCTTGACTTAAACTTGTTTCCCAAACACCGCTCAAGCATCGTGGTTTTGATCCAACGAAGTTTTCAGTATTTGGCAAATACCAAAATACTCTCGTCCTGACCAGGTCTTCATTTTTCATTTGCAAGCAATCACCATGTTTGCCATGTGAAGGTGCACCAATGGCTTGTCACGCGTCGACAAGTCTTTCCCACTCCGATTCCGTCAGACCATGCTTCACTTGGATCGACCAAGCCACTTGGTGCAACCTGTCACCCGAACCTTCCCTTTAACATTGTTTACCTTCTTTGTGCCATGTTTGAGTTGAACCATCTCACCGAGTATCTTTGATCGTTCTGGACCTCGGCTCCTTCATGAGCGTAGTCCTAGTCATCGTCGTTGACAATAGTTGATTTGAAACTTCTCTGCACATCCAATGATAAAGAAATTATTTTTTTGATACAAGTTCTTCATAATTTGGCCCACGTTAGCTCAGACATACTTCATGCAACATGAATGCATTGACCTAAGACCAAATTACCCAATCCATGACCACTTTCCCAAATTGCAGACTCACTGTCGAAAACAAAGGCCGCCCGGGCTGACCGGCTTCACCGGCCGATCTGACCGCTCAGCCAAGCCGATCAGACCGTCCGAAACTAAAATCTGACAAAAAAATTTAAATCTTTCATAAATTTAAAATTCAACTCTACATACATTAACTATGGTTTGTCATAAAATATAGTAGATCTTCTCACATGGTCTCTTAGAAATAGTAAAACAAGTTTTGGCGTGTGCACAAGCAGAACCAATAGTAGCTCGGCTGGAGCGACTAATGCCGGCAGTCGGCAGATGAGAATTGTATAATGTTGTTGTGTTCTTCCGGAATGGTTCTGTTTTAATGGAAGTTTGCTTGGTTAAGGGCCTGTTTGTTTCAGCTGTAGATTCTGAGTAGCTAGCTGGTTTGAGTAGCTAGCTGGAGATTCTGAGTAGCTGGCTAGTCTGAGTAGCAGCTGGTCTGAGTAGCTAGCCTGTTTGGCATCCTGGATTCTAGCTGTGCAGCTGGTATCCTGATAGATGTATTGACGGAAATGCCCTTAGGTGAGTTGATGTCCTGATTATGTATTGATAGTACTTAGTTCAAATATTGAGAAACTAATATTAAAATTTCATGACAATAAATTTGACGCCAAATCATAATTTTTATATGGATTTTGTCTCTGAAAGTTTTTCATATAAATTTTTTTCTGCACTTTTAGTCTCTGAACAGAAGAAATTAGTTCAAACATCCAGGTTTCCATATAAATTTTTTCTGCACTTTTTGTCTCTGAACAGAAGAAATTATTATCCTGAAATCTCCAAGTTATTTGCATCATGAAAATTTTTTGCTGTACATTTTTTCTCTGAACAGAAGGAATCATCCTTCTAGTTCGTGGTGCATCTATAGCTTCATCTTAATTTACATCTTAACAATATTTTCCTCTTCTTTGATGCAGGGATCGATCACATCGTTGCAGCCCGGCTTGTGAGCAACCTACAAGCTTCAGTCCTAAGAAGGTGCTCACTAGCTTATTTGAATCCTCACCCTTATATGTTGCACGTATCATAGCTTACTTAGAAGCAACATATGTGCAAAATAGTAGCCAAGGTATTGTTTTTTTTGTCAAATAGTAAAGGCCTAATTGTACAATAAAAATTGGGGAGGGATTTCTCAACGAAAGGGCTCACCTGCACAAAGATGAATAGAACAAAAACAAAATCAACAAAGAGGGAAAAAACAGGCTCAAGGACCCTATAACAAGTCATGCATCCTGGAGAACAAGCAACTGAACTGATTCATTCAACATTAATGTTATACTAGCTGGGCGTAGAGGAGGAAGCCGGGCGGGAGGAGGAGCGGCTGGGCGGGAGGAGGAGGTCGGGAGTAGAGGAGGAGGCCGGGCGGGAGAAGGAGCGGCGGGGGAGGGGCGACGGGGTGGCGGGGGGAGGGGCAACGGGCCGGCGGGGGAGGGGGCGACGGGGCGGGGCCGGGGTGGGCGGCGGCGGGGAGGGGGGGAGGAAAGTGGTGTGGGGGAGGAGGGGCGCGGAGGAATCGGGGAGGGGGCACCGGGGGGGGGTATTTTTATCCAGTGGCATTTTGTGGGTAAATAATTTGAACTTTAATGGCACTAGTCCGCAGAATCTGTGAGAAGCTGGATTTTTACAGCTTCTCGGTCCCAGTACAATTGTGTTTTCCCAGATTTTCAGATTCTCAGTAGCTGGTCCAAAAGCTGGACTGTTTGGGAGAGCTTTTGGCTACTAGAAGTAGCTAGCTTGCCTAAAATCCAAAACAAATAAGGCCCAAGATTGCTTCACTGCTTGGAAAGGAAGATGGTGGCACTCTATCTAAAATAGGTAGGTGTGATCGTGTGAAATGCACCCTATGGATTTACAGCGGAAAAACAGGGGACCGACCTTAACTCGACCCTTTGCGCGTGCGCGTGGTGTCCGCTTTAGTTGCGTTCTTTTTGGAATCTCCTATGCCCTCGAGTTAGTTTGCAGATTTTCCATTGGTCAAAAAGAAAACAAGAGTCGCATGTAATCCATGCAAACTTTCATGGTCGAGGATCAACCATGCATCAACTACACGTCTACACGGGTGGTGATGATTTCTGACAATACATCGAGTACGTGTGTTGTTAGCACTATGATGATAATGGTACTTCTTTGCCTGCATTACAAGTATGTGTGCCTCGCAGAATCACAGTTCCTTCTATGCCTTGCACGTGAACAATGTCAGCAACTGCGTCCCATTTTTATGTCGATAATATCTCCAGCAAGGGCCTTTCTAGTGTGATAAGCAATTCTCATAATTTTAATTAGTGTTTGCTCAAATTGGGAGAAAGAGAGAACTTAGTCAATCAAATAGGGAGAAAGAGAGAACTTAGTCAAGCAAACTTTATAGGAGTAATAAGTGAATTCCTGCATATGTTGAGTACATTGTCACTAGTTACATGTATGAGAGTATCGAAGTTGCGGTCAAAATAATGACTAAATCCTATACTCGAGTAAACTAAAGAAATCTGTCACAGAGTGCAGAGAAATTCATCGAGGGAAAACAGGAGCTGAATTCAAATATATCTTAGCTCCTAAAAAACGACAGGGGAAATATTACAAACACATCATAATTATCATAAAAATTGTGGTTAATCTCGAACTCCTGTCGTGTGTCCGGCCTTCCGAAGTCCAGCCCCTATGGACATGCTGCTACACAGATTGATCTTTCCTGTACCATAAGATACTTAGGTTTTCAGATGAGCAATCTTCTGCGGCACCCCATCAGCTGCTTCATTCATATACTCCGACATAGATTCCTCCTGCAAAATACAGAGTATACGTCATTTGATAGCAACGTTAGAAGTTTACAAGGGTCATTACCACATCATGGAAACAATTAAGATACCAACTCATGGTGTAAGTATGTAACTTTAATGTATTCACTGAATGATTCAGTGGCATCTAAGATTGATGTATTCACTGAATGATTCAGTGGCATCTAAGATTCAAAGGACCTAGCGGCATTTCTCTGAAAGCTAGGGGCCATTGGACCCTTGTGGTGGTATACTGGCTCCACCTGCACAACGGTTTGTTCTAAGAAAGAGAAAGACAACAAAAACAATTATGCAAATACAGTCAGAAAGGTTTAATCTATATATAATGATTTTTTAAGTTTTAATATAGTCACCATAAACTTTTCCTTAACTACATGGGCATTACTACGTGTAATCAGTGTTGCTGATTTTGGTAATAGCTAACTGATTAAGTGGTTGGAACCACTGATCAGACACAACTATTTTTTATAACCATGTGATTTAGAAAGTAGTTACTCTGATTCACAATCAACATGAACTCATGTCGAGTTACATAACAGACTTGCATATAAGCAGTTTTTAGGTTTTCTTTCACACTGATAATGTAATTTTAAAAAACTGCCAAAAGGGCCATCCTTGATAGATTTGCTTCCATTAATAGGATTAAGGGATTATGTCATTACTGTACCTACATCTTTTTCTCGCTTTTGTTTGACGACGACGCACTGGGAAGCACTGATGCTTTCACTCTTCAACAAGTTCCGAGCACTTGAGAGTGGTTTGCTCAGGCCATCTGTCACCGATGCGTGTCCTGGCTGCTCACCTACATGCAATTTTATGCAGTAATCTGCATTTGGCCTTTCGAGCTCATCACTGTTGCCAATCACTCTTTCCCTGAGATCATATGCAAGTGAAATTAGTTCAAGAGAAAATTACATCCTTGCAGGCAGTAAATTTTAATAGACATCTCTACAGGAGGAACGACTTTAACACCCTTTGTGTTGTTAATATTGCTTAGTATTTGTGAAATGAACATAGAAACTCAAAAGTATGGCACGTGATCCACCTTATATGACATGTGTAATCAACTCTTCTTCATATATCAAAATTTAAATCAGTGAATTATCCTCTTTCACTCTAGAGAAATGGAAAAAAGAAGTCACCTTCCACTTTGTAATATATAAAAACCGTCTTCTGTAAAAATGTAAGACAGAATTATTGCCTTGGTAATGAAGCATGCTGCCGCAGCTGTGGGCTAGTCTTTTCACCCTTAGCACTACCTTCTTCGAGATGAGCAAATTGCCTCTTGAAACGATCCACCCCACTGTCAATAACATGCCCATTAGTATACTTGCAATATCTCCTCAACCAACCATAAATGTGGTTAAATAAATGAAGCAAGATTAGTTGTTGCGTACTTATTATATTCAAATGAGCTTTACAATTGCCAAACATAAACAGAAGATATTTGGTGCATTACTAGGAATATGAAAAGTTTATTTTCTGTATTAGGTGCATGAAAAATAACGAGTATATCACAATTCAAAGCGACCATATTTAACAGAAGAGAAACTTCAGTAGCTTATCTTTTTTTTCTCGAACACGCAGGAGAGCTGCGTATCATTGTATTAAGAAGAAGAAGAACAACCCTTACAAACACACTCAACAAGAGCCAAGACCAATCCCCACTAGGGAGACCAAGACCAGCCCCAACAACCCTGACCTAGCCTTCCTCAGGTGCTAGGGCAGTGAGGTAAGAAATACCACGCGCCCCAGCCAAACCCCAAAGTTTCAGCTCATCTCTAACCTGGACCATTATCAACTTCAGTAGCTTATCACAACTGATTAGCTTTAAACAGTTTCAAAATGTCGTTTTTTTAACATATTCAACAGTTTCAAAAGAATATTTGAGCCCAACATTTTGGAATTACAAGTATTATGTCACTAAAGTTTGCTTGTCTCATTCTGCAACTATCAGAACCATCACTACCAATCTACCATGCAAATGTTCAGAATAGAAATTTTGGAGTAACATCGACTGAAAACCTATCACATTCACTAACTAAACAATTATATAAAACAAACTTTACCAACAGAACAAAACTTTAGATATATAACACCTGTATCTGTTTGTTCTTTCGGTTTTGGATCCTTGTAATGATAATTGAATAAATGAAGCATAATCAGCATACTCTTTTCAAAGATAGCGGAAACTGCTTGTAACATGAAACAGTGCAAGCTCACCTGGGGTACACAAAGTTTGTTTGATCCCCACCACGAAGATACTCCAGCAACATCTGAGGATGGTACTCTAAAATCTAAAGAGATACATCGGGGATTAGTAAGAGTATTACTATATTCTCCACAGTACAATTGACTTACGATACCTCTCTGTAAATTAATTCCTGGACATCATCTTTGGTCTGCTTTCTTCTCTCAAACTCAAATTCGAGCTTCGAGATGGGTTGTGCTACGGGCTCGTGTTCAGAATTTGCCAATCCAGTAAAATACGGGTCTGACAAGGCCTTGAATTACATTACTATGACATCAGTACAGAGGATAACAAATAATCAAACATTTTAGAGCTATTGCTTTATGCTGACTACGTTCCTACCTCTGCAGCAGTTGGCCGATCCTTGGGATCAAAAGCAAGTAGACGCTCAAGCAAATGAAGAGCCATTGGGTCTACACCAGGAAACTTCTGTGAAAAAGGTACTGGGGTCTTTTTTTTCATGTTGCCCAAATATCGCCGAGCTTTCTCATTTCGAATCTACAACCAGTAAAAAGATGCAATAGATTTTAAGCATCATTTTTTAGAGTAATTTCTCGTCTATAAAATGATTGTCAGAAGGAAATGGTAGATACTATTTTTATTTCTAATTTGCTATTAATATCAATGTCTGCAGAACTCATTCTGCAATTAATTAAAAGGCGTAAGCCTTGCTCAAAAGTCAAAAGTTTCAGAATCATTAGTTTCAAAATGCAAATGCAATATAAACTTGGAACAACAGAACAAACAATCTGTAGCTTCACAATTACTCCAAACGAAGGTATTTGGCCAAGCCTCAGCTTCAACTTACGGGTTTCTTGAAGCTAAATCTAGGCCAAACAGATTTGAGCCTTTTGGCAGCTTATCATGTAAGCCTAAGCCACTCTTCTAAAAGCTAGGCCAAACAGAAAGAAGCTCCAAATATGCTGAAGTTAGTGCAAAGGGGCTTATAAACTGGAAACTGGCCTAGTAACCTAGGTAGCAGATTACCCACATACTTGATGCAAATTTTCAAATTGATTTGAGGTACAGTTAATGTCTGTATTATAACTTCAACATAAGCAAAACTATATCACTGAAATATCCAAGGGCCAAGACATTCTCAGCATTGATCAAAAGTTCTGAAACTGCTTACGCAGCCTTAGTATAACACTATAATTCCAGTTATTTTTTCGAAATACAAATAGTGCAAAAGATAACTCCCGAGATATCTTAGCCTTAAGATGGGACAAGCTTGCTTCTTGTAACATATCAATTATCATCTGTCTTGTTGGAGCTCAATGAACAGATTCCTTTTTTACCCTTTCAAGAAGTTAAGACCACAAACTAATCGAGGGACTGCGCAAACATTGGGAATGGGAGACTATGAGACCAGAGGCCGGTTCAGAAGTGAATTCTTTGACTAAAACATCATTGTGAAGTTTTCTATGGAAAACAAGAATTTAACTAATCATTACTATTAGGATGTCACGCAAGGAGCTAGTCTTGCCAGCCTATACACAAACAGAAGGTCGAATGCTCAATAATTTGAACTTCAAAAAGGCTGTTTCGGTGCTGTTATAACAGGAGTTTGTCCAGATATAGGAAATGATAACCACCAACCATCACAAATAAGTTTATAAAAGGAAATTGCATAGGAGACAAGGCTCCAACTGATTTTTATTAAATTAGAAGCAGGGAAAGTGAACTCACCCTGGAAATGGATTCTGCTGAAGGAGTGCCAAGTAGGTCGGTCATGAGATCCAACTGATGTACCACATTCTTGCCAGGAAAGAGCGCCTTTCCTGTAAGCATTTCAGCAAATATACATCCTACGCTCCAAATATCAATTGCGGGAGTATACTGCAAAAGAAAATGTTCAGTTAAGTGCAGTTCAACCCAAATTATCAAATGTGGTATGTGTGTCAACAATTCAGGACCATGGCATTGTGTTGTAAAAATCAGATGTACATGAAAAGCTTTGATTTACAAAACAGATTCGATCACATTCGATGGGGATACTGAAGCTCCAAGATGAATGATCACAATCCCTAAGTTGGGTAAGGTTCAAGTTTTGTCAAGATGAAGCTTCTGTGACCTTTGAAAAGAAGGAGCCACATAATTCTGGAGCACGATACCACCTTGTTGCCACATAATCCTAGGACAAATGGACGAAGAAGCATTAAAAAGCGAAGCTTTGGCTGACTGCTTACCATAATTCACAACATATGTACAGGGCCGGTCCTGGGATTTTAGGGGTCCGGGGCGAAACTAGAAATAGAGGCCCTAGTATAAATATCTAAATTTAAATCTACACACTCACACACACACACACACACACACACACACACACACACACACACACACACACACATATATATATATATATATATATATATATATATATATATATATATATATATATATATAATTTTACCAACAAACACTTAAAATGCGTTATGTATTAAAGAAAAATTCATATCAAAGAGTTTATAGATATTACCTTAAAATTTTCTACTAACATTTCTAGATACGAAGTCATTGATGATGGTATTGATGTCAATCTCATCCAATAATTTCTTCTCAATACATAAAGTTGTCAAACCGTTTAAACCTCTCTTGAGACATTGTTGACCTTAAATGATTCTTCAACAATTTCAACTTTGAAAAGCTTCTTTCAGCTGTTGCCACAGTCACAGGCATAGTAAATAAAATCCGATAAGCAATAGAAATATTAGGATAACAATCCGTTTCTCTGACAAACTCAAAGATCTCCATAGCAGACATTGGTTTATTTGATAAAGTCAATTGCATAACACTTAACTCAGAAATTAGATCATTTAACTCAACATCAGATGAACCATCTAGAGAAAAAGTTTCTGCAAATTTTGTACAACATTCTTTTAATTCAGTTCGATCCAATGACTTCAATGTTGTTGAACTCATTAAAAATCCAAATATACTTCCGAATGTTTGGAGTTCTTGAAATCTACTTTTCAATGAATTGATTGTCATATCAACCATAACAAAAAAAATAATTCGTATGTGAGCCAACTGCGGTGGCTAAAAGGACTAAGATAAATCTTCAAAACATGTATATACTCTACATAGTATATGGAGGGGCCCCTGAATTTTGGGGGCCCGGAGCGACCGCCCCTCTCGCCCCCCTCCAGGACCGGCCCTGCATATGTACTCAGATTTACTACACTGATGATTTTACCGTCCAGAATATCGCGGACGGGGTGTCGTTGAAGGACACCCGAGCAAGGCCGAAGTCGCAAATCTTAAGCTTGCAATCGGCATTGGCGAGAATGTTCTTGGGCTTGAGGTCCCGGTGGAAGACATTGGCGGTGTGTATGTACTTCATCCCGCGGAGCAGCTGGTAGAGAAAGAACTGGTGATGCTCCGGGGTGAGGTCGTCGTTGGCCTTGATGACCTGGTGGAGGTCGGAGTCCATGAGCTCGAAGATGACATAGATGTCGCGGAACTCGCGGCGCGACGGCGGGAGCATGATGTGCTTGATCTCGACGAGGTCCGGGTGGCGCAGGAGGCGGAGCAGCTTGATCTCGCGGAGGATGCGGGTGGCGTCGGAGACGTGCTCGAAGACGTCGTTTATCTTCTTGATGGCGACGCGCTCGCCGGTGTGGGTGTCGACGGCGGCGGCCACGACACCGTAGCTGCCCTTGCCGACCACCTCGCTGACCTCGTACCGGCTCGCCTCGCCGTACTCCGTGAAGAACTCTGCCTCCCCCGAGCCCTGTGCACGTACGAGGAAGCCAAGCCGATAAACCCGCATCCCAAACACGCACTAACCGAAGCACAAAATCGCAATTGTCGAGGCCCGCACCTTCTTAGCATCCATGGCGCGTGCCACCCCCCTGTGCTCTGGCGCGTTGTACTACCCCAGCGTCGTCGCCCTCCCACTGGAGCTCCGCTCCTCCGCCGCGTCGTCACCTTCGTGCGCGCGGTGTAACGAGCCGCTGCCGGTAGTGACGGTTGGGGAGGACGTGGAGACGGTGAGGCAGGAGGGGGAGGCGCGGTGGGAGTGGAGACGTGGGGCCATATACGTACGGCGGGGGAAGGTCGCAGCCGCGGGTGGGCAGTGGACGCCCGATCACCGCGGGAGCGCGGGGCGCGGGCAGGGTGGAGGAGGGCAAGGGGCGGTCGGGGCACGCGAGGCGACGGGGCGGGTGGAGATGTTTGGACGCTGCTGATGCTGCGGGAGCACGGGCGCACGCCGCCGCGCCGGCAAGGGAGGGTCCCTACTTTGGGCCAATGGGCCACGGCCTGAACACGACGCCAACCCGGCGATCAGGCTGAGGAGTCTATTATTTTTAGCCAAGTCTTTTAATTTTTAATAGTAGTTTATAATTTTTAGGCTATTGCTTATTTATGTGAAAGATTACAGAGTAACAAAATTCATATGTGATTTTTGCTGATATAAATGAAGTCAGTATATTATGTACTATAATTAACTAGTGAACTCCATCTTTAAAATAATTCTATTTAAAAAGTAATTATTACAGAAAAGTTAAAAATAGAAACCAAAAACTAAAAAAGAAGATGCCCAAAAACCTCCCCTCTAAGTTGAGGTAGCCACACTTTGGTTGCTAGCCACACTTTGCCAACAAAAATTGCCACACTTGCCTAAGTTGAGGTGCTCAAATTCTTTGCCACACCTTAGCAAGTAAGGGAATTTTGCCACACTTTTTTGAGTCATTGACGCGTGGGACCTAGGGGAATCTTGCCATAACTGTGGCTGCAACCAAACAGCTCCTAAAGTTGGTAAAACTTACCTAATCTTAGACGTGATAAACTATAACTGGCAACCAAACAGCCCCTAATTCGGCTCCCTTGCATCCTCACAATGTCATACGCTACGCTCAAGGCCCGGTTGGACCTCACTCATGTCATGTCTGATCCATGATGTGTCCCGGCAGTTTCAACGCGCCTTCATCCTCGTCGTCCGCATGATTCATGAATGGTCATGCCTTAGCAAGTAAGGAGTCCCTACTCCCTACATTGTTTTTTTTCGTTTTCTTGTTGACGTTCTAGTGCCAGTCATCACAATCAACTTCCTCTGGATCATATTCCAACACAAAGGAAGCTTATAATTATCTGACCATTTCTTCCTTCACCGAACAGAACAAGGCTCATGCTGAATTGGTGATGTCCAAATAGCCCGTGTCTATCGGACCAGCCCACAGTCCATCACCATAGACACGGTCCACGGTACAAGGAGCGTTGAGTTAGACCGGTATTGCACAGTATACACAGTGGCGGGCCAAGTACGACACGGCACAGGCACGACCAGTGCAGCACGACGGTCCGTTCTACACGCTTGGCACAAAAAAGTGGCTGTTAGGCATGTTTAGCCTGGGCACGGCAGGTGGGCATGGCTCAGTTAGTCCGTTTAACCGTTTAGCATGAGTAACGATCGATTTTTTGAAATTTATAGCCGTTTTGATACGGGGTGTTCTGATCTTCTACAGTAGAATCGTAGATAAATAGTGTTTGGCGACGAACAATGCTCAGCTGTACATCATGTGCCAGTGCACGGACTTGTAGCTCTACAGATATTCACCGACACGCGCCAGGATGATCGCCGCTAGACCACGAGTGGAAAACGTCAAGCCCTCAATTTCCAGCAGAAAAGTAAACTTGACTTTAACTTGTAAAACGAACAACAGATCATCTTATTTTTTATTAGAAATCCTCGCATGAACTCCGAAACGAAAGAAACAAACAATAGCTTTGTCTTCTATTGTTTCTCCTCAAAAGTGGTCTGCCTCGCATCACCAGACGCTACACATTTTAATGGACCATCCGAGCGGCTGTTGCCTGGACGGCTGGACCCATGTTTGGTTTCCAAATCCTTGCCAATCTAAAAATAGAAACATGCCTAAATAGCTACAACCAATCACGTCGATCTGAGCGGCTGATTGCCTGGACGGCTGGACCCAAGTTTGGTTTCCAAAAAACGTGGCCAGCTAATACAAAAAAAAAAGAAAAGAATATTCCTTCCTACTTTGGTTCCTCTCGGATGGCATTAATCCAGGTCTTGTATCTCCACGTGATTTGGCATAATTTGGTTCCTCACGGGTGGCATTAATCAGGAGCTCGTCTTTGTGTTTTGCCAACATCCGAATCATCCTTGATT
The DNA here is from genome assembly GCA_017311315.1 of Dendrocalamus latiflorus. Lineage (NCBI taxonomy): Eukaryota > Viridiplantae > Streptophyta > Magnoliopsida > Poales > Poaceae > Dendrocalamus > Dendrocalamus latiflorus. The sequence goes on from CM029664.1 coordinate 38,204,823, forward strand.
TTATTTCTTTCACGTGCATGCAACATCTTTCTCTTTGTGCATGCAAACTTCTCATTCTAGGGGTGAATCTTCAAACCTGAGCACAAGTACAAACGTTAGGTAATATAAAACGCTCGCTAGACTTAATAACCTACTTATTAAGAAGCAAGGTTATCTGATCATGCATCCTCTTAGCGCGAGCTCGAGTGATAAGTCCCGGCGGTAAGTCTATTATAATATCATCATCATTGGCTTGTATAGGAGGAGAAGAAGAAGATAGGGCGGTAGGGATGCCCTCATCACGTTGTGACCATTTGTGAATTTAAAAATATAAAAAATTTAAAAAAATCTCAATTTTTTCTATGAATAGGCATCATATCCCCTCATTTTTCCATACTCTCCGATTCCCCAATGAAAATTTCAATACACTTTGTAATAATTTGGTAAAATTTGAAATAATTTTACTAAAAAATCCAAAAAGTCGAAATCCGGCCTGTAGTCAAGAAAAGAGGTAACAATACTAATTTTTATGTACTGATATTGTTCTTATTTTTTTATTGTGATATAAAATAGGTACTAGTGTAAATTTCTATTTGTATTTTGCAGTATTTCACATTTCTCCGTGGAACATTTTGACAATTCCTACGAGTGAATAAGGAATTGATTTGAAAGAACTTTCATCCGTTAGGAATGAAACGTCTCTGCCTCCACCTCCACCTCAAATGGCAAAACAGACCCTAGTTGTACCATTGTCAGACTCTACCAGTGCCCTGCGTTAGCAAGCATCAGAGCAAAGAGCTCCAGACCTAGCACGCCGGATGTGTGGGCAGATTTCGACAAGATAATGAAGCGAGACGCGTCTGAAGATCAGGTAAGAGTTGTTGTTTGCAAAATATGTCATCATGAATTGTCTGCAAAGTCTTCAGGTGGAACCGGACACTTGCACAGACATGCCAAAAGATGTAAAGAAAAATAAGGCATAACCGTGAGGCAGACGCAGCTGCAGTACAACCCCAACGGTACAGTACATAACTGGGATTATAATTTTGATATAGATTGAGAATCTTTAGCCCATTTAGTTACCTCACAAAATCTTTCTTTAAACTTTGGTGCATCAAATACGTTCGAAAGGTACATTAGAACTGCTCGTAATTTTAGATTTACTTACATTACTAGACAAATAATAACCAGAGATTTAGTTAAATACTACAATAGTGCACATACACCATTAGCCTCCCATATATTGTCGCACCAGGATTCCCCCTCTCCATAAACTGCACATACACCATCAGCCTCCCATATATTGTCACACCAGGATTGCTTGCAATCTCCATGTACTGCCCCAAGCGACGTTATCAACCACCTTCATTAGCTCCCAGAAATACTCACTCAAAGCTCCAACCACTGTGGTAGTCACCGCCTCGATGACAATCTTTTTCCTGCCTGTGTCCCTATCAAATGCACTTCGTACGCACCTCCTGAGCTCAAGCAAACCCATCTTCTTCAAACCCAGTGCCTGGGTCACGATCCATTATAATTTTGTAGGTCCACCCTATATAGCATGTCCTATACAACACCTTCCCTATAGAACACGAACAAATATTCCATATGCGACATCACATACCTAGTACCAATGCAGATGATATCCACTTATTTTTGACCATGCTAAATACAACTAAATATATCAAAAAAATAATAATTATGTACATGTATATAACTGTGCTATTAATTATGCCCATGGACATGTGCATATATGCATGTATGGTACACATATATATACATAAATACACAAAAATACTAAAAAATAACAATGCATATTACTGCAATCTTATCATCGTTTTCTACAATTTTTTAATCTCGCTAGAGCAATACACATATATGTATATATGTATGTATATATTTCCTAAATTGTAAAAGCACCAAGAACATTAAAAATAACGGTGTGTATTTCTTCAGCTAATTACAAAATGTCATCATTATCGCCACTAATACGTCATTAATACTAGTTACGTACTCATGCGTTGCAACGGAACTCATTGAATAAATAGAGAATCGTGCTATAGAAGAGAGTTGCTATGATCGGTTGGAAAGTGGAGAATAGTGAGAAGTTGAGTGAATAGAGCGGTTGGAGGAGAATAGACGTACAATCACCAACTCGTTCTTTTATAATAGTAATGATAGCTAATTACAAAATATCATCCATTTGAACTAAATACATACGTCAACTAAACATGGTTACAAGCGCATTCCAAACTATCAAACCACTATTACGCTAAAGACATATTAAACGTATTGCTCGCATGCTAATGAAGCATACCTCTTCTTTAAGGATTTCCTCAGATCTACACTTTTTCTAACTAGTAAATCTCCTAAATCGCAACAAAACCACCTTTAAAAACTAATTATAACTCTTTCAACTCTCCTTTTCTTTCTTCTTACTCAGCTCTCTCGCTTGGCAGGGAAGAAAATGAACTGGGGGGCTTGGAGCGAGAGAGCGATGCAAGGAATTTTATGCATGCGGAGATGGCGCTGGCGAGCGACAAGGGCAAGTGGGTGCTGCAGGGCATGCCAGCCCCTGCCGAGCTTGTGCTCCTCGGCAAGAGGGCCTGTAGCGCCCATCATGTAGCTGTCGAGCACCCTTGCCACGCCCGTCACATCTTTGTCGAGCACACATGACCTACTAAGCTCTGGTTCCTCAGCGGGTGCTGCCGAACTCTAGCAGCACGGCAGGACAGTGGGGCCTACCACCTACTGCGCCTGTTGCTTCCTGTCGACCTCACGCGGCTTGCCACTATCGTGCCCTCCTGCTGAGCTAGGGTAGCGTGGCGACACATGTCACCTGTTATGACTGCCGAGGTCAAGGATGTGACTAGATTTGTAGAAACAAACGTGGAAATTAAGCTTCAAACTGTTATTAGCCACGTCCACGTGTCATAGACACAGAGAGTTACGGCAACTTTTCCGTAGGTGAGTTTGATTGTGACGTTGTTTCACAAATCTGGTAAATTAGACAAAAATGTTTGACATTTGAAGTATTCCTAGGTTGAGAACCAAGCATACCTACATTCGGTTGACGCCGAAACTACTAGGAGACGAAAAATCTGAAATTCGAACTTGTTATATGTGGCTAACCGATTCAAAAACTTACAATAACTAAGCTATACAATTAACTGGTTGTAGTGCGACAAACAACAACACATCATTCCTCGGGGGGTAAAAAGGCAACAGGTACAAGTACATGTAACAATAATAAAACAAGCAAACAATTATAGAAGTAAAATCCCCGTTCCAAAAAATATAGAAGTAAAATAAAATAATAACTTCCTTTTGAGCTTCAGGCCCAATTATGTGCGCTAGGCCCGCCTTCAGGTCTTCAGTTGGTCTTCACACTACTATGTTGCTAGACTAGGTTGGGCTGAGGTTAATTAACAACTTTACACCATTGATTAACCGGCCCAAAATCAAGCACTCGGCCGCTACTTAGTTTACTACTGTACAATATAAAACTTACACGACATAGGTCGAAAAGATCATGGCACTGGTAGTCCTGGAATATGAGCAAAAAGAAACATTCTTGCCCTGCCTCTTTCCTGAGCTGAAGATTGATTTTTCTAACTAACGCGGTGATCCCAACGTACGAAGACTATACAGATGTTTTGTTTTGTGACAAGGAAATTCTTGTTAGCGAGCTAACAAATGTGGTGATCCCAACGTACATAGACTACAGATGTTTAGTTCTTTTGTCTAGTCTTGTTAGTGGACAAGGCAATTCTCTTTACTGGAGAGGCATTCCTTCTCACTAACCTTGATAAACAAGGCTAGGCAAGGGTGAACAAGCGAACCAAACATGTCTTACACGTGTAGTGCATAAGGTATTGACGGATCTTAAGGCCAAACCCAGGACAAGTCCTTGCGAGTTCAACTTTTCTTTTAATCGGACGGCAGAAGATCTACATATCTCTTGCAAGTTCCACTGTAAAGGTCTTTCTGTGGAACATATGATCCTTCCGAGCAGGCCCCTGATCGATGGAAACTTAGAACTGGTACTTACACAAAATTTTGGTTCCTCGCCAGAAAACACAGAATTTTTGTGATATATTCCTAATTTTCCATTTCTATGTTCGATGATACTATAGCTAAAACTATAGTTGACGTACATGCACCAAAACTTTTGGTTAAAGCATGATACTTTTGATTCAGCTTCTTTTTCAGAAGGTGGGTGGCAATTTTTTTAAGAGTACAACAAGAATGCATATATACGTGCACACGCAACACCACACACATATCCCACGCACACACCCATGTGAGGACGTTCAATACATACGCTATTACAAAGTGGAAACCAACGCTATTACAAAGCGAAATCTAGAGGTCTCATAGAATATAAACACATGCTTTAACTACTGAACACATCTACACATAGGTACTCCGAGACATACTATTACTTAAATAGTACCCAAAAATAGGACTCACTAAGTCCGAATCTAGACGGCTGACCGCCAACTGACCTACGCTCGGTCGCAGAAGGTGGGTGGCAATTAAGTACTCAGCAAAATAGTCATAGAAGGTTCTCTCTCTCTTTTTTTTTCCTTTTGTATTTATGTTATAAACTGAAGGTTCTATTGTTTGTTCACATGCGGATTAATTAGCTGGCTTTGCCTACCCTACATGTCTAATCATCGAATCCTTTCCCCTAGAAAATCATTGAATCGTTAATTAGACCCACTTGCGCCAACTTACTTCATCCCCACCTTTGTTCGCCTACTTTATCTTGTTCATACTCCAAAATACTCCAATACTTTTAACTTATTGTTTTTCATTCTGACTCAATTTCTTATTTACTGGCTAAACATTCCTCCAACTATTGCCTCTATTGAGAAAAAAAAGCCAATGACTCAATTTGACAATGTTCGATGATTTTTGAGAATCTCCTATGAAATAGTTTATGTCTGTGTTGTTTCATGAAATATATAAGAAATTAATCGTGTCTGTTTGCAATTGATGCGCTACATTGTGGTACACCGAGAAATCTAGTTAGTTACCAAAATTATTACTAATTCGAGTAATATATTTTTTGCTGTTATAGCAAAAAAAAAAAGATATTGTCAAAAACTAATTATTATATTCAAAGTAGTAAAAATACAAGTGCTTTTAAACGCTCCTGCATGCCAAATGGAGCCTCAATCATGGTCAAAATTTTGCCATATGACTTTCCGACGATCGTATTACAATTGTAATAGTTCCAAACATAATAAAAGGTATAGATGGCATCTCATTTTCACCTATAGTACTTCATGTTATCGGGAGCATGCTAGAAAAACGAAACGATGAACTCGCGTAGTTGCATGTGCAGAGTTTGCACGCCAACATGCGAAATGCGCAAGAAATTCGCGGCAAGCTAGGATCGATGGCATTCAGTCACATGGCGCGCACACAGGGACGACCGTTCACCAGATCGGAAGCTTCTTCCCACTTTATTAAATCTGGCACGTAGGTGAAGCCAGCTTTTTTAAGCTAGCTCCACCAGCTCCAATGATTAATTCACGTTCTCCACTCGCTCCCACGCGCAACGGTAGCTTGTCGCTCGACGCCGCGTCATGTGATCGCAGATTACTAGCGCAAGTTGGGCACGCGGACGCACATGCACATGTAACGTAACGACCGCATCAACCGCGTCGGTGCTCCCACCCGAACGGATCCAACGCATCGCCGGCCACGCCTCGGCTCGCATTATTTGGTGCCGTTCGCCGCGCCGAACTCGCGCCCATAATGCAAGCGGCATAGAGAATGCACGCTCATGTGGCCGATCTGACCCGCGGACCCACCAGTTTAGGGGCCGCCACATGGTCGTCGCTTTCGAGCCACACTGGAACGGAGGCTGGCAAGTACTCCACTAGTACCGGCCTCAGAAAGCCACACTGTCCCAGGCAACCCTTCCCCTTGATGACCACTACTACAGCAGTACAGTTTATGCTTATTATCCCTTTTAATTCTACTGCCTACCTGTTGTTCTAACGAATCCCAACTAATATTCCTCCAAATAAAGCAAGGAGATATACTGCCTGTGCATTGTGATGGCATCATAAGAAGGTGGCTGAAGGCCAACACGGCCACAACATAGGGTTCTTCTTACCTAGACTGCAGGCACCTTTCTCGTAGGCTGTAACGTAGTGTGTTAGACTAGTCCTATAGATAGCTAGCCAGCTCGCCGGCGATATGATGCAGCGTCCGGCCGTCGGAAGGGCAATGGCGCTGGTCCTCGTGCTGGAGATCATGGCCGTCGCGGCGTCCACGGTCGCCGCGGTCGACGGAGAGGTGAAGTGCGGTGGGTGCTCGCCGTGCGGCAGCGACTGTCCGGTGGTGTACCCGTCGCCTCCTCCGCCGGCGTTGCCGCCGCCGCCGTACTACTACTACAGCCCTCCGCCTCCGGCGTCTTACCCCGGGGTGTCGTACTACCAGCCGCCGCCAGCGGCGTACCTCGAGATTGGAGGCACGCCGTCGGGCAAAGGGCCTCTGTACCCGCAGGACCCAGGGTTCATGCCGTCGAGCGCGCCCCGGCATGGCAGCCGTGCCGTTCCATTCACGGTATGCGCGTTTGCTGCGTTGGCGAGCCTATGGTTCTTCTGGTGATCTGCAACAATTGCACGGCGATAGTCTCCGGTAAGTCGCAACGGAGACATGCCGGCGTTCCATGATTTCCAGTGTATGCATTCGCCTTGTAATAATTTTTACTGGTCATATGTTCTGCAGCTCTTGTATCAAGGGATTTTTTTTTGCTTTAGTTTCTCTTTCTGGTCTTAGAACTTTCACATGTAATAAATGAATTGCAAAGCAGAATGTGGAACTAGCAGGTCGTTTCAAGTCATGATCAGTACGGATTTGTGTCGCCGTTGGTGATCTGTTTTCTGTTTTTTAGAGCAATTTATTGCTGTTCTATGGCAGAGGGGGATAGAATGCCTATCCACTACTACTCCCAATTCTGCTCTATGGTGTATTTTTCATAGAGCTCGTTGTTTCTTCGAATTAGGTGTGCTTATGTCAGTTCTTCTCCCATGGACTGCGCACATCCAAAACGGCCCTACGGATTGCTAATGAGATTTTTTACCATCCTTGAAAGATACCATAACCATCCATTGCACTAAGATATAACAGCTAAAAAAACATAAGGTATCTATTATGCCTACAGGCTAAACAGTGAATAGAGGTTTATAGGAGACCGCTAGGGACTGCTGAGAGCTTTGCCTTATCTATACTAGAGGTGAGGATGAGTAAAAATGAACCGTGGCTCTCACTCCTTCCCTGGTGCTATATATACATGGCCTTAAGGCTTGATTATAAGAGTACACCCCTACTATGGCTCACTATGTTAGAGGTACAAATGTCCTTTTACATACTTAATGGGCCTCTTGGTCCAGCAGGCCAAATGGGTGAAGGTGGGGGTCACTCCCCCAACAGTAACCTCTCATGGTAAAGAGCTCCGCTATCCATAGGCCGGCCCATGGATCGGGTTCTTTTGGTGTGGCGCGAGACACCTTGTTGTCTAGTGCCACGTGACACATGTCCTTGTGTATTTGGTCGGTCGTGCATCGAGGCGTTGTGTCGGCGTGATCGTCGTGTGTCGTGCGCTTTCAGTTTGCATGTCGTCTTGGGCCATGCGTTGTGCCCGAAAAGGTGCGCGCATTAAATGGAGCTTGTCCTTATAAGTCACCATCTCCCAACTTGCTCAGCGGTTTGCCCGACTATTTGCGGTTCACTGGAGATGGTTTGCAGTGGCGACCGATGCACTTGTTGTGGGGCTGCGAGCAGTTCGTCCGATCACGGTGGCCCTTCCCTTCGATTGAGAATTGCCAACGTCGTCGAGCGCGATGAGTCGATGGTCAACAAGCGTTGAAGTGCATCGGAGAAGATCAACGGAGCATGCGTGAACACACTCAGGTCTACCATGGCCACGGATCACATGTTAGTGGCCGACAGGAAGATCAGTGGTCACAAAGTAGTGCGGCTCCCCCAACAGCGAGGTCGAGCCACACCCAACAGAGTCGAAGACGGTTATCTTTGCCACATACTTTGATACCAAGGTTTGCGTCCCCTCGGCGTCCTTTGTTGGCGAGGTCCTCTAGCTATATGGGCTAGAGCTCACGCAGCTAACACTAAATGCGATCACGTGGCTCGCGGTCTTCAGCTGGGCGTTGCATCCAGAAGACATAGTGCCGAGCCTGACACTGTTCTTCTCTCTCCACGACATGTGATGTCAGTTGAAGCAAGTGAATGAGGGGCAGTATTCCAATTTGGGCAGCCTAAACTTCGTACTTTAGTCCGACTGCACGATGCTATTTTTGTCAAACTCTACCAGGATGAAGTGGAAGTCAAACTGGATGCGACGGTGGTTCTACCATCGAATGGAGTACGAAAGTAGTCCTTGGTGGATGGGACACATTATGGACTTCAACATGTCTCCCTCCATGATGCTCGTTAGTGAGGATGAGCAACATGCCAGGAGGCTCGCGAGGGTTGCTCTCCGCTTTAACATGCAGGATCTTGTGGAAGAGTATTGTATACTCCGCATATCCCCATTGGCCCAGCTGTGGCATATTCAGCCTGGTCCTACTCATGTTGATGGTCTCCACCCCACCGTTGCCTTGCTCCCAAAACTTATCGATTCAAGTAAGTCGCATGTGTTTTTCTTTTGCGCTTGTCGAATTGGTGTTAACCCTCCATCGTGTTGGAACACGCATAGTCCTTTCTCTTGCTAAGGCAAAGCGTGTAGCTGCCATCTTCCTCAGGTAGTACATTCTGAAGGAGAACACCCTCTGGGCATTGGTGACCTCAAACTGTGGCTGGGATTAACCGGGTATGTGTAGCTCTTGGTATCCCCGTGCCTGATCGGCCCGTGCCCTCCAACAGCGGCGGTCGTAGTCATATAGCCAATGACGGTGACGTTTCGGATTGTGCGTCATCATGCGAAGGTGCACGGTCTCCCATCGCTGCCCTTCAGCTGTTGTCCGCCCCCCATATAGATGAGTTGGAGGCTGTGGACGAGGACTTGGTGGGGGCACCAAGTCGGATTCCAAGGATGAGTAGCTTTCAAATAGCAAAGACATCTCTTAAGAGCGATGTTCAATTGGTGGAGACGGTAATCGTGACACAAGCTTGGCAAGGCTAGACCATGATGGAGCCCATGAAGCGGCCATCCCCGACGGTGCCATGGAAGGAGAGGGGGCTTGGCATGGAGTTTGCCCCATCATCAATGGAGGTCCATGATCCGTCTACCCCTACCCGAGCCATGAAGTGCACCCGGGTGATGTCTGGCTACGATGGTGCGTGACGTGGATTCTAGCTTGGAGGCTAGAACCTCCTCCACTAGCCACTGGTGTCGGTGTGATTCCTATTGGCTTGCCACCATCTAGTCTAATCTGCTTCTCTACAAAGGCCACTATCTTGTCATTGGTCTCCTCGGTACACGTTGCATGTATGAATACCTTGTTCTCCTCTCAGGACTTCTCGAGGCTCTCCCCAATCTGCTCCCTGACACTATCGCTATCATCAGCGTGCCTTCCTTCTTCGGGGCACATGCAAGGCTCCAGTGGGGAAGCTGGCCATGGCCTAGCTAGCCCCGGAGCCATTAACGTGTCATCATGGGCCAGCAACACAAATGTCGCCTTAATAGAGGAGCGATGACTCTCCATGGTGGACTTTGTGCCCTATTTGGAGGCATTACATGTACTCCAAGCAGTTGCAGAATGTGTGGATGCTGGGCTTGATTGCTGGGTGTTGTCGTCGTGCGGTCTGAAGCTCCTTTGAAGTTCTCTCGAGACTACCGAGGTTATGGTATGTGGCGCTTGATGTCTCACTATTTTGTCCACTAACATTGTTGTCACTATTGGTGCCTTGGTCTTGCAGGCACTTGCCTTGGCTTGTGCACTCCAAATTGCAACACAGCATGAATGCAACAGCCTACAGGAGCTGGTCATTGCCACCGACATGGGGGTTTCCTTAGTGTGCAAGTTGCTGCTAATGCTTCGGCCGTGGTAGAGGAGAGGGTGGAGTGCACCCACTACCCACTTCCTCAAATCCAAGGCACAAGGGCCTTCTTTGACACACAACTCCTGGTGGAGTGAGCTCCATCCACTACCACTAAGGAGCATGAGAGCTTCCTATAGCAAATTGCTACACTGGAGCAGGAGAAGGTGCAAGTGGCATCAGAGTTGGCCAGGAGGGACCGTATCCTTGGCAAGGCGTCTGCTTCAGTGTGGGGGTCCATGGAGGCCTTAGAGGTGACCCTCGAGGAGCTCATGATGGAAATTCCCCCTCGGGTGCATGGGCCAGAGGACTTTCTTAGCAGCGTTTGGAGGATCCGCGAGGCTTCGTCTCTCACCCTCAATGTTGCCCGTGTGTATGAAAACCACTACTCCCATGCGACGGTGTAAATAGTCTTCTGACTGCTTCACCTCCGAGGCTACCTACACATGGGTGAGCTAGTGAATCGAGACATGGCTCAGTGAGGTGCCCCAGTGAAGTTAGGATAGTGACCCCATTTGCAATGCCATCCTGTTGATTGATTGGTGTGACGCTGACAACTTTCATTTTTGTGAATTTGTCTTGTAGTGCGCATGTGTTAGGTGAGTGGCCTCTCTTTTGTATGGGGTACTGGCAATCTCCGGGCCATGTACTTGTTGTCCTGTAATGAAAGACACAAAGTGTTCATGCCATGGCCCTGTCTTATTTCACCTACTTTGTGTCACGAGCAGGTACTTGAAGAAGATCGGCTCCTCGTACCAGACCAACTCCTCCATCGGTAACCCCGGCACAGGGGTGGGCGGAGGAGTCATGGCATTTCTAGGTGGAGCGGCCTATGCACCCACCCATCCCCCTAGGGAGTGTATAAAAGTAGAGAGTTTGGATGAAGAGTAGGGCACTCCCTCCATCGTCTTGCACACTGTGTGCATTCCTTGTAAGGATTGTTTCGCAACAGATGTGATGTTTAATAGTGCCACTGTGAGTCCATGGCTTGCGCTCATCATGTTAAGAGGCTACAAGAGGCTTGAGTAGTAGTATTGGTGCACAAATCTGTGCGATCGATGAAATCATTGGTGGAATTCGATACGTGTGCTCCGTCGGACAAGTCATCGATGAAGTAAGTGGTAGGACAAAGTCTAATTCGCATGTGCTTTGTCTCCCATCGGACGTGTGTCGACGAGATCAGTGGTGGGATAAATTCCAATACATGCGCATTTTCCCCCATTGGACATGCGTCGATGAAGTCAGTAGTAGGATGAAGTCTAATACACTCGCACTCTGTCCTCCACCCTTCACATGAGCATCGACGAAGTCGGTGGTAGGACGAAGTCCAATTCACATGCTTTGTATCCCTACCCTTCAGACGTGCGTTGACAAAGTCGGTGATACAATGAAGTCTGATACACATGTGCTCCATCCCCCACCCTTTGGACGAGTGTCGACGAAGTTAGCAGTAGGACAAAGTCTAATGCACACGTGCTCCATCCCCCACATTTTGCACAAGCGCCAATGAAGTTGGTGGTAAGACGAAGTCTGATTCGCATGTGCTCCATCCCCCATCCTTAGGATGTGCATCAATAAAGTCAGCGATATGACAAATTCTAATACGCGTGCACTCTTTGCCCCACCCTTCGGACACGCGTCGATGAAGTCAGCAGTAGGATGAAGTTTGATTCATGTGCGCTTCATCCCCCTCCCTTCAGACATGCATAGATGAAGTCGGTGGTAAGACGAACTCTGATTCGCACGTGCTCTATCCCCCACCCTTTAGACGTGCATTGACGAAGTCAATAGTACGACGAAGTCTGATACACACACGCTCCATCCCCCACCCTTTGGATGAGCATTGATGAAGTCGATGGTAGAACAATGTTTGATACACTCACGCTTTGTCCCCCACCCTTCAGACGAGTATCAACGAAGTCAGCGGTAGGACGAAGTTTGATACATGTGTACTCCATCCCCACCCTTCACATGAGCGCTAACAAAGTCAATAGTATGATGAAGTCTTATTTGCATGCACTTTGTCCCCTACCCTTCGGAAATGCATCGACGAAGTCGATGGTAGGATGAAGTCTAATTCATGCACTCATATTTATACTCTACAGAGTTGGCGTAGAGCCCATGGTTTCTACACTCTTATTTATACTCTGTAGTGTAGCCTAGGACGCCCAAGGCTAGGGGCGGACCCACCAGTGGGTCAGGTGGGGCTGGCGCCCCCCTACCGTTGGCGGGTGACGGCCGTTGGATCGAGAGCAGGGCGGCGGCGAGGTTCTGGTGCACCTGGGACCACGCGTTCAAGAAGTTATTAGTTTAGTTTGATGCAGTAGATTGTTGTTCTAAGTGTTCTTGGATGCTGCTAATGGCAATGGCATGATTACATGGCATCATAGGCATGTGTTCAAGTACAAATCGGCTTCTGGAAAGGAAAAGGTGGAGGAAACCCTTTAAGTGCAGACATTTTAGTCTCAGGTGCTGGGAATGAGTAACTATTGCTTGTAGTAAAGGAGCTTAGTGACTTAAGTTTTGGATTTGTTTGACACATCTGTTTTGAGGTGTTAACTGAGGCTTTGGTTTTTGCAAGTTTTGAGTTTGGCAGTCCATCCCACTGGCCCTAATTGAATAGTAATATATGTTTCTGGTACTGATAGAAAGTAGAAACTGAAGAGCTAAAGTTCAGAACAGGATCAGATTGCCACGTGCTTAGGACATTTGCAAGGCAGGGTATTTAGTACAAATCCTGCAGGAATTATATTGATTCCTATGAAATTCCTGTGAAATTGGATGATTGGGACAGACCATTCCTGATGCAATGATAAATATATGCAGTGGTAGCTGATACTTTTGACACAGGTGAAGGTAGCGCAGATATGTTGGTTTTTACTATTTACTCAGAGAAACACATTCTCTTCAATCTCCATTACTAATGAACATCTCGGTGTATTATAGCCTCATGAGCTGGTACTGATGACAGGTGCTAGCTTTCTTCCATTAGCCCCTCCTAAATTTTCGTTCTGGGTCCGCCACTGCCCAAGGCTCCCAGCGCTTTATACTCCATAGAGTTGGCATGAAGCCGGTGGTCTCTACACTCTTATTTATACTCCATATAGTGGCCTGGGACACCTGAGGCTTCCAGCGCTTTATACACCACAGAGTTGGCATGGAACCCATGGTCTCCGCGCATTGTCCTCAAGGACACTAACTTGCATGGCAAAAAAAAAGGGCTTTATGTACATGCATTGCATGAGGCTACCCCTTCGGCTCTGGCTACATGTAGTACCAACAAAGACGGCCGCCATTCCAAGTGTGCTTGAGGTCCGCCCCCTCGAGGGTTGCCAATCGGTATGAGCCTGGCTGAAGGGTTACCAAGATGATGTATGAGCCCTCCCATTTGGAGTCTAGTTTGCCCATGGTTGATGCCTGAAGTGCTTTTCAAAGCACTAGGTCCCCAATGACAAGCTGTCACAGTGGTACCTTTTTGTTGTATGACTCCGACATCATCCGTATGTACTTGGTGATGTTTTCTATGGCCTAGACTTGCACACCATCAAGGAGGTCCAGTGACACCGCCTGGTCCAAATTCAGGGCTTGAGCCAACACCCTCCGTGGCCCAGTCTTGAATTCCTCAGGTGTCATAGCCTTGTCTTCAAAGAGCAGCGTGAATGGCATGAAGCCTATGGGACATGTTGCGATAGTGCGCATGGACCAGAGCATGCTTTAGTAACTAATGAGGCCATCTACCTTTAGGGAGGCCAACGAGGCACTTTTTGATGCCCACAGAGATGGTACCATTGGCCTGTTTGACTACTCCATTAGATGGTAGATGTCCTATGGAGGCGTAGCAAATTCTGATGCCCATGTGCTTGTAGAACGCTTTGAAGGCTGCTGTGTTGAATTGGAGCCCATTGTCCATGGTGATTTCCCTTGGGACTCCAAAGTGACAAATGACGTTTTGCTAGAGGAATATTTGCACCATCACGGAGGTAACTCTAGCTAGGGCGGCCGCCTCAGGCCACTTCGAGAAGTACTCATATGTGACTATGACAAAGCTTAGGTCCCCTAGGGCTTGTGGCAGCGAGCCGACAATGTCAAGCCCCCATCGCACCAATAGCCAAACCAGGGGAATCGACTCAAGCTGGCTGGGTGGTTTGTGAACCATCCTCCCCATCCATTGGCAGCCTTGGCATCGCCTAACGAGGTCTTATATGTCAAAGGCCATGGTGGCCAGTAGAAGCCCTACCTGAATGCTTTTTCGATGAGGGCTCTTGGGGCGATGTGCGAGCCACTTAACCTTGCATGGATTTCGATGAGGAGGTCCTAGCCCTCTGGTGCGAGAGACACCATAGGAGTGGGGAGCACAACCCCCACTTAGAGAGTACACCATCGAGTAGGTTGAAGCCTCTTGTTCGGTGCTATAGCTACCACAGATCTTGCGGGTCATTTGGCTCCTTGGTTCATCTAAGAATGCCATAATGGGCCCCTCTAATCATCGTTGTGAATAATTCAGAGGACTGGGGTGGGGTCGACACAATCTTGCAGAATGGTTGCGGTGGTGAGAACCTCAATGAACTCATTAGTGGGTGATTCGAGTCCCTGACTCACAGCCTTTGTTAGGGTGTCGGCTTTCTCATTGTCATCTCATGGAATGGGCTTGACAGTTATACCTAAGAAGTGGCACTCCCTCACTCTGACTGCTGCCAAATATTTTGCGAGGTTGGGGACCTTGGCGTAGTAGGATTTGTCGATGTGCCCCGTGAGCAAGTGAGAGTTGGTATGCACCAAGGCCCTATCAAGCGCCTTGAGTTACCCGAGGTCAAAGAGCAAGGCCTTGTACTTGGCTATGTTGTTGGTGGCTGGGAACTTGAGGCATGTGGAGTACTGCAAGTGTCATCCTTTGGGTGTTGTGATGACTGCTCTAACACCCGCTCCAGAGACCCTATACGCCCCGTCCATTTGCAGACTCCACACTGGCTCTGTGGGTGTCTGAATTCATGGTTGGGTCAGTAAAGTCCACTCCATGACAAAATCTATGAGGATCTATGACTTAATTGTTATCCGCGAGGTGTAAGTTAGAGTGAACAGTGTGAGCTCGGCTGCCCATTTGCTGATGTTGCCTGTTGATTCCTTGTTTTACAGCATTTCCCTAGGGGAATGATGAGGGTACTATGATGTTGTATGCTAGGAAGTAGTGTCAAAGTTTGTGGGGAGCCATAAGGAGTGTGTAGGCTAATTTTTCCAACTCGGTGTAGCATGTTTGGCTCTCTAGAGTGCCTCCGACATGAAGTACACCGATCACTATACGAGCCCTTCCTCTAGAATAAGGACCACACTTACAGCAGATGGTGTGGCTGCCAAATAGAGTAAAGTAGAGCCTCCGGTGATGGGCACACTAATGTAGGGACGTTGGTGAGGTGCTTCTTTAGTTTGCCGAAGGCTTACGTGTAGTCTTCGATCCAATGGAAGCTGTTGTAGCCATGGAGTGTTTTGAAGAATGGGAGGCCTCACTTTGCAACCCTGGATAGGAAGCAGCTAAGGGTGGCAAGGTGGCCCGCCACCCTTTGGACCTCTCAGGTCATCTTGGGTGGCTCCATGGAGAGTATCGCATCAATCTTCTCTAGGTTTGCCTCAATTCCTTGACCGAACATGAAAAAGTCAATCAACTTTCCTTCTTGTACTTCGAAGATGCAATTGTCTAGGTTTAGCTTCATGCTGGCTCAACGAAGTTTATCAATTGTCTCTTGGAGGTCTGCTCCGTGAGACATGGCCCACGTGCTCTTGACCATGACGTTGTCGATGTAGGACTCAATGTTTATCCATGCTAGGAGGCAAGGGCGAGTGCTACCAACCGGGTGAAGGTGGCTCCTACATTTTTTAGGTTAATGGGCATTCTAGCGAAGTAATAAGTTCCTCCCAAGACAATGAAGCTCGTTTTAGCCTCATCCTCCTTGGCCATGCAAATTTGGTGGTACCCAAAGTACGCATCCAGAAAGCTCATTTGCTCGCACCCCACCATGGCATCCACCAATTGGTCGATTCGTGGGAGTGGGTAGTTACCCTCTAGGCATGCCTTATTGATGTTCGTGAAATCGATGCACATGTGCCATGCACCACTGGCCTTCTTGATAAGAACTGGATTGGCAAGCCACTCTGAATGATGCACTTTATGAACAATGCTGGATGTGACCAATTTGGCGAGCTCTACCTTCATAGCCTCTTGGTGTTAAAGGGACATACACCTCAGCTTCTACTTGACTGGCTCGATGTTGGGGTGCACCACTAGCCTATGCTCAACGATGGAGTAGTCCACTCCTGTGATGTTGGTAGGAGGCCATGTGAAGACATCTACATTGTTGTAGAGGACCTCCAGGAGTCCCTGCTCAGCTTCCAAGGTGAGGCCCTCTCCAATGGAGACCTACCAGGAGGCATCCGCCCCATCGAGTAGGACCTTCTTGACCTCACCCTTCGGCTTGGGTTGGGAGTCCACCTTGGTACTGATGGCAATGGTGATGTGGGTGTTGCGGTGGTCTCATTGATGGCATGCACCTTTTGAAGGGGACCTCGTGCACTCATTTTTGTCTGACAGGTGAGGTCCTAATCTCCGACCACTATCACAATCCCCTTTGGACCTAGAAGCTTCATGTAGAGGTAATTACGGTGCGGGACTACTTCAAAGACGTGAGCATTGCCCTACCGAAGATGGCATTATACGAGTAAGGAAGGTCAATGATGTCGAATGTGATCACCTCTCTCCTTGCTTGCTTGCCTTGGCCAAAGGATACCTCAAGCACCACATGGCCCAAGGCATTACTGCTCGTCCTTCGAAGCCATAGAGCAGCACACCCGGAGGTTCTAGCCTACTCTGGGTGTGCTCATCTGGTCGAAGGCACTGGCGAACAAGATGCCCGCTAAGTTGCCTCTGTCTACGAGGACTTACCTCACGTTGTATTCTATGATGCTTGCTTGTACCACCAACGAATCTTGGTGAGGGAAGCCTACTCTCACCGCATCCACCGCTATGAAGGTAATGTCAGCCTGTGCCCAACTCAGGGGTAGCTGCACAAGGTATGCGGTGACGTGGTGTAGCTAATAGGCATAGGCTCTTCGCTGCCTTTTAGATGAGAACCCTAACAATGAACCCTATGATGATGTTGATGATTTGGCATGACCTGTTGTCACACTACAAGGATTTTAACCTAAAGCCATGCCTAAGAATGGTTGCAATATGGGCATTTTGGTCGCAATATGTAACAAATGCTTCGAAGTTGGTTTCGTTGTGAGTCGTGGCATTTAAATATGTTGCAATAGGTTATTGCAACTCAATTTTGATGTGTTGCGATACTTTGACTTTCGCAACGAGCACAAAAAGCAAATGCCACGCACGATATGGTCGCAATAGGAGATATTGCAACCAATAGCATCGTTGCATTAGTAATTGTTGCCACGACACACGTTGTGGCAATAGACTATATTGCCACCAAACATGGTGTTGCAAGAACGAGCCAATATTGCAACGCCATTGCTACGTGGGAATAGAACTAATTGCCACAGACTATGTTCCATTGCAATAAAAAGTTCTGCAACGAAAATCATTTGGTGGTTATATCCGTAATTGCGACGCACAATGTTTCATTGCAATAACTTATGTTGCCACGTAAATTTTTTGGTTGCAAGTAAGTGGTATTGCAACGACACATTGGTTGTGGTTACTAAGTCTTATGGCATTGCACAACCTACGTTGCAATATTGTTTATTGCGACAAACAACAATTGATGCATTCAGTTTATTGCGACGAGGAGATTTTCGTCGTGTACGCCTATTTCGTTCGATATTTGTATATTAATTTATTGTTGCAACATAGATACAATAGAATTAAAGAAAAAATTCAATCATCAACACACATATATGAAATCAATCCTTCAATAACTGGAAAATTATGTCTGAGCCAGAATAAATATGTTTGCAATAACAAAAATATCCTCTCAAACTACTAGTCTTGAACTATGTTTGCAATAAAAAAAGAAATTGTTCTTCATTCACTCGAAGTATTGCTTCACTTATTCATCTCATGATGTTCCATCAGCACACGCTCGCACGCATATTCCATAGTACTTTAATTATTTTGGCTCACCATGCTTTCCTGCATTTTATAAGCAGGAACATAATTAGTCAATGTACAGTAGGCAATGAAATTCGGCAATGTACAGTAGTCAATGTACAGTAGGCAATGTACAACAGGAACATAATTCGGCAATGAAATCAAGTCAATAGTAATGCTTACAACATAGCATATATGACTCACCCACCGTTTGCAATATGCGGCACATAATTTGATTGAAATGAACAAACAAAATTCACATATAGGCATTCATACCTGTAGCTTTTTCTTTTGATTACGAGTTTTTGCAGCAGGCCTTATCTGTTGCTGCGAAGAATTTGAATCTGCTGTTTGGTCATTGTTGTCTATTGGGAAAAGATTTCTTGTTACAGTAGTATTAGCTGTAGCCGTGGTGCGAGTAGGTGGATCAACTTCTTTTACTGTGGTCATCACGCTTGCTGGTTGAATCTGCCAACAAACAAAATAACAACACTGTGCATTATACACATGTGTACAAATGCATTTCGTATGTCGACATGCTGCATTTTTATTACCTCTTGTTCTTCATCTTCTATACGTGGTGGTGTGATGTCATTCATGCCCACAGTTGCGCTATTTGGAGGCTGTGAACAGGTGGTGTTTCCTGGGTTAGCCTGCTCCATATAAAAGGCAAGCAACATTAGGGGAAAATCGACAAAAGACAAGCATATAATATATTTACTACCTGTAGCAGTGCAACTTGCAAACGAAGATCTTCTCTAAGTTCCTGCATTTGTCGGATACTTTCTTCCTTATCTCTTTCCCTTGCAGCAACTTCATTTGCAAGTTTTTGTTTTAAATCTTCAACCTCCTCTCGGTGCTGTAGGGCTGCAGCTGAGCTACGGGCAAAATTCTCTTCTCTCTCATTCAATAGAGCCGTTCGTGTTGGATATTTCGCCATATATCCATGACCATGACATCTGTACGTTTTGGTTCCTATGGTTTCTTTGTAGTATTTCTGGAAAAGTGCATTTTCTTCTTCAACCGTAAGACATTGTTTATCTTTCGATAATTCTGCCTCAGCAATTTTGACGAGAGCATTTTCCTAAGCGAAACATAATTAACACATTAGAAGGATTAAAATTAGAAGTGTTCCAAAATTTTATGAAGTATGAACCAATTATAAAGTCAGAACAATATATATATTTAGCACTCACATATACTTCCAGTGTATCTGGGTTTGACCATTGCCCGCCCTTGGTGTGAGTAACCATCCAAAGATCCAAATCAGTAGGCTCCTTACCAGTTGTCGGGTCTCTCTGAGATGGCAACACATGTAGTATGAGGTATTGACTGTTGTAAAAAATAACTAGGTCAGTAAAGCTTGTCATTACCTGATCATAGCTTACTTGGGAAAATGGTTTGGATCCCATGAGATGCTGTGTCTTTTGCTTCTTACGGTTTTCAGTGTTCTTGGTGCTCTTCTTCTGTAAATGGTTTACAAATGATGTGATTAAAACACTGATTTGATCATTTGTAAAAAGAAAAGGATATTTAACCATTTTACAAACCTGGAAGCTCTCACTTCCAAAGTACTGGATCAAGTAGTACCACTCAACATTGTCTAAATCTTCAGGCTTATGTTTCATTCTTTCAGCGTCAGTGCGGTAAGCCCTGTATGTAGCACTAAATGCAGCATGCCATCCTTTGTACCTCTCCTTGGCAATGGCCCATATCTTTTCTTTAGGTTCTTCAACATTCTGTAAGTCCCAGTTAAGCTGTTCCAATGCAAAGACAAATAGAATACAAAATTTTAGCTAGTGACAACAAGACATATGGACAAAAAAGATAGTGTCATACCAGTATGTCATCTGCTATTGACATTTTGACTTTTGGATGCACACCCTTCCACGTTTTCACTCCTATAAGTGGAGCCTTTTTCCTGGTAAACGTTACCACCTCATCCACGAACGACCGACGGTTCTCACCAATGGGGCCACCCAGCCTAGGATTAAATTCGATTTTTAATTTCTGAGTCTGATTCCTAATTCTCTTGTTGGTTACTGTCAGACCTTTGAGACATCCTCTTCCACGTGTTTTGGATTTTTCTCCTATTTGAACATTAAGAAATAATGGAACATCCATGATCAGCAAAAGAGTTTTTGATATAAAATATAAAATGGAAGGAGCAGCACATACCATCTCCTAGATTTTTTGGTTTCCTAGCATGACTTGGCCTATCATTTTCCTCCCCTTCAGTTATGTCATCATCATTTGTATTTTCTTCCAATAATGATACTACAAAAAGAATGCAACCAACACATGTTAATAATTATTTTATTGTTTGCAGAACAGTAAACATGTTTAAATGAGTAAAGATATTTAATTACGCATGTGTTGACGACGGCCTGTATGCCTTAGCCATTCCTTGTATGTTTCGATTGTTTCATCCCTGAAGGCATCCCTTAAATCTGCCAGTGATGATGATTATACAATACCACTTATCAGAGCAAACTTTGTTATAACAATTTGCATGAGTGAATCATCGAACAATCTTACCGGTGTCTGGATCCTTGGATTGCAGCTTTGTTAGCCACAACTTGTAGGCATCAATGTCTTCAAGCGTACTTGAGTCATCATTGTTTCCCTTCTCCCTTGGTCGCTTAATCGGTGTTATGGCGACATCTACTTCATGTTCCTGCTCCTTCGACAGTACCAACCTGATTTCCCTCTCAGCCTCATTCATACGTAGCACTGTATCTGCATCTCGTATATAACGCATGGCTTCAAGTTTTGCTACATCCCGGCCACAACGCATCTTGTAGTACATGAAGTCCCTAGGTCCGTACCCAAGCTGTTCTTTAAAAGATGCCAAGTTAAAATATGTGACATCAGCTTTATCTAAATGTACATCGACAAATTCATTTTCTGGATCCTTCCCCTTGCATTGGAAATATATTGTCCAAACCTCTCCAGTCTTTGGTGCACTGCGTGTATATACATGTAGTTACAAATCAATAAAGCAGTTCATCCATATACATGTAGTTACAAATCAATCAATATACATGTAGTGCATGAGGTTCGGAAATAAGAAGCAAGTAACAAAACTAAAAAAATATCCAAAACAATCCTGAATTTTCCTACCAAGTACCTGGTCATACCTGCAGTATACTGAGTATAGTATGTTTGGGTCTCCAGACTCAGGTTCATCCATTGACTATATATATGAAACAAATTGCTAAAATATTCTCTAGACCTAGGAGTATATTGAGTATATTGCTGAAATATTCTCCAGACCTAGGTTCATCCATTGACTATAAACTAATCGCCACCTCCTGTTAGGCTTTGTCAGATTTGGCTATCGGCAAACGCTCACTGGAATGCTCTCTGAACTCACTCGTTCACAGGTGGAAGATTCAGTAGTGAACAGTACCCCTGACGAAAGTCCGACAACAGGGGACCAATAGATGAAACACAGGCAAAATGATTTTAGGCGAATTGCCCTGTACCACCAGCTAATCTGGGGTGTTTTTGTTCAGTCTTTTATTCATAACTAACTGATGGTTACATGCAAAGATTGGTCATCCGGAATTGCAGGATCTCCTGCTGAATCTCCTTCAGACTCGGACGCAACTGAAAACAGAAAACGGCTAATGGGACACTAAGCTGAAGTCTGCTACTACTAACTAGAGTCCGGCCATTCCGGCTTTATTCCTGCGTAGACTTGACTAGAGAAAAAACTCAAATAGCAGAATCTAAACATTATGCTCAAGATTACATTTGTATTCTAACAGGCTTTGCAGTAATAAACAAGGAGACCTATCTACATGCAGGTGCCTGCAAGAGCCTGCATGCCGGTCGGCCACGCCGAGTATAGCAGTAGCACACGCATGGACATGGACGACGAGAGGCGCAGCCATGCGACCAGGCAAGACAGCCGGTGTGAAGCGCGGCAAGGCAGGAGGACACGGCCGAGGTGAAGTGCGGCGAGGCCTAGTCATAAACCCTAGCATATATTGCATACTGTAAAAGTACTATAACATCGTCTGCATATATACCTGCTTTCGCGAAACCTTAGTGACCCGGCGTGTTCGTCTTCATCTTGTTCCTCGACGACGGCTTGAATATGAGGATGACGCCGCCGTTCCATTGATCTGGCGGGCTGTTTCCTGAGTTCTTCGGCGCCATCGTGTTGTGAAGCAGACGGTGGCGTCCTCTTGGATGAAGGCGCCGTCACAGCTCTCCTGCTGAGATCTCCAGAGGCGACGTCCATGGAGGGATGCCCCGTCCCGGTGTCCGGCGGCGACGATGCCATCAGACCTGGAGCTAGGGCAAAAACGAAGGGATCCCTCCTCTCCCCTCACGGTTTTTGGAATAGATCGCAATTACGGGAAACGTGGGACGCGTGCGTGGGGGCGCTGATTACAGCTAATCTACCGTGTTGTGGCGGGATTTTTTCGCGGCCTTTGGTTTTTGTGGGAATCTGTTTGGAGGAAAATGTATGTGGGAAAGACTATGAAGGCAGACGAATTTGATGAAGGATTTTACTAAATCAAAAAGTAGTTGGTTCAATCAAAATGAAATTCAGTCAAAAATTTACATAACGAAATTATGATATTAGTTGGTCTCAGGCGTTACATGAAGAACCGACTAATGGGAGATGATGTGGCACTCAGATGGACATGATACGGTCGAATAGTCTCAAATACGAATACGAATCCATATTTTTAAAATGAATACGAATACGAATTCGAATATTCTCAAATATGGATACGGATATTATCGAATACGAATACGGATATTTTCGAATACGGATTTTCTCGGATACGAATATCGGATAAAACGGATTCCTAGCAGTTTTGCTGATTTTTGACCGGTTGCCGGTTTTAAACCGCCTAAATTCAAATTTTAAATCCCAAAAGTTGTACGAATTTTTCATGGGTTCTAGAAATGGATCAAATATGAATCGAATAGTCTCGAATATATACGGATACGAATATTCGCGAATACAAATGCGAATACGAATACTCTCAAATATGGATACGAATATTCTCGAATACGAATACGAATATTTTCGAATACGGATTTTTGCTTACTATTTTCGTGTTTTCTCGGATACGAATATCGGATAAAACGAATTATCCGTTACCGTTTTCCACCCCTACCGACAAGTAAGACATGACATGGCAAACAGGCGGAGACGTGGCAACTCAGTTGAGCATGATGACCAACCCAACTACAGGCAAAAGACGTGGGTCCTACCTAGGTAGTGCTAGATGTTGGGGCATAACAATATATATAATGGGTCATGAAGAAATGATAAGTGGGATATGACATGGCACTCAGGCGGAGAAGACATGGCAACTCAACAGGACATGAGGACCAACCCAGCTACGGATAGTAGACGTGGGTCCTACCTAGCTAGTGCAAGATGTTGGGGGCATAACAAGGTAGTGGGTCATGAAGAACCAACAAGTAGGACATGACGTGGCACTCAGGCGGAGATGACATGGCAACTCAGTAGGAGATGATGAACTAAGTTTGAGATACATAGTTTGGGCAAATGTTTTTGACATAAATAATTATTTTGCAAAAAATTACATAAAAAATAATTGGCAAATAATGTTAACTTAAATAATTATTTTGCAAAAAATTACATAAAACGATTGGGCAAATAATGTTTATAGATTAATAATGAGATAGATTAATAATGAGATTGTAAAAAAACAATAGTTTGTAAAAAAAACAAAGCCAGCTTTGGGCCAACAGCTCAGTCAAGCTTGAGCCAAGTTGGCCGAGTAGCGTGCAGACTGCTCAAGGTAATGCCAGAATCGTGGAAATTCAATTGCGCAGCAGGGACTCAAATCTTTAAGTTGTGCTAGTCTCGCTTGAGTTAGCGAGGTGGTACTAAAGCGTGCACGCATCCGTTAAGAGATTGGACAGTTTAACCAGGCTGATCACCACCAGGCTGGTTAAGCTGCATAACATCAGACTCAGCATACAAATAGTTCTCTCCTACACGACTTCGTTTACAATCGGAAACTCATAACACAAAGGTGAGAAGAACAAATCCGGCATGCACTGATATATCTGCTGGTAACAGGGGCTTTTGCATTGGATGGTGGCAAATCACAAAAAGCCTCAAGAAGAACAGATCGTGTAGGATAATGTTAAGTATTTTCTTCCCATGGAATTTTAGATAGACAGCTTCATAATCTAAACAGTAAGTACCTGTCATTTACAACAAAAGAAATACAGCTAGAAGAGAAATGGGAGTTAACCTACAAAACTGTACAAAAGAATGAGAGTGGTACATTGAGAAGCTCAGGTGATGTAATGAAACAAGTGTGTATTGACCTTGACAGTTTTTCTTCAGGATTGATACAGATTCCAATCCAGGTCAGGTTGTGAAAAAACCTCATAATCCGTCGGACCATCTACAAAGCTATTGACTGTCTGCATCCCTTCCAACAAGGATGGCTGGAAGCGATCACTTCTAGAGGGCAGCAACTTATATAACACTAACAGCCCAAGAGTAAATATAGCCTGTAGCTTCATGGAATCGCCCTGGACAGCGAAGAAGAGCAGCATTGCAGCAAGGAAGAAGAAAACACAGAATTGCATGATGCACAGCACCCTGTCCATCAGCTTCCCATCATTGCCTGCAGGAAATCCTCTAACTCTATACACGAACAGGAAGTTGTACTTGTCCACAATCTAATCAGCAATGTTAACAGCGATACAAGGCCTAGACCGCAAACATTTTAAACAGATAGGATCTACAATCTAGACATTAATCTAAGCTAAATCCATAGTTACAATGATCGGAATGGTTGCCTCGCCGCCATGCAGGGACTAAAGCAAACCACTGTTACAAATGGAAGCAGCTGGGCTGAGTGGAGCTCATTTCCGAGCCTTGACTGCCGCTATATCATTCACCTGAAAAGGTTGAAAATCGGTGCAACATATAAGCGCCTCGTGGTCCGATAACACAATTCCATTGCTTCAGCACAATATCCTCTCAAGTACAGAAAGAATATCCAGTAAGCGGAACAAATAGCTAGAAACACTTAAGATATGTACTTTTTCTCTCATTAATTAAAACTATTTTCACTCAGCGTAGCATGCCAAGATTCGATGCAACTAACTGTTGACATTTTTTTTATACATGGCCACCAACACCAATTGTTTTAGACGATAGTACATTTCAAATTGCAGAACATCAGGTTGGGGCTGCTGATAGGTAATTTCACATTAGATAATCACAAAGAATGCAATTAACTAGCTTCCCAAATGAATGCATTAGAAGTTTCAAATCAATGGTACGGTGACAAGTGTCAGGAAAGGAAACATAGGTAATGTTGCTCACCTGCAGTCTCAACTTTTCCAGGCACGCTCTTGTGCAGCTTCATTTCCCTACATAAAGTTACCAACGTAAGTGAAATCGACTGAAATTATGAACCGATGCACAAGATAATGAGTAAAGCTCTATAATGCAGTGGACTACCTGCTGAATCTTACTGGGATCAATAGAGCCAGATGCCTGTAACTGAGTATAATTCAACTCCTGTATAGAATTTTGAGAATTTAAAATTCAGATATTATATAATTTACAAATTCAACTGCAGTAAAAAACTGACAAGCAAAAGATGGAGATTGCAAAATGTGAATATTCAGACTCTATTTCCTTTGATCATTATCCAAAATTGTATCGTACCTTTTGTTTGAGATGAACAATATGTTGCACATAAGCTGCTTAATGTTAAGGTAGGTATGCTCTATGAAAGCTTTGTGCTGGGGTTGACAGATACAGGAAAATTGTAGGTAAGCTAATCAGTAGCTATTATAAATAGTTAGAACTAATTAGCACATACCACCAGGTTGCATATTAAGCAGCAGTACCAGTACAAGCAGCAGCAGCCAAGAAGCAGAACAAGCAGCAGCATATACACAGCTACCAAGCACAAGGGTGGAAGCCATTTCAATCCAAAATAAAATTTGTTCGGCACACATAGATATTTGTCCTGCATATAAATTAAAGCCTATTACAAAACAAGGTGGTGCTTCCTAAATTCATATTTATACAAAGAATTCATCATCAAGACTGGTGCCTAAAGAGTTGACAGGTGCTACATGTCCATCATCAACGTAGGTGTCATCAGTATCATCATCTTCATCAACAAAGTCTTCATCACATGGTTCAGGCACTGGTAGCGCATTTTCAATGACGGCTGCATCTCCAGTCACCCCTTCCAGGTCAGTCCTCCTCCAAGCTAACAAATCTTCATTCTGGCTTGAAATATTCACGGCTTCCTCTCCCACCTCCAGTGAGTCAATATCAAGCTGTCCCTCATTTTCAGTGTCTAGTGGTTCAGGCATGGAAAACAAATTTCTTGGCTTCATTCTTACAACAGTGCTCCACTCTGATTTCTTTGCACCTTTCACATAAAAAACCTGCTCAGCTTGAGTCCCCAGGATGTAAGGATCATTTAGATATCGAAAACGAGTTGTATCGACATCTATAATCCCATATTGATCCCTACGGTACCCTCTGCTCTTGTTCTTACTAGGAGCAGGTACGTCGTACCAATCACACTGAAATAGTACGACTTCTTTTTGACCGGGAAAATCAAGTGTCAATATCTTTTTAATGACACCATACCACTCCATACTTGCAGAACTATCAGCACCCTTAACTGCAACCCCTGAATTTTGTGTATTCAAGGCACTCTCTACAGAAGCCGTTCTAAAAGAGAAACCGTTGATGACGGACCTATTAAAAACACGAACCCGGTGATCTGGTCCTCGAGAAAGGGCATATAGTGTATCACTAATCCCCCCTTCTGCATAAAGTTCGTTCATCTGCAATCGATTTGAAAACAGCAAAATAAATAAAGACAGTAGCTATTTTCTGTAAGCATGCAGTTGACAACGTTACTCACCTTACGTTCAAACCAACCAACAAATTGCTCCCTGTGACGTCTCTCAACGCCGTGTGTAGTAATCTTTTTGAGTTCCTCCTTATGCAAACTACATAAGATCAAAACAAAGGTACTCAATTAGAAAAACATTAATCATGAGGAACATTAAGCACACACCAGTTGTAATTTCAACTTACTCAATCCATGGAACAGCCTCATCACAGTTTGTTATTATGTAGTGCCGCATCTGCTTCAACTCTAAACTAGGAATAGACTCAACTTTGCAACCTTTCTTACTGTAGTCAATGGTCTGAAATACGCTAAGCCCAGACAGTGGTTCATTCGCTGCACTGCTTTCATGACGCTCTGGGCGGTTCAGCTTCGTATCGATGTCTTCTAGGAACCGAGAACAAAATGTCATGCACTCCTCAGCGATATATCCCTCTGCTATAGAACCTTCAGGTTGTGCTTTGTTCCTCACATATCCTTTCAGCGTACGTAGATACCTCTCGACTGGATACATCCATCTATAACACACAGGTCCTCCAATTCTAGCCTCCTCAGCTAAATGAACTGGCAAATGCATCATAATATCAAAAAATGCTGGTGGGAATAACATCTCTAGCCGACATAAAGTCTCTCCAATCGAAGAGGTCAGTTTTTCAAGGTCACTTTCCACCAGTTCCTTTGAACATAATGAAATGAAAAAATTACTTAGCTGAATCAATGGGATAGCAACATCTTGAGGCAATATGTCGCGTACTACTAGTGGTAATAGTTTCTGTAATATAACATGATAGTCATGAGTCTTCAGTCCAGAAACCTTACATCCCTTGACGTCCACGCATCTCTTTATATTTGCTGCAAAACCATCAGGCATCCTCACTCCTTGTAGAAATTTGCATAACATTTCCTTCTCATCCTTGCCTAAGCTGTACAACGCTGATGGCAAAGTATACTTGCCATTCTCCACCACAGGATGTTGATCCTTCCTAATCCCAAGATTCTGCAAGTCAAGCTGAGCCTTCTCACCATCCTTACATTTACCATCAATGTCCAGCAATGTCCCCAATATGCTCTCACCAATGTTCTTCTCAATGTGCATGACATCCAAATTATGCCTAATAAGCAATTTTTCCCAGTACGGTAGTTGGAAGAATACACTCTTCTTCCTCCAATTGTGCCACCTAGTTTCTTCTTCACGCTGCTTCCTCTTCCTTGTGCCTTGCCCAAATTTTGGTTGCTCAAAACTGTCATACTGCTGCAGAACCTCTTCACCAGTAAGTGGCACCGGAGCCTCCCTTGTTTCTACCTTGTTGTTGAAGCTACTTTTATTCCTGCGCCATCTATGGTTCTGTGGCAGAAAGCGACGATGACCCAGGTAGCAATGCTTGCAGCCAAATTTCAACCATAAGTATTCTGTATACTTATGACAGTAAGGACATGCAAACTTGCCTTTAGTACTCCAACCAGACAGCATGGCATATGCAGGGAAATCGTTTATGGTCCATAGTAGAACTGCACGTAAGGTAAAATTTTTCCTAACCTTTGCATCCCATGTGAGAACACCCTTTTCCCAAAGATCCTTTAGCTCATCGATCAGTGGTTGCAAATAGACATCGATGTTCATTCCAGGAGATTTGGGCCCTGGTATCAGCATTGACATCATCCAATACAATTGTTTTAAACACAACCAAGGAGGCAAGTTATAAGGGATTATGATGACAGGCCAAGTAGTGTATGCAACATTCAACATCCCAAACGGATTGAAGCCATCATATGCAAGTCCAAGCCTTACATTGCGAGGGTCAGATGCAAATTCCTCCTCCAGGGCATCCAAATGCTTCCATGCCAACGAGTCCGCAGGGTGACGCATTTTCCCATCACGCACCAATCCTTCCTTATGCCAACGCATAAGTTTTGATGTCGACTCCCTCATAAACAATCTTTGCAGCCGAGGAGTAAGTGGGAAATACCGCAAGATCTTACGTGGAAAACGCTTTTGTCCGCCACAAGTGCTAGAGGACTCAGCATCTTCAGAAGAGTCGGTCCCTTTCCACCTAGACTGACCACAGGTTGGACATGTATCCAAGTCAGCATAATCCCCACGAAATAACACACAGTCGTTCACACATGCATGAATCTTTTGGTAGTCGAGTCCAAGATCTCGAACAACCTTACGCACTTTATCCAAGGTGTCTGGGATACCAGGGTGGAACAACGCGAACAGATCAAGGATCGACTGTATTCCATTGTTACTAAAACCATGCATGCACTTCATCTGAAAGATCCTGATAATGAAAGAAACCTTTGTAGCCTCCTTGCAGCCTGGATACAGTTCCTTTTGTGCCTCGGTTAATAACTTAAAGAACTTCTTTGCACTCTCCTTTGGCTCTTCATCTCCACTTCCTGTGAGTTCGCCATGTATAGCTCCGCGGATTAGTGCAGAAATCAGTTCTTTGCTAGCAGGCGCATCACCTGTTTCGCCATCATCGTATTCTCCTTCAGTAGGGTTATCCTCCTGAGGACATGCAAGGAAATCTTGAGTATTACCTTCTCCTTGGATGAAACTTTCATCGAACCCTCTAAGTACCAAATGACTTCGAACATCTTTTTGATTTCTATAGGACATGCAACGGCAACGAGCACATGGACATGGAGCAGTTTCTTCTTTAGATCTGCCTCCAAAGGTATTCTGAATGAAGTCCTTAAATCCTTTTTTCCATTCAACAGTATACTTTGCCATGCGCATCCAGCTCCTATCTTCAATCGACATGCTGCTGCCTTGCCTCTTGGAAAACAGCCCACCGACTCTTCACCACGGACCCAACCTTCCCAACAACACCAGCTATATTATCCGATTGCCCTGCCTGCTTCCGCTTGACACCTGCATTAAATCGGTACAGTAAGGTTAAAGTTCCAGGTAAAGCAGACATAAAAAATGGTCATAGGATACAAATACAAGCAGCTTGCACAGTCACACTGTCAGGACTATACTAGTAACTCGATAATAGCTTCGAAGCACATGATAATTGTTATCTTTATCGGTGCCAGAAACCTATGGAGGACTAGTAAATCACAACATCATCATGACAAAGCAATTTGACGAAATGATTACATGAAGTAGGAATATTCGTACACAAAACAGTGGGGGAGCTCACAACAAATTATAGGGGGGTGTGCATTTTGTCTAATACAAATCAACATGTACAGTCATAATTTCACTAGATATAATACACCATCCTAATCAATTCAGCATTTAGAAATTGGGAAATTCAGAAGCAAATAAAAAAATATCTACAAAACAAACAAACTAAATTAGCACTCACGGACTCACCAAGATGGATCCTATTGGCTCATTGGCTGATTGGGGACCAACATTCTGCAGCCATGAAATGTTTCCTGTCAACACATCAAGCCCAATCACAATTGACTTTATTGGAAGGACAATGTACAGGCGCCCATTATTTCCTGGTGCAATTGTCATCACTTTGTCGATTGAGCTCAAGTCTTGGATCCATCTGTACTGACTGCTATGAATGTACAAAGAATAGAGCTGGCCTTCAGTATTTGATATCTGTTTAGTCGTATGGATTGCATCATCATGAATTAAGAAGGTAGGATAAAAATGTGAGAAGACCAAACCATGGAAATTGGAAAACAACTATATGCAGTGAAATGAAGCCTTACATAAAGAGTCCCCTCGCACTGATCAACAGCTGGAACTGAATTGAAATAGCAGCTTGATATATTTCTCTTGCAGCCTAGACGGTAACCAAAGCGATCAAGCACAGGCCCGACACTCCATTGCAGCCCAGTGCGCAATGAGAAAGAGAAAAGGCCACGATTCCTTATGGTAAGAAAAAGAGATGAATAACTGCCGCTGATCGATAGACCGATGATATCCTCGGATCTCCCTGGCGTTGAATTATAACTGAAAAATACTTCTGATGCTGGGTCAACAGTGTGTATGTTTTGTGGAGTTATCTTTATGACCTTATCTTCTGCCACCAGATATATCTGCACAACTGATACAACTCATTCTCTGATAAGGCATAATGTCAAAGCAATGCAATCGATACATACAAACAGGCGCTTTGCAGAATAAAACTAAGAATCATCATAAAGTGTAGAGTTGCAACTACAAAAGTAGGAAATCAAACTCCTGAAGACCTGGACTCTTGAAACCAAAATGAACTGGAAAAAAAGGGAAAATATTTGACTGATGCATCTCACTGTGTATTTGTGAAATCATGAAGAATTTCACACAACTCGATTACCTTTTCACTTTCGGTAACTGGAATTATGATCTTCTTTACAGTTGTATCCGAGGGGAACAATCCATGAGACAGATCCATTTGGTTCGAACGCAAGAAGGTTCTTCCCAGAGCAAGCAATGAGAGACCAGATTGACATTCTGTACCTGTCACCAGATTATGCCATATGCAAATCAGGGGTAGAACCGAGGACAAATCGGTCTTCAGGAGCAGATGAGGGTGTCGGTGGCGGCCGTGGATCTGTAGACGCCGTCGGTGGAGAGGTGATGCGCCGATCTGGTAGAAGAAGCCGGGCTCGGTGGAGATGATGCTGCCGCCGGTGTCCGTGCTGCGGAGGGGATCGACGCGGTCGGAGGCCGGAGGTGATGAAGGGCGGCGCTGATGGAGGTCGGCGGCGCACGGGAGGCGATGGTGGATGTGGAGAAGAAGGAGGAGAGGTGGCGGCGCACGGGTGGAGAGGAGAGCCGGGAAGAGAAGGCTGCGGTGGCCGGAGAGGCGGATCGGGTGGTGGAGAGGAACAGGCAGGCTGAGAGAGGTGGAGAAGGTGGCTGAGGAGAGGTGGCGCGGCGGCAGTATGGCGACCGGATGCGGAGGGAGATCAAGGCGGCGACTGGATGCGGTGGTGCCGAGGGAAGAGATGGAGTGGATGGAGAGAAGAGGCTGGGTAGAGTTGAGAAGGGGCAGTGGAGGAACGGCGGGGAGCGGCGAGAGAAGGCGGATATGTGGCCGCCGGCAAGGTATGGCCCGGTCTCGCCGGCGCCGTGGGTGGAGAAGAAAGGGGGTGAGAGGAGCAGGACAGGAAGAACCGGGCTCCAGGAATTTGCGGCGATGCGTTTTTTTAGCAATGCCGGCGATGTGCCTGGTGGTCGCTCGCTGTAAGAAACCTTTGACTTTGGCCCATGCGTTCGAAGCCTTTGGCCCATGCGTAGGAGTAGTTTAGCCACCAACAAATTTATTATTAACACAACGCAGCTTCATTTGTTGCAATATTTAAATGTAATTGCAACTATAGTTTAATCGAGGCCATAACACCTACCTGTCGCAACGAAGGTTAGGACTAACACAACCCAATAATTTAGATGCAATAAGTGCCACGTATCGCAACCAATTATAGTCCATGTTGCAATAGAGCCTCCTATTGCGACTAAATTTGTGGCGTTGCGAATACAAGTGGTTGGATTAGGGTAAAAACCTTGTAGTGTCAGAGGCTTGTATGCGTAGGGTAGTAGGGGTGGAGTGGACAGGCTAACCCTCTGGGGGCTACTGCATGTTCACCACTACTAGCACCCATGTGTCAAGGGTTCTTTCCCTAGTGACACTTTCATGGAGTGTTACAATGGTGGGACAGTCCAGGATGAGGTGTTCCCCCTACCTGTGGACCTCACACCATAGTCCCTACTGCCATCCATCGTCGCGGCCTCGGCCCCTTCCACGGTCGTGGCCTCTCCGTTTGCACCTGCAGCTGCTAGGGGTGCTGTTGCCATCTTCGCCGATATCAAGGACGTGTTTGAATCGTTGCCCCTTTCATTGCTTGCGGTTGGAGCCATCCTTTGAAGACTCGGACATGGGATTGGCCTTGAAAGTGTTTCCCTCATGCCACTGCGCATCCTCCTCAGCTTTGGTGTACTCCTCCATCTTATCGAAGAGCTTAACTGCTGTTCTTATGGGCTTGCACACGTTATACTCAGCCAAGGGCCCATTGCAGAGACCTTGTATCACTGCATTGATGATAGTAGTCTCATTGACATCTTTGACTTGGTAGTGGATCTTCGCGAAGTGCCTAAAGTATTCTCGCAGCTTCTCAGATGGATTCTACTTGATCGCTGTGTGTCAGCATTCACCCGCTCAATGTAGTTTCCTTGAAAGCTGTTGTGCATTCGATCCCATATCTGCTCTCATCCATACACAGAGCTTGGCGTGATGTTGAAGAAACATGAGAGCACTATCCCTTGATGGGCGAGCGACAGCCCCTTTGCCTTTGTCGAGTCATCGCCTCCTGCAGCTTCGATGGCTATATTGTATACGCGCAGAAATTCATGGGGTCTATATCACCCTTATACAGTTCCACTGTGAGCATCTTGAATTCCTTCGGCCATGTGCATAGCTACAGGCCAGTAGAGAAAGGGGACTCTGGGTCTACTCGTCGGATGGTGCTACGAGCACTGGTGTGGGCCTCGCGGCTATCCGCCCTTTCCACAATGACCTCCACCACCATCATCGTGGGTGTTTGCAGACTCCGAGCCTCTTGTATCCCCCGTATGACACTCTGTAGATCTGCATCTCGTGTTGTAGCATTCTAAGGACTGCCACCAAGGTGCCCTTTGATTGCTGTGTGTCGACGGCAAGAGTGCTAGGGTCGATGGGTGTGCCGACGTGTGTGGTGGGGTCATTATTGATGATAGCATGAGTGCTAGGGTCATTGGATGTGCCGGCATGGGTGTCTGTGATGTTGTCAGGGGCCACCATCACTACACCCTTCGGTTACAGAGCTCCCCACGTCCCCGTTTGTTGCTCATCGCTAGTGGCGCCGAGGCATCACTACCATGGGAGTGGGGGGCCTTCAACCACTAGCCCCTGTGTCTTAGCCTCGGTGGTCACTGCTGTCATGCTTCTCTTCCACTTGGCCACTATCGCTGCTTTCTTCGATGCCATTATTCCTTCAAGCTTGTAGCTTGCGTGTCGATCCCCATGGACGACACCAACTGTTGTGGCTACAGGCCAAATAGTAAACAGGGGACTATGGGAGACTGCTAGGGGCTACCCAGCCTTGCCTTGGTCTATACTAGAGGTGAGGATGAGTAAAAATGAACCATTGCTCTCACTCCTTCCTTGGGGCTATATATACATGGCCTTAAGGCCGGATTACAAAAGTACCCTTACTATGGCTCACTATGCCAGGGGTACAAAGTCCTTTTATATGCTTAACAGGCCTCTTGGCCCAATAGGCCAAATGGGCGAAGGTGGGGGCCACTCTCCCGATAGTACATTATGGTACTGCCCCATCCGTCGTAAGCCAAAGGGCGAAGGTACCAATGCTTCAAGGGTACAATGATCATTTGCTAGCTAACTAGTTAGACCAAGCTTGAGTCCTACATTGCTTGTTGCCTAACCCTAGATCAATAGATCCCCTTTGAGCCACCTCATTTGCATCCCCTCCACGCTGCCTTGCCTGCTCCCACCCCGTGGTAGTGCAACCAGATGAACCTCTCCTCCATGCTGCCTCCCTACTCCTAGTCCGATGGAGGTACAACCACTCCTGCTCCTTGTTGTAAATATGCACAATATTTTAATTCTGGATTTTACTAGGAGGCAAATACTGCAAATAACTAGTGATGCATAAATCAATACTAACAGCATGCAATATATTGCACTTCAAACTATGCTCAAGAATATTATATAACAGAGTTGATCAATCACACGAATGACTTACAGTTGGGCTTGATGAAGAATAGGTAGCAGTGTAGGCTTGATGCAGCATAGAAAATAGATGAAGTAGCAAAGCAAGCAACCGCACAGATGTGCGCTACCGAGAAACCTTATTGTCATCCTGTGTAGGTGTTCTCTGTGGCAACGACTTGGAGATACTACTCACCCTCCTTCCTGGTGCACACCAAAGAGGAAGGCCAATGTGGTTCAGCTGCTGAACACTCCAACACAGATCACCAACGGAGGGAGAAGCTGTGGGAGTGGAATGAAGAAATTTGGTTAGTGAACCTGAATGTCTCTTGATCCTTTTAAAGATGCATGGCAACAAAAAGGTGGATTTAATGTGCCAGGAAATGCGCTACTACACGACGTGTTCACAAGCATGTTTAGCCAAAATACTTCTCATCCCATCCCCATGCCATGTGTTACATGTTTCAAAAAGTGATAAGGACTATAACTTATAAATTGCATTCCCTTCACTTAGCTCAACAATATGGTACTAAACCATGCATGCTTTGAACTTTCTAAAAAAGGAGCCTTAATTCATGAGCTGAATCCAACACTCCTAACCCTACGGCGGCACGACATGGTGGCCCCTCCTCCACGTCACCTATCCACTCCCAATCTGACTGAGTTGCCTGACCCTACGGTGGCACGACCCGGTGGTCCTCTCCTCTGCATCGCGTCCCCACTCGCAATCTTGTTGAGGTTGCTGCCACACTCGCTCCCGACCCTATGGCAGCGCAACCCGGTAACCCTCTCTTCTACATCACATCCCCACTCCCAGTTTGGCCGAGGTGTAGCCGCCCCAGCTCCTAACATCATGGCAATGTGACCCTATGACCCTCCCTTCCCATTCCATTTGCTGGAGATAGCCATGATGTCGATGAGCACGATGACCAATGGGGAGGCAACATAGGCGGGGTTGCTTGAGGCTGTAGAGTGAGAAGGTGGAGATGTCAATGGCAAGCCTGGTGCCTACCCAAGAGGCTACGTTGCTATGGTGCTCTGCCACAAAGGCTGTTGGAAATGAACCTAGGATCTACACACCCAAGTGATTATCTTGACTCAATGCACAAAAGCAACAACCAACACATAAACTGTTTTAACTAGAGCTAATACCAAGCATCACAATATGATTTTTCCAGCTTTAATGCCCATGACTCGGACGCACACCTGACTGCAAGCAAATAATAGACACACTCGCTTACCAAAAACACACACGCACACCCATCAACTAAACCAATAACCTGGTTAAGTCTAGATTACACGCAACACTCACCCCCTAATCCTAACTTAAATAGCAAGATCTTTGACACCCAATAGCTCCCTTTAAGAATATCTACGCACTGCCTTTCACTGCTCACATGCTCCACAACCACCAGCCCCTGTTCAATACAATCTCGAATGAAATGAAACAGCATATCTATGTGTTTGCTTCTGTCGTAAAAGACTAGATTCTTCATGAGAGCAATTGCCGATTTGTTATCAACTCGAAGCAATACTTCCTTTGGTCTTTGTCATATCAGGTCACTCAAAAAGCTTCATAGCCACATAGCCTAGCATGCTACGCCAGTCGCAGCCATAAATTCTAACTCACATGAGGATAACACAACTATTTTTTGCTTTTGGGAGCACCAAGCTATAGGTCCTCCAGAAAAATAGAACACCATCCCGGTGGTACTTTTCCTCTCATCCAGATCACCAACAAGATCCCTGTCACTGTAACCTATCACCTCCCCATCTCCTCCCCTATAGTAAGCAATACCATAATGGGTTGTTCCCTTGACATACCTCAATATTTGCTTCACTGCCTGGAGATGACTTTGCTTCAGAGAATCCATGTATCTACTAACTATACCCATGGCATACCTGAGATCTAGTCTAGTATGAGTCAAGTAACGGAGGCTACCAATGAGACTCCAATAATCAGTTGTATCCATGGGTGTCCCATCTTCATCTTTGGTCAGCTGCAACTTCGGTTCCATTGGATACTTCGAAGGATTACATTCCCACATACCTGTTTGTTGCAGTATCTTCTTAGCATATCCATCTTGTTTTAGAGTGATGCCATTTCTGCCCTACTACACTTGAATCCCAAGATAGTAAGACAGAGTCCCAAGGTCACTCATTTCAAACTCTTTCTCCATCTGTTCCTTGAACATCTGAATATCCTCTTTGCTTGTTCCTATCACCAATAAGTCATCGACATACACATCGACAATGAGCAATTTGCTACCTATGTGACACTTGTACACAGCTTGTTCTTGTGGACACTTCTGGAAATCGAAGTTCTTTAGTGATTTGTCAAGATGAGTATTCCATTCCCTCGGTGTCTATCGCAAACTATACAAGGCCTTTGATAGCTTGTACACCAAATGCTCCTTCCCAGGTGTAGTGAACCCCTTCGATTGTGACACATAAACATCTTCATTCAACTCTCCATTGAGGAATGCTATTTTGACGTCGATATGATGAACCTTCAACCCTTCCCAGGCTGACAATGCAAGTAGCATTCTCATAGTTTCTATCCTCGCAATGGGGGCAAACACTTCATCATAGTCGACACCCTTTTGCTTCACATACCCTTTGGCCACCAACCTGGCCTTGTGTTTCACCACCTTGCTGGTGGCATCTTTCTTTTGTTTAAAGACCTACTTGAGTCCAATAGGTTTGTGCCCCGATGGTAATTTGGTCAGCTTCCAAGTCTGGTTTCTTTCTGTTGATTCAATCTCATTCTTCATTGCCTCTTTCCATTCTTTGCTACCAACTACCTCTCTAAAATTTGCTGGTTCATCAGCAGTCAATAGTAAATGCTCAGTTTCAGCTTCATACATCTGAGCATCTTCATAAATATCAACGATGGACCTAAATCCTCTGACCAATGTAGCAGCAAAGGTAGAGGAGTTAGGTATGGCACCACTTTCTAGGCTATTTTCAGCTATTTGCAGCGTCCCGATAGATGTTGTAATATTTAGTGTTGCCAGTGTTGGTTGGGACAAACCGGCTATTGCAGAATGTGCCGCCTTAATTCCTGCCATGTCAATCCCTCACCTTCTCCTATAACACCAGCTGAAATGTTGCCACCTTCAGTAACATCATCTTCTCCTGTAGGTTCTTCTACAGTAAATGTGCTCTAATCCGAACTGCTGCCATTGTCATTACTATGAAGTTCATCCCAACTCTACTTCTTTTTCTCATCGAATACCACATCTTAGCTCACACATAATCTCCCCTTTTTAGGATCAAGAAGACAATGTGCCTTGCTTCCCAACTCAGTCCCCAAATAAACCATCTTTTTTCTTCTATCTAAGAGCTTACTCAATTGGGCTAATGGCACCTTCACATGTGCAACACAACCAAAGACTCTGAGATAAGCCAAATTAGGCTTCCTTCCTTTCAACACTTCATAAGGAGTTGCTCCTTTTACTGCTTTGGTAGGAGTTCTATTAAGAAGATACACTAAATGGCAGACTACTCTCCCTACATATTTCAGGTACTAACATGGTTTTGAGCAAACTTCTTGTTGTTGTAAGCACAGTGCGATTACAAGGTTCCACCATGCCATGTTGTTGTGGGGTGTAAGGTGCAGTGAGATGCCGTTGCACACCTTCATTTTCACAAAAGTCCATGAAGCACTGAGAGATGAATTCCCCACCCTGGTCTATTCTCAAGCACTTCAATTTGTGTGAAGTCTCCCCTTCGACCTGCACCTTGAACTTCTTGAATGCACTAAAAGCCTCATCCTTGGACTTGATGACATATACCCACATAAAATGGTTGTAATCATCTACTAAAAGGAAGAAGTAACGATTACCTGCCATGGTTTGTGGGGTGATTGGACCACACAAGTCCGCATGGACCAATTCCAATGGCTTCCCAGCACTGTATTCCGTTTGCAAAGGGAATGGCACTCTGCATTACTTTGCTATCAAACACCCTTCGCATAATTAAGTCGGATGATCAATCTCCAGAACTACCCTGACCATTTCTTTCGCTACAATCTGCTTCATTGCATGGAAGTTTAGATGGCCCAACTGAGCATGCCACAACTAGGCCACCTCATCCAAACTTACTGCAAACCATACCAGTGCAGTGGTGTGAAGTACTTTCTTGTACAGTCGATTACTTGATTTCGGAACCTTCATGAGCAGCCGATCTTCCCTGTCATACATCCACAGAAGTTCACCAAAGATCACAATCTTACAACCATCTTCTACTCAAGGTGTTGGTGTGCAGACTGGAATAAAATGCACTCCTGTGATCAACCGCTGTTCACCGTTGCTGCACTCTAATAGAACTGAACCTTTCCCCTTGATTGGCACAGTTGATCCATCAGTAAATCGCACCCGTCCAATAATGCTTTCATCAAGCTTGGCAAAATAGGACCTCCTTCCTGTCATATGATTACTGGCGCCATTGTCCAAATACTAGATCCCTTCTTCCTCCTTGATACTAGCAGTGTATTGTTCTGGCATCAACTCATCTTCATTTAGCAAGACCATGTCACTTGGTTGTTGTGTGCACACTGACAATAATAGGGTAGGCTCATCTTCTTGGGTACGAGTGAGATTTACTACTTCCTCCTTGTGCTTGCCACTGCGACATTCTAAGGCATAATGCCCAAAATTGTCACAGGTAAAACACTTGATATGGCTCTTGTTCTTTCCACCAGCAGCACTTCTCGTGCCTTCCTGACAAGGTGTAGTGGAATTGCTCTGGTCACCTCTACCTCGGCTGCATCCTCGACCTCAACCTCTGCCACGGTCTCACCATTCTGGCCTGCCAGCTCCGCGCCCTCTGTTGGTTGATGTTGAGTCTCTGCTTTTGCCCTTCTACTGTGCCTCCCACTTGGCATGGGTAAAAAGCAGCTGCCCTTCGTCATTTCCTCGGAGATGAAGTTGTTCTTCATAGGCCTTCAATCGCCCAATTGCTTCTTTGAATGACATTGTCTCCAAATCTGTGTACTATTCCATTGAAGCAACCAACTGGAAGAACTTGTCTGGGACTGAATCAAGGAGTTTCGTAATAAGAGCCGATTCTTCTAGAGTGGCACCTAGGGAGCTATACTTACTAGCCATGGCGTTGAGTTTTCCAGTAAACTCATCTACCATCTCGCCTTCCTTCATGTGCAAGCCTAGAATTCACTCTTCAGGGTTTGAAGTCATGCCTTCCGCACCCGATCTGCACTTAGATATCTGGTCTTCAGGGTGTCCCAGATCTCCTTTGCCAACTTCTTCTTTACAACTTGTAGCAGCACATCTTCAGGTAGGGCCTAAAAGATAAATGCTCTAGCCAACTTGTCCTTCCTTTCATCCGCAGCCACTCCGACTAGCAGTTTAACATCCTCCTAGATTCCCTGGGCATCCATCAAGGCCTCCATCTGAATCACCCACGATGTGTAATTCACCATCGTCAGCATTGGGTACTGAAACGACGCACCGCCGCTCTCCCTTGTAGCCTGTTGCGTGGTGATGGGCATGGGCTTGAACCGAAGATACTTGGGCATGTAAGGCTTTGATACCAAATGTTGGAAATGAACCTAGGATCTACACACCCAAGCGATTGCTCACAATTGAAGTTTTCAAATGATGAACAGTAATGTTTAGAGAAGAACAGAGTCAGCTCAAGGACAGAGTATTGTGGGGCAATTTTCTGATTATCTCGACTCAATGCACAAAAGCAACAACCAACGCATAAACTATTTTAGCTAGAGCTAATATCATGCATCACGATCCAGTTTTTCCAGCCTTAACGCCCATGACTCGAACGCACACCTAACTGCAAGCAAATAACAGATGCACATGCTAACTGAAAACACACACGCCCATTGACTAAACCAACAATCTAGTTAAGTCTGGATTACACACAACAAAGGCAAGGAACTCCTCTTCAACGGTGGTGGCATCACCGAAGGTCGTCCTTCATGGTTCACCCTTTTTGCTGCGATGAATGAACATTTCCCAAACCTGTCACTCAATCCCATTAGCAATGGCATTCTTCCCTTACTTTTTAAGGTGTTTATTGCATATGAATTCCATGTATGCATCTATGACCTGTTATTGCATAATCACAATGATGTTAATCAGTGCTATGAACAAAGAGTAACTGGTATGCTTAAGCAATACTTACTTGGCCAGACAACCATATATCTTTCGCTTGTACATTACCATGCATGGCCATGCAATTCATGTTTCTCTAATATAAAAAATATCTTTTTGGTCTACCAGTAACTTTTTGGGGTCCGTCTTCCTGATGTACTTAATTATTACTTCATTCGGTAAATCATGCCCCTTACCTTTTGAATCCGTACTTGATGCTTAATTACTGGAAGGTATATTATTTTTTTCCTCATACGATAAAATATGAACTAGTTTTGTCTATTATGTTTTGGCTTAGAGACCCTTCATTGTGGACCTCTAACCATTTTATCAATGCTTGTTGTATCATCAATGCTTTTGTCATATGAAAATTTGATAATTCAGCATATGCATGGTTACCCATGTCATGTAAGGGTTTGTTACATTTAATGTTTTGGTTGGTTAACATGATTGAAAATAGAACATTGTCAATGCACCATAGGGTCTATGAGTGCACCTTCTTTCTTTTCTTTGAGATTTCAGCAATGTCTAGTGTGTTATACTTGGTTTTATGAGGTTATGCTTTTGAGGCCTTAACATCTCCATGGTTGCTTCAATGTTGTAATCATGGTAAAAGTTTTATGTCATGTTGCATGCATATATATGGATGAAGTTGGAAGCTTAAAAGTTGGTAAATACCATATGATTTGCTAGCATCCTTTCTTATGTTGCATTCTTCTTGCATTTGAACTCATGCATTGTGTTATTTTGGTTGCTATTGTACTCATGTGCATATTCAGGGTGCGAGGAGAAAGCATAGGCATTGTCAAATCCAGCCATCCCCGGCCACTTCCCCAGCTACGACGACGCACCTCATAGAAATCACCATCGTCGTTGGTGCTGCTCTGCCCATCCTATGCTCCCTCCCCCTTTTCATTACCCGTCAAGCTTGAGTGCTGCCCCCACATCACGCTTGGGTTCCTTCCTCTTTCCCAACTTGTGGGTCTAGCAAAGCAGCTAGCCAT
The DNA here is from genome assembly GCA_017311315.1 of Dendrocalamus latiflorus. Classification (NCBI taxonomy): domain Eukaryota; kingdom Viridiplantae; phylum Streptophyta; class Magnoliopsida; order Poales; family Poaceae; genus Dendrocalamus; species Dendrocalamus latiflorus. The sequence goes on from CM029664.1 coordinate 38,246,622, forward strand.
CACAAAGACGATCTCAATGCCATCAGCCGACATGGCGAGGTCACATGGTGAGGTTGGTTAGGCGGCAGGTGTGTTCCCATTATCGTCAGATCCCCTTCTGTATTTCCATAGACATCTCTTATTTTTTAGATTCATCCACTCTATTTATGCATTTCTACTTCAATTTCACCTCTATTTCCCTTTCTTGGATTCCTCCACTCTATTTATGCATTCTGCTTCAATTTCACCTCTATTTCCCTTTCTATATTTTTTTTATGTTCTATTTTTGTCTCGCACATAATTCTTCAAGTTTTTTGGCCAAGAAACAAATTTGAGATCGATATTGTTCAGGATAGAATAAGATTATTATTCGTTTCCTTATATGCCTTGATTTCCTTATCTGTATATGGCATATTCCTCTATATATCTCCTTGTACTTCCTATATATATTGCCCTTTGAGCCTCATGAATATACACACAATATTCATAATATGGTATCAGAGCTAGGGCTCTTACCTTATTCTTTCACTGCCTCCATTGCCGCTCGAGCCACTGCCGCCCGGGCCGTCTCCGCCCCAACAGTCGCTGTTCAGGCCGTTACCGCCGCCGCCTGGGCTGTCTCCGCCTGAGCAGTCACTGCTTAGGCCATCGTCGCCGCTGCCCAGGCCACCTCTGCCCGAGCCATCTCTATCACTTGAGCCGCTGCTACCACCCGGGCCACCTTCGCCCGAGCCGCCCCAGGCCACCTCCACCCAAGCCGGTTCAGCCGTCGCTTGGGCCACGTACGCCCGAGCCGCCGCTACCACCAACGTCACTTGGGCCACCATCACTTGAGCTACCGCCGTCGCCAGATCCGGCACTATCTCACTCGATCTGACCCCACTCGCCAAATTCAGCTGATCCATCATCGTCGTTGTCGTCGCCCAGGCCGCCGCCGTCGTCTTCATCCGATCCGCCCGATCACTGCTAGCCACCACTCCACCGGCTGTCGCTCTGCCGACCACTGCTCCGTTGTCTGCTGCTCCACCGGCCATCGCTGCATCGGTAGCTGCTCCGCCATCCGCCGGTCGTCGCTCCGTCGTCCGCCGCTCTATTGTCCACCACTCCGTCATCCTCCGCTCCATCGGTCGTCGCTCTTTCAGCTATCGCTCCACCGTACACCCAGGACGAGTGGGTGGACGTTTGCTTCGGTTGAAGCGAAGAAGTGAAATGATAGCTGAATCTTTTGTAGTTTTGTAAAAAAGAAAAAAAAGGAAAGAGAAAAATATATAACGTTGATCTAACTGCTGCACCATCCAGCGCTGCCTATTAGACTTCATTGTCTTGGTCGCTGCGCCGTCCAGCGCCGCCTACCAATGGCTTCCATTTCATCTACTGCAATCCCATTCTCGGGAACAAAGCTCCATTGAACAAACTACAGGTTATGGTCTTCTCATGGAGGTCATGCTTGATGGTCTCCACCTTTGGGGACATGTCACTAGTGCACGACCTTCTCCGCCACCACCGGTTCAACCTCCTCCTAGGCAGTCTACTTCTGCACCTTCTGCATCAGATGAGGCTGCCAAGAAGGAGGCAAAGGTTGCTGCTGACGCTGCTGATGAGGCTTTTCAATGTGCCATTGACACTTTCGAGCATTGGTGTGCTGACGAGGCTCGTGTTCATGCCATCCTGGTGGTCAACATCGATGACTCCATCCAGCCAAACATTGTTGGTCTACGGTCTACTCGATAGATTTTGGAGTACTTGTGTGAGCGATACCAGCAGAGCGGTGATGCTCAGTTCTTTTCGCTTCAGCAAGAGTTGGAGACATTTTGCCAGGGAGATTCTTCTGTTGATAACTTTTTTCAGGCCCTAGCAAGTCTCTGGCGCCAGATAGATGAGTTGGTCTCTCCACTTTATCAAGAGTGTCACAAAGTGCAGAAGACGGATCATGATCGCCTTCACCTTTATGACTTTGTCTACTGCCTTCGCCCAAAGTTTGAGCCTATCAGAGCTTAGCTGCTGAGCTGCTCTCCATGGCCAATCGTTATAGAGGCCCTTTCGATGCTTCCGGCTGAAGAGCTTTGTCTCAGGTTAGCAGCACAGTCTATTCCGACTGTGCTTGTTGCCCCTTCTTCGACTACGACACTGATATCTACTTTGACTATGGCCTCTCCCAGGTGCCTGTCTCCGCTCCTGTTCTTGCACTAACTGGAGTTCAGTGCAACTACTACAAGAACTTCGGGCACGACTACCAGAGTTGTGCGGTGCAGAAAAAATGGAACAAGGCATGTGGGGGTGGGCGACCAAAAGGGGACAGGGAGGCCCTTCCTTCACAGGAGAACAGACCAACTCATCAATTTCTACTCAGAAAGGTGACTCTATTTAGCAGCTCTGCCAGGCTCTACTTCAGCAGCTCTCTCATAGCTCAATAGGTACTGCCAATCTAGCTCAGGCATCTCCTCCAGGTACCTCTTGGATTCTAGATTCTGGTGCCTCCTTTCACATGACACCGGACTCCACACCTCTCACTTCAGTAGGACCTCCTGATTTTCCTACCTCTGTTCAGACAGCTAATGGTACTTCCTTGTCTGTCAGCTGTCAAGGCATTCTTTTGTCACTGACTTTTATGTTCCCGCTGCTTCTCATGTTCCCCAGCTTACCATGTAGCTTCTTTCGGTGGGACAGCTTACTGATCTTAGTTGTAGGGTTATTTTTGACTCTCACATCTGTTTCGTCTAGGATCGATAGATAGGGACGGTACTTGGGACTGGCCAGCACCATAAGGATCGTCAGGGTCTCTACATTCTTGACCGCCTCCACCTTCCGTCCACTTCAGTTGCTCCTGCTATGTCTGCCTCTGCCACCACTACTGCCACCACCTCTGGAGCTTTTGCGCAGTGGCATCATCATTTAGGACACCTGTGTGGGTTCTGTCTTTCTTCATTAGTTCGTCAGGGTGTTCTTAGACGTGTTACTGTTGACACGTTAATGTTTTGTCAAGGTTGTAAGCTGGGCAAGCAGCTACAACTTTCTTATCATTCTAGTGAGTCCATGTCTTCTTGTCCTTTTGATTTAGTTCATTCAGATGTATAGGGACCTTGTGAGACCATGAGGAGGTCACCCCATGGTTGTGATGAGTAATTGACCTTTGGATTAAAGTTTGTGTTAAGGTTAAGCTTGGTTTTTGAGGTCTGTCCAGAAGTTTGTTGGCTCTTCGACCTCTGTGTTTGTCTATGTGGTCGGCAGTCCGTCTTACAACTTTATGGTTGGCAATCAGTTTTACGACTTTATGGTTGGTAGTAGATTTTATGACTTTGTGGTCAGCAGTCGATTTTACAACTTGGTGGTTGGCAGTCGGTTTCACGACTTGGTGGTCGGCAGAAATTCCTACAACTTTGTGGTTGGTAGGAAGTCCTATGACTTGGTGGTCGGCAGGAGTTCTTACGACTTGGTGGTAGGCAGGTGCACTTACGACTTGATGGTTGTAGCTCTGCCTGATCGTGATCGATGGTTGTAGCTTCTGCTGGTCATGATCGATAGTCGTAGCTGTGGTCGATAGTCGTAGCACTCTGTCTACTTGTGATCGATAGTCGTAAGTTGTAGCAACCAGCTTCTTGTGATCGATAGTCATAGCGACCAGCTGCTATGAGTGATAGTCATAGTGTAACACCCCAGCCATACAATGGCCTGGAATGCTACCTAACTACGTAATGTAACAAAGATTAACTACATTCACTTCACAAAATTTCAGCAGAATCTTCTTTGTGTATTTATCTATGGCGGAGGTTTCAACAAACAGTTCTATTAAATAAAGATAATCCAAATGGTAATGTAATCAAGACCTAATCAAAACTGACTATTCGTTACTATGACATCCACAACAATTAACATCTAGATATAAATCATGAGCATCCTGAATCTTCTATTCCTTTATTACAATTTACTTCTAGCAAGCAATAATCATAAAAGTGCTTAAAGTAATTCATTCATCTACTAATTAATTTTTTTTCCGTTCTTTGTATTGTGGGTAGATCGTGCAAAAGTGCAACAAGACTAATCCTTCTTTTCCCCCATGCATGCCGAACTCGTAAGAGTACCTAAAACACAACAAACAATAAGGGTGAGTCCAAAGACTCAGCAAATATAATAAATGGTAACAATAGCATACGTGTACACTACTCCATAAGAAACACCCAACAGTTGCTTTACAAACACATGCTATGCAATATGCTCAACAAGATCTTTATCTTTTCTCTTTCTCTTTTGCATTTTACCGGTAATGCAAAGTGCGCATCCGTCGCCATCTTTCTGTGAAGTGCTAGAACACGTCGTTTGGACCTCTGTAGTAGAAGTTATGATTTTATTAGTGAGACTGTTATGCATATTTGTGGGTTTTCTGTCAGGTTTTAGTAAATTGTGTTAAGCGATTAGAAAAAGAGAGCACCAGAGAAACTCAGTATAATGAAAGCTGTAGATCATTGCCTCAGCTTTCCAGAAATCTCAAGAACTCGTGATTGGACACTCGTACTGAAAGTTATGGTATTTTTAATATTCTATCTAGAGAACCCGACGTGAAATTGATGTTTTATAAACTGGCTTGTGGGGGTATTTTTTGGCCGATTCAAGGAGATTCACCAACTAGGTTTAGTTAGAGAATTTAATTACCTTTCCAGAAAGTCTAAGAACATCTTATTTGGACTCTTATACCAATAGATATGGATTTTTGAAGTTGACTGTCCACCGGGGGGCAGATCGACCTTTAGGATTTGGGGTTGGAACCGAGTTAGTCGTAGCCTGGTGATCGATGGTCGTAGCTTACTGCTTGGTCGTGATCGGTAGTCATAAGCTGTGTTGCTGGTAGTCGTAACTTCTGCTGAATGTGAGTGATAGTCGTAGCATTCTGTATGCATGTGCTTTTGATGGTCGTAGCGTCTGCTACATGGTCGTAGCAGATTGCAGTGTGGTCGTAGGCTGCCAGAAGTATCTCATGGGCTACAAGTACCTCATTTCTTGTGTAATCGTAAGTCGTATTAGACCAGTTGATTTGCTGAGATTGTTCACTGGAATACTGGTGTTTTGGTCAGGATTGACCAGGATGTTTGTTGCTTGTGCACATGAGGATATTGCTTGGTTCTAGGATTAGAATCAGTATTTTGGGTGCATACAGTTTTTTTTGCTAATGGATGATCTTTATGTATGGTGCGGTGCTATGTGATGGTTTACTTGTTGGTGTTGGTTGCAGGACTTCGGAGCTAAGCCATGATGAGGCATAGGAGGATCGGGACTAGGCACAGGGAGGTGTTGAGGTCTAGAATGGCCAGGGAGATGCCGAAGATGATCGAGGATGGTGAGGTGGTTGCAAACCAGGACAACGAGGAACCAGAGCGGGAGCTACCGAAAATGGACATGATGGGCAATAGCAAGGTGGACCGGGACTAGGCTTAGGGAGGAGTCGAGGTCTAGACGGTCAAGGATGCCGGGTGCCATCATGCACGCAAAGAAGCACGTGGTATACCAAGTGACTTGGGTCATTTGCAAGCGAGGACGGTTCGGTGGGATCCGGACGCATGAGAGGCTTGACGACAAGTCATTGGGGCCGCATGTAAGCTGCTTTAAGAAGCGTGCATGAGTAAAACCCGATGCTAGGTGGGGTTAATGGGTTATCCCCAGTTTGGACTAATGGTATGATCCATTAGGTCTAGGGTTCATTTGTGAGCCTATAAAAAGAGAACGGGAGGTAAGAGCTAAGGTTGAGAAGGTCAGCTGAGCCTTGTGGCTGGCGCCTCTTCCTCCCATGGGAGTTAGGTTAGAGAGTAGGGTGTGGCTCTAGGCTTAGAGCTTGGTCCTCCCGAGGGGAGTGGCTGTGAAACTATTCATCAGAGCAATACATCAAGATTCCATCTACTTCTTGAGTATTGTTGTCTGGATGGTATTGAGTTGGCTTGGTCTTGTTCGTCTGTGTTCTTGATTTTCTCTGTTCTTTAATCGTGTCTTTCCTTTCTTGATCTGAGAGAATGTTCTTCCTTGTTGATGATCTGACTTGCTATGTATTGGGAAATCATACTCAAAGCCATCTTGGCTGTTCTATTCCCATGAGCAAGGTCTGATTAACTTTTCATTCTTCCAGTTTCGGTTCTTGTGTGCACTCGGTGAAATCTCGTAAAGCTCTCAATTTGATTGCTAAGTTTTCAATTAAAGATTAGAGCAACCTCTTGAGACCTTAATCTTGTTGTGTACAAAGTTTTATGGCCAGTTGATCTTTGAATCAAAAGTTCTGTGGAGTTCGGATCTGGCGGTCGTGCACTCTCTGCTTTTCTCTGTTCTTCCGTGAAAGTTATGACTGCTTCCAGTTTCGACCACGGTCAAGACTCAGATCGCTTCGCGTCTGATTTTGATCGTACTTGTTTTCAATTCCTCGATGGTCATAGATCTCGTGGTCGTGTGCCCCCACTGCCTTACGAGTTGTTACGACTGCAGCCAGTTACGAGTGCTTGACAGTCTTCGACCACGTCTCATGACTGCTCTGTTTTGGGATCATTTTCTTCTCTCTTGATCTTTTCTTGATCCAAGAGTTTTGATTTGATTTCTCCGATGTAGCTGCTTGCTGTGACATGTGGGATTGGACGCAAAGCCATCTTGACTATTATCTTCCCACAAGCATGATCGGTTCATCTGTTTGATCTCAAGTCTCCGTTCTTGTGCGCCTTTAATCAAATCTCGAAAAGTTCTCAACTCGCTTACTAAGTTTTCAATCTATGATGGGATTAGCTTCCTGAGACCTTAAGTTACTTGTGTACACATTTCCGAGGCCATTTGATCTCAGAATCAAAAGATTTGATGTTTTTAGATCTGATGGTTGTGCGCCTTTTCTATTACTTCAAGTCGTTCATGACCACAACTGATCTCCTCAATGGTCTTAAGTTGTGTGGTCGGGTGCCTCTGGTACTTCTATTGTCTTCAACTCTTCATAGTATAATTTTTTTATAATACAATAGGGCCTCAAAGAAAGAATAGGCCATCTTGCTGAATCACATGCAGATAATCAGACTGCAAAATGTGCCTTTTCCTAGCAAGAAGAGATATTGTGGAATAGAGAACTGGTAGTGCATGTGCCTTTTCTAATGCAAAGTGAAAGAACTTCTGCAATCACAAGTGTTTCTGAAAATCTGGAAGTAGATTGACAGCAACCATTTCTGGCCTAATTCCACATGTTTTTTTCAATGTAATATTGATGTGGTCTTGAATGGGTTTTGCTACTGGATTTCATACCTGTAGGACTTCTATTTTGGTTTCACATGGCATCACACTGAAGCTATAGATGCTGCACAGGCTCGAGGCAATAAGGAAGTTAAGGCACACTCTCAGTTGTTGTTTGCTAACATGGGAATGTGATATTAGCTTCTAGATATATGAGTGATTAGTTGATTTGTTTGATATTTGTGCGAAAGAATTGCTATTTACATAAGGTTTGGGATCCTGTTATGTGTGAATCTGAGGATAGGCCTTCCATGTATGTGCTCTTGTTATTTCTAATCTGAATAAGCAAATTATGATATTTTGCATCTGTTGTAATGATTTTCTTCTTAGTGAACATAGCATAACTGCTATTTTTTGTATATTTATCCTGGTTGTTGCAGCTTAATCAAAGATCCCTCATGTTCGTTTATATCTTGCTTCACGATAATATATAAAAAAATACTCTGGTGACAATTTATCAAACCATAATATATATGTTTGTAATTCATGAACATGCAGCCTTGGTAAGTAATAAGAGGATCAAACTATTCTATACTGATAGATTTCAGGTGGATGAAGACAATATTATTGAAGTTGCATCGGTTGAAAATTGGTAGTTATTATTTTGTACTAATATTCTTAATATGCTTCTAAAAGGTTAATTGTTTCAACATTCTCATCAAAGTACCTAGATTATTTTGCAGCTATTGTTAAAAATCTAGTCAATTTTCGGCATATTTTAATCCAGAAATTCAACATATAAAACATGACATACAAAAGCATGAGTGATTCAACGATGATGTATTCATATTCGCTAACGAACAAGCTAACAGCAGCACCTATTAACATATTCATAGCGCACAGAAACAAATACACCAGAGAAGTTTTCAGGTTATACCCTCGGGCGGGGCCAGTGTCGGAGACACCGGAGGCGCCGTTACCATCAGTCGACATGATGGTCTGTTCGATGTAGTCGATCGAGGCGTGATGCAGGACGAGGCGTGATGCAGGAGGATGTTCGCCGTGCAGTCTCACGAACAGTTCACCACCAGGAAGTAGATGACGTACGTCACAGATTGAGCAGTCGCGCCAATGCGCTCCCCAAAAACTTGATCGCCCGTCTACCCATGCAGGTACGCAAACGGACGGAGTTTCGGAGGCCTACTCGCCCAGAACCCTTTGCGCGCAAGGTTCTGGACCGGAGATTGCAGAGAACAGCAACAAAAAACAGAACCAGAGTATTGTTCTTTCTTATCCTTTTTCGTATGGAGAAGAGAGCCTTTTATGCTCTGTACTTTTGTAACAGCAAAAACGAAGAGGCCAGAGTAACTGCAACCATTAGTCACTAGTAACTGCACCGTTACTGCCAGCCATTCGTTAACGGCTCGGCTCGGTGAGGCGAGCGAGCGAGCGAGCGTGCGCGCGTGTATTGGCTCTCTCCAATTCCACAAGGGGGTTACCACGTTCCACCTTTTAAAGTGGTGTAACTCCCATTCAATTTTCCATATAGGACTAAACAGTTTTTCATGTGGGCCTAGGAATTTCATTTGATTAATTGCTAAATTAAAATGGACCAAGCCCAATTAATCCAACAGCTATGTCAAATCAGCAACTCATGGACGCTAGAACGAAACAAATGGACTGTATCAAGCTTTTGAGCATTCAAAAAAAAAGATCACCGATAACTTAAACTTTCTTTTGCTTGTGGATCTTATTTGCTTCTTAGTTGTAAATCTATAATTGGAGATGAGTTTAAATAGCATAGCGAAGATTGTTGTTGGCTACCAGCTGGACGAAGCCTGCATGCGGCAGTGTTTACTTATGGTGGATATTATTTGGTGCATACTCTCTCTCTCTCTCTGAAATTATGGATTTGATGTGTAACTCTTTTGTCCTAATTGTGGCAATTGATTGAGGATCTAAGTTTTGTGAATGGTTCGGTAGCACTTGGCACTTCAGAAAATCAAGCTAGGGACTGTTATTTCTATTGCAACCCTTAAATGAACAGAAAATGTCACCCCTAAACAAACAAAACCTTGTTAGAAATAGGCAAGTAGCTATTGGTTACTGTTGTGATTTCTTTTGTTGACTTTCTCTTGGTGTGCTAAAATTGGCAATAAAATCTCTCTTAGGTTACCAGGCTAACATGTGCTTTGCAGATGTCAATTTCTACTCCCAATCTATTTCTGTAATTTTCTGTAGTGTTCATGATATTTTATTATTTAATATTTTCCTTGACTTACGATGCAAAAAAGATCCTTTTCCTTTGAAGTCAGCATGCCATGCATCTGAAGCTTGTTGTACTCCTAAAGCTCATGTTCTACAATTCTCTGAATCTTTGTTCTGGTTTTGAGAGGCAGTTGTATGCTCTCCTTGCTATAATGGAAGGCACTCAGCCTTGTTCTCGGTGACTAACCCTGTTGTTCAAGTTCTGAAAAAAATACTACATATTGTTGCCACATTTTGCTATACTTCAATCTATTTTGTCGACAGTGATATATTGAAGGATGAATTCGTGAGGCTTAAGCGGTCTTAGAGCACTACGTTTTGCCCCACTTGCGGTAATTCCTAAGCACGGGACTAGCTCGTCGCTGAGAAGGAAAAAATAAAATAGCAAAATGAGTGGCTGCAGCAAGAGGTAGAGCTTATGAAGAGGCCTTTCTATATTTTCAATCAAAGTTTAATTACTTTAGAAACATGTGGCATGTGATGTTTACATTTTTGTAGCTTTGAAAGAAATGTTAAGACTTATCATCCATGTTAAGTACATATGGCCTCAAGCAAACTTATTTTGTCCGGCATGATATATAAATATATGTGGTGTGGCTGTACTGGCATATCGGTGCTTTTGCAAGATGTTGTATTGCTGTACCAGTACCATGTATCAATATATACATTTGGATTTCTGTTGCATCACATGAACATTCAACTAGTTCTAAATAAATGCGCACTTTAACGCAAACAACAACGCACTAATTAACCCCGTTTAATATCTAACATTAACTTATTTTAATTAATCATCTAAATATGTGGGGCCCTATCGTCATGTATACCTACCTTAAATTGTACCACAAATCTTTGACGACAGTATTTACTGGTGGCATAAGGCTCAATGAAAGAGTATACTAAACTGAACTACTACATTAGTCACTCCACTCAGGCCCACTGGTCGTGCATACCCAAAGAGAGAGAGAGGGAGCAACAGAACGGAGCGGAGGAAGGCAGAGAAGCATAAACATGGGAGAACAAATAGGGGCGTAGCCAGCAGTGAGGCTTCGTAGGGCTCGAGCCCACCCTCCGCTGGTACCGATTATCCTGCATGAGGTATTTTTATTGTATTTGTTTTTTCGTTTGGATTTGTTTCTTTTTTATTTATGTATGGATTTGGATTGTATAAGCTTAATTTGTTATGTTTGTCATAATTTATCTTAGTCCTTCTCGGTTTTTAGTTAAAAAAATAGCTTAGTCCTTTGAGCCGCCCCTTCAATTTTATTCTGGCTTCGCCACTGAGAACAGAGGAGGCGGCGCAGCAAGGCTGTGTCTTGTCGGTGGCAAAGGGGCGACAGAGAGGATATGGTGACCACAAAATGGCTTTTTTTTAGAAATAGGGGGCAAAACTCCAATCCTATTTTATTGAATGAGATTATAGTGTTTTCTGCCTACCAGGCAAGCATAGGATCAGGCGCATTGCAATTTACATCAGATCAACTTAACAATTTAACTTCACTTCTTTTCTAAATCAAAACATATTTCACTACTACTATTTCTCTTTATTGATATATTGTCTAACTCATCATCAAACAAGCAAAGCTTATGTTTCTCCCGTTTTAACCTCTTTGTGATTTCATCTCCCAAAAGTTTGTTCCATTCTTCGGATTCTGCATTGATATAGTATCCATCCAGTCATTGTTCTTTTTTCTCTTTACTACCAGCCGATCTATGAAGCTGTCCTCGCCATGGCCTCCAATGTCGATATGAAGAGATCCATTTGCTCCAAAGCTGATGCAGGGCACAACAGTCTCCGGTTCCTAATATATTGACCTGGTGCCATAGCACGTTCATCCCTATCCACTGTAATCTCCGAAAACAAATGTCATTTCTAAATTTCCAACTAGTCCACGGAGTTGCAGCACATAGACAATTTCTAGATTTCCACTTACTATCACAAATCCACCATTTGCTATAGATTCAAAACCAGTACCCACAGCAAACTTAATAACAATAGAGATTTTAGTCCACACAAATTTAACAATATCACAGTCAAAGAATACATGATTGATAGATTCCACTTCTGAACAAAAAACAAAAGTTTTATCATCAACATTTTGCCTTTTACAAAGATTATTCCTAGTAAACAATTTATTATGAAATAAAAGCCAAAGGAAAATATGAATCCTAGGGGTACAGAAATCTTCCACACCGATTGAATATAAACATGAGACATACCTCTAAAGTTTATAATAGCATAAAGAGACTGAACACTATAACTCCCTTAGAATTAAACTTCCAAATTAGAGCATCTTTATCCTCAGTGAAAACTATAGATTCAGTAATATTAACTACTTCTAACCAAACATTAAAATTCTATCATCTACACATCTTTGAAAGGTATATTTTAGATTGATACCATCCCTAATATCAGCAATTAAGGTTTGTTTCTCATTAACTAGCACATACACTTTCCAATATTGGATAGCAAGGTTTGAATTTCCAAACCAGTGATCTTTCCAAACATAATTTTCTTACCATTACCAACATTCCATTGGTAGCCCATCTTGCCTGCTTTACTAGCCCATAAAACCCCTTTCCAAAAGGGGCAAACATTCATGTCAGAATAAGCAAACACATAGGGATTAGCAATGTTGTATTTATAATTTATAACTTGCTTCCATAGACTATTCTCACCTAAACCATGCCTCCAAATCTAGGAAGCTAACAAGCAAAGGTTCAATTCTATCAGGTTGGGGATGACTAAGCCACCATAGACTATTCTCACCTAGACATTTTCTTTTTCCAAAAATGGGTTAATGAGAGGGAGAGGAGGCTAGGGGTGGTGATGGCATGGAAAGAAGCTATGCACAGCAGGGGCCGGTTATGGGCTACGATTGGGATGGCAAAAAGGCAACGCAAACCTTAAATTTGAGCATGTCACTAGCATATTTGGTAGTGGGGAACTCACCAATGCGACTGGTGAGGATGGAGAGAGAGGTCTGGCAGGCCTGGAGATGGAGGTCTAGGGTGGCACGGTGGGTGCATCATGGCGGCAGTGAACCGGGGAAGGGCTGCCCAAATTGATGACGGGGAAGGTTAGAAGAAGGCGAGAGGAAGCTTCAGGAGGAAGGAATTGAGAGGAGACTCACTGGAGTGAGAATGGCATCGGCGATAGCGAACTAGGGAAGGGTTAACTAAATTGATGGTGGGGAAGGTTAGAGGGATATTAGAGGTGTTATGAATATTGTGCATGTATTCATGAGGCCCAAAGGGCAATATATAGAGAGAGTACATGATGATATACAGAAGGAATACAGGACATATAAGGAAACAAATAACAGACCTAATCTATTTCCTATTCTATCCTTAACACCCCCCTCAAACTCATGGTGGATCACACACACTGAGTTTGGAGAGAAAATACAAATGTTGTGCCCTAGTCTGTGGCTTCGTGAAGAAGTCAGCAATCTGTAATTCTGAGGACACAAAATGAAGAGCAAGTACACCCTCCTGCACCTGGGAGCGAGTGTATGAAGCATTCACACCAATGTGCTTGGTGAGCTCATGCTTCACTGGATCACGGGCAATACTGATAGCTCTTGTACTGTCAGTCATAAGGGTTGTAGATCCCTTCACAGGTACACCAAAATCCGCAAGTAGCCATCTCAACCAAGTAATCTCTGTTGTCACAGCTGCCATAGCTCTCAACTCAGCCTCTGCACTCGAACAGGAAACTACAGTCTGCTTCTTTGTCTTCCAGGCAATCAAGGAGGAGCCAAGAAACATACAGTAAGCAGAAAGAGAATGACGATCAGAAGGATCACTAGCCCAGGTCGCATCAGAGTACGCCTGAAGCTGGAGTGAGGTGGAGCTAGGGAAAAACAAGCGACGAGAGATGGTCCCACGCAAGTAGCGAAGAACACGAAGAAGATGACTGTAGTGAAGATGAGTAGGACAAGCCATGAACTGACTCAAGATATGGACAGCATGAGCAATATCAGGACGAGTGCTCACAAGATATACCAAACTGCCAACAAGATGGTGATACCGAGTAGGATCCTCAAGAGGATCACCATTAGTAGCACGAAGCTGAAGAGAGAGAGAGCTCCATAGGAATCTCAGCAGTGCGAGTATCAGTTAGACCAGACCGATCAAGAAGATCCTGGACATACTTCTGTTGGGAGAGAAAGTAACCCTCAGTCGTGACAGAAACCTCAATCCCAAGGAAGTATGTAAGCAAGCCAAGATCAGTCATCAGAAACTACTCACTGAGATGCTTCTTCACATATGCAATGAACGAGGGATCGTCACCAGTAATGAGCATATCATCCACATATAGAAGAAGCAGTGTCCTACCTCGAGGTGAGACATGGATAAATAGAGCAGGATCATGGGCACTGACAGTGAAACCGACAGCGATGATCACTGAGGTAAAACGCGCAAACCAGGCACGAGGGGTCTGTTTGAGACCATAAAGAGCACGACGAAGACGACATACATGACCAGTTGGAACAGAATACCCGGGTGGTGGCTGCATGTAAACCTCCTCATGCAAGACGCCATTAAGAAAGGCATTCTTAACATCCAGCTGAGAGATAGACCACCGGCGAACAGAAGCAACCGCAACAAGAGTGCGAACAGTGGACATATGAGCAACAGGGGCAAATGTCTCATCGTAATCACGACCATACTCCTACTGAAAGCCACGAGCCACAAGACGAGCCTTGTAGCGCTCAATAGTACCATCAGACTTGGTCTTAATCTTGTACACCCACTTGCACGTGATAGGACGAGCGTGCACAGGTGTAAGTACAATATCCCAAGTCTCTGTACGACGAAACGCATCAAACTCCTCTACCATAGCGAGCTGCCATTCAGAATGAGAAGTAGCCTCACGATAAGAACTAGGCTTAGTGACAGAGAGAGCATGAGCTGTCGAAGTAAAACCAAGTCGATCAGGAGGCCGAATGGTTGCCTGGTCACGAAGGACGTAATGAGGAGCATCATCAGATGAATCAGACGTCAGTGTCGGCAAGAGACCAGAAGACGGATCTGGTGAAGTACGAGGACGTCTGGAGTAGTGCACCCTAGAGAAACGAGACGGTGGTGCCATAGGAGCAAGAGGCTGTGCTGCAGGAGACAACACAGAAGGTGAAGGTACAGAAGGCTGGGAAAGGGGGGAAATGGGTGAGGAGTCAGGGAGAGACAACCAGGAGATCGTCTCAATGGTAGAAGCAGTGTGAGGAGCCGAATCACGATAGAAGAAAGGTCGAGATTCGTCAAAGACAACATCTCGTGAGATCCTAATCTGCCGAGTTGAAGGATCATAGCAGCGATAACCCTTATGCTCAGAACTGTACCCAAGAAACACACACTCGACTGACTGGGCTGTCAGTTTAGTGTGCTCACGAGCTGGTAGTAGGACAAAACAAGTGCAGCCAAAAACACGAAGATGGCCGTACTGGGGGGCTCTAGAGTAGAGACGCTCTATAGGACTGACATCCTTAAGAGCAGTGGAAGGCTGCATATTAATGAGATATGCAGCCGTAGAAACAGCCTCAGCCCATAACTGTGGTGGAACATGAGAAGCAAGAAGAAGGGTGCAAGCAGTCTCAATCAGATGACGATGCTTGCATTCAGCAACCCCATTTTGAGCATGGGCACCAGGACAAGAAGACTAGTAAAGAGTGCCCTGCTTAGAAAAAAATTGTCTGAATGCACTAGAACAATACTCGCCAGCAGAATCACAGCGAAAAGTACGAATAGATGACTCAAACTGAGTACGAACTATCATGGCAAAGCTA
Organism: Dendrocalamus latiflorus; assembly: GCA_017311315.1. Taxonomy (NCBI): domain Eukaryota; kingdom Viridiplantae; phylum Streptophyta; class Magnoliopsida; order Poales; family Poaceae; genus Dendrocalamus; species Dendrocalamus latiflorus. Next base: position 38,261,834 of record CM029664.1, read on the forward strand.
TGATAGATCGTAAGAAACTGACCACGATTAGACATAGGGAAAAGCCAAGTAAAACGGGAATAGTCATCAATGAAAATAACATAGAATTTATGCCCACCTTTGGAGATAATAGGCGTAGGTTCCCATACATCTAAATGAACTAAATCAAAAGGACGAGAAGATAAGGACTCACTAGAATGATGGACGTGTCAACAGTAACACGTCCAAGGACACCCTGACGAACTAATGATGAAAGACGAGACCAACACAGGTGACCTAAACGGTAATGCCACTACGCAAAAACTCCAGAGGTGGTGACAGCAGTTGCAGTGGAGGTAGATGTGGCAGGAGACGTGGTAGGAGCAGCTAAAGTGGACAGAAGATGAAGACGGTCGAGAATGTAGAGACCCTGACGATCCCTACGGCGCCGGCCAGTCCCAAGTATCGTCCCTGTCTATCGATCCTGAACGAAACAAGTGTGAGAGTTAAAACCAACCCTACAACCAAGGTCAGTGAGCTGTCCCACTGAAAGAAGCTGCATGGTTAGTTAGGGAACATGAGAAACAGCTGGAACAGAAAAATCAGTGGACAAAAGAGTGCCCTGACAGCTAACAGACAAGGAAGTACCATCAGCAGTCTGTACAGAGATAGGGAGGGCAGGAGGTCCTACTGAAGTGAGAGATGTGGAATCTGGTGTCATGTGGAAAGAGGCACCAGAATCTAGAACCCAAGAGGTACCTGGGGGAGACGTCTGAGCTAGACTGGTAGAACCCGCTGAGCTGTGAGAGAGCTGCTTAAGAAGAGCCTGGCAGAGCTGTTGAACAGAGTCACCTCGCTGAGATCCTGATGAGCTGGTCTATCCTCCTGTGAAAAAAGGGCCTCCCTACTCCCCTTGGATCATCCAGCCCCACGCGTCTTATTCCACTTTTTTCGCACCGCACAACTCTGGTAGTCATGTCCAAAGTTCTTGCAGTAGTTGCATTGAACTCCAGTTGGTGCAAAAGCAGGAGCGAAAACCGGCACCTGGGAAGGAACCGTAGTCGTAGCAGGAACTGTCGATGTAGTCGAAGAAGGAGTAGCAAGCACAGTCGGAACGGACTGTGCAGCTAACCCGAGGCGAAGCTCCTTAGCCCGAAGTGTCGAAAGAGCCTCAGTGACAGTCGGTCGTGGCGAGCGGCTCAATAGTTGAGCTCTGACAGGCTCAAACTCTGGGCGAAGACGGTAGACGAAATCATAAAGATGAAGGCGATCATGATCCGCCTTCTGAACTTTGTGGCACTCCTGGCACAGTGGAGAAGCCAGCTCATCTAGCTGTCGCCAGAGACTAGCCAGAGCTCGGAAGAAGTCGTCGACGGAAGAATCTCCCTGGCGAAGTGTCTCCAACTCACACTGAAGCGAAAAGAACTGAGCATCACTGCTCTGCTGGTATCGCTCATGCAAGTACTCCCAGATCTGTCGAGTAGATCGCAGACCAACAATATCTGGTTGAATGGAGTCATCGACGCTGACCACAAGGATGGCACGAACACGGGCCTCATCAGCAGCGTCAGCAGCAGCAGCATCAGCCTCTGCCTTCTTCTTAGCAGCTTCATCTGCTCCAGGAGGTGCAGAAATAGACTGCCTAGGAGGAGGCTGAATCGGCAGTGACGGAGAAGGACGAGCACCAGTAACATGTCCCCAAAGGCGGAGACCATCAAGCGTGATCTCCATGAGGGAAGACCATAACCTGTAGTTCGTTCAATGGAGCTTTGTTCCTGATAATGGGATCGCAGCAGATGGAACAGAAGCCATCGGTAGGCGGCGCTGGACGGCGCGGCGGTTAGAACAACGTTAAAAAAAATTCTTTTTTCCTTTTTTCTCTCTTTTTTTGTAAACTTACAAGATTAAAAGGGGGCCGAACTCGGCCGAATGGATCAGCCCACCCACTCAGACGTCACCGAGGGCGAACGGCCCACTCGGGCGTCGCCGAGGGCGGACGGTCAGAGCGGCCGACCGGCGGTCCGGTGGCCCGCGGAGCAACAGCGGTGCAGCAGCTTGCAGGCCGGCAGCCGGAGGAGCGGCGGCCTGCGGAAGCGACAGCCGACAGTGGCTAGAGCGGCGGCCTACGGAAGCTGCAGCCGACGGCGACGGTGGCAGACTCGGGCCGCTCGCCGAGGGCGGATGGCAGAGCGGCCGACCGGTGATGCGGCGGCGACTCGGAAACCGCGGCCCAGCAACGACAGGAAGCGCCGACGGCGGCGGAAGATCTGGCGATGGTTGCCCAGGCGTCGGCAGCGGAGCAGCGGAACGATAGCGGCTCTTGCAGTGGCGGCGACGGTGCAGAGGAACGACGCGAGCGACAGCGGCTCGTGCGACGGCGGCGGCGGCTCAGACGACGGTGGCCCGGGCAGCGGCGGTGGCGGATCGAGCAGAGGTGGCCAAGGCGTCAGCGGCGGCTGCACGGGCAGAGGTGGCCCGAGCGGCGACCAGAGCGAAAGTAGATGGAGGTTAGGGTTTTAACCTAAGCTCGGATACCATGTTATGAATATTGTGCATGTATTCATGAGGCCCAAAGGGCAATATATATAGAGAGTACAGGGTGATATACAGAAGGAATACAAGGTATATAAGGAAACAAATAATAGACCTAATCTATTTCCTATTCTATCCTTAACAAGAGGAAGCCTTAGCAGGGAGGAATTGAGAGGAGACTCACCGAGGTGACAAATGGCGACAATGGCAGCAAACTGGGGAAGGGTTGCCCAAATTGATGGCAGGGAAGGCTAAAGGGAGGTGAGAGGAAGCCTCAGGAGGGGATGAATTGAGAGGAGACTCACTTGGGTTAGAATGGCATCAGCGGCGGCGATTTTGGTCGTGCGCGAGGAAGACAACGGCACTAGCGAGCTATAGGCAAGTAAACTCCAAATTAATCAAGGGGAACATAGATGAGGGCTTGGAACACGATGTGACACGAGGGTTTGGGAAGAGAGTCATCGGACTGACAAGAACACCGTGGGCAGGCTTGGCGATGTGCGGCCGAGCCCGAGGAAGATGGCACTATGTAGTAGCGTTCCGATAGGTCGCATGGGCAAAAAGGGAGGGGAAAGAGGTGGAAATAAAGATGATGGTGAGACCAAGGCAATGACGCGCTCGACTCAGCGTCTTCTCGTGACGATTACGTGTGATTTCTTGCGAACAGTAGCGGCGTGAGTGTGGCGCGTGCATTGGCGATGATGGGACAAGGACGCAATGTTGCCAGAGAGGGAGCAAGGCTTGAGGTAGCAGCGAGACCCATTCCTTTTATTGTATTGTTCACACAAGAAAGAGGGAGAGAGAGCGCGAATGCTCGGAGAAGAAGAATAGTGGTGCGGTGTTGAAGGGAAGAAGAAGGGAAATGACCAAGCGGGCTAGGCTGCGAGGAGAGGAGAAAAAAGGAGCAAGCTGGCTGGGTGGATTTATGCCTAAGCTGGGGAAAATTATGTTTTGATTTTATTTGAAATGCTCAACAGAATCAATTTCAAATTTTAGTTTTGAACTTCAAATTCTGATTTGGTATTCTCTGAATTGCCAAAATCTCAAATGGTTTTAAATTTGAGTGAATTTTGGCACAAATAGAATAAGTCCCACTTGTTCTTCCTTTTCATTTTGCTGATCGTTTTATTTTTTTGGGTTTGCACGTGGTGGGTTCGCACCCGCCGCCACCCTTGACTCTTGCCGACAGGCTGAGTAACATCCCCGGAGTGATCTCACGGGTGACGAGCGCGGCGCAGAAGTCTGCCTGCGATAAGTCCGCCATGTCACATCACACCCCAAACCGCCCTGCGGTGGACCGATCGGACGGCTGGGAGAATCTGGCGTCTGTCGCCACACGACCCCACCGACGGCAGCGATCTGCCCTGCCGTCTCGCGCCGCCGCCACCACGCCTGCAGAGGGAGGAGCGCCCATAGGGAATTTGTGATTCTCTCGCGGTGCCGCCTCCTCATCTCATTTCCCGGATCGGGAGGCGAAACCGCAAGGTGGGAGACCTTCCTCGTCCTCGATCTAGTTCCTAGAGTCTGTCCTTGTGCTGACGCCCCCGTACTAGTTAGCTGATTCGCAGTTCTAGTTGAGCTGGTGGCGTTTTTGTTTCCATTTCGTGGTGTGAGGTGTTGATTTTGGTCTAGATCGCAAGCGATGTAGTGCTGGAGGTTCAGGTTTAGAGTGTTGTGCGGAGTTTCGAGGTACTTTAGGTAAAATCCTTTGTGTTGCCCGTATCCTAGATTTCTCTCCCTGGTTTAGTGTATATGTGATAAAAATCTGATTCACCCGTAATGTTTTTTATGCCTTTTCTTTAACGAGAAAATTGATGATTTGCCATCTTTAAGAATGGGCTTCGCACTTTTGGCACTCTCAACATTGGCTTCGTAAAAATGCCATGTAGTACATTAATATCTTGATTAGTATGACATTTCATCCCTTTAATTCATTTTTTTTTCTTTTTCTAATTTCAGAGACTGGAAAAGACCATTCTACCCCTGGCTAATATTTTTTACCAAAGGAGTTACTAGTACCTTTTTTAGTTTTAGAGGGTGGGTATATAGTTGGTTAGTGTAGCCATCTTAAATCGTATAACCCATAGATATGGGTTCAAATCCCGAAAAAATTATAGTGGAAAATCCATACAAATAATCTGCGCAAGCTATGGTTGGTGCAAATCCAACTATGCATGCTACTGTTAAAGGCAATAGGAATTTATTAGCACTAATCAGCATAATTAGCTAATCTATTGTGCCAAAATCCCTTTCAATTTCAACTATACGTTTACTAGCAGTAATCAGGCGTTGACTAACTAGCTCCAGATATGATCCTCGAGAGTGGCATCCAAGGCGCAAAAATACATCTTTTCCAGCAGGCAAGCCACTAGCCGAGCAAGCGCAAGGCAAAAGCATATACGTGAGAAATTAGCCAGGGGTAGAAAGGTCTTTTCTAGTCCCTGAATTAGAAAAAGAAAAAGAAAATGAATTAAAGGGATGAAATTGCATACTAATCAAGGGATTAATGTACTACATGGCATTTTTGCGAAGCCAACATTGAGAGTGGCAAAAGTGCGAAGCCCATTCTTGAAGATGGCAAATCATCAATTTTCTCTTTCTTTAACACCTTTTACTTTCTGTATGGATGTATGGAGTAGTCATCTTTGGTCATTAGGAACTAACAAGTGGATATGATTTGGACGTTTTGATAGAAAATTTTTCTGTACGCAGAATTGTAGATCTACTGTTTCTGCATGGCTAGCTGTGGCCTTGCGGACCGCCATGTGTTTCCTTTCTAAAGATTTGTGTTCTGTTAGTAGGCTAGTTTCGAGTATTCTGCTACTGGTTCGTGTGGTTCACTAGAATGTTCAAAGTATGGGTCTTTGCCAGTCTCTACCTGCCTCAGAGGTTTTTATCGGTGGTGTTATCTCGATTCTGATTTATGCTTTGTGATAATCTGTGTTGATAGTGTTTTAGTACAGCGGTAATGTATATGATGTATTCTGCAGTTGTGCTTGTCCTGTAAAAGTTCACTTTATTGCTTTGACATGCACAATGCAATGTTTTGAAATAACACCTAGCTTTAATTATATTTGACGTGCTTGTTTTTGAGGTTGTATTACCTGTTTTACAGTTTTTGCCATTCAAGCAGTAACTTGCAAAAAAAAAAAAAAAGTTTTGCTCTTTGCTTGTGTGACAAAAAATGTTTTGCTCTTTTCTCGTGTGCTTACCCCTGTGTGTAATTATGTACTATGCTATGAGCTATCAAATCTGTTTAGTGTTGAGCACTTCTAACATGCCTGTAATTGCTGCATTGTTGTAAGTGATATTTAATTTAGATTAACTATCCAATTCCACTTTTTACTGGCAGCAATACATGCTTTCTTGTATATATAGTGTGCTATTGAGTGTAGCTACTTATTAAGCATTTCTAACACGAGGCCAGGGTTGATTCTTTTTTGTAAGTAGACTATCAGAATGGGTTAATTTTCTTTCTTGCTGCATTGTTGTTTATGTAATTGTGAAGTGACCTGAATCTAGGTTTTATTTTCTTGCGGCTGCCATCTTTGTTCACTGCAAATAATTAGTTTTCTGAGCATGAGTTTCATTATTAATTAGTTTTTAACATGCTTATATGTCTATATTGTACATTTGCTTGTACCGGGTAGGGTGGTAGTATTTGTTTTTTAAAAAATGGATGCATTGTTAATAAGTTATAACAATTGAAATATCTGGTATCATGTTTGAACTTAATGTGGTTCGATAATTTCAGAGCTGTTTATTATTTGACCTAAGTCTGTATGTTTCCTGTGAGTTTTTTTAATGTGGTTTATTTCCTCACTGGATTTTCATTGGATTCTGACTAGGTTGCTCCTTATAAAACAGGAATCTATATTCATAGTGTGATATTGAAAAGCAGTCAAGATGGTGAAGTTCACAGTAGAAGAGCTCCGCAGAATTATGGACAAGAAGGATAACATTCGTAACATGTCTGTTATTGCTCATGTGGACCATGGTATGTGCTAGGAAAGTTATCTCTTGTATGGCATAAATATTGATGTTTTATGCATATCAAATCTCTGTGCTTGATGTTTTATAGCCTATATTGTTAACTTGAAATGTGTAGCAGAGTAGGTTTGAAGACGGATCTTAAGAGTGTCTAGGGTTGGGCCAGGAGGGTCTCTTAACGCCTTCCTTTTTCTGCTCATCTGTATTGTTTTCTCAGAAATGTTGCTGTTATGGGCAGAATTTTGTGGTGGTTTTCGGTTTCTGGAGGGGTGGAAGTAGATGATGCTGTGAATTTGGGTTAGATTGCAAGGGATAACGTGGAGTAGGCTCCAGCCTGGGATTTTCACCGGCCAGGATTGCTGCTCATGAAATCAGAAGGAAATTGTTTCTTACTGCTTGATCTGAACAATAGCCAAAGTTTACAGATATATAGGACTTCCTAGTATCATAGATAACCGAATCAGTGAAGCCAATTCGGCAACTGACTCCATATACATAACTATTAGACTCTTCGAACTTAGCTTACAAGTAATACTAGTTTCCTAATGTGACCCCCTAGCTTTCCGATCGGGCTGGTATTCTATTGCCGCCTCTCTTGTAGCCTGTCATGGCGCAACGTTGCCACTGCCAACCTGCCGCAGGCTGACCTGCAGCTCCCAAAGCTTGATGTCGTCGTCGGGTATAACATCTCCCCCAATATGAGTCCACAACATTTCTTCCCTCCTGCTGAAATAGCTCGTCCTTGAGCTGAAAATCCGGATACTGCTCACGAAATTCCAACAAAGGAACCCAGGAAGCTTCAAACGAAGGTGAATCTTTCCATCTAACCAAGACCTCCCAATGATCCCTGCAAAGACAAGAACGTTGAATCGAATCCGGAGTGGACACAACTTGACCATGATGTATCTGCGGCAGTGACGGTATGGTAGTAGGTGGATCACCCCGAAATAATTTAGCAATGCCACATGGAAAACGTCATGGATCTTAGCACGCGCGGGTAATTGAAGGCGATAAGCCACCGAACCAATGTGTTCAGTAATCATAAAGGGCCCATAATATTTCGGGTTCAACTTGGAAGAAGAATGACCTTTGAGAGATGCTGTCGGACGATGATGCAAATGCAGCCAGACCCATTGACCCACGTCAAATTCCACTTGCCGATGTGCACCATCATACTGCCGCTTCATGACCTCTTGCACTTGTAGCAAACGCTCTCGTATCTCACTCAAAAACTCATCTCGGGCTAGCAATTGCTGTTCAACAGCTACCACTGCTGTGGCATGGTGATCTGCAGCCAACAATGGAGGGGGATCACGCCCATGCACCACCCGAAAAGGAGTCATGCGAAGAGCCATTTGATATGATGAGTTATAACAATGGGAAATTTTACCATCCTTGAGGGGAAAAGGTACCAAATTTGAGCCGTTGATCACACTGATCGAACGGCTGAGATTTGGCAGTACCTAGTGGTACCGGACGCGAGGTACCAAGAGGTACAAGGTACCAAGAGGTACCAAATTTTGAGCCGTTGATCACACTGATTGAACGGCTAGATCTAATTTGGTACCTCTTGGTACCTTGTACCTCTTGGTACCTCCTCAAGGATAGGAAAACTGCTCTATAACAATGCTTCGCCCACGGCAACCACTGCACCCACTGTTTTGGACGTTCTCCACATAAACACCGAAGATACATGGTAATAATCCGATTCACTGCCTCCGACTGCCCATTAGACTGCGGATGGAACGCGGAGCTCATATGCAACTGCACCCCAGTCAGCCGGAACAACTCTTTCCAAAAATTACTCGTGAATACAGGATCACTGTCACGTACAATGGATGATGGGATGCCATGGAGTCTAACAATTTCATCAAAGAAGGCATGGGCTACCGAGCTTGCAGTGTACGGGTAGGACAAGGCGATGAAATGGGCATACTTCGAAAAGCGATCCACAACAGTTAAAACGATAGACTTGCCGTGTACCTTTGGAAACCCTTCCACAAAATCCATCGAGATATCGAACCACACTATTCGGGGCACCTCCAATGGCTGCAGTAACTTGGCCGGGTGCAAATGTTCCGTCTTGTTCCTTTAACAAACCGAACAGCCCTGGACAAACTCCCGCACGATCCTCGGCAATCCCATGACATGAAAACTTGAGTGACAGCGATGTAACATCTTCAGCACGCCTTCATGGCCAGCCCCATGGATGTCGGCCAAAATCTGTGGGAGGAGCGGTGAGGATACTGGAATGAACACTCGTCCCTTATACAATAGTAGGCCATCGGAGAACTGCCATGCCGAATCGGTTTGCCCGGCCAACACCCGATCACGCAGCGCCATGCACTCAGCCGACAGTGCCACCTCTTGGCATAATTTGTCAAACCAAACAAACTAGGGGGCTAGAGATTGCGTGTATGGCCGCCTGTTGCTCCTCCCGCAGCGACAGTGCATTTGCAGCCGAATTTAGATGGCCTGGGCGGTATTCAACCGCGAAATCGTATCCAAAAAGCTTACTGACCCAATGATGTTGCTAAATCGTTGAAAGGTACTGGTCCAAGAGAAACTTGAGGCTATAGTGGTCTATTCGAATAATGAAAGCGCGTCCCTACAAATAAGGTCGCCAATGACGCACTGCCTTGACCAACCCAATTAATTCCCGCTCATAAGCTGCCAATTTAGCATGGTGAGGAGCCATGACGCAACTAAAGAAAGTAATTGGCCGATCTCCTTGATGAAGAATAACGCCAAATCCGCTCCCCGAAGCATCGCAATCCACCACAAATGGTTTAGAGAAGTCTGGAAGAACCAACATTGGAGCGGAAGTCATAATGCTTTTGAGAGTCTGGAATGCCTAGGCTGTGTCGTCGACCATGCAAATGCAAATGATTCTTCAATAACTTAGTGAGAGGTGCTGCTACGGTACCATAATCTTTAATAAACTTCCAATAATATCCCATCAATCCCAGAAATCCACGCAATGCCTGGACCGATGTCAGAGTCGGCCAATCAAGCACTGCTGTCACCTTCGCGTGATCCATATCCACTCCTTGGTATGGCCCAAATAAGCCTCCGAATCTTCGCCGAACAAACATTTGGAGTGTTTGAGAGCCAAATGGTGAGCATAGAGGACCTGGAATACGACACGAACATGCTGCAAATGCTTTGAACATGAGGAACTATAGATCAAAATGTCGTCAAAGAAAACCAAGACAAAATGTCGTAGGAATTGTTGCAAGATTTCATTCATAAGTGCTTGAAAAGTAGCCGGAGCGTTGGTTAGGCCGAAGGACATCACCAAAAATTCAAAATGCCCATGGTGTGTTCTTAACGCTGTCTTCTCGATATCATCTGGATGCATGCACACCTGGTGGTACCCACTCCTCAAGTCCAATTTAGTAAAGTAACAAGCTCCTTGCAATTCATCGAGTTCATCAATCATTGGAATCGCGAATTTGTCCTTCACTGTTTGTGCATTGAGAGCCCGATAGTCCACACAAAACCGCCATGTCTCATCTTGTTTCTTAACGAGCAAGACCGGTGAGGAAAATGCTAAGGTACTATGCTGAATTATCCCTTGCTCCATCATTTCTGTACATTGGCGCTCGATCTCATCCTTGAGGAGGTGCGAATAGCGATATGGCCATACGGCCACAGCTGTTGCCCCTGGCATTAGATGGATCCGGTGATCATGTCGGTGCTGTGGAGGAAGACCACGTGGAGGCTCAAACAAGTCGGTGAATTCCTGCAGTAGGTCGGCTTACACATCCTGCCCACTCATGTGTAATACCTGTGGAACATCTCGGGAAGCTCCAATGCCCTGCCAAGTAACCAAATGGTCTGACCGCCAAAAGGACATGGTTAGCAACTCAAAAGTCCCATACAATGGGTCCTAGTGTCTGGAGCGATTGGACGCCGAGAACCAACTCAAATCCTCCCAACGATGGCAAAGCAATCCACTGTGAAGTCTTCCTGATCGATAGTCACATGCAATTGTGGACACAAACCTGCATAGCTTGCACGGTCTCCGTTAGCCACTGCCACCTTCATGTTGCTTCAAGGGGATAATTACAATTTGAGGCGACGGGTTGTGCCCAGGTCTATAAACGTGTGGGTGGAGCCGGTATCCAGAAGTGCTCGGATAGGCTTGCCTGCAATGCCCACTGATAACTGCATTGTTCGGTCAGCTTTCACCCCTGTGAGCGCATGGAGGGAATCTCAACCCCGCCGTCATCTTCTGAGACTTCTTCCTCATGGAGCTCTAGCAAGTATATTTCCTTCATTGCACAACAGTGATTCGGCCCAAATTTTTCTGGGCAATTGAAACATAAGCCCTGTGCATGACGTTCCGCCATCTCTGCCGATGATGGCCTCTTCCAACGTGTTGGAGGAGGTGTTGCAGGTAGTGGCTGAGCTGGTGCCGGCGGTGCTGATGGAAGGACCCTAGGCTGTGCCGCAACCAGCGGTAGGGTGGGTGGGTTTGGGGATACTCATGGACGCTGCTGGTCTGTTAGTTATCCGGGCTGCCGGCGCCCACTTCGGTGCCCTTGCCTCCATGTTCCCTTCCAACAGGCGTTGCTCATATGCCCGAGCCAAGCTCATGGCCGTCTGCAAGTTACTCGGGTTCTGTAACTCCACGTCAGTACTTAAAGGTTTCAACAATCCCTCCATAAAAAGCTGAACTTGCTGAGATGGTGTTAATGGCTCGATGTGGCACAATAATGCCAGAAATTTCTGTTGATACTCCTCCACAGTTCCTGTCCGCCGTAATTGCGCCAGCTCCCCCAATGGGTTGCTCCAGATCGGCGGGCCAAAGCGCATGTTGACGAAATCCTCAAATCGAGTCCATGACACAATGCCCTCGTCACGCTCCAGTTGGTAATACCATTGTTGAGCTATGCCGGTTAGATGATACATAGCTAACCATACCTTCTCTTCCTTCAAAGTGTGTTGACCCTGGAAAAACTGCTCGCATCTATTCAACAATGGCAACAGGTCTTCATCTCCTCCATGTGTTGGGAAATTGAGTTTGTGGTATCTGGGTGCCCCTTTTTTCCTTCTTCTCTTTTGTCCCATCTGCCAGCCAATCCATCCATGACATGGCTTCTTGCTCACATGTCCAGAATGCTGGATGCCCTCCTTGCTGTATCCGGTTGATAGCGTCGTCATGCTGTCCTTATCGCTGTTTGATATCTGAGATGTCCTTCATCATCATGGCAAGCATCTTGCCAATATCCTCTATGGACTTGGGTTCCTCCATGGAAGTAGTGGTGGTGGCTGAGGGCTTTGATACCAAGCTGTCATGGGCAGAATTTTGTGGTGGTTTTCAGTTTGCTGGAGAGGGGTGGAAGTAGATGATGCTGTGAATTTGGGTTAGATTGCAAGGGCTAACATGGAGCAGGCTCCAGCCCGGGATTTTCATCGGCCAGGATTGCTGCTCGTGAACTCAGGAGGAAATTGTTTCTTATTGCTTGATCTGAACAATAGGCAAAGCTTACATATATACAGGACTTCCTAGTATCATAGATAACCGAATTGGTGAAGCCAATTCGGCAACTGACACCATATACATAACTATTACGGACTCTTCTAACTTAGCTTACAAGTAATACTAGTCTCCTAATGTGACCCCCTAGCTTCCAATCGGACTGGTATTCTATTGCTGCCTCTCCTTCTGTAGCCCGTCATGGCGCAATGTCGCCACTGCCAGAACCTGCCACAGGCTGACCTGCAGCTCCCGAAGCTTGACGCCGCCGTCGAGCCGCAGGCTGACCTGCAGCTCCTGAATCTTTACGCCGCCGTCGAGTATAACATCTCCCCCAATATGAGTCCACAACAGTTGCTCTTTTTGGATTGGTGTAATCGTTACTGTACAACATTTTACAATGTTGTTGTCACAAGCTCAAATGGATTTTCATCTCTGCAAATATCAGTAGACTTTGAAAATATGAGTTCATTATCTCCGCCTTTAACATGATTGGCATAGTAAAGTAAGATGCAATTGGTAATTTATTTGTTCCTTTGAGTTAGAGGATCTGATCATCCTAGGATTTAAAATTTACTCTGCCTATTGTCCTGAAGTTAATGGGTGTAATTATTTCCATAGGTAGGCTTTTTAATTTGCATTCTTGTATAGAAACATGTGGTGTTTTGCAATTTTGTCCCAGTAGATTATGCATGTTCATCAAGCCATTTTGCTAAATCTATGGTTTATCTTAGTTTTCATCTTGTTATTAATCCCTGGAATCTTTCCAGATTTGTGCCTAGTCTGTTTCATAGGTCAATATGTTCAATTGTTTTTGCCTCTACATTTTGTCAATTTAGATGCTGAGTTTCAAGTTGAATATTGAAGACATGCACTGTTCTTACATGTTATTTACACTTCGCAGGCAAGTCTACACTTACAGACTCCCTTGTGGCTGCTGCTGGGATTATTGCCCAGGAAGTTGCTGGTGACGTTCGCATGACCGATACTCGTGCAGATGAAGCAGAGAGTGGTATTACAATTAAATCTACTGGTATCTCTCTTTTCTATGAGATGAGTGATGAATCACTCAAGTCTTACAAGGGTGAGAGAGATGGGAATGAATACCTGATCAACCTTATTGATTCACCTGGGCACGTTGATTTTTCATCGGAAGTCACGGCTGCTCTTCGTATCACTGATGGTGCTTTGGTGGTGGTCGACTGTATTGAGGGTGTCTGTGTGCAAACTGAAACTGTGCTCCGTCAAGCCCTTGGTGAGAGGATTAGACCTGTCCTTACTGTGAACAAGATGGACAGATGCTTCCTCGAGCTTCAAGTTGAAGGTGAGGAAGCCTACCAGACCTTTTCCCGTGTCATTGAGAATGCCAACGTCATTATGGCAACATATGAAGATAAGCTCCTTGGTGATGTCCAAGACTACCCAGAGAAGGGAACTGTTGCTTTCTCTGCTGGTTTGCACGGATGGGCTTTTACCCTCTCCAGCTTTGCTAAGATGTACGCCTCCAAGTTTGGAGTTGATGAATCTAAGATGATGGAGAGGCTTTGGGGTGAGAACTTCTTCGACCCAACCACAAAGAAATGGACCACCAAGAACACTGGCTCTGCTACTTGTAAGAGAGGTTTTGTTCAGTTCTGCTATGAGCCAATCAAGCAAATCATCACCACCTGCATGAATGATCAGAAGGATAAGTTGTGGCCTATGTTGCAGAAGCTTGGTGTGACCATGAAGGCTGATGAGAAGGAGCTAATGGGCAAGGCTCTCATGAAGCGTGTCTGTTGGATCGGAATGGCCGACAGAGGGGAGGTGAATGTCGATCACTAAAAATTATCCCCCAACAAGTATTCACTTAAAATTTATTCTCCGATAGCTATGTAAGCTGTGAAGAACAAGAAACTGTGCTCACTGGAGTAATCTCTGATGAAACTAGAAAGATAGCACAGATCGGCAGTTGCTAAAAGAAAGGAGAGGAAGAATTGAAAAGCAAGCTGCCAACTAAAGAGTTCTCGGATGGAAAGAGGAGGAAATAGGTACCAAATGGCAGCAACTGAAACTGAACCAAGCTGAGAATAAAAGCTGCCCAAAAAGGAGAAGGCCAAAGCTTCAAAAGAGGTAGCTGTCCGAAATGAGCTATTAGTGCTGTATGAAATGGAACAGCAAGACATGCAATCCAATTCTTGCTGCCGCCTGGAAAGTAAAGGAAGTACTAATTGCCAACCCAAGCATTAAGGCATTAAATGTTTGCAACCCGCAGGGAAACAAGTGCCATTTTGCTTTTGGCTAAAGTTTCCTCAAATTGCACTATCGCAAGCCAAGAAGTTTCTCCCAAATGCCGCAAGCCAACAAGGAGTAAACAGTACTTTGCTGCTGGCCGAGAGACACTAATACACGCAAAAATTGATTGGCCAAGTGTAGTATGAATTAATGGCTCTCTTTTGACCGAGCAAAGAAGGGACATCAAGAACTTGCGGCAAAGAATTATCAAGACTTGCTACAGCAGTCCAAACCGAAAAGAAGAAATATTGAAGGCTTAAGTTGGACTTGGATACCATTCGGCCATAAGCAGTATACTATTCGGCCAGGGAGGATACAATCTGACAAAAGTTATCTCAAGACCCAAACTCCATATCTTGGCTGGAGCAAGATCTCAAAGAAACTTGACTGAGAAAAGGATAGTACAGCAAGGAACAAGCAGAAACTTAGAAAATGAAAATCATAGAGCAAAGGACATAGAACAAGAACAAGATACTGAGAGAAGCACAACAATAGAACATCTCAACATATGAGTTATTGAACAAGACGACGGAGACATACATGATTAAATAGAGTGTTTACATCTCGCTCAAGCTCTCTCTCTCTCTCACTCAATCTAACACTAAAACCCCATACATGCTTGAGATGAACACAACCCTATCTCATACAACCATGGAGAGACACAAATAAAACCCTAACTTTTACACCCACTCTCTCTTGAATTTCAGCACACATCTCCCTCTCTATTTATAGCCTCTACTAATGGGTTTGCACCATGCTTTACCCATTAGGCCTTCAACAACTCGGCGCTTTATCCAAACCCGCTTCCTTTTGTGCCGCTTTGCGTTTTTACCGAAACGCCCCTCGCGCACCTTCCAGGAAGCTTCCTCATCCCTTGCCTCGCAAGCCACGCAGCTTCGTCGTCTTCGGCACACCTCGACCATTCTGACCTCAGCGCCACCTGCGCCTAGTCCGGTCCATCGTGTCTCGCCACGACTCCACCTCGAGTCTACGTTGTCTTCAATACATCCCGACCGTTCTGACCTCAGCGCCACCTGCGCCTAGTCCGGTCCTCCGTGTCTCGCCACGACTCCACTCGATGTCCTGCAGCCACACAGACAAGAAACACATCAAATAGCACCACTCGATACATCTAATCAAAAATTAGCATGATAAAGCTCAACCCGATCGAAACGAAAAATAAACGACCTAAACACGTCCGACCGCGATCGACCAAGTCCGACTGAAACGATTGCACCACACAATGTTTTGACTCGAACCAGTCAAACCAAACTCAGTCTATCCAAACCACGTCTCAATTACTCATCACCAACATGGGATTCAGACCACATGGTCTCTCAATCTCCCCTTTGATGAGTATATTCACAAACTCAGAAAAAGCATTAAGTTGAGTTTGATTTGAAGAAGGAACACTAGAGCAACAAAGAAAGAGCAAATTGTTCTCCAAAGCTCTAAAGAGTTCCCAAAAGACTTTTTCTTCTCTAATCTCCCCCTTTTGGCAATAAACACATCAAGATGCAAAAAGAGAGAGAAAATGACATGTCAATGGATGAAATGGCTGAAGTTTGATTATTTCTAAGTATTTTGAGCCATGAAAATTATCCATAATGACCATAATGAACTAACCAAGCCATAACTCAATAAAAGGCTATCTAGATCATGACAGGATATGTATATCCTAGCTAGAACACATAGATGACGATCTGAAATGTAATGCATTTTGTGAACATGTCAAGTCATCAATAAGCAAAGTCTAACTAGAGATATCCAAGGATGATGCAGGCCATATCAATAAGCTAGGCGGAACAAGGAAGCTACTATTGAGTCCAAATAGAGTGCTATAAGCTCAAAATTGAAACATTGGTTAAGTACATGGTTCTTTTTGTAGCTTAAGCAAATTGAACACATAAAACATTGTCTTTTGAAAGCTCTTGGTCGTTTCCAACCCAAATTTTTTTTATGTGCTAGATCTCAAGCCTTATGCGACTACTCCAAGCGAGAAGCTTAAGAAGATAGTCTAGGTCATCCAAAACTCCCCCTGAGTTCATGCCTAGTGCAATGGCAAGCCGTCTCATGAGAAAGAATTGGTGAAATCAGTTTTTTCGCACAAAAGAGATCATTTTGCTTTTTAAACATGTTGTACTAACTTATGCATCATCAAGAACTAATATAGCTCAACTTAAGGCTCAACAAAGATTCAACGCTCAACTAAGCTTATTTGACATGGCATGAATCATAAAATGATAGCTCAAGAAAGACTAAACTCAAGTACTAGCATGACAAGTTTTAATTCAAGTAGATCAATTTTAATTCACTTATCATGGCAAAAGCTAGTCTACACATATGAAGTCATGATAAATCTAGCAAATCAAGCACAAGCCATGGCAAGGTGTAGAGCATTGTACGCATGTCATAAAGGATAATAGTCAAGGCTCAATGTAGTTATATTACAATGCGAAATGCTAAAATGCAAGAAAATCCAGCTCCCCCTCAACATGAGATGCAACTTTTAGTTCAAGTTGAGTTAAGTCAATATTAAGCTCCAGAAGCTCCCAAATGAACTCCCCCTGAACCAAAGCAATAAATCGAGAAGCTGGGAAAGAAAACAGCAAACAGGCAGTCCTTAAAGCATAGATAAGATATAGAGACAACTATGGCTCAGACAGACTCTCATCTACCCCATATGACTCCAGGACTATTAGCTTGACCGTAAAACACACACACTAGAGAGCAAACACGTACCCTATCTACCCGAGGGTGGCCCAACCCTCGCTAGAACCTACAAGAAGTGAGTGAGCTCAATCTAGTGAGATAAGAAACAGCTAATAAGAAGCATCCTGGAGGCACAAGATAAGAGTAAGAAGTCTATGCAACTAGACAAGAGAAGCACTCTAACCTATGCTAAAAGGACTAAGCCCGATGCACCCCAAGTGCAAAGTGACAGAAATGAGAAAGAAGCATAATCAATATAGTAAAGCAGTAAAGCCCAAAACTCCCCCTCACTACAGTCCATAAGGACAAACCACCCCAGGCTCTCCCCGCAGAGCTGAAAACCTCGAACTATACAATGGCTTGGTGAAGATGTCAGCCAACTGGTGGTCACTCTCCACAAACTGGAGCACTATATCGCCCTTCTCTACATGGTCTCTAAGGAAGTGATAATGGATATCGATGTGCTTGGTCCGAGAGTGTTGCACTGGGTTCTTAGCAATGTTAATCGCAGAAGTGTTATCACAAAAGAGTGGAACACTGTCGATAATTAACCCAAAGTCCCGCAGGGTCGAAGCCATCCAGAGTACCTGACTGCAGCAGCTGGCTGCAGCAACATACTCGGCCTCTGCGGTGGACTGTGCAACACCGGACTGCTTCCTAGAAGACCAAGAGACGAGAGAAGTGCCAATGAATTGGCAAGTGCCAGAAGTGCTCTTCATATCTATCCTACAGCCAGCAAAGTCTGCGTCCGAGAAGGCTCTCAAGGAAAGACAGGATGAGGAAGAGTACCAGATACCATAGTCAATGGTAGCTCGAAGGTACCAAAAGATGCGCTTCACCGCCTGGCGGTGAGATACGCGAGGAGAAGCCTGAAAACGAGCACACAGGCACACGGAGAAGTGTATGTCTGGTCTCGAGGCAGTGAGATAAAGAAGGGAGCCGATCATACTTCTGTACTCTTTCTGATCAACTGGCTCGCCATCCTCATCTGGGTCAAGATAGGCTGTAGAAACCATTGGAGTTGACACAGGCTTACCATCACTCATGTCGAAGCGCCTCAGGAGGTCACGAGTGTACTTTCCCTGATGAAGAAATGTACCCTCCCGAGTCTGCTTGATTTGGAAGCCAAGGAAGAAAGTCAACTCGCCCATCATACTCATCTCAAACTCGGTGCTCATCACATCCGAGAATTGTGAAACCAGAGCATGGGAAGAGCCGCCAAAGATGATGTCATCGACATAGATTTGGACGAGCAGAAGGTCATTGTCAAGCCTACGTATAAACAAGGTCTTATCTACTTTACCCATTTCAAACCCATGACTCAACAAGTAGGACTTAAGCCTCTCATACCAAGCTCTGGGGGCCTGCTTAAGTCCATACAACGCTTTGAAAAGCTTGAAGACATGGTTTGGGTATTTGGGGTTCTCGAAACCTGGAAGCTGTCTGACGTAGACTTCTTCCTCAATAAAGCCATTGAGAAAGGCACTCTTGACGTCCATCTGGTAAAGCTTGAAACCCTTAGAAGCTGCAAAGGCAAGCAGGATTCTAATGCCCTCAAGTCGAGCTACAGGGGCAAAGGTCTCCTCGAAGCTTAGACCCTCAACCTGGGAAAACCCCTGAGCTACCAGTCTAGCCTTGTTTCGAATGACTACCCCATCCTCACTCTGCTTGTTTTTGAACACCCACTTGGTTCCAATGACATTGTGACCTCGCGGGGGCTCAACAAGCAATCAGACCTTGTTTCTCTCGAAATTCTCTAACTCCTCATGCATGGCAATAACCCAAGACTCATCGGAAAGAGCATGAGAAACATCTTTGGGCTCAAAGAAGGCAATGAAAGCAGAATGGAGACAGAATTGAGATAAGCCAGATTTTGAGCGGGTAACACGCTCGAAAAGGTCTCCAATAATCTGCTCTGAAGGATGCCTTTTCTGGATATGTCGGGGAGGTCCAGGATGAGATGAAGAAGTGACCTCTACCTCGTGAGCTGACGAGGTAGGAACAGAGCCACTAGCTCCAGAGGAGGCAGAAGGCATGGGCTGATCACCTGGAGGTGCGGTGGAAGACGGCACCTCAAGGGGTGGATAAGGGACTGGATCGGGTAGACAACCCTCATCTCCATCGTCCTCGTCATCCACGAAGATGGTCTCGGACTGCTCTAAAGAGCCTGAGATATCAAGCCTAGTCCCCGGACTGGCCTCGTCAAAGGTCACCTCACAGGTCTCTACCATTTTGCTAGACTCGCAGTTCCAGACCCTATAAACCCGCGAAGAAGGCGAGTAACCTAGAAAGATCCCATCACAAGAACGTGACTCGAACTTGTTTAGGTTCCCGGACTTCAGAATAAAGCACTTGCAACCAAACACACGAAAATGAGAGACGCTGGGCTTTCGCCCGTATCTCAACTCATAAGAAGTGCGGTGCAAGTGTGCCCTAAGAAAGACTCGATTTGAGACATGGCACGCGGTGGCTATAGCCTCAGCCCAAAACTTCCGCAGTGTAGAGTACTCATCAAGCATCGTCCTGGCCATCTCGACCAAGGTACGGATCTTCCTCTCCACAACGCCATTTTGTTGTGGGACGTGCGAGAAGAGAACTGGTGCTCTACACCTGTCTCACCACAGAAACTCTCGAAGTAGGAATTCTTGAACTCCGTGCCATTGTCACTGCGGATCGCTCGTAAGGCACCCGGGAGCTCAACAGAAAGCCTACCAAAAAGACATCGGAAATGTGAAAATGTCTCATCCTTCGAGGCTAAGAAAAACACCCAAGAAAATCTCGAATAGTCATCGACCACAACAAGTACACACCACTTCCCTCCGGCTGACTGCACTCGAGCTGGTCCAACAGTGTCCATATGGAGCAGCTGTCCTGGTGCATCAGTCATGGTCACAGTGACCGGAGGATGTGAAGCGGCAACCATCTTGCCGTGCCGGCATGGAGCGCAAACAAGATCTTTGACCATTTTGATCTTCGGCAAACCACGAATGAGGTCGTGGCCGCTAACTCGGGTCAAATGGTCAAATCCAATATGACCAAGTCTCCTATGCCAGAAGGTCAAATCACGGGACTCTGAGGCAACCAAACACCGGAGAGGATCACCAGAAGAATCAGAAAAATCAACACGAAAGATCCTCCTATAACGAGAAATCCCGCAAACCAGACTACCCGAAGAATCAAGAATTTGGCAAGCGTTTTTCTTGAAGCTCACCTCGAAACCGTCATCGGTAAGCTGAGAAACGGAAAGCAAATTGTGCTGCAGCTTACTAACCAAGGCAACATCCTTAAGAATAAAAGAAGCATTAACATGCACAGTACCTTTGGCGATGACGCGCCCAGACGAAGCGTCTCCGAAGGTGATCGTCTCATCACCTGGAGCGCGGGCTAGGGAGGAGAACCAACGGGAGTCTCCGGTCATATGACAAGAACAACCGAAGTCTACAAGCCAAACCTTTCCCTTCCCTGCCCGGCGAACCTGTGTCAACAAGAGAGTAAAGTCTCAGTACTGGGGTAAATCAACAGTGATTTTGGCACCCAATACTGAGTAACACGTCGAGCAGATGAAGTAGCCAAGCACGACTGACCTTTATCTACCCTACGCTCTCTGTCACTCAAAGCAGAAGGTCTATGAGCAGACCTGAAGCTGTTGCTAGGTCCAACTGCTACGAGGGAGCAAGTCGGAGCATCTGCAACATGCTGAACACGCCGCGGGTAGCTATCTCGATGGGGAAAACGAGATCTACCCTCAGGACGGCGGAAGTCATGATCAGGAGCATATCGAGGACGAAAGCCAGAAAACTCAGAAAATCCGAGTCCTCGATGATGCCCAAAATCAACAGACGCAACCCTAGACCTCGTGTTGGTCTTAGGTGCACTCAGGATCTGGGGCTGACCCTGAATACCCCTAAGAGACTCAACACGGTCTCTACGCGCGATCTTAGCGCGCCTGAAGCCTCGATCGACTGTGTGTCCATCCTTCTGACAGAAGGTGCAGTGATACTTCACCTTCTGAGAGGTGGAAGTAGCACGGGGAGGCTTCGCCTTCTGAGAGGCCGAAGCAGCAGGTGGACTCACCTTGCTGTCAGAGATCCCTTGGACAAAGCCCGCTGATTTGAATTTAACCTCATCAGATCTGGGCTCAACCTCGATCACACCTCCTAAGATGGGTCTGAGAATAGCAGGTGTGATGGGGACGGGGTCCCGATCTTCCAACAGGTTCTGGGTAAATTCGATTTGGTGGAGACGCAACACAAATCGATCCGGCTTCCGAACGACACGTTCCGAACCCCGCAATCGCAGCACCACGTCTCCTCAGGTTATCAACCGTGCGCAGCCCGGTTGACCTCGCCAAGAAGGCTAATCCTCGCCTGCGAATCGAAGAACACAAGCAAGAACAAGGAAGAACACAACTGAATTGCAGATGGATAGATTTAGCACTCGAAAGTTGGGGTCTCACAAACCGATGAACGGCGAATTGTTCAAAGACAAATCAATCTAAGCAAAACCCGAACCCTAATGGTGGGGGTGGCGGCTGGATATAGAGGAGTTAGGGGCGTGCAAAACCCCTGGACGCGCCCCTAATGGGCTCCAACACGATACAAAGCCGATCGGCCCAAAAGACGGTGGCGCAGCACCCTGACAGATTCTGAACGCCCACTTGTTTCGACGATTCCTGTTGACTCAGAAGGAATTTTGACATGGGACCAAAGCCATTGGAAAGGTGGTCTTCTCAGCTTTCCATACATATGTGGAACGTCCAAAACGGAGTCCGGATGCGATCTGGGCATCCGTTTTAGTGCGGTCTGGTCCTGGACTCCGAATTGGATTCGAAGTCGGTTTGAGTTGGGCCTCCAACATGATTCGACCGCCCTTGCTGGACTTGTGCGCCTTGTAGCCCTTCTCCAAGTATTTCCAGGTCCTCTCCATGGTTCCTAATCATAATTAAATCATTAGGTAGCAATCTATTCTCAAATGAACAAAAGAAAGTACTTAGGAACGAGCTCACCTGTAAATTCAATTGTCGGGCGCGAGCTCTAGTGATTGGTCCTTGAATGTCAAGTGGAGGAGTGTTGTATGTATCCGAAGAAGTGATGTCCTCATCATCCTCCCCCTCTTGAAGCGGAGTTGTCCTCAACTCAGCCTCATCTTCTTCTCCCAAGTATGGCTTCAAATCTGAAATGTTAAAGGTGGGACTAACCCCAAACTCGGGAGGCAACTCAAGTTTATATGCATTATCATTTATCTTCTCAATTATCTTAAAAGGACCAGCAGCTCTAGGCATCAATTTTGATTTTCTTAACTCAGGAAATCGATCCTTTCTCAAGTGCAACCAAACAAAATCACCCGGTTCAAGTTTAACTTCCTTTCGACCTTTACTACCAGCAATCCTATATTTTGCATTCATCTTTTCAATGTTTGCCTTAGTAGTCTCATGCATTTTGACAATAAAATCAGCACGCTCCTTAGCATCATTATGAACTCTCTCACTAGTTGGCAAAGGTAAAATATCAATAGGGGCACGGGGATTGAATCCATACACTACCTGAAAAGGACTTACCTTAGTGGTGGAGTGTTCCGCTCGATTATATGCGAACTCAACATGTGGCAAACACTCTTCCCACAACTTCAAATTGTTCTTCAAAATAGCTCTCAACATGGTAGACAATGTGCGGTTCACCACCTCAGTTTGGCCATCAGTTTGTGGGTGACATGTTGTAGAGAACAGCAACTTTGTACCCAACTTGTTCCATAGAGTACGCCAAAAGTGACTCAAGAACTTGACATCACGATCTGAAACAATAGTAGAAGGCATACCATGCAAACGAACTATCTCTTTGAAAAAGAGGTCAGCAATATGAACGGCATCATCGGTTTTATGACATGGTATAAAGTGAGCCATTTTAGAAAAGCGATCCACAACAACAAAAATGCTATCCCTCCCCCTCTTAGTCCTGGGCAATCCTAAAACAAAGTCCATAGAAATATCTGCCCACGGAATAGAAGGAACAGGAAGAGGCATATATAAACCATGTGGATTCAAGCGAGACTTAGCTTTTTGACATGTAGTGCAGCGAGCAACAAACCGCTCAACATCTCGCCTCATCTTTGGCCAAAAGAAGTGTGTGGCCAGAACATCTTCTGTCTTCTTAGCACCAAAATGTCCCATCAAACCGCCTCCATGCGCCTCCTGCAACAACAAAAGACGAACGGATCCAACTGGAATGCATAGGCGGTTAGCTCTAAACAAATACCCATCATTGATCATGAATTTATTCCATGCTTGTCCATCTTTACAATGCAACAACACATCCTTAAAATCAGCATCAAAAGCATATTGTCCTTTAATAGTTTCAAGACCAAAAATGCGACAATCAAGTTGAGACAACATGGTATAGCGTCGAGACAAAGCATCAGCAATCACATTATCCTTCCCTTTCTTGTGTTTAATGACATAAGGAAAAGATTCAATAAATTCAACCCACTTAGCATGTCTACGATTCAAATTGGTTTGACTACGAATATGCTTAAGTGATTCATGATCGGAATGAATGACAAATTCTTTAGGCCATAAATAGTGTTGCCACGTCTCTAAAGAACGAACAAGAGCATACAATTCTTTATCATACGTGGAATAATTAAGAGCAGGACCATTCAATTTTTCACTAAAGTAGGCAACAGGTTTGCCTTCTTGCATCAAAACACCACCAATACCAATTCCGCTAGCATCACATTCGAGCTCAAAAGTCTTACCAAAATCCGGAAGTTGGAGCAATGGTGCGTGTGTAAGCTTGTCCTTCAAAAGATTAAAGGACTCCTCTTGTGATGGCCCCCAATGGAACACGACGCCCTTCTTTGTCAATTCAATCAATGGTGTCGCAATGGTGCTGAATTCTTTGACAAAGCGGCGATAAAATCCTGCAAGGCCAAGAAAACTCCGCACTTGGGAGACCGTCGTGGGCGTGGGCCAACTCCATATCGCCTCCACCTTGGCTCTATCAACCTCAATGCCCTGTGGAGTCACAACATAGCCAAGAAAAGAGACTCGATCCGTGCAAAAGGTGCACTTGTCAAGGTTACCAAACAAACGTGCATCTCTCAAAGCATTAAAAACAGCACGTAAGTGATTCAAATGTTCATCCATGGACTTGCTATAAATCAAGATATCATCAAAGTAAACGACCACAAATTTGCCAATGAAAGGACGTAAAACCTCGTTCATTAATCTCATGAAAGTGCTAGGTGCATTAGTTAACCCAAAAGGCATGACTAACCACTCATACAAGCCGAACTTAGTTTTAAAAGCAGTTTTCCATTCATCGCCAAGTTTCATTCTTATTTGGTGGTATCCACTACGCAAGTCAATCTTTGTGAAAATTATAGCACCACACAACTCATCAAGCATGTCGTCTAGCCTAGGAATAGGATGACGATACCTTATAGTAATGTTGTTAATGGCTCTACAATCTACACACATACGCCAAGAACCATCTTTTTTGGGAACCAAAAGAACAGGAACAGCACAAGGACTAAGGCTCTCACGTACGTACCCACGGTCCAAAAGGTCTTGGACTTGTCGCTGAATCTCCTTAGTCTCTTCAGGATTGGTCCTGTACGGCGCACGGTTTGGCAAACTCGCTCCAGGGATCAAATCAATCTGGTGCTCAATCCCTCGAATGGGTGGAAGTCCTGGAGGTATCTCATCAGGGAAAACATCTCTAAACTCCTGCAAAAGGTTAGTGACAGGAGCAGGCAAAGTGCAAGGCATATTATCAAGAGAAAATAAGGCATCTTTGCACACAAAAGCATAGCATGTATCATGAACATCATCAATTTCAGCAAGGTCTGATTTTGTGGCAAGCATAACAGAATTTTTCAAAGGGATTACTTGCTGTTTTTCAGATTTATCATGTTCCTTTGTATCATTAGCAGCAGCAACTCTCTCCCTATCGGCCTCTATAATCTCAGCTGGGGTCAAAGGCAGTAAAGTAACTTTCTTTCCCTTATGCATAAAAGTGTATTTGTTACTACTACCATGGTGTAAAGCATCATTATCAAATTCCCAAGGTCGACCCAATAAAAGAGAGCATGCTTGCATGGGAACCACATCACAATCAACATGATCAACATACCCACCAATGGAAAAATGGACTCGGCATGTTTGTGTTACCTTAGCTTTTCCAGAATCATTTAACCACTGAATATGATATGGATGGGGATGCGGTCGCGTGGTCAAGCCAAGCTTCTTGACCAAATCAGAACTCACCAAGTTGTTGCAGCTTCCTCCATCAATGATGACACGTGCACGCCGGTTCTTGATTGCGAAGAAAGTCTGAAACAAATTATGGCGTTGAAGCTTATCGGGTTGTTGTACCTGTGTGCTGAGGACTCGCTGCACAATGATGCTCCGTAGCGTCGCTGTGGACGCCCCACCAAGGACCAAGTCGTCATCACCACCGCCATTGTCGTCCGAGGCAGCAGCAACATCATCATCCTCCTCGACATCCGAAGTGCTGATGTAGCCTCCATCTTCTGTGGCGATGTATGCCCGTTGGCTAGGGCAATTCTTCTGCACATGACCAAGCCCATGGCAGCGATGGCACTGAATGTCGGAGGAGCGGCCCGTTGAAGCCACGGAAGAAGAACTCTTGGCTGGAACCTGCAAAGAATTTTTTGTAGCATCTGCAAAGCGTGTCGTGGAAGGTGGCTTCGGTGGCGCTGCTGCAATCTTGTTCACAGGTGGTGGAGGAGAACGAAAACTCGAAGAAGACTTGGGCAGTCCCGTCGATGTAGTCGTGCGCGGCGTGTAGAAGGGTCGTCCGGTGCTTGCCTTCGCTGATTCCTTGCGTCCCTACAATTCTTTTTCTGCAAGCATAGCAAGCTGGAACAACTGGTTGACAGTAGTAAATTCTTTATAATCAACAATGTCCTGAATTTCACGCCGTAACCCCCCGTAGAAACGACAAATCTTATCATCCGTGTCCTCAACAACCCCACAACGCATCATACCCTTTTGAAGCTCAGCATAATAGTCCTGAACAGAACGATCACCTTGTTCTAAGCGCTGCAATTTTTTTCTCAAATCAAGTTTATATGTGGGAGGAACAAAACGATTACGCATATCTTCTTTTAACCGCTCCCATGTATCAGGTTGTAAGCGCATGTTACTTAGTTCATTCCACCAGATAATAGCAAAGTCCTTAAACTCACTAGTAGCTTGTCTAACTCTATGTTGTTCAGGAACCAAGTGAGAATTAAATTTCTGCTCTACCGTCATCTCCCAATCAAGATATATATCAGAATCGTAAAGACCAGCAAAAGATGGAATGGTAAACTTGACTTTAGCAAAAGGGTCGTCGTTACCATGACGGTTCTGGTTATTACCTCCCATACCCTGTCGGTTTTGCTGGAGACGCCGACGTAGTCGTGCATCTTGTGTCGCCCGCCGATCAATGTTGCCATCCGCATCATACACTGTGTCATCATCAGGACGATGGCCATCATTGACAGGTGGCAGGCGTGCCTCCAATGTGTCCATCCGACCAGTGAGGTCAGCCAACCGCCGCTCCACCCGCTCAATGCC
This sequence comes from Dendrocalamus latiflorus, assembly GCA_017311315.1. Taxonomy (NCBI): domain Eukaryota; kingdom Viridiplantae; phylum Streptophyta; class Magnoliopsida; order Poales; family Poaceae; genus Dendrocalamus; species Dendrocalamus latiflorus. The sequence goes on from CM029664.1 coordinate 38,288,365, forward strand.
TTCCGTGGTGTTCAACTTGGCAATGGCGGCGACGATGGTGTCCATTCTCGCGCCGAGTGAAGCATTTTGTTTGTCGAGCGCAGCTTGTAGCTGGCCGCGACTAACACACTCGTTGAAATCGACCGGTGTCTCGCCCCCTTCGTCTCCTGCCATGGTTAGTGGAAACACAGGGAAAACAAAAGGATTATCCCTATCAACTACAAATGAAGGGCAGTGGGATCTCGCAAAGGAAGTGTCTTACCAAGCTCTTACAAGTGTTCTTACCAAAGCAGCAGGTGGTACAACCGGTGGCTGGTTCGTGAAACCATGACGAGCGTGGGTACGATTGCAAGGGTCAAAACTGTGCTATCCAGAAGTAGATATATGGAGCTTGGAAGGCCAAATATGTCAGTGGAACACAAATCAATAACAGATAGTAATGCTGAATAATTGTCCAAAGCACTGGTCCTAGTTGCTGGCCTAAATGTGTCCTATATCAGTGTTAGGATATGATGAACAAGGAGTCAAGATCAGAATAGTAAGGCAAAGACAGCAACAAAGATGGCCAGGCACTGAGAGACTTAATGCAGCATAAGCACAAAACAAAAGAATTTCTGTCACCTAAAACTGTGCTCTTTCTCTTTTTTTTCTTTTTTTTCTTTTTTTTCTTTTTTTCTTTTAGGCACGGAACTCAGGTGCCTTTGCTCTCAGGCAAAACCAGGTGCCGAAATTTTTCTTTTTTGTTTCTTTTTTCTGTTATTTTTTTCACAAAGCAGAGCACAGAAATAGGAACCACACAAAGTTTCACCTCAATCTAATGTAAGGTGTGGCCTACAGAAAATAATGAATGTGCAGGAAATTCGGTGAATCAATTTCGGAGCTCGAGTACTGCACTTTCCAGGCCGAATTTGGGCAAAATAAATTCGTCGAAACCCGACGATGTCAGGTCGGTTTCGGATGCAAAATTTAATTTCACCCAATTTCAAAAAAAAATCTCCTGATTTCGAGTCCGTATGCAAAAGTTATGGCCGTTTGAAGATGGGACTCCGAGTTATGGTTTCTGTGGAGGCCGAAACGAAATCGGGTGGAGGGAATTGGTGGAAATTGGTGGCGGAAGCTCGGGGAATGGTGGGGGAAGGTGGTGTGTGATCACGAGACGTGAAGGATGACTCAAACAGAGGGTGGGATATGGGTGGGAAAACAAAAACAGAGGGTGGAAAACGCGATGGATGACGGCTAGGGTTTGTATGAAAGAGATGTAGCGGAAGCAAGACAACCCGAAACAAAACACGATCTAAACCAGCAACACAACTCGACTAAGGACACAAACTCAACACTACGGACTCTGGAATCAAATTGTGCAAAGGCTAAACGAGATCTAGGACAGGAAACAACCTATAACTACAATTTTTTTGTAGGGCTTTTTCATGGACTCTAGGATGAAACCGAAAACAACAAAGGAGGGTAACGTGAACCTGAAGGAACACCTGAAGCTCTGATTACCACTTGATGGGGACGGGGTCCCGATCTTCCAACAGGTTCTGGGTAAATTCGATTTGGTGGAGACGCAACACAAATCGATCCGGCTTCCGAACGACACGTTCCGAACCCCGCAATCGCAGCACCACGTCTCCTCAGGTTATCAACCGTGCGCAGCCCGGTTGACCTCGCCAAGAAGGCTAATTTTCGCCTGCGAATCGAAGAACACAAGCAAGAACAAGGAAGAACACAACTGAATTGCAGATGGATAGATTTAGCACTCGAAAGTTGGGGTCTCACAAACCGATGAACGGCGAATTGTTCAAAGACAAATCAATCTAAGCAAAACCCGAACCCTAATGGTGGGGGTGGCGGCTGGATATAGAGGAGTTAGGGGCGTGCAAAACCCCTGGACGCGCCCCTAATGGGCTCCAACACGATACAAAGCCGATCGGCCCAAAAGACGGTGGCGCAGCACCCTGACAGATTCTGAACGCCCACTTGTTTCGACGATTCCTGTTGACTCAGAAGGAATTTTGACATGGGACCAAAGCCATTGGAAAGGTGGTCTTCTCAGCTTTCCATACATATGTGGAACGTCCAAAACGGAGTCCGGATGCGATCTGGGCGTCCGTTTTAGTGCGGTCTGGTCCTGGACTCCGAATTGGATTCGAAGTCGGTTTGAGTTGGGCCTCCAACATGATTCGACCGCCCTTGCTGGACTTGTGCGCCTTGTAGCCCTTCTCCAAGTATTTCCAGGTCCTCTCCATGGTTCCTAATCATAATTAAATCATTAGGTAACAATCTATTCTCAAATGAACAAAAGAAAGTACTTAGGAACGAGCTCACCTGTAAATTCAATTGTCGGGCGCGAGCTCTAGTGATTGGTCCTTGAATGTCAAGTGGAGGAGTGTTGTATGTATCCGAAGAAGTGATGTCCTCATCAAGGTGGATGCTTCCTCATATCCTCATAGAAATCATATCCTAGACCTTGATTGAACTTGCAAATCTTGGATTGGTCTAGAATAAGATTAAGCTTCTTCTTGCCGCCTACAAATCTCTCGAGAGTGTTCATAAGGTACTGACACTCCCGAAAGAGAGAGGTGCAAGAAGAGCAGGGGGAAGAGGGAACAGCAGGAGGTAAGGGAGCAGATGAAGAACCAACAGCAGAGGAAAGAATGGCTTGTGTACGCACAGCCGACTCTGAATGGACAGTTCTACTGCTAGCCGGTTGGTTCACGTCGCTTGGCGTCTCTACCTTACCCTGGGGCTTCTCCCCCTCCTCAACAATCACATCACAATGAGTTGATGGCTTCTCTAGTAAATCCTTAGTTAGCTTCACACATTTTTCTTCTAATGTAATCAAGTCAGATTTTAGTTTGTTACAATTAAAGCATGGTGAGCTAACAGGGTCCTTAGAAGTAGATTGAGCCAATCTATTGTTGTCATCAACTAGTTCTTGAAACTGTTTTGAGACAGATTAAAGTTCAGCAATTAATTTAGGACAGTTTGAACATGAAGCAACTGGCTCACACAACCAAGCATACAACTCAGAAATTTTATGATATGCCTTCTTTAGATTCAACTTCAAATTATTGCAATTTTCACATGATTCAGGCAGATCAAGGAGCATGATATAATGACCTCTAAAAGCATTGTCCTTATCCTCACATGAGGTGCAAGAAGTAGTCTCAACAACAGTAGATGAAATAGGCGCTACTCTACTCATCTCAAGCTCAGCAAGCAGACTAACATTCTCCACCTTAACAATATCGAGTTCAGAGGACAAACTATCATGCGAGGTCCTTAATTTCTCCATATCAACCAGCAAAGCAGAGCATGTATCACAATCACACTAGAGGGAGCAGATGTAAGAGCAATAATCTCTAGTGACAGTCTATCTATTTCCTTCTCTAACTCAGCACACCTAGCCTTAGCTCTAGCATGAAAACCTCCTAGCTTAAGAAAAGCATGATTGAGCTGGTCGTAGGTGGGACATACCTCGTCCGAGTCGGAGTACAGCTCGCTGTCGCTGAGTTCGCCCTCGAGGGCCATGAAGCACATGCCGGAGAAGTCGTCGCCGCCATCCTTGGGCTCTTGGTCACCCGTCCCATCGTCGTCGCTCCATCCCTCCACCTCGCTGAGGTCGAGGTCGTCGAAGGCGGTGAGGACGCGGTGGAAGAGCTTCTTGGCCTTCCCGAAGTTGCGGAACTTCTTCTTGCCTTGAGCAGGTGCTGAGGGCTTCGTGTTGCGGTTCTTGTCGGTGTAGTCGTTCTTGCCCGAACCGCCGTAGTCACCTTTACCCTTCCCAAGCTTGGGGCAGTTTGCTCGGATGTGGTTGGGGCCACCACACTCGAAGCAAATCACGGGTCCTCCTCTCTTTCTGTCTCTCCTCCCTTTGTAAGCATGGGAGAATCTTCGAGCAAGGAGGGCAAGCTGCTCATCCGCAAGCTGCTCTAACTGATCATCAGTTATGTCACAGAGAGCAGCAAGGGAGAATCCGCAAGAAGACTCAGAAGAGAGACCAGAAGCTGAACTGGGATCGGTGACCAAAGCCATCGACTGTGACTTCGACCTACGAGAGACAACGTCAATCTCGTAAGTCTTGAGGCGCGAGTACAGCGCGTCAAGAGTCAAGGTCGAGAGGTCTGTCGTGTCTTTGATGGTGGTCACTTTCATCTCCCACACACGCAGATCGAGTGCCGCGAGCATCTGACGAGCGTTGTCCGAGTCGGGGTATGTAAGACCGACCGCTCGGAGGTTGCTCAAGATTTTGTGGAAACGCGCGAAGCACTCATCTAGGGACTCACCAGCAAGCATCTCGAATTTGTTGTACTCTCGCTTGAACTGGTCTTGTCGAACCGTCTTGATCTGGGTGGTGCCCTCATGGTATGCGTCGAGGGTCACCCAGATATCGTAGGCGGACGACTGGTGGGAGATACGATCGAACTCGCTACGACTCAGGCCCTGGATAATGATGTTCCTTGCCTTAGCGTTTGCCTCAACATCATGCATATTCCCAGCATTGATGTTCTCGTCGGCAGGAACAACAAACCAGACCTTGACCTTGCGCCAGATAGCGTACCCCTGAGTCTGGATGTATGTCTCCATTCGGATCTTCCAGAAGGGGTAATCGATGCCATCAAAAACGGGCGGCTTGGTCGAGTACTTGTCCGTCGCCATGGCTCTTGAGACCGGTTAAGATCTATTGAAAAGAGCTAACCGGCTCTGATACCAATTGTTGGATCGGAATGGCCGACAGAGAGGGGGTGAATGTCGATCACTAAAAATTATCCCCCAACAAGTATTCACTTAAAATTTATTCTCCGATAGCTATGTAAGCTATGAAGAACAAGAAACTGTGCTCACTGGAGTAATCTCTGATGAAACTAGAAAGATAGCACAGATCGGCAGTTGCTAAAAGAAAGGAGAGGAAGAATTGAAAAGCAAGCTGCCAACTAAAGAGTTCTCGGATGGAAAGAGGAGACAATAGGTACCAAATGGCAGCAACTGAAACTGAATCAAGCTGAGAATAAAAGCTGCCCAAAAAGGAGAAGGCCAAAGCTTCAAAAGAGGTAGCTGTCCGAAATGAGCTATTAGTGCTGTCTGAAATGGAACAGCAAGACATGCAATCCAATTCTTGCTGCCGCCTGGAAAGTAAAGGAAGTACTAATTGCCAACCCAAGCATTAAGGCATTAAATGTTTGCAACCCGCAGGGAAACAAGTGCCATTTTGCTTTTGGCTAAAGATTCCTCAAATTGCACTATCGCAAGCCAAGAAGTTTCTCCCAAATGCCGCAAGCCAACAAGGAGTAAACAGTACTTTGCTGCTGGCCGAGAGACACTAATACACGCAAAAATTGATTAGCCAAGTGTAGTATGAATTAATGGCTCTCTTTTGACCGAACAAATAAGGGACATCAAGAACTTGCGGCAAAGAATTATCAAGACTTGCTACAGCAGTCCAAACCGAAAAGAAGAAATATTGAAGGCTTAAGTTGGACTTGGATACCATTCGGCCATAAGCAGTATACTATTCGGCCAGGGAGGATACAATCTGACAAAAGTTATCTCAAGACCCAAACTCCATATCTTGGCTGGAGCAAGATCTCAAAGAAACTTGACTGAGAAAAGGATAGTACAGCAAGGAACAAGCAGAAACTTAGAAAACGAAAATCATAGAGCAAAGGACATAGAACAAGAACAAGATACTGAGAGAAGCACAACAATAGAACATCTCAACACATGAGTTCTTGAACAACACGACGGAGACATACATGATTAAATAGAGTGTTTACATCTCGCTCAAGCTCTCTCTCTCTCTCTCTCACTCAATCTAACACTAAAACCCCATACATGCTTGAGATGAACACAACCCTATCTCATACAACCATGGAGAGACACAAATAAAACCCTAACTTTTACACCCACTCTCTCTTGAATTTCAGCACACATCTCCCTCTCTATTTATAGCCTCTACTAATGGGTTTGCACCATGCTTTACCCGTTAGGCCTTCAACAACTCGGCGCTTTATCCAAACCTGCTTCCTTTTGTGCCGCTTTGCGTTTTGACCAAAACGCCCCTCGCGCACCTTCCAGGAAGCTTCCTCATCCCTTGCCTCGCAAGCCACGCAGCTTCGCCGTCTTCGGCACACCTCGACCATTCTGACCTCAGCGCCACCTGCGCCTAGTCCGGTCCATCGTGCCTCGCCACGACTCCACCTCGAGTCTACGTCGTCTTCGACACATCCCGACCGTTCTGACCTCAGCGCCACCTGCGCCTAGTCCGGTCCTCCGTGTCTCGCCACGACTCCACTCGATGTCCTGCAACCACACAGACAAGAAACACATCAAATAGCACCGCTCGATACATGTAATCAAAAATTAGCATGATAAAGCCCAACCCGATCGAAACGAAAAATAAACGACCTAAACACGTCCGACCGCGATCGACCAAGTCCGACTGAAACGATTGCACCACGCAATGTTTTGACTCGAACCACTCAAACCAAACTCAGTCTATCCAAACCACGTGTCAATTACTCATCACCAACATGAGATTCAGACCACATGGTCTCTCAGTGTCATGCAAACTTGGCTGCCAGCCAGTAATGCTCTGCTTGAGATGATGATATTCCACCTTCCCTCTCCATCGAAGGCACAGAAGTATCGTGTGGAGAACTTGTATGAGGGACCCCTCAATGATATCTATGCAACTGCTATTAGAAACTGTGATCCAGAAGGTCCTCTTATGTTGTATGTTTCCAAGATGATTCCAGCATCTGACAAGGGCAGATTCTTTGCCTTTGGTCGCGTCTTCTCAGGGAGGGTTGCAACTGTCATGAAGGTCCGGATCATGGGTCCCAACTATGTCCCTGGCCAGAAGAAGGATCTGTATGTGAAGAGTGTCCAGCGAACTGTTATCTGGATGGGAAAGAAGCAAGAGTCTGTTGAGGATGTTCCTTGTGGTAACACTGTTGCAATGGTTGGCTTGGATCAGTTCATCACGAAGAATGCTACTCTGACAAACGAGAAGGAGGTTGATGCATGCCCAATCAGAGCAATGAAGTTCTCTGTGTCCCCTGTTGTGCGTGTTGCTGTTCAGTGCAAGGTTGCCTCTGATCTTCCCAAGCTTGTTGAAGGTTTGAAGCGACTTGCAAAGTCTGATCCTATGGTTCTCTGTACCATTGAAGAGTCTGGTGAGCATATTATTGCTGGAGCTGGAGAGCTTCATCTTGAAATTTGTTTGAAGGATCTGCAGGAAGACTTCATGGGTGGTGCTGAAATTATTGTTTCCCCTCCTGTTGTCTCCTTCCGTGAGACTGTTCTTGAGAAGTCTTGCCGTACTGTGATGAGCAAGTCCCCGAACAAGCACAACCGTCTTTATATGGAAGCTCGCCCTATGGAGGAGGGTCTGGCTGAGGCCATTGATGAGGGCCGCATTGGCCCACGTGATGATCCTAAGGTGCGGTCCAAGATCCTGTCCGAGGAGTTTGGTTGGGACAAGGATCTCGCCAAGAAGATTTGGTGCTTTGGACCTGAGACCACCGGCCCAAACATGGTTGTTGATATGTGTAAGGGAGTGCAGTATCTTAATGAAATCAAGGATTCCGTTGTGGCTGGCTTCCAGTGGGCATCAAAAGAAGGTGCATTGGCTGAGGAAAACATGCGTGGCATTTGCTTTGAGGTCTGTGATGTTGTTCTCCACGCTGATGCCATTCACAGGGGTGGTGGTCAGGTCATCCCAACGGCTAGGAGGGTCATTTATGCTTCTCAGCTCACAGCTAAGCCAAGGCTGCTAGAGCCTGTTTACCTGGTGGAGATCCAGGCCCCTGAGAATGCACTTGGTGGCATTTATGCTGTTCTGAACCAGAAGAGAGGGCACGTGTTCGAGGAGATGCAGAGGCTTGGTACTCCACTGTACAACATCAAGGCTTACCTTCCTGTTATTGAGTCCTTTGGATTCTCGAGCACACTTAGGGCAGCAACCTCTGGCCAGGCCATCCCTCAGTCTGTGTTTGACCATTGGGACATGATGTCTTCTGATCCATTGGAGGCAGGCTCGCAGGCAGCGCAGCTGGTCTCAGATATCCGCAAGAGGAAGGGTCTGAAGGAACAGATGACCCCTCTCTCTGAGTTCGAGGACAAGCTCTAAATTTTTCTTCTCGTGTGTTATGCTGTTTATCCCTTTTTTGTCTACGTCCTCTGTTAAGAGAACTACTTTCGTATTTCATTTCCGTGAGGTATCAAATGCACGTGTTCCACATCGACGATTGTATGGTAGCGTGCTGCTCAGACTATATTATGCTATCTGTCAGTATGTAACAAGTATGAAAGTTAGGTGATATGTTTGGTCAAGTGCTAGATTTGCAGAATATCCTTTCCATCTCCTTGTGATTGCACTTTCTGTTAGATCTTGAGACTTGCACCCCTTGTTTACTAGTTTTCTTGGCTAGTGCTTTTGCATATACTGGCTGTTATTAGGCTTTTTTTGATAGTGTCAAGGCTGTGGTCATTTCATCAGATTTGCTGTTTTGTTAATTATTGCATCTCTTGTTTTATCCTGGTTTATTAATAGTTCCAGATCTGCTGGCAGTTGCTTTTTCTGCATTGATCCATTATTCCATTTCAATCTTGTCCATTGTTCTTATCATGATTGGTGTTGTGTGTTAATTCAATATCAGTTTTTGTTAGCCACCTTGTATGTTACTCTCTTGGTAGTTTCAGGTGTTCCTCATTTCGTCAGATCAGCCGTTCTTATTACATCTCTTATTTTTCCTGGTTTATTGATGGTTTGAGATCTACTGTTTCCATTTTGCTATGTCTTACGTTGATCGTGTCCATAATTATCGATTGTCTGTTTTGGGGACGACGCTTTGACAAACTGTGCGTCTTGACGGCCCCGCTGTCTTCACGGCAGGGCCGTATCACAATCATATTCTAACAAATTACAATATCATACTATCTGTTAAGAAATCGATGTGGAATAGATGAACGGTAACACAATCTACTTAATCAATCATCAAGAACGCAATAGATCAAACATAAGAGACATCAATAAGAGAGAACACTACACGTAGTCTTTATTAATTCTCAGCTCTCTTTACATGATACAATGCCTCTCTATTTATAGTTGTTTAAGCCCACCGAGGGCAGTTCTGCTATTTGCCCACGCCGGAACCTTTTAGATTTCGTAACACTCCCCCTTGGGCTAATTCCACGGCATGCACATGCCTCATTAAAAATTCCTCCCAAAAACCCAGTAGGAAAAAGGGTGGAGAAAAGAGTACATCGCATCTGTCTCTTGTGAGAAAACTTCAGGTAAAACTCACAAAGGGAAAAAGAGTGCAACATTTGGATCTTCAGGATCATGTAAGTCTTCTGGTCTTACATAAGAGCTATAGTTTAGGGATTTGCTCCCCTGAACCTTGTAACTCTCTATGTCGCCTCATCCCAATGCCTCGTACGCACTTCTGGAAGGTAGAGGCTGGAAGAGATTTTATGAATATATCTGTCCTTTTGGAGCTCATGAGGATAAAAGGGTTTAGGAGCAATATGTTCCATGGTATCACTTTAACATAGCCCATTTGCATCTGTGCCACGCAAACAGCATTATCCTCAGAGATAATAGTGGGATTATCAACAATGTTTATGCCACATGACTTCTGGATGTGGCTAACCATTCGCTTGAGCCAAACACATTCTGGTGAGGCTTCATACCACGATATGCATATGCCTCATTAAAAACTCCTTCCAAAAAACCCAGTGGGAAAAAGATATGGAGGAAAGAGTAAACAACACAGTTAAATTACATTGCATTTGTTGCCTCATTAAAAATCTTCAAGTAAGAAAACACAATGGAAAAACTTACTATGGAAAAAAGAGTACAACGCTTATCTTCAGGATTTATTACGATCTTCAGGACCTTTATCATGTCCATCGATTGGACTTATATTGATAAGTGGAAAAGACCTTCAAGGTAGTGATCATCGAGTCAATACCTTCTAGATTAGACTAAAGTCGAGATCTACTGAATCTCGTGCATAATTATAAAGGTTCAGTATATACTCTCCCTGAAGACAACTCCTCGGTGCAGTCCTATTATTCCAATGCCACTAGTTAACTTTCCAAAAATACCACCTATCTATATGTGCAACATAAGCAAAAAATATCGATAAGTGGAAAAGACCTTCAAGGTAGTGATCATCGAGTCAATACCTTCTAGATTAGACTAAAGTCGAGATCTACTGAATCTCGTGCATAATTATAAAGGTTCAGTATATACTCTCCCTGAAGACAACTCCTCGGTGCAGTCCTATTATTCCAATGCCACTAGTTAACTTTCCAAAAATACCACCTATCTATATGTGCAACATAAGCAAAAATTTATCCTAATCAGGATATGGGGGTAATCAACCCCAAGGCCACATTTCTTCAGGATGTGACTTATCAAGACCTTTCAGGGTCTTAATATTTAGCAACCGTATCTGAGTGCTACTATACAACCAAAAGTCTATTATGCAAAACTAAAAGCATGGTCATACGGCCATAAAATTAATATAACCAGTCTTAATTTTGGCACTTAGGGGATTAATCAATTTTGCCATTCAATGTATATGATACCTTTATGGTAATAAAGGATATTACCACTTCATAAGCTTCTGCTAGGAGATGCACTTCATATGTGCTTATGTAGTATACTTCTGGTTTTTAGTTTCCTCATTCCATCCCCTCGGGTCTTGGATGGTTCCTTATCCACTTCCAGGGATTGCATAATCATTGGTGTATTTTCGATCAACTGGTGATTTAATTTCTCTTCAGGGAGATGTTCTCTCTTCTAAGAGCTATTTTCTCTTCCAGGAGACACTCTTTATTTGAGTAAGAGTTTATCAGGTATGAGTTTTATATACATGTTGCAATTTACTTTCTTGTTGAAACACCGAGTTCTTCAAAGATCGAGCTTTGAGTCACTTCATGGATCTCATCAAGGATTTCCATAATCCAATAACTGCATATCTTATTCATATCATCTGCTAGAGTTATTATATAATGGAATATTATTTCATTCATAACAGGAGAATATCAATCTCTTCAGGGATTCTTGAACCATCGCTTTCACCACCTCATTATCTCATAATGACTCATTAAGTCTGAACTAACAAGTTCTAAGACTTTTATTTGTGATTATGGTTCAGCCTCAATTGCTTCCTTTCATTTTCTTTACCCGATATGAACACATCAAGTGCTCAGCCATGGACTTTGGTTTCGGATTTATGTTCTCATACGAGAAACTTTAGCAATTTTAAAGGCAAACTGGTTGTTGATAACTTTTCTCCAAATATCCTCATAATTGAGTGCCTCTTAATGGTTAACCAAATCTTCATCATTTCCCAAACAAAATATTATTGGTCATTTCGTGCTCCCCAGTATTGAAATATGCGTGCACATAATTACTGGGGTTTTCAACTTCGTGATGAGCCTCTTCATGAGGTATTTTATGTTCAAGGTGATTTCTCTTCTGGAGTATTTAAGGAGTATTCAATGATTATCTTAACTAGTGTCATTAGACCTTAGATCCACAGGCGTCCCCGTGGTCTCTAGATCAATGACCAATAAGTCGACTTCGCAAAGATGGATATACTATTCAACCCGAGGTATTCCAAACTTAGCGATATATTTACTTCAAGTAAATACTATACAACTCCTTCATGCAATGGAAAAGAAATCTGGCAGTCTCCTCACTTCTTGCGTACAGGAGTATCAACTAAATTTAAATTTAGATTAGTTAGCGTGTGAATCTTATACCATAGATCTTTTTTCAGGAAAATATCACAGCATTCAAAGATTGTGGGCATTTCTCTCACCTAAAGCTGAGATTCGATCTTGCTTAATAGCATACTTCAAAATCCCCTTAGTATGGACACATGATAGATGGAATTTCAGGTCCAATCTAATCACAACTTCTGGTGGTGGCCCAAATGGTGTATGCTACGGTGGTGATGTCATATGGGAAATGATTGGTTCTTCTAATACACACTAATCCTTGATTTGGGGAATTTCCCTTTATTTAATGCAGTGAGCTAGAAATTTATTACTGCAGTGGCATGGAAAGCTGTACATCTCTACTTCTGGTAGATTATCCCAAATATCTGGTGGGTTATTAATCTGCATTAGCAGAAATATTCTAGCTTCTTATATATTGCCCAATATTAAGATCCAATTACTCATACTTCTGATTTAAAATTTTGGATCACTCAAAACTTCAAGTTTTGTGTTAATGCAACATGTTTTAACCTGGTCAAGAGTATTATGTGACAGCATGATATACATTTTTAGGATGCTCATAAGAGTATAAATATGACAATGTCACATAAAATGCGGTCATAGATTAATCTGCATGGAATATAATATATTCTGCTGGACGATAATTCTAGTTTAACCTCCCAGATGGAACTCTTATTCGTCAGGAATATATGTGATTAATTGGGAGGTAATTTATACGCCTGTTATAATTTATGATGCCAAATAAGTACGACAAATTTAGATCATTCGGGATCATTAAAATTCAGTAGGTCATCTAATATTTTGAGAGTTATATTTTCTTCAGGAAAATGGCTATAGCTTCCAGTGGCATATGTGTAGTAGCTTCATGCTATCGTGCAACTCCCATGTATGTGGTCGCATGCCGGCGATTAACATATTACTGGGGACAAATCAATTACCCTTTGAAGATTGCAATGATTTTTGTTTGCCAACAATGTGGATAACAGTTTTAATTATCTCTCAAATAAACTAGATTATTTATAGCTTCAAGCTTATTTGCTTCTGGCTTTGACCTAGGATATGCCACTATGCTTGTCATTACTCTTATGCCTCAGAGGTTTCAACATATGCCCCAAAATTCTCCCCCTTTTCACGCCAACCATAAGATTCAACGCCTGCTTCTAGCATTTGCTTTTATGAACTCAGAGTTTTAGCAATAAATTGCTATTATACTACTTCAGGAGTAAAATTTTATTTGGCGTGAAACCGACATATACTTTGTAATATGGAAGATGGGGTTATATATAGAATTCAGGTCTTTAGGGTTCATAGTATTTTCTAGTCGAAGTGATCCTTCTGGGATTTAACATTAACTTGATTTCTTGTGTCTTCAAGAATGACAATTTCCCTATTGCCATCTGGGCATTAATGCTCAAAGAACTAGTGAACTGAGGCATATCATTCCTTTCAAATGTTAGGCATAATATTTACAAATTTTATTCCATGCATGATTAATTATTTTACTTCAGGTAAGATATGCTACTAGCAATGTGTACCATTAAGCAACTGTTCAGTAGGGGTAAGACTTTAGTAGAACTACTTAGACCAAACACATTTATGACATCTGGGAAATTAATTATTTAATGCCCAATTTCAGCCTAAAGCAAAATATAAGAAGTGCTCTTCATGAGCAAAATCAAGCTCAACAAGAGTTGTATCTATACTATTGATGCTACTCATGTAGAAAAATGACATCTAAATGAAGCTGAGGGATAACTGGGAGAATGCTGCTGATTTCCATATTGTTCACCATGGCATATGCTTGCTTATGAATGCACCTACTTATTGGTAACATACGGGTTACCTAAACTCAGTCCATAGACAAAATGGTGCAAGGCGGAGTAACACTCGCGTGGGGACTTCAAGTCCTAGAAACAGAAGTAGATCCTGGCAAAGTGTCTACAAGAACACTAGTAACTTTTTACAGACTTGGCCATTCTTTCAAGAAATCCCTTGTGCCCAACGGATCTAAATCATGTAGTCATTCTTTAGGGTAGAGTAGAGGCAATACCTCATAAACTACAAATTTTTTACCTTTCAACGGTAAAAGGATACAGTACGTCAGCGTCAGGCATGATATTAGTATGACTATATGATAATGAAATAAGCCTATGTGATACAACTGCAGCCATTCGAGACATGTGAATATCCACTTAGTGATGCCCAAAGTCTTACAATATTCATGCAATTTCCTGCATGCTTACTTTTGGTAAGTAATTTTGAGTGCATGAAATGAGTGTAAATAGTAAAGATTTACCTTTTGTCTATTCAGCAGACAATTTATCATTTCCCAGATCTTTCCTAGCAACCTGTGGGATTTTCTGATAATTATTAAGGCATTTAAATAATTTTTAGAATTACTAACCCATTAAATAAATCTCTAAACACACAATGCTAGGAAATAAACCATAACAAATATGATGCTTCCAAGGTGTACTAAGTCTAAAGTTTCACAAATTTACAGAAGTTCATATACCTAAAAACCATGTTTTAGGATTTTCTAGAATTTTCTAGCAATTTTAATGAATTTCTACTAATTAATAAGCAATTTTCAAAATTACTAAATAAGTAGAAATAATGTGCTGAAAATAAAATAATTCCAGAAATATAAACAATAATTTCACAAGATAACTATATTACAATGAAGCATAAATAATCTAGGAAATAAATCATGCGAAAGAGATTCGGTCTATTGAACTTAATTGCAATTCTGACAATCTTTAGGGTCAAGTTTTATAATTATTTTCAAATTTTCGCCAGGCTTATTGAATTTACCGAAAACCTACGGACTTATCCACAAAATTCCACCGGCCATTTTTCCTTTTTTTTGTTATGGGCCGATTTTGGCCCATTTTTTTGGCCCGGCGTCCACTCAGCCTCACGGCCCATTACGGCCGATGGCTAGGGTTAAAACCCTAGCCACCTGGCTTCCTTGTCCTGCGGTGGTGCCGCAGCTCAAGAGCGGGGCGGCAGCAGCTGAGCGCTGCGGCGGTGGCCGTCGGGGCCGCGGGCGTTGGTGGCTTCGAGCCGGAGGCGAGTGACGGGTTTGGCGATCTCGAGCACCGGCGGTTGGTAGCTGGTCATGCGCGGGCGCGTGAATCCTGCCGCAATGCTACGGGCGAAGGCGTGAGGGATGGCGGCCTCTAAGGCGGGGCGTCAGTGGCGGTGGCCGAACGGCTGCCGTGGCCGGATGGGGCGACCTCGGGCGGTCAGCGGCCGCACGCCGGCTTGGACGGAGGAAGCAGCTTCGGGCAGACGTCCGGGCGGTCATGTGGTGTTGGTCAGGCGCGGCGGGTGGCCGGCATGGGGAGATGCCGTGCAGTCGGCGGCGGCTTCAGGCCGAGATGCAGCGCGGCGGCGTTCTCGGGCGCTTCGGCAGTCATGGTGGCGGCTTTGGGCTGAGCAACCATGGATCCAAGCCGGACGACAATGGCACCTTTGGTTGGCGGTGGAAAACCGATTGGTGCCGTGGTGGCGGCGCGATTTCGTGGAGGGACGCCGGATGCGACTTCGGGAGCCAGTAGCTGGCGCTGCTTTGCTAGCGGCGACTTCCCCTAAATCACAGCGCCAAATCAAGTGCATGTATTTCCAAGCAATCTCGATTTCTAATCTATTTTGATACTGACCTAGATTCTAGCAGATTCATAACATATTCATGACCATGCTAGCAAATTTCATATGGATCTGAGACTAGATTGACAGATCTACTGGATTCTAGATCTAATAGGCAAATTTCGGATCAATCTACTGCTAGGAACAATTACCACAAGATTGATCTAAATATAGCATTGCTTGAGAATATAGAATTAATCTAGATTGCAACATGAACAGCAATGCATACTAGATTGATTTATGATTTACATACTGTGCACGCAATCCACGCAATCAATCATCAAGAACGCAATAGATTAAACACAGGAGACATCAATAAGAGAGACACCACACGTAGTTTTTATTAATTCTCAGCTCTCTTTACATGGTACAATGCCTCTCTATTTATAGCCTAAGCCTACCAAGGATAGTTCTAGTATTTGCTCACACCTGAACCTTTTAGGTTTCATAACACTATCATCAGCATAGTATCACATACCTTCTGTGAGTTTAATAAATAGGTTAGAAATCGTGATATGTAGCCCATTTCAAAGCAGGTGAAACCCTATAAAAACTCTCTCTAGCTCCTAAAATAAATACCTCGTCCATAATTATGCTCCAATACAGTCACGGAGTCACTCTCCACACCAAACACAGCCGACACGTGTGATTAAATCCTAACTTTCTATTGAGCATATGTGCTGCACATATCCGTCATTCGGAGTAGGAAGAAAGAAATCGTAACCGAAGTATTAGCGGAAGGATTCGGGGCCTGCAAGCCTATCCACGTCACCCCCGGCGCTCCCTCGGCCGGCGCGTGGCCGAGGAAGTCGGGGGAGCCGGTTTCCTCGTATTTTTCGGAAATTACGTAAAGGTCCTTTTTTCCTCGCGAAAAGGTCCCTACCAGTTTTGTTTTTTTCCTAAAAACACCCCTTCACTTCACCGAAATTTCGTATCCTTCACAGAATAGCGCCCCGCGGTTTTCTAAATTGCGTACGGGTCCTCGTTTAGTTACGTACAGGTCCTTTATTCTCGCAAAAAGGTCCCTGCCAGTTTTGTTTTTTTACAAACACCCCTTCACTTCACCGAATTTTTGTATCCTTTGCAAGATAGCGCCCCGCAGTTTTCTAAATTACGTACGGGTCCTCGTTTAGTTGCGTACGGTCCTCGATTTTTTCCGAAAAAGACCTTTGGCTTTTCCGAAAATACGCATGTGTCCTCGATTTTTTTTTAAAAAACTTTTCACGAATTTTCGCCTCTTTTACTTCGGCCCATACGGTGTCTGGCGTGGCGTGGCGTCACGCCTACGTGGCTAGTAATCAACATAGGGCCTGTTCTTTTGTGACTTTTAGCTTCAGTTTTTGATTTTTCTATAGTAACTAGCTTTTAAACGGAATGTCTTTTTAAAATAGGGTTTACTAGTTAAATATAGTAAATATTGTACCAACTTCATTTATATCGGCAAAAGTCGCACGTGAATTTCAGTTACTCTGTAATTTCTCATATCAGCAGCCAAAAGCTATAAGCCACAGCCAAAAGGCATAAACCGTAACCACAAAAGAACAGGCCTATAGTCAGAGCTCAATCAGCGTATACAACAAATAAGAAACATATAATTTGACTGATTTTTTCCCTAGTTGAAGCGTGTTCGTTTTCCTCGTGCCTCTTCTTGCCGTGTTGCTTAATTATGATTAGTTACCGGCATTGTCAACAACTTTGCCGCTGCAATGAAGACAAAAGTGAGCTTCTTCCAACAGTAATAAAACCGAAACTGATAGCAACCGATTAAGCACGTGTACACGCGTCACAGACATTTTGGTGGACCGGATCGAGCTGACTGAATCCCCATTTCCCCTACACCTGGTCAAGTCCTTACTAACCACATTATCCTGAGCCCCTGACTCATCATGTTCATTTGAACAGACTAATTAACTCAAAATTATTTCGTGACCGAGCCTCTGACCATGCCAGCAGCCATAGTTCATATTATACTACTATAGAAGTGTTCATGCCAGAGTTGAATAATTATTTGCCGTTGTAACGTTGCTTCCCGGTAGCTTGACGCAGGAAAACACCACGCCTCACCTACCAGCTCTCCTATATCCGCCGCCGGCGAACGTTGCACGAGCTGAACAAGTCCCCGTTGCGATTTGTTTTCTAGAACCCGTGTATAAAAGGACTGCGCTGGAATGAGCGTTCTGCATATCAACCGAGCAATCCTCCTCTCGTTACCAGACACGCTCCAACCCGACGCGACCAAGGGACGAGGGAACGTGCGCAAGATGGAAGCGGAGGCCTTCCCGATCCGTTTCACGAGGGGCATACGGTCCTACTGGCGCCGGCGCAAGTACCAGCGCGTGGACGGCGGCGCGGCGGGCCGCGGCACGAGTCACCTGGTGCGCCTCGGGGGCGGTGGCAGGCCGTGGTCTGTGCGGCTCGGCGGCATGTTCCGGGTGCGCGTCAAGGCGCCGGCCGCGGCGACGGTGCCCGCGCGCGTGCTCGGTCGGATACGGGACGCGTACGTGGACATCATGCTCGGCGTGGCCAAGAAGCAGCCGGGCGCGGCGCTGTCGCTGCCGAGCGGGACGGAGACGCTGTGGCAGAAGCGGGTGCCCGTGCGCCGGTCGCGCAGCCAGGCGCAGACGCGGCAGAAGCCCGAGGAGCTGGGGCAGAGGCTCGTCATCGAGATGTACAAGTCCGTCCTCGCGTCAAGGGACCTTGCGGGCATGCTCCAGGCATCACGGGCGCGATAGCAAATTCGACTTGAACTAATTGTTATATGTTGCACACGGCCAGGAAGATAGCGGCTGTTAATTACAACAACCTTGCATCGGTGTTCCGTTCTTGGTTTCTAGTTGATCTCTGTGATCCGTTTCATTTGTACATTCATAAGCACGGGCTGGCTCTGCTGTAGTCCCCAATAATTGAAGTAAGCATATAATCCCTTCAAGGACAGTTTGATTGTGAGATTATATGTTCCTTTTGGAGGTAAAATTATATGTCAGAGATTGCGCTGAAATTTTGGACGTCTCAGAGATGAACAGGGTAAGACAGAAAGGCGGGAGGTCACTCATGCGTTCGAATCCCAACTCTCTCTATGCCAAACACGGAGCATTGTATTGGTATATGTGCTCGCAGAGTGTTTTTTTAAAGATGGAATACTATGATTCTATTAAGGTCCTGTTTGGTACAGCTTCACCAACAGCTTTATGAGCTGTTTTTTTTTGTCAAACACCCTTTTTGCAAACAGCTTCATGGATGAAGCTCCTTAAATCATGCTCTCACAAGGGAATGGGTGGGGTGAAGCTGAAAATAGTAGTTTTTCACAGCTCTCTCCCTCAGGCTCGCAGTTCTAGGAACTCACTGCCCTTGTAGTTGACAGAAATTACAACACTTTGCCACTGGATCCCCACGCCTGTTTCCTCTCCTCCCGTTCGCACTTCTCTACCGTTTGCACTGATTTTTAATTTTTTTATTATTTTAATTTTTTAATTCATACTCATTCAAATATATTATTTTTTAATTCATATGACCATATACAAACATACAACTCCAAATGTTAGAACAAGTCAGGTAGACAGGGGCATCTTGGACAATTGCCCTCTCTCAGCCATGCATGAAGCTGTTGATAAAGCTGTTTTGCCAAACAGTTTTTCAAAACAGCTTTAGCTTCACCGGTGAAGCTGCTCGTGAAGCTGAAACAAAAAAAAAACAACTTCACTAGTGAAGCTGAGCTGTGCCAAACGGGGCCTAACTATTGCGCACTAGTTAATGGAATCACGGTGTTCCATCTAAAAATGCGATTGCTTGATAAGGTGTACCATGTGATTCTACAACTCTTTAAGTAATCCGTTTGAAGTTTTCAACAATCTTTTTAGCTGTTTTCGGGTTTAATTTCAGTTGCTCATTCAATTTTTGCCCATCCATCGATCATATAACTTCCCTGTCGTGCACACACGCCCCATCTTGTACTGTGCACATACGTACATATGTTACATACACGCATGCAGGAAGGCTTAAGGCTGCAATAATAAGGCTCATCGATCTGGTATGATGTTTCAACTATTCCTGCCCGAGAAGAGCTTGAAAGTGACAATGGCGCCGAGCGCGAAGGCGGCGACAGCGGTGGCGATCACATCCCCCTTGTTCAACTTGGACTGCTCCTCCATCTCCATCTCCCACCACGCCAACGTCTTCGCCTCCGCCATCCTCGCCCTCACCGTCTCTGCCGCGCCGACTGGAAGCTTGGGCACGGTGAGGTGGAGCGCGCTGCCGTCGAACCGGGCGGCGATCCTGTCGAGGTCGGCCGTGGGGGGCAGCTGGATCGCCTTGTTGACCCGCACGTACCCGGCAGGGCGCTGCCCACGGATGGTCAGCCTGCCGGAGGGGTCCACGAGCACCCGAAACTCCTCCTTCTTGAATCCTTCAATTGACCAAGAATTGTTGAAGTTGAAGCATACACATACCAGATAACATATTTCATTTCGTCGATCTCCATCAGACTTACATCCTCAAAGCGAAAAAGGAAACTTTAATCCCACCAAGGCACCAATTATGCATATGTAGATATAGATATACCTGGGAGGTCGAAGCGAAGCATATAGTTGTTGGCGGCGTCCTGCCACTCGAGCTTGGGGTCCAAATCCAATTCGATGTCGCGGCGCTGCCCGGCCGCCGTGGCTTTCGCTGATACCTCCGGCCAGCTCGCCATGATGAGCTCGATCAAATGGTTGAAAGCTCCCGTACGTGTGGTCTGTGTGCGGGTGATGGATGATGGCTGGAGAGGCGCCTTGCTGCGTGCCTTATATATACGTGTCACCGCCGGTGCCTATGTTATTGTCTGCTTATCTCGTTAATTATTCCAAGCTTTTCTTGAGGGTCACACAAAATATTAGTTTAGCGTCGAGGTGATGCTAAAGGCTAGGAATCACTTCTATCGCCTCTCCAGCAAGTACCTTTTGGCATGCATGGGACAAGGTACCCAGCGGCGGAGCCAAAATCAAAACCATGGTCAATTCCTCTAAAATCTTTGAAGTTTTGTGTAGTTTGATATGAATATTGACAAATTTAATATTGAATGGCAAAAACATGTGGGTCAACTGACCCCATAGGTTCAACTTGGCTTTTTGTTAGCTGGCTTATGATTTTTTTGTATTGTAACTAGTTTATTTTGCATTGTATCTACTGATAGTTTTTGTATAATTAAATTTAAAAAATAAAAATAGAAATATATATTAGCCCATCACGGACAATGTAAAGAAAAACAGGAAAAAAGAAAAAGCTAAAAAAAAGTCAGAAAAAGACGAAATTAAGGAATAGTGAACTAAAAACCAGAAGCTAAAACCGAAACGAACGTGGCCTAGCTACATTACCTAATTCTTCAAAAAACAAAAAAAGGTACCTTACCTAGGTAGTCAACTACCAGGCTACCACTAGGGGTGGAAAACGGTAACGGATAATTCGTTTTATCCGACATTTGTATCCGAGAAAACGCGAATGTGGTAAGCAAAATCCGTATTCGAAAATCTTTGTATTCATATTTGAGAATATTCGTATCCGTATTTGAGAATATTCATATTCGCATTCGTATTCGAGAATATTCGTATCCGTATCCGTATTCAAGACTATTCGATTCGTATTCGATCCGTTTTCTAGAACCCATGAAAAATCCGTACGAATTTTGTGATTCAAAATTTGAATTTAGGCGGTTTAAAACCGGTAACTGGTCAAAAATCGGTGAAAAATCGGCAAAACCGCTAGGAATCCGGTTTATCCGATATTCGTATCCGAGAAAATCCGTATTCAAAAATATTCATATTCGTATTCAAGAATATTCGTATCCGTATTTAACAATATTCGAATTTGTATTGTATTCGTTTTAGAAATATGAATTCGTATTCATATTTGAGACTATTCGATCGTATCCGATCCGTTTCCACCCCTAGCTACCACGCAAGACAAGCCACTGAAATGTCAAATGTGTAATTTATTTTCCAGGGCTTGCATGCGAGACATTGTAGCTTGCCGGCCTTTCTCAATGGCAGATCGATCTAGTTGATTTCAGGGTGGTTCGGTTGAGCCCCCAAAATTCTGAGTACTACCAAAACAACGCTCTAATTAAAGCTTTGGCTGGTGTTCCCTTTTTCTTTTTTAGATTTCGTTTTAAATATATACTGTTAATCTTTTAAAAAAATTAACTGTTAATATACATAGAAATATTTGAATTTATCATGCGAAAATAATATTACTAGATTTGTCAGCTTCCAGGTTGGTGGCATGACAGCATGCGCTGGGGTTTGTCTTGCCACTAGAATGGATATTGCTTCAGGGATCATTTAACCTATCGTGTAAAATAGATGGATTGGGCCTGTACAATCATGTGGGCCTGACCCGCTCTTCCTAAATTCGATGCCCAATGATAAGTCTCCGTAGAAAGATGAATTCTTTTCCAAAAGGGCTACAAAGATGCATTTCATTTGTAATAACCTGATACATACAATTCCTCGTATACATATTTTTTTCGTTAAAATACATCTTTATTGACGAATTATTATATCAGAATACTCCTTAATTTTTAGTTGGTTCGCGATTTTCGCACTGATTATGGGTACCTCATTCTGTGCATGTCAGCAATTTGATATCTCTCTATTACTCAGCGATGTGATGGCGACTGCCGAGTGCTGAGTAATAGAGAGATATCAAATTGCTGACCGAGCGAGATTCTCTGACGTAGAGGAGCTAAGTCACAGCGTGACTTAGCTCCTCTACGCCGTTCATTTGGAGATGAGGGATCCAGATTTTTTTAGTTTTGATTTTTTTACTTTTACTTTTTAGTTTTTTAGTTTTATCTTTTTTTAGTTTTTTATTTTTTAATATTATCTGTGTTGAAATAACCTATTTTTTATAAATAAAAAATAGGTTATTTTAACACAGATAATATTAAAAAAAACTAGAAAAAGATAAAACTAAAAACTAAAAGTAAAAAAATCAAAACTAAAAAAAATTTGAACCGCACATCTCAGATTGAACGGCTTAGAGGAGCTAAGTCACGCTGTGACTTAGCTCCTCTAAGTCAGAGAATACGCGCCGGTATAATAGGTGCAGTATTTTACGTCATGATAGCAGTAGAACTGTGACCGATCAATACTAACACCACTAACTACGATTGTTGTTTATTGTTATTAGTGTATTTGAGGAACAAAGATTTTTTAAATAATATATTTTTATTAATATCATATAAATATATATCATCACTAAAAATTTATATAAATAACCTTCTGTGGCTATTTGAAATGGCGACACTCCTATGTGGAGTCCCGTATAGCAATCAATAGGTCTCTGTTACTAAGTGAATTAATGATAGAACCTCTATTGCCAATTGAATTGATGACAGAGGCATGTCATCAATCCAATTAGCGACAAAGCTTCTGTCGTTAGTCCAATTGGCGGGCAGAGCTTCTATCATCATTTTTCTGGTTTTAGTAATAAAATAATAGCTAACTATTAAAGAGAGAATTTGACTAGTGCATCTCAGGTTACATTAATGATTTTTTGTTTAAGTAAATCATTTCAAGCTCGATATAGGACTTCATAATGAATGTGCAAATTACACAACGTGTAGAGTTTAGTTAGGTGTATACATTTGCCTCACTACTGCTAGATACAAAAGCCAACATGCATGAACCATCAATCTAAACTACATCTATGATACATATGCGCTTTTCACTAGGGGATGGAAAAGAAGTCAGGCTTATAGTCATACATCCTATGCATCATAGTCTATCAGTGCCTTTCCTTTGTCTCCCCTGTGGACACAGGCTTTGGCCTTCCTCCATTGATCCTCGTACACGAAAACCCAATACTCATATTCCTGATCTGCACGCTTGTCTGAGTCTGAAATAATCTTATGTTCAGGAGGGGCATTGGGGGCCATTGGCACCTCTCCCTTGTCCCCCCCTTCTCGGCCTTTTCGTTGTCCTCTAGAGTATAAAGTTTCAAATGGATGAATTTCTCGGGCACCATTGCGTAGTTGAGCATGTCGATCCATTGAAAGAAGTAGCAACACTCTGATGACTGCCATTGTGCACTAAGAAAGCTAGCAATATGTAAAATGCAACATGTAATATGAAATATTAATACGTGACATTCACTTACGCGGTAATCCCCGTATGTGTAGTACACCCGAGCAGCTGTGTCTGGATGTGTTGATTGAATGATCTTTGCTGGATTACTACAGTCACATTGTGGGTGTGAAAACTCTAGTGGTACAAGTGCAGCCTTGCAAGAAGAATCATGGTAGGTTCCTGCCTTGTTAGCAACCCACTTTCACTTCCAAAGCATCTCTCCGTAGTCTGATATCTCTAACCCCGGTGGAGTGACCTCCTCTAGCTCTGTTATCTCTCACCTTTCCCTTGTTTTCGAGTTTAACTTGAGTAGAGTGTTGGTTGTGGTTGCGGAGTGTGGCTCATTTTTATAAGAGGTTAGTGTGTAGTGTTGGGGAGTAATTTTTGACAAATAGAAGTACACTCACATTAGCAAGAGTGAATCTTTGGGCACAGGAAAGGTCACACCATTGTCAAATCACTAAGAAAAGCATGTGCATGTTGTCAATTCACTAAGAAAAGCTGGTTAGAGTTGTCAATTCACTGAGAAAAACTGGTGAGAGTTGTCAAATCATTTAGAAAAGCTTGTGCAAGCTATTAATTCACTAAAAAGCTAGTGAGAGTTGTCAAATTGTTGAGACAAACAAGTGTGAGTTGTCAAATCACTGAGAAAAGCTAGCATGTTACACACTCAGGCTATGAAGCATCTATACATAGCTACGTCTATGGTACGAATGGCAAGATACACGACCCAACCAACCTCACTACAATTAAGATGCATGTGCACCTTGTGGAATATAAACGACATGATGGTTGTAGATCTAATAGGGCTTGCGGGTGAACACCCCTAATGCGATAATGGAATACCGTAAGGCACCCACATGGAGTGGCGGTAGTCAAGATGGCATGGACATGGCTGGTTGTCACAGTAGTGGCAGGCCCAATTGCAGCTCGGGTTGACACAGCAATAGAATGAATGCTAGTCATTGCCAAGGTGGATCACCTCCTCGTTGTTCCCCTCCCTTATCCTCTGCTTGTAGCCTACGAAGGCCATTGTTGCAGATCCTCTCGGTCTGGAGCTCCTCCCGCAACTCTTCTAGGTGGATTTAGATAGTGTAATGTAAACCTGGGTAGATATTAGATACTGTTGATCCACATACTTGGTGAAGTTGCAATTTGTGGCTTGCAAGGAAGACGAGGTAATTACAAGCGATTCATACATGGAAGTACAGATAGGAAATGAACGACTTACTATGAACAGAGGGTGGTGAAAGAATCAACGTCCTGGGTTCCCCACGTCGTCAAAAACCTTGACCACCACACCAAGTTTGTGCTTGCATTATGGACAAGGCTCAGGGATGTGTGGTAGTTGCGAAGGGGATTTATAGGGGTGTAGGACCCTGGTTTGGAGCAGTAGATCGAGGCTTGTAATGTCGAGGAGACTGCCTAGAGGGGGTAAATAGGTGCTTATAAAAATGTCTTTAGCAAAAACGAGTCTATAATGCAAAAATATGACTCAAATCAGTTTTGCATAATTAAGGCTTAAAACAACTAGTCTCACCAAAGTGCAGCAACACATTAAGTTTATGTCAAGATTTGTAATTCTAAGGTGACAAGCAATATATTCAATTTCTATGAATATAAATTGCAAGTATGTAAGTTGAGCACAAGAAAGCAAATAATAAATGACACGGTTTCTTTTTACCATGGTGTTCAGAGACTTACCGGTCTCTCCTAATCCACATTGAGATAAGCCCAAACGAATTGGAATGGTTTCATGAATTAAGCCAAACACCTTAATTTCCACTAGCGGTAGCTCTTTCTCCCTCCGAGTAGATGAACTCTAACCTTCACAACACGCCGAGCATCTTCACAAACTTTTTTTGAAGAGATGACCAAACACAATACCTCTAATGTCGTTTAGGAGTCGATAACCTCCAAGAGTAATAAGTCAAGCCGCTTGCTTAACTCTCACCAAATGCAAGAAATACACAAGCTCAAGTGGATATGATATCCACCTCTAGAAGCAACTCATATAACTAAGACCTCTCTCCTTACTCACAAGGTGCAACACATGCATAATTGAGAGAAAATGCTCACACTAGCTCAAGGGGATGGAAATAGGTTCGACAACTTTCTTCCCAACCGATCATAAGGGGTTATCTGTACCACCACACCAAGAAACTAGCCGTTGGAACAAGAAATCAGTAAAATTGGACTGAGGGCGGTACTACTGCTAACTAATGGTCGGTACTACCGCGACCTCTGTAGTGGCTAGAAAACTAGCCGTTACAGGCGCTGCCAGTCAAACCACCCACACAGGTTTTGATCTAACTACCAGCAAGGCTGGTTAGACCGCTCAACAAAAAGCCAAATAACAAAGCTTTCTAAAAAACTACTACTAGCAACTAATGCCTAGTAGTACCGCAAGGTCTAGTCGAACTGCTCTTTAGAGCCGGTCCGACTGCTCATACAAAGTCGATCATACCACTGGCCGGTCCGAGCGCTCATACAGAGCCAGTTGTACTCCGGTCATACCACCACATAAGGTGCGGTCATACCGCACGACCGGTCTGATCATTCACACAAAGCCAGTTGTACTGGCCTGGTCATATCGCACTTCATTTTTTAGTAGAGACAAGAGTACATGCACTTCAACAAATTTGCAAAACACATTCGCAATTTATAGTACCATGCACACAAGGGTTAAAACATGATTCACGATAAGTTGCAAAATATATTTGCATACTTTAAAATTATGCCACATGAATTTGAGACATGGATTGAACTATTTGCAAAATATATTCGTAAACTTAAGTCACATATTACAAGAACTAGTAAGGTGTCCGTATGTTACAACAGAGTTCAAAAGAAGATGATACATACAATCAAGCATGATCTAAAACCATACCACAAATATTAATTTCATCTCTCTCACACGTATAGTGAAATATATGCACAAGGTCGTAAAGACATCAAATAGGATACAAATGTCCACATTTAGTAGTTGACATTATTTCTTTTGCAACATTAGTATAAATAAAATATATGAGACATCTAGGATGTAAGAAGATCTTTGTAGACAATATTTTTGGTAAATATGCTAGCTGAATTGAAGCTCCATCCTTTCCTGGCGTAGAAAATATTCTGATACTACTCCTACAAGCAATTCCTTAGAAAACTCGATCAATAGTAATAAGATACAGTTTTATGAAACGCCAACCGAACTGTATACATGAGCCAATACATGAAACAAAGGATTGTGACGGGACATATTGTTCAGCACCAAAGGACATGTTTTCATGATCAAATGTTGGACATGTGATCATCAAATCATAAATTTTGCCTATGATTATACAACCATTTCAGAACATTTTCATCGTCACAAAATAAAACATTTGTCAATGGCCAAAGGACTTACTCCCTCTAGTCACAGTACATGTCGTTTTGGGATGCGTATAGTTAAGCTTTCAAAACTTTGATTATCCATATCTTTTCACATATTTAGATCAGATACATGAAAATCATATATATAGATTTGTCTCAAGAAGTACTTTCATAATATTATAATTTTATTAGGTGTTACAAATAAAAAGTTTTATTTTGGGGATCACGTCAATGTCAAAAATGACATGTATTTATGACTGGAGGGAGGACCTATCTACGGTTGAACAGGTCGCTAGTGGTAGTGCCTGATCCTTTTCAAGACAACCCCCACCGTATAGATTGACTTGCAACCATTTGAAACATTGAATTGTATGTTTATTAAGTTGCACGTAGAACATATAAAAAGTTGCATTTAGGACCTAGGCAGTCAACTTAAAAGTTAACATTTAAAAAAACAACAATGAAAACTCTATCGCCCGAGGGAGCAATAACCTCAAATTCAGATTAATTTGTGGAGCTTCATCATTTGTGCACACAAAAATCCTTCCAAAGAAAAACAAATTACATATTCTATTGTGGAGCACCAAAATTATCTGAACAAAGGCTCTTAGCAAAACTAATTCATACTTTGCGCACATTGAGATCTCTTCAAAGAAAAACATATATGGCATATAAAAACATGCAAATCAACGCTTCATCAATCATGAACAAAGCTATTTCATGTAGATGCAAGCATACTTCAACAAATCTCCATAGTTCTAATTACATAACATCGAGAACAATAATTTGCATTAGCCGCTTCCTTGCTATTGCATAGGGTCAAGCCAGCCACTCGATCTTTGCTCTCTTCTTGGCTTCGATCCATCTGATTCTTCTCTATTTTATTTCTATTCTTCCTCTCCTCTTACTCCCCTCCTCTCTTGTACATTATTATTTATTTAATATAGTGTAGTAGGAGCCTCTCCTACTATTTCCCATAAAAAAATAATTTGTATTAGCCACTTTTTTCGAAAGTTCCAACAACTTTTCCCACCTTCTCTACTTAAGGTGCATAAATCATAGAAAATTAACCTATCTAAAAATACTTGACAGGGAAGCATAGCACACAAGGTTCCTGATAACATGCACACATTTTACTTTACAAATAAGCAACAAAGATGAACCAAGATGAGTAGCAGAAGGCCTTACTTTGCTGCTGGTGAATAATACCTCCTCAATATTAGAAGTCAAAGGCCTTACATGGAAAGAATTCTGGGTTGACCTAACAACAAAAGAGCCAATTTCTCATAATTATAGGAGAGCCAGTTGACTACATCTTCAAATATGAAGCAAAGGATAATCACCTGACTAGGATGAAATCAACTAAATTGTGGTGGGAGCCCTTGTGTGACTTTATCACCCAACCTCGGACCCCAATCAAATGGCCTTGATCCACCTAGGGATGGAAAATGGATATGAATTATATGTATTATCTAGTTACTGTATTCGATAGGATATGAATAAAATATATATTTTTTCATTCGATTAACAATTTCTCTCCTATTCATATTCATGTTCAAATTCACATAAAAATATGGATACGAATATAGTATGGACTTTTACGATCCGAAAATATTATTTTATCCAGAGTATTTGTGTCCATATTCATATTCGGCAAAGCAATATACATATTTTATTGCAATACAACTAAATAGTTGGAAAAGTTTTTTTAATACAATATGAATTTGTGTTTCTTTAGGAGAAGTAAATGAATTAGAATGATTAAGCATTACTGTACAAAGATAAAATATCATTAATATCTTCATACTACATAAGTTACAAGGATATTTAGATTCAAATGAATTGAGTAGATATTTGCTTCAAATTTGTATTCATTATGATATTCGATTCTCATTGTGTGCTTGCCATGCTATGGAAGAAGAAACAATTCATGACCTTTTCTTCTCATGTCCCTTCATAACAATTGTTGGAATAAGATAGGGAACCAATGGTCTTGTTCTTTGGACATTATGGATATGCTCTAGCAAGCTCACAAAAACTTTGGTTCTCTGTACTTCATGGAGATTTTTGTCATTGCTTCTTGGCATATCTAGAAACAAAGGAATGGGAAAATTTTCGAAGACATAACTCCCTTGATTGTCAAATGGAAAACCTCCTTTGTCGATAAAGTCATTCTGCATTTGCACAGAGTGAAAGACAATCTTCGAGCTTCAGTTTCTTCTTGGTTAACAACTCTGTAATACTTTACTCTAATTATTTTTCTTTGTTATAAATACATTTTATTTATTTAATATAACATAGTAGGAGCCTCTCCTACTGTCTTCTCTAAAAAAACAATATTTGATTCATATTTGTATTCAAGAATATTCGAATTTTAATTTGTATTCATTTACAAAATTTGAATACAAATGTGGTAAGAGCACTATTCGATTTGTATTTGATCTATTTCCACCCCTAGATCCACCAAATTCTTATGGAGGCAAAATATCAAGAGCAAGAAAATCCAAGCAAGCAAGAATGAAAAGCAACAAAGCGGAAGAGAGGGGAACATATAGAAATATTTACCTCATTCTTGTGTATGGAAAAGGAGAAGAGCTACCACCTTGTCAAAGCAGGCAATCACTGAGTGCGTATGCTTGTTCCTTGCTTCCAACCATCGTGCACTCAACCTGGGTGGTTGGAAAGAAATGTGCTAGTGCAATCAAGCTGGGTAGTTGGTGAAGGAGCAAATGAGAGCATCGTATTCTAGCACTTGGCAAGTGTGAAGCATCCCATAGGAGGATGACACCACCAGATTTTGTGGCATCACTGGCACTCAGTAGAATAAAAGTGGATAGTGCGGCATCCGCATTGAGAACAGAAGGCTGGTGAATGACTCACAACACCTACAAATTAGATAGAGGAAAGACAAACTGCAGCTACTATGAGATTGTTTGTCCCTTATGGTTGTATAGGTGGTTCGATTAGAAGCTTGCCATTGCTCATGGCCTTTGGGGATCAACATACCCTTGGCGGAGTTCTCTGTGCCTCCTCGAACTTGAGCTCCTTGATGACAATCTACTTGCTAGGGGTACATGAGGTAGCCGTCATCATCAACATAGGAGTAGGCAACAATGGTGGAATCATGCCTCTACTCTGCTACTAGGCAGTCCCACGGCCACCTACTGCCATATAGGTGGAGGCCGTGACGGTGTCACTCACCTTTCTAGCAATATGGATAGCCTCCAATTTGATAAGCTGCTGCCACAACCTCCGATGTGTGCAGCTGCAAGATGGATGCAAGACGTGGCGACGATGGTAAGGAGGAAGGGGAATCAAGGATGCTGATGCATGAGGGGAGGCGGCAAGGTGCAGCGTAGAAGAAAGGGAGGAGCTCACATTGGCTATGGGTGGAGGATTGTCGGACCCCAAGTTTACTAACCTGGAATCCTCTGTGATAACACTGCATTATTCCCTGGATCAGTAGATAATGCTCACAGATACAATGCTGCATCATTTCATACACGACAATACCATACCTTACAATACCAGAGTTCAAATAGACCGCGTCGGGTCGAGGTTACAATAGGGCCGTCAAGCCAAATGTCTTACAATACATAAAGAACGAAAGCGGAAGCGTACATAGCGTAGGGGCACAACTCGCCATAGGCAAGCGACTAGGATAACCCGAGTACCAACGCTATTAACCAGGGACCTGGCTAATAATGAAGGCACCCGCCAAAACTAGCCTGGTCAACTGGACTAAGGCGAGAGGCAAGACTACCGAGGCCTATTCTAATAACCAACATCTTCATTTCCTTCGGCATCTTGATCCTCATGATAAGTGTAGTGCTCTTGATTCTCAGTTTCTGAATGGGGGGGGGGGTAAGAGCGAGGTGAGCACAAACAACCGTGCTCCGCGAGCCAACACACAGAATGCAAATAATTATAGATGCAAGGCTGAATAAGGAAGGCTCGGGTTCTTTTATTTGCTTAAAGCGACATTTGAAATTACCATAATTTAAAATTTCTATGACCTAGCATTTTTCAAGAACTTATGACTTAAATACTGATAGTGTGCAATAATTTTATAACAGGGTAGGTTCCATTTACCAATTTTATGGTTACATCCACCAATGCTTAACTTTTTGAATAGCAGGTTACTTCCACCTTAATACCAACACTGGAGTACATCCCTCCAGGACAAATTAACAAAGTTAAGGCTACATCCACCTAGCAAATTTTTATGCCCAACCTCCAAAAATTTTGAAATATAACTAACTCGAGGAAGATTTTCATGTCTGCCCTTGACCGTGGGCACGGCTATTCGAATAGTTTGCATACTCTCTGCAGAGACTGTACATCTTTACCCACAAGAGATAATCGTCCCGATGGTTTCTACATGATTCCATTGACATGCAGATCGAGAGAATATCACGAGGCCTTTACAATACCTCACACTCTAGCATATCACTCCTATGGGGTTACGTCCATAGGTTGTGTGGGATGTCCACCATAGGTTAACGCAGTCGGACTCCACTCTCCACATACGCTATCCTAGGCAACGTCACCTACATCCGGTGTCCCATTCCAAGTGGGGCTTTCATACCCACCTACACACGTTCTCCGTGAAATGACTAGAGAGTTCAGTAAATTATTCAGCCAAGCCTATAATATGCCAGCTTGTGGTTGTACTGTTATACACGGGGGGTCCACACAGGACTAAGTCCTTAATTTTTCCGGGCGGTTCATTCCACAATCCCCTGTGTTACATCCACACCCACCATTCTTTCCACCCGCCCAAACAGGTTTAGCAGTTTTTAGGGTTTTGAGAAGCATAACACAAATTAACATAGTTATTCAGCCACGTACATCCCATGGCTGTCCCAAAACTAGTTTCCATGATTAAAGAATGATTATCAGGGTTACTAGAACCCTGGACTTGACAAACCTAGCATGGCAATAATAAGACTTATAACTACCATAGTTATTGTTTATCTCTAGGGCGACAATGGTCAGGTATGTTCAAATGTTACTGGTGGTGTATTATATCATTAGGTGGACATATGGTTGTTAGCTACCTTAAGAGTGACATACTTTTGCATATAAAGTAACGCATGCAATTTTGATAATTTAAAACGAACATAGTTTCACATAAAATGTAGGCGCAAAATGATCAAAGTATTGACTCGCCTGGATCAAAAGCTTGGGGGTCTTGTGCTGCTTCAGGCGGGGGCTCGTTTGCATCTTCGAACTCTACTCGGGAGATCGAACCGGAAAAACAACACAAACGAGAACAGAAACGAATAAATACCAAATAAAACAAAACAAAGCACAAATGAACTCAAAACTGAACCAAACCAGAACCATCAAGTAGATCTTTATTTTAGAAAATTTTAGAATTTGGTTTCATCAAATTTGGAGTTATGGTTAGGGAGTTATAGCATTTCAAAGTTTTTAAATTCCTAAAATTTCGGAAAATGAAAGAGAGAGAGTATGGGCTGCTGACAAATGGGGCCCGAGGGGGAGTGAGCGGCGCTCAAGTGAATGCGGCCGCACCGCAGCCGACAGGCGGGCCCGCACTCAATTAGCATTATTATTACTTCCTAATCGGTTGTCTTAGGTCAACAATTAATTGGCCGGTTAGGACATGCAATTAGTGAGCTGCCTGCTGCCACCTCTGGTTTGCCTCGGCCGTGAGGAGGGCGGAGCCCGCCGGCAGCGCAGGGGGCACAGAGGCGCGGCGGCTCCGACCAAAACGGGTCGTCCGACCCGGCGCGCACTTCGGGGAGGCGGGAATCGGCCGGTCCTTGGTCGGGCGACGGCCGGCTGTGGGCTAAGCGGTGGCGGAGACAGGGGAAAAAGGCGGTGGCGACTCGGGCGGTTAGAGCTTGATTGCTCGCCGTGGAAGCGTCTACGGCCGTCCACGAGCTCACCTGGAAGGTTAGCCGAAGCCGAGAGGGAGTCGGTTGGGCTGGCGGCGGAGACGTGCTCGGTGGCGAAGTAGGAGACGGCGGCGGCTTGCTGGGGAGGGCGGCGGGGTCCGGCGAGGTGGGGAGGGAGTTCGGGGTACCCTGGAGATGATCCACGCACGATGAATTGGCCTGAGACGCAGGGCTTCACCGGCGGGATCCCGGCGCCGTACTCGAGGAAGACGAGCTCCGCCGGCGGTCTGCAGAGGGAGAGAAGCCAATTAAGTGGGGGAGAGGAAGAGGGGATAGTGGGGAGCGCGGGGAGAGACTCGGATGGCCCGGGTATAGACCGGTGGCGCGGGGCGGTGGAGTTTGCCGACGGAGCGCCTGAGGCAGAGGAGGCGACCGAGTGTGATGTTTCGGGCGAGCTTCGGCGGGGTGTGCGGCGAGGCTTCGGCGCTCTTTATAGCGGCCGGGGACGGGTACGGCGAGGAGCAAGGTGGCGTGGCGTGAGTAAAGGCGGGGCTCCACCTTGCCCGGTGGTCGCGAGGGGGCATGGCGTAGGGGCAGCGCTTGAGCAACGTCGACGGGATTGGCGTGACCGAGGCGTACCACGGCGGTGCAGCGTTTGGGTGGGGGCCGGCAAGAGGCGTGCAAGGCAGGGTGAGGTCAGTGCTGGGGGCCGCGCGGGAGGTGACCGGGGACGCGACCACTCTGCAGTTGCTGCTCCTCGGTCGGCAGCGACAGACGGCGTGCACGGCAGAGTGGTGCGGAAAATGAGGCGGGGAGGCGCTGATGGCGAGGCGAGGCTGACGCTGCACAGCATTCAATAGCCAGCGTAGGTGGTTGAGGGAGGATGGCGAGCGGCTAAAAAAAATCAGAGGAAGGGGGAGGCGCTCGCGGTGTGAACGGAGGAAGAATGGAGGAGTGCTGCCGCTAGGAAGAAGAAGAAATGGGGCGGCGGTGATGCAATGAAGAAGGGGATGGACGGTTAGGAAAGGCTGGGGGAAATTCCTTGTATAACACATTATTTATTATTACATTTTTTTTCTTTTAACAGATGAAACTTGAATCTTCTTTTTCTGAAATCCTCTAGTTTTTTTTGAAGTACCTTTCATATTTTAGATTTTAAAAGATTAGTTTGATTAGCCTCTTGGAGATAAAGCGAAGTTTTTCATTTTGAGTACTTCTCACACTTTTTAAATTTTTATTTTGAAAAGCACAAGAACAACAAAGCTGCAGATAAAGCCTTTTAATTTTATTAACATAGCTTGAATTTTACATAGATACAAAGTTTTTGAAAATGGGATGTTACAAGGATGAGGGGCAATCGGTGTGCAGTGGCAGCGGGTGGGGAGGGTGACGACGTTGGCCTTGCGATGGGGATTGGGGAAGACGCATGGGTTTGGGGTTAGGAGTGGGGACTAGGGAGGATGATGCCCATGGTTGTGTTTCCTGGCTCTGGGCATTGGTTAGGGGCTGACATGGTGGGACATGATGGCCCACATGTCATGGTTTTCTTTGGGTCTTTTCTAATTTTTTAGGGCTGGTTTTCTGTGGGATCGTGTTGGGTGCGATTGGTGGATGGGAGGAGCACTGCACGCATGAGGGAGGGTGGTGAATGGACAAACTTCCTTTTATAATAGTATAGATTATGCATGAGTTTCAACTATTTATAAAACATATTTGTAAACTTAGGCATCATGCCACAAGGAGTAGGTGCATGGATCAACCATTTGCAAAACACCTTTGTAAACTCTAGTCACATGCTACAAGAATTGGATGCATGAACTTGAACTATTTGAAAAATACATTCACAAATACTAGCATCATATCACGGAAAGCTAGAGCAAGTGAGATTGAGCTATCAACACATGATGAGACTCGAGCTACTAGACATTGCCCCTCTTAATAATATGAAAACCTATACTAGCAATCCATTCTTTCACCAAAAACCAAGCCTGATAAAATGACTAAGAAACATCCTTAGCCTATGCTAGTTATATCTTTGCCTTGCGCACCTTCTTAAAGCTTGATAACGAATATCTTCACTTCAAATCTAGGTCCTTGTCTCAATTTGCATCAAGCCATAATGCATCCTTCACTTGCCCTCTATCAAAACATGATGGTCTTCGCTTGACTCGATGATCAACTTCTCTTTAAGATCTTGACTTGATGCTCATCAACACATGATGTCATCCTTCATCCCAAACATTGATTTGATGATAATCAACTCATGACATTATCCAAAGTATTTATCATCATGGGACAACCTATTTCACCAAACTCATGAAAAATATTAGTCCCACTATATGATTATCATTAATTATTAAAACATATCATTAATTCATAATGATGGGCTAAATTCTTCAAGGGTCTAAGGGACCATAGATGTGCGTGCTTTCTAGGTAAGGGTCATGACTTCGAAACCTAGTCCATGCCCGTTGTCCCCTCTCACACCTTGAGCTACCCATCCTATCCACCATGTTGTGGTTGGAGATACGTGGGTTCTTTGAGTGGAACAATTTATAGGACCTCTCATTGTGGGCAACAGATTTGAGGCACATAGAGTATGTGGGGGCAAGGTGCAGTCATTTTGATCTAAAAACGAGGTGGCAGCACACCACCTCCTTAGTCTGAAAAAAGCTAGTCAAAGTGTTGTCTCTTCAGGCTAAAAAGAGAGGTAGCATGGTGTTGCCATTTTCTAAATGAAAGTCTATAGAATCGCCTTGTTGTGATGCATAGTGTTACCATTACCCCTTCGCTGCTCTACTGAGAAGGAGAAGCTATCTCGTAATCATAGCAGAAATATAAAAAAAACTAGAATAAAGAGGAGCATAACATCGCATGTATCATAGAACGTGGCAAACATATGGCAACGTATTACAAGGACCAACTAACTGTAAGGAACTTATGCATGGTTCCTCCTAGGTTCTACCCCACGAGAGGCCCCAACCTTGGGCTGGCACTGTGCATGACCAGATAGGTAGGTCCAGTGGTTTGGTGCATGCAGTGACCAAGCTAGACAAGTAAGAGGTGTAGGAGTCACAACATCCTGTTGGATCGGTTGGCCCAGTCCTAGCGCATCAGAGAGTTGTGAACCCCCTTGGACATGGGGCTACCTCGTCCTCTGGGGCTTAGCCAACCAGGCATCCATTGGAACATCATCATTGTCAAA
The DNA here is from genome assembly GCA_017311315.1 of Dendrocalamus latiflorus. NCBI lineage: Eukaryota > Viridiplantae > Streptophyta > Magnoliopsida > Poales > Poaceae > Dendrocalamus > Dendrocalamus latiflorus. The sequence continues at coordinate 38,324,295 of CM029664.1, forward strand.
CTGTGCCCCATTGCTTGTCGTTGTTTGCCTTGTGTCCCGTGGGCAGATGTACCCTCCACGTAGTCCTTAAGATGGGCATGCTGACCTACAAGGAAGATATGATACAATTGAAATGTGTTCCTAAAGTCAAGCACATGCAACGGGGAGGGAATAGTATACCTGGTTACATCTGGGTGTACTTAGCCGCCCCGTGGAACCATGCTCCTTAAAAAAATTATCGTTAGTACGAAACTTCATGAGGAAGATTATGTAACACATGTTTAACACAATGCTACTTGAGACCAGAGTAGGGACAGTACGGTGCCAAAAAGATCCTCCCACCACATCTGGAGGAGGTGTAGTGGGAGTGTGCGCGGTGTGCTGTGCCTGACCCCTCGAGCACGTGGCGACGCCTACACCACATCGTTCCTTAGCCTCCTGCACAACATCAGCGAGACGATGCACCTTGACTATAAGAAGGTCTACAATCTCAGCTTCAACTAAGTCAGTATCACCTCCTCCTTCTTGGTTTAAATAGTATGGCGCACTTTGGATTTATTGCCCAACTTCTTCGGCATGACCATCACTGGCATCTTCCTACATCACATAAGCCGGAGGGACTTCCTCAAAGGCTTGGGCTAGCAAGACTAGTGACCATCCATGCTCCTTTGCTAATCTCATGTATGAGCTCCACAAATTTTTCCCCTTCAGTTCCATTAACTCCTAGTACATGCATTGTCATGCCTAGGTAGTAAGCCATGCAACTTTAGGTTGTGCAATGCATGATCTAGCGAGAATAACTAGTACAACCATCGTATAACAGTGCCCCATGAACACTGCTCTACATTTGACAGACTACCCTTCACAGATGGAAAATCGTACAAATCGACTCCTTCTGCACCTATCCACGGAACCCTTTCTCCATAGTGTATTTTGAAAGCTACTTGTTCAGTCATACCTGTCGATCATTTCGATAACTAATATGATGTTAATGACAGCTACTCATTCAGTTAAATAAAGGAAAAATAGACCTAATATCAAATCCACTACTCACAAAGAAATTTACCTAGAAGGGGACTTTTCTAACTTGCAATACCCTAAAGAAAGACAAGCAATCGTATGTGTCTTGTAAAAATCAAAATAACCATGCATGATTCATCTATGTAACACACATAGTTAATAATGAATCCTACACACATTCTACTCTTCATATTTTAAATAGACCTAACTAACAAATCTAATATTCTAAAACTAATCGGTGCACTACAACTAACGACTATGAAAAATTAATAGTTCTACAAGAATTTATCCTACACAAACTACTCTAAACAACTACATATGTAGAACAACACTATTTATATATCTACCTACTATCCAATATAACTACACATCTAATTATTTTATTTGCTAACCTATCATGGTTTCAAAATAAAGGGCCTGTTCTTTTTGGCTTCGGTTTATGGCTGCAGTTTATGACTTTTGAGTTGTTCGTGTGAGAGAGTACGGAGTAACAGAAACTCATGTGCGATTTTGACCGATATAAATGAAATCGCTACATTGTGTATTACAATCAACTCATGTGCGGTATGGAGTAACACAAACTAGTTACTGTAGAATAGCCAAAAACTAGCTTTTAAATGCTGAAAAGAAGAGGCCCAAAATCTACACAGAAACATAAAATTCATATCTAGCATATAGAAATCCACTCCTCCTCTTCCCCTCTCCTCCTCTCTTCTCCTCCCCCACCCCCCTCTTTCTTTTTTTATCCAAATTAAATGAATTTCAGCCGGTTTTCTAGGCCTTATGTGGCCTTGTTCTTTATGGCTTCTAAAAGCGGCTTTTGGCTTTTGTTACGGTACCTAACTTTCAAACAGAGTATTTTCTTAAGACGGGGTCTACAAGTTAATTGTAGTACACGTTAAAAATCCAACATCTGTATCAACCAAAATCACAAGCGAGTATCTCTCTCGCCGTAATCTCTGTCGCAAACAGCTAAAATTCAAAAATTTCAGCCAAAAGCCATAAGCCACAGCCATATCAAACAGGCCTTATATAGGTCTGGTTTCTGTCGCTATTTCAAATGACGACATCATTTCAAATAGCAACAGAGAGTGCGAGAGCCTCTGTTGCCATTTGAAATGACGATTGAAGCAGCGGGGGGTTTCTATCGTCATTTCAATTGACGATTCATCTATATGTCGCTAATTGAAATGGTGATAGATACCGTGACGTCGATGTGATACTATATCGTCCATTCATTTGATGAAATAGCGATAGAAGCTCTATCCTAAATTCAAATGGCGATAAAGGCTCTGTCGTCATTTTTTAGTGACAATATATTTATATAATATTAATAAAAAGGTATTATTTAAAAAATACCATGCTGACGAGGTTGGAGTCGATTTTCTTCACTGCAGGAAGTTAAGCAAGCGATGTGCAAATTCTGTTGCAGAGATGAGCTGTAGATTGTAGAGAAACCTTTTTCTCTTCCGAAATGAAGTGACCAACATTTGACAATGGGATGTTCATGGTTGCGCGAGTTCCTTACCCATATCTACCAGAGAGAAAAGAAGATCTTTCGAAATAGGAAAAATCAAGAGGCAGGATGCAAACTGACTAAACAAATGCTAATTCATCAATAGTTAAGGTTTATTAGAAAGTTCAGAGATAGATTTTTTACAGAAAAAAGAGTGCTGTCAGCATCATGCCAACATATATACTGCAAAAATCACTGGCCATTATAATGGAAATTGCAAGAACAGAACGGTAATCTGAAGAAATCAAAGAGCCCCTATACAAGATCTACTACCCATCGTACAGACAAAATGACAGCCGTCAGCCGCGTTGCCTTGCATCCAATGCAAGCAAAGCAATCCGGTCGAATTTCACTTCGCACTTTTGATGTACTTTCCAGTCTACAGCTTGCTGACCTTATTGTATCATGACCTCAATGCATCGAAGAAACAAACTATCACCTAAACTAGTAACCCCCGAGACGGATTATATGAACAAAGTTGACTTAAAAGTCCCTAATTAAGAACCCACAGCTGACGGAACGGCTAATCCTGTATATGAATATTCATATTGCCCTGGCCACTAACTCTACCATCCGATTTCCTTTATGTTCTTATGTTGCTTGTATCTTATTTACGAAGTTCGTATTAATTTTTGTACATTTTCGTGTGCATAACTGTATATACTCGACGTGAGACAGTAAAAAAAAGGTTACACGTGGTGTAAAAGGCTGGCAGTGCACTGCCTTAATTTAAGGGCGGAGGAGGAGGCGTTCGGCGGGCGTGAGCGAGTGGCGAAAGTGGCAGCGGTGGCCGTAGGGACAGACGTCGCCGGCGAGCACCATGCGGCAGACCTCGGTCTTGTATCGGAGGTGGCGGATGACGGGGCGGAGCTCGGCGACGCCGTGTGCGAACTGGCACTGGTCGCCGTAGGGGCACGCCCCCGTCTCCTCCCACTTGTTGCACAGCTCCGTCTTGAACATGCCCTGGTTGTACACCTCCAGCTCCGCGCCGCCCGCACCTTGCTCCTTCTGCTCCTCGCCTTTCTTGCCGCCGTCCGTGCCCACGTACGCGCGCTGCTGCTTGATTCGCGCGTCGTACGTAGCAAGTGCAACAGTGTCAAATGCCAAATCAAGCAGAGCTGTGGAATTCGCGAGGCGGGAGCTGGGACTCACCGAACTGGGGTTGGTCGGGTTCGACGCGCAAGGCTTGCGGTTGTGGGCGGCTGGCGTGGCGACTGCTTGGGCAGGCTGGTTCATCTTGAGGTAGCCGTTCGAGCGGACGGAGATGCTCTTCGGCAGCACGACGAGCTTCTCGGGCGTGCGTTCCTTGGTGGCGGCCACTACGGCGGCCTTCTGCTCGCCAAGGCGGAGCCGGCGGACCTCGTCGGCGATGGCGACGGCAGCGGTCTGCTTGCCGCTGAGCAGCGCGAGGCGGCGCGCGAGGTCGCTGTTGGCGACGCGGAGCTCGGCGTTCTCGCGGCGGAGCGCCGCCGCCTCGTCGGCTGCCTCGGCGAGGTGGGAGAGGCAGAGCTCGTAGCGGTCGGCCACCTCCAGGTACTGCAGCGCGAGCTGGAGCCGGTGGCCGGTGGCATCGGCGGCCGCCGCCGCGCCGTCGTCGACGAGGGAGGCGGAGGAGGACGGCGAGAGCGAGATGGACGTGGCGAGCGGCGACGGCGAGGAGAAGCCGAAGCTGGAGCTGAAGGGGGAGGAGCAGCGGTACAGGGTGTCGTCGCCGCTGGGAAGGTAGCGCGGCGAGGAGGAGAGCCGCTGGTCCCCGAAGGCGAACTGCCTGAGCTCGAAGGCCGAGCGGAGGCGGTCGGCGTTGCCCGGAGAGATGATCGCTTCCTGCATGGCTAATGGCTGTGTCGATCGAAGAGCTCGATCAGGTGCAGATGAGATTCGATTCGGATTTCGGAGGCGAGGATGATCGATCGAGGAGCTGGGTGCGGGCGCCAACGCGTGGTGCTCGTTTATATAGCTGGGGAGCATGCCAGGAGCAGGGGAGACCGTGGAGCCCGCACGTCTGCCAGAGCGAGGCAGCAGGTGTAAGAGGGAATGAGCCGCACCGTACCGGAGCACGGTCGGGTTCGTTCTCCTTGCTCGGTGTCGGTGATTGGCAGCTTGGATCGAACCCAAGCTTTAGCTTATCTGGCATATGCCTCTAGGCTCTCTGGTCTGCTTAGTTTGACATCGTTTTACTGCTTCGGTGGGGCTACTACTACGGCCGAATTTTTTTGAATCTATAGCTCATGTCTTATAAATTATTGTTTCTTTTAAATAAATAAATTTGTTTTAAAATAATTTATCAGGACACCCTTTTTTAAGCGACTTATCGATATTTGATTCGTTCACAGAAACGCTAAGGCCAAAAATTATAAGTTACAACTATAAGATATAAGATACAGCAAAAAAACCCCACCTTTACAAGTTGTTCACTTTTACTATGGGCCTGTTCTTTTTGGCTGCGGCTTGCGGCTTTTGGCTGTGACTTATAGCTTTTGGGCTGTTCATACAAGAGATTACAGAGTAACAGAAACTCACGTGTGGTTTTTGCCAATATAAATAAAGTCGGTATAGTATGAACTACAATTAACTAATAGACTCTATCTTGAAAAAATATTTTGTTTAAAAGCTAGTTACTATAGAAATACTAAAAACTGAAGCTAAAAGCTAAAAAAGAACAGGGCTTATAGTACCAGCAATACATGCTTGCTAATCACGCTTAAGAGTTTAGACAGACGTTCAGTTAAGTGTAGATAGTCAGTGTGGATGCTGCGATTGCAGTGATTGCGCTCCTACGTGCCCGTTCGGAACGCGGAAAGATTTCTAAATTCACGTACAAATGGACCTGTTTTCTGTGTACATTTTGATTTCCAAAGTCCTACCTTCCAAACAGGCCTGTAGTATTGTCTTATCATTGAATCAATTCCTAATATTGCACGAACATCGTACAAAAGAAATGATATTTGGCTTTTTAACGAATTTGCTATTTTTTTCCTTTTAGAAGAAAGTTGCTAATTTCTAGCATAACAAATGACTCATGTATCCAATCCATCTGATTCGGGAAACGCTAATCGTGCCATCAAGGGACGTACTTGCTAACATTAATTCCTTCAACTATACTTAACCGAGCCCCTTGATGCGGACAAGTCGTTTGTGTCCGGTGAGGTCACGTCGACAAGTCCACTTCTGCTGGCTCAGGAACGCTTTACAGCCTCTCAGAATCTTAGGAACTCAAGCCATTTTCCTTACACATACAAAATACTCGTACTACAAGAAAAGACATTTTTGTGCATCTCTTGCTAGTTATCCTGGCTTACACTAGACAGCTATACTGTTTTTCTAACGGTCACTAGACAGCCATTCCAAAAGCTATCTTATACGTTTGTGCAAACTGGAACAGCTACATCAGTCACTAGTGCGAGTAGACACCAGACATACGAGTCAAGTTTTTTAATCTTTGCGTCGTGATTCATGCCTCCTAGTCACCCGACGGCCGGTGGCAAGACTGCTGCGACGCTTTGGCGAGGTTAGGGATCGGGTTTACCTAAGTTAGGGTTTAGATTTATCGGTTCCCGAGGTATAGAGGGAGGAGGGGTGACGGCAGGGAGGAGATGATGCCACCGGCTGTGGGTTGAAGAAAGGTGATGAGCGATGAGAAGGGAATGATTAGGAGGTGGCAGGGACGGTGGTGAGGAAGGAAGGCAGTGCAGGAGAGTTGGGAGCTCATCGGAGATGAGGAAGAGGGTGGCACTAGTGGTTGAGGCGGAGGGAGAGCTTGCAGGCTGCATCAACGGGCAAGATCAGTGGTGTTCGGTGTGTAGGGAGCCAATGGTGGCGAGGGCGGCAGTGTCGGGGATGGTGACGGTGCGACGGTGGGGCTGGGGTGGTGATAGCGGGATTGGGGGCTAGGGTTTGGGTGGTGGTGGGGGAGAGGGGTAGAAAAAGGAGATCCATTGAATACAGACATGAGATCACAAATTTGAGTACACATTAAATTAAAAAACTCAATTAGTGCACATTAAATTAAAAAAACTCAATTTGTCCCTATACACTTTTTTTGAGACGACATATACAATTCAATTAACTCTACACCGAGTGTGAAATTAGTTGTTGCTTAATAATAAATTAATCATGGTGGGGTCGCCCTTTAGTAGGGCACATTGATCCGTGGTCGGTCAGTGAGGTGAGGTGCGGCTGGCCAGTGATACTGACAGGACAAGATCATCACAATGCAAAGCTGATCATCCGAGCAGAGCAGCTTAGCTAGCTTGCTTTGCTTTTACGGGTCAATCCCTCTCCAGCTAACCAACTCTTGTCTGCGTCCCAACGCCAACTTAGGAAAACCAGAGCAACAAACCAACACACGGGTCACACCACACCACACCGCACACACATAATGCAATCATGTTGCTTCCTACTTACAGCTTTAACTAACTTCGAACTCGCCTCGCCTGCCGTAGTCAGGAAACGAGCGTATCATATTCATATATGCGGCACGTCGGAAATATCATTCCTCGGAGACCAGGAGTGTTTGGTTAATCATATTGCATATGTATTTTGCTCGTATTTATGTGCGAGTACTTTGTATCTATGATCGCAACGATTAGTCGTTGTGCTATCGTTACGACTAATATTAAAGCTATACCGAGTATTGTAGCTCCGAGTACCCCGTGGTCGTAACGTCGTGGTCGATAGTCAATAGTCGTAGTCGATAGTCGATGGTCGTGGTCAATAGTCAATGATCGTGGTCGATAGTCAATAGTCAATGGTCGTGATCGATAGTCGATAGTCTTGGTAGGTAGTCATCAGTGCATACTTGGAGGAGTACATGGACGTCATACTTGGAGGAGTACTGTGGGCATCATACTCGGAGGAGTACTATGGACGTCATATTCGGAGGAGTACTGTGGGCATCATATTTGGAGAAATACTGTGGACATCATACTCGGAGAAGTATTGTGGATGTCATACTCGAAGGAGTACAGTGAACGCCATACTCATGTGAGTACTGAAGCACCCGGAGGACTCGGAGCCTGTGTGGTCGTAGCGCTGTGGTCGTGGCGCCTGTGTGCGTGGTTGGTTACGATCACGTTGTGTGTGGTCGTAACGACCAGCGTCGTAGTGCCTGTGTGCTTGGTCGGTTACGACGATGTTGTGTGTGGTCGTAACGACCAGTGTCGTAGCGCCCGTGTGCATGGTCGGTTATGACCACGTTATATGTGGTCGTAATGACCAGCGACATAGTCGTTGGCATCACGGCCGTAACTCCTGCGTTGTCCATGGTCGAAGCTCCAATGCAATGGTCAAAGACAAGCCGAGGATGAAGCCAGCGGTCGTGGTCGTGCATCGATCACTATAACAGTTGGTAGCAGGCGTCAGCACGGGTGGACGTGAGTGACATAGGTCATCCTTGGTCGGCTAACTGCCCGGTATGGGCAAATGGCTGGACACTGTAGTGGTCGTCATGGGCTGGTCATTGAAGCACTCTCATGTAGCTGAGCAAAGCGGCATGGGCATGCAGCGGTCACTATAGCAATCGTGGGCTATGATGCACGGACACGGATACGTCGACGCGATACGACACGACACTGACACGGGAATTCGCCGTTTTCCCAAAAATACCGATACGCCGACATGGCTATATATATTTAAATAATAAATAAATAAATTATATATATATGTATTATTTTCTATGTTTCCACATGCTTATTATCTGAAATAATGTAAATTGTAAATTTGTAATTTGTAAAGTGTATACTTGGAATATGTACCTCATGAATTGTTTTGTTAATCCTGACGATAATTGTTGATGTGAATACCATTTCTAGAAATAAGAACTCCATTAATCTGGGAAAAAGTAACATGATCAGATCAGCAAGACTACACGGGAGGAGATGCGGGAGCCGGCGACACACGGGAGATGTAGTCGGCGGCAAGACGCGGGAGATGTAGTCGGCGGCGAGATGCGAGATATGTCGTTGGCGGCGCGATGCGGGAGCCGGCGGGCAGAGGAGATGCGAGTGAGGAGATGGAGGCGGCGGCGAGATGCGGGAGCGGGCGGCGGCGAGATGCGGGAGCCGGCGGGAGCGGGTGGTGGCGCGAGCGGCCGATGCGGAGAAGCGCGAGCGAGTGATGGGAATGATGCGCTCGGGAATCGACGCTTATGGTTAGGGTTAGGGATGGGCCGACCGTGTCCTAGGCTGGCTATGTCCAGGCCGTGTCCGACTTGTATATTTACTGTGTCCGACACGTGTCGAGAATTTTCAAAAATTAAAATTAATTCCGAAATCGGCTGATACGTTGCCGACACGTGTCCGAGACGTGTCCGTGTCCTATCCGTGTCCGACACGTGTCGGACACGGATACGGCGGTTTTTACACGTGTCCGTGCTACATAGATCGTGGGCGGCTGAGCTGAGTGGCAGCGATAGGAGTCATAGTAAGTGAGTGGCTTGAGTGGCCGGCTGTGTCTATATATACTCTATAAGTCGTTGAGAGAGTTGAGTCACTGTATAACAGTGAAAAACACAGAGGAAAAAGGTGCGCCAGTTTGCATCACATAATCGTGCCTCAGTTCTTGTGTTCAGTCCAGTTATCAGCTCCACCTTGTCGTTCCCATATCTAGCAAGCAGTCCACGACCATGTGTATCAGAGTCCACAGTCAAAGCATGCGTTTTGAGAGAGTCAGGGCCAACCTCGGATGAGCAGTCGTAAATAAGTTACAACTGCTGACGGCGAACGGGTTACGATTATGGATATCGGTGTTCCAAGTGGTCGTAATCCCTTCCCTTCTCCCCCACAGGGAGAGAGAGAGAGCGCGCGAGAGAGAGAAGAAGAGGAACAGTTTGTGCGCGTGCATGGTGTGTGCCAGAGCTTTCTGTATTTCCCCCCGTGACGGCTAAACGAATCCGATGGACTTCTAGGTGAGGGTTTTTCGTTTGGCGATGCCGATCAACAGTACGGCTGGGTGGATCTGTGCTCGCCGGTAGCGATCAGGGTTAGCTATGCACTGTTTGGTAATGGCGAACGGTTCGTGCGAATGAAGGCATGCACGACGACGACCTGATGTGCCGCTTGGACCAGAAATGGATGTTAATATATTATCTTTGGATTGTCTTCGGTCGTGGACGTGGCTATCCAGTTTGCTAGCTAGCTGACGAGGATCGATTCACATGGTACAATTAACGTACTGCAATTAATATAACCTCTTGAAGGAAATAAAAAGATGTAGTACATGCATAGACGAAGGGCGTATGTCAGTAATTCATTCTTAGCAACCTCAGGCAAGAAGAATGCAGCTGCTCTAAAGTTCTTTCCCGTAAACTTTTGGACATTAGTGTTTGGTGAGCTATCGTCTTTGACAATGAATGAATTGTAGATTTCCAACTTTGTATAGCTCGGTCGAGTTCCCCTCAAGGTTCCGAAAGCATGCAAACTTTGCAACAATAAAAAACTGAACAACATGTGAACCTGGAAGGTTTTGTTTACGTTGGAGTTATCTGAACAACGGTGGCAGCTCTGGGTGCGTGGCGCCGTTCCAATGGTTTGCTTGGGCCAATGCCAAAGATTCTGTAAGCGCGGAACAAACTGGGATTTGGTTTGGCTGCTTGGATGGGCCTACCCATCAAGCGTTCCAGAACTCCTCTGGATGTGCATGCGCATATCAGCATATGGTCTGCGGACTGTAGGTCTTTAATAATATTCCTCAATTACTATTTGACGAGGATGAATAATAATTAAAGCTTTAAGACCTCTTAGGTCATAAGTTTTTTAAAGCTATTTTTTAAGTTCCCTGATTAGAGAACTGTTGTGTAGTTTGCCTGACCAACAGACCACTCGGAGAATTCATGAACTGATTTGAGAGTCTGCTCCCCGGAAACTCCTTCCATACGATGGATAGAACATGTGCCTTATTTGTCCTAAATAGCATGACATTTTGGCCCTGTATCTCTAACAATAGCTGTCATGCAGTTCACTACCACACATGAGGGTCATCGTGGATGGATTGTAACTCTTATCAGATATGGTTTTTGAACCGTTTGATTTATTGCACGAGTGGTAATAGGTGGTTAGGTGGTTAGCACAGACGACGCCTAAAACGTCTGTGATAAGTCACAACACAAACGTTTTTAAAAAATAACCATATGTGATATCCGACATATCACAGACGACTAATACAAAAAACCATCCGCGATAGTCTACGTATCATAGATGTTTTTTATGTTAGAAACCATCTATGATGGTTCTTTGTATATCTAATTTTTTTTCTGTTTTTTGACTAGCCTCAAGAAATGCTAGCTATGTCCTCTGAAAACAGGTAAGAAGATTACAGATAAATGATAAATAGGTGAATTACAACTTAAAGTGATTTATGAATCAAAGTGAATTACAACTCAAAATCAATTACAAAAGAATGTTCATTTATTATCGCCAGAGTTACAATTAAATTGCAATTTAAAGTGAATTACAATTGAACCAAATGTTTGAACATGTATTAATCGATGTCGCCGGATTAAAACTCTCCTTTCTTGTCAATGACCTCCATTATTGAAAAGGTGGAGAGTTGCCCTCAAACATCCGAGAGTTTCAGATCGAATATACTTGATTTAATTGTCATGCCCTGTTGCTAAAAGGAGTAAAGTAGTAAGTGTATATATTTAAATTGATAATTAGAAAATAATTGTTACGGGATTAACAAACCTTTGGATCATTCATCTTAGCACTCATGATTTTCTGCATATGATGGTAAACGTAGAATGAGCATAGGTTGCCTTGTAGCTGCTGATGGTGCTGCAAAAATAGAATTTTATATATATATATATATATATATATATATATATATATATATATAAACCTTTGAAGCATGTTTATTTTTGTCATTATTATTTTCTATGTTTTCTGTATTTATTTACTGTTTTGATTAATCGTAATTAGTTAAATTGCCTTTAATCACCGAAATTAATAGTAAAATTTATAGAAAATACATAGAAAATCTTGGAACATTGCAAGAATCTTTTGTACCATTTATTTACCTGAAGTAAATTTTATTCCATACGTGTTTACTGGTAGTAAACTTATTTATTCCTTTCATGCACATGTAGATGGCTGGCATCACAACCAAGAGTTCGAGAAGCTAGCCCAGCATGGCCAAAACTATCTGATTTGGGCTCCAATGTCAAGACAGTACTTGGAGCCAAGAAGCTCCGCGCTGCTATTGGGATTGGTGCACCGCAGGATGCCCAACCCACCCCTGAGAAAAATGATCAGGCACCATCTCTGTCTCAATCTCAAGAATGAGTACATAGCAGAAAAGAGCACGCTAGCACTATGGACCGCATTTAAGAAGCGGTTCGAGAGGCTAAAGTACACCAATCTTCCTCAGGCAAAGCAAGAATAGATCTGACTGAAGTTTGCTGACTTCAAAAGGGTCAGGGAGTACAATTCTACCTTCACAGAATTTGTACCAATTTTTAACTTTGTAGCAAGCAGATCACAGATGAGCAGAAGATTGAGAAGATCCTATCCACCTTTCACCCCCAATGCAGTGCAATCTGCACGCAATTAACATCAAGACAGCTACAAGGAGTATGCTGAATTGATTGATATGATGCAGGTTGCAGAGGCTCAGGACGAAGTTCTCCGCAAGAACTACGTCACACGGCCACCTGGGAGCTCCGCTGACCGTGAAGCCAACACTGGGAGCTACAAGGTGTGAAAGCCCATGCTGAAGAAAAGGGGAAGGAAGGGTAAGGCTGTAGCCCAAAAATGCAAGTTAAATGCTCTACATGAGAATAAGACAAGTAAGCCAAAGCGGGATGGCAAGGCCTATGGTCAGCAGGACCAATCTTGCTGTAAGTGTGGCAAGTGAGGACATTGATCGTGGATCTGTAAAGAGCCGCAGCAAGTTATCGATGCCTTGCAAACCCAGAAGAAGAAGGATGGCAAAGGGCAGCATAAAACCCACTTTGCATCTATTGAGAGGGAGAGTTCTGATCAGCTGCTTGTGCTAATGGAGGTTGAAACCATTCCGGTAGTAGCACCCCCTTTTGACCTAGCAGCTGCCACCACTATGATTTCTCTCGAAGAGCATATCACCCCAAGAAAATAGCAGACGAAGTCTCTGATTTCTTAGCAGATTCAGTCTAATGCACAGTTAGAACTTGCATGGATGGTACTTAAGTAATTTTATTTTCTCGTGATGGTTGGATGATATTTGAATAATTCATTCATTTATTCAGTTTATAATGGCATGATATGATTTGATATTGAAGTATTTTGTTTTATGTGTTGATTACTTTTAATGCATATTCATAAAATACCTTATATTAGAATACGTGTGGCGCCCTATAGAGGAAGTGTGTTTAGCCAACAGCGGCACAACGAATACCATCTTAAGAGAGACAAAGTATTTTCAGTCGATTAGTAAGAATGCTGACAGCCTTACAACAATCGTCGATAGCGATACTTGTATAATAGGTTCAGGAAGAGCCACAATTATACTCCCAATGCTCACAACTTTGGTCATTCAAGAAGCCTTATTGTACCCAGAATCGACTAGAACTCTCCTAAGTTTTAAGGATATTCGCGCCAACGGTTTCCACGTTGAGACTAAAGAAGAGTACGGTAAGGAATACCTGCTCATTACGAAGCACGAAGCAAATGGAAAAACAGTATTAGAAAAACTTCCTTCATTAGAAATTGGGCTATACTACACCAACATCAAGGCACCTAGAACCTATACTGCCCTGAAGACAGTATTTTAGAAGCTCTGAACTTTTCAGTCTCTAGCGTGACAGATTAGGTCACCCAGGTCTTAGGATGATGAAAAATATAATAAACAATTCTCAAGGGCATAATATTAATATAAAGAATTTTCCAAATCACGAAGATTTTGTGTGCCCTACATGTGCCACTGGAAAATTAATTACTAAACCTTCCACTTTGAAAGTGAAGGGTGAAGTCCCTATATTCTTGGAACGCATGCAAAGTGATATTTGCGGTCTCATTCAGCCACTTTCAGGGCCATTTAAATATTTCATAGTGCTCATCAATGCTTTCTCTAAATGGTCGCATGTATGTTTATTGTCTATGAGAAACCATGTTTTCGCAAAGCTGATATCGCAGATAATTCGTATCAGAAATATTTTCCCTGACTATCACATAAAGTCTATCAGAATGGACAACGCTGGAGAATTTACTTTAAAGGCATTTGATGATTATTGCATGGCAATGGAAATTACAGTTGAGCATTCTGTACCGCATATCCACACCCAGAATAGTTTAGCAGAGGCATTAATTAAGAGAATTAAATTTATTGTCTGACCTCTTTTACAGAATTGTAATTTGCCAGCTACATGTTGGGGACACGCAGTCCTACAGGGAGCAAATCTCATCAACTTTAGACCATCAGCCTGCAACATTTATTCACCTATGCAACTAGCGCAAGGGTCAGCACCGAAAATTTCTCATCTCAGGAGGTTTGGATGCAAGGTTTGTGTACCTATACCCCCTCCACAGCATTCCGCAATGGGTCCTCTTCGAAAGACTGGGATATACGTTGGTTATGAGACAACATCCATAATCAGGTATTTAGAATCCTTGACAGGAGATTTGCATACCGCCCGCTTCGCTGATTGCATATTTGATGAGGATAATTTCCCAACATTAGGGAGAGGAAATCAACCCCTTGATGGAAAATATCAGGAAATTACGTGGCAAATCATAGGAATCCATGCACATGACCCACGCACTAGTGAAGCAAATAGAGAAGTCTAGAAGATCATTGATTTGCAAGCATTAGCAAATCAACTACCTAACCACTTTAGTGATTTGAAGAGCGTGACCAAGTCGCATGTGCCTGCACGCAATGCACCGAAAAGGGTTGAAATACCAAATAAAGTAGAAGGTATCCCTAATTCTGTCCAGAGGCCTCAGAATAAAAGGACGAGAACTCTGGCCCCTGAATCCTAAGTAACCGGGGACGCCTAGTGAAGAAGGATAAGAAGAACTTGACACAGCCGATCACTGAAGTTCTCCAGAACCAGAAGGGGAGCCAGTTGAGACCTGGCATTAGTATGACACCTTTAGAAAAGGGCATACCAGATCTGAACATCCCCATAGAAAAAGAAATCAGCATGAATGTGTGCTCACACATCGGAGTCGAAAAACTAAAGGGACTTGCTACCGTAACTGGAAGAATTGATGAGCAAGGAGAAGCTCCAAAAGAAGCAACTCATGAAGAAATAGCTATAAATTATGTGCACACGGGAGAGTCCATGAATAGGACAACAACCAATGTTGATATCTACTTTGCAAAGAAAATTGTCACAATCATCGATCTTGATCCCGAGCCTGCAACACTCGCTGAATGTAAGAAGAGATCAGATTGGGAAGATTGGAAGAAGGCAATAGAAACAGAATTATTATCTCTAAATAAAAGAGAGATGTTTGGGCTCATAAGCCGCACACCTCCCCATATGCACCCTGTAGGGCAAAAGTGGATATTTGTTCGAAAGAAAAATGAAAGAAATGAAGTTGTAAGATATAAAGCAAGACTAGTAGCACAAGATTTCACTCAACGTCCAGGAGTTGATTACGAAGAAACCTACTCCCCAGTCATGAGTGGAATCACCTTTAGATATTTAATCTCAATGGTAGTAAACTTAAATCTAGAAATCAAATTGATGGATGTGGTAACTGCATACCTTTATGGAAACTTGGATTCGGAGATTTATATGAAGGTACCTGAAGGTATCCCCATCCCGAACCAAGACAGCAAATAGAAATCTGTATAGTGTGAAGCTCAGGAAATCATTGTACGGACTCAAGTAATCAGACAAGATGTGGTATAATCGCTTAAGTGACTTTCTATGCAAGAAAGGCTACACGAACAATGAAAATTGTTCCTGTGTATTTATATAACAATCCCAGAATAGATTTTGTATAATCTCAGTGTATATAGAT
Organism: Dendrocalamus latiflorus; assembly: GCA_017311315.1. NCBI lineage: Eukaryota > Viridiplantae > Streptophyta > Magnoliopsida > Poales > Poaceae > Dendrocalamus > Dendrocalamus latiflorus. The sequence continues at coordinate 38,339,754 of CM029664.1, forward strand.
GATATGAATATCATCGGGATAATGAAAGACATAAAAGAAGCAAGTTCTTACCTAGAGTCAGAATTTGAAATGAAAGATTTGAGTAAAACCAAATATTGCTTAGGCCTACAGCTCGAGCATGTCTCAAAAGGAATATCAGTACATCAGTCAGCCTACACCTAGAAGGTGTTAGAAATGTTCAGTTTTGAGAAGGCATACTGCCATCGAAAGTACCAATGATCGGGAGGTCTTTATAGCAAGAAAAAGATTCATACCGACCTAGGGAAGAGGGGGAGGAAGTCCTGGGACCGGAATTTCCATACTTAAGTGCAGTGGGAGCACTTATGTATTTAGCAAACTGCACTAGACTGGACATTGCATTTGCTGTAAAACTGTTAAGCAAGGCATAGTGCAGAACCTACCAAAAGGCATTGGTAGGGAATAAATGACATCTTCCGATACCTCCAAGGAAGTAAGGACCTAGATTGTTCTACAAAAAGAATCAAGATTTGAACTTGATTGGCTATGCCGATGCTGGGTACATATCGGACCCGCATACCGCAAGGTCACAAATGGACTATGTATTCTTGTGTTGTGGAACTGCAGTTTCATGAAAATCTCTAAGCAAAGTCTTGTAACGACTTCGACGAACCACTCAAAAATCATAGCACTGTACGAAGCCGCATGAGAATGTGCTTAGCTCCGACGAATGATCCACCACATCCAGCAGTCATGTGGGATAAATATTATGCTAGCTCCCACAATTATCTATGAAGATAATGCAGCTTGCGTTGCACAAGTGCAGACGTGCTACGTGAAGAGTCATCTCACAAAGTATATCAACCTCAAGTTCTTCTATGCTCATGAATTACAAAAGATGGACAAGATTAAGGTACTGTATACCAAGTCATATGAGAATCTTGCAGATTTATTCGTTAAGTCACTTCCTGCATCTAGGTTTGAAAGATGTGTACGAGGAATTTGAATGATAAGACTTAGAGAAGTGCAGTATTCAGGGGGAGAATTTTCTCAAGCCCGTTATTAAATCTTGATCATGAAGATCAACTACCCAAAGAATAAGTCCTGAAGATTGAACGAAATTGGGTGGATTGTATTCTTTTTCTTTTGATGAGTTTTCCTGAAGTTTCTCGGCCAAGATTTTTAATGAGGCAATTCGTTCAACGCAACATAACATGTATCATGTACTCTTTCTCTAATTTTTTCCACTGGGTTTTTATGGAGTTTTAACGAGGCATGAACGTGTCGGATGAGTGCCCAAGGGGGAGTGTTAGAAAACTTGGGCCTGGCTTGAAGCCTTGGCCTATGGTGGGCACCTCACCACTAGGCTATAAATAGGTAGTACTATTGGCTATTTTGTGTGCGGAATCAGAAAGAAAGCAATTAGAAAGACCAGGAGTTCTCTCTACCTCTCTGTGTTTTAAATATACTATTTCTGTCTTCTGTGATTGATCTGGTTTTGCATAAGCAGAGGAATTGATTGGACTGGTCACCAGCGACGGTTTCTCAACAATATATTCCAAAAATCTCATTGGTTTTGTGGGAATGGTCTCATTCTTTTTGGCTTTTCAGTTAGATTTTAGCTTTGACTTCTATCAGCTGGTACTATTTATCAGACCTACCAGCCACAACAAAAACTATCACTGACATCATAGCCCAAAAGAACAAGGCCAATAAGGACTCGACTTTATCTTACCTATCCTACAAACACAAATATATATATGCTATGGCAACACAACACCGCGCATTTCTCTTATCTTCTGCACGTGGTAGGCCTATGTACCAATTAGGTGTGTGGATTCATATGTTAGTTCTCAAATCCTTTGACTCGTAGGTAACTAACACCTAGTGTAAGATAGGCATATACTTCTCCGACTAAGGGTATACTCGGAGGCTATCGACTGGACTTTGTTCCAATAACTATTGTAAATAGCAAGCTATTTATTATGCACTTTGCATCCTAATTTTATACCTTCGGCCTCTAGGCCAGGCCCAATCAAGGCCTGAGGTGACGCCATGGCTCTAGAAGTTTTTAAGGGGGGTGATTTTATCGGTTGGAACTAATGGTTTTTAATTGAAATGGAGTAGTAATAACCGGATGAAGTAGCTTTTGGAACAAAATTTAAAAAATAGATTTGAACACTCCTAATTTATTGGGAAAATTGCTCTAATGCCACAAACTTATGTGCCATCCTTCCTTTTGCCACATACTTAAATATCTTTGTAATTATGCCACAAACTTGAGTGTTTATTTCTTTCTTTTGCCATTTCCTCCACTTAAACTCTAATTTAATTTCAGATTGCTTTTTCCTTACATGGAGTGACCGTTTTGCCCCTTCTCACTCCATACCCCACGCACAGATCAGATCGCGATCTCGATCTGTCTCCCCTCCCCTCACGCACGCACAGGAGCGGAGATGGAGCCGGCGACCCTCGACCGGGCGTCCTCCGGCGACCCTCGACCCGGCGTCCTCCGGTGACCCTCTCCCGACGGCGGCGCCCACGACGTCCTCCGGCGTGGCGTCGCCCCCTCTCCCGATGGCGGCGCCGACGACCCCGGCCTCCATGGCGGTGGCGCCCACGACCCCGGCCTCCTCCGGCATGGTGGCGGCGCCCACGACCCCGGCCTCCTCCGCGGCGGCGCCGCCGACCCCGGCCTCCTCCGGCATGGCGGTGGCGCCCATGACCCCGGCCTCCTCCGCGGCGACGCCGGCGAAGATAATCTTGCAGCCGCGCCACCGGACCACCCCCGCGATGTGGTGTGCAGCCATCCTCTGCTTCGCCTTCAACACCCTCCTGATCATCGCCGGCGTGGTAATCCTGATCGTGTTCCTAGTGGTGAAGCCGAGGTGGCCATGGACATGGTGAACCAGGTGAAGAGCAACAAGGTCGTTTACACCATCAGGGGCACGTTCAAAGTGCTGGCCAAGTTCTGGTTTGGGCATTACACATACTGGATGTCTGCACTTTGTGACCTGGAGCTCACTGCACCTCCCTGTGGAGTTCTTGTTGCTAGGACATGCAGAACAAAGTGATTGGCTTTTGATTTCTTACCTTATGTTGTATCAAATTTTAGAACTTTTTTAACCATGAAATTGGGCAATGTAAAGCAAAGAAAAATATACTGATGTGGGTTTGAGGCTCCCCGTTTAGCTACCTGAATATTGTTGAACAAAGTATGTACACCTAGGTGCTCATTGCTTGTGCATGGTTAATACAGTGAATTTTATCCAGGTGTTGCAGATAGAGATGGTACAATAATGTATCAATGCAAGAGCTTACTTAACAAAATGGGAGTGAAAGGCCAACACAGTGCATCCTGTACCACTCAACTAATGTTACATATGTACAGCAATTGCTTAAGAGAATGATGGAAACAGTTTGAATTTTTTGTACGGATAATCCATTTTTTATTCGAAATTACATAAATATACCCGCGGGAAAATTTTTTACAAAAATAGGCTCCAGTCGCCTAATGGTTGGGCGACTGGAGCCGTTCGCCCAACCACACGGCGACATTTAATGAATCTACCAACCGTTGGGCGATTAATTGCAGTCGCCCCACGGTTGGGCGACTTCCATCCAGTCGCCCAACCGTTAGGCGACTGCATTTCAGTCGCTCAACGGTTCGGCGACTTCTAGTGAGATATATACCGCGCTCGGCCGTGGCCGAGCGCGGTCACTGTGTCGTTCGGCCGCCGTCGCAGAGAAGAGAGGGAGAGGAGGAGAAGAGGAGGGGAAGAGAAGGAGAGGGAGAGGAGGAGAAGGGGAGGAGGGGAAGAGAAGGAGAGGGGGAGGAGGAGAAGGGGAGGAGGAGAAGAGGAGGGGGAGTGCGCGATTTTCAGGTAATTTTTCGTGTTATATTTTTTGTTAGTGTAGAAAATTAGTTTAGAAAATGTAGTGTAGAAAATTAGTTTAGAAAATTAGTTTAGAAAATTAGTTTAGAAAATGTAGTGTAGAAAATTAGTTTAGAAAATTAGTTTAGAAAATGTAGTGTAGAAAATTAGTTTAGAAATATAGTTTAGAAAATTAGTTTAGAAAATGTAGTGTAGAAAATTAGTTTAGAAATATAGTTTAGAAAATTAGTTTAGAAAATGTAGTGTAGAAAATTAGTTTACAAATTTAGTTTAGAAAATTAGTTTAGAAAATGTAGTGTAGAAAATTAGTTTACAAATTTAGTTTAGAAAATGTAGTTTCAAAATTTAGTTTAGAAATTAAATATAGAAATATAATTTAGACATTTAATTTTCAAATTTTGTGTACTAAATGTAGTTTAGAAATAAAGTTTAGAAAATTTAGTTTATAAATTTTGTGTACCATTTATTGTACAAATTTAGATGTAGAAAGTATAATGTACAAGTTTAGATGTAGAAATTTAGATGTACCAAGTTTAATGTACAGTCTTAGATGTATAAAATTTAGTGTTGAAATTATTGTACAAATTTAGATGCAGAAAATTTAATGTTGAAAGTATTGTACAAATTTTGCAGGTATGACTCGTGCTGGACGTGACTCGGAGTGGCGGTTCGCGCTGTTGGACGAGCACGTGGACCGCTCTCATCGCGCTTCCCATCTAGTGCCGCCACCGGGGAGCACGGACGAGCCGCCTCAGCTGGGAGTGGTCCGGACACGGACACCTCGCGTGGCCTGGGGACTCGACCCTCGTTGGACTGCCAGGTGAGCACTATTCCAGCATTTAGTGCGACCGTTAGTTCGTTCCGTGCTGACCTTCACTTTGTTTGCAGGCTGCGGGATGTCGGGCTACTCCCTCTTGCCCGGATGGTGCAGGCCACAGAGGAGGATGGAGCCGCTGGCGGGGACGAGGGCGGGGACGAGGCGGGCGGGGATCGATCACGACGATTTCCGTTCGACCGTTCCCTGCTGACGGCTTTGGTGGACCGTTGGCGGCCCGAGACGCACACTTTCCACCTCCCATTCGGGGAGATGACGCCGACCTTGCAGGATGTGTCCCTGCTTCTTGGGCTTCCGATCGCGGGAGACGCTGCCTTCCTACCGGAGGCCCCGGCCGACTGGCGCGCTGACCTGCTCGGCAGATTCGAGGGTGTCGTTCCACCGGCCGCTGACCACCACGTGTTCGGAGAGGCGCAGACCCATGGGCCGACACTGAGGTGGCTCAGACAGTACCGGGTACGTGGTATATAAAATCGATCGTATCTTCGAAGCTCTTATTTGTGGTATTACGTACTAATAACAACTTTTTTGCATTCAGGTGGAGCGCATGGTTCCGCAGGCAGACGATCAGCAGGTCTCGCGGCACCTGGAGGCGTACGTGCTGTGGCTGTTTGGTTGGGTGCTTTTCACCACCAGCCACGGCAACTCGGTGGATGCGCGCCTTATCGCTTATGCGAGGGCGATCGCTGACGGCGAGCCCCACCAGGTCAGCTGGGGATCGGCCGTACTTGCCGCGACGTACCGCGCGCTGTGCGATGCGTGCACGAGGGTCAAGCCAAACTCGATCCTCACGGGTTGTCCCCTGCTACTACAGTTGTGGTCGTTCGAGCGCTTAAGCGTCGGACGACCTGTGCTAGACGACGTGGGTCCGTACGGGCCCGAGATGTATCCGGGGGGAGAAGTCGACCGGCCGACGATGGGTTCTATGTGGTGCCGTCGCCGAGTAAGTTTTATCACAGTTAACTATTTCTTTCTTATTGACGATCGTTATTGTAAACAACTTGTCTTTCTTGCAGGTACAGTTCGCGCACGTGCAGGTCACGCGGGCGTACCGGGTCTTTGTGGAGCAGCTCGACCGCATCACAGCCGACGACGTGCGCTGGGAGCCGTACGTTGATACGGCAGTGCAGGCCCGTGCTCCTGGCGGTCTGTCTTCACTTTGCTGGCGTGACCGGGCTTTCTGGCTCACCCGCCGGAAGCTCGTGTACCTCATCTACGTGGAGGACTACGCACCCCAGCGGGTGATGCGGCAGTTCGGGCTATGGCAGCCGGTTCCTGTACCAGTCGGACCATCGCTTCCGCGGCACGTGCACGGGTGAGTGTACGTTTCTGCTAAATATGTACATACTTACTACTGCGTTCGCAAGTATCTCACATTACGTAATGGTTTTATACGCAGGCACAGCGGGAAGGGAGTGAAAAGAGGCACGGACTGGTCGGTGAGAATGCAGCCCTGGGTCGAGCAGTGGCAGGATGCGCTCGACGACCGCGTGGACGAGGACCGACCGTACGACCCGTATCAGGCTCGTATATGTGGTAGACCCGCCTGCCACACACGTCGCCGTTCCGACGGACACGTACCCCGCGCACTTCGCGCACGACGCTCACCTCGCGGTACGTTACATGTCATTTCAAAGATTCCCAAATGGTAATGTCGTTTCCATAATCGACCATTTTATGTCTTTGTGTCCAGGCTGACGTCGGTTCTGACCTATACGCCGAGTCTGGCACAGTAGTGGAGAGGCTCGCCAGTGGTGCGCAGCTGACCCATGAGGAGGGCCTCAGCTTTGCGCGTCGGGTGCACGAGGGGTGTAGACGTATCGTTAGCCTACTGTCCTGCATGAGGCTACCGGCGGTCTCCACGCCCCCCGCTACGACTGCTCGTCCACCAGTGCCACCTCCACCAGCGTGGCACTACTATGGTGCACCTACGTGGACACGTCCTCCACCACCTCACCCGGAGCAGCCAGGGGGTTCAGCCTGGGCAGGGCCTCCTACACCGGTTCACTTCACGCCTCCTACGCAGACCCCTGTCTTCCCCACGCAGGGGGTGTACGCCTCCTCCATGGCGCCAGCTACGGGTACGCATAGGGTCTTATACCGTGTTTATCCGAAGACGACATGCAACGCACTAACGATATTAATATTGCAGGTACTTACCAGCACGGCGTCTCCCCAGGCCAGGAGGATGTGGACCAGTTTTTCGCGCCGTCGCCCGACGTCGCACCGCAGGTTCTTTCTGCCAGTGCCCTCCCCGGTGCACCGGAGATTACACAGCCAGAGGTGCAGCTGACTCCACCAGCGCAGGGGCGGGATAGACACCCTCCTCCTCGTTTTACCTTTTCGGATCGTCCTAATCCGTTGCACCGGAGGAGGGCCAAGCGAGGCCGTATGGGAGGACGCGGGCGCGGTGACGGGGCACAGCAGGGTGACCAGTGAGGCGTGCTGCAGATGCTATATATGTTATGCATGTAATGAAAATACATGCGCCATGTTACTCACAGTTATATTATGAAGTTTATTTATATTTACATAAGTCTATCATCTCTTTCCGCATATAAACTATCTCACTTAACAGTGTATGTATCGATCGTTCTCTACTCAATCTTTCAAAAAAAATTTTAAAAACTTTTTACACACCTACAATATACAATGAACATAAACTTTTATTACAACTTCACCGTATTTTTTACCCGTTCAACGTTACAAAATTCACAAATTCTAAAACAATCACGGGGGCTACCTGCAGTCGCCTAACGGGATGGCGACTGCATGCCAGTCGCCTAACGGTATGGCGACTGCATGCCAGTCGCCATACGGAAGAGCGATTTAATGCAGTCGCTCTACTGTGCAGCGAGATATATTGTGTCGCCGTGTGGTTGGGCGAAAGGCTCCAGTCGCCCAACCATTAGGCGACTGGAGCCTATTTTTGTAAAAAATTTTCCCGCGGGTATATTTATGTAATTTCGAATAAAAAATGGATTATCCGTACAAAAAATTCGAAACAGTTTCTCATAAACAGGACTAGTTTTACAACACATCTAGGCAGATGCCAAGGACACCCAAAACTGAAAACTCCATTTGTGTAACTGTCAGGTTGTGAGACTGCAAGTGTCCAACAACTTTCCATGTTCCAACCTCCCAGAGCCAGATCTCAGCAACTGGTTGGCTCAGTAAACACAGTTGGCACTGCAAATCAGAATTCTTGCAAATTTCAGCCATAGTCCACAATTATGATCAGGAGAGATAATATTTCAGAACATTTAGAACCTTCATAAAATATGCATTAGTTCTTACAAAAATATAGCAATATGACACATATTCATAGCCCATACATAAACAAAAGGTAATACTTCAGAACATTCATAAAGAGAGTGGTTCCATCCCATATTCATTACTTTCATCTAAAATAACAGAATTACACTAAAATTCTACTTCTTTTTCTTCCTCGGAGATATCTTCTTTGTTGATTTGGAGGCCTTCACTGGAGAAGATGTCATTGCAGGCTGTGATGGCCCTTCTCCCATTGCTTGTGCAAGCATCCTTCTTGTCATCACCCCTGGACTATCAATGATTTGTTGAGGAATGGAAACATTTGCTCTAGTAGGTGTGCTTGCTTGAGAAGTAGAAGCTGTCTTTCCAGCCTTAGTGTTCCTTTTTGTAGGCTTTCTTTTCCTGTTACAGAACAACAGTCAAATGAATTGCATAAAATGGAAACAGTAAATTGGATGACTACATTTTAATTACCTCTTCTTGGTGCCATTAAGAGGACATTTTGCATGTCTATGTCCTAGCTCCCCACACCTCTTGCATTTGTTTTTACCCTTTCCACCATTCTCTAAGCAGCCCTTGATTCTTAATTTTCGAGGCCTCCCAGAAGACCTTTTTGCAAGTGGTGGTAGAAGGACAAAATCTAGATTAACCTTAGGCCATTGAGACTTGTCCGTCAAAGGTTCTATTTGTCCCTGGTATGCAGCCCTGAATTTGTGCACAGAGTAGTACTCATGTATGTATCTGTCCATTTTCACATTTCGTTGTGTAGTAAGAAATGCAAGTGCATGTTGACACGGTTTTCCTGTATGCTGCCACTCTTGGTATGTGCACTCCATTTCAAGTGTCTTCACAACATGTCTCAAATCACCTTTATTTGTATCTCTCACCTCTGCACTCCAATCAGCAGACCTATTCACTTTTAAGTGCCCAAGGCCCCTAGTCCTTGCATTGGTCTGAAGAACAACAGCTGGTAGTATATACCCTTCTAGCTTCTGACCAATCCTCCTCCTCTTATCAAATAGCTCCATGACCATTCCCCTAATTTTGTCTGCTAGCTCCACCACAGGAAGATCCTTTATGCCCTTCACCTAGCTATTGAAACACTCAGCCAAATTGTTGTTAACGTAATCACACTTAATGTCAGGATTGAACATGCATCTCATCCACAACATGTTATGGTACTTTCCAAGATATTCAGCTACTTGAGGGCATTTTTGAAGGACCAAATCCATATGGTAGTCAAATACATCACTCTTGTATGCTCTTGCCGCCGGCCACATGTTATTAGGGATGTCACCATGAAATTTCTTAACAAAATTTTCCATTAGGTGTCTAAAGCACTCCCTTTGTTCTGCTTGTGGAAACACACTCTTGACAGCATTTTCTAAGCCTTTACATGCATCTGTACAAACTGCAAGAAGAGGAGGTTCACCTATTGCCCTTTTGAGCTGACTCATAAACCAAGTCCAATTATCATTTGTCTCTGCTTGTATCAAGCCAAAAGCAACTGAAAACATCCAATTATGCCCATCCAATGCAGTTATAGCAGCCAAATGTCCATTCCATTTGCCATTCAAAGCAGTTGAATCTATATTAATGTATGGTCTACATCCATTCAAAAAGCCCTCAATGCAAGGCCTAAATGCAATGAAAAGCCTGTGGAAGTAGACATTACCATTCACTGATTTAGTGTCAATCTCAACAATGCTACCTGGCGACCTAAGCTCAACCTCAGCCTTGAAGTTGTAAAGCAACTAAAAACTTCCTTCCCAACTTCCATAAATCTCATTCAATGCTCTTTCTCTCCCCCTCCAAACTGTATCATATCCAATGGTGACATTATGGTCATCCTGCAACATCTCTTGCATCTTTTTTGTACCCATGTTAGGATTGGTCCTCAAAATACTTACTGCCTTTGACGCAACCCATCGACAATTGGCCATAGAAGATCTGATCCTGCTTGTAGAAGAGCAGTCATGTTCTTCAATAAGTCGGTTGACCTACAAAAGTATTATGAAAAGAAATTAGTAACAATGTCATGTAAAGTATGGGTTAGTTAGTGCAAGTTAGTACCCTTATTGCTGTCCCGTCTGGTGTCACCCGAGCTAAAATTCTCCAAGGGCATCCATCACCTTTACAATATCCCATGAATCTTGAACGGTCAGACTTCTTGATGCCCAACTCAAACTCCTCATTTATTGCATATTGCCTAATCGCTAGCTTAAACTGATCCATCGTGGGATACATGGTGCCAATGGTTATCTCTGGATGGTCCATATCATAAGAAAAGTGACGTTCCTCAGGTATTACATCGTCAACAGGAATAGCAGCCCCCTCAACGTCTGGCAGCGCATTGTTCCTCTCCTGTTCAATACCTACGTTACGCCTTTCATTAGCTCTGTCATCTTCAGCTCTAAGACCCAAAAACACAAACATCTCATCTTCTTCCATTGGTACATCTCTCCCTTCCTCATCAGGACCCTGTACTATCTGCAGACTTGCCCAATCCACTCGTTCTATTCCAGCGTCTATGTTGAATACGCAGTTAGGATCGCTTGTTCTAAATATGAAAAAAAGTTAGAACCAAATAGACATTTAACCCTAATCAGTATTGAACATACGACGAAACATACCCGGGATACCCAATGTCTATAGTGCGCTCGTCCATCCCATTGACATTAGCGCTATTTAATCCAACAACCTATGGTTCCATTCAACAAAATTAAATGCAATTACAGACCAAAAAGACAAACGATGTCAGGACTTACCTCATCCTCGATGTCATGGTTGGCTGCCATTGACGAGGCTGGAGCAACGGCGACCCAAGAGAGGAGGCCGAGGCAAGGGTCGTCGCTGGCTGGGCAAGATACAGCGTGGGCGCCACCGCGGAGGAGGCCGGGGTCGTGGGCGCTGCCGCGGAGAAGGCCGGGGTCAGGGGCGCCGCCGCGGAGGAGGCCGGGGTCACGGGCGCCGCCGCCATGCCGGAGGAGGCCGGGGTCGTGGGCGCCACCGCCATGGAGACCGGGGTCGTCGGCGCCGCCGTCGGGAGAGGGGGCGACGCCACGTCGGAGGACGTCGTGGGCGCCGCCGTCGGGAGAGGGTCGCCGGAGGACGCCGGGTCGAGGGTCGCCGGCTCCATCTCCGCTCCTGTGCGTGCGTGAGGGGAGACAGATCGAGATCGCGATCTGATCTGTGCGTGGGGTATGGAGTGAGAAGGGGCAAAACGGTCACTCCATGTAAGAAAAAAGCAAACTGAAATTAAATTAGAGTTTAAGTGGAGGAAATGGCAAAAGAAAGAAATAAACATTCAAGTTTGTGGCATAATTACAAAGATATTTAAGTATGTGACAAAAGGAAGGATGGCACATAAGTTTGTGGCATTAGAGCAATTTTCCCTAATTTATTTGGAACAAATTGCATCCGAACCGAGCCAAGGCAACTCTCTCCAGAAGGCCATGGATGTCAACAGCACGGTGTCGAAGCAGGGGAGCTGGAAGGGAGGGAGCCACCTGATCCACAGGCCCGAGCCACCCTGATGAGTGGCTCTCCTGGCGGCCCTCGATTTTGGGTCATTTATATTAGTTTTTTGGCTTTGGTTTATATAGTAACAGCTTGTAAAGAAAGAGAAATCATGTGCGATTTTAGCCATATAAATAAATTTACTATAATATATACTATAATTAATTAGTAGGTTATGTTAAAAACATTTCATTTAAAACTAGATATTATAAAATAGTTATTTAGTATAGGGAAGTAATTTCTAGAAGACCAATAGCAACAGGACCGTGTCCCCACTCCGCTCCTCGACTGCAAAGGCCAGCAGCGCCACCTCGCCGCCGCCCATCGCTCTTAGGGCCTGTTTGGTTCATGACCAGAAGTTGCCTAGCCACAAGTTAGGCGTGCCACAGTTTTTAGGTAGCTGTTTGGTTCACTGACGTAACTGTAGCATGCCACATTTTCTAAGCACCCGGCCCCACACGTCATAGACTCAGTTTCTTGCCAAACTTTGCCATAAGTGTGGCTTCGATTTTGTTAGCTACACTTTCTGTGGCAGCCACATATTGCCTAAACTTAGGCATGACAAAGTTAGGCACAAACCAAACAGGCCCTTAAAACTGGGAAATTTAACTATTTGCCACCCTTAAGAATGCCACCTATTCAAATGCCATCTTCTTCGTTGCATTCAACTATTTGCCACTCTTAAGATGTGGTTGACTAATTTTTTGCTACTTTTGAGCCCACGAGGCGCCAAATCATGCCATGTCAGCGCCTCCCTGCCACGCTGGCCCGCGCCTACGCGCACCGCCTCCGCCTCCGTCGCCGCGCCGCCGCCCGCGCCTCCCCGCTCACTGGCGCCCGCGCCTGCGCCTCCTCCGCCTCCGTCCCCGCGCCTCCCCGCTCGCCCGCGCCCGCGCCTGCCCCTCCGTCGCCGCCGGCGCCTCCCCACTCGCCGGCGCCTGCGCCTGCGCCTCCGTCCCCGCGCCGCCGCCCGCGCCTCCGTTGTAACACCCCGGCCAAACAAGGACCCAGAATGCTACTAAACTAGAAGTAAAGCAATATTAACTATTTAAGTTATACAAAATTTTGGCAGAGTCTACCTTGTTTATCTTTCCAATTCAGTGATTTCATGAACAGAAATAATTATAGAAGACAAAGCTCGAGTAACTAGTTCAAATTCAACAGTTATACTAAAAGGATTCTAAAACATGTAAGAATATGAAAGAGTAAAGGCATTAAGGATAATCTAACTCTTAATACAATTATAATCCAATGATAATCAAATGGTTCTTAAAAGGTTCTTGCATCCTATAACTAATTATCTTCCTTTATTTTCATGAGTGTGCAAGTGCTACTAATTTATTCCTTCCCTTTTCCCAAGCATGCCGACCTCAAGGTGGTACCTAAATAAAAAAACAACAACAATAACAACAAGAGTGAGTCCAACGACTCAGCAAGTACATATGACAAAGAATAACAAGCCAACATTGTTAATCAACATGAAGCGAACACAAAACGAACACAATTGAATGAATTTGAATGAATGAAGTGAATGGAATGGAGGGACTACACAATGCATATACCGGTATAGCCAGTGACACACCCGTCAGTGTTCACTTAAACCCACATTTAACAAAATGTGGGGATTCAATCCCGTATGAAGAACGTTTCATACGGGTGTCCCGAACTACCCACTTTGGAATGGTGGGGCCCACTTTGGAATGGTGGGTCTTACTTGCCCATGTTGGAATTAATGGGTCTTTTGATCCACTCCCGTGGATGAAACAATGAGTGGTATGCATGGAATGAAACTTGCATAATAAAACGATACATTCTCTACACATATAGACAACTCACCTAAGGAATACATCATGAACATAAGTGTTATCAAGGGTCTTAGATGAACATAGGTAAATAAAACAGCAAGCATACAATGTTTTCTTTGAATCAAATCAACATGGTACTTGCCTTCCGAAGGACGACGTGTTAGGATGAAATGGCGGGGGCCTCTAAGCCTGAAACCTTTTCGCCTACAATATATATAATCTAAATAAGAATAACATAACAGGACGCTTCCCAAAACCTTCTACATCGCCATCCCGAACGCCCGCCCAACTAGATAAGTCTACACCGAAAACAGATTGCACTAAACAGAAAGATAATTCTGGACAGCAGGATTAAAACTTGCATAACTTTTGATTCACATAACGGAATTAAGCGTTCTTGGCGGCCAGTGAAAGATAAGATCATAAGCTACAATTTTCATAATATGGAGGTTTCCTGATTCAGACTTTAACCATTTTTAATCTGCTGCGCAAAGTTACTGCTAAGAATCAAAACAGAGTTCTGGACGGCAGGATTAAAACTATCATAACTTTTGACTCACAACTCGAATTTGGGTGAACTCAAAGGCTACAGAATCATGACGAAATAATCTACAAAACTCTAGGAGACCAGAAATCCTGATTCTGCCTTTACCTACACGAAAACTAAGGTCCAACAGACGACAGCAAATCTGCCTCTAAAAACAGCACTAACCACAAAGTGATAAACAACAAAACTAATTACCCAATCAAACGAACAGCGGGGATTAACCTTGAAGAACCGACGAAGAACACGAAGAACACCCTACGAACTCCTCCTCTTCTCCCCTTTCTCCCTTTCTTCTTCTTTCTTCCCTCTTTCTCCAAGGCTTCTCGCCTCGTCGGGGAGGAAGGGAGGGAAAGGCTGCGCAAGGGAGAGGAGGGGCTGCGCAATGGGGAGGAGAGGCGGCTGCCAAAGGGGTGGAGGGAGGGGCGCACTAGGGAGGAGAGGGGGCGGCCAAGGAAGAGGAAGGAGGGGGGGAGGAAATTTCGGCCAAGGGGGAGGAAGAGGGAGGGGTGGCGGCCAAAAGGGGGAGGAGGGGGAGGGGTGCGGCCAAAAGGGGGTTAGGGTTAGGGGGCGCATGGGCCTAAGGCCCAAGGTGCCTCCCTCACTTCCAAGCCGGGCCCCCAAAGCTTCTCCATCCTGGCCCGTCAACCAAAACCCGTTTTCCCCGCAACCCGAAAAGAATAATTTTTACCCGGATCCTTTCCCGAATAAATTCTCTCTAATCAAAAAGAAAATACGGAGTGTTACATTCTACCCCCCTTAACAGAATTCGACCTCGAATTCTCACCGTCGAAAACATTACTAAAACATAATACCGCAGAATTGGAAACAATAGAATAACACATACCGGAAACAAACAGGTCTGGATGTTGCTCGCGCATGCGAGACTCTAGCTTCCAAGTGGCCTCTCTGTCTGTCTAATGCGTCCAAAGCACCTTGACATACTTTAAACTTATTCATCAATGCTTCTCCTGATCTTTCCAGAATTCGCACTGGCTCGGACTCAAAGGACTGATCTTGTTCAAGTAATAACGGTTTTAGTAAATTATATAGCTCCGGACCTCACAGGTACCTCCTCGACACCGGGTCATATATAACGTTGTGTATCCCACCCTAGGACCCAAGGCGGTCCTAGCGATACACCACCCTCCAAATCCTCACAACTACAGATGCGATTAAATATACCTCGAGTTATCATTCTCTTTGGTACCAACCCATACAACCTGCACATCAACCGAAACCCTTGTTCCAACTCTCAAACGATCTCTTTACCCTAACAAGGAGCATCTCCTTTAACCATTGACGAACAAAAGTGCTCAATGTAAACAATCTCTTTTACATTCAGAATCCAACTGAAAATAAAGGATTCTCATCACAACCACACTTCACCCGCTTCCCACAAAAATAATCAAATCTAAGAATCAAGGATTCAACAGGAGAACCTCTCCACGTTCCAAGTAGGTAATTTGCAAATAACAACACAAAAGTCAGAGGAGAATCACTCCAATGCCAAACTTTTTTTTTTGAACTGGAAAAACCACACAAGCCAACATAAAGTCAACTCAAACCACAAAAGACTTTTGCTATCATCACACAGCTCAAATAAGAATCAAGAGAGTATTTCACTACCTGAAATATATATATATATTTGGAATAAACTTTCTCTTGAATCACAAGATTCCAAATCATCACACACCACACTAACTCATTTCTCTTAAACTGGCAACATCAACAATATGATCAAACCGAGCGCATGAGCCACACCTTTGTGGAGGGACTCTACTGTCCTCACAATAACATATTCTAGCCAACTCCTCTACCAACAGGGTTACTTTGATAAATAATTTCCAATGCTCCTCATCATTGTTTTCACCCACAATCACTTCACCACAACCCTTTAAGGATAATAAACTTGAAATTCGCAGCACACACACTCAGTTCCTTCACCTAAAGGACACTATCGAGGAGCAACACACTATTTAGAATCCCCTTGTTCCAATATTCCCACATAACATCATTAGCCTCCAAAGTTCTAGCATAACACACCAAACCAAAAATTTTTTCCATCTCCCGGGCTCCTATATATGTATTTCGATACAATTGATATGAAGACTCTCGAATTTGGTGACTAAAATTACCACGACCAAGCATGCTCAATCATTAACAATCACATGAAAACATAATCTCAACTCAATTATCTTTAGAAAGATTCTAACTCTTGGAGGGTTACTTACTATAGCCAAATCATGCATAGCAATAATTCAACAATCCCTACTATCCCAATGACTCCCATAATGGTTAGACCTCTTCACAATTACTATCTCATTAACTACACCACCAAAATCATCCTACTAAACCTTGCAAAGTGCCCAATCACAATACTCTAATAAGATCGATCAAGATTCTCATACTTTTGATAATTCTAATGCTCCATCAAAATAATTGAAACATTCTTGAACCACAATCTACTATAAGTTCTACTAACTGCAATCCATAAAGTCAGTTAGCTCCAAGGACAACCGGTCTATGTACCTCAAATCCTCATCGAGAATTATTCCAAGAAATCAGTTTATCACTCAATGAATCTCAAACAGTTGACACCTACAATCTCACCGAAATCATCTACTTGACTACCACTATCGAGTTGCCATTATCAACCTAAAAGGCTTTGCAACACGGATTGGTTAATCCTTCCTCAGAAGAAGATATAGATATTTTTTTAGCACATAGTAAAACATTTACCACTCACCGGAGATA
The DNA here is from genome assembly GCA_017311315.1 of Dendrocalamus latiflorus. Lineage (NCBI taxonomy): Eukaryota > Viridiplantae > Streptophyta > Magnoliopsida > Poales > Poaceae > Dendrocalamus > Dendrocalamus latiflorus. Next base: position 38,356,341 of record CM029664.1, read on the forward strand.
CAAGACCAAGGAAAGAAAAGTCAAATAGTCAAGATCTTGGGAAATAGAAGATGAGACCACAGTTGAGTGCACCAGTCCCACAAGAAGAGAATATCAAACTTCAGCCGAAAATAAATAAATAAATAAAGCACTGCTTTTGGGAAACTTGAGGAATTCCTTTGAGGCAAACCAATGAGGTTAAGAACGCTCCAATAAACTGCAAGGTACAAAACTTGAATCCAACTGCAAATACCTCTACTGCACCCTTCAATTTAATAAAGGACATAATTTTCTTTAATGGAAATATCACTTTACCACCTTCAAGCAAACGATCCTTTAAGCTCGCTCAAATCACAAGAATCACTTAAGAACACATAGAACCTTCCAAAATGTCACTCTGCGTAACTAATTTCAGATACCACAATAATTCACAAACTCCCAAAGAATCATGAAGGCAAATCTCCAAATATTTCATTTAATTGACATCACGAAAGACGAACAAACTCTTTTTACTTCTAAAAGAATCAACACTACCGGCATCATCTCATACTCAGTTTTACTAACCTCATCATTATATATATTCTTAGCCTGAATCATCATAGCCTACCAACGCATCAAAAACCTTTCCAAAAGAACACAATAACTTATTTAATTTTTTTTTCCAATAAGATTGCAATAATCTTACTAACCTCAAGAATAATACACTCTTAACAAGAATCGTCATCGTCTACCCTTCCATTATAAGGTCCTCCAAAATCTCGTCAAATAGATCCATGCTACTATATCATCCCATCCTCAAATTGAGAGTATTTCAAAGCATTACAACCTCACTACGACAACCGCTTTAAATTAGAGGAGATCTAATACACACTTTTAATGATTCTACCAAAACTCTTTCATCAAAGACATAACATCATCTGACAATCCCACCATCATGTAAATATAGATCACACTTTTTTTTCCTCTTAAACCCCATCTATTGCTCTCTTATTGATGCGCAACACCAAACTGCATTACACAACAGTTGCACTTAGCAATTACATACGAACACTAAGTATCCACAAAGATAACTCCAAGATTAATATCCACTAATACAGTAATCCAACACCTTCTGAATTTAACAATCCTAAACTGTTAAATTAATCCATTGAGACCCGTTGATCCAATTTATCCCAAAAAGTTTACTAATTTTGTCTCTCCTATTGATCAACAAGTTCATCGAAGTTCCACGCCTCTTAGTAACTCTATTGATTCCATTAGGAATAGCCCTATTCATAAACATAGTTCATGAACAACCACAAGAAGACGACATCAACTTAATCGGTTTCACTTCAAGGATACTCATACCATACCAATCTATTTGATTACAAACTCTGACTTAACCATAACAAGGCATCACAAAAGGATTTTAACACCTCCCTTCAGAAAAGAGAGGTATTAAACTTCAACACTTAGAATAATCCAAAAGAATCACATAAAGCCAAAGCTTTCACAAGATAAAGAATTTGCAACATAAAACTTTCATTAACGAGAATACCAAGCGAACAAATGAGACAAGTTTCACAACAAGACAAAACTTCCACGGAGGGACCAACCTTGCAAATCCACAATGCTCTCAAGCAGCAAAAGTGTCTCAATAATTCGAAGAACAATAATTGATTCAAAGAACAGGTAGAAACCAATTGAAAACCCTCAACTACAATGAATCCACGAGCCCAAGATAAATTCGTCCACCACCACAGGATAAGAATTGACCAAATTCAATTCAACAAGGGAGAAACTTTTCCAAAGAATTCATTCCTAACCTTTGAAACTAAGTTGCTCACGGAATAATCCTTCACTATTTCAATACCACGAATAGTGATATAACCTGGCCATATCAATGGCCACACCGCGATCTCTATCTCTCAACATCAACTATCCCCACACATAACCATCATATAATCAAATCATAGGCACAAATGATCATCTCACAACATGTACAAAGTCAAACATTAAGCACACATTCAACTATGTAATCCGACGGAAACGTAGATGCAATGCAAACCCCATTCCCACCTACAGTGCTTAGTGTGTCAAAATTAATATTTCGTTAACCACGGACCTACAGCCCGCTCTGATACCAACTGTAACACCCCGGCCAAACAAGGACCCAGAATGCTACTAAACTAGAAGTAAAGCAATATTAACTATTTAAGTTATACAAAATTTTGGCAGAGTCTACCTTGTTTATCTTTCCAATTCAGTGATTTCATGAACAGAAATAATTATAGAAGACAAAGCTCGAGTAACTAGTTCAAATTCAACAGTTATACTAAAAGGATTCTAAAACATGTAAGAATATGAAAGAGTAAAGGCATTAAGGATAATCTAACTCTTAATACAATTATAATCCAATGATAATCAAATGGTTCTTAAAAGGTTCTTGCATCCTATAACTAATTATCTTCCTTTATTTTCATGAGTGTGCAAGTGCTACTAATTTATTCCTTCCCTTTTCCCAAGCATGCCGACCTCAAGGTGGTACCTAAATAAAAAAACAACAACAATAACAACAAGAGTGAGTCCAACGACTCAGCAAGTACATATGACAAAGAATAACAAGCCAACATTGTTAATCAACATGAAGCGAACACAAAACGAACACAATTGAATGAATTTGAATGAATGAAGTGAATGGAATGGAGGGACTACACAATGCATATACCGGTATAGCCAGTGACACACCCGTCAGTGTTCACTTAAACCCACATTTAACAAAATGTGGGGATTCAATCCCGTATGAAGAACGTTTCATACGGGTGTCCCGAACTACCCACTTTGGAATGGTGGGGCCCACTTTGGAATGGTGGGTCTTACTTGCCCATGTTGGAATTAATGGGTCTTTTGATCCACTCCCGTGGATGAAACAATGAGTGGTATGCATGGAATGAAACTTGCATAATAAAACGATACATTCTCTACACATATAGACAACTCACCTAAGGAATACACCATGAACATAAGTGTTATCAAGGGTCTTAGATGAACATAGGTAAATAAAACAGCAAGCATACAATGTTTTCTTTGAATCAAATCAACATGGTACTTGCCTTCCGAAGGACGACGTGTTAGGATGAAATGGCGGGGCCTCTAAGCCTGAAACCTTTTTGCCTACAATATATATAATCTAAATAAGAATAACATAACAGGACGCTTCCCAAAACCTTCTACATCGCCATCCCGAACGCCCGCCCAACTAGATAAGTCTACACCGAAAACAGATTGCACTAAACAGAAAGATAATTCTGGACAGCAGGATTAAAACTTGCATAACTTTTGATTCACATAACGGAATTAAGCGTTCTTGGAGGCCAGTGAAAGATAAGATCATAAGCTACAATTTTCATAATATGGAGGTTTCCTGATTCAGACTTTAACCATTTTTAATCTGCTGCGCAAAGTTACTGCTAAGAATCAAAACAGAGTTCTGGACGGCAGGATTAAAACTATCATAACTTTTGACTCACAACTCGAATTTGGGTGAACTCAAAGGCTACAGAATCATGACGAAATAATCTACAAAACTCTAGGAGACCAGAAATCCTGATTCTGCCTTTACCTACACGAAAACTAAGGTCCAACAGACGACAGCAAATCTGCCTCTAAAAACAGCACTAACCACAAAGTGATAAACAACAAAACTAATTACCCAATCAAACGAACAGCGGGGATTACCCTTGAAGAACCGACGAAGAACACGAAGAACACCCTACGAACTCCTCCTCTTCTCCCCTTTCTCCCTTTCTTCTTCTTTCTTCCCTCTTTCTCCAAGGCTTCTCGCCTCGTCGGGGAGGAAGGGAGGGAAAGGCTGCGCAAGGGAGAGGAGGGGCTGCGCAATGGGGAGGAGAGGCGGCTGCCAAAGGGGTGGAGGGAGGGGTGCACTAGGGAGGAGAGGGGGCGGCCAAGGAAGAGGAAGGAGGGGGGGGGAGGAAATTTCGGCCAAGGGGGAGGAAGAGGGAGGGGTGGCGGCCAAAAGGGGGAGGAGGGGGAGGGGTGCGGCCAAAAGGGGGTTAGGGTTAGGGGGCGCATGGGCCTAAGGCCCAAGGTGCCTCCCTCACTTCTAAGCCGGGCCCCCAAAGCTTCTCCATCCTGGCCCGTCAACCAAAACCCGTTTTCCCCGCAACCCGAAAAGAATAATTTTTACCCGGATCCTTTCCCGAATAAATTCTCTCTAATCAAAAAGAAAATACGGAGTGTTACATCCGTCCCCGCGCCGCAGCCCGCGCCTGCGCCTCCGCCTCCTTCGCCGCGCCGCCGCCCGCGCCCGCGCCCGCGCCTCCGCCTCCGCCTCCGTCGTCGCCCGCGCCTCCCCGCTCGCCCGCGCCTCCGCCGCCGTCCCCGCGCCGCAGCCCGCGCTTCCCCGCTCGCCCGCGCCCACCTGAGCTCGCCGTCGTCCGGGCGCGGGCGAGCGGGGAGGCGCGGGCGGCGGCGCGGGGACGGAGGCAGAGGCGCAGGCGCGGGCGGCGGCGAGCGGGGACGAAGGCGGAGGCGCAGGCGCGGGCGCCGGCGAGCGGGGAGGCGCGGGTGAGCAAGGAGGCGTGGGCGGCGGCGCGGGGATGGAGGCGGAGGAGGCGCGGGCGCCGGCGAGCGGGGAGGCGCGGGCAGCGGCGCGGCGACAGAGGCGCTGACATGGCATGATTTGGCGTCTCGTGGGCTCAAAAGTGGCAAAAAATTAGTCAACCACATCTTAAGAGTGGCAAATAGTTAAATGCAACGAAGAAGATGAGATTTGAATAGGTGGCATTCTTAAGGGAGGCAAATAGTTAAATTTCCCCTTAAAACTCCTAGATCCTCCTCCCCTTCCACGACCTTCGGAACTCCGCATGGCCGCGCACCTCTCTCTCTCTCTCTCGCACTTCTTCTGCCTCCACATGGCGCCTTCCGCCACATGCCCTCCTCGCTCTATGGCCTCCATCTCCCGAGCCCTCCGCCCGCGGCCGCCCCCCGCACGGCTGCTTCTCGTTTCGGTGCGCGCCCCTTGGAGCATACTGAGCTCTATTTGCTTTGCTTGAGCTGTTTTATTCACTTGGATGGGTGGGATTGCGTGCTCGATGCCAAGCTATGGGAGGAGGCAGGAGGAGGAGGAGTGGGGATTGCTTTTGCGTCCGAACCGGCCACCACTGTTGTCCGGTTCTCAGGTAAGCCGTATGCTCGTGTTGTCGAGGTTAATCGGGCCAGGGAAATTTCTGGGGTCGAGGACATGGATTGCCCAATTGTACAGGTCAGGGTTTCACTTGGTCAACGTAATTGCGTTTGTCTAGTGTAGACTAGTCACTGATAATTTATAAGTAGGGGGCGTCCTATATACTGACCAACTTGCAGCTTCTTGTAAGGATGGAGTTCTGAACGCTTGTTGAATCTATCTTGGGCCCTGTGGGATCGCAGTCTCTCCACACTGGATTTTTTCCATTGGAACTTGTTTGCTTTCAAGATTTTTGCGAGGTATATGAAAATGAGCAAACGGTACTCACAGAGTGACTTTAGTGAAGAAATGTATACTAGAAGAGGTGCAATGGATGATTTATTCAATGTACCTCTTTGCAGAACTGATTCCACTGCATTTTGTGAGTGAACTTTGAAGTGCATGATATACAATACCTGCTGAGAACTTACCACAAATATTCTCTGAACATTGTTTTTCTTGTTAGTGACCTAGTGGTGAAAAGTTCTTGCTCTGCCATTATCGGTTGCCCCAACAAGATGAAATCATCAGTGGAGTGACTTTTGTTTACTCTAGTTGTATAATCTGTTGAACTTCATTTTATGCTTGCCCCAACAAGATGAAATCATCAGTGGAGTGACTTTTGTTTAGTTGTATAATCTGTTGAACTTCATTCTATGCTTTTAAACATAGTGTGCTTTCTCATCAACAAGTTTGTCTACCTGTCAATTTTGTGCCTAAAATAAAAGATAATAAGTGAGTTGATTGGGGTTTCTCACACTGTCATGCTCTATTGTGGTCAGTTGAATTCTTTGCTGCGACTTCCACCTACCCACTCACTCTTCAATCCCTTATGTTCTTATCTCTATCCTTTTTTTCCTGATCTTGTTGTTTTATGTTGTGACACTTCAATTCTTGAGGTTTATCTGAGCAGCCACTACTGTTTGTAATTATCTTTTTAGCTCATCGAAATTTTCCTGAACAATTTTTATAGCTATAAATTATGTTTCCAATTTGAAATATCATGCAGACTATTGTATTCTTTAAAGTTCCAAATATTACCATCTTCAAAGCACATTAACTTCCACGAAATAATTGGTGATTGTAAGAACCAGCTAAACTGTGCTTTTGGTCTTTCTTGAAATAATATCATTATTTTCGCACTCCTTGATACGATTATTGATTTACTTTTCCTAAAATAGAAAAACAAATTGTTGTTTTCTCAGGAGATGTCAAATTTTGTGCAAGGCCGAAGCTAACATATCTGCCAGAGAGCGTGCCTACCGGAGCAAGCCAATATGAGAAAATAGTTGAGCTGCTTACCACTCTTTACCCTGTTTGGGTAAGTTGCTATGAGTATTGGAAGCTTTTCAGTTTTCTTGTCTTCTTTTGTGTAGTTACTTGGTGGATGTAATGCAAATATTTGTAAACATAGTAATGCAGAGATCACATTTGGCAGGTCATACTAGGTACCATTATTGGCATCTACAAGCCGTTGATGGTAAAACTTCTCTTACTTGACAGTTGCCATTACTATCTGTACTCGGCAGCTAATGCCTTGCCAGCTTGTATTATGGTTTCCTTGGACAACCCACAGGTTACCTGGTTGGAGACCGTTCTTTTCATTGTTGGCCAAGGATTCCTAATGCTGTCAATGGGACTAACATTGACATTTGAAGATTTCAGAAGATGTATGAGGAATCCATGGACAGTATGTTTCTGCACCTGAACAACCTGTATTAATATAGAAATACTGATTATGTTTGTGTACTTAACGCGTCCTGAATTGATGTAGAAATCTTTTTGTAGGTTTACTAATGTAATAGCTTCTTTGCAGGTGGGTGTGGGATTTCTTGCACAGTATTTGATCAAACCTATGCTAGGATTTGCTATTGCAATGGTAATGCTATCATAACCATAGGCATGCATAAAATTACTGATTTCATTGTACAATTTTGTATGTTAAAATAATATGGTGTTTTACTGATTGTGGGTTATTAAAGCTCTCTGATGAATAACATTATTCTGTTGTGTTGTTATTTCAACCATAACCAAGTAACTTCATTCAAATATTGTAATCCATACTAATTGTACATACGCCAGCCAGTGTAAAGTTTGATCACTGGTCTGCTGAAGTAAATATTCAATCTTCATGACATGCTTGCCCTTCTCTTTATATTTAGATAAGTACTTCCGTTACTGCTACTGGATAGGACTTTGATTTGTCAACAGTAAGTGTACAGATCATGTTCTTATTTAGGCGAAAGCCAGGAGCACAAACAATCTATGAATTGAATACAAACTGTTACACCTTTGTTTGGAGACATTGTTCTGCTGGACTTTCTTTTCGTGAAAAACAAGCTTAGATGTTTCATGTAAAGTTTAGGAAATATCAAAGGAAAAAGAGGATGGCTGACTCAAATTAACAAACTGATCTGATGGGCCATGCCCTGAAAAGATTTAAAGGTTCGAGAATGATCTTAGCTTCCATTTTTCAGATGTTTTCCCTTTATTATCTGTGCCTTGAATATTGTAAACGTGATCCATTTTCCTTATTTTCTTGTGTTAACTCTACCCCATTATCTGCATTCTAGTAGTTAGTTCTCCAGTTAATGTATATGTGAGTTGACATATATACTATTTTCATTGGTAAATTGTTTCTCTTTGTTCATTTCTAAAAACATTTAAACCCAGAATTGCTTCTTACGCATGAAAGTTTTCACTAAAATTTCTGCATAAGCCCTTCTCATTGTAGTGTCTATATTTATCTGCACCTAATTTTGGTTATTACAGACTTTGAAGTTATCTGCTCCTTTTGCAACTGGTCTTATTTTGGTCTCATGTTGCCCTGGTGGACAAGCATCAAATGTTGCAACTTACATATCCAAAGGAAATGTTGTGCTTTCAGTTCTTATGACCACATAAGCTTTAGATATTTCTTGAGAAAAAGACACTTCTTTGGTGCTTGTTTTAATTTACTTGTTGTTCATATACCTGCATCTTTCTTGAGTTCCTTTATCCATTACGATACAGCCTTTAAGATCGACACTCCGTACCTATCGTTAGTTTTTATCACAAGTTTTAGCTGCAATTTTGTCTAATGTCAGCACTTTTTGTAAGGTCAGTACCACAAAATTGATCGCACACACAACAAGCTTTCTGTTTTCAGATTTCAATTGGGACGTGCTATTGAGGATTCCATGATGAAAGTTTAAGGGCCTATTCATATTGGCTTTTCCTGATGTCTTTTGGTTATAGTTGATGAATAGTAATGGTTGATAGAAACAGCTGATGAATAGTACTGCCTGATAAAGAGTAGTACATTATATAAGAAAAACGGTATAATGAAAGATACTACGACATTCGGATCGTTATGCGACTTACATAATTATGATATAATAAAATACAAAGTACGTTATAATATGTGAAAGCGAAAAGTAGTGGCTGATAGAAGCGGTTTATAGAAACGGAGCATTTGTATTGGCTTCTGCTTCTAGAAGCAGAAGCCTGATGCAGAAGTCAATATGAACAAGCCCTAAGTGCTAAGTACTTTTGGAATGGATATAGTGTGCCATGTCAAACTTGACAATCTTTTAGTCATGAAGCATTTTTAAGAAGTTGGTACCTTTTCTAGTAGGTTATCATAATTGCAGTGCTCTTGCATAAGTATTTTCTGCTGAAAACCTGAAACTGAGCAGCAAACCTGTTAATTGTTGGGCTTCATCTTTGTGGTGTAATTTTAATGTTTTATCATTTTACTTGATATTTAATTCAGTAACCTCTAAGATGCTCTGTTGCCTTTTTCAGTCTGCTGCACTCAATACTATTCTAAGCTTCTAATAACTTCTGTAAACAAATAAAAAAAGGTATAATATTGTATTTTCGAATAAAAACAGATTATTTTTTAAAAAATGGGAAACAATATGCCTCACAGTGAACTAAAATATTAGGCAACCAACATGGGGAAATCAGCAGCACGCATGGAGTACCTGGTTTAGTGGCGACATGTAGCCCTGTTTCTCTATTCAAATTCATTCTGATGTCCGGAAATCTAGTGTCTTTGACAATTAACATTTCGATCAGAAAGGCAGTGTGAGTGAAGTTATGACCATGTTCTTTTCAGCTTTTAAAAACTGTTTTTCAGTTTTCTATAGTAATTATCTTTTAAACGGAGTATTTTTTCAAGATAGGATCTACTGGTTAATTGTAGTATATACTGTATCGATTTCATTTATATTAGCAAAAACCGCACATGAATTTCTATTATTTTGTAATATTTCGTATAAACAGTCAAAAACTATAAACTACAATAAAAAACTATAAATTTTAGCTACAAAGAACAGACCGAATGTAAAACTGTGGCCGAGAAATGCTAGCTTTTACACTGCAGAGTGCAGCATCGGCATAACTCGTGTGTATATGCGGTCCTCAATGCTTACTGCGCAAGCACGCCTGCCATGGTGCAGCGTCGTCATATGCATCGACACATAAGGTCATTGGTAACTGTACAAAACGTACGTGAGGTCATTGGCAACAACATTAAAATACATCACAGTACTGACACTGACAGATCACGTACGAAGGTTGTACGCTAGTACTCCTAGCCATGCATAACGACGTCAAAGTCCATCTCGATTCCATCGATCTCCGCGGAACGGCCATCGCACGACGGACCACTTGCGATGCACACGCGACGCGACCTAATGACGCATGGCATGGCACGCAGCTGTATCCTGTATGGCTGTGACATCTTTCTTTCACTCTTATTTTGATGGGAGGATCGAGCTGTTTATCATGGTGGCATCATAAGTTCGGTCGCAGTTGCCACGCCCTCACGTCCAGCGCGTACAGCATGCAAGCTGCAACGTCAAATCGGCACGTATTTAATCTGAACCCCAACGAAGATTGAAGAACCAGCTGGCCTCCTAGCAGAATGGCAAGAAGATTGCGATGTCCATCTCTACACTTTTTTTTTTTGGAAAAATACACATTCTGTATTTTGACCTACCCATGCGATTCATGGAGGTAGATACGTGCAGTTTCTTTCCCATTGGTCTCAATGGTGGCGCTGTCCGAAGCTTGATCTACCCGTCGGGGTTCAGAAGGCCTGAATATATAGCACATGGTTGCCATTGCTGCCAACCGATGCAGGGGACCCGATCCGAATCCCTGCAGCGAGCGTTAACGGTCCCCAGCTAGTAGTACCAATAGATTAGCCATCAATTAATACTGGGAGCACCGGTCGATCAAAAGAGATTTTTGAGTGATCCCTACCTGCACCTTGCTCCTTCCATTTTGCCAGGTTGTGGCGCAGAGAGCCCGGTAGACGCATGCAATTGAATGGAGGTCCAGGGTAGGGGACGCCTCCCTCCCACCCATCAGCCCATCAAATTAAAGCTTTCCCGTCACGCGTTCCTCGGCGGGAAAAGCTCGTGTCGACCGCGTGCGTGTGCCGCGGCCTGCGCGTGCGTACGTATTCAGTGGAGTATACGCATACGCATACGTTGCCCTGCTGCCGTCGTCACGTCCCATGTGTGTGATGACCCTATTTCTGAGCAGTCAGATTTCTTCGAAACTATCTGGAAAGATCAGTTACAGAATTAAGAAGAGCGTACATAAAGTCTTATCAAAATTTGGATGTAAAATACATACTTTTATTATAAGAGAGTACGACTTAGTAGCCGAGTTTTACATTATTAAAAGCGTCTAAGCCTAAAGTTTATGATGTGATACAAAAGATCTTCCAAAAACCACTAGCACATTTGAGCGTAGTCAAGACCTAGAACCAATAATTGTTACTTCTAGAGAGTCATCGAAGTCTCCCTCAATAGGTTTAAGGGGTGATTCCAACCTACTCCCCTTAAAAAGAATCTTGAAATTCACCACCACGCCGTTCATGCTCCCTAAAACCACCACCGTACTTCCTTAGCTCGGGTGGAGCTGTGTTTAAGAGGTGATTCCAACAACAAAGGCATAAGTAAGATTTGAATGATCTTAAAATGATAAATAAGGTTGTTAAATTCTCTTTTCTCTTAATAAAATAATATTTAGTATTTCAAATTTAAAGATCTTTGCAAACAAACATGTGTTTGTACCTGTAACAATAGAACCTCCATACCTTGTTCTATTGAAATATTGGCAAATAGTTAAGTAGATGTTCTTATGTGGCTTGCTGAGTACTGTTGTACTCATACTTGCTTAATCATCATCAGAATGAGCTTGGGTGGAAACTGGAGAACCTGTTGAGGGAAACTACACTCAAGCGTGCTAGTGGTTTTTGGAAGATCTTTTGTATCATATCATAAACTTTGGGCTTGGACATCCTTAATAGTGTAAAACTCGGCTACTAAGCTGTACTCTCTTGTAATAAAAGTTTGTCTTTACGACTAAATTTTGAAATTTTGGGTTGTTTCAACCTACTCCCCTTAAAAAGAATCTTGACTCCGAGATTCACTTAGGTTAGGGAACAGGTTGGGAAAATCTCGCTGCAAATCTGATTCCTTTTTCCATGTTGCTTCTTCTACAGTATGATTTCTCCAAAGGACTCTGAAAAACCTGATATTCCTGTTCCTAATTTCAACTTGTATGCTACTTCTCTCACTCTTTAGAACCTTGTAAAGACCAACATATCTTGGTGCCAATTTTTCCTTCATTTGAAATCTACGTATTGTCTTAAATGGGGTAACTTTAAGATATATAATATCTAACTTCGAAGCTTAAGTGATTTCTACGATTGTCTGCATAGTCCTTCTGATGGTTTTGGGCAATCTTTAGCTTATACCTAATAATCTTTACATGAGCTTCTGCATCGTGAGCAATTTGTGGTCCAAGAAGTTATCATTCTTCGGTTTTCATATATTCAATGGTATTCTGCATTATCTGCCATATAAAGCTTCAAATGGTGCCATCCCAATATTAGCTTGGTTACTATTATTGTTGGAGAACTTTGTAAATGTTAAATATGTATTCCATGCAGCTCCAAAGATGAGTGCTCATGCTCTTAACATATCTTTTAGGATCTAGTTGATCCTCTCTATTTGTCCTTCGGTTTGGGGATGGTATGCTATTCTTAATGCCAAATGTGTTCCCATTGCATCATTAATTTCTCCCAAAACTTTGATGTGAATTGTGCTCCTCTATCTGCAACTATCCTCTTAGGAACTCTATGTAGCACCACAATTTTTGTGAAATATAACTCTGCTAACTTATCTTCCCATAGATTTGATTGTTCGGTAGGAAGTGTGCTACCTTAGTTAGTCGATGTACAACCACCCATATGGCATCATATCCAGCCTGTGTTTTTGGTATTCCGGTAATAAAGTCCATACCAATCTTCTTCCACTTCCATTCTAGAATTGACAGTGATTGTAATAATCCTATCGGTCTCTGATGGTCTATTTTAATCTTCTAACATACATCACAATGTGCTATGTATTTAGCTATTTCTATTTTCATGTTGTTCCACCAAAACCACTTCTTTAAGTCTTGATACATCTTTGCTCCTCCAGGGTGTATAGAAAATGGTGATGAATGTGCTTCCTCTAGAATTAATTCTTTCAACTCCTTATTTGGAACACATAAGTGACCATGGAATTTCATTATATCTTGTTCATCTTGAGTAAAATCTGATGGATTTTCCTTTTGAATGCTCCTTTTAAGTTGTTGGATTTCTTTATTCTCTCCTAGGGCAAGCTTAATCTATTCTGTTAAGGTTGGTTGCATTTCTAATGCTGCTACCAACCCTTACTTAGTTATCTCTAGGTTCAGTTGTTATATCTCCTTCTGTAGTTGAGGTTGGCATTCTCGCATTGTAGCTATGCCATGATACATTTTTTTGCTCAGTGCATCTGTGACAATATTTACTTTTTCAGGGTGATATTGAATATTCAAGTCATAGTCCTTGATCAATTCTAACCATATTTGTTGCCTCAAATTCAAGTCTGGTTGGGTAAAAATATACTTCAAACCCTTGTGATTGGAAAATATTTCACAATGGTTTCCTAATAGGTAATGTCTCCATATCTTCAAAGCATATACTATTACTGCTAATTCTAAGTCATGTGTCTAGTATTTTTCTTCATGCGGCCTCAATTGTCTTGAAGCATAAACCACAACTCTTCCATCTTGCATCAACATGAATTCTAATCCTTGTCTTGAGGCACTATAGTAAATTTGGAAATCCTTTTCAGTATCAGGAAGTATTGGCACTGGGGTTGTAGTTAATTTAACCTTTAACTCTTGAAAGATCTCTTCACATTTGTTTCTCCAGTCAAACGGGTTATTCTTCTTGAGAAGTTGGGTAAGAGGGCATGCTATCTTTGAGAATCCTTCTATAAATAGACAGTAATAACCAACTAATCCTTAAAAACTTCCAACCTCTGTCATTGTCTTTGGTTGCTTCCATTCCATTACTACTTTTACTTTATCTGGATCAACCTTTACAACTTCTTTTGTGATAATGTGCCATAAGAAGGCAACTTCTTTCATCCAAAATTCATATTTTTTAAGGAAGATCAGTTGCAGAGTGAAGAAGTGTGTATATCAAGCCTACTCAAACTTTAATCATAAAAGACAAACTTTTATTACAAGAGAGTATGACTTAGCAGTTGAGTTTTACACTATTAAGAGTGTCCAAGCCCACAGTTTATGATATAACACAAAAGAAAGTTTATGATATAATACAAAAGATCTTCCAAAAACCACAAGCACGCTTGAGCATAGTCGAGACCTAGAACCAATTGTCGTCACCTTCTAGGGAGTCATCAAAGTCTCCCTCAAAAGGTTCCCCGGTTTCCTCCCAATCTCCTTCTGATAATAATTAAGCAAGTATGAGTATAATCATACTCAGCAAGCCACACGAGAACATCTACTTAACTAGTTTCCCGAATTTCAATAGATGGAGGTTCTATTGTTACGAGTATAAATTCATGTTTGTTTGCAAAGAGCTTTAAACTTGAAATACCAAACATTATTTTATTAATAGAACAGGGGATTTAACAACCTTACTTCATTTTAAGATCATTTAAATCTTACTTATGTCTTGTTTTTGGAATCACCCCTTAAACATAGCTGCATTGGAGCTAGGGAAGTGCGTTGGTGGCATCAGCTTGGCTTGGGATGACCTATGAAGATTTGGCAACTATGATGGCCTAAATTTTTTATTGAAATTTCATAAAGTTTTGCAAAACCTCTCAAGTTGTCTATTGCATTTTTATGAGTTTCTTGTGTTTTTTGTGCACCGAAATGCTATCTTATTTCTCTAGAAATCCTAAAAATACCCTTTTTCTTATTTCTTTCTTTTTCCTTTCTTGGGCTGAATCTGATCCACCCACAATTCTGTTTCCTTTTCTCTCTCTACGTAGCCTATTTTCCTTCCTCGGCCCACCATCACTCACTAGCCTCTCCCATGGCCCGTCTTTGCTCGGCTTAGTACTGCACCAGCCGGCTCGCCTCACCTTGGCTGCTCCTACTTTGCCAACACTCCTGGTTGATGATCCCACCGAAGTTTCTCCGCTAGACACATTGTCAACCACCTTGTGCCCATGCCATTGTCTCATTAACTCCTAGTGATGACTTTCATGTCGTTGCTCACCAGGTTGCCCATGAAATACGCTCGCCTGCCAACACCGTTGTCCACATGTTGCCTCTGCCGCACACCTTCTCCTTTGTGCCACCACTTACAAGTGGCTATTAGGCTAGCAGCAACGCCAGCTAGCCTTTTCTTTCCTCTTCACTCCCCAAAGCTAGTCACGTCACCTTGAAACCTCACCATTGCCCACAAGCCAGCTAAAAGCATTGCCTCTCCTTTCGACTACCTTGGTAATTTCCCAAAGTACATCCTTGCCTTCATCTCTCACCCTAAATTGATCTTGCCATTACCTTCCTCGTTGCCTTGTGGTTCTTTTGGTACCTTGCCCAAGCCAAGCCGTCACTGGAGCCATCGTCATTCATTGCACTGTAGACCTTGTCACCACCACCATCGATCATCCGCCTCCATCTTCCCCTTACCTTGCCATCCATGTCATGAGGTGCACGTCATCGCACTGATGCTCTCCATCACCTCCGCCGAGCATCGCGTCCACTATGCATGGTTACCACTGAGCTTCACCCCACCACCAGCCTTCCTCGCTGCACCTCAAGTCAAACCATCCTTAAAGGAAGACTTCCCATGCTCACGTTGTGCTCATGCACCTGTCGCTTGCACCAAAGAACACCAGAGCTCACCGCTAGTGATTTTCTTCCTTCCCATGGCCGCCACCCTTGCCTTGTCTTTTTCGACCACCACGATCCTTGCCATCCTCCCAATCCACCCAAAATGGGTGTGTGATGTCCAAAAACATCTCTTGCGCACATCACCGCTTTGTCACCTCATAACTGTCGCCATCATCTGCTCTCTTTGTTCTCCTCTACTCAATAGAGAAGAAGAATAATATCTATCAGCATTGTGCTCATTTGGTCTGACCTAGCCGTCTCGTGCACCTGACCCAAGTCACTTTCACCTGATCGAGCCTAAGTCTAGTACTGTGTGCACGTGGTCGAGTCAGATCATTTTGCACCAAGCCAAATGAGACCCAAACTAGATTCAGACTAAGTCCAGTCTGAGTCAACCCATTTTGATCGAGAACAACCCAATTCTTACCGATCCAGCTCAATTTAGACCAATTTGAAGCCAATTCGTGACCAATTCACTAGCTATAGACCATTTCTCACCAAGTTAGGACTAATTCTGTAAAGAAGACTAAACCTAAACCCTAGTGGACCATCTAAACATCATTGTTCACCCTCCATTTCCAAATCCATGCTTTCGAAAGTCAATTATTAATAATTTTTCCTTTCTATTCTCTTTTTGGCTTCTTTTTTATTTTCTTTTGATAATGTTTTTTTGTGGCCCCAGAGGCAACTCGAACTAGGAGTAACAATCCTAAAATCTACGGAGTGAACACTGACTACGAGTCGCAAGGCAAGCAACATATTTTTTGTTCATCCCATATCATTTTCCATTTTTTTTGTTGGAGTCGGAGTTGGACACGAATAATACCGAATACAAATATGAATGCGGATATTCTCGGTCATGAATACAAAGCAAATACATGCCGCTCCGCTCCGAATACGATTAGTTTCGGTCACGAATATTTAATCCGATAATGCGCAAAATCAAATTCCATATGGTGACAAGGACAAGTTAAGCAACTGGTAAATTCTAGCTAGCAAAGCAGCAAGTAAATGATAGAGGCTAGTTAAACAAGTAGTAGCTAACTAGCTACATGTCACATGGTTCAAAAGTATGAATTTCCTATAGCCAAGTAGTCAAGTACATCACTAGTTCATTTAACTTTATTACATTTAGCAAATGATTCCACAAGGCCTTTGTATCCGGTATCCGGAGAGGCCAGGTATCTAACTCCATTTTTGTATACGGTAACTATCTGGTAACTATCTGAAAAATACCCAGATAGTTCCGTATCCGTCGGATAATGCTTTTTTTGAATTTGTTTCCGTATCTGACAAAAAAATATCCAACTCTGTTTCCATATTCGACAAAACCTTCGGATATCCAAAAATTTGCTCTGAATTATATTCGAATTAAAACGGACAGACGGACGGTCGGGAAATATCCGCTCCATTTGCACCCCTAGTGGTTCCTCTCATGCTTGTTTCCAAGTTTTCATATACTATGAGTAGGGAATTTGAGATAAGCATGATGGGAGAGCTCACATTCTTCCTAGCCTTTCAAATCAAACAATCAAAGCTGAGGACTTTTATGCATAAAACTAAGTACACCAAGAATCTATTTCGTTGCTTTGACATGGGATCAATCAAACCAATTTCCACTCCCATGGGGTCTACGACTGTTGGATCCGGATGAAGATGGTGAGCCTGTTGATCAAAAGGAATATAGAAGCATAATTGGCTCTCTTTTGTACCTCACCGCTACAAGGATAGACATACTCTTTGCTGTGTGTTTATATGCTCGCTTTCAAGCTTCTCCACGTGCTTCACATCGTCAAGCGGTAAAGCAAATTTTCAGGTATCTTCAATCAACTTTGGAATTTGGCTTATGGTAGTCTTCATTCTCATGTATTACTCTTAGAGCTTATTCTGGTGTGGACTTTGGGGGTTGTCGAATTGATAGGAAGATTACTTTCAGCACATGTCACTTTTTAGACACATCTCTTATTTCATAGGCTTCTAGGAAACAATTGTCAGTTGCACTTTCCACTGCTGTGGCTGAATATGTAGCTGTTGCTTTTTGTTGCTCTCAATTACTTTGGATGATAGCTACTCTTAAGGATTTTAGCTTAAGAATTAGATAGTGTTCCACTTTTTTATGATAACACTAGTACGATTAGTATTGTTAAAAATCTTGCGCAACATTCAAGAACCAAACACATTGATATTCGCTACCATTTTCTCAGAGACCATATAGAAAAGGGAGATATTGTCTTGCACTTCATTGATTCTGATTCTTAAGTTGTTGATATTTTCATCAAACCGCTTGATTCTTCTCATTTCGCTCAATTGTGGAGTGAGTTGGGTGTATTGCATCCTATGGGGTTATTCTGATGGAGAGCTTGGTATTTAAAATTTCAAAAGCTTTGTTTATTATACTTGTCAAACAATTCATCAAGTCCATGCCATTAAAATCAAATAAGTGGTAGAGCTTTCTTTATCATATTCACTCATATGTTTTGTAGCTGTGGTCATGACTGATGATAATTAATCTGCAACAATTGAACTAAATTATGACATGGCAAACACTTTGACTAGATTGATTATAAATAGTACTTTGCGATGTTCATCTAAAAAGATTAGCATAATTTTGAGTCTTATTTTAAATGTTGGCTTTGAGGCTCGTATGTTTCATGTTGCAATCTTTTATGATCACTCAAGTTGGCATGTTATACAAAAGAAAACGACACAAAAAGTGCACAAATAAAAATATGTATGCTTCAAGCATGCCATGTTCAAACAAAAGAAAAGGCACAAAAGTTGTGCAAGTGAAAAGAAGTACGCTTCGAGCATACCACCATTAAAACAAAAAAAGAGATGCTTCAAAACATGTTATCAAAAAAAAAGAAGTATGCTACAAGCATGCCACATGCCTGAGACTCGAGTGTAGAGCAATAGGTTGCTACATGAGACTACTAACTCGCCTAGATTTAAAATCTACTTTATTGTTTTAGGCTTTGACTTTTCGGTGTGATATCTCATTATGATTTTATAATTGGTTTGTTCATTGTTGCAATGCCTATCATTAATATAAATTACTTAATAGTGATAAAAGACATGTTTTCACATTGCTATATGATATATGACTTTATATGGTCTAGGTAGATCTACTCAAACAGATGGCTTGGTTAAACTATTAAATCAATACAAACTGACTTGGACAATCTACAAAGCTTCTGGATATTTCCTCTCTGTGCTCCATTTTTAGAATCATTCCCGCTTTGGAGCCCTTGATGATTTCATTTCCAAAGGGGAGAAGAGTAGAAGAAAGCGGGAGAAATAGAAATTAGATTTGCTCTCTGTGCTCTTTTGGTTGTGGTCAGGTTCTTTGGCAAAATTCTCTTGCAAATTCTTTTGTTTGAGTGTTTTTTTGAGGTGTTGTCAATGTATTCATTAAGGGGGAGATTGTTAGACCATGTGGATGGTCATGATTAAAAGTGATGATGAATAATTGACATTTGGATTGCTTTGGAATTTGCGTTTGTGAAAGTTTTGGGCGATCACACTTGAAGGTTGTGAGCCCGAGTGGTTTTGGTCACGTACAAGTGTCTTTGGTTGACTCCGAGTGGTTTTGATCAGCTTCGAGTACTTTCGGACCAGTCTGAATGGCTTCGCTCAGTTGGGAGATTCTTATTGGCCCGATCAGCCAGTCCGATCGGTTTCAAGTGGCATCAGATGACTTTTGAGTAATAGTAGAGTATCGAACAGTTTCTGAGTAGCTTTGGTGTATCGGATAATGTCCGAGTAGCTTTGGTTCATCAAACGGTGTTCGAGTGACTTCGGAATATCGCACGGATGAAGGATTATTAGGCTTCGACCACGGCAACTCGACTATGATGTTTCGACCTTACTTAGTTGATGATGGTATGTTATAGGAAACCAGTCATAAGATACAGGGAACCGGTTGGTGGTCGTAAGATCATCTGCTCAGGTATTTGTTCATGGTCATAGCTACAATACTTTTTCATGGTCGTAGACTTTCATGGTCGGTACTCGATAGTCGTAGACTTTGTGATCGATGGTTGTAGACTTCACTGATCGGTAGTCATAGATTTCACTGGTTAGTAGTCGTAGATATTTCTGATCGGTGGTCTTAGACTTTGGGAATGGTACTCGTAGACTTCATTGCCGGTGTGAGTGCTTTACTTCTTGTGATCTTCAACTACTTCGAGTACTCGTGTGAGGCTAGTGGGATTACTGGCTGGTGTATGGCGGTTAGGTGGTCATGGTACTCAGTAGTCAGAAGGGCTCGGTACTCGATGGTCAGAGATCGGTAATCGTGGGTGTTGCAATTGGTTATCTAATACTTGCGGTATGTGATTGGTACTCGGTTGTCGGTACTCATTGGTTCTCTAGTCGATAACGATGATGTTATTCCTGAGTGTTTTGAGAAGAGCTGATGATGGTCAAGTTGTGAAGAACTTGTGTCGGGAAAACGTTTCTTTGGTCTTTGCATGTGCAGGTGAGCGTGGGGATGATCACGGTTGGTGACGGGGATGTCACGCAAGGTGGTCGGGCTAAATGCTGGAGTACATGGAGATCAAATGTGGTGATACGTGTAGAAGCTAAGGGCGGTGCGGTCTTGGAGCCTTCGTCACGTGCTGGATTAGGAGTTATGGATGGAATCCATAACTAGAAAGAGATAGAGTTTGATTAAAACCTGTGTTAGGAATGGTTTTCGATCCGTTGAGTTGAGGAAGAGATAAGATTATGTGCTTGTGTTTGAGTCAAACACGATGTAGGGCACTAGCATATAAAAGCAGAGGTAGGCTAAGAATTTTAGCGTGGCTTTTGCGAGGCGTCTATGTCCTAGGGTTTTTGGGGGTGCCTATGAGGGCAGTTTGTAACTCCACGTAAACTTAGCAATAGAGAAGATCTCGAATTAATCTGGTTTGTGAGTGCTGGTGATTGCTGTTTAGGAGAAGCATACGATTGCGAGTGAAGCTATGCAACGAGTGTTCGTTTGAGCGGTCAACTTCGTCATCGACTACATAGAGATTTGTTGAAGCGGAGGTGCTCATTCACCCCCTCTGATAGCGCCATATGATCCTACAAGAGCACATAAGACTAGTTTTGGAAAGATTAAGAGAGAAATCGTTACGTGCCAAGTTCTCCAAATGTGAGTTTTGGATGAAGGAAGCAACATTCTTAGGCCACATCATTTTAGCAGAATTAGTCAAAGTGGATTCTGAGAAAGTAAAGGCAGTGTCTGAATAGAAAAAACCAAAATCAATAATCGATATCAGAAGTTTCTTGGGTTTAGCATGATATTACTATCATTTTATTGAAGGGTTTCCTAAGATTGCAAGACCACTTACTCACTTGTTAAGGAAGGACAAGCCATTTCATTGGTCTGATATGTATGAGAAGAGTTTCTAAGAATTAAAAACCAAATTGACAATAGCCCAAGTACTTGTTTTGCCTAACAGTTAGAAGGACTTTTAGATCTATTGTGATGCTTCTCGACAAGGTTATAGTTGTATTCTGATATAAGACAGAAGAGTATTTGCTTATACTTCAAGACAACTTAGACCGCATGAAGAAAATTACCCAACCTATAATCTAGAGTTAGCTGTAGTTATTTATGCATTGAAGATTTGGAGACATTATCTACTGAGAAACAAGTGTGAAGTCTATGCAGATCATAAGAGTTTGAAGTATATTTTCACCAGCTAGACTTGAATTTGATGTAACATAGATGGTTAGAGTTGATAAAAGGCTATGACCTGGACATACAATATCATCTAGGAAAACCAAATGTTGTTGCTGATGCATTGAGTAGGAAGGTCTATTGTAACAACAATATGATTGAAGAATGTCCAGTATAGCTAAGAAAATAGATACACCAGTTGAAATTAGAATTTCTAGATCAAGGATGTTAGCAGCTTTTGAAGTCAAGCCAACTTTGCTAGAACAAGTTCGGATAGCTAAGATCGAGGATGAGGAGATACAACAGATTTAACAAGAAATCAAGGATGAGAAGGTTACAGGTTTTATCGAAGATGATGAAGGAATTGTCAGATTCCAAGGTCAAGTCTGTATACCAGACAAGAAGGAAATCATGAAATTGATATTGCAGGAAGCCCATGATTCACTATTTTCCATTCACCCGGTAGCACTAAGATGTATCAAGATTTGAATAATATTGCCTTTTTAGTGGAAGAATATTAAGAGAGAGAAGTAATAGAGCATGTGAACTTATGTGATGTGTGTTAGAAAATAATGGTAGACCATAGAAGACCAACAGGACTATTGCAGCCTTTGCCATTGCCAGAGTGAAAGTGGGATGAGATCAAAATGGATTTCATAACAAGTTTCCTAAAAACCAAGACATGTTATGATGCTATTTGGGTAATTGTGGATAGATTGACTAAAGTGGCACCTTTTCTTCCAATCAATCAGACTTATGATGGAGCATAGTTAGCAGAATCGTATATGACCAAGATTGTGGTTTTACATGGGATACCAAAAAGAATAGTATCGGATCAAAGAAGTCAGTTTTCTTCAAGATTTTGGAAAAGTCTACATGCTGCTATGGGCACACAATTGACATTTAGTTCAACTTATCATCCATAGATTGGAGGTTAGACAAAAAGAGTCAACCGAATTTTAGAAGACATGTTCAGAGATTATGCAGACAAGCTTGGGACATTTGCTTACCTTTTGCTGAATTCACCTACAATAATAGTTATCAAGCTACTTTAGAGATGGCACCATTTGAAGCCTTGTATGGACAAAAATGTAGGACACCATTAAATTGGACTGAAGTGGGAGAAAGACAACTCATGGGACCACAGGCAACAAAGAATGCAGAAGCACATGTCAGAATTATCAGAAATCGACCAAAGACAGCTCAGGACAGACATAAGAATTATGCACATACATGAAGATGAGATTTAAGATTTGAAGTTGATCTTGTGTATCTAAAAGCGACACCACTTAAAGAAGTGCAGAGGTTTCAAATAAAAGGAAAATTAGCATTGAGATATATTGGTCCTTACAAGATTGAAGATAGAAAAGGAGAAGTTGCATATCAATTAGAGTTACCAGTAGAACTGGCAGGAGTACATCCAGTTTTTCATGCGTCACAATTAATTAGATGTTTGGGGTAACCAACTGATGAAATGTCATAGCAGATAATAGAATTGCAACCAGACCTGACTTATAAAGTGGAGCCTAAAAATATTTTAGAAGTAGTAGATAGACAACTGAGAAATAGGAGCATCAGATTTTGTCGAGTTCGGTGGAAACATTGCACAGAGGATGAATAAACCTAAGAAAGAGAATCAAACTTATAGCAAGAATTTCCACAACTTTTCTTCCTTCGAGTGCAATCTCAGGACAAGATTCTCTTTAAGGAGGGCAAGCTTATGGTAGCCCAAATTTTTTTGACATTTCATAAATTTTTTTGCAAAATCTCTCATGTTGTTTATCACATTTTTATGAGTTTCTTGTGTTTTTGTGTGTCAGAAATGCCATCTTATTTCTCTAGGAATCCTAAAAAAACCCTTTTTATTTTTTTCCTTTTTCCTCTCTGGGTCGAATCTGGTCTGGCCCACAATTCGTTTTCCTTTTCTCTCACCGCATGGCCTATTTTTCTTCCTTGTCCCAGGGTCACTTGCCAGTCTCTCCCACAACCCATCTTCGCTCAGCCCATGCATTGGCTACTCCTTCTTTACTAGCTTGCTTGGTCACATGACCTCACTGAAGTTTCACCACCAGCCACCTCGCCAACTACCTCGCGTTCACGCCATCGCCTCATTAACTCTGAGCAATGACTTCCACATCGTTGCTAGCCAGCTCGTTCGCAAAATGCGCTCGCTCGCCCACATCGTTGCCCACGCACCACTTCTGCTGCCCACCGTCTCCTATGCGCCACCATCTCCAAGTGTTTATAAAGCCAGCAGCAGTGCCAACTAGCCTTTTCCTTCCCCTTCGCTTCCAAAAGCTAGCCACATCACCTCGGAACCTTGTTGTCGCCCACAAGCCCAGTGAAAGCATTGCCTCTCCTTGTGACCACCTGGTAATTTCTCAAAATTCATCCTCCTCTTCATCTCTCACCCTAAATTGATCTTGCCATTACCTTCCTCATTGCCTTGCAATTCTTTTTGTACCTTTCCTGAGCCAAGGCATCGCTAGAGCCACTGTCATAAGTCATCGTGATGCCAGTCTTGTCACCGCCACCGCCGATCTGCCGCCTCCATCTTCCCCTTACCTTGCCATCTATGTAACGAGGTGTGCATCATCGTGTTGATACTTTCCATCACCTCCACCAACCACCGTGCACGGCCGCCATCAAACTTCACCCACCATCATAGCCATCACCGCCACCAGCCTTCCTCACTGTACCTCAAGCCGAGCCATCCTTCCAAGAAGACTTCCCATGCTCACACTATCTCACACCCATTGCTTGCACTAGAGAACGCCAGACCTCACCGCTAGTAAGTTTCTCCCTTTCCATGTCCATCGCCCTTGCCTTGTCTTTTCCGACCACCATGATCCTTGTCATCCTCCTAAACCACCCAAAATGGGTTCATGATGTCTAGGAACATCTTTTGCACAGGTTGCCATCACCGTTCTGCTGTCATGTTGTCATCGTTGTCGTCTTCTCTCTTTGTCCTCCTCTGCTCAGCAAAGAAGAAGAATAGTGCGGTCAACACTGTGCTCACTCAGTTTGACCTAACCATCTCGAACGCTGGACCTGAGTCACTTCCACCCGACCTAGCCCGAGTCTAGTATTGTGCGCACGTGGTCAAGTCAGATCATTTTGCGCTGAGCCAAATAGGACTGACACTAGTTTCAAGCTGAGTCTAGTCTGAGTTAGCCCGTTTTAACCAAGTCCGACTCAATTCTTACCAGTTTATCTTGACTCAGACAGGTTTAAAGTTGATTCGTGACTGATTCACCTAGCTCTAGACCATTTGTCACCCAGTTAGAACAATTCTACATAGCAGACTAAACCTAAACCCTAGTGGACGCCCCAAACATCATTTTTCACCCTCTATTTCCAAATCCAAGTTCTCCAAAGTCAACTCTTCATTAGTTTTCCTTTATGTTCACTTTTTGTCTTTGTTTCCCTTTTTCTTTTGATAGTGTTTCATTTGTAGCTTTGCAATAGACTTGTTTGGCTTTATTCGGGTGTACATACACTGGATTACAAAGAAGAAGTCCATGAGGCAACTAGAACTGGGGGGTAATAACCCTAAAATCTACGAAGGAGTGAACATCGAGGCAAGTCACGTTCCTTGATCATATTGAATTCCTATTAGTTGGTTATATTATGTACATGTTAATTTCTTCATTATTTAATCATCAATGCTATTTGTTATCAGTTACTTTTGAATGATCTTGTTTAACAGTTAATACCTTTAATTACATTGTTTATTTGCCATCCTTGATAATAATATGATCTTATTTTCTCTATTGTACCTAGAGCTAGCATATCGTTCTATTGTACTTTAGATTAGCATAGTAGTGAATTTGAATAACAATAATGATCTCTTTACATTGTGGTCCACCGTCATCAATTGACACGTCGGAATTTATGACCATTGTGGTATGATGGATAAAAATGTTGGATCACTTGCCTAGAGTGATATTGTGGAAAATGCTAGCTGAGGGCAGATATAGGTGTGTGGTTTGGAGGTGACTGTGTGCATATACTACTCAGTAGTTGCGTGCACAAGTCTTTACGGGAAATGTGGTTTTGTCCAAAGCATATATGAAATTAACCTGTGTCATGAGATAAAACACGATTACTGCTCATCCATATGATTGATTACTCGAACTTGATTCAGTTAATATATTAGTTTCATTGGTATTGCCATGGGTAGGTTTGGTGTTGGCACGGACCCTAGACCGGCCTATGTCACAGTATGACTCTTGGGAGTAGCGTAGGAGTCACTTGTATCTAGGCCTGGTAAGGGACCTACTACTGAGAGGGAATTTCTCTGTATTGGGAAGTACTAGTGTTGTGAATCAATAATGAATTCTATTATCGTAGCTCTATACAAGTTGTGGATATTGTGTGGGTAAAGTTAGGCATTCTCTGCAAAGATTAAACCGAATCATTCGAATGAGGCGTGCTTCCGGTTAATGGAGCTGTGTCAAAAGGGGCGATACCTAAATCAAGGCATAAGACATTATTAGTTAAAATTGTCGTAAGTTGAAAGTGCCAACTTGTTAATGGACAACCCCCTTAACAAAACCCTCGTTATGAACTTGTTTCGAATTACATCAAATGCTTACAAATAAATTTATATGGGTACTACTAATGATAGGTTCAAAGCAAAACCTTCTTGATAGATATTTCCCTTGAAATCCTTAGGTGCATTATAAAACTTTACCACCGTGGCTTGTTAAGTACGGATGTACTCATTCTTGCATAGTTTGGTTCAGACAATGATTATTATGAAGAGAACATGCCAACATATGATGAATACTACGATGGTAAAGATAAGATGTTTTAGGTTGATGGTGAAGATCAGACGTTTTAGGTCGACCTTACACTCAAGCGTTGCATGTGATGTGGCCACCTTTTGTCGTGTTCCATCTATAAATTAAGCAAGTTTGGCATGTAAACCTTAAAACTCTGTAATCGACTACTATGTTATACTTTATGAAGGAACTCTATTATGGTATTATAATCGTAAGCAGATTGTTTATCAATTTGTGCATAATTGAAATCCTAGACAATTGCATGATTATGAAGATTCTTGGTAAATCAGGGGTCCCCACAGCTACAGTGGCTGTAGGCAACAGAGCGATGACGCACAGTAGTGGTGAGCTAGAGGTAGTGAGGCTAAGCAAGAAGTTAGGGGTTAGCTTTGTAGTAGTGGAGCGAAGCTACAGACATGATCAATTGGTCTAGATTGGAGGCGGGGGTGAGAAATCAAAGTTGGCTCACTGGTGGTGATTTAGGTGTCGGCTGTTGCAGCACGGCGTGGCCAAAATTGGGGAAAGAAGGGTGGCAGTTGGAGTGGGGCTATGTGGATGGAGGGTGAGGGAGTCACAGAGCTCGATTAAGTAGGTGAACACAGTGGCGCCAGTAGCGGCGTGGGAGCGTGCTTGGGGTGTGGACTGTGACATGGATAGGTGCGCGGTTTTTGTGTTGCAGCGGTGAAGTTGGCGAGCGCATTGGCGACGGGAGAGATGTTGCCTCTCACTGGCATGAGCGCGTGAGGTGATGTGATGAGCAGCATGTTGCGGTGTGTATTGAGCAGATGTTGGTGCAGAGTAGCGGTGGCGAGCGCTGAGTCAATAGCAGCGTTAAGGCTGTGTATGGGAGGTCAGCGAGGTGGCGCAGCTTTTAGCTTGGACACTTGTGACGGGCGAGCAAGGCAGTGAGCACGAGTGCGAATGGCATTGCAGGGTGTGGCAGCAGGAGCAGGGTGTTGGCGGAAAGGTTGGGGTGTGCTTCCGTGCTTAGAAAGCGTAAATCCAAAAAAGGGAAAGTGGCTTGGTTTCAAAAACTTTTTTGGATTTGTAAAAACTTCAAATTTAAGTAAAATTCAAACAATTTAGAGTTTTTGAAATTTTGAGTTGTTCACCCTGCTTGTCCAAGCATCTTCGCCTGGGCCCAGTGGCATAGCCAGGATTTGTAGCTATGGTGGTCCATTGTCTAAATTTTTTTTTAACCGCTATAAATTTAACATGTCGGTACACAAGTATATGAATTACAAAACGCAATTAAGAAAAAAAAAGGACATACAATTAAAATTAAATAGTCCAATGCGACCGTGCATTCCAATAATATAATCTAATGACACAGAATAAAATAAGGTTTTGTGTACCTTGTGACTTGCGGCCTGTGAACGTCTGATGCCTTATGGTGGATCGCTGTCGCTGATCACCGGCTGGTGGCCACCAGCAATAGCTGATGCGTTCTGCTCGAGTTAGGGCTTATTTGCTTAGTCTCTAGCTCTAGGGAGAGATTGGGAGAAAAAAAAGGAAACATGACTAAACGAGCAGGCTAATTGGATGAAGATTTTGACTTTTGAGACGTACCTGCAGAGGACTCACGTGTGCTGCTGCTCGTCGTCCGGCGCCGGCCTGCCGCCGGCCCGCCGCCGCCGCTATCGTTCGTATAATCGTATTCGTATTCTATGAAGCACAACACAGCAAGGGATACGAAGGGGCGCAGGACGGCCGCACAGAGAAATACGAAGGGTCGCACAATGCGTATTCGCGAAAGGCCGCGGACGCTCCCACGTATTCGATGTTTGGCTGCTGAAGATCCGAATTTTCCTATATCTATGGACCTTGTATGGGCCGAACGCAGGGTTATCCGCGGACCACCCGGATCACCCTGTAGCTCCGCCAGTGCCTGGGCCGCGTGCGACCGCCTGCCACGTGACTGACCACTCCGCCCACGCTACGCACGTACGCTCCACTGTTTTGCATGTTCCTGCTGCTGCGTGCAGCGTGCGTGGACCAACCCGGCCGGCCTGTGCAGTCAGGTGACCTGCGGTTGCCGCCACGCCTTTCTCCTCTGCAGCTAGCTCCAACCGCTCGTCCGTCCCATCCCAACCAACGGTATATGATTGAGACGATGATGATATCTGTTCTTTTACCTTTTACTCCTTTTCAGAGAGATAGTGTACGTGTGTGTAAGGTCGTCCCTCCTACCCGTTCTTGGCAATGGCCTTTTTCAATTACCACGATGGTGACTGGTGAATGCCTTTTAAAGCCAAATTACTTAGGTCTTCATGCCCAGAGAAAACCACATCGGTTTTAAAAAAATTTTGGACCCCAACGATAACAACGGTAACTGCAGGTTTTTGAAACTTTTTGAAATTTTACGTCCAAAGTTTTTTGAATTCAAATTTGAATTTTTTGGATATAAAAATAAAAAAGTTAGAAAAATTGCCATTTCCATCACTCAAGCCCCCAACCTACCACACAAAGCCGTAGTGCCTTACCATTGGCCATCTGCACATCTTTGCTTTAGCTTTGCTGTGAATTTTCTTTTATACTTAATCAAAATTATGCAAATCCAAAAATTTTTACCCGGTTTAACGTCTTACCGGAGCCAGCCGATAACTCCAAAAGTCGGCAGTTATTGGTGAAATTTTGGCAATAAAATTTCCCATGTTTACGCCTAACTCTACCCCAACTAACCTTATGCAAGTGTACTTTGCCGCACTTTTTGTAGCAACCAACAAAATAAGCATCACAACTATGGCAAAGTTAGGCAAAAATCCAAGTCTATAAAGCATGGGCTAATAGGGCCAAAATGTGACAAGACGCAACTAGAGTACACAACCAAACACATGTACAAAATATGTGGCGCACCTAGGGTTAAGCGTGCCAATATTAGGCAGTGATCGAATAATAATCGAATAAATAGGGAGGCCGCAAACAATTAGTGATAGGAGAATAAGTAGTAGTACCACTCATCCTAGTTGTTCAACTGCGTTTGAAACATAAAATTTCTCTTAAGGAACTACGTGGATTTCAACTATTTCATGCAAAAATTCCTACAAAAATCCTATGGAACCTCAAGTATTCTGCCCCAACTCAAAGACATGAATACACACTCTACCTCTCGGTTTTGCTGGTACTAGTCGTAGTCAAACCCAAGGATTCAAAAATTGGTTGTCACTACTGCAGAAAAGGTCATCACAGACAGTTTCATAAGCTGTCTGAGTTTATGGGCCAGTAATAACATGAGGTTATCATAGACGGCTTTCAAACCGTCTGTGACGTATATTATCGCAGACAATTTCTACTAAAAATCGTCTCTGACAGTTGACAAATCACAGACGGTTTGTACTAAAAACCGTCTGTGATTGTCAATTATCACAGACGGTTATAAGTTAATAATCATCTATGATATTCCTTTCTACTTCTAAACCTATTTCTGTTTGTTTGCTAGCCTCAGGAAATACTAGCCATACCCTCTGAAATAAGCAGATCAACACAGTATATATATATATATATATATATATATATATATATATATATATATATATATATATATATATATATATATATATATATATATATATATATATATATATATATATATATGAAAAATACTTTTTACTCCCGGGTGTAATTACACCCACCTCTAATATACCACCTAAACAAACTTGAAATACTCATTTATCACTTTAGGTATACTCATATACTAATTATAAGATACTCCAATGTGAACCACATGAAAAAATTGCAAGGAAGTCCATAGTTTTTAGCGTATTTTATAAATACCTTTATATACGTACATAAAAAGGAGTATGTCAAAAATATATGCATACCACCTCTAAAAAATTGTTCATACCACCTATATAGTCTTAAATACTCGCATACTACACGTACATACTCTCCGTTACGCGAGATACTACCTATGTTGTGAGATACGACATAGGGTGTAATTACACCCAGGAGTAGAAAAGAGGCTTCCTATATATATATATATATATATATATATATATATATATATATATATATATATATATATATATATATATATATATATATATATATATATATATATATATAATTCATATTCATTCATTTCAGAAACAAGAACATCCATTTCACAAATCAATTAACTAAAATGAATTATCCAGCTTTGAACAAATACACACATGAATAATTAAGCTCAATATTATCCCAGTGAAATTCATTCTATATTGTGGAACTCTCCATCTTTTTTTATGACTGTAGACATAAAGAAGTACACACACTGTCCTCAAATATGTTTGAGGTCAGCCTATTTCAACGGAGTTGTAGGGATGGACGCAATCTGTCAGTAGGAAGATCAATGTCGTGCATACAGATATAAATTGATAAGTATAAAATAATTATCGCAAGATTGACAAACCTGAGTATCATAGTTCTTCCTGGAATCGAAGAGTAGTTGCATGTTGTGGCAAACATAGAATCCATAGGTGTTGCCCGGTGGCTGCTGGTGGTACTACAAAAATATAATTTGTTAGTTCGAGAGGCATTACTATAAAGTGTTATATAGGAATAATGTGTACTAGCGAATACCGAGAAATGTAGATCGCGTCGCAGGGTGTCGATCCCTCCCTTGGATTTCCGCATCTTTGCAACTTACGTGGCGAATGTCCTACGTGATTCCAAAAAGTTAGCCTTAGTCATTGGGAAGGAAGGAAAGACTATAATGAAGTTATCTATGGAGGAAATGTTTTTATCTGTTGATTAATCATTTCACAACTGTGTAGTCGGTTCTGTTCCTCCTTAGGGAATCAAGGTATATTAACTTATTCTATTTTGGTATAATTACAATTAAAATCCAGTGGAACCTACGGAGGTATGTTTTTATGGTCATTAAACCTAAGTTCGTGTTACTTATAAAGTACAAATCAACAAATATAACCACTAGTGCGGCACTTACTCCTGGTTGTAGAGTACAAGTATGAATTTCTTATTGTGGTGAGCCACCAATGCCGTCGTCATGTATAGCCACCAGACGAAGGATGCATCCTCCTTGATGGTATCCATGGAGACAAAGCGTGGGTTGAAGAAACCAACTAGTGATTTCTTTAATCTGGCTTCAGTCACCATGTATATATATATATATACACACACACACATATATACAACAACAATGAGTTATATATAACATTTATCGGTATTACATAAACGTGGACTATGATTGCACACACTTACAATGTTCAGCATCGAATGAGTGAGGTGTCGAGGGCGTCAAGTGTGAAAAGAAAGAATAAGTCCTCGAAGGTGTGAAGACACAGTCATGAATATCGTTCTACAGATGATACGACCTAAACATGATGATGACACCTGAGCATCGTTGTTTTCTTTGACTTGTTGGTCTGTTCTATGTAATATGTATGCTATCTCTGGAAAGTCAGTCCTAGAGTTAGGAGACACTTTTTCGGGACAACCAATGGCTCACCTAGCAAGAATTTTTGGGCCAGCGGCAAGTAGGGGATCTCATTATTGGTCTTCTTCAGTTTGCCCTTGCCACCTCAGCTATAGGTCGACTTCAAAGTGGTCAACTAGGCATGAGATGTAGAAGAACTGTGACTTTGCTGCGTCTATGCAGGTAGCTCTGTTACGGATAGCCCCCATGGACTTGGCACCGGTGTAGATGGCTCTTGTAGACTTGCACCGCTACAGATAGCTTGAGTGGACCTAGCACCGGTGCACATAGCTCGAGTGGACCTAGCACCGGTGCAGATGGCTCGAGTGGAATTGGCACTGGTGCATATAGCTCGAGTAGACTTGGCACTGGTGCAGATGACTCTTGTGGACTTGGCACCGGTGCAGATAACTCGAGTGGACTTGGCACTGGTGCAAATAGCTCTTGTAGACTTGGCATCGGTGTAGATAGCTTGAATTGACTTGGCACCGGTGCAGATGGCTCTCATGGACTTAGCACTGGTGTAGGACCCTCCAGACAGATGTCCCTCTTGACCACTGGACGAATGTTCCAATGGCTTGCCCTAGAGTCATGACCTCATCATTGGGGGCCATTTCCAGTGGGACAACCTCAAAATTAGCATGAACACCGTCCACATTCACTTTTGCAAAATCTGGTGCTAGAGATACACCGTGCACCAAGGCCCTAGGCTCAGATGGATACACTTGGCCCCAAGCAGCGCACAGGGCGACGGAGGCATATCTCACTTAGAGTTTGCACTTTTGTAGCCACCTACATAACAATACAAAATTAGCTACTCCAACAAGCCAATCAATGGATCAAGCATTCTAGAGATAATAATTATTACTAGGATGTCATCAATAGGAAAGCAATGATCGCTTTTTTGAGGTAAGGTTAGATGCATAACTACTCCGACGGTTGGGGGCTGTCTGGCATAGGAGCGGCGGGGGCTTCCTGCTGATTTTTTCTATACCTTTACATCTCATCTCTAACCAACCTTAGCACATCATCTCTATTTTATACCGTAATGTCCTCTCGTAGCTGTGTCTCATTCTCGACTTTGGCTCTCTTCCTACTCCGATACGTTTTGGAGTCCTTTGCGAAACCATATTTCCATGGAACGTAAAGACCAAAGCCTCTCGTGCGACCTGGGTGCTCCTCGTTTCCTAGGGCTAAGGAGAGTAAATCTCTCTTCCTAACTACCTGCAATGAGCATTAGGAAGATTCTACACTCAACGCTTCCAAGCAGTGGGACACTTCCTCGTCTGTGGGGTTTCAAAAGGAGATGGCCTGACACAATAGATGATCTCACTCTTACCTAGTTTTGGGGGCACTCATCAGGGATCCGGCAAATGGCGGGGAGATCTCTTGTAGGATTGCTTGTTCGTTCTCCTTCCTCCATTGCAGGATTTTACCCATGTACCTAGCGGGTGTGTGGGGTGCGTGTTTTTTGCTTGGAGGGCCCTGTGCGCCACACTTTCACTCCTAAAATTATCTGTCATCTTCGAAGCATGGATACTTATGGAGGGGCGTCAGATCCTTATCCACGTATTGCTTGACAAGCAGGCTCTTGATGTTCTTCCACTCTTTGCATGCTACTAGCAATGCATGTCATTTCATGGAGGCGTTGTGTTCTTCCGGGATATCGAATGAATGAAAAACTTCTATCATCAGCTCATTTTTCTAATTGTACGACTGAACTGGAAACAGAGGGGGGTGAATGGTGCCTTCAAACCTCTCCAAGTATTCGCACAATCTTCTTCTCCGATAGCTATAGAAGCTATGAAGCAAGAGGATGAATGCTCACTGGAAGACCAAAGTAAAGAACAGAAAATAGAGAAGTTGGCTCTCGGCCAGGAGTAGTCCAGAGCTCTTAAGATGTTTTGCCGTGGTCGAACCAACTCAGTAGGGATCTGTCTGAAACAGGGTGCTTGAGCTCCAACTCGTGGTCGATCGAGCCAAACGGTCGAAGATAGCCAGACAAGAAGAAGCAGTGACCGAAAATAGACAGCACAGTAAATACTGCGTTGTCGAAGTGAAAATAGAGGAGAAGCGCACGACCGCCGAGACTAAAATACTAAATATCTTGTGATTCTCAGGTCAATCAACCAGGTGACTTCAACCATAGCAATAGAACGACCTCAAGTCAAGAAATCACAGAGTGATCAAAGCCTCTCCGCTGTGAACAAAGAAAACAACGTAGTCAAATCTGAAATAGACGAAGATGGAAACGCACGGCCGCAAAATCCGATTTCCGAATAACTTTTGATTCACGTATCTTTTGGTCATGAGACTTCAAATACTATAAGGTCACATCCTCTGGCAGAGCAAAAACACAAAGATCGAAACCTCTCTCCCGAGAATGAAAAGAATGGCACGATCAAACGAGAAACAGAGGAAACCAAGCACGGCATGACCGTAAGACCAGAACTGAGATTGAAGACTTTGCTCTCAGGAAAAGACTGGCCAAGGTGGCCTGGAAATTGATTCCCAGTTCAGAGCAAATCAAAACCGAGGCTACTCAAAAGAGAACACAACTCAAAACAAGATAAGTAGAGCAAAACAGAGAACCAAACTCTCAGACTGAAACGAGAAAGAGATAAGATATAACAGAGAAAGTGCAACGAAAACAGTCAATCATCATACAGACAGAAGAACACAAATAGAGGAACAGAGATGAATGATTGATCATAGAGGTTTCTACAGCCACTCCATTGGGAGATACACGAGCACCATGCTCTACCCAGAGACAACTCACACAAAATAAACAGAGAAACCCAGAGCGACTCGGGAACCAACCTCATCGAGCACCCGAGCTCTACAACCCTATTTATAGCCTCAAGCTACCGGGGGAACCCGTTAATCCCCAACTAACATCAGGTATTATAGCGTGCTTTACCCACTTGCGAAAATGGTCTCCAGTGCTTTACCCGTTAACTCCAACAGCTCCACTGCTTTGCCCGTTAACGCCAACAACTCCTGTGTTTTGCAGAGAACTGCTTCCCTTTGCAGGCTTCGTGCATTTCTCCAAAATGCCCCTCCTGCACCTTCCCGGAAGCTTCCTCCTCTCTTGCTATCCAAGTCTTGCAACCACCTCGCAAGCCTCATCGTCTTCGGCATCTCCCGACCGCTCTCGACCTTAGCACCTCCTGTGCCTAGTCCCGGCCATCCCATGCCTCGCCACGACTTAGCCTCAAAGTCCTGCAACCATCACAGACAAGAAAACATCACATAGCACTGCACAAAACATTGTGATCATAAGTCTGCATTAGAAGAAAGTACTCAAAAATACACCAACAGAGTCGTATACCCATTACGACCAGTCGAAATAGTAGAACAAGACATGCACAAGACCTACGACCGCTACACAAGTCGATACGACCACCCCAGAGGTCCATACGACTGATTCCCAGATGTTACAGCCGCTTCAGGAGGCCATACGACCGGTTCCCAGGTGTTACGACCGCTTTAGGATACTTCCGACCACTATTGACCACTACCGACCGCGCTCCGAGCATGTCCGACCGCGTTCGACCGCGACCGACTGTGTTATGACTACAAACGATTGTGTTCGACCACTTCTGACCGCGGCCGACTGAGCTACAACTACGTCCGACTCCGACCCAACCTCGTTCGACCGCTTTACAATGTGGTCGAAGTCTGCCGACTTCCAACGTGGTCGAGGTCGGAGTCTGCCGACTATCGACCACAGCGGTCGTGGCTTCGACTGCCGACTTCCGACCACGGCCAACGTGGTCGTAACAGCGTTCGACCACAGCCAACGTGGTCATAGCCACGTTCGACCACGGCCAACGTGGTTGTAGTAGCGTTCGACCATGGCCAACATGGTCGTAGCAGCGTTCTACCACGGCCAAAGTGGTCGTGAATCTGTCTGATGTCCTTTGACCATGGCCAATCTGGTCGTAAACCTGACTGGTGACCTACAATCACGACCAATGTGGTCGTAAACCCGTCCGACCACATCCAAAGTGCTCTGCAGCGGTCGTAAATCGTGTACACACACCTTTTGACCACTTGAGAAACACGTCTACTGGCTTCTGACTTTCGACTGAGTGGTCATAAAAGGTCCAATGGGCATTCGACCACGGCCAACGTGGTCGTATTTGCTGCCAACCATTACCAACGTGGTCGTACAAGCCTCCGATCATGCCAGGGGCTACAACTTCGTAGAAAGCGCACAAATCAAACTCAAACTTTCTAGAACAAGTGTCAATTACTCATCACAAATATGGGCTACCTCCACATGGTCTCTCACTAATCTTCGGTCACGGTCTTCCGTGAATCAAACATGATCTCAATCTGTTCCCGTGTAGCTATTCCAACTATTCTCTAGAATATGAAAACTGCTCGGTGAGGATTGAGAGGGGTCCTAGATGCTTCGACATCCATGATGGTAAATCGGTCCTTGGGCCTTTTTGAAAGTCCTCTTCCTTTCTGGGATTTTCCAGAGGATGGTGCATTACATGCATTCGGCAACGATGTAGAAGAATGAGCGGATGACATCTTCAAAAGTTAATATAAGTGAGCAATTCTTGAGACAATTCTTGGTGAAATTGGATGACCAAATCAACATATAGGTATGTAAATCATCCATGTCATTTAAACAATATATTATGCTCGAAACATATATAGAACATGTGGGCTATTAAATTCAACATAAAGCTTAGACTTTCAGCCAATAGAAAATCAGTGCATATGTGATCACCAGAGAATACTCTAATTTAGCCAATAAACTTGATAAATTTCCAGTATAATGAATCATGGAAACAAGTTCAGTAATAAGCCTAATTGGCTAACAAAGAAAGTAATGACTATAAGACTGAATGTCAAAATAGTAAAAAGCAATATGTTGTAGGGGTGGCCCCCACCTAAGCCCAGCAGGCCTGTTAAAGGAATGTAAGGCCCAAAATGGGACATGTGTAATGACATAAGCGCCCTTGTAGGGAATACTTGGATGTAAGGGTATAATTGTAAAAGCACTCCCCATGTGGATATATATATATACAGCACAGGCCATGGGGGGAAAACCCTAAGCCATTACTTACCTAACTCTCCACTACCATACTCTCATCCTGTCTGGTCCGTAGCCACGACACAATACATTAAAGCTCATGTTTGAACAATTAAATTTCAGTATATGATTGACCATTCTCATCATTAACTATCAATCCGAACCCACATATCACTTTGCAATATCTCCTAGTGCTAGAGCTTAAGCAATTTAATTGAAATTTCACCTATATGAACTCCATTTTGATGTTATATAAATATACATATATAAGGCAATATGCTGAACAATACATAAAAGTAGGCATTGAAAATCTGCATAATGCACAGATTAATAAAGTGTGATTTGCTCTCAAGTGAGGAGTTGCACAAGTTCTAAACTTGGCCTTCTTCCACTCTTGTCAATATATCAATGATCACAGTGACAATTTCTCAAAAATTCTGCTAGATTGTCTAATTGAATATTACCTCAGTGTAGTATCAATGTCAAGAGCATGCAGAATCAACATATTTTGGTAGAAATCAGAAACAAATAATAGATATGAGCTACTGCAGAACCAACATATATTTGGACAAGCCAAAGGATAGCAATAAGCAATACTGAGTAGATGACTAAGGACTAGCTATTGACAAAGCTACCGACTACACTGAACAGAAGTATACAACTAGCAAATGTAAATTCAAACTAGCAGAATAATCCTAGATTATCACAGAGATTTTAATCTTGACAAATTTCCTCATTGAGCAATCAAAAACCCACAATCTATCATGCAATAGTTCTTCTAGTGCCAGCCGATAATCAGATTTTAGAGATAATAAACAAAGACTAGTACGGCTAACTAATGCACAATCAGATCTCATAGAGAAATGAAGAACATAAAGTAAAGATCACTATGCATCTCGGGAGAGGTGGAGTGCTCGGGAGAGGAGGAGAGCGCTGGGCATGGGGGAGGAGGGCAATCAAGCTTAGGGGAGGTAGCGATAGGCTAAGGGGAGGTGGCGTCGGG
Organism: Dendrocalamus latiflorus; assembly: GCA_017311315.1. Classification (NCBI taxonomy): domain Eukaryota; kingdom Viridiplantae; phylum Streptophyta; class Magnoliopsida; order Poales; family Poaceae; genus Dendrocalamus; species Dendrocalamus latiflorus. The sequence continues at coordinate 38,393,662 of CM029664.1, forward strand.
CTCGGGGGAGGCAACGAGCTTGAGGGAGGAGGAGGGCATTGGGTGCGGGGGTGGAGGGCTACCGGAGTTAGGGGAGGCAACGACAGGCTTGGGGAAGACTGAGGACAAACCCTAAAGCGCAATATATAGGGGAATAATCACAGACAATTCCATTTAAGAACCGTCTATGATATTTTTAACCACAAATAGTTCTAAATAAAAATCTTCTATAATAATGACATATCACAGATGGTTTTTATTTAGAACCGTTTGTGATTAGAAATATCACAGACGGTTTTAATTTAAAACCATCTGTGATGATCATCACACATTTCAATATACATACATCCAAATTCACATATATATATATATGACTCATTCTCATATACATAAATGCAAATTCACACACACACATATATAACACATTCTCATATATACAAATGCAAATTCACATATACATCACACATTCTCATACACATATATAAATACAAATACAGAACATATGACACATAACATTTAATTCATCATTCCACTTGTTTATTTCCTTTAAAAATTAGCCTTTCATGATGATCAACACGTATGTAGATAGTTTCATCACATTGTTCTTCCTCGACCCTTGTGCCGTTTCCGAAAAGAGGCAACTTGTCAAATTGATTGTATTTGTAATACCCTGATCGTCGATACGGCGTAAGATTTTAAAACAATCGCGGAGTCGCCAGTTTTTCGGCAAAATGCGGGAAGGGAAAAGTAAAAAATTGTAGAACAATATAAAATAAATAAAATAAATTAAAAATTAAATAAAAACCTCTAAGTGGGCTGCCTGGTGAGTGGGCCGACCACCTTGGGGCCGGAGGCCCAAGGGGTGGCCGCACCCCCTCCCACTTAACCCTAGGGTTCCCCTTCCTCCCCCTTTTCCCCACACCCAGCCTCCACCCCCCTTTCCCACCCTCTTGGGCGCAGCCCCCCTCCCTGGTTGGTGCCCCCACCTCCCCCACAAGTGCTGCTGCCATTGGAGCCAAGAAGGAAGGAGAAGAAGGAGAGGAGAAGGAAGAAGAAGACAAGAAGAGGAGGGAAGAAGAGGGGTGATTCCTCATCTAGGTAATTTTTCCCCATCCCAAACCCTCTGATTTTCGAAATAATTAGGGTTCTTGGCACGGATTTTGAAGGTAGCTAATAGATTAATTGCCCGATTAGAGATTACTTGCTGTCTGCCTGTAGATTGATTTGCGCAGCGCGTCTGTTCACGAGGTTTTGACCTAGTAAATGAATTTTCCTGCGGACTCTCCCAAAAGGGAAGTTGTAGAGGACTTCCAGACTCATCTCCTATATTTGTTTCGGAATTTTCTGCCGTGGGATCTGGGAGTTACAGGGTCGGTAATACTGCTGTTCGTCAGGCGAGCAGATTGATACAGACTGACGGTAATCTGTGAATTTGAGGTAGTAAAAGATTTTTATGGTGATGGCTGTAATTGATAAAGTTGTAGATAATTTAGATATCTAGTTTCTGTATAAAATTCAGAATTATTAGACCCCTGTACTTTTTCTGGGACGCAATTGAATACCGCTGTCCAATCTGCCAGAACAGAGTTCTTCCTCTGTTTTGGGCATTAAATTACACCTAGCTGTGATCAAAATAAAATATGTGTTCTACATGAAAAATGTAGGTTTTTAAGTGATGAATCCAGAGAGGTATCGTTTTCTGTATTTGGATCAATATTTTTAAAGTTACAAAAATGTTAAGCAGCGCTGCTGCAGAGGGTAATTTGCTGAAGTGTTGAGCGGAGAGGAGTTAGTGCGGGTTTGGGGTTCTAGCGACGTCTTTAATTATTTATGTCGTGTTTGTATGCTGTGGCTTTGTGCTGAGAGATGCCTTTTGGACAGGTGGTCTTGTCCCTGAGCGCTCTTGATTTTACTTCGCTTCGTCGGATTGAGGCAAGTAAACGTAGCGGTGGTTGCTACCGTTTAACTTGTTATTCCTTCTACTTTCAGTTTACATTATTATTATAATTTGATACATTATGCCATGATTGCATGAAATCTTAATTGTGGAGATGGTAGCAAGTATAATGATGGTTTAAATTTTGTAGTATGGATTGTTGATGTTTGTTGGTGTGTAGATGTTTGATCCATGTTATGAGAATTTGTGGTCTTAATGATGTTAATGATATGTTGATATTGTTTATGGTCGATTGCAAGTGAAAGAGTTCATGAGAATTTCTGATGCATAGATGTTGTGAATGCACGTTTTATTTATTAAGACATTCACATTTGTGCATCATGCTGATTTATTGATGTCTTGGTCACGAGATGACCAAGCATCGAGGTCCCCGTCATGTTGATGACGTGACGGGCTAAAGGTCCCCATACTTGAGGAGTATGGGCAATTGGTCCCTGTACCAGAGGGTACAGGCATGGGTGTGCATTGACGGATGCACACTTTGCATTACCGGTAAAATGCAGAAGAGAAAGAGATAAAGAGATTTTTGACCCTCTTGCATAGCATGAAAGCATTCATATGCATTGCATTGTGAAAAGATTCATTTGCATGCATATGCAATATATGGTGGTGAAGTTATTTTGTGGAATATTCAACTTCATAGTTGCAATGTGGAATTGGCTCATGTGAGCTAATTGTGGTATGAGGATTGTGGTTGTGGTCGTGGAATGCGATTCCTTCCTTGTGTATGGTAAGGGTTGTGATTGTGGTATGAGATTCTTTTCTCTTGTAGTAATTGATGATATCAATTGTGGATGTGGGAAATAATAAAGTATTGAAGTAAGACATACATATGTTTTATTGCTTTTGGTAGTAGTAGTGGTCGAGGATTTAAAGTGGTCAAACAAGATTTATTTGCTAAATGCTTTACCGTCATTGATGGTGATTTGAGGTTGATGATTAATCTATTGTGGATTGTAGAAGACTAAATGTTTTCTCTTGCATCTAATCGTGGATAGAATGATTGTATGCATATGCCAATTAAATCTGGAATTGAAGAGGTATGAATACGGAAGTTGTGGTGGTTTAATAATTGTAGACATGAATTGTGGTTGTAGTTGTATGGAATTATAAATGATGATGTATAATTGTTTGTAGTTTGAATAGCCTGTTCAACAGTTTGCTTGCTGAGATTTTATCTCACCCTTGTTTCCCCCTCTCTACAGGTGGACTTTGAGCATGCATGGGAAGGGTAGAGTGGCACCACACTAATGCACTTCGATCCTAGTTTAATGTTGTAATAAAGTTGAAAGGATTCTAGACCTTTGCATAGCTTTGTTTACATTATCTTAATAATGTTAAATTTTGTGAACTATGTTATAGATTGAAATGTTGGAGGATGTTCTAAATATTGAATTGTCATCACTATCCTGTTATTCCTTAGTTGTTTATGCTTCCGCTCATACTATCTGGTTTAGTAATTGTTGCCAGATTAATTTATCTTGTAAATTGGCTAGTTGTAGAGCAGTTTTAGTAGCATCCCAGGGTAATGTGGATCTTGGGGGTGTTACAGTATTTTTCTTCGTCCTTTACATTCTCAACTCTAACAATCTTCTTTTTTTCCATGAAGAACTACGTGGTGCTTCTTATTTGCCTGGTCGGTTACATAGAAAACTTGAACAACTTGGTTAGTAAGTATGAATGGTTCGTTTTTGTATCTGACACGTTTAAAGTCAACGGTAGTGACACTGTACTTCTAGACCTTTACCTATGGGAGATGAACCAGATGGCACTAAAATAAGGAGATCTTGAAAAGCACGTAGTCGAGCTCCCAAATCTCCTCTATGAATCCATAGTAGGAGTTTCTTAACCCATCGGTACTGAACACATCTATGCGGACACCGCTATTTTTGTTAGTGCACTTTACATCCTGAGACTGCGTATAGAATGTGTACCCATTTATATCAAATCCCTGCCATATCACAACTGTAAATGTTGGCCCTTTTGCCAACCATGTCAGCATATCACTGGACGAGCTCCTAGCGAGTCGCTCCTTGAACCATTGGTCGAATTGACTATTGTGTTGTCTCGTGATCTAAACATCTAGCCACTTCGAATTTTGTTTTCGAAGCACATACTTGTGCTGGTCGGTATATGGGGAAACTTCAGTCATGTGTTGCAAGACCGTGAAATGGTCTTGAGCATACACATCCATATCTAGAGTGATTGCTTTCCTTCTGATGGTCCTGATACCCTTGAGCCTCCCCTCATGGTTAGATCGAGGCACACCTATCGGGTAAATTTGAGCCATGTAATCGACACATAACTCATGACCTCTTCGGTTGCTTAACCTTCGACGAAGCTGCCCTCCGGCCGAGATCGATTATGTACATAGGATTTGAGAATTCCCATGCACCTCTCGAATGGGTACATGCTACATAGGAACATAGACCCGCACATATTATCTCCCACACAATATGAACAATGAGATGAACCATGATATCAAAAAACAATGGAAGGAAATACATCTAAAGATGACATAGAGTCATCACCAGCTCGTCCTGCAAAGCATCTAGTCCTTTGGGATTGATGAGCTTCTGAGAAATTGTGTTAAGAAAATAACATAGCCTCATGATTGTCTCCTGGACCTTGATTGGCAAAATACTTCTAATTGTAATAGGGAGCATCTGTGTCATCAACACATGACAATCATGAGACTTCATGCCAATTAACTTCAAATCTTCCATCGAAACTAGTTTCTTCATGTTGGCGAAGTAACCAGATAGAACTTTCATACCATGCAAGCACTGGCATAGTTCAGTTCTCTCGGCCTTGGACGGAGTGTTAACAAGTATGAAAAAGATAAGTTCATTTTTTATCGGTCTTTGTTGGTGCTAACTCAGGCCTGATATCCATATCAACAAAGTCAAGCCATGCATTGACACCATCCTTTGTTTTATCATGAATGTTCAATAAGAGACCAATCAAGCTGTCACACACATTCTTGTTTACATGTATGACATCGATGCAGTGGCGAACTTCTAGGTGCTCTCAATAAGGTAAGTCCCAAAATATTGATCTCTTCTTCTAGACGTTCTTCTCGTGGGTCGTCGATTTATGTCCCTTTCCAAGCACAACATCTAAATCATTAACCATATCGTAGACCTCTTTTCCTTTTAAATACCTTGGAGCTGAACTATTCTCCTTCTCTTGGTCGAATTGTTTCTTTATCCTACAGTAAGGGTAAGCCCTCCGAAGGAAGCTATGGTGACGCATGTATATGGTTTTGCGTGATGCTTTAGCCACACACTCAGTATCATCTAAGCAATGAGTACATGCTTTAGCCCCTTTTGTACTCTGGCTTGACAGGTTTGCAAGAGCAGGATAATCATTTATGGTGCATAACAACAAGGAGCGTAAAGTGAAGTTCTCTCATTTGTATGTATTCCATACCTATACCCCTTCAATCTATAGTGTTTTTAGATCTTCCACTAATGATGCTAGGTACACATCAATATCATTGCCAAGTTGTTTAGGCCCTTGGATAAGTATCAACAGCAAAATACACTTCTGTTTTATAGACAACCAAGTAGGAACGTTGTAGATGCAGAGAGTCATGGGCCAAGTGCTATGCCGGCTGCTCATGTTATCGAAAGTATTCATTCCAACTGTACTCAATACAAACCTTATATTCCTTGGTTCTGCACTGAAATCTGCAAACCTCCTATCGATGTTTCTCCACTAGGCAAAATTAGCAAGGCGTCTTAGTGTTCCATCCTTCTTACGCTCCTCCAAGTACCAACGTAGCAGTTTTGCCTCCTTTGGGTTTGCAAAAAACCACTTCAAACTGGGAATTATAAGAAGATACCATGCTACCTTAGCCGAAGGTTCTTTCTTCACCTCTATTCCCCGCCATCATCTAATTGATTCTTATGCTTGTGTCGGGATGCGTTGCACATCAGACATACATGCATGTTGCATACTCTTTACGGTAGAGGATACAGTTGTTCGGACATGCATGTATTCTTTCTACTTCTATTCCCAATGAAAAATGAAAAAAATCTTCTTGGCTTTGTAGGTGATTTTGAGCAACTCGTTTCCTTCCAAAAGCATGTCCATTAAAAGATCTAACAGTGCCATGAAACTCTTATCAGACCAACCATTGCTTGCCTTCAATTTCAGTAGTTCAAGCACGGCTAACAACCTCATATACTTTAACTTGCAGCACGTGAACAAAGGTTTCTCTGAGTCCTCCATCAAGTCCCAGAATTTAACATACTCTCTCTCATCATAGTTTTTTTTTCTACATCATGAAGCATCTGATTCAGATTGTCATCATGTAGCCAATCCAAATCAGAACCACAATTGACGTCAAACAGCTCTTCACCATGACTGGTCCAACATGCATACCCTTTTTTGAAACCCCTTTGAATCAAGTGCGCTTCAATCTACACTCAGTTCTTAAACATCTTTACATTCTCGCAATCAATGCATGGACAGTACATATATTCCACCCCTTATTCAACATATCCTCCTTAGCAACTCTTGTAAAAGTAGAAACAACATTAATGTACTCTTTACTCTCACGGTTCCCAGTGTACATCCAACTTCAGTCCTACGTTACACATATAACAACTTAGTATTACATATTGAATTAATTAATTAGTACACTATATATGTACAATCTAAATTAAGTAGCTATATAGCAAGAATAATTAATTATATTGAATTAAGCAGAAATATACTATGAATTGACTAAACCCTAAACCCTAAACCATGCTAGATGTAAATAATCTTTTCTCTACATCAAGCTAGCTAGATCTAAACCATCTTCAATTCTCCTTTCACCGAAACCTATATCTAAATTATAATGCAATTAGAAACAAATTACTAATCATAGATAGCCAATAACTTAGTGGATCTACAATTACTCTTGCCAAATAGTCTCCTTTCACCGAATGGCCTCAAAGCCCCGCCTCTAGCTCAAAGCAGCAGCATAGATATGGAATTTAAGATAGAGGTTGATGGGTCTGTGCGCAATTAATATAGTGGAATTATCACAGACAGTTTTTAATACAAACCGTCTATGATAATCTAGTTATCACAGACAATTTCTAATATAAACTGTCTGTAAATTATCACAGATGATTCAAAGTAAGAACCGTCTATGATATTTAATAATATCATACTTTACAGACGGTTTTAACCTCGAACCATCTGTGATATTTTACTTTCACAGATGGTTTTTAATGCTGGCAGCAACACTGACGGTCTCTAAACTAAAACCGTCTGTGATTATCTGATGCATTCGACATCGAGAAAGTCAAGACATAGATGTTAAAGAAGGAGAATGTCGATCTTATGACTGAGCTTTTGAAGGCTAGTTCTGTAACTGACAAGTTGCAAGGGAAAATAAATAGTAAGTTCTAAACTTACGATTGCTTATTCGAATGACTTTCTTATCTTTCTCTAACCCTTTTCTTTTTATAGACAAGGAGGTCGAAATGGGTAAGCTTCACACTGAGATCAATGCAAAGACCAAAATGATCAGTGAGCTTACTCGTATCAAGAAAGAGAAAGGTTAGAAGATTAAGTCACTAGAAGTCTAGCATAAGGATGAAGGCAAGAGGCTTGTGTCTCGACTAGTAGGTTAGGAAATCTTTACCTATGACCAATTCTTACTAACCAGTCTTTTTATGAAGAATCTTTTCTGACTAAGTTTCACTCTGCTTTGTAGAGGCTATAGTCGAAATAAAGTGACTCGTATAGGCTTTGACTCATAGCCAGGAGGAGACAGTCGATGAAGACGGTTCTTCAAGACAACATTTCTCTCATAAACAATGTACTCGGAAGGCTTGATGCTGAGAAGATTGATCCTTCTGAGGACACCACGTTGCTCATGCAAGTATGATAGAGTGACAAGTTAGAGCTTTAGAGAAGCTCATATCTACTCTGACGACCAACCAGGCTAATTCACTACAAGAGGTAGTTAAAAGTGCAATAAGCTATGCCTTGGCACTCAAGGCATGCGACCAAAGCCTCAATCTTCGACCGATCGACCACGATTTTGACTGCTCTGAAGCAGAAGCAGCCTGTCTAATTGAAGAGATGGAGCTAGTTAGTCAAAAGGTCGCGGAGGAGATGCAAGTCAGATCACCTTTGTCAGAGTAGTCTGTAAATGGGGTACTTTGTAAAAAAAGGCTTTTGTTAATGAAACTCATCTTCCTTTTCCTGTAATTCATTTTGGTGAGTAGTTAGTACTCGTAAGATAAAATGAATTGAAAGAAAGTGAAATTACTTCTAAGAATCAAAGTTATATTGATAACTCTATCTAGCCCCTGAATATTTACTTAGTTTATATGAATAAACTAAGCAAATAGTACAAAGTACGTAGAGTACAGAGCATTATCCGACTATCGTTGTCAACTTTTGATTGTCATGTTCAGGTAGCAAAAGTGATGAACGAGTCAACGCTAGGAAGTTCCTTCTAGTGGGCAGGACGACATGCAGAGAGGAAAGGCTTCGACTAGATGATGTTACATCTCTTCAATCAGGTTAACCAAATTGAAGTCATTAACATGAGCAGGACAAACTCTCAGAGTTTCTTTAAATTCGGTTAACTTTTTCGCGGGAAATCCAATCGTGTTGTGATGATAGTAAGAGTTGGAAATAGAACGACATTAGGAAGCTCCTTCTAGTGGGCAGGACCACATGTAGAGGGAAGAGACTTCGACTAGGGATGTTTCCTTCTTCGATCAGTTTGAACATATTGAATGCACGAGAAGTGGTCGAACAAACATAAAAGAAGCTCTACTCAACATATGACAATAAAGATTGAATAGATTGAAAACTTTTTTGAAAAGTAGAAATATTACACATAAAACTTACGCAATTGGTTGATATTGCAAGAGTTCAAGAGAATCTTGCCATCTTCCATGGCGAGTCGTACTGAGCGTGGTCGTATAACTTTGGCCATAGTGTAAGGACCTTCTGACTTGGAGGAAGTTTGTTCCCATTAGACTGGGATTGAATCTTCTTCAATACTAAGTCATCTACAACAAGGTTGTGAGGTTGGACCTTATGGTCATAGTATTTATGCATGGCTTGTTGATAGACTGCCGATCAGATTAATGCTTGATTCCTCTACACTTCAAGTAGGTTGATGTCATCTGCTCGAAGTTGTTCTTGGATGGAGTTGTTGAAGTTCTCAACTAGTGTCAACCTAATCTTTAGTTCTTGAGGAAGCGTGACTTCAGCCCCAAAAACTAGGAGGAAAGGAGTTTCTCCTCTCACCCAACTAGGAGTTGTGTGAATTGCCCATAATACCCAGGGTAATTCTTGTACCAAAACCTCCAAGCCCTTTACAAGCTGGTGGAAGACTAGAGTTTTAATTCCCTGTATTATTTGGCCATTCGCCGTTTCGACTGCCCAATTGCTTTGAGGATGGGTGACAGAGGCATAACATAGCTTGGTGCCCAATTTCTTGCAAAATTCCTAGAATTATGCACTTGAAAATTGCTTACCATTATCTGTAATTATTCAATTTGGACTCCAAATTGAGTAATCATGTTCTCATCATGAACCTTTTAGCAATTTCTATTGTTATCCTAGTCACATGTTCGGCTTCAACCTATTTTGTGAACATATCAATAGCTACAAAAAGGAATTCGAGGCCCCATGGTGATGAGGCGATGGGGTCCCGATCTTCCGATAGGATTGATAACTATCGATTTCGGTGGAGGTGACTCTTACGATCCGACTACAACCGTACGACGTCGCTTGCGCCTTAGCAATCGCTGAATCACACTCCAAGTCATTATCAACCGTGCCAAGAACGCGGTTGACCTGACCACGAAGGTCTATTCCTGCATGCAACCGAAGAACACGCAAGAACAAGGATAATGAGCAACCTGAAACTTGCTAGATATAAAAGTCGCACAAGGATAGTTGAGGTTCTGTAACACAAATCTGTTGGTCTAGCTGACACAAGAGACAACGTGGAGTTTGCACATGGGGCTAAACTGATCTAAACAAAACCTAAGTCCTAGCAAAGGGGGCGGTGGCTCCTATATAGGGAGAACAACCAGGGGGCGGCCAAGGAGGATGCCCCTAGGGTTACAAGGCCCATGGGCCCAAGTGGTGGTGGCGCAGCACCCTTTTGACTCAGATTCAGAAACTTACGTGGTTTGTTTTGATGATTTCTGCCGGCTTGGATGGAATTTGAAGATGAGGTTGGATCCATTGGAAAGTATACTTGATAAGCGATGAGGTTGGATCCATTGGAAATTATACTTGATAATCTTTCCATGAAGTACAAGAACGTCCCAAACGGAGTCCGTATGAAGAAATTATGCCCGTTTAAACTTGCACCATTGCAGCAGTCCGAATTCGATTCTAGTACGTGCCCAACACGGACTCTTTTGATGATTGCGGTGCGCACAGAAGGAATGTAGAGGTGATACTAGATCCATTGGAAAGAGGACAAGCAAAGCTTTCCAACAAGTACTCATGGACCTCAAACGGACTTCGTATGTGAAAGTTATGCATATTTGAAGTTGGGCCTATCAGGCTGAATCTGAATTGATCTGGAGGCCGAATTGGATTCCAAAACGTGTCCAACTTGAACTCTTGCTTGAATTGATGTAAAAATAACGTGGCGCTGCCAAAATATATATTTTCATCATTAGGTAGCATCATATTCTCATTTAAAATATGTTTAAGCTGAAGAAACGAATTCACCTTTAGTTCAATCTTGATATTGGGCGCTATTGCCGTGTGTGTTTGTGGCGTGGTCACATCACATCGTTGAAAGCATCTAGGTGACTAAAAATAATTTTGGTAATTAATGACATTATGTGAATATGGGACTAACATGTTTATTGAGTGTTTGAAATGTTTAGTCCCGATGATGAATGTGAGATATATGCTAAGGATCAATATGAAGATCAATGTGACTCAAGACAAAGGTATAAGTAATCTAGGATCCTTTTTTATTTTAACGGTCTTAGGAGAAAGGGTGGAAGACCGGATTATAGGACAATGCCATACTATTAAGAGGTATTATGTTAAGTAACTTGATAGCATGTTCTTGTACCATTTGGATCAATTTAGGATCATGCGCACGCTTAAAACTAAAATTGATAGCCAACTGTGCACTCTTCGGAAAATCAGAAGTACCAGAGTTTACACGGTGGTACATCCACAACTGGAAGTTCTGAATAAAACTAGTGGTACATTTTTCTAGAGAGCACCCTTTGAAACACTTAGTCTCTCCAGAAAATGGTAGTATCAAAGTTTTAACGGTGGAATTACTGCAGAGCCATAGGACCGCAGCTACTGAGCAATACTACCAGAACTCAAAAGCTTCGAAGTCCTGGCGGTATGTTTTTTCAGGGAGCGCCAAGGTTTGGCCCCTGAGACAAATGAAAGTACCATGCTAAAAATCGGAACTTCTAAATAATGGAACTACCACGATTACAACAGTGGTAGTACCACACCAACTTTCAACGGCTTGTTCAGAAGCTCTGAAATAGCTGTTACTGTTGCATTAGGACAGGTTTGGTTGTATCGACCTTTGCACTGCGGTACTTTTGCTCACCCTAAAAAATTTAGGAAACTCCTTGTAACGACTAGATTTGGTTAGTGAGAGTATAAATACTCCCCCACCTGCTCAAGGATAGAGCTAGACACTTCATTGCAACATCCTTGAGCATAGAGCATTCACTCCACACCTCATTTGCTTTCATTCCATTTATTTGAGGTAGTTGAGCCAAAATCAAGTGCATTCATCTTAGATTGATCCTTGGCACTTGATCGCCATCAAGAGAAGATTTCGTTTATTACTCTTGGTATTTGTCGGCACCTAAACGATTTGGCGGGGGATTGCGAGATGACCTCTTCAAGAAGATTGTCAAGAGGCTCGGTGCCAACTTGTGAGTGGATTGGTGCTCACTATCTCTAGAGTGAAGGAAAAGCAACCACTAATGAATTGAGGAATTGAATCTTAATTCGTGGGGCCAGTTTGTGTCGCTTGGGCTTTCCTCAATGTGAACTAGTGAAGACCGACAAGTCTTCGATACCACAGGGAAAACTTCTCAAGTCATCTTGTGGTTATTTCTTTGCCTGTACATTCCGCACTTATATTTCTACCTTTGTGATTGCTAAGATTGTCTTATTTACTTGTGATAGAGATATATGTATAGAGACTAGTGCTTGTGGTGCCCTAGCTGTACTATAATTGTGTAGGTTTAAATTGCATTGAAATCTTGCCTAGCTATAATTATTGGTAGTCAAATTTAGAAGGCAAGAATTTTTAGAACCTCCTATTCACCCCCCCCCCCCTCTAGTCGGTTATCCTTGATCCTACACTGGTGCTTTTTGGAACGGTCCTAGGATGTTGAGACCCCAGGTCATAAAAGGCCAAGATAAAGATATAGTCTGAAGAGCCTGAGCCAGTTAGTGTATTTGCCTGCTATGAAACCTTCTAAAGATGCTTATAGATGGGTTCCATTAGGTATCCTATTGGTACTTATGATCGAAAGAAGTTATTCGGCTAGAGAAGGCTTTTGGAGTTGCTCCAACAAGACTCGTATTGGTACTTATGATCAGAAGGAAGTCATTCAAGCCAACTGGTCAGCGAGAAAATTATCCTTTTAATGGATATATTATATCTTGAAACCAAAAAAATGCTTCTCAAGCTTTCTAACTTCCGACAAGTACTAAGACATGGTTGAACTAGAGCATCGGTACTCTTTTCCAATCTGATTCATGACTAGTTAAGAGTCAACTAGACACTTTTGTTGCTTGTATGCCAACCACAAACTTTTATATTCAACCACGTTATTAGTGTCTAGAAAGTTTAATTGAACGGGATACATTAAGGTCTCCACCGCGAGAGATTCCAGGACCACCCAGCCCCTGAGCCACTAAGAGATCATCAAAGTATATCGTCCACTGGTCATGGGAAGTGTACTGGGGATCCTAAACAGGTTTAGGATTTATCCATTTGGCTACAAAGTCCGCCATGATATGGGATTTAATGGCTATTTGGGACACGAAATGGAGGTCAAATGCCCCAAGTTCAACTAACTATTTTGCCATACGTCCCACTGTTTTCCTATTTTGGAGGACCTCTCCTAAGCTAAACTTAGACGGCACGATAATTTTGTGCACCTAAAAATAATTTCTCAGTTTCCTTGAAGACATGAGGAGTGCATATAAAGTTTCTGAACCCGAGGGTAGCGCGCCGTAGGTCCGTGTAAGACTTCGCTTACTTAGTAGACCGGTCGTTGGATGCCCTTGTGTTCTGCGACTAGTGTTGTGCTTACTGCCTGTGGCATGGTAGCTAGATATATTAAGAGCGTCTCTTCTGGTTTTAGAGATCAAAACAGGAGCACTCGTAAGATATCTTTTGACATCCTTGAAGGCATCGTTAGCCTCTTTCAACCACTCGAACCCATCGTGTTTCCTTATAAGCTTGAAGAAAGGAAGTCCTTTTCCCCCCAATCATGCGATCAAATGACTAAACTGCCATGCACGAGCTTCTGGACTTCTTTCTTAGTGGTTGGAGCGTGTAATTGCTTAATGGTCTTTACCTTTTCAGGATTTGCTTCAATACCTCTTATAGAAACAAGGAATCCAAGCAATTTTCCTGAAGAAAATCCGAACACACACTTCTCATGATTGAGTTTCAAGTGGTGCTTTCTGAGGTTGTCGAATATTTCCTATAGGTCTGAAATGTGACTAAGTTATTTGATGCACTTTACAACTAGATCATCAACATAGGCTTCTAAATTTTGGCCTAGTTGAAGCGAAAAAGTCAATTGCATCAAACGTTGAAAAATAGGACCAACATTTTTCAGACCAAATGGTATTTTGACATAGCAAAATATCCCAAATGGTGTAATAAATGCGGTCTTCTCTTCATCTTCTAAACACATACTAATATGACGATAACCATAGTATGCATATAGAAAACATAATACTACACAACCAACAGTAGAATCAACTAATTGATCAATATGAGGAAGAGGGAAATCATATTTTTGAAAAGCTTTATTAAGATTAGTATAGTCTATACACATACACTACCAACCATTACACTTCTTAACCATTACAGGGTTAGCCAACCACTCTGAGTGATTAACCACTTTTATAAAGCCTGCTTTCCATAGCTTATCTAATTCAGAACTAATAACCTCCTGCCGATCACGTGCAAATGTCCATAACTTCTATTTTACGGGTTTCTTGTCCGGCTATAGAGCTAGCTTGTACTTGATCACCTTCCTTAGGACCCCGAGCATGTCGAATGGTTACCACGCGAATACATCTGCATTTGCCCAAAGAAAGTTGATGAGGGTGTCTTCCTATGCAGGGTCGAAAGTAACCCTGATACAAATGGTCTTAGAAGGCTCCTCTGGATTTATAGGGACTTCTTTAACTTGCTCGTTCGACTTTGGTGCAACTTTAGGCTTTGAGTGCTTGGTCGAAGGCTTTGCCTTGCTTGCTTCTCGAGTTGGTAACTGGCCGACCATCTCGAGGGACTTGCAATCGCATGTAAGCGCCATCTTTTGTCATAGCGGACTGTGATCATTCCTTTGGGTCTTAGCATCTTAAGATATTGATATGCATAGTGAGCAACAATCAAGAAACATGCCAGAGTTGGTCATCCGAGTATGGCATTATATGCTATGTCGAAATTGACCACATCAAAGGAGATTTTCTTTGTTCTAAAATTGTCTGAGGAACCAAACATTACAAGAAGAGAAACTTGGCCAATTGGCTTGGCCGAAGACCCTGGTCTGATCTCATGGAATGAGTATCGTATAGGCTTTATTCTTGTCCAAGGAACTTGCATCTCATCCATAGCACTTACCAATAAAATATTTAAAGAATTACTACCATCGATCAACACTCGATACACTTGACAGTTGTTGATGGTGGGTTCAACCATGATCAGAAACCAACCTGGTTGAGTTGAAGAGATAAGACAATCACTTTTCTAAAAAGAGATAGTGACTTCTGATCACTTTGGAAGATAATTGATAAGGGGAGGGACAATAGATTTTACCTCTCGTTCGATAGGGTGCTTTGAATCCTGGAACGACATTTCCTCGTCCTTGTCCGAGTGCTTTCGACCACTCGTTCGTCCCACCTCGTCAAGTGTGGCAAGTGGTCCTTTGCAGGAGTAGTAACCCTCGAGTTTCCATTGGAAAACTTGGCAATTGCGAAGGTCGTGTCCTTCCTTTTTATGGAGGGGACACCACATTGGCTTGTTATCCTTCCAAGCGAGGATTTTGCCCTTATCCCGATCGGAGTACTGCATGGGATTGCATGATAAGGACATCCTTTACATAGATACAACTGTGCCAACTCCACAACAAACTCAACAAACTGAAACTATGATACAAGGACCAATGACTCGAGCGCGAGCACGTCAACTTAACCATCAAGTGAATGTGTTCCTAAGTTTGCATACAAATATTTCAAAGAATGGCATACTACTTAATTCTTGTGATGATTTAATTGTCCTTAGGAACTATGGGGAAGAACCACACGAGCTCAAGTGTAGAAGTGGAACCGTCAAGCGCAATCCAAGTCCTTTTCGCGAGTTTGACTCAGATTCGGCCTTTGTAACAGTGTCTACTTCAAACGGCTATAACTTTTGATCCAGAAGGATTCTCGTGGTTCATGAGTACTCGTTGGAAAGTTCTTGGAGTCTACTTTTAGATGGATCTAGTCTCACCTCCAAACTCCATCCGATCAGATCCAAAACTGTAAAACAAGTCACGTCACTTTTTCAGTCCAAGTCAAAGTGGGCCGAGGGCCTTGTATCACCACTTAGGCTATTTGGGCTGGTACTGTTCATGCCATACTGTTTATGTAAACAGTAACCATGAATAGTACCACACCCCTTTTCATTAGATAAGTGCGACTTCCCCCTTCCCTATTTAAGGAGGTCGCACCCCTTTAGTTTTCCTCGGGTTTTTCTTAAGAGATTATTCTGTTTAGCAGTTTCACTGCATGTTCAGTTGAGGAACCCCAATTTGTGAACTTAATCTTTATTCACAATACAATTTCAGATTGCATCTTGAACTCTCTTGCTTGTGTTCTCGATTCGCTTGCAGGAGATAGCCTTCTTGGCGAGGTCAACCGTGTTCGGCACGGTTGATAACCAACGGAGCAGAGGTGTAGTAATTGCGAGGGGTTCGATCTGTTTTGGTCGGAGCCTTTGGA
Organism: Dendrocalamus latiflorus; assembly: GCA_017311315.1. Lineage (NCBI taxonomy): Eukaryota > Viridiplantae > Streptophyta > Magnoliopsida > Poales > Poaceae > Dendrocalamus > Dendrocalamus latiflorus. Next base: position 38,409,812 of record CM029664.1, read on the forward strand.
TCATCAACGTCAAGTCCTCCACAATCGACTTATCAGTACCTTTCGGAAGATCGGGCCATCGTCACATTATTGCATGTCTCCTTATTGCCCACGGCCAAACTTCCTTGGAACTTCTGACACTAGGCTTCTGGCCTTTTGCCTTGTTCTTGGACTTCTTGACCTTCTCCTTCCTCTTACTACCGTCGTCTTCCTCTTTGGAACTTCGATTGGTTTGATCGATGGTTTTGCTCCATTCGACTGCCTCAGCAACAATCGCATAACAATCAGCCATCTGAAAAGGCTTGGCGATAGTAGTCGAAGGATTTAAGGTGATGTCTTCTGTGAATCTTATGTTGCGGACTCCCTGCTTAAATGCTCTAATGACAGAAGCATTAGAAATCTCCAGAATGGAATTACGAACCAGACTAAAAAGCCTGATGAACTTTCATAGGGTCTCGGTGCTATTCTATCTCATTCGATGTAGATCATCCTCCTTCTTAGAGTGGTTGTATATGCCCTAAAAATTTTCCAGAAGAAGATCGCAGAGATGCTGCCATGAATGGATCGACGCTAGTGGTTGATTCAACAACCACGATCGAGCAGACCCCTCAAGCAAAGTTGGAAGGTAGTTTGCCATAACATGTTCCCCTCCTGCTGCTGCTCGAACTGCAGTCATATAAATTTGAAGGAACTCGAAGGGATTCTGGGACCCATCAAACTTCTCCATATTTACCAGTCGAAACTGCGGTGTCCAACGACTTCTCGGAGTTCAGGTGTGTGCGCCTGACATCCGATAACAAGAGCATGACACCTCCTTTGTAGGAAGCGATGATCGGTGTCTCCAGGCGACCGTACTCAATAATGCCTGGCAGCCGATGGACCCGACCTATAATAGGTCTCATCAATACGAGGATAATACTCCTCATAATCCATCTACTATTACAGATTTCTTGCTCGAAGTGGTGATCAATCGCCTCCCTCATAAACTCGCTGGGGTGGAGACATTCGAGGAAATCTTCTTCAGCCGAAGTTGTGGTCAGGAGAGCAATGTGACCTGCCATCATGTCGATTCCCTCGAGGTGAGTTCTGTGAGTGACTAGATGCGGTCATACATGTTCGACTCCCATAGTTGTGCCAGCAAGGTTGCTCAAATATGGTTATCATGCTTCAGAGTCTTCGCGTGATCCCTTCAGCGAAGTGGTTGTAGCTTGGTTCTCGAGCAAGTTCTTGAGTTGGATTCTCGAACAAATTGTTTATGCATTGAAGCACTCGAGCCTCTTCATATTGCTACTAGACATGCCCAAGCAAGGTCCTCTAGGTAGCCAACCTTCTCATTCGAGTGGTCTTGGGACCCTTTATATCTAAGAATGGTTGTGTCCGCCTCAAAGGAGAATGATTATTTCATGGATTTTCCCACGCTCATCAGACCACTCGCCTGGCTTATCACTAGAGGCCTCCTAAGGGAAGGGCAAAGACCTCCCGAACATGATCTCCACTTACGTTAAACGCCTCCTAACTTGAGGAGTCATCAAACTACAAAGCCTCATGGCACGAACTAGACCTCTCCATAACGGAGAACTCTGGATTATAACCATCTCTAACCGAAATTGAACCCTGCGAGAGTATGGATGAACTCGTAGGGAGCCTACCCACATTCTCTACAGGGACAATTGAAGGGTCATGTCCACCAGATGCTGGTAGTCATAGCAAGCATCCATGTCGAGATCTGTGTAGTCGACCAGGTCAAATCAGTTCTTGTTCCACTCTCCTGCCATGAGAACATCAAAAAGACGAGAACTTGCCGATGAGGAATTACCGGAGATTGGAAGAAGTCTACACGGACGGTGCTAACTGTCGATATTTTAGTATCGATCTTACGTATGATTTTTTGGATTCGAGAAATCTCTTGCTATGACCTGGCTATGATCACATGGAGAAAAGACACAGGAATTTTTATACAGGTTTGGACCTTCTCCTGGGATAATAATAACCCTATTCTTGTGTGGCTATTGCTCAATGAACTGATTACAATGGAGAAAGTGATGCAGAATGACTTGCTCTACTTCTATTCTCCCTTAGGTTTGTCCCCGCTTCGCCCCCCCCCCCCTCTCTTTTCTTTCTGACGTCCACCTTTATATAGCTTGCAAGACAGCGGTAGTTTTTTCCATGCCAAGAGACACTTTAACGTTTAGAATGATAACCATCTAACATAAGTTATTAGAGACATGGTATCTCACTCATCATGCGGCGGTTACTATCAGAGAGAAGTTATGCACAGTTATTCCAAAGAATAAATGCACGTGCTAACTGCCTTGTCAGACAGACTCACGATGCAACGGATTGTCATAGACAGGTTAGTTGAAGGTTGGCTTAGTCGCAGGAGGATCTACGACCACAAGGTGATCGCAGGATAACTTACGACCATATCATGGTCGTAGAAGAACTTACGACTATAAGGTAATCGCAGGATAACTTACGATCATGTCATGGTCGTAGAAGAACTTACGACTATGAGGTGATCGTAGAACTTACGACTATGAGGTGGTCATAGAAGAACTCGTAGGAGAACTTACAACTACATTGTGAAATTTCTCCCTATAGATAAATGGTATACTCAAGGAGTGTAATGGCGTAACAATATCATTTACAGATAAATAATAATTTGAGGATTGTTATATCCTCGTCAGCCTCCAACAGGCATGTACTTTCATGCATGGCATCTTCTCCTACATTGTGAGCTATCTTATATCTTCACGCCTTTACATTTATGATTTTCTCTCTTGACATGTTGTGCTTGTCTATGTGCTCACTTGTACTATATTGGCATGTATTTCTCTCGTTATACTCATTGTCATGCCTTTGGGAATATTTTGCTTGTATCCATGTTTTGACTTATTTTTCATGATCTACGGATGTATAAGTTTTGTTTTATTCCTATGAGCATGTGTTATTCTTGAAACATTTTTGACCATGCTCTTACTAGTATATTGCTCTATGTATCCATGTATTTCTTGATATCCTTGTACCATGTATTTTTATGATATTTCTATGTCATGTTTTCTATATGTATGGTATTATGATATATTACCTGTGGATACATAAGATTTGTCTTATCATCACTAGTTTGATTTATTCACGATACATTATTTGGCATGCTCTCTGTATTTATAATTGTGTATGTGTATGCTTTGTCTCGATCATGATTTCTATAGATATATGAGATTTGACTTGTCATCATGAGCATGTGTTGTTATCGATGTATTTATTATCATGGGTAATAATGAATTTGCAGCCACCACTACCTCACAAATTCACGACTTTATGCAAGACGGCTATATACACATGTAGTTACTCAGTTTCTCCAAAATAAAACTAAAGGAAAAAAGAGGGAGAATTAAATGTTAGACCAATCTATGGTAGTGTTCTTCTGAGCTTTTGGCTTCTTCAAAATTAAAGCAAACCTAGCAGCTTCTTGAAATAGATTTTCAAAACGGCTTCCGAGACCTATAACAATGTACACTGTTTATATCGATGCTTGTGTCATTCGCTGCTATCTTAAAAAACATTAAAAAAAACCTTCAGACACGACCAAACGCCATGAGCGGAAGAGCCACCCTAAAAAAACCGGAAAAAAAACCTTGAGACACGACCAATCGTCATGAGCGGATGAGCCACCCTAACCATGTGTTTGGTTGCAAGGACTAGGTGGGACGGGATGGGATGGACCCGTTTTTGTAGGTGTTTGGATGGGAGACAAGCAGAGTCAAGGACATCCCACTAGGAATATTCCTTGTAGATCCGGGACCAGGCAATCCTCTTTTTTTCATGGGACGGAGTCATCCCACATGGGATAGAGTCATCTCACCTCTTTGTTTTTTTAAGTACTGTTTTGTTTAAAATTTTTTTAAAAAAAACTCAAAGGCTTATGTGTGGAAACATATCAACAATAGCCTTCAATTTTTTTTAAAAAAAAACTCAAATGCCACACATGTCCCACCTTCATCCTTCCATCCAAACAAAGGATGGGACCATTCCATCCCATTTTATCCTTCCAACCAAACAAAAAACAGAGATGACTCTATCCCCTCAACCAAACAAAAAATGGGATCATCTCATCCCAAAATCAGAGACAGGACCATCTCATCCCACCTTGTCCCTAAACCAAACACAACCTAAAAGAACCGGGTCCGTATATACATCGGCAGGGCCGTACGCATGCAAGAGCCGCTGGAGCTGGTGCTGTTGAGCTTGAGCGTGATCGATCCGGGTGGTCCACTCCACTTGCGCGATTAGGGCGTCGGGGGACCCCACGGCGCAGTCGGCAGAATCATCAATGATTGAACGAACAGATCGGGGGGGCCACGTCCACGTACGTTACGTACCGCGGTTGCCCTGGACCCGGGGAGCTTGCTACCAAGGCATGGCGCACGGGGCTTAGCCTTAGCGTGCGTGCGTGCTAACCCGATCATGATCGATCGAGCGTACGAGTCGTGCGTGCGTGCCAATGGCTTGTCTCTTCTGCTCCTGCCATGCATGCCCGCACTCCTATGCTTGTCTGCTTATGGCTGGGAAGCTATTGCCCCGCATGCAGCTTACACGCAAATAGACAAGGAAAATGTTAAGCCTTGGCCTGGCCCTTGAGTGAACTTAATGCTACGCGAAGGAAAATGTTGCGGTGGAACAGATACTTATGGGACTGCTTCCGCATGAAGACGGCCGGCCTCCACAGCTGTCCGATTAATCCAACCATCGTAATTGGACGGCTGCAAACCTCACACAACTTGAAGTACTAGCTATGTGGTTAAAGCCATGCTGTTGCTCGGCCATGCTGCGAATCCTCGTCCTAGCAGCCAGAGTCGCTAGCAGGATTGTCACCAGCAGGCCACACAATAAATATTTACAGCGAGCCTGACTTATGACGACTGTATGGCGAGCCCATCATTTTGAACTCAATCACTACGAATTGACTCGTACCCCTCCATCGACGCATTTGCAGCTACACCATTGATTGCTCTGCACGTCTCCTGTGCACGTCACATTTACCCCTCTCGCTGTAAACTAGTACTCCGTTTTATTAAAAAATGATGTCCTTTTAGAGGAGCAACCAAATTTTTTAGGCATCTGTAGTGTATATAGCTTGTTGGCTCTTAAGGTGGGCCCCGCATCATTCTTAAGACCGACGCTGCAACGTTTGAGGCCACCGTCGGCTCTTAAGGTGGGTCCACTCGACTGTAAAGAAGGGGATGTGGCAGTTGGTAGTTGGGAAGAGAGAACAATAGATGTAAAGAAAATTGTATTTTAATGCTTGTGGCCAGGTCTTTAGCTTGAGGACCAGCCTCAAGCCTTTTTTGCTTATGGTCTACTTAAAGTCACCCCTGTAATATATAAGATCGACTTTAAGGTGACTTATGACCCTCTATTTTCATACACTACAGATGCCCTTATAGTTTTGACTACTAATATAAGAGGTACCATAGCCTAGATTTGTCATTTCATCGTAAAAAGTACTTCCACAGTGCTATATTCTATAACGTTAATATTTATCAACATATCTAGTATATCATGGGGAGTTGAAGGCATGCCATTAGATTTATGGGCTAAAAATGTCTGCCATAATCTAGAAAATAGAAAAAAAATCCTTAGAAATTATCTCATTAATTGATAAAAAGATTAACATTCATTATTTGGTAGGACTTAATTAAAATGGTGTGAATTAATCATATACATGCAAGATCAAACAAGGGTATGCTTCCTCTACATGCCTGATCCCGCATGTGAACATGTTATTACAAAATAGGTATAGGTGAATATTGTTAGATATAAATCCCTAATACAACTCTGGTGAAGTCTTAGGCCTAATCTCTCCAATGTTCCGTAAAAATGGAGGCATTTAATCCCACTATATGTCTTCTCTACTAGAAGCTCATGTCAATTTTCTGTGTTATAATTTGAGCCTTATCATTAGTGTTTCCTACACTCTATTATGTGTCAGAACAACACGAGCGCCACATGTTTATGGACCGTTCAGTCACTAATTAACCAACAGTTTGAACAGAGCCGGACAAGAGAGTGCTTACCCACCTCGTTCTGGATTGTTGGATTTCCGATCAGTTTGGTTTTGCGAGATTGAAAGGGCACAAGTAGTACTGCTCAAAAGCTATTCCAGGTTTGCAATCAAAGATAAGGGCGTAGTAGAGCAACTCCAGCAGTGGCCCTCAAATCAGGGTCCTTACTTTTGATTTGAGGGCTCCTCCTATTTTTGAGGGCCCAGTTTTTTTGCATCTACTTCAACAGCACCCCTCAAATCTAAGCCATCAAATCCATTCCACTACACACTGACACATGGGACCCACTCCTCAAATCCGGTCGGAGGCGAGCGGAGGCCCCGGGCGAGCGGGGGATTTTGGCGGCGACGGCGACGGGCGGAGGCGTCGGGCGAGGCGACGGGCGGAGGCGTCGAGCGAGGCGACGGGCGAGGCGACGGCGACGGGCGGAGGCGTCGGGCGAGGCGACAGGCGTGGCGGCGGGCGAGCTGAGGAGCCGGGCGAGGCGGCGGGCGAGCGGAGGCAGCGGGCGAACGGAGGAGTCGGGCGAGGCGGGGGCGAGCGGAAGCGGCAGAGGCGGGGGATTTTGGCGGCGCAAGGGGGACACGGGAGGCGACGGAGGAGTCGGGTGAGGCGGGGGCGAGCGGAAGCGGAGGAGTCGGGCGAGACGGGGGGCGAGCAGAAGCGGCGGATTTTGGGGGGCGTGGGGGAAGTTTCACCGAGCGGGAAAAAACCGAAGGATGAGAGTCAGAAGAGGGCCCCTAGGAATGAGGGCTTGGAGACCTCATTTGAGAGGCCTCCTATTTTTGAGAGCCAAGTAGGGGTCCTATTGGAGCTAAGTTTTTTTGCTCTGGCTCTCAAATTTGAGTTTGAGAGGCCAAGTAAGGACCCTGCTGGAGTTGCTCTAAGAGCAACTCCAGCAGTAGCCCTCAAAACATGGCCCCTACTTTTCATTTGAGGGCTCCCCCTACTTTTGAGGGCCCAATTTTTTTGCTTTTACTCCAACAGCACCCCTCAAATCTAAGCCCTCAAATCCATTCCACACACACTGACACATGGGACCCACTCATTCTCTCCCTCACCCCCGCCGTCTCCAGAGCCTACCCGCCGCATCCTGAGCCCCTCGGCGATGGCATCGACGCGGGCCTCCTCGTCGGCGTCCCGCATCAGCTGGACGACGTCCTCGGCGCCGTGCTGCGGCGGCTCGTTGGTGTCGGCGTCGACGCGGCCGTAGAGGAAGCCCGCCCGCTTGACGGCGAAGGCGAGCGCCTCGGCAACGTAAAGCTGGAAGGCGTTGGCGGCGTCGCGGTCGAAGGAGGCCGCGGCGCAGAGCGGCGCCTCCTGGCGGGTGACGCGGATCTGGCGCGCGGTGGAGGGGGTGGAGGCGCCGGGGAAGGGGGCGGCGGGGGAGAGGGCCTTGGCGGGGAGTCGGGGACGACGGGAAGGGGGCAGAGGCGGCGGTGGAGGGGGTGGAGGCGCCGGGGAAGGGGAAGGAGCCGGCGGGGGAGAGGGCCTTGGCGGGGAGTCGGGGACGACGGGGAAGGGGGCGGAGGCGGCGGTGGAGGGGGTGGAGGCGCCGGGGAAGGGGAAGGAGCCGGCGGGGGAGAGGGCCTTGGCGGGGAGTCGGGGACGACGGGGAAGGGGGCGGAGGCGGCGGTGGAGGGGGTGGAGGCGCCGGGGAAGGGGAAGGAGCCGGCGGGGGAGAGGGCCTTGGCGGGGAGTCGGGGACGACGGGGAAGGGGGCGGAGGCGGCGGTGGAGGGGGTGGAGGCGCCGGGGAAGGGGAAGGGGGCGGCGGGGGAGCCGGGCGCGGTGGGGGCGGCGGGGGAGGCGGGGAGTGGAGGGGGTGGAGGCGCCGGTGGAGGGGGTGGAGGCGGCGGTGAAGGGGGCGGCGGGGGAGTCGGGGACGGCAGGGGAGGGGGCGGCGGCGGGGGAAGGAGCGGCGGACTGGCGGAGTGGGAGGGAGGGGGACGGGCGGAGCGGGGGAAATTTCACCAGCGGGAAAAAAACCGAAAAATGAGAGCCAGGGGAGAGCCCCCAGGAATGAGGGCTGAGGGGGGGATTTGAGGGGCTCCTCAAATTTGAGGGCTCTAGTAGGGGCCCTGCTGGACCTCTATTTTTACCTCAAGCCCTCAAATATGAGGTTTGAGGGCTCAAGTAGGGGCCCTGCTGAAGTTGCTCTAACACTAACCTACAAAGAGTAGCGTGGACCAAGCCCCCCACCACGGATATCGCAAGGCACCCTCAAATTTCGTTTTCCGTACAAAAAGTCCATGAATTCGTATTGCTGGGCTTCATAAAAACGCAGGAAATATCGGAGTAGGAGTACTCGGCGGCAAGAGCTAGGCCTGCACCGCGAGTCTGCAACCGGTGAAGCGGCGGAGCCCTTTGCAAAACCCCTATAAAACCCCTTCCACAGTAAAACCACCACGCACTTCACGGTAAAAAAAAACAAAGCCACACACAAACCCAGAGCTAGTCCAGAGACCCGCGCGAAGGCCATGGACAAGGCGCAAGAACGCTGCGCGACGTGGGTCCCCGGCGCCGTCATCGTCGGCGCGGGCCCGTCGGGGCTCGCCGCGGCCGCGTGCCTCGCGGCGCGCGGCGTGCCGGCCACGGTGCTGGAGAGGTTAGACTCGCTGGCGTCCACGTGGCGCCACCGCATGTACGACCGTCTCACGCTCCACCTCCCCAAACGCTTCTGCGAGCTGCCGCTCCTACCGTTCCCGAAGGAGTACCCGACGTACCCGTCCAAGGACCAGTTCATCGCGTACATGGAGGCGTACGCCGCCGCAGCAGGCGTCGCGCCGCGCTTCGGCGCGCGCGTCGAGGAGGCCGCGTTCGACGCGTCCGTCGGCGCCTGGATGGTGCGCTTGGACGGTGGCGTGGTGCTGATGGCGCGGTGGCTCATCGTCGCGACGGGGGAGAACGCCGAGCCGAGCGTGCCGGACGTTTCAGGCATGCGGCAGTTCGCCGGGCGCGTCATGCATACGTGCGAGTACAAGTCTGGGGAGGAGTTCTCCGGGAAGAAGGTGTTGGTCGTGGGGTGCGGGAATTCCGGCATGGAGGTGAGCTTGGATTTGTGCCGGCATGGCGCCCAGCCCTCCATGGTGGTGCGCAGCACGGTAATGAGCTTGTTATTTGCGCTGTCAGGACCCGTCCTTCTTGCTCTGTTTTACTGTTGTTTTGTTTTTGCTTTTGCTTTGTAGTTTGCACAGAGAAGTAAAAATATTAGTATTGTTTGAGGTTGAGAGCGATCAGATTTTTTTTAGGTGTATAAATAGAAAAAGAGAGATTCGAGTGTTTTTTATGGTTCGGAATACTCATATTTTTTGAAAGAGTATGAGAAGGAGATTCAAGTGTTTTTTTATAGTTTTGAGCACTCATATTCTTTTGAAGCGGTACATATAGGAAAAAAATCTGAGTGCTTCCGGTCCAAAAAATACTCGAGTGATATTTAGTACTTCCCAAAAAATATTACGAGTTTGTTCTTCGTGCCCTGCTGTTTGAGCATTTCCTCTTCGGTGCTAATTTTCCGCTGTGCCACACCTTACTTGTTGCTATCTTTTTAGACATGTTCCAAACTGCATGGTTATATCTGGTCATATTTAAGCATAATTAGAGCTACTAACACGTACGATGTTGGATGTCTTGTCCTATCTTGTTTTTGCATAACTGATGTTTGTTTCTTCCTTCCTATTTTTCTATCAGGAGTGTCTAGATATTATCTGGATATTTTTTCTAACTATCATTCAAATTTGTGACTCTTAGATTAAATATTAAGGGATCATTTATTTTTGAAGGAGGAGATTTTTTTAAAGGGAGGAGGCAGAATTTAAAGGAAAGGGGGAGAATTCATGGTCATTGGATTTTTAATCCAATAGTCTTAAATCTAGATGATAGTTAGAAAGAAAACATTTGAATTATATTTAACAAAACCCTTTTCTTCCATGTTAGTACTATAATTATTATATATGCTTGTCTCATTTGCCTCACACTACGATTACGCAAAATCTAAGAAGTCTAAATGGTGATATTTTGCACAGGTGCATGTGCTACCAAGGGAGATGTTGGGTCTCTCCACGTTCGGCATCGCCATGGCCCTGCTCAAATGGCTGCCGGTGCAGCTCGTCGACCGGTTCCTCCTCGCGGCGGCTCACCTCACCCTCGGCGACACGGGCCAGCTAGGGCTAAGGCGGCCCAAGACGGGACCCATCGAGCTCAAGAACCTCACCGGCAAGACCCCGGTCTTGGATGTTGGGACGCTAGACCACATCAAATCCGGCAAAATTAAGGTTAGTACCAGTCGGCTAGCTCCTTTCACCAAAGGGTGGTGGTAGTGGTGGAGGAGGAGGAGGAGGAGGAGGAGGAGGAGGAGGAGGAGAGAATTAAAGACTAGTCAAACTGTCGAAATGTGTGACCCGGGTGCTCTGCCTAATCTGGCATACCAGCCGGACCTTTAAGGCTCACACGCATTTCCTTTCTGGAAAATGGTCTCTAGTTTTAACTTTCCTCCTGCAGTATATACCAACCTACACTAGAGACGAATTTATTTTCTTTGTCGATTTCCTCTCATGTTTTCATCTAGAGCTGATGTGAAACATCTTCACACCAGGTAGTGGGAGCAGTGAAGGAAGTAACGAGGCGAGGGGCCAGGCTCGCGGACGGCAAGGAGGAGCAGTTCGACGCAATAGTACTCGCCACGGGCTACAGGAGCAACGTGCCGTCCTGGCTCAAGGTAACAACAACATAAGGAGTGACGCCACGAGAAGGACTCCCTTGTTCGTTTGGGTCTGCACTGCCACTGCACTGCACTGCACTGCTGCACAACATGCATGCATGTCGTCACCTGCCTGCCTGCCTCCCTCACGTCCTCCCCCTCGTCCTCCTCTGTTCGGCCACCCTGTCCCTTTGCCCTTCTCGTGTATGGGAGTGATCAGAGGTAGCTCGTGCCGTCCGCTGAGCCATGCATTCCTTTCTCCTCAAAAGTGTCGTCCTCTCCTCTCTTGCGCCAGGTGGTCGAGTCAGTGAGTCACCGTGGCCATGGGCGCGACGAGTGGGCGGTAGGCCCGCGAGCTTGGCTCTGATCTGATCTAAGGCAGGGCATAGCGCGCCTACGTGGGGACAATGCGTATACGGACACGAGAGTGCGCATATACGAACTTGGGTCGAGCAGATTGATATAGTGGCGATCAAATTACGGAGTCTACCGCAGATGAGACGACAAAAGGTGATCCTAGAAACATCGAAATATTGAGAACGGCACTGGAAATACGTATGGTATGAATAATTGTTTTCCTGGACATGCACATTTGATTCTTTCCTAGTTTGTGTTTTGTAAATAGTATTGTGCAGTTTTGGTAATTTCTCTCATTTTTGGAATAAGAAGATAAAGGAAACGAAAATCCCTCATGGGGCCCACTTGTAAGAGAGTGGAGGAGAAGGGATAAGGCCGGGTGAGCCGATTCAGATCGGACTGCATTCTCCTCATCCCCTCTTCTCCCTGGTCTTCAGGTAGAAGGCTCGGAGGGGCCGTTCCTTGCGCCGTCATTTCCCATCTGTAAGTCTTGGCCTCATTTACCTTTAAATCTAGATGGGGAGCTGGGGATCCGGGCGAAACTCAAGAGCTCACCACATGAAGCAAAAACTTCTAGTGGGGATTCGGTTTTGGTGTTGATTGGGAGGGTTCGGCGGTCTTGCTCCTGCAAGCTCGTCAGGCTGTGGTGTTCTTGTTCTCTACTCGGAGAACCAGACTCTGAGTCATGCACTTGTGTGCGGTGGTCTTTTGGTTTCTCGGTATGGCATCTGTTGTGTGGTGTGTGACAAGTTCACACCATTCCTGTTATCTTTGTAATTTGGTGAGTTCTAAGTTGTGAAGTTAGGCATTATATCTCTGTTAACCTCTCTGGCGATATCTTAGCATAATGCTAGTGATTGGTTTTCTAGGATATCATTCTTATGACGAGCCTTGCCTTGTCTACCTTTTCAGTGGCTTGGATTGCCATCACCTAGTGAGATTTACATTGCATTATTTTTACTATTGTGCATAAGTTTGCCGTGCTAGTGTGATATCAGTTTATTATCTCTGAAATTTGTGAATAATACTAGCACTGGTAGGGCTTTTCGTGATAGATTATGGGTATTGAGATTGCTCTATGAGGACAAATTGTCAAACTTGATATTATTGTGACTACTAGAAGTATTCTGCTAGTTTTGATTTGTCAATTGCTAGTTTCATACCTCTGTTTAGCATCATTTACTACTGTTATGTTCTGGTTATTGTCGAAATCTGTTGGTTCTGTAGTAGCACATATCTGTTACATATTTCTGATTAGAGTGTGTAATTGTCTTTGTCACTATACTAAGGTAATTTTGATGGTTAAACTAGCAGAATATATAAGGGATAGTCACTTTGATTGTTGACCAATTGACAAGGGTTGAGAAAGCCAATATTTAAATCTTGAGCAGCTCCTCAGCTAAGAGCAATACAAAAACTTTAAATTCTATGCATTATGCATATTATTATTGCCCACTTTCTTATTCAATTCAGCATATTGTCATGTTGAAATGACCTGAATACTTTATCTATGTTGAGAGATAATTGCTTTATCTTCATGTCAAAATATTGCTAAAACTGCTTAATTTTCAACAATCTAGAAAACCAATATTTGTTGTGGCTTCATCATCTAACTTCGTTAAACCGGAAGTTTTTTATTTCGCTAATTTTAAGCGTTGGCAAGCCAAGATAAAAGATGTGGTTGATTAACCTAAAATAATTTTGGGTCATTTCTGATCCTCCAGTGCTTCCTTTGGAAGGTTAGAATAAAACTCGTTGGGAGGATTCAAACCATTCTGCTTTGGCTAGGTTGTTGGTCGTCCTGTCAGACCAGTTTTTCAATGTGTATGTCAACTTTATGAAAGCTAAAAAGCTGTGGGATGAGCTGAATGAAAAATATTCAGAAGGGCATAATGGGAATGAGTCATTCATTATTGCAAATTACTTGAACTACAAGATGGTAGAGGGACGGTCGGTAATAGAGCAACTTCATGAGTTACAGCTCCACGTACGTAGAGGGACGGTCGGTAATGGAGCAACTTCATGAGTTACAGCTCCATGTACGTTATTTGAATTAGTACGACTGTCTCCTGCCAGAGAGTTTTCAAGTAAATGACATATTGGCTAAGTTACTACCTTCATGGTAAGACTTTATGACTGCTCGAAGACACGTTAAGGAACACATGACAATCAATGAATTGTCAGGCGCAATTAATATGGAGGAGCATGCCAGGGCTAGTAGTGATGAGAAGTCCTATGTCCAAGCCCACCAGGTGGAGGTCAAGAACTTCAAAAGCAATGGAAAGAAAATCAAGAATCATCCCCAGAACAAGTCCAAGACCCAACCAATGAAGAAGAAGGTGATATTTACCTATTACGTGTGCGGCAAGGAAGACCATAAAGCCAGCAAGTGCCATGACCGTAAAGGCAAAGGACCTTCTCTAGATCAGCTTAAGAGTAAGACCAAAGCCAATGTGTTATAGCCAGTCCCGTTTCAAATGGGTATGTATCTTAGGCCTTTATGGCAAATTCATCAATTGATTGGTGGATTGATATAAATGCAACTAGATATATTTGTGTTGATCTTTCGTGTTTCTCTTCATTTTAGGGTGATGGTGGTGGCTCTGTTCTAATGGGCAATGGCACCGCTACTACAGTACATAGGATTGGAAAGTCCTGCTTGAAGCTCACTTCCAGCAAGACGCTCATCCTTGGAGACGTACTGTATGTGCCTGCAATGTCTAACAATCTTCTTAGCAGGTCCATGATTTGTAGACAAGGAATAAAGCTTGTTTTTGAGTCAAATAAGGTCGTATTGACCAAATTTATTACTTTTGTGGGAAAAAGCTATGAAAGCATAGGCATGTTCCACTTATCCATTCTTGATTTCAATAATCCAAATATTTTTAATGTTATCCATTGTAATAAAGTTTATAATATTTGGCACTCTCATTTATGTTATGTTAATTTTGAAGCCATAGAGCAGTTAAGCAAAATAAGTTTAATTCCAAGTTATAAGTATGAGAAGGGTTCAAAGTGTGATGTGTGTGTGCAAACAAAGCAGCCTTAAAACGTTTCCATAGTGTTAAGAGGCAAGACACTTCTCCACTTGAGTTAATCCATTCTGATCTTTGTGAAATGAATGGTATTTTAACTAAAGGTTGTAAGCGTCTGCCTCGTAGGCATCGCCTCGACGGGATGACACGCCTTCGCCAGGAGACTTCACCGCCTGCCTTGGAGGCATTGCCTCAGCAAGGCGACATGACTTCGCCGACCCCCTCATACGCATCGCCTCAGCAAGACAGACTGGCTTCAGCGAGGGAATCGCCGACCTCATAAGCGTCGCCTCAGAGGGACGGTACCACCCCTGCTCTGCTTCGATGATTTATTAGTGGACTCTGCAGCTGCATTATGATAGTAAAAGAAGAACACTCTACCGGGGCTGCAAGCTACCAGTTGCATCGGCTCACTAGTCAGCACTCTCGTGCTTGCTGTCGGGGGACGAAGGGCTAGGATAGTTGGTCATGTCAGCTCACTCATCGGAACCTCCACGCTTGGTGTCGAGGGAGTTCTGTTGTAGGAGTGGCCCAGCCCCCCATGACTAGGCCTTGCAACTGGCCCAATATATAATAGGCCCAATAGTACAGATGAATGTACCAATGTATCCTTGCCTTTTGTAATTATTAAGGAGTAGGCATTCCCATCCTACCCCACTCGTATATATAAACCCCTAAGAGGGGCATGAAGGAAGCAAATCCACTCATTTTATCACCAGCTCTCTCTCTCCGTTGTTCTCTTGGCTATGTCTCCTATGCAGAAGGGTACCTTGTACCCACTGTTGTGGCCACGCTACAATAGTACCCTTTGTCAAATAAATTTATATCAAATAATTGATCCTACAGGAAGATTAATATGTTGCAAATGATGTAAATTGGTGGGGATTGTTGGGAAGATTAATATGTTGCAAATGATGTAAATTGGTGGGGATTGTTGGGCAGTTTTGGTAATTTCCCTCATTTTTGGAATAATAAAATAAAGGAAAATAAAATCCCTCATGGGGCCCGCTTATAAGAGAGGGGAAGAGAAGGGATAAGGCCAAGTGAGCCAATTCAGATCGGGCTACATTCTCCTCATCCCCTCTTCTCCTTGGTCTCAGGCGGAAGGCTCGGGGGGCGTTCCTTGCACCACCATTCCCCATCTGTGAGTCTCGCCCTCTTTTACCTTTAAATCCAGATGGGAGAGCTGGGGATCCGGGTGAAACTCAAGAGCTCACCACACGAACCAAAAACTTCCAGTGGGGATTCAGCTTTGGTGTTGATTGGAAGGGTTTGGCGGTCTTGCTCCTGCGAGCTCGCTAGGTTGTGGTGTTCTTGTTCTCTGCTAGGAGAACCATACTCTGAGCCGTGCGCTTGCGTGTGGTGGTCTTCTGGTTTCTCAGCGCCACGTCTGTTGTGTGGTGTGCGGCAAGTTCACACCATTCCTGTTGGCTTTCTGTGGCAACACCTGCATCTTGACCTTGTGATTTGGTGAGTTCTAAATTGTGAAGTTGGGCATTGTATTTCCATTAACCTCTCCTACTATACTTGGCATAACAACGTTGATTAATTTTCTGGGACATCGTCCTTGTGACGAGCCTTGCCCTGTCTGCCTCCTCGGTGACTTGGATTGCCATCACCCAATGAGCTTTACTTTGCATTCGTATTACTATTATGCATAAGTTTGCCGTGCTTGTGTGATATTACTTTATTATCTCTGAAACTTGTGAGTAATACTAGCACTAGGAGGGCTTTGCATGATAGATTGTGGGTATTGAGATTGCTCGATGAGGACAAGTTGTCAAACTTGAGATCATTGTGACTATCTAGAAGTTTTCTGCTAGTTTTGATTTGTCAATTGCTAGTTTCATACCTCTGTTCAGTATCATTTACTGCTATTCTAATCTGGTTATTGTCGAAATATGTTGGTTCTGCAATAGCACATATCTGTTACATATTTCTGATTAGAGTGTGTAATTGTCTCTATCACTATACTGAGGTAATTTTGATGGTTAAACTAGCAGAATATATAAGGGATAGTCACTTTGATTGCTGACCAATTGACAAGGGTTGAAAAGGCTAAGATTTAAATCTTGAGCATCTCCTCAGCTAAGAGCAATACAAAAACTTTAAATTTTGTGCATTTTGCAGATTATTACTGCCTCTTTCTTGTTCAGTTTATCATAATATCATGTTTAAATGACCTGAATACTTTAGCTATATTGAGAGATAATTGGTTTATCTTCATGTCATTTACTTATTGCTGGATATATGCTTTACTGTTAATACTTAAATCTGGACTTAATCTAAAAATATTGCTAAAACTGTGTAATTTTCAACAAATAGTTGAGACTCCTTTTGCTCGTTGGAGCTTTCTGTCATCAGCTATCAGGTATGATAACAAATATCAGTTAGTCGGAGCGATGGAAGTACGAAGTCATGCCACAAAATAGGTTTTCTAGGTTCAGTTTATGCACACAAGTCGAGACCATAAATGTCAATTTTGCCTAACAAACCTCATAAGGCAAGACTGACATCAAGTTGAACGTCACACACATTATTATCCTTCCTTCTTTTCCCATGTCCAGTTTGACTTGCTTATGAACCCCATTGTGGTTGTAGCTTATATGTCTACTTGCTCCTACTCTGTAGGATGGGGGTGACGTGTTCACAAGAGAAGGCACACCCAAGATCCCCTTCCCTAACGGCTGGAAAGGGCAGAACGGCCTCTACACCATCGGGTTCTCGCAGCGGGGGCTCCTCGGCGCGTCATCGGACGCCCTCAACATCGCCAGAGACATACATCGCCAGTGGAGTGAAAAGGCACAGGCCCACTAAATAATGTGCTTGAAATTAACAACTCTGTTTGGTTCTAATGGAAATGTGCAGGGAGCGTTTTGAGTAGGAGTATTGCGTGCAGAACAGCCTGCTTTTTGCTCATCGAAGGGCCCATGTTGAAAAGTTTACCAAAGATTCCGATGATGTTTGGTGGCACGGGGTAAAAACCTAGAAAGCACGGCAGTATGTGTTAAGATGCGTTTTTATTTTTGCGTGTGGGGCCATCTAACCTTATGCGTTTTCTACGAATTTTGATTATGTGGGAACTTTGGTGCTAGCTAGTACAGAAATGCGAGAGGTTCCTATTTCACACTTGCAGTAAATTGCGTACGGAAAATTTGGAATTTTGGACTACCCTTTACTGCGTACGGAAAATTTGGAGTTTTGGGCTCTCTTTATGCAAGAGTTTTGGTGCCCATTTAGCGCTAAGGGAGTTCGCGGGTCGGCTCATTGCTGTTGCGCCGTTCGGGCGGAAGCCCGCCACACAAACCTGACGGGGCAGCTGCCAAGTGAAGTGACAGGCGATTCATCATGACAGGTAACAGGAACTGGTATTGCCAAGTGAGGTGGCAGGCGATTCATCATCGCCGGGCCGCGCCGATCCGCGCATCGCCGGCGGCTCCTTCCCCCTCCCCTCTTTTTCTCGATTTATGTAGAGGAGAATGCCTCCTCTGCGGAGGAGGCTGGTGGAGGAGTTTGGGCCCGGATCTGGAGGCTGGGACGGCAGTTAACCGCCACGGAGGTGTGCGCCGGTCGCCGGTAAGGGCCATAGCACGGAGCCCTCGCTGGTGGGAAAGCGTCGTGCACCTCCTATGGACGACAACGAACCGGCCTAGAGCTATGGCCGGTGGCGATGAAGGTGGTGGCCGTTGGACATGGTGGTGGAGGCTTCTCATGGAGAGGAGCAAGAAGAACGTGCAGCGATTCGCGCAAAGAATCAACCAAACCAAGAACATCCAGAAATGATTTTTGGTGTTTCTCACATAGTGACATACCTTGTGTTTATGTATGTGCTGATAATGTATTGCAAGAGATTGTAACAAGTGTTTGAGAGAAATTGTTGCTTCTTATTTTAATTCTGAAAATGTACATGATGATTTACAGATGATGAGGGGGTGGCAAAAAAGGTGTCTATTTGGAAAAGGCATATGTACATTGGGTACTTTTTGGTTTTGTAACAACTGTGACCAACATGGTCTTGCAGCCTTGCTTATGCTACTACATACTCGTGCAACGTACACATCAACATGATATAATACTCTTCCAATACCAAGCTGGATAAAAAACGAAATAAGCAGCTCTAACCTCATAAGCATTTAGAGTATGCCATAAACGAATTTTTATGCTGTGTTTGCGTTAAATCAACATTGATTAATCTTGCGAGATATTTTCCAACAGAGACACTGTTTTTCTTATATGCACATTTCGTTAAAGAAAAAATACATCGTATTATCAGCTTGGTCTTTATTGTCATCACATTTAAATACCGAAACGATAGTAGAAATACTCGACGATCTTATAACCATACTATCGTTTTTCTATGTAGTCATGACTTTTGACATTATGACAGCTTGGAGGGAGACGCAATACATACGAAAAAACAATAGTACAATCACTAACACGGATGTTAACGATTGATGAGAACAACCTAGTATAGTAGTAGTCAGAAAGCACAAAACCGTTTGCATGGATTCGCGAGCTCTCCCGATCTTGACAGCGCATGACAGGAAACAAGCCCAGGAGGCATCATGGATCGGCTTAATCTCAACGCTCATCTCCAACTTGTCAGGAATGAAGACTTAGATGAGTTAGAAGACAGGTTTGAGCGGTACTGGCTTGGACAGTGGAGATTGAAGCTTGGAGCATTATGGACATCTGACGGTGCAAGCATAAAGGAAGCTGCCGCTGACTTCAATTAAGCGAAGGGATATGTTATGCTACCGATGTCTAATCTTCATCCGACGGTGTTCATTTAGCTGCTCTTGGCTTACTGTAGCTGTAATGACTATTCATCGTCATTTTCATTGATTTGTCTTTTAAGCACTCCCAACCCTATATATATGGTCGTAATGGAGAATCTCAGGTTCTTATGATGAAATATATATGAACCCTAGCCGTCATTCCGTAGCCTAGTTCATAGTTTTAGCTTATTCCTTTCCTTGAATCACAGATTATTCCCGTTTTGGTTCTTGATTGCAGATTTGTACTCTTGGTTCCTGATAGTTTGGTATCAGAGCACTGATCCTTGGCCTAGAGAGCAGATCTTGGTCGTGTTTGATGAAGGTTTGGGAGCACCTCGTGTCTCCATATAAAATTCCATATCCAAGTGCGCCGATCAGAAATGGTGAGGCCTATGCTACGGCGGAGGAAGGAGAGGTATCGTTTGCAACCATGGCAGAGATGGAGGAGGTCAAGAGAAGCATTGCCAAACTGAAGAAAAACCAAGAAGAGGGTGAGAAATTGTTGCAGGTGCAGATGGATGAATTAGTTGGGATGATGTCAAATTTCATGAATATGCAGCTCAGCAAAGAAGTATCTGATCGACAATTGAGCTTCCAAGGTAATTATGGCCAACCTTCTGTCCCTCCTGTAGCAGTAACCCGGGAATTGGGAGTCACTCAGATTAGTGCTCAAAGGGTTAGTCCCCACTTTGCTCCTGTAGCCAGGAATTTTGTGCATCACCAATGATCTTGGGGGAGATTAGAGGAAAGGGAATTGAGAATACCCCAAGGCTACCACACTATACATTGAATTCTAATTTCCCTTATAGCAACATGCAAGGCAACAATCTGAACCCTGTAGTAGGTCCTCAAGGGAACATGCATTGGGCTACAACCGTATCCACACAAGAATCTAACCCTCATTCAGGGAGTTTCTTGAGCTGGGACAGAACAATGGGCATCATTATTACCCTGAAAACTGACCAGTTCAATACTTGGAGAGCAATAGAGGACAAACTATTTTGAAGTGCCCTAAGCTAAATTTTCCTGAGTTTGATGGGGAAGATCCGGATGGGTGGATAGCCAAGGCTGAGAAGTACTTTGATGCAGCTAGAACCCCCTCGGGGCAGAGAATAGATTATGTTGTGACTTACTTGAAAGGAAAAGCCAGTTACCGGTGGAAAATTGGATGCAACTCTTCCATCCTACCTTGGCACCTACATGGGGATAGATTTGCTGAAACATCAATTTATGATAATGTGAGAATGTTTCATTGGTTAAAGTAAACTGATTCGGTCAAAGCTTATGTGGATCAGTTTGAGGAACTCATGGGCTTGTGAGAAGGGATAATCTACTGCAGCCAGATGAGTATTACGTAAGTAGCTTTGTGGCTGGCCTTCAGGATTACATCCAGAACCACGTACAGTGCCACAGACCAAGAAACATGGTGGAAGCCTGTAGGACCGAAATGGCGACAGAGGGGGTGAATGTCGCTCGCTTCAAAATCGCCCCCAAGAATTCGCGAAAACCTCAGAAAAGTTCAGAGAAGAACAACAACCCAGAGAAGCACAAAAAGAGGGATAAAGGCAGTAAACAACATGCAGTTTTCAGCAAGAAGGGCTGCTGATTTTCAGCAAAAAGAGCTGCAGATTTTCAGCAAACTGAGCTGCTGTTTTCAGCAAGAATAGCTGCAGTTTTTCAGCAAACAGAGCTGTTGTTTTCAGCAAGAAGGGCTGCTGATTTTCAGCACAAAGCACTGCAGATTTCAGCACACAGTAAATAGCTTCAGAACTTCCAAAACTGAAGAAATGAGGCCTTTGAACCCAACTTTTTCACTCCAGAGCTACACAACAATAACCTAAATAGCAAGGGAGAAAAGGGAGGCAAGGGAAACCAACTTAACACCACAAAATTCAGATTATACCCAATAACCTGAAAATACAGAGGCAACACAAGAAAATCAATTCCTCCCAAACCCTTGATCCTTTGGCACTGAAACTCTGGGGATATATTAGCAATAGTAAGGGGACCTCCCAGACCAGATATCAGCTCAAGCCAAGAAGGGAATCAAGAGTTAACTCAAAACCTAGAAAAACTTGACAAGCTTCAGGAAAGAAACCAAAATCTAAAAATCTCACAAATCCTTGATCCTCTGGCAATGAAACTTTGAGGAAGACTAATTGATAGTCTCAGGGTTCTAGAAACCAAGTTTCAAGCCATTTTGCCAAGTGGAACAAGAATTCAATAAAACCCTAGAAATTGCAATTGATGAACAGAGAAGGCCAAAATTGAGAATTGAGGATTAAATGAAGTTTGCTCTAGGGAAACTTGATCAAATGATCTTGAAGCACTAACCCATCACAGAGCAACCCATTTTGGCACTTCCCAGCAAGCAAGAACTCGAAAATCAAAAAGTCACAAATCACAGAAGGAGGGCATCGAAGAACTGAGACCAAGAACAGAAAATAACTTCAGAGATTCCATTTCTTGGATCAAATGGAACACAAAGGAGTCACGATACGCATGTACATTAGCACCAGGAATGATTACATGACTCTCAACTCATCCTCTCCCTCTCCTTCTCTCCACCTCAACCATGAATGCTTGAAGGGATAAACCACACTCTGTTCTACCACCTAGAAGACATCGTAGGGGACAGAGGGAGCACCAAACTCTGCCTCTCCAACCACTAAAGACTAAAGGAAAATCAACTCCTAAAGCCTCTTTTGACTAGAGCTAACCCCAATTCCCTCCAAAATGCTCAAGTGGGCATGCAGCCCCTCAATCCTATTTATAGCCTTGGCTAACGGGTCTCCGCCCCGTTACGCCTGCTAAATCCAACGGCGCCCGCTCCCGCTTGTGCAGCCTCGCGAATTTCCCGATTCGCCCCTCCTGCACCTTCCGGGAAGCTTCCGCGCTCCTTGCCTCGCACGCCTCGCAACCACCTCGAGTCTACGTCGTCTTCGACACATCCCGACCGTTCTGACCTCAGCGCCACCTGCGCCTAGTCCGGTCCACGTGTCTCGCCACGACTCCACCCGATGTCCTGCAGCCACACAGACAAAGAACACATCAAATAGCACCGCTCGATACATAAAAGCGTAAATACCATAATACTTACCATAATGAAGTCCAAACCTGTCGAATCATCTAAATATGAACATAAACCCATACGACCAGGAATGACCAAGTCCGACCGAGCCCGACTGCGCCATGCAACGACTCGACTCCGAACTACGCAAACCAAACTCGACTCACTTAGACCAACGTCAAATACTCATCATTCACATGGAGTCACGACCGCATGGTCTCTCAATCTCCCCCTTGATGAGTATATTGACAAACTCCGAAAAAGCATGAAGTAGAGTTTGATTTGCAAAGTCCAACATGGTCCAAAGACGGGAATGAAACTAATGACCATGTCGACCGAAGGAAGCACTAGAGCAGCAAGCTGAAAGAGCAAATTTTTCTCCAACGCTCTAAAAAGCTCCCAAAATGACTTTTTCTTCTCTATTCTCCCCCTTTTGGCAATAAACACATCAAGATGCAAACGAGAGAAAATGACACGACAAAGGATGAAAATGACTGAAGTTTGTTTATTTTAAGCATTTAGAGCCATGAGAATTATCCATAATGACCATAATGTAATACACCAAGCCATAACTCAATAGAACGCTATCTAGATCATGACAACATATATATAAGCCAGCTAGAGCACATAGATGACAATCTGAAATGTAATGCATTTTGTGAGCAAGTCAAGTCATCAATGAGTAAAGTTTAGCTAGAGACATCCAAGGATGATGCAGGCCATGTCAATAAGCTAAGCGGAATAAAGAAGCTAACATTGAGTCCAAATAGAGTGATATAAGCTCAAGATTGAAACATTGGTTAAAGTACTTGGTTCTGATTGTAGATTAAGCAAATTGAGCACATTAAACATTGTCTTTTGAAAGCATTTGGTTGTTTTCAACCCAATTTTTTGTTTATGTGCTAGATCTCAAGCCTTATGCGACTACTCCAAGCAATAAGCTTAAGAAGATAGTCTAGGTCATCCAAAACTCCCCCTGAGTTCATGCCTAGTGCAATGGCAAGCTATCTCATGAGAAAGAATTGGTGAAATCAGTTTTTTCGCACAAATATGGTGGTTGTCAACCAACATTTTGTTTTATCCTGTGCTAGATCTCAAGCCTTATGCGACTACTCCAAGCAAGAAGCTTAAGAAGATAGTCTAGGTCATCCAAAACTCCCCCTAAGTTCATGCCAAGTGCAATGGCAAGCCGTCTCATAGGAAAGAATTGGTGAGATCAGTTTTTTTCGCACAAAAGAGATCTTTTTGCTTTTTAACACATTGTACTAACTCATGTATCATCAGGAGACTAAAACAGCTCAAACTAAGGCTCAAAATAGATTCAACGCTCTACTCAGCCTATTTGACATGGCATGAATCATAAAAGGATAGCTCAAGAAAGACTAAACTCAAATGCTAGCATGACAAGTTTAATTTAAGTGGATCAATTTTACTTAACTTATCATGGCAAACGCTAGTCTACACATATGAAGTCATGATAAATTTAGCAAGCTAAGTACAAGTCATGGCAAGGTGTAAAGCACTGAAGCATGTCATAACAGGATAATAATCAAGGCTCAATGCAGATTGATTAAAATGCTAGAATGCTGAAAATGCAAAAAGTCCAGCTCCCCCTCAACAATAGATGCAACTTTTAGTTCAAGTTGAGTTATGTCAAAATTAAGCTTCAGAAGCTCCCAAATGAACTCCCCCTGAACCAAAAGAATAAAATCGAGAAGCTGGCAAAGAAAACCAAACAGGCAGTCCTTAAAGCATAGAAAAGATATAGAAGCAACTATGGCTTAAACTGACTCTCACTTACCCCAAATGACTCCAGGACTAACAGCTGATCGTCGAACACACACTAGAGAGCAAACACGTACCCTGTCTACCCGAGGGTGGCCCAACCCTCGCTAGAATCTACAAGAAGTGAGTGAGCTCAACCTAGTGAGATAAGAAATAGCTAATCCTGGAAGCACAAGATAAGAGTAAGAAGTCTAAGCAACTCAACATAAGAAACACTCTAACCTATGCTAGAAGGACTTAACCCAATGCACCCGCAAATGCAATGCAACAGAAATGAGACAGAAGCATAATTAATATAATAAAGCAGTAAATCCCAAGCTCCCCCTCACTACAGTCCATAAGGACAAACCACCCCAAGCTCTCCCCGCAGAGCTGAAAACCTCGAACTGTCCAAAGGCTTGGTGAAGATATCAGCCAACTGGTGGTCACTCTCCACAAACTGGAGCACTATGTCACCCTTCTCTACATGGTCTCTAAGGAAGTGGAAGCGAATATCAATATGCTTGGTCCGAGAGTGCTGCACTGGGTTCTTAGCAATGTTGATTGCAGACGTGTTATCACAAAAGAGTGGAACACTGTCTAAGACTAACCCAAAGTCCCGCAGGGTCGAAACCATCCAAAGTACCTGGCTGCAGCAACTGGCAGCAGCAACGTACTCGGCCTCTGCAGTGGACTGTGCAACACCGGACTGCTTCCTCGAAGACCAGGAAACGAGAGAAGTGTCAATGAACTGGCAGGTGCCAGAAGTGCTCTTCCTATCTATCCTACAGCCAGCGAAGTCTGCATCCGAAAAGGCTCTCAAGGAAAGACAGGATGAGGAAGAGTACCAGATACCATAGTCAATGGTAGCTCGGAGGTACCGAAAGATGCGCTTCACCGCCTGGCGGTGAGATACGCGAGGAGAAGCCTGAAAACGAGCACACAGACACACTGAGAAGTGTATGTCTGGTCTCGAGGCAGTGAGGTAAAGAAGGGAGCCGATCATACTTCTGTATTCTTTCTGATCAACTGGCTCGCCATCCTCATCTGGGTCAAGATAGGCCGTAGAAGCCATCGGAGTTGACACCGGCTTCCTATCACTCATATCGAAGCGTCTCAGGAGATCACGAGTGTACTTGCCCTGATGTAGAAAAGTACCCTCCCGAGACTGCTTGATTTGGAAGCCAAGGAAGAAAGTCAACTCACCCATCATGCTCATCTCAAACTCGGTGCTCATGACATCCGAGAACTGAGAAACTAGAGCATGGGAAGAGCCGCCAAAGATGATGTCATCGACATAGATTTGGACGAGCAGAAGGTCACTACCAAGCCTACGGATAAACAAAGTCTTGTCTACTTTACCCATCTCAAACCCATGACTCAACAAGTAGGACTTAAGCCTCTCATACCAAGCTCTGGGGGCCTGCTTAAGTCCATACAACGCTTTGGAAAGCTTGAAGACATGGTGTGGGTATTTGGGGTTCTCGAAACCTGGAGGCTGTCTGACGTAAACTTCTTCCTCAATAACGCCATTAAGGAAGGCACTCTTGACGTCCATCTGGTAGAGCTTGAAACCCTTAGAAGCTGCAAAGGCAAGCAGGATTCTAATGGCCTCAAGTCGAGCTACAGGGGCAAAGGTCTCCTCGAAGTCTAGACCCTCAACCTGGGAAAACCCCTGAGCTACCAGTCTAGCCTTGTTTCGAATAACCACTCCATCCTCGCTCTGCTTGTTCTTGAACACCCACTTAGTCCCAATAATATTGTGACTTCGCGGGGGCTCGACAAGCGACCAGACCTTGTTTCTCTCGAAATTTTCTAGCTCCTCATGCATGGCATTGACCCAAGACTCGTCAGAAAGAGCATGAGAAACATCCTTGGGCTCAAAGGAGGCAATGAAAGCAGAATGGAGACAGAATTGAGATAAGCCAGATTTTGAGCGGGTAACACGCTCGAACAGGTCTCCAATCATCTGCTCAGAAGGATGTCTTTTCTGGATATGTCGGGGAGGTCCAGGATGAGATGAAGAAGTGGCCTCTACCTCGTGAGCTGACGAGATAGGAACAGAGCCACTAGCTCCAGAGGAAGCAGAAGGCATGGGCTGATCACCTGGAGGTGCGGTGGAAGACGGCACCTCAAGGGGTGGATAAGGGACTGGATCGGGTAGACAACCCTCATCTCCATCGTCCTCGTCATCCACGAAGATGGTCTCGGACTGCTCTAAAGAACCTGAGATATCAGGCCTAGTCCCCGGACTGGCCTCGTCAAAGGTCACTTCACAGGTCTCTACCATTTTGCTAGACTCGCAGTTCCAGACCCTATAAGCCCGCGAAGAAGGCGAATAACCTAGAAAGATCCCATCACAAGAACGTGACTCGAACTTATCTAGGTTCCCGGACTTCAGAATAAAGCACTTGCAACCAAACACACGAAAATGAGAGACGCTGGGCTTTCGCCCGTATCTCAACTCATAAGAAGTGCAGTGCAAGTGTGCCCGAAGAAAAACTCGATTTGAGACATGGCACGCGGTGGCTATAGCCTCAGCCCAAAACTTCCGCGGTGTAGAGTACTCATCAAGCATCGTCCTGGCCATCTCGACCAAGGTACGGTTCTTTCTCTCCACGACGCCATTTTGCTGCGGGACGTGCGGAGAGGAGAACTGATGCTCTACACCTGTCTCACCACAGAAACTCTCGAAGTAGGAATTCTTGAACTCCGTGCCATTGTCACTGCGGATCGCTCGTAAGGCACCTGGAAGCTCAACAGAAAGCCTACTAAAAAGACCTCGAAAAAGTGAAAACGTCTCATCCTTCGAGGCTAAGAAAAACACCCAAGAATACCTCGAGAAGTCATCGACCACAACAAGAACATACCACTTCCCTCCTGCTGACTGCACTCGAGCTGGTTCAACTGTGTCCATGTGGAGCAGCTGTCCCGGTGCATCGGTCATAGTAACTGTGACCGGAGGATGATAAGCGGCAACCATCTTGCCATGCCGGCATGGAGCGCAAACAAGATCTTTGACCATCTTGAGTTTCGGCAGACCACGAATGAGATCGAGGCCGCTAACTCGGGTCAAATGGTCAAATCCAATATGACCAAGTCTCCTATGCCAGAAGGTCAAATCACGGGACTCTGAGGCAACTAAACACCTGAGAGGATCACCAGAAGACTCAGAAAAATCAGCACGAAAGATCCTCCCAAAACGAGAAATCCCGCAAACCAGACTACCCGAAGAATCAAGAATTTTGCAATTGTTTTTCTTAAATCTCACCTCAAAGTCGTCATCGGTAAGCTGAGAAACTGAAAGCAAATTGTACTGCAGCTTACTAACCAAGGCAACATCTTTCAAAATGAAAGAATCATTAATGCGCACTGTACCTTTGGCGATGACACGCCCAGATGAAGCATCTCCGAAGGTGATCGTCTCATCACCTGGGGCACGGGCAAGGGAAGAAAACCAACGGGAGTCTCCGGTCATGTGTCGTGAACACCCGGAGTCTACAAGCCAAACCTTTCCCTTCCCTGCCCGGCGAACCTGAGTCAAACAGAGAGTAAAGTCTCAGTACTGGGGTAAATCAAGAGTGATTTTGGCACCCAATACTGAACAACACGTCGAGCAGATGAAGTAGTCAAGCACGACTGACCTCTATCTACCCTACGCTCTCTGTCACTCACAGCAGAAGGTCTGTGAGCAGACCTGAAGCTGTTGCGGGGTCCGACTGCTACGGGAGAGCGAGTCGGAACACCGGCAACACGCTGAACACGCCGCGGGTAACTGTCTCGACGGGGGAAACGAGATGTACCCTCAGGACGGCGGAAGTCATGACCAGGAGCAGCATGAGGACGAAAAATAGAAGACTCAGAAAAACCAAGTCCTCGATGCTGCCCAAACCCATCAACAACAGTAAACCTAGACCTCGTGCACTCAGGATCTGGGGCTGACCCTGAATACGCCTAGGAGACTCAACACGGTCTCTACGCGCGATCTTGGCGCGCCTGAAGCATCGATCAACCGTGTGTCCATCCTTCTGACAGAAGGTGCAGTGATACTTCATCCTCTGAGAGGTAGAAGTAGCACGGTCAGGCTTCGCCTTCTGAGAGGCCGAAGCAGCAGGTGCAATCACCTTGCTGTCAGAAATCCCCTGGACATAGCCCGCTGACTTAAATTGGACTTTCTCAGTCCTGGGCTCGGTCTCGATCACACCTGGTGCTATGGGTCTGAGCACAGCAGGTGGATGCTTCCTCATATCCTCACAATAGTCGTATCCTAGACCCTGATTAAATCTGCAAATCTTGGACTGGTCTAGAATAAGATTAAGCTTCTTCTTGCCGCCTACAAATCTCTCGAGAGTGTTCATAAGGTACTGACACTCCCGAAATAGAGAGGTGCAAGAAGAGCAGGGAGAAGAGGGAACAGCAGGAGGTAAGGGAGCAGAAGAAGAACCAACAGTAGAGGAAAGAATGGCTTGTGCACGCACAGCCGACTCTGAAGGGACAGTCCTACTACTAGCAGGTTGGTTCGCGTCTCTAGGCGTCTCACCCTTACCCTGGGGCTTCTCCCCCACACCATCAATCACATCACAACCAGATTGTGGCTTCTCTAGTAAGTCCTTAGTTAGCTTCACACATTTGTCATTCAAAGCAACGAGTTCAAGTTTTAGTTTATCACAACTAATGCATGGTGAGCTAATAGGATCCTTAGTCGCATACTGAGCCATTTTCTTGTTGTTGTCAATCAGTTCTTGAAACTGTTTTGAGACAGCTTCAAGTTCAGCAGTTAACTTGGGACAGTTCAAACATGAATCAATAGGCTCAAGTAAAGAAGCATGTAACTCAGCAATTTTGTGATCTGCCCGTTTTAGGTTCATCTTTAAATTATTGCAATTTTCACAAGAATCGGGCAGATCAAGGAGCATAGCATAAGGTCCTCTAGCAGCAATGTCCTTAACCTCACATGAGGTGGGAGAAGTAGTCTCATCAGTAGTAAGTAGGGTAACAGCCATCCTACTCAACTCTAACTCAGCAAGCAGACTAACATTCTCCACCTTAAGCACATCAAGCTCAGAAGACAAACTATCATGAGAGGTCTTTAGTTTCTCCATGTCTCCAAGCAAAGCAGGGCATGTATCACAATCGTCACGGGAGGGAGCAGATCTAAGTGAAGTAATCTCCCGTGATAGTCTATCTACTTCCTTCTCTAACTCAGTACACCTAGACCTAGCTCTAGCATGAAATCCACCTAGCTTAAGAAAAGCATCATTTAGCTGGTCATAAGAAGGGAGTACCTCATCCGAGTCGGAGTACATCTCGCTGTCGCTGATCTCGCCCTCAAGGGCCATGAAGCACATGCCGGAGAAGTCGTCGCCGCTCTTGGGGTCCTGGTTACCCGTCCCGTCGTCGTCGCTCCATCCCTCCACCTCGCTGAGGTCGAGGTCGTCGAACGCGGTGAGGACGCGGTGAAACAGCTTCTTGGCCTTCCCGAAGTCGCGGAACTTCTTCTTGCCTTGGGCAGGGACTGGAGGCTTCTTGTTGCGGTTCTTGTCGGTGTAGTCGTTCTTGCCCGAACCGCCGTAGTCAGCTTTGCCCTTCTCCAGTTTGGGGCAGTTTGCCCGAATGTGGTTGGGGCCACCACACTCGAAGCAAATGACTGGACCGCCTCTCTTTCTGTCCCTCCTCCTCTTGTAAGCATGAGAGAACTTCCGAGCTAGGAGGGCCAGCTGTTCATCCTCTAGCTGCTCTAACTGATCATCAGTTACGTCACAGAGAGCAGCTAGGGAGAACCCACAAAGCGAATCGGCGGAAAAACCAGAAGCCGAACTGGGATCGGTGACCAAAGCCATCGACTGTGACTTCGACCGACGAGAGACAACGTCAATCTCGTGAGTCTTGAGGCGCGAGTACAGTGCGTCAAGAGTCAGGGTCGAGAGGTCTGTCGTGTCTTTGATGGTGGTCACCTTCATCTCCCACACGCGCAGATCGAGTGCCGCGAGCATCTGACGAGCGTTGTCCGAGTCGGGGTATGTGAGACCGACCGCTCGGAGGTTGCTCAAGATTTTGTGAAATCGCGAAAAGCACTCGTCCAGGGACTCACCAGCAAGCATCTCGAATTTGTTGTATTCGCGCTTGAACTGGTCCTGTCGAACCGTCTTGATCTGGGTGGTGCCCTCATGGTATGCGTCGAGGGTCACCCAGATGTCATAGGCGGACGACAGGTGAGATATACGGTCAAACTCGCTACGACTCAACCCCTGGATGATGATGTTCCTTGCCTTTGCATTCGCCTCAACATCAGCCATATTCCCGGCATTGATGTTCTCATCGGCAGGAACAACGAATCGTACCTTGACCTTCCGCCAGATGGCATACCCCTGAGCCTGGATGTATGTCTCCATTCGGCTCTTCCAGAACGGGTAATCGATGCCATCGAACACGGGCGGCTTGGTCGAGTACTTGTCCGTCGCCATGGCTCTTGAGACCGGTTAAGATCTATGAATTAGAGCTAACCGGCTCTGATACCAATTGTAGGACCGAAATGGCGACAGAGGGGGGTGAATGTCGCTCGCTTCAAAATCGCCCCCAAGAATTCGCGAAAACCTCAGAAAAGTTCAGAGAAGAACAACAACCCAGAGAAGCACAAAAAGAGGGATAAAGGCAGTAAACAACATGCAGTTTTCAGCAAGAAGGGCTGCTGATTTTCAGCAAAAAGAGCTGCAGATTTTCAGCAAACTGAGCTGCTGTTTTCAGCAAGAATAGCTGCAGTTTTTCAGCAAATAGAGCTGTTGTTTTCAGCAAGAAGGGCTGCTGATTTTCAGCACAAAGCACTGCAGATTTCAGCACACAGTAAATAGCTTCAGAACTTCCAAAACTGAAGAAATGAGGCCTTTGAACCCAACTTTTTCACTCCAGAGCTACACAACAATAACCTAAATAGCAAGGGAGAAAAGGGAGGCAAGGGAAACCAACTTAACACCACAAAATTCAGATTATACCCAATAACCTGAAAATACAGAGGCAACACAAGAAAATCAATTCCTCCCAAACCCTTGATCCTTTGGCACTGAAACTCTGGGGATATATTAGCAATAGTAAGGGGACCTCCCAGACCAGATATCAGCTCAAGCCAAGAAGGGAATCAAGAGTTAACTCAAAACCTAGAAAAACTTGACAAGCTTCAGGAAAGAAACCAAAATCTAAAAATCTCACAAATCCTTGATCCTCTGGCAATGAAACTTTGAGGAAGACTAATTGATAGTCTCAGGGTTCTAGAAACCAAGTTTCAAGCCATTTTGCCAAGTGGAACAAGAATTCAATAAAACCCTAGAAATTGCAATTGATGAACAGAGAAGGCCAAAATTGAGAATTGAGGATTAAATGAAGTTTGCTCTAGGGAAACTTGATCAAATGATCTTGAAGCACTAACCCATCACAGAGCAACCCATTTTGGCACTTCCCAGCAAGCAAGAACTCGAAAATCAAAAAGTCACAAATCACAGAAGGAGGGCATCGAAGAACTGAGACCAAGAACAGAAAATAACTTCAGAGATTCCATTTCTTGGATCAAATGGAACACAAAGGAGTCACGATACGCATGTACATTAGCACCAGGAATGATTACATGACTCTCAACTCATCCTCTCCCTCTCCTTCTCTCCACCTCAACCATGAATGCTTGAAGGGATAAACCACACTCTGTTCTACCACCTAGAAGACATCGTAGGGGACAGAGGGAGCACCAAACTCTGCCTCTCCAACCACTAAAGACTAAAGGAAAACCAACTCCTAAAGCCTCTTTTGACTAGAGCTAACCCCAATTCCCTCCAAAATGCTCAAGTGGGCATGCAGCCCCTCAATCCTATTTATAGCCTTGGCTAACGGGTCTCCGCCCCGTTACGCCTGCTAAATCCAACGGCGCCCGCTCCCGCTTGTGCAGCCTCGCGAATTTCCCGATTCGCCCCTCCTGCACCTTCCGGGAAGCTTCCGCGCTCCTTGCCTCGCACGCCTCGCAACCACCTCGAGTCTACGTCGTCTTCGACACATCCCGACCGTTCTGACCTCAGCGCCACCTGCGCCTAGTCCGGTCCACGTGTCTCGCCACGACTCCACCCGATGTCCTGCAGCCACACAGACAAAGAACACATCAAATAGCACCGCTCGATACATAAAAGCGTAAATACCATAATACTTACCATAATGAAGTCCAAACCTGTCGAATCATCTAAATATGAACATAAACCCATACGACCAGGAATGACCAAGTCCGACCGAGCCCGACTGCGCCATGCAACGACTCGACTCCGAACTACGCAAACCAAACTCGACTCACTTAGACCAACGTCAAATACTCATCATTCACATGGAGTCACGACCGCATGGTCTCTCAAAGCCATGTGGATGGCAAGAAGGATTGAGCAATCTCACCCATTTAGGAGTAAAAGCTATGCACATCCCTCCAGGACAAAGTATACCAGCTATAGGGATAAAGGAAATACCAAGACTAGTCAAAACTTCAAGTTTCAGAAGCTAGACCGAGATGGGAAATCAACAACAATTAACATACCTCCAAAGATAGGCAAGGAAGCATGGAAAATGCAGAAAGTGCCCAGAACCCTAGTTTCCTGGACACAAGTGCAAGCTCAATGAAAAGCAGTTATTCACTGTAACTCATAGTGAACAAGATGAAGGGGATAACAGTGAAGAGGGCAATGAGGATGAAGATGAAAGACCTTATAATACACCACCTTCTAGTCCTGAAAACCAGAGCAAGAAAGAGGCAGTCCTTCATATTTCCATGCATCCTGTCAAGGGTACCATTTTTTCATGTGATACGTTCACCCTACTGGCTCATGTAGGAGGAGTGAAAGCTACTACCCTACTGAACTGTGGCAGTAGTGCCACTTTTATTAATCCACAGACTGCCATATTTGCTTCTTTCTGCACTTTGCTTGAGTGCTTTTGGGTAGTCTACTTAGCATAAACCAGTGTTGGTATCATACTATGTTGTTTAGATTTCTTCCTCGTATCTTCTGACTTTAGGATACTGCTTATTAGTTGTCTCTCTTCTCACTAGGTTGAGTTCACTCACTTCTTATAGGTCTAGCAGGGTTTAGGCCCCCTAGGTAGACAGGGCACATGTTTACTCTCTTGTGTTTAGATGACCAGCTAATAGTCCTAGAGTAATATAGGGTAGATGAGAGTGAGTATGAGCCATAGTAATCCCTCTATCATGTCTATGCTTTCAGGACTGCCATTTCTTCGCTTTCCCAAGCTTCTTTGCTCTCACGTATTGCTTTGGTTTAGGGGGTTTATTTGAGATCTTCTTAAGCTTAATGTTGACATAATTCAACTTAAACCAAAATATTTCTACAATTGACTCACTGAGGGGAACTGGGATCTCTATTGCATCATATTGCATTTTCATTTCTGCAATGTGCATTGTAATATAAATACATGGAGCTTTGACTATTATCCTCATGTGACATGATTTCTTGTTTTACATCTTGCCATATCTTATGCTAGCTTCCTAGATTGATCATATCCTTCTATATGTAGCTTAGCTTTTTGCCATGCGAGCTCTATTAAATGTGAAAAACTTAAATTAAATCATGTTTTGTTGAATCTTGTGACTAGTCTTGCTCTACTGATCCTCTTATGATTCCGGCCATGTCAAGTAAGCTAAGTTGAGTCTTGAACCTAAATTAAGTTTTAAATTGAGCTATACTAGTTCTTCATTGAAGCATGAGTTAGTATTAACTCTTTGTTCTTGAGCTAAGTCTAGAAAATGCAAAATAATCTCTGTTGTGCAAAAAAAACTGATCTTACTAATTCTTTCTCATGAGATGGCTCACCATTATACTAGGTATAAACTTAGGGGGAGTTTTGGATGACCAAAACCACTTCCTTAAGCCTCTTGCTTGGGGTGGTCACATAAGACTTGATATCTAGCACATGAGTAAGGAAACAAAATTTCATGAAAAATGGCTGCAGCTCAGCTAAAACCAATAATGAATTTCAAAGGAAAATATCAAATGTGCTAAAATTGCTGAATTATAAGTGGTATCAAGTGCTTGAACAAAATGTTTCAGCCTTGAACTTGTAGCAGTCTAAATTGACTCAATTATAACTTCTTGGCTCCATTTAGAATATTGACATGGGTTAGCTCATTTTTTTAATTTCTTTGGCTAAACTATGAATTTGAGTATCTTGACATGTTAAAAAGTAATTTAATTTCAGATCAATGCTTATTTGGCTTTAGCTTGGCTATATATGGTTTGTCATGACCTAAATAGCATTTTCTTTTTGTGGCTGGCTGTAATATTTGGAAAGTCACTTCGGATAATTTTCATAGCTCCTATTCTTAAAATGAATAAAATGCAATCACTTCATTTCTTTCATGCTCTATCATCTTCCATGCATCTTGATAACTCCATTATCAAAGCGGAAGAAAGATCGGTAAAAATCCATATCTAGAGCATGATTTAGAGTTTTATACAATTTTTTGCTAATTTAGAGCTTTTGATTAATTCTCACCATAATCATGGTCAAATAGAACAATTATTCACTCACATGGACCTGGAGTGAGATTTCCTTACTCATTTAGTGGAGTTGAAGCCTTTTGTGGAAAACTTGTCATTTTTAGTAGCTTCACCCCATTTCCGCTTCATATGGTCATTTGCAGTCATTACATTCTTCCATTTTTGGAGCTCTTTTTGCAAAATTCTTCTTCTTTGTTTAAAACTACCTCCTATTTGTATTTTTTAGTATTGCCAATGGGCTTATCAAGGAGAGATTGAAGGACTATGTTAGAAGGCTTTATTTAATATTCTGATAAACCATTGCATTCTGGTTGAGCTGTTTGATGGAATATTCAGGTTAAGCAGTCTGATTGGCTTATTTGGATAGTCTGATTAGTAGGCTTCGACCACAAACGGTAGTCAGAGGCGTGGACCACAATCGGTAGTCGGTAGTCTGAACGGCCTTATGTTGGCTAGTCTAACCTGCCTGTGCATGGTAGTCAGATTAGTTTCTCTCAGTGGTCTGAGGTTGGTTTTTTGCAAAGCATGAAAATTGAGTCATGGATTGAGTTGGGGTGTCTTGGGTCATGACATTAATGTTGCATGATGCATGTTTTGGCTAACGTAGGTCAAGTTGTGAAGAACTTGTGCCCAAAAATGATTCCTTTGTCTTTGAATGTGCAGAGTCACCATGGTCGACAGTGAGGATCGGGGCTATGCTCAGGAAGGAGCCGAGGGCTAAAACGATCAAGGATGTCGGGTGAGATGGTGAGCTCAAGCATGGCATAAGAAAGGCGGGAAATATTGAAGGCGAGGTTGAACATTGACCAAAATACAAGAGTCTACCTTGAATCAAAACCGCGGGGCGCGGGCTGTGCGTTGGAGAGCGGTTTAGGTCAAGGTAGAGCTGGTTTGATTAAGATGGATCAAGGCTAAGGATTTAGTGGATACGGGTTATACGCTTTGAAAAGCATGCATAAGTGAATATGTGTGAGTAAAACTCGTGTGTATGGGGTTAACGGGTTCCCCATTATACTTAGTGGATAGTATCCACTAAGGGTTAAAGGTGGCTGGTTGCCCACCTATAAAAGGAGGTTGGGATGGAGACATGTGGTTAACCATCCGACCCATCTCTCTTGTGCCTTCATGTCTAGGATTAGGGTTTGAGAGTGGAGTGTTTTGTGTGATCTTTGTCCTCCAAAGTAGAGTGGCTATAAAACTTTCCTCATCAAGCAGCAATAGAATAAATATTTGGATAATCTTCATTGCTATTTCTTGTCTTGATTGATTTTCTCTTGATTTGGTTGCTTTTCCTCTCCTCTCATCCCTCTTCTTAACTTGTTGTGCCAAGGATGTATAAAAGATGGAGATAATCTCAGAAAATTTATCACCACCTATCTAGGCACTTTGGTAGCGAGTTCATCAAGAAACTCTGTTTTTGCACTTTTGATCTTTCAGGTGATTTCTTGATCTGGGGTTTTTTTGCTTGAGTTTCTCAGTGTTCTAACTTACTGTGATATGTGGGAATACATCTAGAGGTATCTTGGCCATCATCCACCCACGAGCAAGTCGTATTCACTGATTTAGATTTTTTTATTGGTTTTGGTACGATCTGTCTTAAAACTAAAAAATATCTCAACTTTGACATGGGTTTTGCAATCCATGGATGGAATAGGCTCCTGAAACCTTAAGCAATTTATTACAAAGTTTCATGGCTTTTGGATAATTCAATCAAAAGATATGTGAATCTATGATCTCGCGATAGTACTAAAAACCTTGTTCTTTGAATTGCTTCGACCACTTTGGTTTTCGACCACTAACTTGTTGTCGACCACACTGGTCGTATTGTTACTTGGTTCGATCATATTGGTTTTCGACCACTCACTGGTCGTCGACTACTCGTCTTATTTTGACCACATTAGTTCTTCGACCACATTAGTTTTCGACCACTCATTGGTCGTCAATCACTCTGGTCTTATTTCGACCACTCATTGGTCTTCGGCCATGTAACACCCCAGGAACCACATTACCCCAGGATGCTACTAAACTACACTTACAACCTGCTGGATTACAAGAAAATCCAGTAGCACCTCCCCAAAAATAAAAGACTATGCGGAAGCATGACAACACATCAATTAATACGGGATAGTAAAACAGCATAAGAACATAAAACTATGCAATAACATCCTTTAGCAACCTAGCTTTGAATGTTCAACCCCACTAATGACAACCACGATCTAGCATCATTAAGATACAGTGCTCAGCGACTAAGAGAAAGAAATGCTTTAAGAATTAAATCCTCTAACTTATTACATCAAAACTCATGAAGACTTGTGTAATGGTGCTATGCTACTCTACCCTTTCCAAACATGCTCAAGGATCACCTGGGAGAGGGAATACAGGGGTGAGATAAAATCTCAGCAAGCAAACTATTTAATATATTAATTAAACTATGGATGATTAAATATCAAATTAAAGACATTAACAATTAATTCTTGACATCCACACTACAGCCTCATTCAATATCCAAAACCACGATTACTATCAACAGCAACCACAAGAAATATATCACATGCCAGAAGTGACTCTCCCGAGCCCGTTCCTCTACTCACACCAACATCAACCACCAGATATTACCTCATGCCGCAAGTGACTCTCATGAGCCAATACCTCTTAAAACCTCATAATAAGGTTTATCCTCATGAAATGCACATGTATGCAACAACATAGGAGTGTGCATCGTACTACGGCAATGTACGATGTTGTATCGGTGTGATCACGGCTAGGTGCAGCGACATAGCTTCATGCAAATGACATGCTATGACATGCATGATATGGCCTTGATTGATTCATTAGGAAAATAACCACATAGACAACAATATGTAAAATAGGACACATAGCGCAGCAAGGGATCTTTATTTAAAGGTGGATTAATTACCAAACATCAACAATTATGGTAAAGGCGGTTAAATTAATAAGTTAAACTGTAGCAACAACCGCTACGTTTACTTGCCTCTACTGAAGGGGCGAAGGGCTCAAGCATGGTTAGGAGTGAAGTCACCTGTTCACAAGTCACCACTCAACATAAAACCTTAATATAATATTCATAACTAAAAGGTAAAGTGCCACAACACCCGAAACCCAACAACTCTATCTCTCAAACTGCCATTGACATTCAGCTCACTGCAGCATAACCTGTCTTTTTTGTATCTTTTTATGCACTAAACAGACCATACAAATAAATAGCATTTTGAAATCTATAGAACTAAAGATACAACTTTCATGAAGGCACCATAATTTTATTCCACCATTAAAATGGTATAATCCGCAATGGAAAATAGAGAATAGAATCTGCCTCTAAGTTCTTACCAGCATTCTTCTACAGACCACCACCATTAGTACACAGTTCAGCTTTAGGACATTCTGGTGAAAACGCTACCTATCAAAGGATTAAACAGCTTTTCTATTAGCCTGGCCTCAAACAGGAGGTTGTGGCATTTGTTCAGAAATGTGTTGTGTGTCACATTAACAAGTTTGAACATGTACCTTACCCAAGACTTGTGCAACCAATTCCTATACCTGACATGGTATAGACTCATATTTCTATGAACTTTATTGAAGGACTTCAAAATAAAAAAGGTAAAGACATTATCTTCGTGGTAGTAGATAGATTCACCAAGTGTTCTCATTTCATTTCTATGAGTCACCCCTTCTCAGTCCAAGATGTGGTTAAGAAGTTTATTGATTATATATTTAAACTACATGGGATGCCTGCTGTGATCATCACCGATAGAGATAGAATCATTACCAATCAATTGTGGCAAGAATTGTTCAGAACTTTGGGAGTTAAATGGAGACTTAGCACTTCTTCTCACCCTAAGATAGATGGGTAAACTGAAAGGGTAAATCGGTGTGTAGAAGGGTATTTAAGATGTATGACATTTGCAAATTCTATGAAGTGGCACAATTGGTTGTCAATTGCGGAATGGTGGTATAACACCAGCTTTCACACATCTTTGAAAATAACCCCT
Source organism: Dendrocalamus latiflorus (assembly GCA_017311315.1). Taxonomy (NCBI): domain Eukaryota; kingdom Viridiplantae; phylum Streptophyta; class Magnoliopsida; order Poales; family Poaceae; genus Dendrocalamus; species Dendrocalamus latiflorus. The sequence goes on from CM029664.1 coordinate 38,448,100, forward strand.
TTTCAAGATTTGTATGGTTTCCCTCCTCCACATATGGCTGAGGTGGTGCTACCTGACTCACCGAATGAGGAAGTACAAGGGATTTTGTAGAGAAGATAGCTAGCTTATGATGTTATCAAGGATAATCTGAAGAAAGCCCAGGAAAAGATGAAACAATATGCTGACAAGAAAAGGAAGGAAAGGGAATTCTCAGTAGGTGACATGGCTTACCTAAAAATGCAGCCTTATAGACACACTTCCCTAAGCATACATAGGTCTTTAAAACTGCATTCCAAATACTATGAACCCTTGAGAGACCTGGAAAGAATTGGAAAGGTAGTTTCAGATTGCTTCTTCCTAAGGGGTGTCACCTCCACCCAGTTTTTCATGTTAGTCAGTTGAAGAAACATATTGGGGAACAGGTAGTTCCTAACCTAGAACTCCCTCTAGTTGATGCAGATGGCAATGTAAAGGTGGCTCCAGTGGCTATGCTTGAAAAGCAAATGGTTACAGTTGTTGAACTTACCTATCAGTGCCGCCAGTTGGGAAGATGCAGATTTCATCCAAAGAATATTTCCAGCTCATCTAGAGAATATTTCCTAGCTTTGTTCCTTGATGACGAGGAGCTGAAGAGGGGGAATTGTCAGGAATGAAGACTGAGATGAGTTAGAAGAGAGGTTTGAGCGTACTAGCTTGGATGGTGGAGATTGAAGCTTGAAGCGTTACGGATATCTGACGATGCAGGCGTAAAGGAAGCCATCACCGACTTCAATTAAGCGAAGGGATATGTTATGTTGCCAACGTCCGATCATCCAACGGTGCTCGTTTAGCTACTCTTGGCTTACTGAACTAATATTGTAGCTATAATGACTATTCATCGTCATTTTCATTTGATTTGTCTTTTAATCACTCCCAACCCTATAAATATGATTGTAATGGGGAATATGAGGTTCTTATGATGAAATATATATGAACCCTAGCTATCATTCCGTAGCCTAGTTCATAGTCTTAGCTTATTCCTTTCCTTGAATCCCATATTATTCACGTTTTGGCTCTCGATTGTGGATTTGTACTCTTGGTTCTTGACACAACCCTTTGACGTGCATGTCAGAGGCTATGTTGTCACGCACCTTTTGAGACAAGAACAGTTAGAATAGTCCTATATTGATAGTGGAATGGCAATAGATCTAACTTAAAAGTGAGGGAGACTCTCATCTCACAAACTAGCTTTTGGGGATAAGAATGCCCTTACGATTCAATAAGTGGTATCAGAGCCTGTATCAAATATCTCTGACCTAATGGACACTAGTGTGCGAAAACCCGATAGACCGTGACCCTAAGGGACCGTCGGTGTACGGTGAAGGGGATGACAAATGGCTAAGGGACATCAACGTGCGAAGGGAGATTGTTAAAATAGTCCCACTTTAATTATGGAAGGGCAAGAGGTCTAATTTAAAAGTAGGAGAGTTTGCGATCCAACGAGAACACGCCGTCATGAGACAAGGAAACGTTCAGGTCCATTGTGGACCACTTGTCCACGGAGAAGGCCAGCACGTCGCCCCATCCGATGATCAGGTGATTGTAGGACAGCGCTCCCGTGTTCTTCTCCTTGCAGAATCGCCGTATGTCTTTGCAGTTGTCGGCGCGGATGGTGAGGTGGGTTGTGTAGCGGGTCGAGCCCCTCGATGCCCATCACCTGAACGGAGAATTGAAGATCTACGACGCGTCTTACGTACTCCAATGCACCGAGGAGGATGAGCGCTGTGAGTACCAACAGCGTCAGTCGGCCTCCTTTCCTGACGACGTATAATCTATCCTATATTAAAGTTGGGGGATTTCCTAGGGAGCTATGCCATGTCACTTTTTTACGAGAAAGTCCCTGCATTTTGCGAAATCGTGTAGAGGTCCTTCGTTCTTGCAAACAGGTTCCTGCTTCTCGCAAACAGGTCCCTGCCAGGTTTGTTTTCCGAAAAGTACCCTCCACTTCACCGATAGCAACCCGCGATTTCTAAAATTATGTATAGGTCATTGTTTAGTTACGTACAGGTCCTTGGTTTTTTTTGCGAAAAAGCCCTTTGGTTTTTCCGAAATTACGCATGCGTCCTCGATTTTTTTTAAAGATACGCCTCACGAATTATCGTCTCTTTTACTTCGGTCCACACGGTGGCTAGCGCGGCGTCACGCCGCACTTACGTAACTAGTACCTATATTATAGCCGGGGGACTCCCCGGCCGCTCGCGCGTGCCACATCAGACTTTATGCAAAAAAGCCCCTGTGTTTTCCAAAATCGCATAAAGGTCCTTCGTTTTCGCAAAAAGGCCCCTGCCAGGATTTTTTCCGGAAAGTACCCTCCACTTCACCGAAATTGCGTATTCTTTGTTGGATAGCGCCCTGCGGTTTTCTAAAATTACGTATAGATCCTTATTTACTTACGTACAGATCGTTACAGGTCCTCGGTTTTTTACGAAAAAAGCATTTGGATTTTCTAAAATTATGCATGTGTCCTCGATTTTTTTAAGAAATTCCTCACGAATTATCGTCTCTTTTACTTCGATCTACATGGTAGCTAGCGCGACATGCGCCGTGCTTATGCAGCTAGTTATCCTTGCTTTCGGAACTGTCCGAGGGCAGCGGTTCCGCGGAAACGTCCATGCACCGCGCGGATCCGGCCATGGCTATCACGCGCGAGATGAGCAGGAGGAAAAGTACGAAAGCATGCAGCTACGAACCTATATGTATGCCTCGGTTTTCCAGCTAGCTGCGGTACCAATTAATGTATGGCTCGGCACGGTTTCTTAATCGGGCTGTACCCTGACTACGGAATTTGAGTATAATAACTGCGAAGGGGAAATACAATTCCTTCCGTGTAAACGCAGATTACTCGGATATCATCAGTTCAGCACATCTCTATTCCCTACCCAAAAAAAAAAGCACATCTATTTCCATCCAAACACACCTCCGATCCTCTGTTTCATAAGATCTGAACCGTATATCCTGTGAAACGTATCCTCGACAAAATGTACGTAGGAGGGCTACTGGTCAACATCTGGGGCGTGTAGCAAACATGCGGCAGTGTGGCATGCAGTTTTGGCACGCGACGTCGCTCCGGCCCGTTCCTCCTCCGCTCCAACTACTCAGAAAAGCCACTGCGGCAGCGCGGGGCGTCACCAAGCCGAGCGGCAGCACGCGGTCGGCGCGGTCAATGCCTTGTCCCACTACAAATCTGCCACTCATTTAAAGCGTCCGTAATATAGGGCCGTTTGGTTCTCAGTACATATAAACCTTACTAAATTTTCGTAGTATCAAATCATAGACATGATCAAAATCTCTGATAGCAAACCAAACACCGGCCAAAACATGCAAGCCAAATACAAAACAGATCCGAATGCGAACGTTGAATAGGATGTCGGATGTAAATCTGATATGCCTAACCTGGATTCAGAACCAGATATTCGAATAAGATCCGGATTTAGACTCGGATTTCTAATACGTATTTCTTGTATTTGACCTCTAAATTGGGCGTATTAAATATGTATTTCGATCATCTCGACGAACCCTCGTTATGGTGAACTCTAATTTAGTATTTCATGTTTTTTATTTAGGCACAACCCCTAATAAAGTTTTTTATACTCTTTTTAGCCAAATTTGATATGTTTATAACCGATTTATTTGTAATATATCTAGAATTTGTTCGGATTAGTGACAAAAATGACACCAAGGATCAATGATTACATGATAAACTAGAGAAAAAGAGGCATAAATATTACTATAAAATCGGTGTCAATTTGCTAAATTTCATTGTACCATAGTATATGAAGCTGTCCATAGAAGTTGTATTATACAAATACGTGAGATAAATGATGTATTTATTGCTATCAACATTTAATACACAGTTACATATTAGAGTCAACTATTTATCAATTTAAAATATTAAAATAACTTGATGCCATATTTTAAATAGGAAAGGCTAAGAATAATTATTGGAATCTAAAAATAGTCGAATTCGATCAAATTTTGAGTATAATCCGACCCATATTTGTATCCGATATTTGTTTGGTCCGTATTTGTATCTGATATTTATCCGATTCGTATTTAAATCTGAGAAAAAATATAGATATAAATATAATTTAAACACTATTTAATCTGTATCGGATGTGTTTTCATCCCATTCCTTTGCCACCGGTGCTGGAGCACGTAGGAAACGGCGACGCGCACGCTGGCCGCTGGGCATGAGACACGCCTATGGGCCTAGGGCCGAGGTTCGCCAGGAAGAGCTAGCGGACGAGAGATCCATCCAGCGCGTGGGGGATGCAATCATGCAAGGCTGGGTCGCCCTGCCGAGCGCCGTACCCGACCCTAGTCGTGCGGGACTTGGAGACTAGAGGGTAGAGGAGGGATTTGATTTGTTTTGGTCCGAACCTAACGGTGTAGCTGCTAGCTAAGCCCAATCCTTTAAAAAAATTGCTGGCCTGCTAAGCTTTTGGTTGGCTTGGCCCGCTCCAACCCTGGGCTCACGGCTAGGCGTGTACAGCTAAGTAGGGCCTTAATGATCTATTCTACCTGGTTTAGTGGCTTGAGCTCCCCCACTACACAGCTTTCATTTATTGCCGCTTTGGAATTGAGGAATTTCACCGGAGAAATTGGTGTAACGCGTAAATACGGCATGGGTTGGTCGGGCGGTTGTTAGAATACCTGCATATCCTTGCAATCGTAGCACGGTAGCAGTGACTTCGTAACATGACATTCTTTTGAAGGAGTTGGATTGAATCCTACGAATTTTTGGGTTTTAGGAACAGCTTTTGAAAATTCCAAAATGGATCCATCGATCCATCGATCGGTTCCTTCACTTCTGGAAGAATTTTCGAGCATCAGCTCAAGATTCATGTTTAGATTATATTTGGAACACATGGGTTTTCCTCGAATCTATAAAAAAATAAATTGTTTCATATGAAATTTCTACACAATTCACATGAAATTTGTGCATTCCAAACCGGCCATTTGAGAAGTCCAAAGCAACATCTCTCTCTTTATACTCATGTTCTCTCTGTTCCAAAAAATATATTTCCCCCTCAAATTTCTCAGCATTTTCCACGAGTATTCAAACACATTTTCAAAACAAAAATCTTGTGTTCCAAATTCGGAACACGACGACGAATTCATTCTTTAACAATCTATGGAATCTGGCCTGTGTATAATATATACACGAGACGATCAAACAATTGTTTTCGACATAGGTGCGAACTCATCCTTGGAATCGAATTTATCTTGAAATAATTCTTTTTAGCTTATTGTTTCTACCGAACAACCAAATGGAACAGATTTTCTATATCTTTTCGAAACGGTTTATTGAAACAGTTTTTTCGAAACAGTTTATCAGTATTCGGTTCGTTCACTAGGGCAAAAAAATCCACCTATAACATGTCTTACATGGACGAATTCTTTTAAGGCTAAATATGAAGTCTATGCCTAGCACTCGAAAACCCTTACATACATATGGTTTGGAGATGTGCTTGAGCATCCTTTCCTTGAATATTTTCTACGAATGTTTCTCTGTCGAGCGATGAACACCGCTCGCGCCGTCGCACACGCGCCCATATCTGGCTCCACTTGCAGAAAAGGTACGTGCTAGTGCCATGGGCGGAAGCAAGTAATTGGTCCGGTGTCATAGGACACCAAATCCAAAAAAAAAAATTTAGCAAGAATTAGCATATTCAATCCATGTACGAATTCTTAGTCTAAACTCAATGCATCTAGTTCTTTTTTTGAAGCCCAACGAAAGGAGCGCTAACGACCTAAATTCCTAGTAGCTAGCAGTAGTCTACTAGAACCCATGTTTCCTTATCCCATGAGGCAACTACAGCAGACTGAGTTAGCCCTTGAGCAGCTTAAGAGGGCAGACCGCAACAGGCCACGGCATCCATTTGATCAATCCCAAAGCGTGTCACCTCGTAGTAGCCCTCGATGTCTGTTCATCTCGCATGTCGACTAGTAGATATGCACCACCGCCACGTCTATTGCACCCAGCCAGGTAGCAACCAGTTGCTGGAGAATAGGAGAAATTGGGGCCACCGGGCACACTCACCTGCCATCTCATTGCGGCATTGCCTGGTCCTTGTTGCTTCGCGCCCTCGCCGGCCGAAGAAAGTTTAGATCCACCCGATCAATATGTATTTTGCTCTAAATTGCTCTTAATTCTTTCAATTTGTTTCAAGAATAGGGAACTAAATTTCTAAGTTTGGGTTTCAATGTGACGATTGCTAATCGATTTGTGTCAAATTGTAGGATTGAGACTTAGTGTTTTAATTTTAATTTTTGGAATACTGGTCTAGCTCATTGCAAATCGAAGGCAAAATTATAGTATTTGACCACAATGTCTAATAACTAAGCCATAGGACATATTTTTTCTATTATATTATTCTTGAATTTTAAATATATAAATATCTAATTGACTTTTTCAATTAATTACTTGTGATTTCATGAATGATATACTTATTTGCTACATAGAGAAACAAGAATTGATGAAAATTACCAATGATATTATAGTTTGTCATTTTATGATCTTGAAAGAATGTAAATACTAAAAGGTAATACATTAACTTACATTTGATCATTTTACCATTTTTTTTACTTGAAAACTTCAAGTAATTTTGTTCTCTTTTAACAAGTCATTGAGGTCAGATGATGTATTTACCAATGCGATCAACTTTTGTATATAGTTTCACCCTCAGTTCCTTCAGTTTGCTACAACTAATCGATATTATTATCGGGGTTCTTCATTTTGGTAAGCATTTCGATCACTACTTCTCATCATATACTGTCATCAATTATGTTGAAGTATTGATGATAAAAATTACTAGACATATTACTATGTTGCACAATATTCTTTAAAAATTATATATAGTTTGTTATATGTATGATGAGATGATAAACCTCGATCATTTTCGTTCTAATTTTGCCCTTAGTGCTACTATGATTGAGCATGTGTTGTGCCCGTACTATGGCCATCTGGCACGACAGCCCAACCGTGGGGCTATTCAGCTATGGCGTCGCGCGCAATGCAGAGGCGCGACTACTGGACAAAGGCGGCATTTAGCCGAACAATACCTATGTACGTAATTCTATTTTTAGTACTACCAACAATTACAGAATAACGTGTGTGTGTATGTATGTATGTATGTATGTATGTATGTATGTATGTATGTATGTATGTATGTATGTATGTATGTGTGTGTGTATATATATATATATATATATATATATATATATATATATATATATATATATATATATATATGCTAATAACTTTACTACTAGTGGTAGGATGTGGAAATCGACTTAAATGCATTCGATCTTGACAAACTCATCGATGTTTGAGGAAAGTTCTCCGAATTCTTAATGGCAGAGGTCATTCGCCCGAAGGGAGAGTTCAACCCGGCAATGATGATTAGATGTTCAAACATTTGACTCAATTGTAATTCATTCAATTGTGCTTAATCAAACAATTCATTCAAGTGTACTACATTTAGTTGTTTAAATTCATTTATGAGATATGTGTAATGATTGTCGTGTGCTATATATGTAATCTGCTTGCTTGTTTTCAGAGGCATGCCTAGCATTTCCTGAGGCTGGTCGAAAAACAGAAAATAATTTAGATATTCAAATAGCTATCACAAACGATTTGTAACACCCAACCTTCTGTAATATGTAAGATATCACAGACGGTTATTAGTATTGGTTGTCTGTGACATGTAAAATACCACAGACGACTATATTAAAGAACCGTTTGTGGTATATGACATATCAAAGATGATTTTTGGTATTAGCCGTCTGTGATATGCGGCTATGTTTAAGAAATATCTGTGATATATGACATATCACAAAGGTTTTTGGTATTAACCGTCTGTGATATGTCAGATATCAGAGAGTCATGTTTAAAAACCGTCTATAATATCTGATATATTATAGATTGTTTAAAAAAAACCGTCTGTATTATAACTTATCACATATGATTTAAGAACCATCTATAATAACAAGCCACGTGTAAATTCCTATAATTCAAAAATCATCTGTAACGATGGTTTTCAAATAATTTATATGTGATAGTGCCTTGTTCTTGCGATGAAATTTATTGTACGCTAGAGATGCTACCCCTCTGCTCGAACAATTCCCTATCCAAAAGCATTCAAATCAACAGCAGTTTGTAATGTTTTCATCAAGCATCTCCGGCACCGTCTTCCCCAGCCTTGCTGGCGGGTCACCGCCGCCCCGCGCCCCATCGACCGATCAACCCTCGGTAGTCCACCTCCCTGAGGCGCAGCAGCAGGTACAGCACAATCCCCGCGATGAACCCGAGCGCGGCGCTCGAGCCCGTGAGCGACACGCCGGCGCAGACGAGCATGACGAACGACTCCTCCTTGCTCCCCATGTCGCGCGACGCCATGGCGAGCTCGATCCCGGAGAAGAGCAGCATGACGCCCAGTATGCCGATCGGGAACTGCCCGAGGATCGTCACGAACGAGTTGCCGAACACCAGCCCGAGCGCCAGCTTGCCGATGGCCAGGAACACCACGGACGCGCCGCTCCGGCCGCCGAACCGGTACTGGCCCGCGAGCCCGCCCGCACCGTGGCAGCACGGCATGGCGCCGAACCAGCAGCCCACGAAATTCATGAGCCCGACGCTCACCGACACCCTCGCCGGAGAGAGCTCGGCCCTCTCGGGGAACAGATCCGATGACAGCTTGCACACGGCGATCACCGAGTTTAGCACGGATAGCGGAAGCTGCGGCACGGCGCCTTCCCAGAACCCGATCTTGAAGTCATCCCACGTTATCTTGACCAGTCCCAACGGCGCAGGCCCAAAGCGGAGACCTTGCACAATCGACGGGTCACGAACGAAACAGAGCACCAAGCCAAGCGCGAACACGATTAGCGCCGCCGGGACGCGGCTGCAGGAGCCACGGCGACGGTTTGCGCCGTCGCTGTTGACGTCCTCATCGTCGCCGGAGCCTGTGGTGAGGATGATGAAGAGGAGCGCGGCGAGCGCGAGGATCAGGCCGTCGAGGCCGAGGATGGAGCGCGGCACGGAGGTGGAAGCAGAGGAGGAGTGGGAGAAGTCCTGGACATATCGGATGTACTTGACGGCGGTGAAGGCGAAGGAGAGGCCCTGAGAGAGCTGGATGCCGCGCACGACGGGGAGCGGGAGGAGGCGGTAGAGGGAGGTCATGAGACCGGTGATGCCGAGGAAGAGGAGCACGGCGGCGACGGCGAGGCCGGCGGACATGATCTGCGGTATGGTGAGGTGCGCGGAGGAGAGCGCGACGGCGGCGATGGACTTCATGGGCTGGACTGGCATGGGGATGCCGAAGAGGAAGCCTGTGGCGAAGTTGTAGAGCGCGGTGAAGATGAGGGTGGTGCCGAGGTCGAGGTGGGACGCCAGGGACAGCGCCAGCACTATGGGGATGTAGGTGCCCAGGTCGCCCACCGCGCCGCCCAGCTCCGACCAGACGGACGTCTTGAGGCGGATGGAGGGCGGGAGGAACCTGCGGCGGCGGTCGCCATCCTCGCCGGGGAGGAGCGGGTAGCCGGCGGAGGATGCCATGGGTGGCAGCCTGGCAGGAGCGACAACTTCTGGGATGTTTCTGGTAGGCCTGGGATTAGCTAGCACATTTCTGACCCGTTGATGGCTGCAGTGCAGGACTGAGCGAATAAAATATGCAGCAGACGAGGTGTTTCCGTCAAGACTTCAATAAGATGCCATCTAGATGCCGTTTGTTTACTACGATTGCTGCGATGTGATCAACACTGTTCTGCTGCGTAATCGGACGTTTCCTATTTCTAAATTGTATCATGCCTGGGATAATTTAGCCGAGAATAATCTTGAGGCTATGTACGTAAAAGATACCGTCCAGATTCTAGATGCCGTTTCTCAAAAAAGATCTTGATATCATCAACAGTGCAACACAGTTCTGAATAACATTACTTTTTCTTGGTCTTTTTTTTAAATTTTTTTTGAATTTGTTAGTATTGTTTTAGTGACTTTTGGGGTGATGTAGGGACGGGACAAACTATTTTCCCCCCGTCTTATTCTGTGACGTGGGCTTTGTTTGGTCCGTTTTCACAGGATGGCCCAAGGAGAATAATGGCAGCAACGTGGACACATCAAGTGGCCTTTTGGGTGACGAGGGGATAGCAAAAGAACCACTTGCTGGGTTCTTTTTGAAGCCGGAAAGGACACATCAAGGCTGTGCTAGTTAGGGTTTTTTTTGTGTTTTTGATTTTTTTACTATAACTGATTTATTTTGAATTGTAATATTGGTAGATTTTTTGATATTGTTAAAATTTGAAAATAGAAAACATATGTTATTTTATAGCAGACAATGTAAAAAAACACGGACGGACCGAGGAGAATAATGCCTTAATGTCTTGAGTGGTCCCTCGAAGCTTCTGCGTGAGTGACAACATTGTCTTGTTTGTGTGGTCACGTGGAAACATTTCTTACGAATTGGTGTAGACATAGCGGAAGTGGAGTAAATATCTTCTCTTCGTCTTTGATTTTCTTTGACAGCATCTTGCCTTGATGTAAACTTCGTCGTCACACGTGTCACAATTATGATGAAATTTAATCACCGGATCTATCGATCGGATTCCTCCCCACCTGTATGTTCACACATGATTTGAGGCTCTATAGTCTATAAAGATATGAGTTAGAATGCCGGTTGGCGAGACTGAATAATCCCTTAAATATAGTTTTAATATTTAATTAAAATTGTACAATCTCCACCATTTGTACCTTATAATAGTCTTGATAAAACAGAGAGACCAGCTCGTCCAACTGACGCCAAGGACTGGCTAGTGCTCGGTAGAAGTCGTTAAGGGAGGATTCCTTCTGGCGAAGCGTATCTAACTCACGTTGTAGCGAAAAAGTATTGAGCATCACTGCTCTGCTGACATCGCTCGCACAAGTACTCCCAGATCAGACAAGTGGAGTGCAGACTAACAATATTTGGTTGGATAGAATCATCGACGCTACCCACCAGGATAGCTTGAACATGGTCCTCATCAGCACACCAGTACTTGAAAGCGTCTATGACATACTAAAAAGTTTCAACAGCAGCATATACCTCCTTCTTGGCAGTCTCATCTTCTACAGAAGGTGCAGAAATAGGTTACATAGGAGGAGACAGAACCGACAATGACAGACAAAGTCGTACACCAGTGACATGTCCTTAGAGGCGGAGACCATCAAGCGTGATCTCCATGAGTAAAGACCACAGCTTGTAGTTCGTCCTATGGAGCTTTGTTCCCGAGTATGGGATCATAGCCGATTGAACAAAAGCCATCGATAGGCAGCGCTGGATGGCGTGATAACTAAGGCAACGAAGTCTAACAGGCGGCATTGGTCGGTGCGGCAGTTAGATCAACGTGAAGTGTTTTTTTAAAGAAGCTTTTTAAGGAAACCTAATACGGTTTCATATAGAATCCAATATTGTTTCTATACAAAGCCTTGGCGGTCGACGAGGGCGGCGACGGTGGTGGTAGCACAATTCGGGCGGGCTGATTCGCAGTGGGAGGCGGCCAGCAGCAGCAATGTCAGGTGGCAGCATCCTTGGGCGGCGGCGGCGACCGAATGAGGAGGTGGAGGCGGCCAGGCGGGGCAGCGATGGAGCTCATCGGTAGTGACGATGACAATGCAGTCGCAAATACTACAATGCCCAAGGTCGCTCGTGGAGGCGGTCGTCGGTGTTGGATCAGCAAGCGGTCAAGGCAGCGATGATGATGGGATGGTAGTGGAAGAAGCTAGGTTAATACCCTAGATCTGATATCATGTTATGAATATTGTGTGTATTCATGAGGCCCAATAGACAATATATATAGAGTGTGAGGGACTATATATAAAGACAACCTTACACATATAAGTAAATACAAAAGGAATATACCTACTCCAACAAACCAAAGCTTGCCTGCACCCTCGAATAGGTTGTCGTCCCCTTCGTTTGTTGCTCGCTTGGGCAGCTGTCATCTCCCTCATCACGAGCTGCCACTGCTTGACGGCAATCTCGTGAAGGAGCCCGCAAGAGTCAACCACGAGCACGGCCGAAGACGAAGGTGAAGAGGCAAAAATGATGAAGTTTGGGACGGCTCTGAGGAGATGGTGGTAGAGAAGATGGAGAGGAGCGATGTTTGGGTGGCAGTGGATGTATGCAGCAGTGGAGACTGGAGAGGAGGGGATCTAGTTAGAGACGATGGATGTATGCGGTAGCGCTAGTGGATGAAGAGGAGGGGATCTAGTTGACAGAGACGATGGCTTCTGGCGACGACGCTAGTGGACGGAGGTGGTGCTTGGCGTAGGGTGGCGATGAGATGGGTAAGGAGCAGCGGCGAGGTAGAGCTTAAGTGGCACAGTGATGAGTGAACTGGCTAAGACATTAGGCCTAGCCCTCGCTGAGAGAGGAGAGGAGGTAAGAAAGAGTGGCGAATGGGGAGAGGGAATGTTATTTTCACCAATTAAATTCTAGGGTATTGATAAACATCATCCGGATGTTTTCTTTCTAACTTTCATCCAGATTTGTGACCGTTGGATCTCTAATCCAACGGTCCGAAATTTAGATGATTGTTGGGAAGAAAACATCTGGGTGATACCTATACACACCCTAAATTCTATCCCAATCCATCCCATACCCATAGTCGAATAGGATACAAAACCCACATCCCAGCCCAAAAACATACCTCATATCCAGCTTATATCCCAAACCATTCCATACCCATTATCCTAACGCCGCCTAAGCGCTGATAAGCTAGTATTGCAAAGCAAGGCTTTGCCTAGAGTTTGTAGCAAATGAGCTTTCGCGGTAAGGAAAAATAATCAAAATACGCCCTTAATCAACAAACCTTTTGTCCTAATTGATTTTGAGTAGGGAAAACGTACAAACTGTTTCATTGTAAACTAAAACGGAGCTAATCAATCACACGAAAAAGAAAAAACAACTATGGCCCATGCAGGTCTCGAACCTGCGACCTTCGCGTTATTAGCACGACGCTCTAACCAACTGAGCTAATAGGCCAATTATGCGTTACATAATAAATATAATAATAGATAGCTACTAAAAATCGGCAGTCTCTACAGGCCATCGATGTCTCACGAAAACCATTAGTATGATCATCTAAAAAACAATAGTATGATGAATAATTTAAAAGGTGATAAATTAGAAACTTTATTTACCAGTTCATGAACATTGACGCTGCCATTACCGACGTGCCCTATTCAAGATAGGACGCCAACAAATGCATGTGACCAACACACTTCTCTACTGTTTCCCTCCCAGTGTTCACCTCCTTCAAATTACAAACGCTAGCATTGCTAGCTATGTTAGATGGGGAAGTATCAGGTGAAACGCTACCGTGCTAGTTTCATATTTGTTCATCAAACTTATTTAAGCTAAACACAAGTTCTATATCGAATCAGCATGCAGCCATCGATCCGAACAATGTAGCCCCTGTTAAAAAGTGATGTTGCTTTTGACTGATTGTGAGAGAGATGAGGGAGTAAAGGACACTTGCGTTGAGAAGCCATTTCGTTTAAAATGACTTTTATAGTAACTCCTATAAACAATTGTAGAAACCAACTTGATAAGTTACTCCGTTCAAAAGCTAACTTCTAAAAACCAGAACATATTTGGAACAAAGTCTTAAGCAAACATCGGGCCAAAGTACATAGGTTGTGCCATGAATTTGGTTCTCTTAGGTGCCACTCATTTGGGCTGAAAGAAATGACTTATGGCTGAAATTTTACTGTAGTTAGCTGAAATTGCACTGTAACTGATGGTGGCTTATTTGGTGTAATTAAATTTAAAAAAATTAAGAATAGAAAAAATAAGTTAACCCATCACGGACAATGTAAACGAATGCAGAAAAAAGAACCGTCAAAAAGCTAAAAATAGCCAAAAACCAGAAAAAGATGAAATTTAGAAATAGTAAAAAATAAGTTAGAAGCCAAAAGTTCAAGCCGAAATAAATGGGACATTAAATTGGCAACCCAACCAACTCTATTCTCGAACCGATCACCGTCCTGGCTGTCCTCCACGAGCGAGCTCTTCTTGCCAAAATCATGACGCAAAGGTCATGTTCTTTTTCAGTTTTTGGCTTCTGCTTTTGACTTTTCTACAGTAACTAGCTTTTAAACAGAGTGTCTTTTTAAGATGGGTCTACTAGTTACTTGTAGTACATATTGTACCAACTTCATTTATATCGGCAAAAATCATACATGTGTTTCTATTACTCTATAATCTCTCGTACGAACAACCCAAAAGTCATAAACCATAGCTTAAAAAAATAGACCCAAAATTCGCTTCCCGCACGTCACTATTGCATTGCCGGCCAGGAATGTTTTTGCCTAGAAGACTTAAAAAAACGACGTAGCACGAGAGCTAAGAGCAAGCACCGCGTGCGCGAGGTGCGGCCGTGTAGCTTAGCAAATGCACCAACCACGCATCCACGCGGGCCGATGTTGGGCTCGAGCCGGAAGAACTAATGTACGTGTCGTGGTCCGCGGCGTGGGCGAGAGGCCCACCTCGCCTATGCCGCGGCAGCCACCCGTCCGTCATGCGCCGGGGAGCGTAGCTCGCTCTGGCACGCGAACGCGGTGGTCTGTCTCGCTGCTCCTGCTCCTGCTCTTGCACGCCGCTCGCTACAGTACTAGACCGTGGGAGCTACACCTACCATTCCCTGGCGATCTTCTGCTGCAGCCTACAGCGTGGTGGTGCATGATTTGGGCACCTTAACTGTGTCAATGTTTTGTATAGGAGCATATTGGTATTGCCAAATTTTTAGAGTATTGATAAAGCTTAGAACCAAACCAAATGGTAGCCAAATCATAAGGACGTGACATCTGACCCTAACATCTTACTCTTAACGAGTAACGAGCAGTGTCGTCATGGCACTGATGTGACCAGTAATGGTACAAGTTGGCATAGCAAAACGGGAGACCCTGATTCGATTCCTTTTTTAGTGCCTCCGCATCGCAAGCCCCTTACTTACACAGAGCACAGAGTTACAGTAGTACAGACATCTGAATGCTTTTGCCTAGCATTGAGAAACTAGCCGTGCTGTAGTTTATTGCTGTAACAGCGCAACGGTCATCGCCCGGTTTGGTTTGTAGCGCAAGCATGATGATTTGTGCTAGTACAAATCACCGTCGCGGGGGGGGGGGGGGGGGGGGGGGGTAAGGTGGTACAATCACCACCGGATGGCCATCAGGGCCATTGTTTCTTGCTTGCATGCACGTTGCGTTTCAGCCTTTCAGAAACTAGCTAGGCTGCCCTTTTACTGGTACTTCGTCTCCGTGATGTTTTCGTTTTCGTAGGTGACTTTGAGATCAGTTTTAGCGGCTGCTCATTTCAACTTAAACTTCTGACTTTTATTTATTTTTATTATTTATAAATTTCATTTTTTTTCTAATTTTTTTGTTTTCTTTAGCTTTTTTGCCAGTTTTTTTCCATATTCGTTTGCATTGTTTGTGATAAGTTAACTTGTTTTTTTATATTTTTAAATCTTTTACATTTAGTTACGCCAAATAAGCCATCATCAGTTACAGTGTAATTTCAGCTAGCTACAATGTAATTTTAGCCATAAGTCAGCTTATTTCAGCCCAACTGAACGGCACCTTAGTGGTGATTTAGGGTATTCGTATCGGTTTTTGCTGATGTTTTCCTTTATCATAACTATATATCCTTTGACTGAAAATAAATAGAGTAGCTGAAAAAGAAGTGGCTTTTAGAAGGAGGGAGCAAGCAGTATAAAAAGTGTACATGTGACGGAAGCGAAAGAAGTGGGATGGATGATGCAAATAGGCCTTTCATATTGTAAGCTACACAGCTTGACATCGGCATATGTGTAGACAGGTGAGATACCAGACACTACTAATCTAGTAGTACTCCTGATCTGATTAATTTGTAGAATCGCCCTCCATCAAGGTGTGGGCCGGCACGAAACATCTATATTTTTTTTCGGGAACACACATGAGATCTGCGCAATTGCGCATCATTGTATCAAGGAAAAAGAAACAACGGGCAAAACCACAATCAAAAGAAACCCAGAGATCGGTTGCTGCCCAACAATCAACTCGACACCAACACCATTACAACTCTCCAAACACAACCAACTTAAGAAGCACAAAGTTTATCCAAACATTTGGCCCCTGCCGCTCTCCACAGATTGCATTCTTCTTTCATATTATTAATTTACAACCAGTGAAAGCTCCTTGGAGGAGTTTCTGAAAATTCTTGTGTTTTGCTCCAGCCACACGTTCCTAATAGTAAGGAGGATAAAAGCATCTTGTGATCTGATCGTAATTGTAATTCCGTTTCTAGCCACTAGTTCTGAAGATCATTAGGGCCCGGAATAAACCTTTGCTTCCTTATCTATCAAAGAAGCTGGAACCACACTTGCCTTGTGAAACTACGCTGGAAGCTCGCCCACCCCCAATAAAACAGATCCGGTTGCTAGACTGGTGGATCTCAATGCGCAAATAAGTGCCTAAGGCTCAAAGAAAAACTTCGACTCAATTGTCACCCTCTTCCTTTGGACCATTTGGCGTGATCGCAACAGCCAGGTCTGAAACAAAAACAAGACGACTATTGAAGCTCTCCTAGACAAACTAAAGTAAAAGATAATTTGTTAACGCTGGGCGGGTGTGGACGTGCTACCGACCCTCATATGACAAGTACATCCTAGTCCCTTACTTCATAGCCTCGCTGCCTTGTCTCAACCACCGTCTACCTTTCTTCTTCTTTCTTCCTTATCTTCTTGTAGCCTCACTTCCTCTTTGGTTTTTTGGTTTCTCCTTGTTCTTTTATCTTTCTCCAAACACTAGACTTCCTAGTGATTGTACCTTCTTGTTCCACGTAATGAAATTATGTACAATTCTTTTTCATGTTAAAAAAAACTACACTGCACTAAAAGATGATTAATGGTTTCTTCTTCTTTATCACAAAGCACACACAAATGATGGCTAGGAAAACCACACCTTTGCAGTCTGTCGGCAGTCCAACAGCGGTCATTAAGAACTAACCAAGCAAATAATTTATATTTCAAAGGCGCCTAAGATTTCCAAACAAGCTCGCTGCATGGGAATTTGATAGAGCATGGAACAACGCCAAGTAAGCCAATTGAGAAGAATAGATATGGTTCAAAGTCCACTTCCACAACAACGTGTCTTCCACCTCATTTAGTAAATGAATCGCTTCCAACTTGTGCCAAATAGATAGCCATGCACTCTGTCGGAGCCGCAATGGCAAGATTACTTCTGATTTGAGAAACCAAAAACATGTTCTACAATGCAGTAAAAACTGTAGTTTATTGACACACCTTATCAATACAGCGAAATAGGCTCGAAGCCAAGCACTCCATGCTCGCCCCACTGATCCAATTATCCCCCCAAGGACAAAGCGCGGCACCCATTACCCACCACTGTACGCGTCGATGCTTTGAACATTGCCAATACTTCAGCATCACAACTCATGGTTAAACCTGACCATGGTTTGTCCTGTTCAGATTTTTGCAGCCAAAGCCACATGGTCCTTAAGGCATAATTAAGTAATTGGAGATTATGAATACCCAGGCCACCATACTCTACTAGTCTACAAACTTTGTCCCAAGCAACAAGACAATGGCCACCGTGCATGTTAGATCCGGACCATGACACCCGTCAAGTCCAACCGAGTTTACTCTCCGGTCTCCAGGTCTTAAATGGCCTGCACACCCCGTGCATCTAAGTCCATGGGTTGCCCGCAAGCAAGCTTTTCAAGCAACAAACTTATAAGTGGTATTGGGCCTTCTTCCTCCAAATACTAGTCCAATGGTGAATGCTCCCTCACACTTATATATTGTGCCTTTTTCTTTCACACAAGCAATGTGAGACTATTCCCAATATTCTCCTCCTCACACATTGCTTGTGCACTTCTGAAGCCTAAGGAGATGTTGGGAGCCGGGGCTCTGATACCACTGTTATATCTGGACCCTAGCACCCCGCCAAGTCTAACCAGGTTTACTTCTGGGTCCCCAAGTCTTAAATGGGCTGCGCACCCCATGCATCTAACCCCATGGGCTGCCCACAAGCAAGCTCCTCAAGCAACAACGTTATAAGTGGTATTGGGCCTTCTCCCTCTAAATGACTAGTCCAATCGGTAGATGTTTCCTCACACTTATAAGTTGTGTATTTTCCTTTCCCACAAGCAATGTGGGACTATTCCCAACATTACCAAATGTTAGAATTAATCTTGTTTTGGTAGGAAATATTGAGTTTGGGTAGGATACGTAGAGTTTAGAGTATATGCATATAAGTTCGTATACGAGTTTGTTTAGTGTAAGAGTCCATAGTAGAAACTGAGTTAGATTGTTAAGTTCGGTTATGAGTCTTGTAATTAGCCTTTATAAGGCGTAGTCTAGTTATGTAATAAGTGACAAGCGAAGGAGAAGTGATCCGTTGTGATCGAGGATGATCGGTTGTGATCGGAAGCTAAGAGGGAGATAAATAAAGAGAAAGCGGAGTGCTTTGCTTCTAAGAAAAGCAATTGTGTTCGTGTATTGTGTTTCAAGTTGTTGCTGTCATACTCGAAGAGGCGACAAATTGGTTGTGGTTATAAGTTGGAGTTGAGTATGGTCGAAGACACTATGTGGTCGAAACATTCGAGTACTATCAGTCGGAAGCTTCGGCGGTGGAGTGGTGGAAGACTTCCGAGCGCAGAGCAGTTGAAGACTCCAAGAACGAAGCGGTTGAACAGTTAGGGCAAAGAAGTCAAAGTGTTCGAGGGCTAATCAGTTGAAGCTATATGCACATGTTAAAGTGGTCGTATCTATTAGACGTTGAGAAGTCGTAACTTCTCATTACGTGGTCATAAACGACTTGGAGTGGTCATTTTCCAACAGTGGTATCAGAGCTTCAGCATACCTGAGACCTTGTGGTCCCAGCCATGGCCCTCACCATCCTGGCAAAGGAATGTGGCGGCGTGCTACATCAAATCCTAATGTTGACAGCGACGAATTATACCACATGGGCGATCAAGATGGAGGCGATTATGGATGCACAAGACATTTGGGAGGCAGTAGAACTTGCGGCTGGAGTGGCCGTAGACAAGAAGAAGAACAAATCGGCACAAGCATTCATCTTCCAAGACATCCCAAAAGACGTCCTTCTGCAGATCGCAAAGAAGAAATCGGCAAAGGAGGTATGGGATGGTCTGAAGACACGATATCTAGGCGCTAATCGTGTGAACAAGGCCCATCTGTAAACATTGAAGAGCGAGTTTACTTGATTCATATGAAGGAAGGAGAGACGATCAATGAGTTTGCTAGGAAATTGAGTGGTATGGTAGCCAAGTATAGCACCCTCGGCGCCACGTTAGAGGATACCACATTAGTCAAGAAGCTTCTTGACTAAGTACCTAATAAGTTTCTACAAATGGTGGTATCAATTGAGGAATATTTAGATCTTGAAGTGATTCAGTTTGAGGAAGCAATAGGGTGACTAAAAGCATATGAAGAATGACTAAATCGACGAACAAATAACAATGCAGACGGATAACTAATGTTCTCCCAAACTGAGTGGGAAGCAAAGAACTCGAAGACAGAGAGAGGAGGGCATCATGGGCAATGGCATCGACGAGGCGGCCAGAGTGGTTGAAGTGGTAGAGGTGGCTGTGGAGACAAGACTGGGTAAGGTGGTGGTGAAAGATCCTGTGACATGTCACATGTCAAGTGTTTTGAATGTGGTAAATACGGGCACTACATGTCAGAGTGTTGCAGCTACATAAAGTGTTTCAACTGCAAGAAATACGAGCACTACGCTTTGGATTGCCCAAACAATAAGAAGGATGAGGAGGTGAACCTCACTCGTGCTGAGGAGGATGTTAAGCCGGCACTACTTCTTTCCTTATATGTTGAAGAGATGCCAAGCATGGTGATGTTGAATGAGAAGAATGTATTTCCTGAACTACGCACGAAGGAAGGTAGCAATGATCACACTGATTGGTGGTACCTGGACAATGGAGCCTACAATCACATGACGGAAGATCGCTTCATGTTCTATGAGCTTGATGAGAAGATTTTGGGCAAAGTTAAGTTTGGCGATGACTTCACAGTGGAGATAAAAGGCAAAGGATCAATGTTGTTGCAATGCAAAACGACGATTAGAAGTTGGTGTCTGAAGTTTACTTTATACCGACATTGTGCAACAACATATTCAATCTTAGATGACAGAAGAAGGGTGCAAGGTGGTGTTGTAGGATGAGTTCTTGCGTGTCTACGACAAGAATGATGATCTCTTAATGAAGGTGAAAAGATCGCAGAATCGATTGTACAAAATTTCTTTGAAAACTTGTAAATCGGTTTGTCTCAAGAGAAGCTTGAAGGAGCCAAGCAACAAACTCAACGTGTGTGGATACCGGGAGGGACATACAACTGACAGGAGAGGCCGAAGTGGTGATCGGAAGCAGTCTCACATGCCAGAGAAAGGGGTCCAAGAGGAGCATGTGCTGCCAGCAAAGGAAGAATGGGCAGGTGTTGATGCCAGTGCGGCAAGATGAGAGCACCAGACACGAAAATGCAACAAAGAGTGGCCAAGCAGGAGGTGCTAAATCGAGTTGCGACGCAGATGCGGGAGCAAAAGAAGATCGGCATGATCAAGGTGAAGAAATAAGATTAAGGGGGTGAATGTTGGAATTAATCTTGTTTTGGTAGGAAATATTGAGTTTGGGTAGGGTACATAGAGTTTGGAGTATACGCATACAAGTCTGTATACGAGTTTGTTTAGTGTACGAGTCCGTAGTAGAAACCGAGTCGGGTTGTTGAGTCTGGTTATGAGTCTTATAATTAGCCTTTATAAGGTGCAGTCCAGTCGTGTAATAAGTGACAAGCGCAGGAGAAGCGATCGGTTGTGATCGGAAGCTGAGAGGGAGAGAAATAAAGAGAAAAGCGGAGTGCTTTGATCCCAGGAAAAGCAATTGTGCTCGCACATTGTGTTTCGAGTTGTTGCTGTCATACTTGAAGACGATAGGACCAGAGGAGACTCGAGTACTCGAAGAGGCGGCAGATTGGTCGTGGTCGTAAGTTGGAGTTGAGTGTGGTCGAAGGCACTATGTAGTTGAAGGCGCTATGTGGTAGAAACATCTGAGTACTATCGGTTGGAAGCTTTGGCGGTGGAGTGGTCGAAGACTTTCGAGCGCAGAGCAGTCGAAGACTCTGAGAGTGGAGCGGTCGAACAGTCAGAGCAAAGAAGTCGAAGCGTTTGAGGGCTAATCAATTGAAGCTACGAGCACATGTTAAAGTGGTCGTATCCATTAGATATTGAGAAGTCGTAATTTCTCATTGCGTAGTTGTAGTTTTCCAACAGTGCGCATCTTCTATTCCTCTCTCCAAAGAAAACCTCCACGAAGTTTATGAATGCACTTGAAACCCCCTTTAGGAATATCCAAAGCAATCATATGATAAATAGGGACTGCCGAGAACACTGCTTTAATCAAAACTAAGCGGCCTGCCGGAGACAACAAAGACGACATCCAAGTCGGAAGTCTTCTAGTCATTTTATCAACTAGCCTCATAGGCGCGGCGCCACGCCGCGCCAGCCACCGTGTGTACCGAAGTAAAAGAGGTGATAATCCGTGAGGAGTTTGTAAAAAAAATTTAAAAAATCGAGGGCACATGTGTATTTTTGAAAAAGTCAAAGGTCTTTTTCATAAAAAACCGAGGGCCTGTACGTAATAAATGAGAAAGTCAAAGGTCTTTTTCGTAAAAAATCGAGGGTCTGTACGTAATAAACGAGGACCCGTACATAATTTAGAAAACCGCGGGGCGCTATCCTGCAAAAATTTCGGTGAAAAAAAACTGCCAGGGACCTTTTCGCGAGGAAAAAGGACCTTTACGTAATTATCGAAAAATACAAGGAAAGTGGCTCGGCCGGCCGTACGCGAATTCGCTGGACATGCGCCGGCCGGCCGAGCGCGCGGGGCGACGTGGAGGGGCTGCGCGGCCGGGAATCCCCCGGGAATGTATTGGTTATTATGCAAGAGAAAGGCAGCGAAAAGCTCGAAAGGAAGGCGGAGTGGCAAGCAAACAACGGAGGCACCACTGCAGTACTACTACTCCATTAAGTGCGGACGCCACAGACTCTCCTTTACAATCCTATATATTGATAATACTAGCTGCATATAAGCGCAGCGCACGCCGCGCTAGCCACCGTGTAGACCAAAGTAAAAGAGACGATAATTCGCAGGGGTTTAATAAAAAAATCGAGGACACATGCGTAATTTAGGAAAAACCAAATGTCTTTTTCGTAAAAAACCGAGGACCTGTAAGGGCCTGTACGTAAGTAAATAAGGACCTATACGTAATTTTGGAAACCCGCGGGGCGCTATCAAAAAATTTTTTTAGGGAAAAAACTTGCAGGGACCTTTTCGCGAGGAAAAAGGACCTTTACGTAATTTTCGGAAAACAGGAGGAAAACACCTCCTCCGGGGTGACGTGGGCGCGCGAGGAGGCCGGAACCCCCCGGGAGTAATATTGTTACAATTAACGGTTGGACATGCACCTTGCGAGGCCGAGTGGGAGCTAGCGGTAATCCAAGATATTTGCAAGGGAAATCCACAAAATTACAAGGTAATTTCGCTACCAACAACCTGAATAATATGCACTCCACATCTGATTGCCACAGTGGAGCTTTTGGAAAAATTTGTGTAGAGACCACTAGCCTGACCAAAGCATTGTAATAATTCTTTTGTACCCGGTAACTCCCCTTTCCTTGGAAGAATGAAGAGCATCACGTTATCCGCATAAGCAGAGAGTCTATGATTGATGCCCCAAGAAGCCAAGTTTTGAAAAATTCCGAAGGTGCAAGCATGTTGAATCAAAGCATTACAAACATCCATGAAAAGAATGAATGGCATTGGCGTAAGAGGGTCGCCCTGTCTTAAGCCTCGACCATGCCAAATAGTATCTCCAGGATAACCATTTACTAAGATTCTTGTGCTTGAGGTGGAAAGAATAAGAGCTATCCATGCTCTCCATCTAGGTCTGAACCCTTGAATTGAAGCACCTCCAAGAGAAAAGGCCATGCAACTGAATCAAATGTCCTTGCTATGTCAAATTTTAACAATAAGGCCGACTACTTTTGGTGCAACAACCGCACTAATTGTTGGACTAGAAGGAAATTATTCTGAGTACATCATCCTTTTATAAAAGCACTTTAGTTAGGAGTAACCAACTCATTGAATTTAGGGGTCAATCTAGAAGCCAATAATTTTGAAAAAAAATCTTAGCGAAACTATGCAGCAAACTGATGGATTTTTAGTCCATGACTTCTCTAGCATTATCTTTCTTTAGTAACAAAGTGATATAAGCCAGATTTTGTTAGAAATGTGAGTAATATTTTAATTTCAAATTTTACTAGGAGACAAATACAGTAAAAAAAATTAGTAATGCCAAACACAACTAACAGCAGACTACTCATTGTACTTCAAAAAATATGCAAAGAAAAATATAATATCAAAGTCGATTAAACGCATGAACGACTTACTGTTGGGCTTGATGAAAAACAGAAAGCAATACAGGCTTGATGCAGTGCAGAACATAGTTGAAGCAGAGCAGCGATCAATCGTGCAGATGTGCGCTGCCCAAAAACCTTATTGCCACCCCCTGTAGGTCTTCACGATAGGAATGGCTTGGAGATACCACTCCTTTTCTTCACAGTGCACGCCGGGAAGAAGAGTTGACAAGATTTAGACGGCGCAGCACAACAGCACAAGTTCACAGAAATGAGAAATGGAGGTAGTGAGATTCTCTGCTATATACTTTGGACGTTTCCAGGTATATATATATATATATATATATATATATATATATATATATATATATATATATATATATATATATATATATATATATATATATATATATATATATATAGACAAACTGTGAACTGACAAAATTAAACAGCCATTTACCCACTGGTAACTGACATATTTAACCAGTCATTTACCCACTAGTAACTGCCTGTCATCTAAACTCAATAAAGCCTCAAATTCAATCGTTTGAATCTCATTCAAACAGAGAGAGTGTGGTGCACGGTTCAGCAAAAATAAAATTGGACTTGGTCTGTCAAGTGACGTGCCACGTCACGGCACGATTACAAGTCACACGATTTTCACGTGAAAATACGCGAATACACGCGCGCGCGTGATTAGCCAAAGCCCTCCTCGTGCCATCTCTATCCATATTCAATTAGTGGTGAGGACTCCACTTTATAAATTGATCTCTCTCACTTTGCCTTAGTAATATAGTATTAAACCATACATACTTTAGAATTAAAGAAATGGACCTAGCTCATATGTATCAATTTCTAACAGATTTACTAAATGGAACGAACCGCTGTCCATATGAAACAACCTTTCCAAAGCCGCCAAAACATCTGCCTTAATAATGTCCCAACAAAATGATAGAATTGGGTTGTGAATCCATCTGGCCCCAGTGCTTTTTCGGCCGGTAGGCTCCTGACCACATGCCAAACCTCCTCCTCCGAGAAACTGCTATCAAGTGCTGCAAAATTTCCTCTCTGAACACCAATAACCCCAAGGTTTAGAGAATGTTCACGGGGGCATAGTTTCCCCTAATAGACGAGTGTAGTAGTCAAAAGCTACTTCTTTCTCCTTTTGAGTGGTAACAATTCTATTCTCATTGCTCAAAGCTGAAATAAAGTTCCGTTTCCTCTGCTTGCTGGCTTGTAAGTGGGAAAAGCGAGCATTCGCATCGCCCTCTTTGAGAAATAAGATTTTGGATCTTTATCTGGCTATCGTTCTTTCAAGAGAAGCCAAGCCAAGAGACTTTTTCTTAAGTTCTTTCCTAAGCCAGAGTTCAAGAGAGGAAAGTTCACGGGCTTCCTCAGCCACATCAAGCCGGAAGATCACCGCCCTGGCTGTAAAAATTTGTAATTTTGTATGCCCCACTTTCTTTTGACTCTACCTGTGTAAATGTTTAGCCGTGTTCGTTAGCAAATAGTCCCAAATTAACAATGGGGTCTGAAATCCCTGAGCGACATTACCATGCATCGGCCACCACATCATGAAAACCCTACAATTTTGTCCAAAACGACTCAAATTGAAGTCGTCGTTTCACAAGAAAGTTGGCAGCCGTCAGACATAAGAAGCGGGCAATGTTTCGATATATAGTGGTAGCAAGAGGCTACACAAGGTAATTTGAATTGTGTAGGATCATATATAACAATTAGAGGGGGTGAATGATTACCTCCACTCATAGGTACCTGAAATCAAATCTTAAACCATAGGAAAAATAACCTAACTTACAGACGTGGAATTCGAGCGCAAGACGCTCCGCTCGATCGCCCGCTTGACTGTGTACAGGCTCAATGAAGGTTACGCCCGCTCAGCATTGCTTTGCAACCGGTTTGTACATAGTCGAAACCTTCTGCCGCTCGATCGCTTTGACCGCTCGAATGCTTTGTCCTCTTGACCGTCGAAGACAACACCGTGCTCGTTTTACGCAAGATCAAAATGTGTTAGCACGCCGTCGCCGAGGACACAAATAAATGATGCTCAGAAAACATGTCACTAACGCTGATTAATTTTTCTTGAAATAGATCTAATCTATTATTTCTATATTATGTATATATATGGCTACAAAGCGCCCTCACGGCACCCCTAAAAACCTTAGCACAAAAAGCCTCCTCAAAGCCATGGCTAAACTCTTAACCTCTCCCTAGCTTTTATATACTAGAGCCCTAAACCGTGTTCATATCAAACATGGGCATCTCAAACCGTGTCCATAACAACCTGGACACACAATTCTATCTCTTCCAAAAATCAAGGGATCCGAAACTCTTCCGGACACGGGTTTTAACCAAACTCTACCTCTTCAAAGTTATGGACTCTCTCCACAACTCCTAACTCTCCACGTAACGAAGCCTCCAGGATAGCACCACTTGTATCTTCATCCAGTATCATCATCACGTGTCAAAGCCTCTGGGAACGCACCTCCCATATCTTCTCCACGCATCATCCTCGCTCATGTTGAAGCCTCCTAGACTGCACCACCCATAGCTTCTCCACGAATCACCACCTCTGATCTCCGTGTGCTCCAACATGAGCTAGACCACCTCGCGTGACATCCTCATCCTAGTCCTAGTTCTCCTCATCACCGACCATAATCGTCTCCATGCCCACCTACACATGCAAAGACCAAAGAAAGTTTCCACGGCACAAGTTCTTTCCAACTTAAGCGCCATCAACACACACACTCGAGACACACCCTTGTCTATCCATAGACAAGAACCAAACCATTCATGACCACCAACCAAGTCGTCCATGACCACACTTTCTATCGCTATCGAGAAAACACCCTAAGACTACTCATTACGACCGCTAGCACAACAAGTACTCAAAAACAATAAGTATTCAGGAATTACCATCGCTCCGCTCAAAACACTCAGGAAAACATCCGCATCGCTACCCATCATAGAGCCACCGAGTACCGACTACCAAGTATCGTTCGCTATGACTAAAGCACTAGACCGCTAAGTCCATGACTACCGATCTCCAATTATTCGCTGCACCATTGATCACTGAGTATTACACAGACTATACTACCAAAGCACCAACCACAAATCTCTAATAACTGATCGATGACCATGATTGTGAAAACCATGGCTGTTGAGTACCACCATCTTCCGAGTACCGAATCCTTCGAGTACTGTTCACTGATCACTACCAGCCAGTCCTACTGCTGGCCACACGAGTACTCGAAGTACTCGAATATAGCAAGAGTTGAAACACTCATACAAACCATACAGTCTATGAGTACCGACCATGAAGCCTACGGTAACCAATCACAAAAGCCTAAGACTACCGATCATAGACTACAAAGTCTACGACTACCGAGTGTCAACCAGTAAAGTCTACGACTATCGAGTATGACAAGTAACGTCTATGACTATCAACTGGACACTATAGCTGCAACCATTGAAAAATGATGAGGTCAAAATACCATAGTTGGATCGCCATGGTTGAAAAGTCCATAGTCGAAGGCTGTCGTGGTCGAAGCCAGATATGGTCGTAGTCGGACATGGTCAAAGTCAGAAATGGTTAAAAACCAGACGTGATCGAAGTCAACGTTGTCAAAGTCTATAGCGCTTGACTTACCGATGTTGAAATACCATGGTCAAAGTCTGATGTGGTCGATGTTTACTGATCGAACAAAGTCGTTTGGACCACCCAGCACAGAGCTGTTCGGACCAACGATACAAGGTCGTTCGAACCACTAACTACCAAATGTGGTCGAATCCAGTCATGGTCCAAAAGCCATGGTCAACATGCATTAAGTGACCATCGTGGTCAATCTACCTTGAGCGACTGCCTTGGTCGTAATGCTGCACTAAAAACTCCAGTAATACGAGCGCATTAACCAGAACTTTCCCAAATGCAAACTCCAATGAAACCCAAATGTCAATTATTCATCATCACTCAAATGCATGACCACCATATGGTCTAACAATCTCCCCCTTGATGTATACATCGACAACACCACAAACACGTCTGAGTGAATTTGCGAAGGAAAAGAAACCTAAACCCGTAGGCTACAGAAAACTCCCCCAATACCCAAGAACTAAGTTTTTCAAAATTTTCCAAACTCTCATAAAATTCTCCAAATTCTTCCCCTTTCTTCTAATTTCTCCCCCTTTGGCAATGAAATCATTAAGGACTCCAAAGAGAGGATAATTCTAAAAAGAAGTAAGGAGAGTAAACATTCAGAAGTTTTGAGTAAACTTTTCATTGATTTAAGAAAGTACCCAAGTTATCTTTTTGGATAGAGCTCCCTAGATCATATAAAATCATATATCATATATCAAGTCAAAATTAGTCTTCCGCATGATTAAGCCAGTTAGATTAATGACAAGCATCATGACCATGACCAAACCGATCTACAGATAGCACAGAGGGATATCACACCGAAAAGTGCAAACCTAAAAATGAAGCAATATTTAAATCTAGGCGAACTAGCAGTCTCATATAGCAACCCATTGCTCCACACTCAAATCTTTTAAGCAGGTGGCATGCTTGTAGCATACTTCTTTTTATAATGCCTTCTTTGTAGCATTTTTTTCTTAAAATGGTGGTATGCTTGAAGCAGACTTCTTTTTATTCGAGCACATTTTGTACCACTTTTTTTGTTTAACCATGGTATGCTTGAAGCATATATCTTTTTATTTTTTTATTTATACCATGCCAACTGAGTGTTCATAAAAGATTGCAATATGAAACATACATGACTCATAGCCAAGATTTAAGAAGGACTCACAATCTAGCCAATCATTTTAGATGAACATCGCAAAGTACCATCTATAATTAATCTAGTCAAAGTATTCTGCCATATCAGTTTTAATTCAAATGTAGCAAGTTTATCAAAACCAGTCATGATCAAAACTACACAGCATATGAGTAAACATGATAAAAAAGAGCTCTACTACTAATTTGATCTCAAAGGCTTTGGACATGGTGTATTATTTGACTAGTATAATAAACAAAGCTTTCTAAACAATTAAACTCTAAGCTCCCCTTCAGAATAATCCCATCTCACTCAGCAAAAGAGCAAATTGAGAAGAAGTAAGTAGTTAAGAGTGAAAACGAGCAATCTGAGAAAGGAACTCAGAGACCACTTGTAGGATAGCATCTCCTTTTCCACATGGTCTAACCAGTAGATGAAAACTTTTGGAGCCATCAAATGGAGTGAAGCATCAAATGTTCCAGTCAAGTTGACGTAAAAAGACTAGAACCCAATTAAGCACATGTTCTCCATCCCACGATAGCTGGTCTTACATCACAGAAGGTGTCGGTCTCATAGTATTGGGGTTAGTAATATAAAATTTAGGAATCTAGTACAGTGACACACAATGAACAGAAGAAGCAGCAGGTAATGACAAATATTTAAGTGAAGAATTAGCCTCTGCAAGTTTCCGACTAGATAGTTGTTGAAAAGCCGGTTCGACCACGGGATGGTCCGATCGCCTCTGTAAAACTGGTCTGATCGATGACCGGTCTGATTGAGTACAACTCACTCGTCAAAACACTGGTCATTGGAACACTGGTCGATGTTCTGGTCTGACCACGCTATTCTGACCACGGGAAAAGCTGGTCTACCTAGCCTGACAGTCGATCGGTCTAATTGAGTCGAGCGCACTGGTCGAAACACTGATCGATGAAATGTTGGTCAAAACGTTGATCTGACCACACTGTTCCAACCACACGAGAAAATTGGTTGGATCAACCTTATTGCAAAAACTCTTGAACCTGCAGAAGGTTGATTAGAGGGAGCATAGCGACAATCTGTAGACGATTGATTAGAAGGAGCAAAAGCATGCATTGACAATGATTTAAGTGAAGCATTAACATCTGACATATTTCAACTAGTTAGGCATTAAGAAGTAGGTTCGACCACTCTAATTTGACTATGAGAGACAACTGGTCGAACGTCTGGTCTAACTTCGTTTGTTCGACTACGGGAAGCAAGTAAAAAATACTTCCTCATCATGTCCTTCTTCTCTTTCTTTGCTTTCCGAAAATAGAATTGAACCAAATGACCATCTCTACCACAATGAGTGCGTTGATACTTGACTTGATGAGTAGACGTATCACTTGACTTCACAGCACCTACTTTGGTAGAGGAGTTCTTTGCTATACCAGCAGATTTGAAGACACTTTGTTTTGGATCAGATTTAACTTCAAATTTTCCATGTTCCAGAAGCTTAACTACCTTAGGAGGAATATTCTTGGTATGCTCAACAAAATTGAATTCTAGACCATGATTTTTCACACTTGTCTTTGATTGATCTAGGATCACATTTAGATTTTTCTTGTTAAAAGAAAACCTCTCTAAAGTATCTTTAAGATAGTCATTTTCCTTAGTCAATGTGGGACATAATATGCACTTAACATATTCACTAGCAAGACCCTTAGAAGCACTAGACTTAGCCAATTTATCTTTTTCAGCAAACTCATTAAGTTGTCTAGTCAATACTTTTGTTTCAATATTAAGCTTAGGACAATTAGAGTAAGAAAGAGTCTCATGATAAAGTATTTATTGAATTCACTCCTGAGATGAATTAAGCCTAGCTTATAGCAAATCACAATTAGAACAAGCTTGAGAAGAATTAGACTTAAGCTTTTTGATTTTATTAGATGTAAGTTTTAACCTTCCATCACAAGAATCATGTGTCAATCTCAATTCATCAAATTTATCAGTTACATTACTGAGTTGAAATAGATTTGGTGCATTAATTGATCCAGCAGTTTCCAACTTAGAGTGTAAAATTTGACAAAATTCACATGATTCATTTTTAGGAATGGAAGCACTAAACCTATCAATATCAGAATTCAAGCTTTCAACAACAAAATTATTTTCTATCAATTTCTTTTTTGTCTTTTTCGATTCAATAGCAAGGCTAACCAAAGTATCTTCAAGGTCATTAAACGACGGTCTTACCTCATCGGGATCACTGTAGTCATCATCACTGTTGTTGTTTGCCATTAAGCACATACCTATGAAGTCGTCGATGTTCTTCTTCTTGCCTTTGGCATTATCGTCATTGTGGTCGTCGTCATTGCAGCTCTCAAAATCCTCATCGCTTAGATCAAGGCGTTCGATAGCTACTAGAGCCTTGTGACAGAAAGATCTACCCTTGGTGTTACTCTTGAATGGTCAACGATGATAGGTCCTCTCTTCCTTGACCGCTTTCCCTTTGAGCTTGGGGCAATCCATCTTGATGTGGTCTAGCTCGCCATACTCAAAGCATCTTATCGGACCTGGAGCATCACCTCGCTTTCTCATCCTCACGTTGTTAAGAGCCTTGTATGCCTGTGAGGAGATCAGCACTAGGTCCTTTTTAGGTAGCTGCTCGAACTGTTCTTCTGAAAAGGAAGTCAAAATAGACAAGGAAACACAAGACATTGTACTTGACAAAGCAACCTATTGGGGTTAGTCACAAGTGCTAAAGATAGATTTATTAATCTTAGATGGCAAAACTTCCATCTCATTGGTTTTCAATCTAGAGTATAGATCATCTATGGTTAGAGTATATAGATCAACGGTTTGATTAATAGTCGTGATGACCATCAACCACTTTGGACCTAAGGATCGTAAAATTTTCGTTGCATTATCTCCATCAATAGGAATAACACCAACTCCATCTAAGCTACTCAAAATCTTTTTAAAATGAGCAAAAAGATCATCTATAGATTCACCAGATTTCATAGCAAAATCCAAGTACTCCTTTTGATAAAGATTCTCGCACACTTTTTTAATCTTAGTCGTTCCTTCATGATAATCACAAAGAGTTTTCCATATTAAGTGAGTAGAAGCAATATGAGTTATACATCAAATTCTTTGCAAGGAATCCCTTGAAAAAGCAAGTTACAAGCATGAGTATTTAAATCAACATCTATTTTATTTTTGGCAGTAACATCAGTAGGAACCGCATAAGTTTGAGAATCCTTTTTCCAGACATCATTACCTTGAGCCTCAATGTAAACTTGCATGCGACATTTCCAAAAACTAAAATCAGTACCATCTAGTATGGGGGGACGATTCACATATCTTTCTGATTCTATCGTTACCTTGCTCTGATACCATTTGTACGATCGTATACAACAATCAGAGGGGTGATTGATTGCCTCTGCTTCTCAGTACCTGAAATCAAATCTCAAACCACAAGAAAAATAATCTAACCTATAGATGTGGAATTCGACCGCAAGACGCTCTGCTCGACCACCCGCTTGACTGTGCACAGGCTCAATGAAGGTTACGACCACTCAACAATGCTCTGCAACCAGTTTGTACGTAGTCGAAATCTTCTGCGCTCGACCGCTTCGACTGCTCGAATGCTTTGTCCTCTCAATCGCTGAAGACAACACCGTGCTCGTTTTACACAAGACCAAGAAATGTTAGCACACCGCCGCCAAGGACAAAATAAATGATACTCAGAAAACATGTCACTGACACCGACTAAATTTTCTTAGAATAGATATGATCTATTATTTCTATATCATGTATATGGCTACAAAACGCCCTCATGGCACCCCTAAAAACCGTAGCATAAAAAGCCTCCTCAAAGCCATGGCTAAACACTTAGGGTGCCTTTGGTTGAGCTTTTGGGAGCTGCTTTTGCTTCCAAAAGGCCAAAAGCCAACCAAAGGGGTGGAAACCAGAAGCTGTTTTTTCAGAAGCAGCTACTTTTGGGTAGTACAGTTTTGAAAGCACCTTGCACCCTGCTTTTGGCTTTTGGCTTTCGGCTTTTTGAAATGGTAAAAATAGAGAGCTGTTTCACAGTTGTTTCAAGGAAAATAGAGATAGGAGGTAAGTTTTATACTTGTTTGAACCAAACAGCTTACAGTTTTTCCACAGCCCACAACCTACAACAGCTTTTCCACAGCTCATAGCTCACAGTAGCTTTTTCAGAAGCCACAGCTCAACCAAACACACCCTTAGCCTCTCCCCTACTTTTATATGCTAGAGCTCTAAACCGTGTTCATCTCATACACGGATATCTCAAATAGTGTCCATAACAACCTGGACACGCAATCTCATCTCTTCCGAAAATCAAGGGACCCAAAACCCTTCCGAACACGGGTTTTAACCAAACTCTACCTTTTTGAAGTTATGGACGCTCTCCAAAAGTCCTCACTCTCCATGTAACGAAGTCTCCAAGACAGCACCTCCTATATCTTCATCATGCATCATCATCACGTGTTGAAGCATCTGGGAATGCACCTCCCGTATCTTCTCCATGCATCATCCTCGCTCGTGTAAAAGCCTCCTGGACCACACCGCCCTTAGCTTCTCCACGAACCACCACCTTTGATCTCCACGTGCTCCAGCGTGAGCCCGACCACCTCGTGTGACATCCTCAACCACCTGGACCTCAGACTTCTCTATTCTAGTCCCGGTTATCCACGTCACCGATCATAATCGTCTCCATACCCACCTGCACACGTAAAGACCAAAGAAAGTTTCTTTGACACAAGTTCTTCCTAACTTGACCGACATCAGCACACACACTCGAAACACACCCTTGTCTATCCATAGGCAAGAACCGAACCATCCATGACCACCAACCAAGTCATCCACGACCACACTTTCTATCGATATCCAGAAAACACCCTCAGACTACTCATTACGACCGCTAGCGCAATGAGTACTCGAAAACAACAAGTACTTAGGAATTACCATCGCTCCGCTCAAAACATTTGGGAAAACATCCGCATGGCTATCGACCATAGAGCCATCGAGTACCGACTATCGAGTACCGATTATTGCGAATAAAGTAACAAATCTCTAAGTTTACGACTACCGATCTCCAACCATTCGCTAAACCATTGTTCCCTGATTACTGCACAGATTACAGTACCAAAGCACCAACCACAAATCTTTGACAACCGATTGCTGACCACGATCATGAAAACCACGATTGTCAAGTGCCACCATCTTCCGAGTACCGAATCCTTTGAGTACTATTCACCGATCACCACTAGCCAGTCCTACTGCTAGTTTAACATGAGTACTCGAAGTACTTGAAGATAGCAAGAGTTGAAGCACTCGTACTGTGTCGGACCCGGATTTTTCAATCCAAATCCACTATGATTTTACTGCACTATTCCCTGGATCAGTAGATAGTGCTCACAGTTACAGTAATGGATATCAAAATACATATCATGCGGAAGCGTAAATATAATAGTAAACTTACACATGGACCGATTAGGCCGAAATCAATAAATTGCAGCAGCGGAAGAACGAAGCACACAGGTGGGACCTTCAGGACATGCCCACAGGCAGCCAACTGGAGGTTCGCGACCTAGCCCTTGACATCTTCATCTTCTCGGCCAGCTTGTCCAATCTTGTTGCTGAGGCGAGGTGATTTGATTCTGGATTCTGAATTCTGTTGCAAAAGCGAGTGTGAGCACTCCAACCCCGTGCTCCGCAAGCCAACACACAAAATGCAAATATATAACATGCATGGCTTGTCAATGGAAAGGCATAGGGCTATTTTGTTTGCCAATGAGTGCTTTTGAATACAATTACTTAAAAATTTCCTATGACCAAGCAGATTTGAAACCACATTTTTAAACCATTAGTTGTAATAATCCATGTAATCATGTTGGCATCACACCAACTAACCTTATGGCATCGCACCATAAGTTACCTCTTGGCATCTCACCAAGGGCTGCATATGACATCGCACCATATGCGTTGGCATCACACCAACTAACCTTATGGCATCGCACCATAAGTTACCTCTTGGCATCGCACCAAGGGCGGCGTATGACATCGCACCATACGCTAATTGTCGGCATCGCACCAACAATACATATGGCATCACACCATATGT
This sequence comes from Dendrocalamus latiflorus, assembly GCA_017311315.1. Taxonomy (NCBI): domain Eukaryota; kingdom Viridiplantae; phylum Streptophyta; class Magnoliopsida; order Poales; family Poaceae; genus Dendrocalamus; species Dendrocalamus latiflorus. Next base: position 38,482,508 of record CM029664.1, read on the forward strand.
GGCTTATGGCATCACACCATAAGTTTCCCATCATGTTCAAAATAGTTTGAAGGGTATTCCTTGGGGCATTAGTGTCACCCCAAGTAGCTAGCATTCCTAAGCATGCCATATAAATAAGGACTTAATTTGTGAAATCATATGTTAATTCTTACTATGGCGACAAGGTTCACATTTCCATGTATGGCAAGGAGAATAATTCACAATAGCACAACAGGATTTAACTATCTTGCTGAAATCAACATAACATATATCATGAAATAATAGCATGCAAGTTGATAATTAAAAATGAAATAGCTTTGAAATGCTGGGTTCAATATGATCAAAGTGTTGACTCGCCTGGCGCGGTTTACCGCGGTCTTGGGCTCACTCAAAGCTATATCATTTGATGGTCTTGAGCTTCCAGTCTTTATCTTCAACTTGATCTCGATCTCGCTTGATCGATTCATTCTTCGGGACTCCAGTTTCTAACTACGCGATAAACGACTGAATCCAAATAAAAGCAAGTAACTCAAAAGATCCAAATAAATCCGAATAAACTCAATTTAGTTTTATTATGAGTTAATGGGTGATTTGGGTTATTTGAGGTAAGGTCGATGGTAGAATACGATAGCTTGATCTCTTTATTAACAATTTCTTTTATTATGTTTGTATTTATCAAGGAAGTTCCATGAGTTAGATTAGACCTATGTATCAAAGTGCGAGTCTGGCTGGGTATGTATTCCTTGTAACTTAGGTTATGGTAAAGGCAAACTGGACTGATGGATGAGATCTGTACTTATTCTATAAATCTTTTAATTGAAAGTATTATAACACTTGTCCCAAAAGCTAGGTCTAGGAATTTCTTATGTTAGAACTTAAGTCTTTTAAATCATAATTTCAAATGAATCAAAATAATCCACCTTATTTCCATAACTTTAACGTGGATATCTTTATTAGGTTTGAATATTTAACCAACGGAAACCCTCTGCATTATTGCCCTAATTAGTATTTAGTCTTTCAATTCATTTATGTAAACCTCCCTAATCTTTCATATGTGGTAGCCAATCCACATCTAAATATTACATAATCTGGTTTTATGTACCAATTGAATTTATTAGCTTTCCTAGAGTATTCCCAAATTCTTTCCTAATTTTTATTGATATTATAAGCTACAAAAATTAAAACATTATAAGCTACAAAAATTAAAACAAAATTGTGGGGAGGAGTTGCGGCCAACCGGAATCGAACTCAGAACCTCACTGTACATGTGTTTACTCGAGCGCTGCTAGCCAAATGGGCCTACGGCCTAGGCTGACAGGGAAGGTGCGGGGAATTATTTGAGCCATGGGAAGGAGGGGGAACAGAACAGAGGAAAACCCGGCGGGGTACGGTGCCGATGACGCCGACGACGGACGGTGGCCAGGGAGTTGCTGGGGATCCGCAAAATGGATTCCCCTCGAGGCGGGGGTGCCTCTGGGGGTGGCGGCTCCGGTTGGTATGCGAGGTGATGGGCTAGCGGCGGTGGAGGGCGAACGGTGGCAAGGGTGAAAGGGGCGGCGGCGCCGGTGTGGAGGAGGGCGGCAATTTGGCGTGCGCGTGAGCATGAGGGAGGCCAAGTGAAGCTTACCTTGCTACCGGTTGGGTCGGGGAGTGTCCGAGGCTGGTCGGCGGCGGAAGCCGGGGGCGGCGCAGCCAGGCCACCGTGGCGGGGGCTGCTCGGGCGACGGGAGGCCCGGGCGGTGGTTGGGGAGGCTTCACGGCGCCGGTGGCTTGCTCCCAGCGGAAGGAATTGGGCGGTGGTGCTCCGAAAGAAGGATGGCAGCGACAATGGCGGTGGTGGCAGTTTTTGGGGAGGTTGGGCATTGCGGCCGATTCCGGTGATGGGGCTCCAATTAAACGGAGGGGGAGGAAGAAGGAGAGTAGGGGCGCGAAGGGACATGGCCGGATTGACCGGAGCTTCGCCGGAGGGCCGGGAACGGCTTGAGGCGGTGACCACCGACGCTCGGGTGTGCTCAACAGGGAAAAAGATGAGGGGCGTGGGAGAGCAATGGGAGGAGATCGCCTCCTACTTATGGCCGTAGGGAACTGATGCTGCTATTGTCGGAAGAGCACGGTGACGTGGATGGCGACGGGCGGCATGCTTGCCACGGGGAGGACGGAAACTGCGCGCAGCAAAGCACGCGCGGACGCACGGGAGAAGAAAGGGAGGGGAGGCGCGTAGGAGCGGGGCCCAGCGGGCAGAGAGGGAGGGCACTGGATGGAGGCGGGCCCGCTGGCCAGAGGAAACGGTCGGGAGGGGAGCCAGCGTCCGGCCACGCGGCGGCAGAAGAAGAGGCGCGAGCGGGGGCGTGGGGCCCGCATGGCAGGGGGAGATGGCGCGGGTGGAGGCGGCTGGGCCGCGCGAGGGAGAGTGGCGGGAAGGGAGGTTGGGCCGGATTGATGGCCGGCACAAACTCCTTTCTTCTTTTTTCTTATATATATGTATTTGCATATGTACACATATATACAGATATATATGTACATGTTTATGTATTTTTATTCATTTTTTATACTATTATTTTCAAAATGAAATTGTTAAATTTTAACTCAAGTTTCTCCCTCCTTACCCTGGATCATCTTTTCAGATTCTTATTTGAAATTTAATCGTTCTATTATTTGCACATTTCCTTTTGGGGTCCTACTAATGTTTGTCTTTATCTTTTATGAATTCTTCAATTTTTGGAACCTCAACCAAATTCAGGAAAACACCATAAAATCCAATTCAAATAAAATATACTGCAAAAATAATTCAAAAGCTTCATATTTTCAAATTTTGAATTTTCGGGATGTTACATATTGACCATGAAGTCTACGGGTACCGAAGGTAAAGCCTACCACAACCGATCGCAAAAGCATAAGACTACCAATCGCGGACTACAAATTCTACGACTACCGAGTGCTAACCAGTAAAATCTATGACTATCGAGTACGACTAGTAATGTCTACGACTATCGACCGGACACCATAGCTATGACCATAAAAAATTGATAAGGTCGAATTACCATGGTCAGATTGCCGTGGTTGAAAAGTCCGTAGTTGAAGGCTACCATGGTCGAAACCGGATGTGGTCGTAGTTGGACATGGTTGAAATTGGATGTGGTCGTTCAGACATGGTTGAAAACTGTATGTGACTGAAGTCAACATGGTCGAAGTCTGTAGTACTCGACTTACTGAGGTCGAAATACCATGGTCAAAGCCTGACATTATCAAAGTTTGCTAATCAGACAAAGCCGTTCAAGCCACCCAGCACGAAACTGTTCAGACCAACGATACAAGGCCATTTGGACCACTGACTACCAAATGTAGTCGAAGCCAATCGTGGTCGAAAAGCCATGGTCGATATGCATTGGGTGATTGCCGTGGTCGATCTGCCTTGAGCGACTACGGTGGTCGTAATGTTGCCCTGAACACTCCAGCAATACGAGTGCATCGACCAAAACTTTTTCCAACGCAAATTCTAATGAAATTTAAATATTAATTATTTATCATCACTTAAATGCATATGGTCTAACATGGTCTTACAGATGACAATCTTCCCAGTCAGGCGAACAAAACCATCGATCGATTTTTTCCATTGTTGGACGATCCCTCTCATTACTCCATGTAAAAGTTCTCCCAACAAGGGAAACTTCCTCGAGTTCCATGCCATTAAGAAGACGAGAAAATCTCCTCATCATTCTTCTATTCAGAAATATCATTATTTTTATCTCTAGCATCCACGATTAACCCACTGTCCGGAACACTGCAACCTTAAGGAGTGCAATTCCTCCTGCGAATTTTTATCACCACCCTGAGATGGGCCACAAACCGTGGTATGCCACCAAGAATCACCATTCGGGAGAGACAGAAGGACAGAAATAGAAAATTGATCTAGCCGAGAATTAAGGATTTGCACCAACGAAGATTGCCAAGCAGTGATAACAACTCCACTAGTGTGAATAGCCGGAGTGTAGAAAAACTCGTCAAACCAATAGCCCAGAATTTGCATTATGTCAAATTGATTGACAACATCCAGCTTAGTCTCCACTAAACAAACTATCTTAGCCGCCATATCTTCCACCAACTCTTTAACAACACTTCTACGGGCCATAGAACTTAGACCCCGAACGTTCCACACAACAATGTTCGAGTTGAAGTAGCATCTCCAAGAGATGCCCAATAAATTCACACCTTAAATCTCTTTTTACAGATCCTAATCACGATATAAGGTCCCAAAATAATCATTCCCTCCAACAGATACCCTAAACCAGAAAAACAGTATTGGGAGTCTAGATCATCCTCTATAAGTAGAGAGCGAGAGTCCATTTTTTGGGTGTGTTCTATTTTTAGGAGTCTATTTGGGAATCTGTTGGAGCTACTTTTTACCCTTCAACTCTAAAATTTAAATATTAAGAGTCATATAGAGTATCTCTTGGAGATGCTCAAACAACCACAAAACAAACAAAACACCCAGCTAATGAACAAAACCCTCGGCCTGGGACGACTACCCCACAGGAACAGTCAAGCCAAATGAAGTTGTCAGCGTAGCAATCTGTTCTTCCATGAGCGGAGAAGAGAAGATGTCAAAATAGCGTTACCGATGGAATTTTCATTCTCAATAATTCCCAGCTTCTTCATTGATATTTTTTTAGGTCTTTTCACTGAGATGTTGGGTGCTGCGCCTTGTTTAGCTGCAATCCTTCTACTGCGACGAGGAGTAAAATCTGATGGCAGAACTCTTCTACGCTTAACACGCTGCACGCAATGCTTCAGAAGAATCGGCTCCTGAATACGTTGCCGGACTTGCGACAGGAAAGTCTTGTAGCTTTGTTAGGTTTTGATCTCAGGCCAAACGGCCGAGACGAGGAAGACGTGGGCTCACCCCACGTTCTCGCGCCCTGATCGGGGGTGCGTAACCGTTTTTGGTTACGGTCCCCCGTTGCGCAGCGCAATATAAAAGAGAGGCTCCGGCATCTCACGGTTTCTGGATCATGCTTCGTTCCCGTGAGAGTCAAGACCTCTAACAAACCCTAGGGACCCGATCTCCTAAACGCTGCTAGCAACGGGAAGGCCGGCGCCGCCACTGCAGGACCTCGCCGGCGACGACCCTCTGCACCGCACCGACTCTACCTCACGCCTGCATCACGCAGGCACGGGTCTTCGCTCCATGGCGTTCATCGGCGACCGTGAGTCTCCCTTAAATCCCCTTAACCGTAGGTGTTCTAGACGCAGGCTAGCGGTTCAATGTTATGCATGAGGATTATGAAACTAATATTTGGTATCAGAGCCTGCCCTAGTCTCCTAGAACCCTAGGCTATTGATTTGCAAGTTTATGTTTCGGATTTACGTTGTTCTTGCGCTCGGGTAGCATGGGAGAAGGAGGGGAATCAAGAATCTTTGCAAAACCTGATGAAATCCCTAATTTTTCCAAGCCCTCCCGAACCCTAAATCCCCAAATCAAGAACCAAAAAAAAACGGGGAGGAAGGGGATCGGGACTTCCCGGTTGCGCCGCCGTCGCGCGCCGTCTTCGGGCCGCCGCTTCCCCGCCGGTGCAGCGCGCCGTCTCCGGAGCCGCCTCTCGGGCGCCGCCCGCACGCCGCCGCCGAGAGCCGCCGCCTCGCCGTTTCGGGGCCGCCTGCCGCTCTGTCGCTTGGGATCGCCCCGCGCGCGTGCGCTGCCGCCCCTCCCTGGCGCCGCCGCCGCTAATGCCCGTCCGCGCCGCTCCTTTGCGCGCCGCCATCGCCCGCCCGTCTTTTCGGTGGAAACGGGCGCAAATGCATTAGGGTTAGGGTTGGGGTCCTCTTGTTTTCAGCTGGGGCGCATTTTTGGCCGTCCGATGAGATCGGACGGCATGTGCGTGGCGTCGGCGTTGTTGGGCCGTGCGGGGGTCATATGGGCTGACGCGAGCGCGCTATTTTTGGTGGGCTGCGCACCCGTGTGCGAAATGTTTGTGCCCCGAGCACAGCTGAAGTTTTTGGGCTGCGCGCAATTTTCTGGGCCCTGAGCCGGATTAATGGGCTGCGCGTATGAGGTGGCCCGAGTGAGGGTAATGCAAACCGGGAAGAAAGGATGGCTGTTGGGTTTTTGGCCTAGCAGCACATGTTAACTATTTTTATATTTTTTTCAGTATATATTTCATGTATTTATGGTACATCTCATGTTTAATTAATGATGTCTCTTATGAAATTACTAACGGATAATGTTGTTAAGCTGCTGAAAAATATTATGCTCTTTTCCGCTGCGTAATGCTCTGCCCCTAATTGAATGGAACCAACGGGAAATTCAATTGGAGGGCTGTATTTAATTTTACATGCTATTACCTTTTGACCAACGTTAATTGTAATTGCATGTACTCAATTATGTTTATTTTATTCATGCTATTACTCTTTGACCAACGTTAATTGTAATTGCATGCGATAATTTATGTTAAAATTTTTCGCTTCTGCCCAACGGTGATGCGAAAAATTCTTATGAGCATGTTGTTAATCATACCAACGTAAGATTAATTTTCATGCAAATTAATTATGCACTTTCCTAATGTAAATTTCAAATTTTTTCAGCTGCTTCTGTTTCCGCTCATGTAAATGCTATTGAGCCACTTAATGGTAGTAACTTCCAGAAATGGAAGTTTACACTTATGACGACTTTTCAGCTCTTGGATCTGGACTACGCGTTCAGATTCGATGAGCCTGTCGCTCCTACTGAAGGGGAGGACAATTATGATGACAAAATGAAGAAATATAAAGCTAATGCTGAGAAGTGGGAGCGATCTAACCGTGTTTCACTTGCTGTGATGAAAAACTCCATCAGTGAGGCAATAAGGGGAGCAATCCCTGAAAAGGAAAGGGTAAAGGACTATTTGTCCTCTATCGAGGATCACTTTAAAGGGTCCTCTAAAGTTTATGCTACCACACTGATGCACAGGCTCATGAACACTAAGTACAATGGTACTGGAAATGTTCGTGAGCACATTATGACCATAATCAATATTGCTGCCAGACTTAAGACAATGGACATGGCTATTTCTGATGGTTTTGTTGTCCATTACATTATGATGTCTCTTCCCAAGCAATTTGAAGCTTTCAAGGTGAACTACAACACCATTAAGGACAAGTGGACCATGAGCGAGTTGATCGCTAATGTTTCACAGGAGGAAGAGAGGCTCAAGGCTGAGGGGGCTACTGATTTTGTGAATCAAGTCGGCTCCTCAAATAAGGCTGGTCCCTCTAGAAATAGAGGTGGCTACAAAGGAATGGGAAAGAAGGAGCAAACCTACTCCCCTTATCAGAAGCCACAGCACCCACAACATCCTAAGGCGCCTAAAAACGCTTCTGGACCTGGGAGCTCAAATGAACAGAAGAAAAGTGGTGAATGTTACTTTTGTCAGTCGAAGGACCATTTCAAAGATGATTGTCCTGGATGGCTGAAATGGCTCGCCAAGAAAGGTACTTATGAAATCACTTTTGTTGATGAAGCATTTTATGCTGATTTTCCTATAAATTCTTGGTGGATTGATTCTGGTGCCACTGTGCACGTTACGAATTCCTTGCAGGGATTCCATATGTTGAGAAGTCTCAGAGGGGAAAGAAGCCTTAGAGTGGCTAATGGGATGGAAGCCGAAATTCAAGCTATTGGATCGGTTTCTTTAGTTTTGAATAATGGTTTTGTAATGAAACTTAATGATGTTCTTTATGTTCCCTCGATGAGAAGAAACTTAATTTCCATTTCATTATTAGATAATGATGGATATTCTTGTAATTTTGGACACGGAATGTGTTTGATTTATTTCAATAATGATAATGTTGGTCGTGCCATCCGACACGACAAGCTTTATATGTTATCCCTGCAAGATTCTCCTATATCAATGAATGTATGTGATGAGAATAAAAAACGTAAGCGAATTGATGAAACTTCGTCGAAATTGTGGCACTGTCGTTTAGGCCACATTTCGAGGGGGAGAATTGAACGTCTCATTAAAGATGAAATTCTCCACCCTTTAGACTTTAATGATTCGAATGATCATTGCCTCGATTGTATCAAAGGCAAGTATGTAAAGCAAATAAAGAAAGGTGCTACTCGAAGCACAGGGATTTTGGAATTAATTCATACTGACATATGTGGTCCTTTCCCTGTGACATCAGTGGATGGTTATGATTCTTTTATTACGTTCACTGATGATTACTCACGTTATGGCTATATCTATCCTATTAAAGAGAGATCGGAGGCACTTGATAAATTTAAGATATTTAAGGCTGAAGTTGAAAATCAGCACAATCTAAAGATTAAAGTAGTGCGCTCGGATCGTGGGGGAGAGTATTATGGGCGACACGCAACTTATGGGCAGATTCCTGGTCCTTTTGCCAGGTTTCTACAAGAAAATGGTATAGTCGCCCAGTATTCAATGCCTGGTGATCCCCAGCAAAATGGAGTTGCGGAAAGAAGAAACCGCACACTTATGGACATGGTTCGAAGTATGTTGAGCTACTCCACTTTGCCTGTAAAGTTATGGATGGAAGCATTAAAGACCGCTGCACATATACTTAATCGGGTTCCTAGTAAATCGGTGCCTAAAACACCTTATGAATTATGGACTGAGAGAAAACCTAGTTTGAACTACCTCCATGTGTGGGGTTGTGCAGCTGAAGCTAAAATATTTAACCCACATATTGGGAAATTAGATCGCAAGACTGTGAGTTGCCATTTTATTGGCTACCCTGCCAGGTCTAAAGGGTACCGATTCTATTGTCCATATCGTACCACAAAATTTGTAGAAACAAGACACGCTGTGTTCTTGGAAAATGATGGCATCAGTGGGGACTTGGAGCCCAGGAAAATTGATCTTGAGGAGAAACGGATTTATATTGCTTCACCGCTAATCTGACAGACTGATTTTCCTGTGCCCCAAGTGGTTGTGCCCATAGTTGATCCTGTAGTTGCAACTCCTGTTGCATCTCCAGTTAATTCTGTGGCTACTCCTTCTGTTGAGGGCTCTGAAAATACAAGTGCAATACCTAATGCTGAGCCTTCACAGCCCTCTGTGACAATTAATGAACAACCTGATGAGCCTACTAATGAACCTGTCAGGAGATCACAACGAGTGAGGAGATCTGCTATCCCAAGTGATTATGAGGTTTACTTGAATGAGGATGATCTTGGGAAGGCAGATGATCCTAGCTCTTATAAGGAAGCAATGAAGAATAAGGATTCATCTAAATGGCTAGATGCCATGAAAGATGAGATTGAGTCTATGGGCGCTAATGACGTATGGGACTTAGTGGAAATTCCTAATGGAGCCAAAACAGTAGGCTGCAAATGGGTCTACAAGACCAAGCGTGACTCCAAAGGTAATATCGAAAGGTTTAAGGCGAGACTTGTAGCAAAAGGGTTTACGCAAAGAGAAGCCATTGACTATAATGAAACCTTTTCTCCTGTCTCAACTAAAGATTCATTTAGAATAATAATGGCGCTCACAGCACATTTCGATTTAGAGTTGCACCAAATGGATGTTAAGACTGCATTCCTGAATGGAGACTTGTATGAGGACGTTTACATGACACAACCGGAAGGTTTTGTTGTGGAAGGCGAGGAACATTTGGGATGCAAACTAAAGAAATCCATATATGGCCTAAAGCAAGCTTCTAGGCAATGGTACCTTAAGTTTGATGAAGTCATAAGGAAATTTGGATTTAAGGATAATGATGTTGATAATTGTACTTATGTTAAGTTTAGGGGGAGTAATTACACCTTCTTAATTCTTTATGTGGACGATATATTATTGGCCAGCAGCAGTGTGGACATGCTGCGGGAAACTAAAAGTTTTCTCTCGTCCAATTTTGACATGAAAGATCTCGGTGAAGCATCTTATGTTCTTGGTATTGAAATTCACCGAGATAGGTCAAAAGGAATATTAGGTTTATCACAAAAGACATACATTGACAGAGTACTAAAGAGATACAATATGTATAAATGCTCTGCCTCGCCTGCTCCTATTGTTAAGGGCGATAAGTTCGGGAAATTTCAATGCCCAAAGAATGACTATGAATCTGATCAGATGAAGGCTATACCTTACGCTTCTGCTGTCGGAAGTATTATGTATGCTCAAGTATGTACACGCCCTGATTTAGCTTTCGTTACCGGGATGCTTGGCAGATATCAGTCAAATCCAGGACCGGACCACTGGAAAGCTGTTAAAAAAGTCCTGCACTATATGCAAGGCACTAAAGGTCACATGCTCACATATAGAAAATGCGATAACCTTGAGGTTGTCGGTTATTCTGATGCTGATTTTGCGGGGTGTAAAGACACTAAGAAGTCCACATCAGGTTATATTTTCACCCTCGCAGGAGCAGCAATTTCATGGAAAAGTGTAAAGCAAACACTTACTGCATCGTCGACAATGCAGGCTGAATTTGTGGCATGTTATGAGGCTACCGGGCAGGCTGTATGGCTTAAGAACTTTATCCCGGGATTAAGAGTGGTAGACAGCATTTCTAGACCACTCATTTTGTACTGCGACAATCAACCCGCTGTTTTCTATTCGAGTAACAACAAGTCGAGTGCAGCTGCCAAGCACATTGACATAAAGTATCATGTTGTGAAAGATAGAGTCCAGGATCAAACAATTAAGGTTGAGCATATTGGAACTAAATTTATGCTTGCGGATCCGCTCACAAAAGGCTTACCACCCAATATTTTTCGTGGTCATGTTGCCGGCATGGGTTTATTGGAGAGCCTGTGATCCTGGAATAAGAGGACCATATAAAGTAACCAACTCCCATGAAGTATTATGTTATCCAATCGATATAGAAGGGAGCACTATAAGTACTGATGTCCAGCGGTACTAAATTGACTGTTGTGAAGCATTACTTTGGTGTGAACTTTTATTGAGAGAGGGCTTATGATGTTTAGCCTTACGATCAAGGGGGAGAATGTTAGGTTTTGATCTCAGGCCAAACGGCCGAGACGAGGAAGACGTGGGCTCACCCCACGTTCTCGCGCCCTGATCGGGGGTGCGTAACCGTTTTTGGTTACGGTCCCCCGTTGCGCAGCGCAATATAAAAGAGAGGCTCCGGCATCTCACGGTTTCTGGATCATGCTTCGTTCCCGTGAGAGTCAAGACCTCTAACAAACCCTAGGGACCCGATCTCCTAAGCGCTGCTAGCAACGGGGGACCGTAACCAAAAACGGTTACGCACCCCCGATCAGGGCGCGAGAACGTGGGGTGAGCCCACGTCTTCCTCGTCTCGGCCGTTTGGCCTGAGATCAAAACCTAACATTAGCTTGTCGTTGTTTGCCGTCGTGTTTGGATCAAGCGTGCAATCCAAGGAAAGCCCGACTGGGTGCACGGAACATTGCCTAGAACCTGTACATCTTTATCTGCTTCTTCCGTAGGCTGCCAAATCAACAGCCCTTATTGACTCTGGGAATGAGAGTACCGATGAGCTTGTAACCTCTTTTTCCACGGCATGATTTAGGGCGTGTTTGGTTCGCGCCCTGGCCAGGACGCAGCTGGGAGCTCTTTCGGATGCTATTTGGTTGCCGACCTGGCTCGCTCCTAGGCCCAGATGACCAAAAACGAGTGCATGGTTACCAGCCTCCTAGGCAACTCGATCCATTGTCCATGCTTTCATCTATCAGTTTCAGGTACATGCTTCTAACCAAACACCGCATTCTCATATTTGCTTTGCTAGGCAAAAATCCTGTTCTTTATGGCTGTAGCTTATGGTTTTTGGCTGAAAGTTTTGAATTTTAGCTGTTTGCGACAGAGATTACGCAGAGAGAGATACTCGTTTGCGATTTTGGTTGGTACAGGTGTTGGGCTTTTAACGTATACTACAATTAACTTGTAGATTCTGTCTTGAAAAAAATACTCCGTTTGAAAATTAGGTACTGTAGCAAAAGCCAAAAACCACTTTTAGAAGCTGTTAAGAACAGGCCCTAAGGCTAGAAAGGGGCACAAATGCGGCTCTTCATGCAAATACAGCCCCTGTGACAGGCTGGCCTGCAGCCTTAATTCCTCTAGTGATATTTCAAAATTCTCCCGCTCCAACTCAGCACAAGTTAGCTGCTCGCTTCCGGAGAGATTTATAGCATGGGGAAATTGGTACTGTATTTGTTTAAGCTCAAAAAAGGATCCAAGGTATTCGATTGGAGGTTTATGTATTCAATTATGTACCCATTTAATCTAGCATACGGTTTCCTTACAAAAATCTAGCAAACTCTATTGATATGTCAGTGTACATGTATGTAGTGTGTTGATTAGGGTTGAAAATGGATTGTATACGGATCGAATAGTTCTTAAACTATATTTGTATCTATATTTTTTCTCGAATTCAAATACAAATCAAACAAATGTCAGATATAAATACGGACTAGACAAATACCAAGTCGAATCTGTAACACCTCGGCTCATGTCGAATTAGGCCCATGATGACCTATATATGTGTGCGCATATGAGGGTATAAGTTAGTCCCACCTTACTAGTTTAGCTTGAGAATCACTAATATATAAGCCTAGAGTTTCCAATGATAGCAACCTCCGGTTAACCGTTTTGCACGAAGCGAGGACGAAAGTGCAAACGGGTTGCTACGTGTGCATGGCCTATCCAGAATAGGGTTAGGCCTAAGCCGGTTTGGACCCTAGTGCGTTACAAATGGTATCAAAGCCGACCCTCGCGGTTACATGAGCGTGTGCGGGTCAGGAGCGCAGGCATATGGCGCATGGCGCGTGTGGGTCCAGAGTGGACACACGGCATGGCATATGTGCTAGCACTGAACGCACGGACATGTGACAAGAGGGAAGATTATGATCATTTGCCCCCAATGTGGGCATATTGGGCCGACGAGGACGTCAGGTCTTTTGAGGGGGTGTATGTAACACCTCGGCCCATGTCGAATGCCCATAATGACCTATATGTGCATACGTATATAAAAGTATGAGTTAGTCCTACCTTACTAGTTTAGCTTGAGAATCACTAACATATAAGTCTAGGGCTTCCAATGGTAGCAACCTCCGGTTAACCGTTTTGCACGAAGCGAGGACGAAAGTGCAAGTAGGTTGTTACATATGTGTGTCCTATCCAGAATGGGGTTAGACCTAAGCCGGTTTGGACCCTATGGCGTTACAGAATCGAATATTTACTCAATTCTGTCGGATCTAGATATCCTCATAATTTATGTAGTATAAAGACATTACTGATATTTTATCCCTGTACTATCACGCTTAATTATTCTAATTCATTTATTTCACCTAAAGAAACATGAATTCACGTTCAATTAAAAAACTTGTCCAATTAATTAGTCGTATTGTAACAAATATACATACTACTTCATCGAATATAAATACGGATACAAATAGTCTGGATAAAATAACATTTCAGATGGTAAAAGTCAATACCATATTTGCGTCTATATTTTTTATACGAATTCGAATTCAAATACGAATAGAATGGAAATTGTTAATCGGATAAAAAATCTATACCATATTAACGTCCTATCGAATACGGTAACCAAATAATACGAATAATTTGTATCCACTTTTCACCCCTAGTGACCATGTTATCTCGTCGAGTCACTAATAATTTAATACGCAAAATTGCAGATACCAGTAAAAGTATAATTTAACAGTGAGAGAGAGAGAGAGCTCGCGCGCGCGAGTTATGAGGAAACAGATCCTCTGACGTTAACGTCAGTGACGTTGGGTCACTGACGTGTGGGCCCCACGAGCTGTGGGGCCCACGCGTCGTTAACGTCAGGCGAGACCCATCCGAGTTATGATGCTTAGCTCAAAAGTTTCTTGTCATTGAGATTTTCAGAGTACAATTTACGATCGATCCACGCCCTTAATCAAACCACTCCGGCATCCCGCGATTTACAAAAACGTGCCACTAGCATTTACAACCCCGCTACTCTTACCATTGCTGCTGCTTCTGCTGTTACTGTCGCTGCCGCTGCTAACGTTGTTGCTGTTGTTGTTATTGTTCTCTTCGCCGCCGCCGGCTGCTCGCCACGCGGACGCCGAGAACAGCGGCCGGCCGTGCCACCCGAGCGTGAGGCACCCTTCAGCCTCCTGGACGCAGTGTCCCTCACCGGAGAACAGTCCAACCAACATCTTCGCCTGCCGGAGCGCGCTCGACCCGAGCGGCACGGCGCTCAGCCCCGCGCGCCCCAGCCTGTCCCGCCACCGCGACAGTGGCTCGTGCCGCTCCATGCGGGCGGCGCCCTCGCTGCACACGACGTCGCAGATCTCCCTCTGGAGGTACGCCTCGGCCATCGCGTTGCCCCCACCGCTGGCGCTCGCCGCGTCGAGGGAATCAAACACCGCGGAGTAGTAGAACAGCGCCTCGGTGAACCGGTCGAGGAAGCCCGGCTTGTTGTGGTCGGCCTCTTGCTCGACGACCGTGAAGATCTTGGGCTGCACAGAGGCGACACAGTGGAGAACGCCGTCGATGGGAGCCTGATCGGCCGGGTCGGCGAGGAGGCGGTGGAGCTGGAGCACGGAGTTGACCGCAACGGCCTCGCCGGGCGCGATCTGGAGCATCCACGGGCGGACCTCGTCGAGGCTGTTAGCGGCGACCCCGCGAAAGGAGAAGCGGACGCGGACGGAGCGCGCGAGGTCGGCGAGGCGGAGACCGACATCGCGGAGCTCGTCGCGGTCGGGAGGGGAGGGCGGACCAATGCCTGTGATCCGGAGGAACGGCGGCCCGCCGGGGCGGAGGGCGAGAGCCTGGATCAAGGCGGGCCACTGGAGGCCCTGCATGAGGCTGAAGTCGATGACGTGGACGCGGTCGCAGCCATGGAAGGCCTCGAGGATGGCCTGGTTGGCCGTGAAGTGGGCGAACTTGAGGTAGGGGCACGCCTCGTAGAAGTGGTGGAAGAGGAAGGCGTGGTCGGCGGCGTTGGTGGCGGGCGGAGTGGTAGGCGACGGGAACAGTCGCCGGGAGAGGGCGGCGGTGAAGTGAACGGCGACGTGGCCGATTCCCGAGGCGGTCGAGACGGACGCGAGCGCGGCGCTCGCGTCGGCCAGGTGCGCGGACGCCAGCGCGTGGTCGCCCGCCTCGACGGCGCCCGCGCAGCTCATGAGGAGGTGGACCAGGCGGATGCCAGCGACCTCCTCCTCCTCGCGCCGCATGGCCAACTCTGCGGCGGCGGCAGCCGTGGACGGGAAGGGTGCGGTGAGCTCGGGTAGAGAGGAAGCGTGCATGTCCGCTGCCGCAGCCGCAGCCGCGTAGTATGCCACGCCGTCGTCGGGCACCACCGCCGGCCTAGGCGGGAGGAGGGATGGTAGTAAGCCGACGTCGAGGCTGGAGGGCGCGGCGGGGTCCACGGACCACTGGAAGGGGAACGTGCCCATGGCCATGCGTTGGAGGGGAAGCGGCGGGCGGTGGGAGGGTGGATGGTATGGCGTGCGCGGCGTGTGTGAGTGACGAAGCTTAGGGCTTGGCGGGCGGTGTGGGTAGATCAGGAGATGTAGAGGGAGGGAGGGGAGAATGGAGGCCGGGGTTAAGGTCAGTGAGTGACGTTGGAAAGGACGTGGCAGCGCGCACACACGTGGAGAGGCGGAACGGGACACGTAGGCCGGCCTCGGAAGGAAGGAAGGCAGGCAAGGATTCTAGTGAGAGCCGCCCGAGGCGAGGAGGCCGGGGAGCAAGAGAGTCTTGCTGGTAGCGTGCGTGAGTACTAAGATTATCGCTTCCTCTTTTTTACTTACATATTATAGTATAATTTATATTATAGTAATTAGTTTTTAAATAATATATTTTTAAGATAGGGTAACAGAAATATTGTAGTAAAAAATATACTAAATATAACTGTATCGGTCAAAATTATATGTAATTATTTTTCTTTACGTACTATCTTTTGCGAATAGCTAAATTTTAAAATTATAAATTATAAGCCATAGTTTAAAAAACAATAGGAGTTGCATGCCAATCGGCTTTAGGTTGGATGTAGGCAAGTAGCATATATAGTTTAAAAAACAATAGTAAGATTGTGAAATGTGTATAGCATAAATTCCTACGCGCGAGATGCTTCAAGTTACTCTCACACCTATGCTGTAGCCATCCACAAGAATATGATTTTTTTTTAAGGATAACAAGAATATGTTTTATAGGGTGAGTCGGTCTATTGGGCAACAACATTGCAAAAAATAAAACAAAATCTGTTGGATGATAGGTAATTTTCCAGGAGAAGATGCCTGAAGATTATTTCTGTGTCTATGCACCAATTAAATCGTAACATTTAAGAGTCAAATTGCCCTTTTCATATGGAAATGCCTCAAATTTAAGAGTTGTTCTGGTCATGTTATTGTCAAGACCTCAACTAACTCGATCACGATCCACTGGACGACTAAATGGCACAAAAAGAATATTTTCTTTTTTATATCAAAGAAAAAATCCTATACGTAGTAATTTCTTCCCCTAATTAATTCCGGTTTACCAGTTAACTATATGCCTACCATTTTAGCACTAAACAAAAATATAGCATTTCGGGAAACGAAAATATATAAACTGCAACATAAGCCCTGAAGGGAAGTTTGAAGAGCACAAGGCAGCTAGAGCTGTTGCTGCTGCGTCGAGACCTGAGAGAGAGATGACACGAAGAGTTATGAGGTTTTCTTGGTTTGGCACAGACACGAATTGCTGTGCGCCCCACGGGCATTACCCGGAGAAATCTCCTTGTTGCTGTAACAGGCATAGGACTGCCATGTGTAACAATCAGTGCTGCTGTTGCTGTCCCCGCACCGGAAATCAGTGGATAATTGCGTCGTCCCCACGACAATGCACCCAGATTTGCGCTCCACAGGGCTTCGTGCAGGTGGGCCAGGGATCGGAGAAAAGGGAAATCGGTGAGTAATTTATAGATTCTGCTGCTCGCGGGCGAAAGGTCCTTTTCGCGCCTGACTCCGCATTCAGGGTCTGTTTGGTTTATGATTAGAAGTTGCCTAGCTAAGTTAGGTGTGCCACAGTTTTTAGGTAGCTGTTTAGTTCACTGACGTAACTGTGGTATACCACACTTTCTTAGCACCTGGCCCCACACGTCATAGACTCAGTTTTTTGCCAAACTTTGCCACAAGTGTGGCTTCGATTTTGTTAGCCACACTTTCTGTGGCAGCCACATATTGCCTAAGCTTAGGCATGGTAAAGTTAGGCATCAACCAAACAAACCCTTTACTTTTCAAGATGCAGCTTTGTCTGTAAGCAAATTTGGTTACAAGAAATTTGAGTTTCGATTTCGAACATTGACGGAGAATGTTCATGCAAATCTTCTATCTTATTGCGGTGAGCTAATAGACACCAATTTATAGCACAGAATTTTCATGCAAATATGCATCAACGATCGGCTAGTCCTGGTGCGTCATTGCACGGCACCCTGTAACTAGAATTTGCTGAGCAAGAGATGCACCCATACTTAAGTTCCGTTTTTAAATGGCTTTGATTTTTAATTTTTTTTTTACTTTTGATTTATTTGAACTAGAAGCCATTTTAGAACACATCGGTATCTAATTGGGTTTATTGGGTTTTTTGTTTTTGCTTTTTTCTTTACATTGTATGTGAAGATATAATGTTGTTTTAATTTTTTTATTTTTCTTTAATTGAATAATTAAAAAACTAACAACTGATACAGTGTAATTATAGCCAAAAATCAACAACCATAGCTGAAAGCCATAAACTTAGGTGGTGCTCAGTTTGGCGATGTCATATAGTTTTTTTAGTGTAGCCGATTTATTTTTTATTGTAGCTGATGGTGGCTTATTTGGCGTAATTAAATTTAAAAAAATTTAAAAATAGAAAAAAAATAGATTAGCCCATCACGAATAATACATAGGAATGCAGAAAAAAGGCCAAAAAGCCTAAAAATTAAAAACTAAAAAATTAATAAATTAAAAACTAAAAGCACTGAAGCTAAAACGAGCAGAACCAGATCTATGCCTTGAGCGGCCCATAACCCTGCTTCGCTCCTGTCGACCTATCAGCGGTGCCGAAAGCGTCACCTCACCTAATTAAGCTCTCGTGGATTTGTCATCAGCTGGCACTCATTTCGTACTCAGGGGCACATGACATCAACCCTACGAACTCACCAACCATCTCCATTTCTTCCCAAGAGCATCACAAAGTTCAAAATACAGTCACAAGATGCCATGCAAACAGCAAAACTTTGCAGTAATATCCAGTGTCGACACTTGCAGAATTTTTTTCTCGAATACGCAGGAGAGCTGCGTATCATTGCATTAAGAAGAAGAACTCAGAAGAGTACAACACACCCAAAACACACACACTTGCAGAATGAACGCTGTAAATTTTGGAAAGCAAAAGAAGGTGAGGCGCCGAACGGTCTTTCTCATCTCTTCTCCCCCGTCTTCTCGTCCAAAACAATTGGGATCGACTCCAATAGCCAATAGGAAGATGCTCCCGTCTGCGTCAAGTATACATGGTCCCCAAGACATGCGTGCAATACGGCCAGATGGTCTTTATTGGGACTTGCTTTCTTTAACCCCGGTTGAATTAACCAAGAAGGTGTTCGTTTTTTCAATCATTGGTAGAGAAAAGTGATTGTAACAACGCTTGATTTGTAAATTTTGTAGAGTAAATTGCGTTGTTAGATGTACCAATGCTTTCAACTTTCCGCAAAGCCTATGTTGGTACTTCTAATTTCGCCCGTTCGGTCCGGGATCATCTTTCAGACGGTGAATTGGTAGTACTTATTTCTGGCAATGGTTTTAATCATCTTTCATGATTAAAGCATACAATTTGCCAAAGGACAGTTCTCTTAGCAATGTAGTGGGCTAGCTATTGGCTGCAGTCAATTTGCTTGGATATCACGCATATGATGTCCTTACGCAAGATGATGACACTTGAACTGAATCAGAGATCAATGGAGCTACGGCACCACATAGTATTGGTGGTGGGTTTCAACGATCTCCAACCCGAAAATTACATTTCTGTAAGACCATGTAAAGGTCATCCTAAGTTTATGATAAGTATTTAACTGTGGTTGTGCTTAGATATCGAAGTTTGAGTTTGATTTTAAGTATTTGCATCTTGACTTGTTGCTTTCTGTTGCTAGCGGTCTAACCGGCCTTATAATGTTAGTCTAATCAACTTCCGGTTTGATCGACCGTGGTGGCGGTTTGACTAATGTGCGGTAGTACCGGCCCATAGTTGGCAGTAGCTATTTTTCAAAGAAGGTCTTTTGGAGGTTTTGGGTTGTGACTGGTGTGATAGTACCGGCATTAGAATTGCGGTATAACCAGAGGAGAGCGGTTTGAACGGCTTTATAATGGCGGTTTGGCAGGGGTGTCGAGCAGTCTGACTGGCCGTGTAACGGCCGGTCAAACTACTGGGTGTTGGGCGGTCTAACTGGTATGGGTGCCACGGTCAGTCTGGTTCCCTGTTACCGAGAGATGTTGAAGTTGGCTGGTTGCAGTCTGAACAGGCTGTGGTTAGCAGTTAGACCAGCCTCTGTGGAAATGTACTGAGTTGAGTTGATTTTGGTTGTGTTAGTCATGGCAGAGTCCATATAAGTGTTAGTCATAGCAGTCCATGCAAGTGTGAGTCATGATATGTGTCCATACATGTGTTGTGCTAATAAGAGTCAAGTGCATGTCATTTGTGGTCGGATCGATTGCTTATTCTTTGATGTGTATGTGATTGATGATTGTTGCGGTTAGTCCGAGGCTATGGAAGGAGTTCTCAGGCCATGGTGTGTCTCGTAACTCTAGGTGGAGCATCATCTCAAGCTGAGAAGTGCATGAGAAAGACAAGAATCGTGAGGAGGCAAGAGAGTGCATGTGGTGTGACAATTAGACTTTGTGTATTTCAAGTGGTAACGGTTCTCGGAGCAGATGTATAATCTTGGTGGAAAATAATCAAGCATCACAGACTATAGTATGATGTGGTGTGCCACAGGACTCGGGCATTTCAAGTAGTGACTACCTCGGAACAGGCATATGATCTTGGCGACAAGGCATCAGGCATCACATCTTCATGAAGATCGGTGGATGGCAATTGAGGAAATTATCCAATACCAGGTGGAGTAACGGGTTACAAAACCGCGGCATTGGCCTAAGTGGTTTAGGTCACGTCTTTAAGGATGTAGCGTCTTATCGAGCTATTGGAGCTATGAAATATTTGTTTTGAAAAATGTGCAAGTATGTGAAGTGTAAAATCAGTTTGTGTGTGGATTACTGGGTTTCTCCATTTGTAAGTGGTTATATCCACTAAGGGTTATTAGTTGCTAGGGTTAACTGGGAGGCAAGAGCCTACACTATATAAGGCCTTATGTGTGTTGAGAGATGAATCAACTAGAGAGTGATAGAGATTATGGTTTCTTTGTGTGGAGCCTTTTGTGTGTGTTCTAGACTTAGACCTCTGCCATCCATGAGGGAGTGGTTGTAAAACTTTTCTCTTCAAGTGAAATTAATATCCAAGTTTTGCCCAATGAGTTATGCCATAGATCAGTTCTTGTGCTTTTGATTTGCTTGTCATTTTTGTTTGGATTTCTCTCTTCTTGATTTTTTTCTGGTGCTAAGGACATGTAAAAGGTGGAGATATCTCTGAGAGATCAGATCCCATACATCTAGCCACCTTCAAAGGAGAGTTCTTGAGTTTGCCCAGTTTTCCTCAAGAGAGAAGTGAATTTGGAGTTTTGCTCTTTGTGAGTGATTTGGCTTGAGTTCGTACTTGATCTAGCTTGCTATGACATAGGGGAAAGCATGCAAGGTCATCTAGATCATCAAGAACTTACGAGTGAAAGCAAATCAAGGTTTCCCTTTTTTTACTCGGTTTTGGTGCAACTCTCCTTGTTTTGAATAGGTTCCTAGCATATTAGGGAGAGTTTGTGCCAAGTTTCACTGCATTTGGATCAGTTATTTACAAGTTAGCTCTTTTCTCGGATTGTGTGCACTGCTTTTGTTCTCGACCTCGACGAGTGGTCATACCTCAAGGAACCGAGCAGTACGACCGGCAACCCGATTAGATTGGTGTCATGCGCGGTCCAACCGGCCGAGCGGTCAGACCGGAGTTTAGCCGGCGGTCTAACTAGTGTGATATAGTTGTCTCGGTTGATTTTTGTTCTTGGACTCTTAGTTTTATGATCTTGTAAGTTTGTATTTTCGCTACATAGAGTTGATAATAACTAAGAATTTTTTTAAAAAGTTATTTACCCTTTTAACTCGTGGATCCTATAATTTCTTCCCATCACTTTACTCTCACTCAGATATGATCCAACGAACAATACCGATGTTGGTTCAACGGGGGCGCTCAGTTTAGCGATGACTTATGACTTTTTTGGCTGTAGCTAATAGTGGTTTATTCGGCCTAATTGAAATTTAAAAATGGAAAAAATAGGTTGGTCCATCATGGACAATATAAAAGAATACAGAAAAAAGATTAAAAAAACCCAAAAGTGCTGAAAGGCTAGAAGAAAATAAAATTAAGAAATAGTAAATTAAAAGTGAGAAGTTAGAAGCGATCGGGACAACAACTTCCGGCTGTGTGCTGTCCATGTTTTAATTTCTGGTACGACATTACAAGAAAAAACCTAAAGGTACAGCAGCAAGCACCACGCACTGATGAATAAACAAGGCTGCGAAAAAAAAAATACCAGACGAAGCAGCGCGACCAGTACTGGTCCTCTGTTTTTTTTACTTCTTTGTATCCGTGCTAGCAAATTTTTAATATTTGATCACCAATCAGTTTAAAATTATCTAAATTAGTTATAAAAAATTATATTATTAGATTTATTATAAAAATATTTTTTATAATATTATAATTTTATTACCATATTATAAAACTGTAAAATGTAACAATCAAAGTTATATCTCAAAAATTGTAAAAAATAAAAAAATTTAAGTAAAAAAGAGTGGAAGAAATACTTTAACAGTGTAGTCCATTCAGCTTAATTTGTCACTAAAAGCGAAGGTCCTATCAAGGATCGAGCGATTACGTGCCAAGTAGCATTACGGTGCACAATCTGATTGGTGTAGCCACCTATATTTCAATGACAATTTGCTAGCTAAGCTAGGCTTTTCACGAGACACATCGTCAGTCTCTCAACCATGTAGTCTCCACGACCCCGAATAGGAAATGGCGACGGATCGATCTGAATAACACGACCGATATTTAGGCTTAAGATCGGGTCTAAATACAATTAACGGAAGAACATCACACAGCTCAAGCAGCAATCAATCATGAGATTACGGGTAAGCTAACTGGTATTTATTGAGCGGGACAGCTCAAGGATTAGATTAGTTGAAGGGTAGGCATCGATCGGACGTATCTCTGCCTGTCTGACGAGATGTGTACTTGCTGTTGTTCCTGACACTCATCAGCTTTCAGGTAGAAAGGTCGATGCAGATTCTTTGGCCTAAATTATTATTAGTGAGTCGATGCAGATTCTTCGGCCTAAATTATTATTAGTGATGCATGGCTTGTTGACCGCCCTGAAGACCTGTGCAAAATAATCTTTGATGTCTAAGGCGCATATAAAACTGAAACAGGCAATCCATGTTCTGTGGCATGATGCGTTTGTTTCGTAGCTAGTCGTGCCATGCAATGCGCTGCAGCCTCTGAAACCTGTCGGCCGTACAAAACCCTTTTCAGATTTAAGGGTGCTTCGGCGATGGCTTTCGATTTTTTTATGCAATTGGCTTATTTTTTAATTATAAGTGATGATGATTTATTTAATATAATTAAATCTAAAAATCAAATATAGAAAAATATATTAGCCTATTACAGATAATATGAAAGAATACGAGAAAAAACTATAAAATAGTCAAAAAAGACGAAATTAATGAATAGTAATTTAAAAGTCAGAAACCAAAATGAAACTGAAGCTGAAATTAAGAAATAGCGAATTAACTTTTCTTCTTGGTCAATTTGACTCGGCAGGGTGGGATACCCACTTAACCACATGCATACGTTCCATCTCAAGGGAAAAATGCATGGAGTTCGTTGGTCAAGTTCAATACACGCTTGGGGTCTGTTCTTTTTGGCTGAAAATTTTGAATTTTGGTTGTTTACGGTATAGATTACGGAGAGACAGATACTCACTTGTAATTTTGGCTGGTACACATGTTGGGCTTTTAACGTGTAGATCGTTTAACTTGTAGACCCCGTCTTGAGAAAATACTCCATTTGAAAGTTAGGTACTGTATCAAAAGCCAAAAGCCGGCCGGCTTTTGACTTGCCGAACAGGCCCTTGGTCTGCAGGCGCCATCAATCCTGTACAGCTCACGTTACAAGCAAGCAGCATGCCACGATGTAGGCAGTAAAACTGCAGTTATCATAAGACAGTACGTCCTCGATGGTTCTTTAAATAATATATTTTTATTAATATTACATAAATATATCTAATATACTAAAAGTCGATGACAGATATTTTATAGTTGCTAAAAAAGAGTAATATGCTATAAATTCTCACAAAAAGGAAAAATATCCTGTCCTTAATTTGGTGGATCTAAATTATAACGGATTAGATTAAAAGAAATAGCAATTCACAAGTACAATAAAAATTATTAGATATTCATCATTAAAAAAAATAAAAATAGCAATTTAATTTCTATACAACTTCCAAAGTAACATCCATAAATAACTAAAATTCACAATAATAATTAAACAAAAATTAGTAAATTAAAAGTAAGAGTTCAAGTACAATCCAAATTAACCAAAATTCAGAATATAAATAAAATAAAGCTAGCAATTTGACTTCCATGTGAATTTCAAAGTATACCCCTAAAAAATTTGGAATAATAATTAAAAGAAAATATAAGTTGGTTTTTTACTCGAATTCTAGCCTAAAACTAAAAAAATTAAAGGATGATTAGATATTTGATTTGTAAAAAAATTCAAAAAGTAAATTCTAGAAATATTAAATTTATAAACCTATACTAATTAGACATTCCAGGAAGCTCTCGTATTAACCAGAAAAATCTAACCATCTATCTCACAGACCCAAGTTAGAATAGTACATATTAAAATAAAGAATCACATATCAAGTACAATCTTAATTAAATAAAATTGAAATAAAAAATAAAGAAAATTAGCAACTTGATTTCCATGCGACATCTAAAGTAACATCCATAAATAACTAAAATCCAAAATAATTATTAAATAAAAATTAGCAAATTAAAAATAGAGTCCATGTCAAGTACAATCCAAAATAAGTAAAATTTAGGAAAAAAATAAAAATTAGCAATACGATCTTCATACGAATTTCAAAGTAAACCCCCCAAAAAACAAAATCTATGTATTATATACTAAAATTCAATCGAATGAGTTCCACGGTTGCTAAAAAAAGAGAAATAAGCTAGAAATTCTCAGAAAAAAGACAAAAACATCCATCTCTCGATTTAGACCCTTATTATGGTTAGTAAGCGATCACCAGTGGATGTCTTAGATAAAACATGACATCTTATAAGACAAAATTACCCATTATATATTCTAGATGAACCCAATAAATGAAAAGAATCCTAGATAGCCCACACTAAAATCCATGTATGAGAGAAAGATAAGGATATGGATGTGCAAAATAAATGAGTAAAAGCCATGCACAAGGATGGGAGAAAGAAAAAGTGGCACTCAGCAAGGAAAAAAAGGAGAAACTAAAAAAAACACAAGATTTATTCTACTTGCATGCTTCCTAATAATGTGTGTTTTACATCTTTAATTTTTTTTCTAGAATCACCATCGATGTGGTGGATTCTAATTAAAGTTCAACTTCCCAATAACATTAGGTGTTATCTATCATATAATAAAAAACTTAGGATGATTTATTACATCGGCTAAGAGAAAAAAAATATTGTTGAAATTCTCCCAAAAATAAAAAAAAACATCTGACCCTTAATTTGGTGGACATTAATTATGTTTAGTAATCCATAACTGATTGATGTTACCTCATAAATGAGAGTAATTGCTAGATATTCTCATAAAAAGAAAATCATCTAGCTCTAAATTAGTTAGACCTTTTTTATGATCAATAAATCATAACCAATGGTTTTTCTTGATCTATGGAAGTACACATAAAGTTAATTTGTACCGTGATATGTATGCATGTATAGTTGAGGAAATCTTGTATAAAATTAACACGTGAGATGTTGGAGATAGAATTGAACTCAAGTGATCCACGCACAGACACAAACTTGCCTACAATACCATTAGAATTTGCATTCTTTTAATTATATTATTATGGATATAACTATTGTCTCTATTGTTGGATATCTCTATTGTTGGTTATTATAAAGAACAAGTATTTCCTCCCAAAGATATAATCTATCTTATTTGTTTTAACATATACTACTATACATTCATAACACAACTGAAACCAATCTTTCAAACAAGGAAACCAAATCAAATTGATAACATGTTAAAATTCTAATATTTGAATTCTTTCATGTGATCTGTAACCCTTTATTTTTCGCATGTAGTTCTTTTATTATTATCACATATGTCCCGCTAAACTAATTAAATATGTACTAAGAATAATGCCCACGCATGTGTGTGGGCCACCATGCTAGTTATTATTAAAACATTACATAAATAGCCTACTATCGCCATTTGGAATGACGACAACGATTCTATGTTGAGTCACGTGTGGCAGTCTGTAGGTCTTTGTCGTTAGATGAATTGATGCAATAGGTCCTCTTATCAATTCAACTGGCAACAGAGGTTCTATCGTTAATTGAATTGGTGACAGAGTCTGTATTCCCAATTGTAATGGTGACAGAGGCCCTATCGTGAATTGAACTAGCGATAGAGGACCTGTTGCCAACTAAAATGGCGGCAGAGCTATTTTTATTTTTTTAAATAATACATTTTTATTAATAAAAAATATTATTTATAAAAAATTTCTTGTGTTTTTTTTGCTTTAGTAGTTTAAAATAATAACTAACTATTAAGAGAGAATTCGACTAGTGTGCCTATGCTTGCATTAATAATTTTTTGTTTAAATAAACCATTTCAAGCCTAACATAACACTTAATAATGAAGGTGCAAATTACACGACGCGTAGGATTTGGTTAGGTATATATATATTTACCTCACTACTTCTACGATACAAATGGCAACTTACACGTACCGTCAACCCAAACTACATGTAAGATACATGTGCGTCTTGTGGAATATAAACGACATGGTGGTTGTAGATCTAATAGGGCTTGTGGGCGGATGCCCCTAAGGCGAAAATGGAACACTGCAGAGCACCAACGTGGAGTGGCGGTCATTAGGGTGGTGTAGATATGGTTGGTTGACGCGATAGTAGCAAGTATAATTGCAGCTCGGGTTGGTGTAGCAACAGTACGGGTGGTAGTCATGGCCAAGGCGGACCACCTCCTTGTAGTTCATCTCCTTGATCCTCTGCCTATGAAGCTCGTCCTTGCAACTCTTCTAAGCGGATTTAGAGGGTGTGGATGTAAACCAGGGTAGATATTGGATACGGTTGATTCACCTACTTGGTTCACATACCTGGGAATCCAATGAGAGTCAATCCTCCATGCCTTTATGGGGGTGCGCAACCACAACAAGGCAAGCTTGATGGGTTCCTCGCCATGCTGAGGCAAGGCAGTCGCCAAGTGGCTGCAGTGTGCAGCAACAATGGTCAGATCAAGTAGCTCGTAATGTGTAACATCCTAAAAATTTGAAATTTAAAAATATGAAGTTTTTGAATTTCTTTTGCAAATGTGATTTATTTGAATTGGGAGTTTATGGTATTCTTCTGAAATTGGTTGAGGTTCCAAAAATTTAAAAGGTCAAGAGATAAACAAACATGTGTAAATAAAAAGAAAATATATAGTTAAGGAGGTAGATTCAAATTGTAAATTAGAATATGAAAAGATGATCCAGAAATTAGGAGGGAGGAATTTAAATACAATCTGGAATTTATACTTGAATTTGCACCAAAGTTAAACCAAAATTTAGCAAGAAATATAAAGCAATAAAAACAAAAGAAAATTTAAGAGGAGTCGGGCCGGCCGTCACCCCGGCCCAGTCACTCCCCACGCACGCGCACGACCCAACCCCACGCGCAGCGCGCGCGCCCTCACTGCCGCCTCCCGCCGCTGCCAGCAGGCCAGGCTTCGCCCCGCCCGCTCCCTCTGGCCGGTGGCCCCGCCCCGCGCCCGTTCTCTCTCCCTGGCACGCGGGCCTGTGCCCGTTCTCTCGCTGCCGCTGGCCCCGCCTCGCGCCAGCGTCTTCCCCCTTCTCCCCGCGCGACCGTGCGTGCGCCTCGCTCAGAAGCTTCCTTTCCTGTGGCGCGCATGCCTCCGTCGAGCCGTCCCGTCACTCGGTGGGAGCGCTTACGAAGCCGACACCGCCCTGGTTTCGCCGCCTCCGCCCCTGGAACGAGCCGCCGTCTGCAGCTTTCCTCCGCCCGGTCACGCCGCTTGGCCGCGTGGCGCAAGCCCTCTGCGCCCGGCGCGTGCGCGGCGCAAAGTTGCAGTGGAGGGTCATACTCCAAACCCCCTCCGCGTCTCTGCCCAAGCAGTCACGCGTGGCCCGGATTCCCGCTGCCCCATCTGCTCCGCCGCTCCGACATGACTACACGGCTGCCCGCGCTGCTCGACCGTTGCCCGCTCTCCTCGGCCCGTTATAAAAGGCGTTGCACCTCCCGTTGTGCTCCACAAGCTTCACTCTTCGCTCTCCAGCAGGTAATTGCGCCCCCGTGCCCCGTAGCCACCGGCGAGCTGCCTCCCTCCCCAACACCGGCGACGGAGCCTCCCGTTAGTCCCCACTGTTAGACGCCGATTCCCCGCGCCAGGACCACTTCCGAAGCGCTGTGAAGTCACCCCCGGCCTCGCCCGAGCTCCCCGTCGCCCGTACACCTCCGTCACCGAGAGTCTCCCCGATCCGCCGCCGCCGCACGTCGCCGACCCACCTCCGAACCTCCTCGGTCCCGGGTGATTGCGTCTTCGTCTTCACCGCCGCTCTAGAAACGTGTTTTGCCCCTCTGCCGGACCTCCCCGACACTCCCTCGCCGCCGGCCACCAACGCCTCTGTCCGCTGCTGCCCGTCCCCTTCCGCAGGTATACCTCGAAAGGGTTATCTACCCTTTATGGGTAGGCAACGCCTCCCCGCTCACTTAGCTAGCAGCGCTCGTCTCTTTCCCCCCTGTTCCCTCGGCCGCGCGCGTTCGAGCCCCCGGCTCCGCAGCGCGCCGAGGTCGAACTTTCTTTTATTCTCCATCTGACAGGTGGGCCCCACCTGTCAGTCGCTGTAGCCGGAGCAGCCCACTGACCACTGGGCCCCACTGGTCAGTGGAACATTACACAGAACCCGTATTGACATGTGGACCCACATGTCAGAGGCACAGTACTTAAAAAAATAAAATAAAAAGTAAATGAATTAAAAATAACCAGTGGACCCCACATGTCAGAATTTTTCCATTTTCTGGAATTTCACTGGACTGAGAACTTTAAATGAGCATAACTTATTCATTTTAACTCCAAATCAAGTGAGACAAATTTCTAAATTCATTTAAATTCAAGATCTATCCAAAGGAACTGGAACCATAATTTTTGGTGTTCATTTGAATTTCGGGTGATATTTTGAGTGATTGGTTGCTTTTCTTTTATTTGAGTATTTCGCACGATTAAATAGCATACGAGGCTCAAGAAGAGGAGGTTGAGGCAGCCAGCTTAGAAGCTCCAGAAGACCAAGATCAAGATCCCCGCGAACCAGGCGAGTTAACACTTTGATCATTTTGAACCTATGGTTTTGCAAAGTTAATTTCCTTTAAATTATCAACATGCATGCTGTTATTTTATGTGGTAAAATATGTTCATTTCCAGAAATGGTAGTTATATACCCAATATAATGCTTGCTATTAATGATCCGTTGAAATGCTTGGACATGTGAACCTTGTCGCCTTAGCAAAATTTATACTATCATAGCTTTTATCAGTAAGTCCAAATAAATATTGCGATGCTTAGTATTGCTAGATAAAACGGGGGTACATAGCTGCCCAAAAAACAACACTGTAGTTTTGGGGACAGTCATGGATGGAATGACTGTAGTAAGTGGACACAATATTTCTATCTCTGAAAAATCCTAAAATTGCTTAAATACTTGGATGGATGGTTTGGGGGCTGGTATGTGGTGCAGTGGATGCACAAAATGTGAAATGTGGTAGAACCATCCGGGTAACCTTAAGGACTGAATCTCGTCATGTCAACCCGTGTAAAACAGTACAACCACAAGTTTGAAAAGTCACTGTGATGGTCTACTCAACCACACTTCCAAGGAATCGTGTGGGACAATGAGTTGATTGTCTCTTGTGGTGAAAGTGTACAAACTCTGCAGAGTCAAAACTATTCGAATAGCCGTGCCCACGGTCAAGGGCAGACATGGGAACTTAACTAGATATAGCTCTATTTCAAAAATCTTGGTGGGCGATAATGGAAATGTGTAGGATTGCTGATGGTCCTGGTTTGGAATTGTCCAGGGTGTCATCCCAGTGGTAAGTTAAGCGGCTATAACGCTGAAATATATATAGGATACAGATGTCGTGTAATGGTGGATGAAATCTGTGTCAATTATAAGATCAACTTACCTTACAAATAAGGGTCTTGTGTTTAAAATTGCTAGGTCATAAGGACTTTTATATAATTGTATTCAAAAGCACTCTTCGCAAAATAAAATAAACCCGAGCCATCCTTTGACTAGCCATACATGTTATATATTGCATTTGGTGTGTTGGCTCGCGGAGCACGGGGTTGGAGTGCTCACTCTCGCTTTTGCGACAAAATCCAGAAAAAGGAACCCAAGGACATTACGCCTATGAGGAGGCCCCTACCAACGTTGGCGGAAGCAAAGGAGATAACTAAGGTGTAGGCCACGATGGTTAGACATAGACAAGTGAACTCCTGGCTTTGTGTACACATATGTTACCAGTTCTCTGGTGACATACACTGTACACATTACCCTACAGGTCGCTTGCCTGTGATTTGGGTTTACTTTTGCTACTATTTTCGCTGCATTTATGTAATGAAGACATTTGGCCAAAGCGGCCCTTTTGTAAACATTCACCCGATGTGGTGTATTTCAGACTCTGTAATATTATTATGCGATGTATGTCATGATTCAGCATTGTACCTGTGTGCACTAACTACTGATCCAGGGATTAGTGCAGTGAAACACAGTAGATTCCGGATTGAAAAATCTGGGTCTGACATAATGCCACTCCACAACTACTGCATTGTTTTGCACACCTATCCAAAAAACCATAGGATGTTAGTACGACAGAAAGTAATGGATCACAGGGTAAAAGTATAAGTAAAGTAACATAACACAACATAAATATGCAAGTAAAGTAGTGTAGGTTACATGCAAGAAATAATCATAGTAAAGTAACATAACATAGTTCATAAGTAGGTTACGCATAAAGCATAGATCATACAACAATTATAAACATACAGACTACCCCTACTAGTACCACGTAGTTCATACATTACAGATACCATAACATACATGATAATATGAGTTCAAATAGCGTTGGCAACCCGATGGGTACCACCGTTGATGGAGGTCGAAGCCACCTCATCTCGGGGGCTTCTTCTTCTACTTCCTTCATGAAATATTCTGACAAGAATGTACCGGATTCTTGTGCAACTATTGAACAAACAGCCATCACGTGCGCGCATGGCCTATGCAACATACGAGGCTTGTTGCATGTGCAGGAACAACTACGCCTTCCAAGCGTGTACTCATGGTTCATCAAACGATGACCTTTTGCCTGACATAGTACCTTGAAACGAATCTCCCTTGTGCCCATTTTAAATGCTCTATGCATCCCTTTCTTATTCTTCTCTTCCATATACTTTGTGATTATCGAGATGTAAGCCAGGATGCTTTGATCCATAAAGTAATTGGTAATACCACGTAGCACTCTGTTAGACCCGGATTTTTCAATCCAGAATCTCCTGTGAAACCACTGCACTATTCCCTGGATCAGTAGATAGTGTTCACAGGTACATTGCTGCATCATTTTATACATCACATGAATCACATAAACTCATAATAACATTACATAACTGAGTTTGAATTATGCCATATTGAGCAATATTTTTACATAAGGGCCGGCCAGGCCAAATGTTCACATTACAAAAGCATGGCAGCAGAAGCAAAAGCAAGGTAAGGCCTTTAATCCACAGGCAAGCAACTGGGGGTAAATATGTGCCATATGATTATTACCTAAGCGTAGGCAATAATTATAGGCACACAACACTAGAGTCTAATTGCCTAGGACACCAAAAGCGTAGTAGTCGTCCTAAGTCTCGGCGTTGTTCCCTCCATCCATAAAAGGGGTTCTTCATATGCATAATGGTCCTGGGCCCCTGAATCTGATTTTGGTAATGCGAGTGTGAGCGCAAACCACCGTGCTCAGCGAGCCAATACACAGAATGCAAAAAAAAATGCATGGCTAATCAAAGGAGAGCCTCGGGTTATTTTATTTGCCAGAAATTTCCTTTTTGAAATATACATTACGTAGAAAACTTCCTATGACATAGCAGTTTTACCCAAATCATAGTTACTTGTATTTTAACCATAAATCAATTGTATGCATTATAGCTTCTAATTTAATTTGAGCATTATGGTCAAAAAAAGGATCCTCACCATTTATTAGTCAAAATAATTCTCCTAATTGCTAGAGCATAAAGACAATGGGTTATGGTTTAAACTTTACAACGGTTAATTTTATAACATTTACTAATATGCAAGGTTTTTTGCTTTATTGTTTAATAAATTTTCACTTGCTAAGTTGTCATCCCATGAGAGCATATACCTATAAACATTTCTAATCAAAGTTTCACTATGCCTTAGTTAGGAATTAAACTTTTTATATAAAGGTTAAAAAGGCACATTAGCCACTAACATGAAGTATTTAATCCATGGTTAAATATTTATTAAACTCATTTATACCTTAGATAAATTTTAGCATCATTCATGGATTAGTTTCTGATTTTAACTAAATTTTTCTAGCTATATTTGGCTTAGCAATAAAACAAAAAGAATAAAAATCCTAATACTCTATGTGCTGCGGGGGAGGGGGATCGAACTCGGGTGGCCGAACTGAACGCACACTCAGCTAGTCAGTCAATCACTTGGTGTTACTTGGCTTATAAGGGGGCCGAATGCATATAAGTCGAGGCTGCAGGGGGGGCCGAAACAGAGGATGTCGGGCGGCGTACAGGCGGCGGGATTGCCGACGAGGGGCGGCCGGGGAGGCGTCGACAGTGGGCAAAACGAATTCCTAGTACTGCGTGGAGGCCGATGGAGAAGTCGGTGGGGGCTGAGGAGCGCCGGAGGAGGGTCGGCAGCGTGCGGCGGCGGCGGCTTGAGGGAGGGCTCGACGCCGGCGGCGTGTAGACCTGGTGGGGTTCGGCCGAGCGCGGGGGCAGCTTCGCCGGGTCCCTAGGAGGTTCTGGCAGGAAGGAATCGGACTATAATGGCTTGTCTCGGTGGCACGCTCGTAGGTTGGCCGTGGGGAAGGAGGTGGCACCGGCGAGCAAGGATGGCGAGGGGGCCGATTACTTGTGGAGGGAGGAAGAGTGAGGTTGTGCGGTGCGAGTGGAGGCCTCGGCCAGTGATTTATAGGCGGGAAAAAGGTGTGGCGGCAGGAGGGTAGTTCGCAGGGGCATGGTGGCGGCGTGTGCTCCGACATGGCTACAGGGGAGGCGACGGGATGACGAGGCGATGTGCGGCGCACAGGGCATGGTGAGGAGTGGCGACGTGACGGGGGGTAGTTCGGTGACGCGGGAGCAGTTGGTGCCAGGGGCGGGGCCGGGTGACGCAATGAGGACAGAGGAGGATGATACGGGCGCGACGGGAAGAAAGAAGGGAGGAAGAAGGCTGGGCAGGCCGGGCCCAATGGCAGAGAAGGGGAAAACGGGAGGGGAAGAGAGAAGAACGGGGAGAAAGGAGGGCCCGCGGGCAGGATAGAGAGGAAAGAGAGGGGAGAGAGAAATAGGGAGTGGGGCCCCCATGGAAGTGAGAGAAAAAAGGAAGGAAAGGAAAAGTGAGAGAAAGAAAGGTTTAAGCCCACTTTTAAAATTTAGATTTGTAATTTAAATTTTAATCTGCATTAGGAATTACTGATTTTTGGGGTTTTGCTTAACATTCAAAATTTTGAATTTTTATTTAAGTTTTGCATTCAATTTTTGGATTTTTAATTCAAGTCTTGATTCTAATATCTACATACTATAACTAACATTCTTCCACTCTTGATTTTTATTTTTTACTGGGTTTGTGTATACATTTTTGAAGATTGGACCTTGGGTTTTGTTTGCTAATTGAATTTAAAAGATGATTTTTTTATTTAATCATTTATAGATAAAGTCTACTATTTTTTGGTTTTATCTCATTGACTTGAATTCCAGTTTTGGTATTCGGGATTCATGGTCCACAATGTCATTTTCTATTTTTATTATTTGCATGGCCATTATTTGCACTTGGATTATTCTTGATTATTAATTTGCACCCTACAAAACTCAAAAAATCCCAAATAACTATTCAGAAGAAATCTGAAGGCCAGAAAAATGTAAGAAACATTTTAAAAATTTCATATTTTTGAACTTCCAAAATTCGGGATGTTGCACACTCACTCCACAATAGCTACCAAAGGAAGATGCCTCAACTCCCTCATGATCCAGTTGTACACCTCGGCTAAGTTGGTAACAATGCCCACTTCTCCCTAGGCTCATTTTAAGTAGCAGGTTTGGTTAACCACTTATAGGTTGATACAATCATACACCAATTAATTCTAGTTTATTGATCATCAAAGGAGGACCATACAAATTTAGAGATTTCTTTTTTTTCATACAGTGGAGGCACAAAAAGAGTCACAGTTGTCTATCACAATTCACAGCTCGAAGGTAGTAGTTTTTTGGATGAAGAAATAAGGGACAACAGAGTAGGCGTAGCAAAAAGGCAAGACCCTTTGATTGCTCTGTAGCCATGGCTACTGACGACCAACATCTCGGCATGGTGCCGCTTAGGGCTGTAAAAAAAGCTCGAGGCTCGCGAGCTGCTCGAGCTTGGCTCGCTCTAGACTCGATTCGAGCTTGGCTCGAGCTCCAAACGAGCCGAATTCGAGCTTCATCCTAAGCTCGCGAGCTTTAACGAGCCGAGCTCGAATAGCTCGCGAGCTTAGGATTTTTTTACCCCTCCCTAATTCCCCCCGGCCCCACCCCTCCCTCCCGCCTCTCCTCTCAAATTCACACCCCCACTCCCCCAGCCCCCAGGCCCCCCGCCGCCACCCGCGGGCCCTCGCCTACCCCCACCCGCGGCCCCGCCCCCGCCGCCCCTCGTCGCCCCCGCCGCCGGCCGCCCCCACCCCCGCCCCCCTCGTCGCCTCCCTCGGTCCCTCCTCTCCCCCGCCGCCGCCCCTCCTCGCCCCCTAGCCCCCCGCCGCCGCCTCCCCGTCCCCCTCCTCGCCCCCCGCCGCCGCCCCTCCTCCCCCCACCGGCGCCCCTCCTCTCCTCCTCACCCCCCCGCCGGCGCCCCCCCTCTCCCGCCCCCCGTCCCCTTCCTCTCCCCCGCCGCCCCCCCCCGGTCCCCTTCCTCGCCCCCCGCCGCCGCCCTTCCTCAACCCGGCCCGCCGCCGCCCCTCCTCGTCCCCCCGCCGCCCCTCCTCTCCCCCGCCGTGGCCGCCCCTCCTCCCCCTGGCGCCCCTCCTCTCCCCCGCCGGCGCCACCCGTCCGGCCATCCCTGCAGCTCGGCCACCGCGTGGTGAAGGTGCAGTCCGGCCGTCCTGACTTTCTCCGGCCGTCCCCCCGGCGCCACCGCCGCCACCTCCTGCAGGTACTCCCTCACCGAGCCTACACATGCGAAGCTCGAGCTCGGCTCGAGTTTTGTCCGAGCCGAGCTCGAGCCTAGCTTAAAGCTCGATGTTAATCTCAGGCTCGCTCGAGCTCGGCTCGAGTTTCTACCGAGCTCGAGCTTGCTAGGTCAAGCTCACTCGAGCTCGGCTCGTTTACAGCCCTAGTGCCGCTCGACCGCCTCATAGAGAATGTTCCTCATGTCCCCTTCCACCCCTCGAAGACAATGTCGCTCACCTGTGGCGAACTCACCATGGTTAAAGGATCACGCAGGGAGGAGCACCATAGGAATCGATGGTGGAGAATTTTCATGGTGAAATTTAAGAAGTCTCAACCAACCTATGCGTAGAGCTCCTCGGCCTTCTCAAGGATGTGCTTGGAGCTCCGCTTCAAGTCCACCTCCACAAACAGCAGCATGTCCATTGCACCTGAATTGATTAATGATGTTATGTACGAATCCAATCCCACATCAAAAGAAATCAAGAGAAAGAAAGAGGGAGGGAGATGGATGCAGGATGCACGCATAACTAGCCATGTGAGGCCAGTGGCAGTGGGCTTGGCGTTGATGACAGTGAGGCGGTACTGCTACTACTGCTACTGGTCGGGGGAGAAGAAGTGGAGGAGCATCCACTACAGCGCGTAGTAGCTGTGCTCGCTCTCATTCGCCCACGCCGCCATCATGATTGGGAGGAGGAGTTGAGCGGAGGGGCGGTCTGGCAGTACCTGGGGCTGGGGGGATCTGGAGCAATGATGGTTGGGGAGGTGTAGGGGAGAACTTGGATCCAGAGTTTTTAGGATAAGGTAGAGACAGAAGATGTGGAGGTTTTTAACACATTAAATAGATTATTTTTATTTTTTTCAGATGCCTTCAGAGTTTAATTAAAATTCTAATTTTGTGATAAATTCTAAAACATCTCAAGAAGCGTCTTTATATGCTACGTGGTTCTCAGCGTAAAGACACTAAAAAAGCATCTAAAGAAAAACATCTCTATGAGACCATTTTGTTGTAGTGATATCAGTCATTAATATTACAAACCTGAGTCTAAATAGACCACATCGAGCTAAGTTTACACAAAGGGCTAATCAGGCCAAATAGATACAATACAAAAGCAGAAGCAGAACCAACGGCAAAAGATAAGACCACATCTTGCAACGAGCAAGCGACTAGGGGGGAAAGGATGCCTTACTACTTTCCAAGAATTTAGATAATAGATGTACATACAGTGACCAACAAAGTCTGCCTATTTGAGCTAAGAACTATAATACTAGAGAATGTCTTAATCTCCATCGTCTTCTCCTCCATCAACTCCTGGGCATCGTAGTCTACATATTGATATCGGTTCGTAGGTTCTGAGGTATTTAGTGAGCAAGGGTGAGCACAAACAACCATGCTCCGCGAGCCAACACACAAGTAGTATTATATATGCAAGGTTCAACAAAGTTAGGCTCAGGTTCTTTTATTTGCTAAAGGCATTAGTTAAAAGCTACAATAAATAGGAAATTCCCTGTGACTTAGCATTTTTTACTAAAACATGTTTTTATTAAAGAGAACCAAAGTGTGCAATATTAATAGCAATGCAGGTTCTATATATTCATCTATTATATGGTTCCATCCACCACATGCTAGTTTTTATTACTAGGGTTCCATCCACCCATTATCATTACTGGGTTACATCTATCCAGGGCAAACCAAATTCAGGGCTACATCCACCTGGCAAGTTTTCAACACACTCACAGAGTTTAACAAATAGACACTAACTCAAGTAAGTTTTCATGCCTACCTATAACCATGGATACAGCTGTTTGAACATTTTTCACTTTGTAGAAATCGTACACTTTAACCATAAGAGATAATTAACTTGTTATATTTCACACATTTCCTTGGACATGTGAATCAACAAGATTACTACAAGGCCTTTACAATGCATCATCCATTGTAGGCTACACTTGCTAAGGTTTGATCCTAGTGGGGTTACATCTACTCTCACCAAGACCTCCCTTGCGCCACACGATGGCTTAAATCTAGTGACATGACTCGTGTCCACAATGGCTTAACTCAGTGACATGACCCATGGGTCACTCCAATGATGCAACCCACACTGGTGGATGCAAATCAGTTAGCTAGGTCTTACCCATTATAGACTTGTGGTTGCACTATTTTATATTGGAAGGTCATCACAAGATTCAGTCTTTAGTATTATCTAGGTGGCGCTACCATAAACCATAGATTCTCGTGCTACATCTATACCAATACCTCTTACCATCCCACTAGATATGTAAAGCAAGTTTTATGGTTATGAGAAACATAAATCTAAGTTATCTTAACATACAAGTCATTTCTCTCCAATGACTGCCCAAAATCAATTTTATGGTTGAAATGATAACAAGGCAATTTAATGCCCCTGAGTATCTAAGCAAGACTAAGTATGGTACTTAGATACAACTTATAACTAGTATGGTTACCATTAGATTTCTAGGGAAATAAGGATTATATGTTCAATTGTCCAATGGGTGGGGTACAATAATACAATGATTGATAGGCACGTATCTATAACCTTAAGGTGAATATAAATTTGCATAACAAATAAAAGCATACAATTTGATTATTTAAACAAATCTAACTTGCATAAAAATGTAAGTTCAACATGATTAAAGTATTGACTCGCCTGGTTCACAAGTTGGTTGGTCTTGAAAGTCTTGATTTGGCTCGAACTACGGCTCTTTCGTGTCCTCATACTCTATTCAGATGATTGTGATGGAAAGCAAATAAGACGCGGACATATGAATAAATTTAAGTGAAAATCCAAACAACTCCAACTTGGTGATTTTACTGCCATTCGGAAGATCTTGAATTTACGAATAAGTTTTATTAAATTTAGTGTTAATGTGAGTAAGAACGAGCTTTTTGAACTAAGAACGAGCTTTTTAAAGTTCAAATCAGGATTAAACACCAAAATAAACAAAAGAGAGAGACTCTCTCTCACTAATCGGTGGGGTCCACTAATTTTAGTTTTGTTTTTGATTTATTTCTCTACTAGAAAAGCCATAGTGGCTGATAAGTGGAACCCTCTGGGTTTTATTTTCTTTTTGAAATAATTTTCTAAAGGAAAATCTCAGACACTGATAGGTGGGGCCTAACACTATGTAGGTCACAATAAAATGGGGCCGTGTGTTAGTGACTCTTAGGCTTTAAACTAATTTAAAAAGATTTCCTTAATTAGGCGGGGCCTATATGCCATAGACTAATTACCTAAACTAATGATAGTCATTAAGTATTAATTAACTAAGTTTCTTAATTAAACTCAGCACTACAATTAGGGGTGCAAACGGATCGGATTCGGACGGATATTGTTGTTACCATATCCTAACCCATATTTTTTTCTCCGGATTCGGTACCAATCGGATTTGGTGCCGGATCGGTCGGGATTAACCCGTTTGTAAGGAATGCATGCAGTACAGCAAATGAAGTAGGAGGACGTACTGTCAAGAACTTGATGTTACTACTTAATAGCTGATGTGAAAGATTTTATTTTACCATTGCAAAATAAAATGAAACGTCAAATAGTAGCACTAACCTGAAATCAAACTTGAAGACGTATCGGATTCGAACGGATATTGCTGTTACCATATCCTAACCCATATTTTTTCTCCGGATTCGGTATCAATCGGATTCGGTGCCGGATCGGTCGGGATTAACCCGACCCGTTTGCACCCCTAACTACAATGGCGTCTCTCCTACTGAGAAGAGCGCGGCTCATCGCTAGCAAGGAAGGTCACGATGTTCACTGATGCAGGGGAGATGTAGTGCGGAACTGCTTGTGCACAGGGTGACTCGGCGTTCGAGGGCGGCATGACTCAGCGTGTGGCACGACACAGGGAAGGCATTGATGGCATGGGCTCAATGAAGGCGCAACAGGCAAGATAGGCATAGCGCGGCATGGGGGTAGGCAGCGTGGTGGTGTGCGCAACAGGCGAGGGCCAGGGCACGCGGTAGGGAGAGCGGGGAGGCTAGGTGGGGTTTGACGATGTATGGACGAGGTGGGGATGCAGTGAGGACACGACACACGAGGGCAGCATAGTGTTGTAGCGATATAGTGCCAGCCAAGCATGCACGCTGTGGCGTGCGGCATTTGTAGAGCACGACCAGAGCGCGCACGGTGCTAGAGGGCAGTGGCTTGGGCTAGGCTAGACCAGACCAGGGGCCTAGTGGGCCAAGGAACAGTGGGAACGGGTGGGCTTAGCCCACACTAGGGTTTTTCATTTTTTTGGGATTTTCAATTTGAATTTGCATTTTGAATTTCCAATTTGAGTTTGAGTTCACGTTATGATTTTTATTTTTCCAATAGTAAACTCGAAAAAGAGAGCAAATTAGCAAATTAAAACAAGAACTCTGAACTTTCCAAAATGGGATATTACACAGGTGGAGTGGCTGCAAAACCTTCGTCCTCAAGTAGCAACATATCAACTCTATTCATGTCCCATAGATCCCTATTATTTTGATTGATTTGCTCTTGATCTGGTTAGTTTTGATCTTCTCTCTCCTCTTCTTGATCTTGCTGGATACCAAGGACGAGTTAGTGATAGAATATACCTTGTAAATAAATCCCCTTCTATTTAGGCATCTGGTTTGGTAAATTCTTGAAGTTGCTCAGTTTTTGCTTATTTTGGTATCTCCGAGTTATTTCTTGATCCAGTTGATTTTGGCTTGATTCATTTGGTGTTTTAACATGCTGTGACATGTGAGAATATATTTAGAGTCATCTTGGCCATCATCCACCCACAAGTAAGTCATATTCACCATTTTTTTATTTTTACCCCATTTTGGCGCAACTTTCCTTCAAATTTTAAAAGGTCATAACTTTAACATCGATTCTCTCAATCATTGGTTGGAATGATTTGTGACATTCTAGAGAAAGTGAATGCCAAGTTTCAAGTCATTTGGATCTATGGATCAAAAATTTTATGTATTTTTGGTTTTCAAATAGTGTTGTTTTTACTATTCCCGATGATTTTACTGTAACGGTCTGACCGGCTACTATTTATTCGGTCTATCCTCTGAACACGTTGAGGGTCGTTTTGCTCAGTTTTCGCTTGGATTTTTGCGTGTGATGGTTGGCCTCTGATTTTTATAGATTCTCATAGATATTGGAGTGACGATCACGAATACTTGAGAAAAAATTTTGAAGGCACCATTCACCCCTCCCTGTTCCATACCGGTCCTAGATGTCACTATTTGAAATGGCAATGGAGGTTATTTCTGTAGATTTTTAGATGTGCCTGGTGGGGAAAAGCTCGCATGAAGTGCAGCCTTGCCCATATGCTCTCCGGCTTACTAGGCTAATGCGTAGTACCAAACCTCTTCTTTTCAATTTCTAAAAGTCGTTTTCGATTTTTCTATAATAACTAGCTTTAAAACGAACTATCTTTTTAAGCCAGAGTCTATAAGTTCATTGTAACGTACGCTATAGTGATTTCATTTATATCGACCAAAATCGCACGTGAGTTCTGTTACTCTGTTTCTTTCTTCCATAAATAGTTCAAAAGTCATAAATCGCAGCTGTATGCCGAAGACAAAAACAGCAGGTGTGCATGAACCCCCCTACGACACATCAAAAGCCTTGCTTCAGTCTCAGCTCCAGCAGTCAAGCTGTGACTGGGTTTCACATTCACATCTGCCAGGTGCCAGCATGTGACAGATATTGACATACTGCAGAAGGCAAAAAAAAAAAAAAACCTGTGATCGCTTAACTCGATGATATGCTATTGGTACTCCGGAGCCCACAGGCTCAGCCGCGCGCTCAGTGCAAGCCGCCGCACATTCACATGCGTGCCGTCAAATGCCTTACAAGCAGGCCCTAGCCAGTTGGCGCCGGTACACCACCGCGCTTGGCATGCCGCATGCAACGTCCACAGCTCACATGCACATTCCACAGGGCAGACGCGCACCTAGAATCGAGCATCTCACCGAACGGAAACAAACGGCGCGCGCAACCGCGCCATCCCCGTCCCACGCGCCGCGCACCGAATAGCCGTGCCGCCTCCGATAACCGGGCCTCGCCGTGCCCGCTGAGTTGGGAGGTGCGCGCCTAGCCCGAGCGGCCGAGGTGGGGCAGGGGCCGTACGTGGCCACGGACGCGGTTTCCCCTCGGGCGATTCGTGCCGTGCGATGAGGCCGCCGGGCTCACGGCTGTTGCCACCGAAGTAGTGCCAAACAAACTGGTGAATGCTGCGCAGCCTGCGGCCTGCTTGGGAGCAGGTAGGCCTGGGCTAAGCAGCGAGCCAACCATGTGGGCTTCGAAAAAGGAGACCGAACACATGAGGAGCGGTTCCAGTTTTCACTCTCTTGTCCATCGGTTTTGCACTCACCAGTTGTCCAGTTGCTTCATGCAGCTGCAGCTCAGTACGAGATTGGTCCTGTTCATTTTGATAAACATTTCGATCATTCTTTTTTTATCATCATACACTGTTATCAGTTATGTTTAAGTATTGATGCTAAAAAGTACCGGACGCATTACCATATAGCACAACATTATTTATAAATTATATATGTTGTTATATCTACTGTGAAATAGTGAATCTCCACAAATTTCGTTTAAGTTCTGCCTTACTTACGTGGACACGGATCATCATGCAACGCCTTACGTGCAGGCCATAGGCAGTATGCCACCACGTTTGGCATGCCGCATGCAACGCCTGCACTGCATCCACACGGCACCAGCGCACTAAAACCGAGCACTTCACCGAGCGGATACAAATCTGCCCGGTGCACGCGCATGCGTGCGGTGCACACCGCGCCCATCCCCGTCCCGTCCCACACACCGCGCTCCGACCTCGAATCGCCCGGACTAGGCTTGCCCGCTAGGACGGGAACGGGAGGCGCGTGCCGAGCGGCCGAAGTGGCCGCGGACGCTAGGCCTGTTTTGTTGATAATCCCCTATTTTGGGCGCTTCGTGCCACCAGAGTACTACTACGTATAGGGGCCGTGAGCCCTTCCTAGGACGGACCGGACTGCCGAAATTTCCGGTTACTTTTCGGCTGGCCAGACTGGGCCAAATCCAGACCCGGCTGATTTGGTAGGCCATGTGCACACCGTCGAGCTGGGTCATGAGCATGTTTTAGCCGAATTTTTTAAATAATCTTTTTTATTTGAAAATACAAAATTATGCTTGAGTTTTTTATTTTTTACAAAAGAAAACACTTATAGCCCAACTGTTGGGCGACTGGACCCTGTCGCCCAACGGCTAAGTGACACACAGTAGTAATCCAACCATTGGGCAACAATGATACAGTCGTCCAACGGTCGAACGACAGGTGCTGTCGCCCAATCGTTCGACAACAGCACCTCCTATCGCTCGACAGTTCGGCGACTGCGGTCTAAAGAAAATAATCTATTTTTTTATTTGGATGTGAGATTGAACAACGTCTGTTGATGGTGTTATCAGACTATAAAGTAGTGCTATATGATAGTTAGGAATATTTTAGGTAGTTCATTGTATGTCATATGGCAAAGAAGTTAGCGTTTGAGATCTTAATTTGTAAATAAATATAGTAGAGTTTGAGTATCAACTTCATTGTCACAGTTCAGAATTCTTGGATAAAAAAATATAATCCACACAAATCCTGCTGTACAGTGCAAATACACCATAAGGTATAAGAGTGATGAAATGTTTCAACCAAAAATAAGTTGGGAGACAAAGAACATGTAATATATTGGAGTTCCTGAACCAACGCGCATACGATGTGGTTACATGGCATAGCAATTCTGGTAATTGCTTAAGTAAACATCGATACTACTACGGTACACTGTGACGGACGCATCGGACTAATGCCAGAATACATGTATGTGCATAATGGAACGATATGGCCGACAGGGGGTTGCTACGGAATGTCTCGAACTACTGCATGAATCGTGGCCATTTACCCTTTCTTGTGAACTAGGCGTTGTACTCCTCGCCCGTTGCCCTCGCCTTGGCCGCTAGTTCGAGCTTTCTCTAGTGCTCCTACTGGCGAGCCTCGTGCTCGGTACGCCTGCATGCCTCGAGATGAGCCTGCGCTTCCTGCCAGATACAGTCACTGCGCTCTTCATCGTGGCGGTGCTCCTCCATTCTCTCATGGTGGG
Organism: Dendrocalamus latiflorus; assembly: GCA_017311315.1. NCBI lineage: Eukaryota > Viridiplantae > Streptophyta > Magnoliopsida > Poales > Poaceae > Dendrocalamus > Dendrocalamus latiflorus. Next base: position 38,525,431 of record CM029664.1, read on the forward strand.
TCTTGGTGTTCCACTCCTCGCATTCAAGACTCCACTAGTCATGCGAGTGAATATCTCGGTCGATCCACTGCGGTAGGCACATAGCAAATCCGGAGACTATGGGTAGATAGGAGAGGATGTTAGTGCACAGTTGCGAAGAGAAATGTTATGAGAATAAATTGTAGCAGGTTCTTACCGGCTACCGGTAGCGGCTCGTGTCCCAACGGCGATTAGGATACTCCTATGCGCAGTTTGTGCAACCCCAGTAGCTCATGTCGAGGCTGAGCCGCTGCTTGGACTTGAAAAACTTGCATCTATCTCTACACCAACAGAGGGGTGGTGTCTCCAAGGTTGTCAAAATTTCGATTCTGTCATACGATCATACGATTTTATGATCCAAGATTGACTAGATTGATCCGATTCTAAGGTAGAATCTTAATGTTCTTACGATTCTACCCAAACTTTTGTATGATTGTGATCAAAATTTTCATACGATCCTACTCAATTATGTCGATTATATTGATTTATTATAAATAATTACTTGTATACTTCCTTTTAATTGAAAATTTTAATCTATAATTATCATAAAATAACACATGATATTACATTTACTCCACAATTTGTAAAGAAAAGTTCAAAAGGCATAATTTTAAAAATGCAGTAGTGTTGTAACTTGTAATACACTGTAGTTTTTTTTAAAAATGTTTCTTTAGTAGAATCAGGTTGGATCTTAGATTCTACATTGATCCTACGATTTGCGATCCTACCAAAGAACCTCCGATTCGATTCAGGATCACGATTCTGACAACCTTGGGCATCTCCCCCCTCGGGCGGTTCTTGTGGCGAGTGCTCAGTTGGAATGTTGAGGTAGGGGTTACTACTACGGGGGGCATCGTTACTGGGAGGTGTCCTTCTAGCACTCTCTCTTTGTTTGTTGCGGGATGCGGCAGCCCTTGCGAACCTACGGATCTTATCCCACTGGTTCTCTATTTGAGCAAGGTATTGTTGTAGTCATGATGCTGGAGTACCCCATTCGGGTAATACTTAAGTAGTGATGCGGATCGACCGATGCGGTTGGAGCGTAATTCGATTGAAGCAAATTTGGTGTCCGCGATGCATCGGGCATGGTGAGGAACCGTACTGCAGCCTTGTGTCATGTCGCTACCTAAAACTGCATCGTTAGATCACGTCGTAGCGCAAAGCTGCCTCATTAGGTCATGTTGTGCTTTACAGATGCATACTTACACTGTTTCTCTTCGTCTAGCAAGTACTTACACATGGTGTATCCATGATATTTCAAACTAACCTTTCATGTAATCACTAGTCTTATGACAAGCTTTTCCAACATCTTCTAGTGCCTTCCCTAGAAGCTCTATAAAATACTGGTCTGTTGGTTAGTCTGGAAGTTGTACTTGGATATAATGACTAATCTATTGATTATTCTAGATAGTATGTTATTGAGCACTTGGTTATTTAGGTAATCTGGATAGTATGCACTTCTGGAGTAGTACGACTAATCTATTGGGTCATTCAGTCACATCCTACACAAAGCTGGTTCATTGGGTCACGTCGCAGCACAAAGCTACTTGGTCGGGTCACATCCTGCGCAAGGCTACTTGCACAAATGTGGCTCGTTTAGTCATGTCACATCCCTGTGGAAAGCTGGCTGACTAGGTCACATCGTGTGCAAATCTAGCTTGTTAGGTCACGTCGGTGCAAAAAGCTACCTCGTTAGGTCACGTCAATGTACATAGCTACGTCATCGCTTTGCAAGCTTACACATGACCCAGTACTGTGTCAGAAAGCATGCTGCCTTCCCATGCAGGCTATAAAATGCATGCCCTACTCCTTGAAAGTAGGAGCACTCGACCCTACCAACCGTAGTAAGAAGAATCTTCTTCGTTCTATAGTAACATATCATGATAGACACTGAGGGGCCAGTCCAACTAGGGTCGTCAAAGCAAGACTTTCCCCTCAAAATGAGGAAGGACTTCGGCCCAAATAAGCGTGCTCAACCGGTATGGCTGCAATGCAGACGTAGGGAGGACATAGTCATGTAGGTCTTGGATGGCCTATTCGTAGACGGATGATGTTTCCTCTGATGCCCACACTCTGAGGTATAGTTAGTCAATAGTTTATTTTATGTTATTGCTAATAGAGCTTCCATGTTAATCCAACTTTCTAGCAGATGGCAAAATGCAACTTTGTACATTGGATCAATCATCCCCATTAATGCCATGTTGTGACATACATGGATACATTATAGAACTGAATCATAGTGTTGGAGTCGCGGATTGACAATCTCAATGAGTAGAACAATGACATCCACCAATAAATGCAGTGCAAGAAGGGCAACGAGGAGATCGTCAATATAGGAAGTTCCTATGATCCTATATGCTGTTGCGCGAACCCTAGTTACACATATGCGTGCCACTATAATGACGGCCAACCATATCTGAGGTGCCCCCATTTGCAACACTTTATGTAGGTAGCGCTAGTTACATTCTACCAGTTGCCATGCCTAGAAAAGCTTGTACCACAATACTCTCCCCTGTTGTACGTGGTTATGTTCAATATCCTCAAGCATGTAACTAAATGGTGGACGAGTCATTGCGGTTACCATTTATTGAGTGGATGTTTCTGGCGAAACGTCGCGTGCATTAAGTTAGAGACGTCGATATATAGTGAACAAACGTACATAATACAAAGTACAACTAAGAATGCAATAGTTTTAAAGACATGACATAGTAAGTACAAAATTTAAGTATGGTAAGTATGAAATTTATGTATTATAGAAACAACAAAACTACAGCTAGCGTAGATGAATGGTCCATACTAGGTCCCCCAACAGCACCTGCAGCACCCTTCCCTCATCACCATGACCCACTCCAGGTTCGCGTCCTCCCGTACGGCCCCGCTTGGGCCTCCTCCTTAGTGCTGGGCGTCAGAGCCTTAGCCCCGACAGGGAAAGATGGTTAGGAGCCCTCATCTAACAAGCTCCCAAAGCCGGAGGGGTGGACAACACGGACGGCTGTGTGGGTACTGGTGCACTACTGAGCTAGGACCTAGAGAGAACCTCAGGGGGTGTGGGCTGAGATGCCGAGTCCATGTCCGTGAAGTAGTCATCCGTGTCCACATCTCCTGGGGAGGCCCCAAATCCCTCAGGGCGTAAGACATGTAGTGCAAATATCGTTAGTTCATCAAGTAAAGCCATGTGAGCAAATAAACGGAGATACGATGTACCCTCAGCATGCGTTGACCGATCTTCCTCTCCTACATCTACCACATCGGCCTCGTCACGAGCAACATCCTCCGCACCCTCCATAACACCGGCCTCTGAGTCCTCTTCTTTACCAACATGCTGGGCGCCTAAGTTGCTCTCACCACCTGGATGATATCCGGCGGTAGGACCTAGTACAACTTCTTTTGGGTATAGTTACACAAGCAGCACGCACTCGAATCCACAGTACTGGTAGCCTTCCAGAAAGCCCTTCCACACAACTATGCACATAAGTCTTTTCAACTCCCATCTAATGTGCGTGGGAGACCAGCTCCAAAGCTCTTGTATGACGATACTGCACACATCAGGCTCCAAGGAGATACTGCAGGTGAGTCAGTACATCACATCTGTAATTCGTGCATCCTTACCATTCAAGTGTAGCAGATTGGCTTGTGGAAAACTGCTCAAGTCAACATCATACGGACCTTCACGAATGGTGCCAGCACCGTAATGCACCTTCAATCTAGTGGGTACCAGTGTGGCTAATGTCTGCCTGTAAATATTTCTTATATTGCAACTTGTCGAATTGCATCGCACGTTATGGAAGTACTGTTGTACTGTAATTTGGATTTCTACAGCCGTTCGCCTATCGTGAACAACTACACTACCACATGGTTAAGACGTCATTCATTCCCTAAGGTAGAGGCCACAATGAACATGCTAGCCTCTTGATATCGGTTAAATTTTCCTCACAGTGTAACCCTTCTATTGCCCGTGGATAAGGCTGTAAAAAATGCTCGAAGCTCACGAGCTACTTGAATTCAGCTTGTTCTAGGCTCGATTTGAGCTCGGCTCAAACTTTATATGAGCTGAACTCGGAATTGATCTCGAGCTCACAAGCTTCACCGAGCCGAGCTCGAATAGTTCGCGTGCCTCGATTAGAGCTTAAATAGTGATACATATTAACTCTTACTGAGCTTACTCGAGTCGAACTCGCGCTTGAGCTTTTCTTATTATTGTAAATTAGTGTATGTTTGAATTATTTTGACTGTTATCGAGTTTACTAAAGTCGAGTTCGAACTCAAAATTTTCTTATTATTGAAAAATAGTGCATAATAAATTATTTTAATTGTTATCGAGCTTCAACAAGCCGAGCTTGAGCCAACTTGAGCTTAGACCAAGTCGAGCTCGAGCCCAAGTCCAAACTCAGACTCCAACTCGAGCTTGACTCGAGCTTCTACCGAGCTCGAGCCTGAAAAACCAAGCTCGCTCGAGCTCAGATCGTTTACAGCCCTACCCGTGGAAACATCCTTGCATTGGTTTTTCTTTTATTTCTTCAAATTAAAAGATTATGTTTTAATTTATAGGGACATATAATATGCTACGCTATGGTGGCTAAGTGACAAACGTCCTGTCAATTCAAGCTAGTTACTGGATTTAAATTTGGATTTTCTACTATACCCATCGTTTGTTATTATTTTACTGATGTTACAATATGTGGGTTTATCAATTGAGTGGTTCTTGGCCAGGTACTGTTTATGCATGCATCTACATACATGTATTTATGTCAATATATTTACATATATCCCCCCACGTACTTTCATGTATGTGTGCATATATTTATAAATATGTAACATATTGATTTTTCCCCAGCCGGCCCATTAGTCTTGGCCCACTACCAGCCCACTCTCTCTAGGCTGTAGTCGTCAAACTGTTAGGCGACAGGAGGTGCTGTTGTCGAATGGTTAGGTGACAGCACCTGTTGTCCGACCGTTGGGCGACTGCATCCCTGTCTCTCAACGGTTGGGTAACTGCCCGCGTGTCACTCGGCTGTTTGGTGACAGGTTCCAATCGCCTAACGGTTGGGCGATAAGGAGTGACTTTTGTAAAAATAAAATCATGGGTATAATTTTGTATTTCTGAATAAAAAAAGATTATTTTTTAAGAAAATCTGTTCTAGCCTTACCAGACCCTAAACACCTAGAGAGAAGAGCCAATCAGCCAAGCCAGGCCACTTTTGCTTACAAATGCTCTAAGTTTCAATATAACAAGACAATATGAATGATGAATCTATACCATCCACTCAGATAAGTTGAGTTGGCAAAGACATGCTCTCCTCTGATGGATAAAATACATGGGCCCTAAGCCCCTAACCCTAACAAGACAACAAAAGGTGTCAATTCATCCTACGTGGACAGCCAAAAAGACCGGCCGACCAAGGAAAATAAAATGAAAAGGCGATCCCTACCGCAACTTTGGTGGATGGAATTAGGTCCTCCATTTGGCACCACGTTAATTGGCAGCAGGGAGGGGGTTAAACAATGCGGCCAAGAAGGCAACAAGATCCCACTCGAGCGCGCGCGCACACACTGCCTGCCTTCGCTTTAACGATTTGCTACAAGCCTACACGCTCCACACCGCTAAGTTAACTTACTATTTCTGGCACTCGTTTGGTGACGGATGATGCATGTGACCCTTACTTTGTTTAATAACTTTATGCAGTTTATAGGTCAGCTTTGCAAATTGCAAAGTGAGTAGTAACATGCATATATGGGATCTCACTTTCACAGTGCTATCCGCAATTCCACATGTGTAGTTCCACTTGGTTAAGACAAGAATTTAATCACAGTGTTGGTCTTCCATTCGCATAGATATATAGCATGATTAAGTAGAAGTAGTGGGCCTTTCTTTGACATCACATTTCTCCAAATTTAATTGGCCTTTTCACGACACCACAAACGCTGGACGCAACTGCTTCCCATTGAATAATCGCAGACCAAATTTATGTTGCGCCGCGCATGCTTGCTTTGTCATCAGAATATCGTTTACCACCATCGTGCCCCATCTTCAGTGTGTATATTATAACAAATGCATTGACAAGAACTATTTTGTCCTGTGCAGTCCTGTGCTTTTGCTGTTGTTCATTCGGTAAAGAAAATCATTTCCCTTCAAAGATCAGGCAGTGCCTACGGTTGTTTGGTGTCTGCATGGGTTAATCTGGCTCTTTTCTTGGAGCTGGAGGCCATGGTTTCTGACTCCCCCGGTGGTTTGGGTCCTAATCCGGAGATGGGCTGTGACCTGTGTGTTCATTTTATATGTCTGTCATTGGAGCGTCAGTGGAGAGTGAGATACTACTTTGGAGTTCGTTATCTGAAATCAGATTCTGATTTAGAACCAAGGTCGATTATTTACTCTTAGTTGTTCTTTCTTTTAAGGATTATTAGTTGTTCTTTGAGTAGCACAAGAGCGACAATTGCTACGTGTACAAACAAAATACGTACAAGATCCCCACCGATGAGTTGTTGTTCATAGCTATGCTCTGCCAACAGTCGAATTTCATAGAGGGTAGGGCGGGCGGCTATTTGTGACGCTCCGTGTTATTATCCTCAGAACATAACACCAGACAACAGATTACTATTCCCTAAGCCCAACGTCTTAGGGAGTAATAAGCCTTGCTAGAGTTGCATAGTAGAACAATAACTAGAGACTGTACTTTATTACAACAGTTAACCACGCAGAGCTATAGTCCTTAGTATAAATACTAAGTACAAAAGAGAGATACGGATTGTTTATATATAATATCTCTCGACGATGAGGCACTACGGGTCACCTATTTGTCTCAACTGCAGAATAGGGTTCCTTAGCACGATCACCCTCATCCCATGCGGCATCCTGGAAACCTAGATAACTCATGTCCCACTTGAGGTATTCTCCAGCTAGACTAGGATCTAACAAGGGAATTAATAGCAATGGTGAGTACAATATATTCAGCATGCATTAATAGCAATAAATGCAACTGTATGATTCATTTCTTTCTCACCATTTCATTTTCTATCTCTTTCCTTCGTAAAATAGATTATCAAATTAAGTGGAATTTGCAAGTTTTAGTATTTCAAATACTACTAGTCACCCGGTGAGAAGAAAACCCCCCAATGGTCTCCGTAGCCTCCAATCCAGAAGATAAGCATGAATTCATGTTTTTATTTAGCATTGCATAGGCTTGTGTCACTTTACCCATAGTTACTCTAAGCTCTTTAAAACTAGGTCTTCCACATTTCTTTAGATGCGGTGTCAAGTCCAGAGTATAGAATGTTTTTTTAGTTCCGTTATTATATCTCCACCTAACTATTCTTAGTCGATGGCCCGGGGTGCTTTCTTACCCTCACCTGACACCTACTGACCTTAAAGTAGTCGTTGGTTGGGGTGGTCTCTCCCACACCCAGCACTCTACTGCACTAATATATGCGTCTTGGATCCACCACTTCTGGGTTCTATACCAGTTCTGGTTTCGTCCACCTAGTATATTACTTATCCATATGGAGAGAATAATAACGTAACAGGGTAGTATTTTGTACTCATCACAAGATGAGAAAATGGTTAACACTAGAAGTACGGCCCCCCGCCCAAGTGAAAGTTGTTTGGTCCTTATATTATAACCATATGTAGAGGCCCCAACCTTTCCTTCTCTCTCTCCTGACCAGGGCACCCTCTACCCTCCTATTATTCATAGCTTGCAGCCCAGCTAGTCCTTTCAACTGGATTGCTCTTTTTTCTTTCTTTCTTCATTTGTCTACATTTATTTTAAAAAGACATTTTAATACAAATATAATGATATATGTTGTAAAGAATTTAGTTTTATTAATTAACACAACTACCTACAGTGATCAAAAGATGAGCTTGCCTTCATACTCGTAGAATACCTCGGTATTAAATGTGGCCAAATCAGTTACCTCTTCCTACCCCGGTTCGTCCTCGAATTTTTTGTATGGATAATCTATTTTTTATTCGAAATTACAGAAATATACCCACGGAATTTTTTTTACAAAAATAGGCTCCAGTCGCCCAACGGTTGGGCGACTAGAGCCTTTCGCCCAACTCAGCAGCGACAACTGGAAAATCTCCCAACCGTTGGGCGATTAATTGCAGTCGCCCCACCGTTGGGCGACTGCACTCAGGCCCCCGTGAATGTTTTAAATTTTGTTAATTTTGTAGTTTTAAACTGGTAAAAAATCTACTGGAGTTGTAATAAAAGTTTATGTTCATTGTATATTGTAGGTGTGTAAAATAGTTTGGGAAATTGTTTTAGAAACGATTGACCGTAGAACGATTGGTACATACGATGGTAAGTGATATTTTGATGTTACTAAGAATTCGTGTCTCTGGGATAGGATTGGGTTGAGGAGGATCGACGGGCCCAATGGTCATATTATCACAGACGGTTCTACATACAAACCGTCTGTAATATTCTCAATCACAAGTTTTATATACCGATGCAATATAAACAACTAATATAAAAAGATAAAATAGCAAAGTTTTATATGGCTTATATATACTCATTCGAAAGGTTTCGATGAGATCTACAACTTTTCAGTTGAAGCAAAATCCAAATTCCAAAGGGAAGACCAAGAGAAAGGGCAAAAAAAGAAACCAAAAACTTACGACGCAGGTTTAAGTCCAAAGATGGCCTATTTTCGGAGTCTTGGAGGGTGACTGGCCCAATCTGGTCAGTTTCTGGATCGGGCTCATCATTAGCTTTCCAACGAGTACAAGAACGTCGAAAACGGACATCGTATGCAAAAGTTATGCCCGTTTTACTGAAGGTGTGTCAGAAACGGACTCGAATTCATTTCGGCCACAATTGAAATTGCTATAACTTTTGATTCCGTGGCTGAAATTGCTCAAATATTTTTCTGGAGGCTTTTGGATGTACGAAGAACAGCTCTACTAATTTTCATTATTTTTGGTGAAGGTTTGATGCACTTTCCAAATTTCGGCATAGATGTACTCTTTCCTCTCTTTTTTTTTCTCTTTTCTATTATAACTCCAGCAGATTTTTTACCAGTTTAAAACTACAAAATTGACAAAATTTAAAATATTCACGGGGGCCTGAGTGCAGTCGCCCAACCATTGGGCGACTGCATGAAAGTCGCCCTCCCATTCATGCAGTCACCCAACGGTGGGGAAAAATTTCCCGTTGGTATATTTCTGTAATTTCGAATAAAAAATGGATTATCCGTACAAAACATTCGTTCGTCCTCTGAGTTATAAAGCAGACTTATGGTTTAAATTATCTAGTGAAGGAGCAATTTTTATGTTTTACTATAGTTAGCTCTTGTTTAGGGGTGGCATTTACTGAGTTTCGTCTAACTTGGTGATTTTATCAGTGTTCAGATTAATTCCTAATGCCCTAGTCTCTACTTGTGTTCACCCCTCTGTCTCTCTTTTCCTGGCCGGCCTACTGTCAGCCCAACTCGCGTGGCCCACGTGCTCAACTGATGCTCGGCCGCTTAGGCCCAACTTGCATGCATGCACGCTAGCCCACACGTGCACACGGCCCGGCCCACAAGCACGCACATTGAACCGCATACACACTAACACAAGATAGTTTCCCCCTTTTCTCAAACTAATCTCGGTCTACTTAGCTTCCTTACTCTTTTTATGGTTGCTTTTATTTTGATTTTCCTTATTCATGGTGCATGTGGTGGTGGTGAGAAAGGCCAGTGGTTGATCTGCTGTGATAGTACTTGGGAGCTCGCATGAACTAGGGAGCATGCGGCTTGCTAAGGGTGCACCGGTGGCCATTCATGAGTTTGTTGCTGATTTGCTTTGGAAGTTGTCCTTCGGGTTGGTTCTTGTTTGGTTGTGTGTGTGGTCGGCATTTGGTTGTGTGTGTGGTCAGTTGTTGTCTTGGATACTCATTGTTTCGGATCGCAAATTTTTTCACAAATTGCAAATTCTTTCATTTGAGTGTTTTTCGAGGTGTTGTCAATGTATTCATCAAGGGGGAGATTGTTAGACCATGTGGATGGTTGTGATTAAAAATGATGATGAATAATTGACATTTGAATTGCTTTGGAATTTGAGTTTGTAAAATTGTCGGGTGATCGCAGTTGAAGATTTTTGGTTCAAGTGTTTCGACTAGCTTCAAGTGATTTTACTAGGGTTTTGACTGGTTCCGAGTGGTTTTAACCAAGTTAGAGTTCGAGTAATTCAACCATGTCCATTTTTCGACCACGGACGGCTTCAACCACGTCCAATTTACGACCACGGCAAACTTCGTCCAAGAGTCATTTACGACCACGGAGCCGTTTACGACCGCACATGCCTTTACGACCACGACTGTCACGGCTTTACGATCATGCACATGTTTACGATCATGACTGTACGACTACGTTCGACTTCGGCCATGCACAACTTTGACCACGGTAACACAACTTCGACCAGGGAAATTCAGCTTTGACCATGCATGACTACAACTACGACAATACGACTTCGACCATGGCAACACGACTTTGACCATGGCAACTCGACTATGACCACAATGGATTGACCACTGAAGGTAATCATATCTTCAGTACCTTTGATAGTCGTGGACTTTATTGGTCGTACTCGATAATCATAGGATTTACTAGTCGATAGTCAGTGACTTTGCAGTTGATGGACGTAGGTTTTGCTTACTACTTTTATAGTCATATCTTGTGTAGTCTTGTCGATAGTCCTAGACCATGCAGTCTGCCATCGTTGTCTTCAGTAGTCAAAGGCTTTATGATTGGTCGCCGTAGGCTTCTCAGTTGGTACTTGTAGATTTCATTGTTGAAACGAGTGATTCACTCTTTATGATCTTTGAGTATTTTGAGTCGATAATTGGTGCTTGATGGACCGATGTCGTTTCTCAGTAGTCGGAGCGACTAGGTACTCGATGGTTAGTGAGCAATAGTCATGAGTGTTGCGGTCGACCGTCGATTACGAGTACTTGTTGTGCTCGGTAGTCATGCTGAGTGGTCATAAAAGTGAGTTTCTGAAAGCAATGGTTTTTGGCAGTCATAATCGGTAGTCTAAGATTGCTTTTTGGATAGCAATGAGGTGATTGGTTGTGGATGGTCTCATTCTTGTCTCTGGATGGACAAGGGTGTTATGAGTTGTTATGCTAATGACGGTCAAGCTGGGGAGAGCTTGTGCCGGGAAAAATATTTCTTTGGTCTTTGCATGTTTAGGAGAATGTGGAGACGATCACAGTCGGTGACAAGGATGACCGAAACTAGGATAGGGAGGTCTGAGGTCTAGATGGTTGAGGATGTCATGCGAGGTGGTCGGGCTAACGCTGGAGCACGTGGAGAACGATGATGGTGAAGCAAGATGGAGCTACAGGAGGGGATATCCTGGAGGCTTCGTCATGTGTTGAGTTTGGACTGTTATGGATAGAGTCTGTGTGCTGGAAGAGGTAGAGTTTGAATAAAACCCGTGTTAGGAAAGGGTTTCGGGTCCCTTGATTTGAGGAAGAGAATAGGTGCTATGTTCGTGTTTAAATTGGACACGGTTGGGATGTTAGTCTATAAAAGCAGGGAGAGGTTTAGGCTAACATAACTAGTCTTTATGGATTTCGTCGAAGAAGTTTTTAGGAGTGTAGTGAGGGAACTTTGTAGCCAAAAACTTATTATAAAAATAATAGATTAGATATATTCCAAAAGAAATTGATCGGCAGGATGCTTATCTAAGCATCGTTCTTCTTGCGTCGTCGATGGCGTGCTAAAAGACCTCGTCCGAGTGTGATCGAGCACGCAGTTGTCTTCGGCTGGTACTCGTTTGAGCGGAAGCGTTCAAGCGGTCGAAGATTTCCAAGCGGCTAAAGTCTGCGAGCGAGTTCGACCACATACACGGCTGAAGTCTATGAGTGAGTTCAACCACGTACGTGGCTGAAGTCTGCTAGCATCGTTTGAGTGGTCATTGTCGACCACGAAGAGATCAAGCAAAGTGGAAGAAGTGGAGGCGATCATTCACCCCCCCTCTGATAGTGCCTTACAGTCCTACAATGATCTCTTCAAAGAAGTTTGTAAAGAAATCCAACATGGTTGTGAAGGGTTAGAGCTCACTGCTTGGAGCGGGAAAGATCTACCATAGTAGATTGAGGAAAGGCTCAAGATTGCGCAAGGAGTTGGTTTTATTAGTTCAAGTTCCCTCAACGTGGATTAGGAGAGACCAGCAAGTCTTCGAGACCATAAGAAAAATTCTCATGTCCTCTGTGTGGTTTATTTCTCTTGCCTTTACTTTCTACACTTACATTTCTAGCATTTAATTGATTGACTTGTTTAGTTAGAATTGTATCTTGCCTAGAAATTGGTTTGTGATGCCATAGCAAGACATAGAGACCTTGACTTGTGAAATACTATTTTTATTAGTTTATATTTGCTCTAAAATTGTGCTTTACCCAAAATAAATTAAAAACCTCCTATTCACCCCCCTCTAGTCAGTTATCCTTGATCTTATGAAAGGTTAAATAGGAATGGTGAGTCAGGGAAATGACGAGTGAGGAAAATGTGCTCTCCCTCTGTGTTGGTGGCTTTGTTAAGAAGCCCTCTCTCTAGCTTGGTTCAATCTTATTCCTAGCCTCCTCTTTGACTGTTGTGCGGTGGGAGAAAAGGGATGACCATTATGGACCAAAGGTCCTTAGGGTGGTTTTGGCATTGTGGTTTGGTTTTTCGCTATTTGACATAATGTCGATGAAATTCAAAGTGGGTATTCGCTCAGTTTTTCGTGGATGATGAGACCCACTAAAGCAAGTGGTGCTGGCCAACCCTGAGCAGTCCTGATATCTCGATGAGCACTAAGGTTTTGGTATTCTAAAGTGTATGGGTCTGACAACAACTTCTTCTTTCTCTTTTTATTCTCCCTTGGATTGTTTCAACCCTTGGTTTCGGGCTATTTAGTGATGCAAGATTTTTTATGGCGACTTACTTGTGATGACTACAACTTGCGCTCGACAATCCAGAAATGCCACTACACGCGTATGCATGCACATGAAAATGCATGATGACGAATGATGCAATCTTGTAATTTTAATTTTTGCACTTATGCAATTGTTGTAATTTTTTAAATTCTGGTTGTAATACTTGTACACTGTATATAATTGAATGTTGTATTATTTTTACTTTGCTTGCACTGTTGTAATTATGGTGATTTAATTAAATGTGTTATAATTATTCTATTTATTCCATAATTATTTTGAATTAAGTTAAATACATTGTTTACTTTAATTAAGAGCAAGGGTTGTTTCACTATTGACAACTTATTAGTGGGATTTTGTGAGCATTAAACATAGCCTATCTAGTAACTCAGTGTTATTGTGAACACTTTTAAGAAGTTTAATGAATTTGACATGGATCAATCTTGCAATGATAAATTGACAATTGACAATCAAACCAAGGGAAGCAAAAAAAAATCATATTTGTAATGTAAGCTTAAACACGGTTGCATCTGCATTAGAGTAGCCCTATTCCACATCAGGGCTTCCTCAGGGTGCACAAGGGATGCATGAGTACTTACGAAAGCATCCTTTTGGACCCATTAAAAAACATTTTCAGCATCTTCATCTAACCTTTGACCATAATCTTTGGTTCGCTTATTTTGATTAACAGCTGTAAACTATTTTAGGTCTCACAACCTTACAATCAGGACAGCAAACCGTGCCGACCTGAATATCATCATTTCATGCTAAAACGTTATTTCGTTGGTGCAAAAAGCGAACAAAAGCTACATATAATTGTTTTAGGAGCTACATATATTTTCTGCAAACCTTAAATATTCTGTCTACAATAACATATGAAGCTACAACGCGTGTACCAAGAAGACACAGTATTTAAGAAATATTTAATGGAGTTGGATTATATTTGTGTCTATTTGAAAGACCATGTGAAAAGATCCAGAATTATATTGTGATGAACTATTGCTATTTGAAAAGAGTGAAAATTTGAGTTTGCAAATTTGTTGGATTTTCTGGGCAATCTGCGGACTTGGCTATCTGACTGGCCAAAGGTGGCAGTCAGACAACCCCTTACCAGCTGTCCGACCAGCCTCCCCTAGTGGTTTGATCGGCCACCGTCAGCGGTCAGACCGGTCAGGGCAAGCGGTCTGACCGGCAGAGGTATTTATAGTTCAGTTGGTTTTTGATTTTTGGGAAATTGAGTCTCGCGATAATTTTGGTTGACCTAGGTCAATGCATATATGTTGCATGAAGCATGTTACAGTTAACGTGGGTCAAGTTGTGAAGAACTTATGCCCAGAACGATTTCTTTATCTTTGGATGTGTAGGGTCATTTTGGTCAACGGTGGGAATTAAGTCTACGCTCATGGAGGAGCCGATGCCCAAAATGATCAAAGATGCCATGTGAAATAGTTGAGCTCAAGCATGGCACGAGAAACATGAAAAATATTAAAAAAAAGTTCGAGCGATGGGTTGCACTATGTGCCTTGATCAGTCCAAGTATAGCGTGGTCTAGTGGAACCAGAATAGAAGAGACTTATCAATGTATGGCAAGCCAGTAGTGTATCTACGCGTGACAAACATAGTGGTTACTAGCAATGGAAGATAAAGACTGGGTCAAGGCAAAGTATTTTGGTAAGTTGACAAAAATACCAGAAACTATCTTGGATTAAAACCATGGTGAGCGGTGCTTGGACGAGCCGTTTAGGTTAAGGAGAAGCTGCGAAGATCAAGTTGGATCAAGACTAAGGACTTAGCGGATTCGGATTTATGTGCTTTGAAAAGCGTGCATAAGTATAGTATATGAGTAAAACCCGTGTTGTGTGGGATTGATAGGTTTTCCCTATTTATGCTAGTGGATAATATCCACTAGGGTTAGATAGGTGCTGATTGTCTATCTATTTAACGGGTTGGGATGGAGACTTTTTAATTAACCATCTAATCTTGCTCTTGGAAGTCAAGTGTCCTAGTGTTAGGGTTTGAGAACTTGAGTGCTATGGTGTACTCTCTTATCCTCCGGATAGAGTGGCTATAAAAACTTCATTCTAAAGTAGCAATATATCAACTTTGTTCTTCTCCAATGGATTCCTCTTGGCTTGGTTGATTTGCTCTTTATTTGGTTGGTTTTGATCTTCTCTCTCCCCTTCTTAATCTTGTTGTGCTAAGGATATATAAGAGATGGAGATCAATCCCCATCTATCGAGACACCTGGTTGGCAAGTTCTTGAAATAACCCGGTTTTGCTTTATTTTGGCCTCTCATATTGATTTTTTTTTATTCGAGTGTTTTTGCCTCGTTTTCTTTGATGTTATTGCTTGCTGTGATATGTGGAAATACATCTAGAGCTATCTTGGCGATCTTCTACCCATGTGCAAGTTATATTCACTATTTTTCGATTTTTGCCTAATTTTGGTGCAATCTTGCTTTATCTTGAAAAAGATCTGAACTTTGATATGAATTCTTGCAATCCTTGGTTGGAACAGGTTTATGAAACCTTAAGCAAAGTATATGCAAAATTTCATATAATTTGGACTTGTATTTTAGGAGTTACACCAAAAGTGGATTGCTTTGGGTTGCTAGGCTTCGGTTAGACCGTCCCTTAGTCGGTCTAACCACCTAGAGTTTGAATTTTCTTAGATTTTGATTTCTTGAGCGGTTTGTTTTAGGTTTTTGGCTGTTGATTTTAATTTCAATAACTCTATTCTTATTTGAGTAAAGGATCAAGAATATTTATTGGAAAATCTTAATCAGGCACCATTTACTCCCATCTATTGCCTTTTCCTACATTATTGTGATAGTACTATGTCTATTTAATAGAAGCAAATATGATCAAATTCTATTAAATATTAATTAAATTTTGTGCATGCATGCCGAACTAGTATTGTGAAATGGAGGGAGTATTTATTTAGCCTACCTTATAACTATATTAGTTATATTCTCCTTTAGGTAGTTGGTTAATGCTTGTTTCGGGACTCATGAGGCAGTTAAGCGTTGCCGTCATCAGCTAAAGGGACGTGTACATTATTAGTATCATAAATTATGCCTTGAGACTTCCAAATGACTTCGCATCACCGTGAAGCCGAGGTCGAGGGAACTAAAATTAATGCTCTGTGAATTATTGGGCCCTATAATTCCAAATAATTGAGTATGCAAGCAATCGATGTTGGTCAACATCTCTGGATAAGAGTATCGCGAAAACAAAAACAAAAGGATAAGAAACTAAGAGCTGCTTCTTCCTTCCTTGCACAAAAGGGAGTCTTCAATCTCCACAGTGCCTTGATCGATGCATGATTGAAAATACAAGAAAGTATCGAATATAACTTCTAGTTTCTCTATGAAGCTGATATGCATGCAGTGTATTATTGAAAGTCTCAGCTTGATGTCCACGAGGATATATACATAGTTCTGTATAAAATAAAATAAGGGGTCACAGGCTAACTATGCAAGTGCAGTATAGCGCAGCAAAGTTTGCGATGCCCCCCCCCCCCCCCCCCCAAGTGGCCACTCTACTCTGGATAGAACATCCTGGAATAGGCAAAATATTGTTCTAACTTCGAAGAAAAAGAAATGATGGCCTTCCTAGAGCAGCTATGTTGGTGCCATGTGTACAACCACAAATGCTGATTCAAAAAAAAAATACTGAACTCAACAATAAGCTTGCATGATTAGGGGGTGGGAAATATATACGAACTATCTGTATTATCTAGTTACTGTATTCAATAGGATACGAATATGATATAATTTCTCTCCTATTCATATTCGTATTCGAATAAAAATATGGATATGAATATGTAATAGACCTTTATCATCTGAAATGTTATTTTATTCGAACTATTCGTATTCATATTCGACACAACAATATACATTTTTTATTGCAATACGATTAATTAGTTGGACAAGTTTTTTAATTCAATGTTAATTCGTGTTTCTTTAGGAGAAGTAAATGAATTAGAATGATTAAACTTAATTGTACGAGTATAAAATGTTATTAATATTTTCATATTACATAAGTTATAAGAATATTTGGATTTGACTGAATTGAGTAGATATTCGATTTAAATTCGTATTAGTTACAATATTCGATTCGTATTTGAGAATATTTGAATTCATATTCTTATTTACTTATAAATATGAATACGAATATAGTAAGGACACTATTCGATTCATATTTGATCCGTTTCCACCCTTATGCATGATGACTGGTCACCTGTAGGACATTTTGGTGGTGCTCCAACTAGTTTTTAGCTTAAGATTATGGCTGTAGTTTTTGTCTTTTGGCTGAAATTGCACGTAACGACTGTTAGCTTTTTGAGAAAAAAAGGAAAAATTGGAAAAAAAAGAAAAGTAAAAAACAACTGTTATATCGTTACAAAGGAATAAGACAAAACAAGAAAAGGAAAGAAACATACAAAAGCCAAAATAAACCAAGATTTGAAACTGATGGTTTTAAGTGACTTCTAGCTTAAATAAACCAAAAATTAAAAAAAACTGAAAGTTGAAACCGTTTAGAGCTGGGACTTTGATTGGCCCCGTGCGGAGTCTCTAGGATGGAGCCCTAAAAAATTCAGTTGGTTTTCCCTCTTTTTGTTGGAGAGAATCCCGCCGGTGAGATTATAATTTTTTACTTGAAGAAGACTACAGCCTTGGAAGAGAAATCGGGCATTTCCGAATTCTAAGAGCATATTCCGCACGTCATATCTTGGAAGAAAGTGGTGCAATTAGCTAATGATAGACGGTTGGCAATTTAAAAGTATGTCAAACAAGATGTCATGTTAGTATGTAGATATAAAGCAAGTGTTATCGTATACAAGTTGCTATTATTCTATACATTTTGAAGTTACATTTGGCTAATGCTAAACGTCCTATGACAATATATCCTCGTAAATTATGTTGTTGACAATACCTTTTGTACTCTATGCAGTGATCTGCATAGGTCACTGTGATTATATTATTTTCTTTAATCATATTTTTTCAAACATGTTTAAACAGCATTTAGGCAACTAAATTAACTTATCAACGAAACATGCATTTTAGTGGGATCGTAGCATTAACCGCCCACTAAAAAGAAAACGCAATTTTTTTCTTTCTCCAGCTACAACAAAGTGAGCCCTACAAACACATCCTTTGCATCTATGGGTGAAAATAGATCACATAGTTTCCGATCGATCCGGATAATTTTTTAATATGAAATGTTTCGACTCGGATTTTTCTCAGATAGTATCGGATCGGAAATGAATACTGTCATTAATATCGATCTTACGTATGATTTGTTTGAATTCGGGGAAGCTCTTAGAAGACCCAGTGTATGCACATGCAGAGTAGAGACATAGGAATTTTTATACAGGTTTGGGTCTTCTCCTAAGAGAACAATAACCCTACGTCCTGTGTGATTACTAATCTCCAGAAAAGGATTACAATTGAGAGTAATACGAAGGTCTCTCCCTCTTTCTCTCTTCAACACTAACTTTTATATAGCCAGTGAAGCGACGGCAGTTGTCCTGTGCCAGAAGACACCTCAATGATTCGAAAGATAATCGCCTGATGTAGCGGTTGATGTTAGAGAGAGATCGTGTGCGGTTATTGGATAAACGCATGTTCTAACTGTCTTATCAGATGAAACCATGATGCAGCTGTTCATCGTAGACAAGTTAGTCAGAGATAGGTTGGTCGCAGGAAGGTCCACGACCATAAGGTGGTCACAAATCAACTTACGACTACGTGGTTATAGAAGGACTTACGACCATATGGAGTAGTCGCAGTAAGACTTACGATCATTTGGTCGTAGAAAGACTTACAACCAAGGAGGTAGTCGCAGTAAGACTTACGACTATTTGGTCGTAGAAGGACTTACAACCAAGGGGTAGTCGTAGTAAGACTTATGACTATTTGGTCATACAAGGACTTAAGACCAAAGGGGTAGTCACAGTAAGACTTATGACTACATGGTCATAGAAGGACTTACGACCAAGGGATAGTCACAGTAAGTCTTACAACTATATGGTCGTAGAAGAGCTTACGACCATCCTATTATATTTACCTCTTATCGATATTCAAGAAATATAATGATGTAATAATTTAAGAATTATTCTATCCTCGCCATTTAGCCCCCTAACTTCAAGTGAAGATAACTTATTCGACTAAGTATGGTCATAGATTATAAGTGATCAAAAGCAAAGTCTTTCTCGACCCTTATCGATTAGAAATTAGATTGGTCAATTTGGTAATTTTGCTTGAGTTGTAAAGACAGATAGAAATCAGACAGTGGGAATGCAATTGATTTCCCTCAACTTGTCCGTCGAATCAGTTCCCAAAGCGAACATTCGGTTCCCGAGAGAAGTAATCAATGCATTGGCTATAAAAACTTACCAAGGGTAACCTTTGGTTTTTCACTCATTTGCTTCGATTTGTTCGAGCTCTCCGCCTCCAATCGTTCTCCATAATCTTTCTCAATCTCGCACAAATCCATTCTAATCACCTGTAAGAATGATGAAGTCTTCATCAACCTAGGCTGAATTAGAGATGGATCATGCCAAGATGATGGCATTAGAGACTGCGGAGAAGATCCTACCACGGTGATTCGTCAGATGGTTCGAAGCCGCCGAGCAATGCTGGCCAACCAGACAAATCAAAGAGATTATGGTGTTTTAAACGTATTGTGAGTGTGGCCTCTGTCAACTTGGTTCCGAATTTAATCACAATGTTTAACGTCTTTGTATACCTATGCGAGGCGTATTTGGGTATCCCAGCTGATCTCCAGCTCTTCTGGTTCTACCACGAGATTAGTCGACAAACAGGGATAGCTGGGAGTTGTGGATTGAAGCTCCATGATGGCAAGACTGACTTTACATCCCCATATTTACCCGATCTTCATGGCTGAGATGGAAGAAGAGATGGTTCTACTGGGAGACGACCAGTGAAGACAACCACTCCTTCGTCGGGAAGGCTACCGAGAAGAACAGTCTTTGGAACTTAGCCCCCAAAGACGTCACAAGAATAGCCCCTACATCTCATTAATTAAGGAGCTAAGAGACAAGGGGCTTACAAGCTGGCATGTGGTGAAGGACTTCATCATGCACCGTATTAGTCCCTTGAAGCGTCGAGCACATCCTATGTGGACGACTCGAGAGTCTTGGATTTGACCTAGGACTACAAGAATGGTAAGTGATACTAATACTTGTATTTGTAACCGAGTTACATTTTCTAAGTACTCTTTATCGACTACCATGTTTATTTGTGCAGACCTTAATTTCGAGGAAATCAATTCTCAAGTCAAAGCCATCTGCGAGAAGGCTCCATTGCTTGAGGTGGAGGCTCCTCGTATTCTGGTGAATGTTTCTGTCAAAGAGAGGGAAGAACACTTAAAGCTAATCGAAAAATCGACTTCATCTTTAAGACTTCTTAGTCATAGAGCATGACCAAGTGGTATATTCTTCTTCTGTAGAGTGTAGGTATGAATTTCCATCAAGATGTCCAAGGGGTCGAATTGATGGTGGTCCGTGGAGAAGTGGAAAAATAAAGGTGTCGACTGGTTAAGTCAGTCGATAATAAAAAGGGGAGCACAATTGCTGCTATCCCCCTTAAAATTATTCCTCCGGCTGCCTCGAGCGCTCCTATTCAGTAATTTATTGCGGATATAGGTGCGACTAGTGAAATAGGGGCGGCCATATTGAAGCAATCAACTCCTATTATCAAGATACCTTTCTATTATAACATCAAAACTTAGTTGACCTTTTTGAAGGCTTTATCAAACCTCTTGAAAAAGTAAACTAGAAGAGTTTTGTGTCTTTTGTGAAGGAAACTACTACGTCAACAGAACCTGTGATTGAGAACGAGATCGTCCTAATGATCAAAACTTGTTCTAACTATCAGGAAGGGCAAGAAAAAGGAAAGAACAACAACCCTTGTTGTAGACCTTCAACCAAACATGGTCGAAGGGGCTCAAGACTCTCAACCAGAGTTGGTCGAGAAGGTCCTCATTCTGCTGCAACTAGACGTGGTTGTGAAAAAGAAATCGTAGAAACCACTCTCTAGGAGGGTTTCTTCCAAATTTGCGCTGAAAGTAATGACTCAAAGGTATAAAGATGCAAGTACGTATACTATATTTTACCTTTGTCGTTTCAACTACTGATTCATTTCTTGCGATTGTAGTTTGGCCTCTCCATCACTTAAGGAAGCCTCTACTAAGAAACCTCTTGTGGATTTGCCTGTCATCAAAAGGACAGTGGAGAAGGTGGTCGAAGAAACAACCACTGCAGCAACAAAAGCTACGGCCAAAATTGCAAAGACTACGACCGTAGCAAAAGAAGGTGTTGGAGAAGAAGAAAAAGAGGAAGAACAACCTAACCTCTTCTCATTTTTTAATCCTCCTTTTGTGGTAGGATCTTCTTCTGGTCAAGCTCAAAACCAAGTTCCACACCCCAAAGATCTTCCAAATAAGGAGTACATCTTCGATGACAAACGTCATGAGAAGGTGTGATGGAGCGGGCTTGAAGAGCTCGACCAACTTAGAGTTTCCGGATGGGTGCTCGGATATTTTGCTCGTAAGAGTATGAATGTGACTATTGACAACTCAAATATTCATACTTTGGCTCTTCTTATTTCTCACTGCCTTTCCTTATCCAGAGATCATTAGAAGACATGGCAACCATGGCTGAGTACCACAAATAGCTAACGCTCCTACCACAAGAGAATATCAAACTCTCCAAGAAAGCAGCAGCATCGTAAGTCTCTTAACTTATGTAGTCGTATTTTGTCTTGACCACACAACTAGAATTTTCAGTCTACCTTTAACCTTTATAGGTCTTGGCTACTGTGCTCGAGAACGAGAAGGCTGATGCATGGAGGCTAAAGTAAGAAAATGCTAATTTATCGATAAGCCTCATAAAAGCCAACTCTACTATCAAAGCCTAGGAAGAAAAAATAAACAGTAAGCCCTGAAGCTTAAGTTGGTTTATCTATGCATCTTTCTTACCTTTCTTTTATCTTTCTCTTTTTAACAGAAAGAGAGATTGAATCTGCTCACTAAGGTCAAAGAGAAAACAAAAGTGATCGAAGAGCTTACTCGTATTAGCAAAAAAGAAGGCGAGAGAATAAAGCTGCTTGATACTCAATTATTAGGTAAGAAAAACTTTACCTTCGGCCAGTGTTTCAAATAAGTCTTGTAGGGCTTACAACTACGTGGTTGTAGAAGGACTTATGACCAAGGGGTAGTCACAGTTAGACTTTCGACTACATGGTCATAGAAGGACTTACAACCATATGGTCGTAGGAAAGCTTAGACTGTAACAAGTATTGCCTTGACTAACTTCAACTCTTTCACAGAGTCCATGGTCGAAAAGAAGCGTCTTTCTGAAGCAATGACTCGTAGTGAGGAAAAAGCGAAGTCAATGAAGGCAAGCCTTTAAAACTGTGGTATTCTTCTGAACAATCTACTCGTTGAGTTTGGTGAGAAAAAGATGATTCCCCCTGAGGAGACTACATCCTCTCACACGAGTACAATTGCACTACAAGCCAAGACTTTGGAAAAGCACTTTGCTACTCTGAGGGCTGATCAAACGAAATCGATCAGGGATGCAGTCAGGGGCATTGTGAGCTATGTGTTGACAAAACTCAAGGCATGCGATCGGAACCTGAACTTACATCCTATCGAGCATGACTTCACCTACTCTTTGGAAGAGGCGTCTCGCCTGATCAAAGAAGTAGAGCCATTTAGATTAAAAGTGTCTGAAGAAATAGAACTTGGCTCTTCCTCTCCTCCAAAGTAGAGTAGTTTGTACATAAAAACGACTTTGTAAAGACTTACCTTTGGAAGATGAATGAACTTTACTTTTCCTGCAATTTATCTTATTAAGCAATCAGTACTCGTAAGATAAAAAATAAAATGAAAAGAGAACGGATTTACAGCTAAGAAATAAAGCTATATGAATAATTCTATCCTAACCCCCGACTATTTACTTAGTTTATATGAATAAACTAAGCAAATAGTACAGAGAGAAGTATGCTGAGAGCAGAGTAATGTATCAGACCATCGTTGTCGAATTCATTTGTCATGTACTAGCAGCAAAAGTGAGGAATGAGTTGACACTAGGGAGCTCCTTCTAGTGGGCAGGACCACATGCAGAGAGGAGCGACTCCGACTAGGTGATGTTACCTCCTTTTGACCAGGTTTAAACAAATTGAAGACATGAACGATCAAAGGATAAATACTCAGATTGCCTTCTATTATACTCGTTCAACGTGTTCGTAGGCAATGCAATTGTTGTATGCTGGTAGCAAGAGTTAGGGATAGACTGACACTAGGAAGCTCCTTCTAGTGGTTAGGACCACATGTAGAGAGGAGAGACTTCGGCTAGTTGTATTCCCGTATCCGACCAGTCAAACAAATTGGATATACTAGAAGTGGTCAAACTAATATAAGAGAAGCTCTACAAGACATATGAAAATAAAAATTTGCCTAAACTACAATTGTTATTGAAAAAGGGGTAGAAATGTTTACACATAGAATTTACGTAATTGGTCGATATTCCAAGAGTTCGAGAGAATCTGGCCGCCTTCCATAGCAAGTCGGACAGAGCTAGGGTGTGTGACTTCGACCACAATGTAAGGACCTTCCCACTTGTGGGAAAACTTGTTCCGATTAGACTGGGATTGGATTTTCCTCAATACCAAGTCGCCTACAACAAGGCTACGAGGATGGACCTTACGATCGTAGTATTTACGCATGGCCTGCTGATAGACCGCTGAAAGGATTGAGGCTTGATTCCTCTTTTCTTCGAGTAGGTTGATATCATCCGCTCAAAGTTGTTCTTGGTTAGAGTCACTGAAGTTCTCAACACTTATCGACCAGATCTTTAGTTCTGGAGAAAGCATGACTTCAGCCCCAAAAACTAGGAAAAAAAGGTGTTTCACCTATTTCCTGACTCAGAGTCGTGCAAATCGCCCATAATACTGAAGGCAATTCCTGAACCCAAGCCCCCGAGCATTTTACTAGCTAGTCGAAAACTCGAGTTTTAATTCCTTACATATTTGATCATTCACACGCTCAACTACCCCATTACTTTGTGGATGGGCGACTACAGCAAAACATAATTTGATGCCTAATTCATCGCAAAATTCTTGGAATTTTGCACTCGAAAATTGCTTACCGTTGTTTGTAATTATCCGACTTGGGACTCCAAATCGAGTAATTACACTTTTCATCAAGAACCTTTTTGTAGCTTCCGTTGTTATCCCAGCTACTTGTTCGACTTCAATCCACTTCGTAAACATATCAATAGCTACGAAGAGGAACTTGAAGCCCCCCGGTGCTCATGGGAATGACCCAGGATGTCAAGACCCCAGGTTGCAAAAGGCCAAGACAAATGAATCGTTTGAAGAGCCTGGGCTGGTTGGTGTATTTGCTGACTACGAAATTAGCATTGTACACATTTCTTAACTAGATCTCTAGCGTCGTTAAGGGCTGTTGGCCAATAGAAACCTTATTAAAAAACCTTATCCACCAATGTTCTGTAGAAAGCATGTGCTCCACAGATGCCCTGTGTATGTCATAAAGGAGTTTTAATCCTTCTTTCTATTATATACATGGGATCCCTATATACATTGTATAAGAACTCCCTGAGTACCCCTTTTATAGAGTACTCATCGACTAAGGTATACATCTTAGCCTTGTGGGCAAGACGATCTGCTATGGGATCATCATCAGGTATTGAATCTTTCTGAAGGCAATCGTAGATGGGAGCCATCCACGTCTCTTCATACTCTAGAGAGACTGTCTCATTAGGGGTTGTCTCTGGTGCTTCGACCAGAGACGGCTTTTGGAACTATTCTAGGAAGACCCCTAGTGGTACTTGTGATCGGGAAGAAGCTATCCGAGCCAACTAGTGTGCGAAAATGTTATCCTTCCGAAGGATATACTGTAACCCAAAACCAAAGAAAAACTTTTCAAGCTTCTGTACTTTTGACATGTACTAAGACATGAACGTACTCGAGCATTGATACTCTTTTCAACCTGATTCACGACTAGTTGAGAGTCTCCTCTCATGAGTAGTCGTCGAATCCTGAGCGCTTTAGCGACTTGTATGCCAGCCGACAAACCTTCATACTTAGCAACATTGTTAGTTGCTGGAAAGAGCAATTGGAAGACATACTTTAATGTCTCTCCCATAGGAGATTCCAGAACCACCCCAGCCCCCAAGCCACTTAATGTAAACGACCCATCGAAGTACATCGTCCACAAGTCGTGGAAATTGTACTGTTCGAGATCCTGAACGGGTTCAGGATTTGTCTAATCGGTGACAAAGTCTGCTAAGATCTAGGATTTAATGGTCGTTTCGGACACGAAATGAAGGTCAAAATCCCCAAGTTTAACCGACCATTTTGCCATGCACCCCGATGTTTTCTTATTTTGGAGGATCTCTCCTAAAGGAAACTCAGACGACACAATTATCTTGTGCACCTAAAAATAATGCCTCAACTTTCTCGAAGCCATGAGGAGGGCATAGAGAAGTTTTTGGACATGAGAGTAGCACTCCTTAGGACTGTGTAAAACTTCACTGAAATAGTATATCAGTCTTTGAACGCCCTCGTGCTCTGCAACCAGTACAACACTTATTGCATGTGGCGTGGTAGATAGATACACTAAGAGTGTCACGCTTATTTTTAGAGAAACTAGGACAGGAGCACTTGTAAGGTACCTCTTGACATGTTCGAGAGCGTCATTACCCTTTTTTGACCGCTCGAAACCCTCATGTTTTCTCAAAAGCTTAAAGAAAAGAAGACCTTTTTCCCCTAGTCGTGCGATGAAACGACTTAAAGCTACCATGCACCCAATGAATTTTTGGACCTCTTTCTTCGTGGTCATAGGGCACATCTATTCGATGGCATTGATTTTCTCAGGATTTGCTTCGATACCTCTTGCCAAAACAAGGAATCCGAGCAGTTTGACTGAGAAAACTCTGAACACACACTTTTCAGGATTGAGTTTTGAGCAAAGCTTTCTCAGATTATCGAAGGTTTTCTGTAGGTCTGAAATATGATTAAGTCGTTTGATACTTTTTACAACCACATCATCAACATGGGCTTCCAAGTTTCGGCCCATTTGATGTATGAAGGTTAATTGCATCAAACGCTAAAAAGTTGGACCAACATTTTTCAAACCGAATGACATTTTGACCTAGAAAAATACTCCAAACAGGGTGAAATGCGATTTTCTCTTCATCTTCTAAAGACATATTGATTGGTGATAACCATAGTATACATCTAGAAACTTAACATTTCACAACCAGCAATAAAATCTATTAATTGATCAATACAAGGAAATAGAAAGTCATCTTTAGGACAAACTTTATTTAAATCGGTATAGTCTATACACATATGCCACTTACCGTTAGACTTTTTTACCATTGCACGATTAGCCAACTACTGTGAGTGATCGACTTCTCTTATATAGCATGCTTTTAAAAGCTTGTCTGATTCCGACTTGATAGCTTCTCGTCGATCTAGTGCAAATCTCTATAATTTTTGTTTTATGAACTTTTTATCAAGCCGTAGAGCTAGCCTGTGCTCGATCACTTCCCTAGGGACCTCGGGCATGTCGGATGGCTGCCACATGAACACATCTGTGTTTGCCTAGAGGAAAGCGACGAGGGCGTCTTCCTATGCAGGGTCAGAAGTAACTCTAATGTGAACTATCTTCGAAGGTTCCTCTGGGTCCAGAGGGACTTCTTTGACTTCCTCGTTCGGCTTTGGTGCAGCTTTAGGCTTTGAGTGCTTGCTCGAAGGCCGCACCTTGGTGACTTCCCGAGTTGGTAACTGTCCAACCATCTCGAGGGACTTGCGATTGCACGTCAGTGCCATCTTCTTATCACAACGGATAGTGATGACTCCCTTGGGACCTAGCAACTTGAGACATTGATATGCATAATGAACAACTATCAGAAATCATGGCAGAGTTGGTCGTCCAAGTATGGAATTATATGCCAAGTTGAAATCAACCACATCAAAGAAGAGCTTTTCTGTCCTGAAGTTACTCGAAGAACCAAACATAACCGGCAGAGATACCTACCCAATGTGCTTGGCCGAAGAACCTAGTACGATTCCATGAAATGAATATCGCGCAGGCTTTATTCTGGTATGAGGAATTTGCATCTCGTCCAAAGCACTAACAAATAAAATATTTAAAGAACTACCACCATCAATCAACACACGATTTGCTCGACAGTTGTTGATGGTGGGTTCAACCACAATCAGGAATCGACTAGGTCGAGCCGAGGGGATCGGACAATCACCCTTCTCAAAAGAGATTGTGACTTTCGACCACTTAGGCAAATTATTGACAAGGGAAGGGTCGATAGAGTTTACCTCACGCTTGACAACCTTATATTGTCGCTTGGACTCGTATGCGGATGAACCTCCATATATGTGCTTGATAGTGTGCTTGGGATCTTGAAATGGCATGTCCTCGTCTGAGTGATTTCGACCGCTTGATTGTCCCAACTCCTCAATTGTTTGAGCGGGCCCTTGCTAGAATAGTAATTCTCAAGCTTCCATAGGAAGACTTGGCAATTGTGAAGTTTGTGCCCCCTTTCTTATGAAGAGGGCACTATCTAGGCTTGTTTTCTTTCCTCGCGGGTGTCTTGCCTTTGCCCCGGTTAGAGTATTGTTTGTATTTACGTGGCTCCTTATTGCCTATACCCAAGACCTCCTTCAACCCTGCGCTGCAAGGCTTGTGGCTCTTGACCTTGTCTCTGGGTTTCTTGGCCTTCTCCTTCCTCTTGCCGCCATCACCTTAATCCTTGGAACGACGACTGGTCAGGTTGATGGTCCTGGTCATTCGACCACCTTGGTAGCTGTTGCATACCAATTGGCCATCTTGAAGAGCTTGACGATGGTGTTTGGTGATATCCTTTGTGAATCTCCGATTGCACACCCCCTATCTGAATGCCCTAATAACAGAAGTGTCAAAGTCCTCCAGAATTGAGTTTTGAATCTTGCTAAAACGTTGGATGAATTGTCGTAAGGCCTCATCGCTGAATTGGCGCATTCAATGCAGAAGTTGGCCATCAGAAGGTCACAGAGGTGCTACCAGGAGTAGCTCAACTCGAAAGGCTGGTTGAGCAACCAAGATCGAGCAGATCCTTTGAGCACTATCAGAAGGTAGTTGGCCATGACATGCTCACCTCCTTCTACTGCCAGAACTGCAGTCGTGTAAATCTGAAGGAACTCAATGGGATTCTGAGACCCGTTGAATTTCTCCATGCTCACCAGTCGAAACAGTGATGGCCAGTACACTGCTCGGAGATTGGGCACAAATGCTCGGCATCTGGCAACAATATCCTGACATCTCCTTAGTGCAAATGAGTAGTTGCATTGTCAGGCAAATGCACTCGGTGATTCCCGATGGTGGGCGGACCGGGCCTATAATAGGTCTCATCCACTCGAGGATGATACTCATAGTCCATCTGCTGCTGTAGGTTCCTTGCTCAAAGTGGAGATCGAGTGTCGACTTGCCAATCTAAAGCAATCTGGGGCATTCTCCTCTGGCTGGTATTGTGATCAGGAGTGTGATGTGCCTCGTCACCATACCGACTCCTGCGAGACAAGTTTCGTGAACAACTAGATACGGTCCTATCTTGTCAACTCTTGGAGCGATGTCGACGAGGTTGCTCAAGTCCGGCCATCACATCGTGGAGCCATCGTGCAATGTCTTCAGCAAAGCGGTCGTAGCCCGATGCTCGAGCAAGCACTTGAGTCAGGTTCTTGAGCAAGTCATTGATCCGTTGAAGCTCCCGTGCCTCTTCAAACTGGTACTGGGCCCGCCCAGGCAAAGCACTCTGTGCGGCAAGTCTCCTTTGCCGAGTAGTCTCAGGATCCTCGACTCCTGATGTAAACTAGAGCTACTTCAGAACAGAGTGAGTATTTATTGAATTTCTCCCACGCTCATCAGATAACTGATCAGACTCATCACAGGAGGTCTCGTCACCATTCTCACGAGAGGAGGGAGAGTGTGATCGTCGGAGAGCATCCTCATGCCTTCCTCCGAGAGGGTGATGAGAATCTGAGGGTAGGGCAAAGACCTCCTGTCTAGAATCTCCACTTTTGAGGGATGCCCCCTCGTCCGAAGAATCATTGAGCGAGATTGTTTCATAGCCTGGAGAAAACCCTACCAGGTAGGGGAAGTCTGGGTTGTAACCATCACCAGCCTAGTCTATTCCCTGCGAGAATGCAGACAAACACAAAGTGTGCCCGCCCATTGCCTTTGCCGGGTCATCCGGAGAGTCACCACTAGCATTTGGCAATGTGCTCCCTGATTGGCAGAGTCTGGGGCTCTCTAAAACTGCACAGGGCGACGCCGTGGGACTCAAATGCTTGGGAACAGATCCATCATCACGTTGTGAGTCCTCATGATGGTCGGATTGACCCTTACCACTTTGGGGAGACTTTGATCCCTTATTAACCTTTAAGATGGCGTCATCTCTGGGATCACCGGATGAATCTCCAGGAAGACAACCTCTGTCGGAAGTAAGCATGGTCTGCTCGTATCATAGTAGGCCTCTATGTCGATACTCGTGTAGTCGGCCAAGTCGAATCAGTTCTTCTCGTTCCATTCATCTGCCATGAGGACATCAGGAGGAAAAAGAGAAACTTGCCAACGAGGAAATTATTGGAGTCTTGGAAGAAGAAATCCCCACGGACGGTGCCAATTGTCGATGTTTCAATATTGATCTTACGTATGATTTGTTTGGATTCGGGGAAACTCTTAGAAGATCCGGTGTATGCACATGCAAAGTAGAGATACGTGAATTTTTATGCAGGTTCAAGCCTTCTCCTAAGAGAATAATAACCCTACGTTCTGTGTGATCACTAATCAGCATAAAAGGATTACAATTGAGAGTAATGCAAATGCCTAGCACTATCTCCTCCTTCGATCTGAATGCCTCTCCCCCTTTCTCTCTTCGACTTTAACTTTTATATAGCCAGTGAAGCGACAGCAGTTGTCCGGTGCTAGAAGATACCTCAACACTTTGGATGATAACCGTTTGACGGAAGTTACTGTCAAAGAAACATAATAGGTTGTTCGCCATGTAGCGGTTGTTGTCAGAAAAGGATCATGTGCGGTTATTGGATAAACGCATGTTCTAACTACCTTATCAGATGAACCCATGATGTAATTGTTCATCATAGACAAGTTGGTCGGAGATAGGTTGGTCGCAGGAAGGTCCATGACCATAAGGTGGTCACAAGTCAACTTACAACTACGTGGTCGTAGAAGGACTTAGACCATATGGAATAGTCGCAGTAAAACTTACGACCATTTGGTTGTAGAAGGGCTTACAATCAAGGGGGTAATCGCAGTAAGACTTACGACTATTTAGTCGTAAAACGACTTACGACCAAGGGGTTAATCGCAGTAAGACTTATGACCAAGGGATAGTTGCAGTAAGTCTTACAACTATATGGTCGTAGAAGAGTTTACGACCATCCTGCCATATTTACCTCTTATCGATAAGGGGTATATTCAAGGAATATAAGGACGTAATAATTTGAAGATTATTCTACCCTTGTCAAATACGAATTATTTTTTCAAAAACGAATACGAATACAGTAGCATACTATCTGTCGAATTTGAATACGGATTCGAACTATCCGAGCATGATGGAATATGGATATCCAGCCCACTGACCATAACTAGTACTAACTCCAATACCTGGCCAGTGGCCATTGCCCACTGGGCCAATCGACCTGAAGGACTTAAGGCCTTAAGGATTTGATGCTGCTTACTTGGTCAAGACAACAAAGCGTTACTCGTGTTTGTGTTTATTTTTCTTCTTCACGTTCCATTTCCGTCGACAGAATTGACTTGCTTCATGTGCAACTTTTTTCATAGTAATTATTGTGAGAACACCTTTTTACAAACACTATTAGAAAAAATCGTGTATCCGTACAGAAATCTACTTATATCTTCATTTTACTTGCGTAAACACGTTTTTTACCCATCAAATCGTGTGTCCATGCAGGAAGTACGTAGCTAGCGCTTAGCAATGTCCAACAAGTTAAGCAACCATAAGGCTTCTTCCTCCGTGAGCAGAGCATGATGCAGATGCAATGTGCCCAGAGCAAGCATATGTATCACTGCGCATGTGTGTTAGTACTTATGCTTTGTTCTTATATTTATTAAAATTGTTATCGTGTGTACTTCATGAATTGTATGTTGTTAGTACTTATGCTATGTACTGATCGACTATCGAATATATTTTTATTGTAGTTGAAAATGCTGTACTTTTTTAGATTTCATGAATGTTTCTACAAAATAAACTATTTGTATGTTTTCATTGATTTTGGATGTATAGTTTAAGGTATTTTCATATTCTGATAAATATTTATGACTGTATTCGTTTCAATTTATATTCGCTTCGTATCTGTATTCTATATTATTCGTATTTGTATTCGTATCCAAGATATCCATATTCATATCTATATCTGCAAAAAATATAAAAATAAATATAATAGATATATTATCTATGTATATTTAATTCGTTTGCATCCCTATTTGCAGCCCCACCACGAAACGGAAACGGAAAACAAAATAAGAACTAAAAACCTCAAAACCCGATGAAATGCAGATATATAGCAGGCCAACAACCAAAAACCGTCTCCCACCCTGTATTAAAGTCCCCGCCAAAGGCCCCAAACTTGTCCCCCAAACAACCCCATCCCCAAGAAATTAAACCTCACCAAACCCCTCCCATGTCTGACCATCCCCTCGCCCAGGGGCGGACGCAGAGTATAAGTAGTGGGGGCCTTGGCCCCCACTCAATTTTGTTAATCATGTATACCTCCTGGGATTTAATCCATATGGCCCCCAGTCCGCAACTCAGCAGGCCCCCAGTGGCCCAGTGCGGCAGCTGGCAGGACGGCAGGCCGACAATGCCTTCTCAGCTACGCGTAGCAGCATGCCCCCACTCAATTTTAGTCCTAGGTCCGCCCCTGCCCTCGCCGGCGACCACCACCCCTCTCCGGCGAGCACCGCCCTCGGCCCCCTCCTACTCCTCCCATCGGAGCTCCTCCACGACATCCTCCTCCGACTCGCCCTCCCGGAGCTCCTCCGCGTCCGCTCCGTCGCGCGCCCGCTCTCCCACCTCGTCTCCTCCCCGGACTTCCGCCGCCTATACCACCTCTCCTCCGCCTCCTCCGGCCCCGGCCCGGCCGCGGCGTGGCTCCTCCTCTTCAAGAAGCTCCCGCCCCACAACGCCGCTCTCCGGGGCTTCCACGGGCCCTCCGGCCGCTGGTTCCGCATCCCCGTCTCCGCCATCATCTCCCCCGCCGTGCCCCCGGGAGAGGACCTCTACTTCCTCGCCGCCTCCGGAAGCTCCTTCCTCTTCGCCGCCAACGGCCGCCGCGAGCTCGTCGTGGTCGATCTCTCCGCCCGCGCCGCCCGCCGCCTCCCGCCGTCCCCGCTCGGCCCCCGCGGCACCTCCTCCTGGCGCCGCTTCGGCCTCAAGCTCGTGGCCGATCCCCCCGGATCAAACCGGTTTAGGTACCCGTCCTTTTCTCTCGGAGGATTCTCGAAATCTTGCGAATTGTACTACTTAAGATAGTCCTTGCGTTTGGCCACGGCGCTTTTCGTCTTTCACAGTGCTAAAAGTACAGTGAATTCACAGTAAAAATCAAAACGATACTGTACGTGTAAAATCTGATGTGATGCAGTTGTTTTTTCTCCAAGGTTTTTCTTTGCTGAGCTGGTGAACAATTCGCCCTTCCTCTTCGAATACCAGTCTGACACGGACACGTGGCAGTCATCGGAGGCGGTCCAGGCCGAGGGGGATTCCGTACCGGCCTGTCCGGACGGCACGTACCTGTGCGCGTCCCACGCCGGACCGGAGTGCGTGATGGTGTACTCCGGCCCGGGCATGGACCGGCCAGTCTTCTTCCGGCCGCGGTTCCCGCACAACCCGAACGCCGCGGGCCACGGCGACAGGCTCCACGTGTACGGCGACGGGAGCGCGGTGGTGGTCCGATCGACGGTGATCGACGAGCCGAGCAGGACCCGGGTGAAGGTGGTGACCGGCGTGGACCTGTATGGGTTCGGCTCGGCCGTGAGAGGCGACTGGCAGCTGGTCTCCACCGTGCAGGGCGAACTGGTCGAAGGGTTCAGGAAGCCGTACGCCGTGATGACCGGGCTGCTGGCCGAGAGGGAGGGGGTGATCAGGCTGGTGCTCATCTCCAACTGCAGGGGCGCCTGGGACCTGGTGTGGCTGTCGTACGACCGCGCGCGCGGCGAGTGGCGGTGGGTGCCGGTGCCGGACTGGGGCACCAAGGGGATCAACATGGCCGGCATCGCCGTCTCGTCGACCTTCTCCCGGCTCTGGCCGGCGCCGTCGCCGTCAAGTAGCTACTAGTGGAACGAACTAGCCGGCGTTTGTTTGTGCTGTGTTGCGTGTGTTGCGCAGGGTGCGTTTGTGTGCAAGGCAGCGTGGTGGGATGATTGTTCAATGCTGTGGTCCGATGTGGCAGTGTCCCCGCGAGCTTTTCCGGTGGGGCCCTCGTATAATGCGGCATGAGACCTTTTCAATGTTGTGTTTCTCGTTTATTTCGGCTTGGGTTTCTATCTTCTCACTTGTTTTTTTACTATTTTTAAATTTCATCTTTTTATAATTTTTTAAGCTTTATTTGAGTTTTTTTTGCCAGTTCTTTTTTCACGTATTCATTTACATTGTCCGTGATAGGCTAACATGTTTTTTCTATTTTTTTTAATTTTTTAAATTTAGTTATGCCAAATAAGCCATCATTAGCTGCAATGTAATTTTAGCCATAAGCCAACTTATTTCAGCTTAACCGAACGGCAGCAGTCGGTTCAAATGATGAGAGAAAAGGAATTGAATCGATTCAATACATTAAAACGGTCGATTCCGACAAAAAAAATGTTTGGAACAAGACTCCACTTAGGAGTCGATTCAAAGTATTAAATAATTTATATGAGGATTAAACAACTATATAGGAGAGAGTGTGATTGAGAGAGAGAATATTATTATTTTGTGGTTTTTTAATGTAATGTGGGTCCTAATTATCAATGGGAATCGGTTCGATATATTAAAGAAAAACAAACTTATGCTTACGTGGTATAACTTTAAATCGACATCGGTTAATACAAAAGATGGCCTAATAGGACCAGTCCTATTGGATATGAGCACATGACTTTTGCTGTAACCGGTAGGTCCGATAAATAATATCAATTGATAGAAACTAAAACCAAAAACCGACCTAAAAGCCAAAAAAACACAATCAATAGTTTGATCGATAGGTTCTCTCCCTAGTAGTTAGGACACTCCCAGTGGAAGACATATCAAAGCAATGTCTATGCTTTCCGCATCACCTGAAAATAACCGAAAACATAACTCCTTCAGTGGGTAGTGTCTATCCCTAAACCTAAGCAATAAATTCACCCACTTCATTCTCTCTCCCCCTCACCCTCTCCCTCATCGGCGCGGATCGAGTCCTCTCTCCCTTTCCCTCACCTGCTAGCTGGATCTGAGCGCTTCTCTCCCTCTCCCTCATCAGTGACAATCGGATCCATGCGCTCCTCTCCCTCCCCTCACCGGTGTCAACCGGATCCAAGCACCCCTTCTCCCTCACTGGTGTCGGCCAGATCCAAGCGCCCTCTCCTGACCGCTCCTCTCCCCCCCTCACCGGCACCGGTTGGATTCAAGTCCCCCTCTCCCTCCACCTCATCGGCATCGGCCAGATCCGAGCCCCCTCTCCCTCGCTGGTGCTAGTTGGATCCGAGCGTTCCTCTCCCTCATCAGTGCCAGTCAGATCTAAGCCCCCTCTCTCCCTTTCCCTCACCAGTTTCGAGAGTGATGCTCCGGGGGCATGCCAATAGCAGCGAGGTGGCAGTTGCGGCGACAATGAAAAATTGTCAACCACAGCACCTCTTTTCTGTCACCAACGAGTGCGGCATGGTGCGGTGTGGGCGATGAGATTTTGTGCCCAAGAACTTGATGTTTCTTGAGTGCAGCGAGGAGGTCAGCGTGGTGGCCGGTGGCTCGGTCATGCAGCGTCAACACGGTGGGCATGACGGGTGAAAAGCTCTGGCGTTGGGTGGAGTGGCCTGGCAGCGCAACGGACCAATGTGGAGCCCCGAGTAGCAGGACGACGTGCAACGGTACAACGAGCTGGAGTAGAGCAGGTACGAATGTTAACGTTGTGGGGCAACAAATAGTGCATTGGATTATATGCCCACGTAGTGTCTTACATGAGACATTATTTTTCTCTCTTTTTAAATTTTCTTTTCATCTCAGTAAAAATTCTAATTGGTATGCTAATTAATGCATTGAATATTGTTGACTAAGTCTCCTTGGGAGTGCCCTTAATGCTTAGTATGCTACCATTGTTCATAAACCCGCGCGGTTTTTATCTAGTTTTATATGCTTGTGGTTAAGCGGTCACAGTTCGCAACGTTTTAATCTTCTCCTAGGGTCCTAGCGTCAATTTAGAGAGCGATGCGCTGCTAATTGGTCATCAGTTGCAATTGCTGATTTGGTATTTATGCGGCATTTTGCAGCCGTGGAAGAGTATTTTGTATGGGCCTGTTTTTGCTGGACAAACTCGCAGTTTTTCATGGAGAAAATTAATGCATTATTATTCTCATAATACAACGCCATTCTGAGGGCGCCTGGTTTCTGGACTGTTCAATGCCTTTTTTTTACGTGGCCATCTGAGTGTTCAAAATGGCTTTTTTAAATGACTTATCGTTGAAAAGTAGTGTAGCTGGTTGAAATTGCATTATAGCTTATGATGGCTTATTTGACGTAATTAAATTTAAAAAAAATTAAAAATAGAAAAAAAAACAGGTTAGCCCATCACGAACAGTACAAACGAATATGAGAAAAAAGAACCGACAAAAAAGCTCAAAAAAGCAAAAAAACCAAAAAAAGACTAAAATGTTGAAAAGTGAAAAATAAGCCAGAAGTCTAAGCCATTTTGAGCGGGACTAAACGCTTGCGTCTAACGCAGAATATTGAAAAGGACTAGAGAGAAAAATTGGTCACATGCTTCTGTACAACCAAACGGGTGAAGCCTTAAGCGCCATTTATTTTGACTTAGACTTCTAATTTCTGGTTTATTTTTTATTATTCTTAATTTTTTTCTTTTTCTAGCTTTTTGGGGTTTTTTATCGGTTCTTTTTTTCCTTATTCGTTTGTATTGTCTATGATGGGTTAACCTGTTTTTTTTTCTATTTTTAAAGTTTTTAAATTTAATTACGACAAATAACCTATTATCAGCTACAGTGAAATTTCAGCCAGCTACAATGCACTTTCAACCATAAGCCAGCTTATTTCAGCCCAACCGAATAGCACCTAACTTAACAGCTGAACACGTAGGGCCTATTTTTTTTGTTTCGATTTATGGTTTATAGCTATGATTTATATTTTTTAAGTTGTTCGTGCGAGCATACGGAGAAATAGAAATTCATGTGCGATTTAACCAATACAAATAAAGTCGTTATAATGTGTACTATAATCAACTTATAGACACCGTCTTAAAAAGACATTCTGTTTAAAAGTTAGTTATTATTAAAAAAATCTAAAAAACAGCTTTTAGAAACTAAAAAAAAGAGTATTTTAATTATTTCTCTTTGGTTTATATTTTATGGCTTCCCTCAAACAACTAAACGAAAAGGTTTACTCATTATCATTTTAAAATAGTTTATCAAGACAATCATTTTAAAACAGCTTATTATTATTTAATTTATTCACATAAATATTTGTTGAAGCACCATAGCGGAAAACGACCCACCGTAGATGAATATCACTCGCTTAAAAGCGAATATAGGTGAGCCGTCCCATCGAGTTTCTCCAAGCTTTTTGCATAAAGCAGAACGACTCCCAAGTTCTAAGACCCACGCATTTAGTCTTCATCCGCACAGATTTATCCGCTAATTGGTTGGATCAAATCAAACACTCGTGAGCACAGCGAAACACCAAACATAACAGCAAAGCAAATGTTAACAGAACGAGCAAGCAGGCGTCGTTGCTCTGTTGCCCCAAAAGCATGGGGCGAATAACAGACAAGGCTGAAAATGTCATTCAATCTGCAGAAGAGATCGCATCGATATTTTCGAAATTTGAACTGTTCAATAATATGGTGCTGGAGTATTTTTTTTTTTCAAAAACAGATCTGGAATGTTCGTTTTTTTATATAAAAATAGTTTCTTTCCCGAGCTCGGTAGGTGTGACGGTTAACACGTGGCACCTACCGCGCCCCCTTGCTCTGCAGGAGTTGGCAGGTGCTGGAGGGCTTTCGGGCGCGGCAAGTGCGCAGGTGATGCGGCAGGCCAGACGGGCTAGCTCGGCAGGCTGGCCGAGGGCATGGTAGGCAGGCCTACCGAGTCACCTTGGCTCGGCAGCTCTGCTGCCCAGCCGTCCGGTTTAGGCTTCTATTCTTGCAGGCTTGTGTATTTGCACTACGGATTGTTAAATGAAAAGTTGTGTCAGCCAAACTTGGTAAAACTTGGATAAAAATTCCAGAGTAAAATATGATTTACTATAAGTTCGGCAAGTAATCAGGGAGAGGAAACTAGGTTGTACAAAAAAATTGTCCAGATGCATTACTGAAAAATTGTAGGAGTGAACCATGTGTAAAAATTGTAGGAGTGAACCATGTGTAGCTTGACATAGCATTTCGCAACGAAGGTGCGAATTATAACAACCCTAGGGTAAAAATGTGGAACCGTATAGCACCCACATGGTGTGGCGTTTATGTGGGCAGCATGGACGTGGCTGGCGCAACTACAGCTCTGGTTGGCACAACAACAATATAGGTGATTGTGACTGCTGACGTGCACGACCTCCTCGTTGTTCCTCTCCCTGATCTTCTGCCAGTGGAGCTCATTATTGTTAGTCCTCTCGGTTTGGAGCCCCTCCCGCAACTCCTTTAGGCGGATGTACAATTTGTTGATGTGGACCGCGGCAGGTATTGGATACGATGGATTCACCCACTTGGTGAACTTGTAATCCGTTGTCTACATACAAGACAAGGTTAGCACAAGCATTCCATGTGTGAAAGTATACAAACAGATGACAGTGAAAGAATCAACATTCTGGGTACACGTGGTCGTCACAAACCTGCACCACCACGTCAGGGTTGTACTTGCATTGCGGCTAAGACTCGGGGAAATGTGGATAGTCGTGGGGGGATTTCTAGGGGTATAGGATTCCCTAGTTTCGAATGTGGTATGACTGCACTTTATGTTGGCATAGTACAATTCCCTACAAGATAGAAAAAGGATGTTTACTATCAGTGTCCGTACAAAATTCATATTAAAAGTTATGAAAAGAAATGTGGCAACATCAGGACTAAACTTAATTTAAAATGCACATACTTTGCATTGCTTAACATTAATTCATTGCGAGTTACATTCCAGGAAATGCTGGTGTTATAAAGAATGAATGACTACACAGGTGATACAAATCGACAGGACTATAGGGTGGCCGATGAAGTGGGCCTATTCGGGTAGTTCTTCATGGAGTGGCCCGTTGTTTTGCATGGCCTGCACTTGCACAGCCTTTGCCATTGGCTATGTTGACTATCATCCATGTCATTACGGATGTGGCAGGACTAATGTCTTTCGCACCTAGGCTACTTCAGTGCGTTGTTCAGCACTCACTTCACTTCATGGCCAAAGGTTCATGTAATGCATGTTCATCCCGTAGGAGTTGAGCTTAGCGCTCTAAGTCCTATACAAATGTGAATGTCATAGTACTCTTAAATGTATTGCACAAAGGATTGCTACCATGCAGCACATACAGCGTACACATGGGAGCAAGGCTTGTGAAGAAGTATTGGCTTGTTGCATGTACAGGTCGCTACTTTGCCAATGGTGTATGTATGCTTGTGATCGCCTCTTGCATGGCCCATGACATACTTCTCCCTCAAATGGGCATCGAACTTCTTCCTCACGTCGTCCATGGTTCGAGCGATGTGCGAACAAGTCTTCACCATTTTCTGCTCCATGTACGCATGCATGACTTCTGAGAGTTGTCTACATTCATCTAAGTGCTTCTTCGCAATCATGGTTCTATTAACGAAGTAGCTGACAGTGCAGTTCCAACTCTCGTCCATGATTATGGTGATTGGGAGGGAGCGTACATCCTTCAGGGCGCAGTTGTACACCTCCTACATTTTAGTTGTCATATCATGTACCTCGCACCATCCGTACATGAAGCAAGGACCATTTCTCCATGTTTGGAGCATGCAAGTTGATCAATTGGGTGAACTTACCCGTTGCTGTGGGAGTGGCCTGAGCTGCGGCCGGTTCTGCTCCCTGCGACTCCCTCACATGCTTGGAGGTCTCCTCATCAATATCGTGCCATATTGTGTTGAACTTGCACCTTTAGTTTTGCATGCATAGCTTTTTAAACTTCTTCATCAACTCCTTGTGAAAATGGATGTGAAAGTTTGTCGCTAGATGCCTCATGCACCAGTGGAACCTCACGTTGTTCCACTGGAAGAGTGGTTGAGTCCCTTGGTGCATGGTAGTTAACACCGATAGCAGCCTAATGTTACAATCCCTAATAAGATGGACGTTAGGCTAGTCTTGGACTACTTTTTGCTTCACATTGGCCAAAAACCATAGCCAGCTATCGGTGTTCTCATTATCCACAATTGCATAAAACACTAGGAATAACTAGTTGTTTGCATCGGTAGCCATCGCCATCAACACTGTGCCCTTGTACCAACCGAAGAGGAATGTGTCATTCATCGTAAGCACTGGATAGCAGTACTTGACCCCTCGATCATCTGCCGAAATGCCCAGAACACCCGGTCAATGATAAAACAATTGGGGTCCTTCGTAGGGTACACCCACTTCATCTTATTTACATATGTCTTGGGATTGGCTTAAGTAATCTGATATAGAATTCTTGGCATGAAGTCATAGGCCTCCTTGTATGTGCCATACATCTCATGTATGACATCCTCCTCACCCGCCACACCTGACTATAGCTCACCAGGAAACTATCCAGGTTCACTGCATCAGCCATCAATAGTTTCGGTGAAACTATGATGTCTACAACTATGGGGTGACTTATCAGGCTAGCGACGAGTGAGGAGGTCACATTATGGTGCTCGTACAACGGCTCCAAAAGCTCACAGGTGTGGTCCTTGACCATCGTTATCTAGAAGTCCATTCCTCCGCCTCTGAATCTCTGTGTGTCGGACCTCGGGTTAGCAAACCCTGATCCTCTGTGATTTCAACGCACTATTCCCTGGATCAGTAGATAGTGCTCACAGATACATTACTGTATATCAAAAACATATTATACGGAAGCGTAAATAATACAGTAATACTTACTCATGGGCCGTTTAGG
Organism: Dendrocalamus latiflorus; assembly: GCA_017311315.1. NCBI lineage: Eukaryota > Viridiplantae > Streptophyta > Magnoliopsida > Poales > Poaceae > Dendrocalamus > Dendrocalamus latiflorus. Next base: position 38,565,751 of record CM029664.1, read on the forward strand.
CCGAAAGCGATAAAATGCAGCAGCGGAAACTTCACACAGGTGGGACCCGCAGGACTTGCCCACAGGCAGCCAACTGGGGTTCGCGACCTAGTCCATGGCCTCATCGTCTTCCAGCTCCGTCGACACTTTTTTGGCATCGCAGGGCTTGACTTTATTTCCTTTCTGACTGAATGATGGCAGTTAAGCCAGAATGAGTACGATGATACTCAGCAAGCCACCACACAGGATGCAGTAATAATTAGATGCAAAGCTGTCAAGGGAAGCTTGAGTTTCTTTTATTTGCTAAAAGCATGGTTTTGGAATTACAATAAGTAAGAAAAATCTCCTGAGACGTAGCAATTTTAACTGAAACATGTTTTATGAAATTGATTGCGAGAATGCGATAATAATTGTAGTGTAGGTTACATCCACCTTTCACAGTGCATGGTTACCTCCAATGCTAGTTTTCGCCGCTGGAGTACATCTCTCCAGGAAAAGTTCATGGTCAGAGTACATCTCTCTGATAGGTTTTATCCCACCCACAAATATTTTTGGAAATAGAACTAACTCGAGTAGGTTCCCATGTCCGCCCTTGACCGTGGGCACGGCTATTCGAATAGTTTTACACTCTGCAGAGGTTGTACACTTTCACCACAAGAGATAAGTCATCTTAATAGCCAACATGCTTCCTTAGGCATGAGACCCAGATGGTTTATCACAAAGCCGTTACCTTACTCCGAATTAGCTAGATACCACCCCGCTGAGGTTTCACCGCTGAAGGGCTACATCCACCACAGTCAGAAGCCCCCTCTTGCGCCGTATGAGTAAACCAGTGCTCTGGCACCCATCTTCCGTGATGATATCTAAACTAACCCTTTTGCAAGTTAATTAGCTAGGTCGTACCCATATAGACTTGTGGTTGTACTGTTTTACACAAGGAGGTCAGTACAAGATTCAGTCCTTAATTTGTCCAAGCGGTTCTTACCACAAACCACGGGTTCTTGTGCGACATCAGCACCATCCACTCCTACCAACCGCCCAGACAAGTACATCAGGTTTTGAGAGTTTTGAGAAGCATAAAACAGTTGTATCAACATATTCAGCCATGTACATCCCATGACTGTCCCAAACCAAGTTTTTATATTTTTGAAGATTGATGATCAGGGCAACAAGTGCCCTGGACTTGACCGGACTAGCATAGCTTTTTAATGTGACTTATACCTAGTAAAGTTATCATTAAAATCTATGGTGACAAGGATAAGGTGATTCAAGTATCAAGGGATGGCATAATAAATTAATACAACATCAAGTGGGCATGTAGCTACCTTAAGCTTTGACATATATTTGCATAGTAAATTAGGCATGCAAGTTGATAGTTTAAGGGAACATAATTTTGCATAAAATGTAGGATCAATATGATCAAAGTGATGACTTGCCTTGCTTGTTATACCACAGCCTTGATTGCTCTAATTCAAAGCCTTCTCAGTCATTGATCTTAATTTTACTAGTCCTCGCTTTTACCCGAGTCTTGGTCTTGTTCGAGTCCGTCGGCTCGTCGAGTCTTCGGATTCTAATACGCGGCAAAGAAAAGAAAGACCAAATAAATCCAAACACTTTAAATGCCCAAGTTAATTTAAATTATACATTTATTACGATTTGAGAATAGAAGGATGATTCGGGTTAGTGTGCTGTGAGCACAACGGTAGATGAATTGGGCGAAGGAATGAGGTGGCTGAATAGCTTTACTGTGAGGGAAAATTTAGAATAAGGAGGGACCAAAATGAAGAAGTATCTACAGGAATATACCCCCTTTTGAAAAGGTAGAGGTCAAAACATAGCTGATCGGGGCAATGCGAGGTTCGACCATTTATTGGATAACCTTCTCATTATTAATTTTATATTTATCAAGGAAGTCTCGTGAGTCAGGCAAGACTTACGGACAAATAAAAGGGGTTAGCGAAGATAGTAAAGAGGAATTGAACTTTGTAATTTTAGGATGCGTAAGATGAGTATATTTGTATACGCGGTATAACTTTGATATTTCCTGCGGCAGAACTCAACTGGGATAGCAACGACTAATTTAATGAATCATTGTTTTTATCAACTTAATTAGGGTATGAAAATCTAATCGCCTAACCAGTTGTTATTATGCACAAGATTGATTATTTCATTAACTAACCAATCTTATTATTAGCGGTTTGCCTTTTATCGAATAAGTGATTCAAGGTTGATATTTTATGTGGCAAAATCTTGATACATTGATTAACTTAGTTTGCATAAATATATCTAGCTCGACAAATGAAGGATAGCACTTAGACCAATTGAATTTTCGCTAGGAGTTGATATTAATATTTGGTTTGCCTGAACGTCAAATTTGAGAGTATTGAAGTTATCTTTATAAAGCTTCAGATATTGCCACTTTAACTAATTAGGATCAACTTTTATTATCATCAATCCATAAAAAATGATCTTCCAATTTGTTTCATATTTGCGATTTCTAACATTAGTATCCATGGAAGTCATGTCAATTATTTACCATAAGAAGACAGACCATGCCTAACTTGTTTTACAATTTACATGAGTATTTATATATTAATCTCAATTGGAATATAATTAACTCACGTTAAGTTTTTAAATTTAATGGCATCGGTATTTTCATTATGAATTCACTGGTACATTTCTTATCCTTACTAATTATTTTGATACAAGCATGGACATTTTTCTCACACAGAGATTGATTGCTTAACCACAAGGGTGAAAGGGAGATGCAATTTCCATTGGGGGGGTTGAACTTTCCTTGACAGAAGAGAGGGAGACAAGAAAGAAGCTGTCGGCTGAGCTGAGAATAGAGCAGGGAGCAACTACAGGAGAAACAGGGGAGGGGGCCGAGGCATGGCAGCGGCGGCGACGCCGACGAAGCGCAGTCGGGGAGGCGACGACAGCCACCAAAATGGGACCCCCAAGCGACGAGGAGTCTCCGGGAGATAGTGGCGCCGGCCGGGGAGGTGCCAACGCGAGCGGGCGGTGGCGCTAGGCGGCCGGCGGTGAGGAGGGAATGGGGCGCCGGTGGCCGGGAAGGAGAGGGGAGAAGATGACGCGTGCACGAGCTTGAGTACCATACCAGTACTCACCTGGGTAGTCGAGCTAGCCAGAGGGTGGCGGGGGCGGGCCGGCGACGTGCACGGGCGGCGGCGCGGGGAGGCGACCGTGGCGGGAGGGCTCGGGCGGCGGAGGGAGTCGGCCGACGGTGGGGAAGGCCTCGGGGCACCAGGGAGATGCTCCCACCGCGACGAATTGGCCGGGGACCAATCGGCGAGGAGGCGGCGGCGGAAATGGTGACGGCCGGCCGGAGACGGAGGAGGAGCGGGCGTGGCGCTCTCGGGTGTCGATTCTTCGATTAAGTGGAAGGAGAGGCAGAGGATGTTCGGGTGCACGCCGTGACGCGGTCCAATCGTGGAGGGGATGGCCGGAGCGGCGGAACGGCACGAACGACGGTGGCCGGCACGAGCGCAGAGCGGCTGCTCGGCTTAGAGGTGGAAGAAGAGGAAATGGGGAATGGGGAGAAGGCGAGCTCGGGTTCTTTTATAGCCCAGGGGAGTACCGCCGGCATGGGCGAAGGCATGGCAGGGGTACCCTGGGCATGGCGGCGCGTCCTTCGGCATGGGCGACGGTATGGGCGCGTCGTGGGTAGGGGTATGGCGTGGGGCTAGGTCGGTGGTAGGGCGCTAGCGCGGATGTGACCGGGGGGGCAGCCGGGGGCGGCGTGAACCCGGGGCGGGGCGAGCGACGCGAGCTGGGCCGACGAGCGCCAGGAGCTGCGGGCGGAGGCGGGTCGGCTCGGCGCGACAGGACGCGAGAGAGGAGGATGGAGGAAGAAGAAGCAGGGAGGAAGAGAGGAACGGAGCGCGTCGGGTGGGCCGGAGGCCAGAGAAAAAGGGGAGCAGCCGAACGGGCTGGGAGAAAAAAGAGCGGGCCGGGGAAAAGGAATGAAGCGGCCAGGAGAAAAAAGAACGGCTGGGCTAGATGGAAAAACAGGCCCGGCCTAAATGAGACTTTAGTGATTTTAAGAATTTCCAGAAATTTGAATTTGTAAGGTAGTTCTGAATTTGTAACTTGGTTCATATCTTTGAATTCAATGATTTAATTTTTTTTAAGGTTGCCTAGTTTTGGGAAATAAAACTTAGTTTTCTGAATTTGAATTTCTAGATACAAAAATTGGATTGAAGGATTTTTGTATTGGTTCTCAAATTTCCATCCTCGGTTTTGAATATTAGGATTCCAAATTTTTAAACTTGGAAATAGGACTCTCAAGGATAATGGATTTCTCTGAATTGGATTTTAAATCTTGGTTCTCGATCCCAAGGTTTTGATTATTGTTAGTCGGGATTTTGGCAAGAAGTCAATTCGAGAAATTCGAGTAACACCAAAAACTTTTTGGAGAAACTCGGGAAAATGTAATTAAAATATTTTACAATTTTCGCAATTACAGTAGTTCTCTAATTGGGATGTTACACTATGCTCCCAATACGTGCGGCTTATGTGGATGGCATATCTTGCGATGGCTTGCTGTATGATACCCTTGTTAGAGAAGCGTTGCCCTTCGATAAGAGTATCTTCATCGAAAAACCATTCAGACCCACCTTCGAATGGCAAAACAAAGGAGGCCAAGGTAACAACATCCAATCTTGAGGAGATGTACTGAACATACGTACACACAATACTACCAGATGGACCATCCCCACCTCTACCTACAACTGCCTCGTCTCCACTGCTGGTTGTGTCAACATCCTCCTCGTCGAAATGGCATCCATCCGATAGGCCTTCCAAATATTCATGATAGTCAATACATGCTGCCCACCATCTCTCTACACTTTTTGTTGGATGAAAGTTATGAGCCAACTTGAATAGCCATCCATCATCCTGACCAGCACCATCTTTCACCGCACTACTAGCACCATCAGTTTCCATTTCGCCGTCACCATCCCTAGCAACATGATACTCCACACCGCCACCACTAACCAGCTGTGGCACTTCCACGCTGCCACTTTCGCACTCTCCACAAATTCCACATACACTATTATCCTTCCATATATAACCTGTAACATCCTGAAAATTTAAATTTAAAAAGTGTGAATTTTTGAAATATTTTTGCAATACATTTTATTTGAATTTGGAGTTCATGGTATTTTTCTGAGAATTTTGGTGAAAGTTCCAGAGAACAAAAGGATCAAGAAGAAAACAAACATGTTTATATAATAGAGAAGAAAATTTTAAAATAAGAATCTCAAAAGATGATCCATAAAATATAAGGAGAGTGTTTCTATTAAGCATAAAATCTTACCCAGGAAAATAATGGAATGAATAGCAAAAGAAATTGATAATCACAAGCAAAAACAAAAGACAAGGAAAAAGAAAAAAAATACAAAGGAGCCGGGCCGGCCATCACCCCGGCCCAGCACCCGTGCGCGCCCGACAGCCCAGCCTCTCCCCGCACTCGCTCTCTCTGCCGCTGGCCCCGCACCCGCGCCCGTTTCCCCCTCTCTCCTTCTTCCTCCCGCGGCTCGCTCCCCTCTCTACGGCGCTCAGCTTCTCTCCGCCCCGTGGCACGCATGCGCTGGTGTAGCCCTGCCCGAGCCATCCCGTCACCCGGCTGGGGCGCCTGCGAGACCACCGCGCCCCCAGTTTCGTTGCCCCACCCCCGGTACGGCTCCACCGCCCACGGTTTCTCCTCCGCCTGGTCGCGTCGACTCGGCCGCGTGGCGCGAGCATTCTGCCGCCTATAAAAGCCGGCGCAGCTCCCCGAACGCACCGCCCACTCCCCCTCTGCCTCCCCTCAAAGTTAATTGAAGGAATTCGTGCCAAGCCCGCCGGAATTTCCTTCTTCTTCGTCGCCGGCCAAAAGCGATTCCACCGCCGTCGTCCCCTCCACGGCCGAGCTCCCTCCGATTCCTCTCGGTGGGAGCGACTCCTCACCACCCTGGACCTATTTCCGCTGCCGCCGGAGCTTTCCCTCCACCCTAGATAGCCGGCGCCGTGCGCCTCCGCCACCCGACCCCGACCTCCGTCGTCAGCCTTCCCCGGCGCATCTCCCACCTCACAAAAACGTTGGTGAGCTTCCTCTTTACTCCCTTGTGCTCCCGCGCCCGCCTAATTCGTTTCCCTTCTTCCCAGTCGTCGGCGCCTCGATCGGCTCCCCTCACCCGGCCGCCTTCCATCGTCGTCGGCCCGCCACCGTATCTCCCGGTTGGAACTGCTACCGCCTTGAGGTCCATCGTCACCGGAGCAACCCATTTCACCGACCTCCGTCGCCTCCTCGGCCGCCCCTCGCCGGCGTCGCCGCCGCTGCCATACCTCGGCCTCCCTCCTCTGTCTTCGTTTTTGCCTCAGCCAGGAGTACCCCTTCACTGCCGAACCGATTTCTTTCTCTCTGTATGACATGTGGGCCCCACTAAGAGGTAGCACCTGGTAAGTGTATATCACTGGTATCCTCTCTCAATTCATTTCTTGAAGCAATCTTTTAATATAAAGTAAAAAAATGTGGAATGGTTGATATATGTGAATAAGCAATACTATTTGAATAATTAAGGTGATTTGCTTAAATGAATTCAACGGTTAAAATACTCATTAAGATCACTACTAATTAAGGGCAATGATAAAGGAAATCCCCTTTGGTTAAATGTTTAAAATTTAATAAAGATTACCCCTAACTAAAATATAAACATCTATGCCCTAATATTTATCATGCCGTCATGAAATAAATCCTAATGTTAGTTTTGCTAATTAGCAAATATTGAAAATATAACCTTGTAAAACAAGCCTTGCTAGATAAATAGATTCTAATTAAAGCTAATAGCAACTAAAAGGTAGATATCTTCTAAGTATATATATATATATATATATATATATATATATATATAAACACCTATATGAATATATAAATAAGAAGTTAGAGAAATGCAGATAGCACGTATGCAGCCCACAAGTAAATATAGCAGTACAATTCTTGCGTTCACCGTAGGCCCTACTAAAAATATATATACATGTAAACACTGTCATAAAAGTACTGCCAATCAGGAAATCTTACATGGTAGCTTTAGTTAATAATGATATCAAAATACCATCATGCATGGCAGGTTCGAGTTATAAAGGGATAAAATATCAGTAGCAATAGCACTTTAGAGAGCACTCAAATTAAAAGGGCATAGTAATATACATATGCTAGAATATAATAGCCCTAAGTTATCAAGTATCAAAAATAATCTCACAAGCATGTAAATACTTTAAAATAAACATTTAAACAATAATACGGGTAATTAGAGTCACATAAAATACTGCATCCCAAGCTCTGCCCCGATAGCCAAGTTTAAACTAGAATTAGAATTGAAGCTAAGCCTAATAATAGCTAAAGTATGAGCAAGCTAATAGTCGTGCCATTAATTAAATCTTAACACTAGCTTTAGTACATAATAGTATTGAGCATAATTGCATATATAACAAGTTAGGACCCATATGAATGGATCCTAATTCAACTTAAATTTAGCCTAACTATGAATGAAGATACATAAAATATAATAATGGGATTATTAGAAATTTAAATTCTAATTAATTACCATATAAGAATGAATATTGAGCCTTTGCTATTTATCTTAATCTAATTAGTAAGTAAAGGCCTACATCAGAGATTATTCTAAAACTTAATAAAGATATCCAAGTGTTATAATACTTTCGACTAAAAGATTTATAGAATAAGTACAGATCTCATCCATCAGTCCAGTTTGCTTTTACCATAACCTAAGTTACAAGGAATACCTACCCAGCCAGACTCGCACTTCGATACATAAGTCTAACCTAACTCATGGAACTTCCTTGATAAATAACAAAATAATAAAAAAAAGATTATTAATAAAAAGATCAAGTTATCGTATGTTATTACCAACCTTGCCTCAAATCACCGAATCACCCATTAACTCGTAATAAAACTAAATTGAGTTTATTCGGATTTATTTGGATCTTTTTGAGTTATTTGCTTTATTTGGATTCAGTCGTTTGTCACGTAATTAGAAATCGGGAGTCGTGAAGATTCAATGGATCAAGCGAGATCAAGCTCGAAGTGAAGATAGAGACCAAAAGCTCAAGAGAAAGCATTGTGTGAGCTCAAGATAGCGGTAAACCGCGCCAGGCGAGTCAATACTTTGATCATGTTGAACCTACGTTTTCTGCAAATTACTTTTGTTTAAATTATTAAATTGCATGCTGTTATGTTATATGCAAATACATGTTAATTTAAGATTCTAGTTATATCCCATTGTGTACTTGGTTAATATTACCTCTCCTTTGAAATATTTGAACATGTGAACATTGTCGCCCTAGCACAAATTATAATAGTAACCTTTCAAAAATAAGTCCGTAATTATATGCCATGCGTAGTATTGTTTAGATACTCATGGGCGCGAGAGCGCCCAAGCATCACTTTTAATCCTGAGAAAAATTGGTTGGGCAGTCATGGTGGTAATGACTGATAAATGTTGGATATGATTATTTTATGTTTCCAAAAACCCCAACATGCTTAAATATCTGGGCGGATGGTTCGGGGGTATGGTGTAGTGGTGCACGAGAGTGTGGTTTGTAGTAGAACCGCCCAGATACCACTAAGGACTGAATCTTGTCATGTCAACCCATGTAAAAACAGTGCAACCACAAGTCTGTAAAATACAACTTGGCCCAGTAGATTTATCGAAATTCCCGGACTCATCTCCCTGGTAGTGGATTGATGGGGTTATGCTATGGCAAGGGGGCCTGAAGGGACACCAGTGGTGGGTGAAGTTTCTCAGTCGTGCTAGCGCAGAGGGGAGGGAAGCCCGTACGCTAGTAGTAGTGAGAAACATCCCGTGCAAACAGATGGGGCCCATCGCAAATGGGAGGTTACCCATATTGTGGGATGAGAAAAGGGGACTAGATATTTTGAAACGTCACTGTGATGGTCTGCTCAACCACACTTCTAAGGAATCGTGTGGGGCAATGAGTCGACTGTCTCTTGTGGTGAAAGTGTACAAACTCTGCAGAGTCAAAACTATTCGAATAGTCGTGCCCACGGTCAAGGGCGGACATGGGAACTTAACTGGATATAGTTCTGTTTTAAAAACATTGGAAACTGGGAATGGAAACTTGAAGGGCGAAGGACTGCCCTGGTTTGGAATTGTCCTGGGTGTCGTCCCAGTGGTAAGTTAAGCGGCTATAACGCTGAAAAAATTGCTATATGGTGCAGATGCCATGTAACGGTGGATGGAATCTGAATCGATATTAATAATGCATTTCCTTGTACATTATGATTTGGTTCAACTTGCTAGGTCTTAGGGATTTTTAAGTAATTGTAATCAAAAGCATTCTACGCAAAAATAAAATAACCCGAGCCTTCCTTTGATAAGCCATGCATACTATTTAATTGCATTCTGTGTATTGGCTCGCGGAGCACGGGGTCGGAGTGCTCATGCTCGCTTTTGCGACAAAATTCAGAATCAGGAATCAAATCACCTCACCTCAGCAACAAGATTGGACAAGCTGGCCGAGAAGATGACGATGTCAAGGGCTAGGTCGCGAACCTCCAGTTGGCTGCCTGTGGGCACGTCCTGAAGGTCCCACTTGCGTGCTTCGTTCTTCCGCTGCTGCAATTTCATGATTTCGGCCTAATCGGCCCATGAGTAAGTCTACTATTATATTTACGCTTCCGCATGATATGTATTTTGATATTCATTTCTGTAACTGTGAGCACTATCTACTGATCCAGGGAATAGTGCAAAGTAAATCACAGAGGATTCCGGATGTTAATATCTGGGCTCCTACATAACCGCACCGAATTGCTGGCAATCTCCATGTACTGCCACCAGGCGATATTGCCAACCACCTTCTTTAGCTCCCAAAAACACTTCCCCAAATCTCTAACCACCATGGCTATCTTCCTGGCAACCTCCCTGTCAAATGCACTCTACATACACTTCCTGAGCTTAGGGAGACCCATATCTTTAGCCCCGGAGCCTCGATTATGATCATTTTCACAATTTTGAAGGTCAGCCCTGTCGCATACAACTCCCTCCTCGTAGAATATGAATAAGTGTTCCATATCCGACAGTAGGTACCTACAACTTATAAATAGTAATAGCGTACAAATAGTAACAATGTGCAAATATTAACAGTGTACAAATACTAACAATGTACAAATAAAAACAGTGCACAAATACTAACAGCGTTCACTATCCAACCCGACGCATCGTGTCACGTTCAGTTGAGCGCCAAGGGGTTCACTATACAACCCGACGCATCGTGTCACGTCGCATTGTGCATACGTGGTCAGCCAGGCAGTAGAGCTGTCGAGCCAGGGCAACTTGGCAAGACTCCCTGTCGCGCCTTCGGCTAGCCTGTTGAGCTGGCCCTCTAGCCTGCTGCACCACCTACGCACCTGTCATGCTCGAGAGCCCTCCCATGCCTACCAACTCCTGCCACACAAGGGGGCACAGTAGGTGTCACGTGTAAGCCACCGCACTCACCGAGCTCAGGGAGATGACTATTTTTGCAAAAACGAGCGATCGGGGGCAATATTTGAAAAAAAATTGCTACAAGTCCATAGTAATGAACAGTTCTAGATATTTAGACATTTTGGCTGTGGTTTTTAGTTGATTATGAGAGATTGATGGAATAAATGACACTAATGTTAAGAAGCTATTCTGTTCAAAGTGATTCCTGCAATGACTTCTACAAATATATTATAAAAACCACTTTAAAAACCTATCCCATTCAAAAGTCAATTTTTAAAAGCTAAGTGGAGAAGCTGTGTGGAACAGTACCTCAGATCGGTGACAAATCAACCAATTCATCCGGAAAACGTTGCAGTCAACCAACCGATGGATGGTTGGATGAATCGAATAACTGCTGCTAGGCCATAGGCCTTTTGGTTGCTCGTGCATTGTATGATTTGTGTCGTCCATTGTATGATTTGTGTCGTGCCATCCCCACTTGAGCCCTATGAGCTGACCTAGTACTCGCAAAGAAAAGACGGCCTCACATGCGCTTGTTACTTTGCTCTCGGCTCAGCCGTTGCTTCGTTTCGGAGTGCTTTCTCGTGTTATATGTTCAGTTGTAAATAGTTTGTGGTTTTTAAAAGCTGATTTTTAAATAGAGTAGTTCTTTAAGCTGATTTTTATAAATTAAGGTGATTTTAATAAATTATTTGTAGCAGTTAATATATGAACTATTTTAAACGGAGTGACTTCTCAAACCGAGTGTCCTTTACTTTCTCATTCTTTTTTATAATCAGTTAAAAATCAAAAAATATAATTAAAAACCGAAAGCCACAGCACTTTTAAGAAAAGTCTAAGAAAATTAACAAACTGACACTATCCACGTGTTGGACAATGCAATGCATATGACTTGTGAAGACAGCAATTCAGATAGTCTGCACGTCTTGTTCATCATTTTGTTTCTCCAGGATATTATGTAAGAGCAATGGATATCGTCAGGGCTACATTGTTTGTTTTTAGTAGCTTTTAACTTCTCTTAGTAATTACTATTTATTATACTAATAAATTATAACTAAAAGATATAAACTGGAGCCTAAAATAATAGACCTTGAAAGCCTCCGCAATTTTAAACGGGGCCTAGGGCGAATCGGAGAGAGTGAGATCAGATAATGAAGTTTGATGTGATTCACACTTTGCCATGGCAAGCACAGAATCGGTCCCCTGATCACTTCATGTGCGCTGGCAACAAGACAGTAGTGCTAAATCTCCGCTGGTTTCGATTTCGGTTTCTGATTTCTAGTTTACTATTTTTTTTAATTTTATTTATTTCTTTTTTTAGATTTTTTTGTATTTGTTTGCATTGTTCGTGATGGGTTAACCTGTTTTTTCATTTTTAAAATTTTTAATTTTAATTACATAAAAAAATCACGAACAGCTACAGTATAAAATATATATATGCTAGCTTATTTTAGCTAAACTGAGTGCCCCCTACTTGGCAGACTGCTTTTAGGACATATTCAAAAATTTCGCATTAATTTTGGAAAAAAAATCCACGCGAAACAGATAAATTACTACAAGAATCTGGGACATTTCCCTATCCCAAACATAATCAGGGTAATATTTGCCTCTGCTTAGATAACTTCAGTTGATTATAGCGATGTTATGATACGAGTTGGTTGGGTATGGATCCAAAGACCGAGTGTATGGCACTCGCTCTTGATTAGTCGGTCATGCAGCCGCTAAGACTCTGAGACTTGTTGAAACATAAAAGAAAGACTAGAAAACTTTGTTTATTCTTTTTTAATGATAGTAGGTTCAATGTTGTCTCTTTTATAGAAATGGTTAGACTTAACAACATCTAAGAAACATATTCATATATTAAAAAAACTAATATCTAATACTAGAAAATTTATCTCTAATATATAGAAATAATCTAAAAGGAGACAAACTCAAATAATAAAAAAAACTACCCAAATAGATAACACCACACAGCACTCACTGTACAGTACTGTTCATGCATCGCTACAGTACCGTGCGTGGTACTGTTCACGTGCTATACGCTTGCTAATCTTAGTTCGTAACATTATATCTCTCGCGGCGAGACAGCTCGTCCTCAAGCTGTTAGGTAGTGGTCATGGACTAAGACCTTCGCGTTCCTATGTTAACGAAAGGGTACAATGATGGCATCACACAGCGCGGAAGATGATAAGTGAAACCCCGATACACAGCAGTGAGGACAACAACCCTCTAGCGTTGGCAGACATCACAGGAGTCACCGCCGACAAGGGCAATCAATGTAGAGCAGTAGCATCATTCTCACCTCGGGATGCAATGGATGTGGGAGAAATGTGACAATGTCACTGACCCCCACATGACAGATGTTCCGCTCCACATCATCGAAGGCACGGTGTCAGTTAGCCGCATGGAGAAGACCGCCGCTGAACAGTGACAACCTTTTCTTCTCGACAAAGGTATCAAAGGTGCAACTTAGTGAGTCATCGTCGTTGGTGAAGGTGGTAGTAGGACCAATGCCCGTGATGGCATTGAGGAAGGAGATGGCAGAACAATCATTGCACTTCCTCCTGCTTCTTCAACTTATCCACTAACTCCATAGTCTTCTTTAATGTGGCAATCATGTCATCGAGTAAGAACTTCTTTTGCTTGTTGTTAGCCATCAATCTGTCAAGGGAGATAATTCAACATTGAAAACCATGGTGAGTGATTTTGATACCAAATGTTGTGATCGGTTTTGATTGAGTATGGATCCGAAGACCAAAGGTAGGGCACTTGCATTTGAACAGGAGGTCATGCTATCGCTAAGGCTCTAGTATAAAAAACCTATATCTATATTAAGTAAACTAATCGCTAATAATAAGAAACTTATTTCTAATATATAGAAATAGTCTAAAAGAAAATAAATCTAAATAATAAGAAAACTACCAACATAGGTAATACTGATATGTTACCCACAACATGTTGTACTATTCACACGTCGCACCACATGGTATTGTTTACATGATGTGCGCGTGACAATCTTGGTCCGTAACAAGCGAAAAGAAAACCAAGCGCCTAGCATTTGACCTGGTTCAATTCAAAACACGCGCAAGCACACGCGCACGGAAAACTTTCGCAAGGCACGAGAAATCTATGCATTATCACTGACACAACGGTTGAATTTCCACAACGGCGTTCAGTGCCGGTTGTCAAAATTTGCTTACGTTACAGACAAAATTAACAGTCAGCTTGATGCGGCTGCCTCACTGTTACAAACTCAAAGATATCATGATTGTTTCATCTCCATTATTTCTGCTCGCCGTAATCATTCTCCTACCTATGACTTCTTCAAAGAACTATGGATCTAATAAATTGGAGATTAGTTCGACGGTGAGCTCTCAGTTCCAGTCGTTTCACTCGCAAGGGTATCATTCGTGTGCTCCACCAATACATCAGTAGCCTCCTCAGGTGCCTTGAGCAGCGAGGGATCCACCTTCTCTTTGGCAGACTTTTCCTTTTTGAGATCTTCCTTGGCCAAGTTTGAGAATTGCCTGTCCAATGAACTTGCTGCACCTAGCCATGCGAGAACAATGACCAACAGTATGCCCCCGAGGTAGGGAGTCGAATTTGCCAAAGAGCCGAATGTTAGGATCATGAACTGTTGGATCAGCGCACCACCTGACTTGCCTAATGGGTTGCAGACAACATCAATGGCTGCCTTTCCCTTCACCTGCGAACACAGGGAACTAAAGTTGGCATGTGCAGCATAGTAGTGGTGCAGACAGTGAGTTGTGAAAAATCATTGAGCTACCCAAACATGACCCTAGCGCAAGCTGCAAGGGGGGAACATTTGGAATAAAATTGGGACAAATGGTATGATGTTCACTAGACTAGACTTGATGGAAAGAGCACTGATTTTTATTTAAGGCTGCTCATGTCAAAAAAATTGCACTTGCTGAATTAATTAAAACAGAAGAATAAAGCAACGAATGGCAGCAGGAAAACACATGTCATGTCATTTTACAACTACAGGACCAAGATAAGCTATGTATGAGATTCAACAGGCTTTAGAAAGGTATATCCGAGCATATGCATTCTGAGAGAATTTGAACAAACTGTCAAGTTGCCATACTAATTTTAGCATGTCAGTAAGTTGCCATACTAATTTTAGCATGTCAGTAAGTTGCCATACTAATTCTAGCATGTCAGTAAGTTGCCATACTAATTTTAGCATGTCAGTAAGTTGCCATACTAATTTTAGCATGTCAGTAACATACACTTAATATATAGTTCATCAAGAATTGGTCAGAGCAAATTTACTCATAGTGCTACTATGGATTGCACAACTACAAGCAACAAACGATTAACTAACATGAAGTACCATTCATGAGAGAATAGAACATCAGCAAATGAATACAAAAACTTTTTAAATATTCGCCAAGGAATTCACATGAATAAAAATGCAATCTGAAAAGATGAACAAACCTTCATATCTTCATCCAAAGGAATATAGGCCATTTCCTTGCACGGATCAAATAAACTGTACTTTGCACTCTTGCTAAATATGTTCTGCATTGCACCCACATAAACGGCTGCAAGAAGAGGGGTCATACCCATCGTGGCTAGCATAGGAGTTAGTGGTTGCCCAAACAAAATCAGAGAGAAGAAACCAACACCAGTCAGCAACAAAACAGTGGGGGTGATCATTGCAGCCACTCCCCAGCCAAATCTTCGGAATATAATCCGGCCTAATAGCATCATTGTGAAAGTTGCAATTCCAGTAGCAGTTGAGAAATCACCCATGAAAGATGAATATTCGTTTGGACTAGGAAACTGCCAAGATGAATAAGGAACGCATTACTCAATTGAAAAAGCTGTAGGGGTAAGACAGCCTAAAAAATAAAACAGAAAGCTGACAAAGATTACCTGTGCCTTGAGCTTTGATTTCCATGTGACTTCCACAAGATTGATACTAATACCATATGCAACCACTAAGGTGGCAAGGTCCCTCACATATCTTGAAGAGAGCAGAACTTTCAGACTCTCTTTCATGCCAAGCTTAGGCTTGTCCTGTCAAAAAAATCACTATCAGATTAGTTGAAATAGTAGTAAAAAAGAGATGCACATTAACTATTCTACTGACCTTTTTCTTCTTGCGATCAGACTTTGGAAGAGAAGGATCATTCAAAACAAACTTGTTCACACCCCAATAGATGGAAGTAATGACAAGACCAAGAAGTACCACTATGCTCATCATTCCTTTCAAAGATACCTCCCAACCATCAATTCCTGGACCCAATGTCTTGCGCAAATTTGAGAAATACTTTACAGTACGCCCAGAAAAGATAAGGGCGATATTAGCACCAAGGCCAAATAGAGGGTAAAATTCTTTTGCTTCATCAACTGTGGTGATCTGAAAAAAAATATATATGAATCAACTCAGTTACAGCATGAACGGTCACCATTTGATGAAATAAACGTTTAAACTCAAATGCCAGGCGCTACAATGACATGGACAAACAAAGCCACCTTTAAGGTATGCTTGTTCAGCTGGTTGCTATCCAATGGATGGCATCACACCAAGGTCAACATTCAGCGCATATACCTACTGACAACGACTGCTGTGAACTACTATTCTTCAGATGTCCCCCAGGGTTGATCCCTTCTGGCAGGTCTTTGGGCTTGACCAACAACAGCTCAGAGTGAAGCAACTCTAGGAAATGGAACCACCAGTCAAGGAACTATCCTGCAACAACAGTGGCCAATCCTCATGCTCCTCATTGTGTGGAACATCTGGCTACACCACTACTGAGTTGTCTTAGAGACAGAACTCCCTCACTCCGTCATGTGATAGTTAAATGCACTTAGGATACTACCCTGTGGACGCATAAACTCCGAGCAACAGATCAACCAATAGTTTCTTGCTGGAAAACTATATTTCTTACCCTCGTGAACATGCTCTGTAATACCCCCATTTAAGGCGAACTTTCAATGAAATTAAGGTGGGGAGTATGAGAATGTCTAATAGCTGTGTCATTGACAATTGTGAGTGCTCGATGTCAGATATGTTTAAAATACATATTTCCAGCATTCAATAACAAGGACATTTCAACAAAATCTTCACACTATCTCTGTCCTAGGTATTTGTACTAGATGATTTTATAAAGATTAACATGAATTTCAGAGGGCTAGTTATGTGCAGCCACGCAGGTGCTGAGCACTATGGAAACAGCACAGTCGTTTTATCTTTGATAATAAAAAAAATAAGAAAAGAAATTATTGGTTTAGAGAGTTGCTTCAATCTCTTCATTTGACTTCTCTAAAGTGTAACATAGAAGTTAAAAACAGGTATGCTTATGGAATAGTGTCATTTCGTCTGCTAGATATTCTTGACTTATTACCAGCCTACAACTTATGGCTGAGTGTATTGGCTCATGAAGTTCTGGTCATGCTTGGTTTTTTTCCTTTTCCTTTTCTTCTTCTTTTGTACCTTTTATCTACATATTTATTCTCTTTTTACAAAGTTTCAGTAAGGTCCCCTGATTGTCTCCCTCAAAATAAATTGCAGATAGTAAAATGTGTATGAATCTATATAATAGAAACATTCAGGCCATCCTTTCTGGGAAAAAAGTAGCCGCAATGCAGAAACAAATTAGCTTTGCTGAAGACTACATCAATTGAAATTATTTCTTTCGAAAGGACTTAAAAAGTGTGAACCATATCCAGCCAAATGGTTATACAGAATAGACATTCACAACGAATTGACGAGTGAAAACAACTCACATATAATTCAGATTATGGAAAGCTAGCAATCATGCAGCTGGGCGTATTCATACCAGAAAGCAACAAGCACCTTGACCTTAGCCAACAGGTTCCGCAATACAATGCGCAATTCTACGATGCTGGGCGTACCAAGTACTAATGAAACAAACGTTTTATTACCTACCCATTATCCCAAGAGCACATCATCAGTTGTCTAACCATCCTGGCAGAGAACAAATTTTCCCTCTCTATGTTTTGTTCTCCAATAACCAACAATCCGGTCAAAATATTAGCTAATGAGATGGCCAAAACTGAAATTTTGACTGGAATTTAACGAAGGGATTGACATTTGCACATGCCAAGATTGACCGAAAAAATACAAACCCGTGACTCACCTGGTTAGCGAATCCCCAGAAGAGGACCGAGATGACCACGCTGCCCCACAGTTCGGCCATGACATAGAACAAGCAGAAGCTCCAAATCCTCAGGATAGCGACGGGGCCAAGAAAGCTCGGGCCGAGCGCCGCAAGAAGCTTGTCAGCGAGCGCGGTAGGATGGATCACATCCCTGAGCGGGTAGAGCACGAAGGCGAAGGCGCCGAAGAAGGCGATGAAGGGGAAGATGACGGTGTAGAAGAGCGCCTCCCGGGAGAGCACGTTGGAGAGCTTGGTGTAGAGCAGCATGAAGCCGATAGCCATGGGCAGGTTCACCCAGGTCTTTAGGAAGGGGATGATCTCCGCGCTGCTCCCCTTGGCGGTGACAACCAGCACGTCCTTGGTGTCCCGCAGGATCGTGTAGTTGAACAGGATGCAGAAGAACATCAGGCCCAGCGGCACGATCTTCTTCAGCGTCTGCACGTCCACGCCGAGAAACTTCTTGGCACCCTCCGGCTGCGGCACTGCCGCCGCCTGCGCGCTGCAAGACACACCACCGCTAGCACTAGTCCTCCGTTTCAACAATCCATACCCCAGGACGGCATCCTGGGAGGGGTGGCTTCTTGATGCGAGGAGTGGGGATTGGAGGGTGGAATGCTTGGAGGCGGGAGAGAAGGAGGCGAGAGGGGCTCTCGGGCGCGGGACGGGGAGGCGGAGGCGGAGCCCGGCGCGGAAAGGGAGGCCAGCGGACTTGGCGTGGAGGAGAGCAACCGACTCCATGGGTGGCGGCGCTCCGCTAGGCTCCGCCGCTTCTGACCAACCCCGAGAGGCGAATTGCGGGGAGGAGAGGAGGCGAGAGGGAAGTAGGTTGCGACTTTGGCAGTATTAAAAGATCGCGCATTCGTATGACGATGGGATAGGCCGTCGGTTCGTGGGGCGGAGATGATCGCGGCCGTCGTTTTGGTAGGTGGGCGGAACAGCCGCCGCCCAACGCAGTCAGCTGCGTCCTGGCTCGCGCACTCGCCTGTGTTTGTTTCTGTGCAAAAGAGGAGTTTGTTTACTGCTTTCCATGTACTGTGTGTAAAAACATAGGTAGTATTTAGCTTTTATTTTTTATGGTAATTACTATTTATTAAATTAATAAATTGTAACTTAAAAAAACAGATTTAACATATTTCGTGTGGCCATATCAGCATACCAATAAACAATGGGCAATTTCAATCTTAGGAAGGCTTCCCATGGTTGGTGGTGGGTTTTAGAAGAGCACCGTTTGATAATAAAAAAACATGTTTAGTTTAGGACTTGGGAGGATGAGCATAGAAATTTTGAAGGACAGCCCTCTTTTTTCACAAAGATTTTTGTAAAATTCTTGCATTTAAACAGAATAGGATATCCATTTGATCACATACATGTTGGATCAATGTCACCTGATCAGTTAGCCCAGGATATACCAAATTACTGGGCGGTGAATAAATAAATATGCAATGGTTTATTGGCCCATAGGGATCAATATTCATTACGACCTGACAGTTAGCTCAAGATGTGCCAAATTTTGATGGGTCGGTATCACAAGAAACTAGCAACCAAGAAGGTTAAACAATCTAGCCTCGCTTCCTCACAAGTTCGTAGGTTCACTTTTATGGGGACACGTAGTAGCAGTCGGTGCAATGCCTGGCACTTGGATCGATTTGCACTCGTTGTGTCATGAGACATTGTTTTGGACCGTGAGGCGCCCTTTTTAGAAAACGTTTTACGTCCTGATCTTTTCAGCTACTAAAAACTGCTTTTCAGTTTTTCTATAGTAACTAACTTTTAAATAAAATATTTTTTTAAGATAGAGTCTACTAATTAATTATAGTACATATTTTACTAACTTCATTTATATCGACAAAAACTGCACGTGAGTTTTTGTTACTCTTTAATCTCTCATACAAACAGGCTAAAAGTCATAAGCTGTAGCTAAAAGCCACAAACTACAGCAAAAAAAAACAAACCCTTAGCTTGACGTATTTGACTGACCCCACGTACCGCCTCGTGTTTTTGAAGGCCAATAACCTAAGATACTTGCGGTTTGGTTCACCTAGCTGGCTAGCTCTTCCTGAAACAGAGCTCCACTTTCGAGTTTTGACATCCCCTTCATGCTCCTTCCTCACACCTTCTTGGCTTCTTGTACCAATCACTCACGTCATACGCACGCATGAAACATCGTTTTAAATCTGGTCACGACTCATGACCATATCTACGTTGGAAGCGTATTGAACTTTTTTTAGTTGTTTGGTACTTTTCGAATTTGTAGTTTAGTCCCTTTTTTTTTTTGCAAAGATCGTACGTAGTTTAGTCACTTAGATAGCCAAACTTCAACAATGTGTTTCATGATTTCTTTTAATATATGTGCTCTTCATCATGGTAATAGCAGCGGGAGACTAGATTAATCTTCTGGGCACAGCAATTTAATTAGCATAGGTACATTTAAGTGCCTGATTTTTGTTAGCGACGAGTCAAAATTTCGTCATCATTTCAACATCACATCTTCAATCCGGAAGAAACTTATGCTTAAAAAAAATTATCAAGCGCCTGAGAAATAGCAAAAGCGATTTACCCTACCTCAAGCTAGCACGTGGCGATCCAAAAGAAGGACAAAAGATTGGTGTCCAAGTGAAAGTATTTTTGCAAGGTCAAAAAATTTGATCCTAAACTTTATAGTCATCCACAAATAGTCAGTTTATGCAACACTGTGGTTCAATTGCTTGAACACCAAATGGATCATTGAACCATTTTTAAGCAAAACTATTGATGCGCGCCCTCTACTATTCACAGGGCTATTAAGAATTTTTAATATAATTTGATTTATATAGGTTATCAGGATTCATAAATCTATGCAAGCAAGGCCGTATCTGCTATAATTTTATTGATATGACTGCCTCCTCTTCACAATTTTGACCATCAATGCCTTTAAAACTATCTAGGTTGGCCATATGCAATCTGTATAACTATATTCGTCGTGTTAAAATTCTTTCATAATATTAAAAATTTTATAAACTTTTATTAGTATGAAGTTATAAACAGTAATGATCAATGTTACATCTTTAAGACCATGAAAGGTTCACAACATCGAATAAAAAGAACAAAAGGAGTAACTAAAAGTTACTGAAAGTACTGTATTGTTACATATAGTACTTACTTTATTCAAAATTAAAAATATATTCAAAATATTTATATGGTTACAAATAATTAAGTGCATGTAATATGTCCAACAGCATAAGAACAACTAGGAAAATTTAGATTCAAAATATACATTTTGCTAGCCAAATTTATCTTCTGAGACAAGTTCCTCTATGGGCATATCAAGACCAAGGAGTACATAGTAAATCAATGCAACAATTTCATAAAATCAGGGAAAATATAAGGAAGTAATCATAAGCCACAATGCATATCATGCTAATATAAATGCAGTAAGTACAGTATTGTACTTTCAGGACACTGGAAAATAAATTAAGTAAAGTATATTTCACTAAGTTGTTCAAACAAAAATTCAATTCAAATATGCAAAAACTAATTACAAATTAAACTGAGTAAAGCCACACTTTTACATTCTAAAACCTACTTTTGTTGTAGTACTGCAGAAGTAAATTTTGTTTATGGTTTAGTGTAAATTTGATTTGTACAAATTTAAATAAATATGAAAATATGAACAAAAGCGCATTCACTACTACAAAATGGGTCATCGTGAATGCCTCATCACAGATGGTTCAACACAAATCGTCAATGATAAAGTTACCACAAACAGTTTTACAAGATGAACCATCTAAGTTCACCGCAATGGAAAGAACCATCTGTGATACATCACAGACGGTTCAGAATAAAAAAATATCTGTGGTGTCTGTACTTACCACAGACGGTTCGAAACAAAAACTGTCTGTGATGACTTAATTATCACAGACGGTTCTTTATCAAGAACCATCTGTATTAATATTTCAATTTACCCACTCTTGTCGAATTTGAATTTTTCGCTCATATCGCTGGATTTGCTCTTTAAAATAGAAGGTTCGGCTGTTCTTCTCCTTATCTCCTCACCAAATTTTTTTCTTCAAAATAGATGGCTCGACCAACTACCTCCCCGAGCTCCTCCGCCTCTAGTTGTGACGCCATAGTTCACTGCATAAGGCACACTTGTCGTAAGAGTGTCTTATGCAGTGTCACTATTGTGACACAACAGTGACGCTGCCACTGCTGGTCTCTCCTTCATCGCCTGTGATATATCCCCCATTACTCCTCTCTCTTTCTTGATGCTTAGATATGAAATTACAAAATTATTGGATGGGTAGGGTTTCGGCCATGTAAATCTTCTCTCTAAAATTGCATCGCCGGTGATATATCCCCTACCACTTTACTTCGAGAACTTGCATTTTATTTTCTCGACTTCCTAAACTTGTCTCTGTTTGCACCATAGGTCATTTCCTCCGTTTGCTAATAGACTTTGCTGATGTGGTGCACATGGCTACTAACAGACTAGGTGCATCGGCTACGGATTACGACCGCGCATCTACGATCATGGCATATGACCACGACATATGACCATGACTTACGACCACGACATATGATCACGGCTTATGACCGTGCGCCTGTGACAACGGTATACCAAAGCAACAAAACAACGTCACCTACAAGATAAACAATGAGTCATCAAAGACATGACGCCAATCATAAATAAGTCTGCTTCGGTTCATCTGTATTCTCTTATTGCAATGTTTTATAACACAATTAGAGAATATTGATGAACTAAAAGAGGCCTATGTATGAGGACGCGAAAATATAATCACAGACGGTTCTTAACTAAAACCATATGTGTTGTAACTTGTCACAGATGATTCGAGAGCTGTCTGTGATAACCATCTGTTATTATAGACATATAATTTCAGACGTATCAGAAACCGTCTATAATAATGATTTTGAATCGTTTATGAGATAGTATTTGCTCGTTAATTACCTGTAAAAGCAACTTCGTTACACTACGTATATTCGTCTGCTTTTTCACTGCATTGCGGATGCCCTGAGCAACCCAAAATATCACTCCAAGAATAAAAATGCCCAAAGTAGAATGGGCTGAAGTCCGAATATATTATGAATTTCCCTGTGCACATGTTATTTCCCTAGGTTGTCCTTTTTTTCTTTTTCAAGAGCGGCCCAAATGCTCGACATGCAGAAGCGTAGGTGCGGCATGACCATGTGCAAATCATAGCATGAAAGCCATCGAACAGTACTGATAATAAATAAGTAAATAGCCCGATAAATGATTAAATTCCATATGACCTTTGGTAGGATCTTAGCCAATAACACTGTGGAAATTGGGAAGGTTTATATAGTATATTAAAAAGCAGATAACAAAACAGTGATTCGATGTAATAGCCTGCTTTTTAAAAGAAAAGATAAAAACATGTTTTTTTCTTAGGGTTTTATTAAACATTATCCGGATGTTTTCTTCTTAACTATTATCCAGATTTAGAACCATTGAATTAGATATCCAATGGCTATGAATTCTTTCCCTCCCACTTGAAAAAAATCTCTCTCCTTTAAAAACAAGGAGCCCCTTGATCTCTAATCTAAAGGTCACAAATTTAGATGATAATTAGGAAGAAAATATCCGAGTAATATCTAGACACTCCCTTTTTCTTAAAGAAAAAAAATGCTAAATGGAATTGGATAACCCGAGGTCTCTTCGGTTTAAACAAAACACACTAAAATGGCAACAGGTGCAAGCAATGATCCACCAATAGGATGTTTTTATTAAATTGCAAGCACTAATCAGTTTACTTAAAAAATAAGTTAATAGAAAAAGTGCGCAAAATACTTGACAGTCACTACTACAGAAAGCATAATACTACAGACGGTTTTAATTTGGAGGCCGTCTATAGTATTTGTAGTGGGAAAAAGGAGTATCACAGACGGTTCTTACCGCTGAACCGTCTGTGATATTGGATTATCACAGACGGTTTTAATAAAACCATCTGTGAACTGGAATATCACAGACGGTTTTATAATAAAAATCGTCTGTGATATTCCAGTATCACAGACGGTTTTATTATAAAATCGTCTGTGATACTAGAATATCGCAGACAGTTTTTATTATAAATCCGTCTGTGATAATCCAATATCACAGACGGTTTTTATTATAAAAACGTCTGTGATATTCCAGTATCACAGATGGTTTTATAATAAAAACTGTCTGTGATACGTTTCCTGCCTTGCAATCCCTCAAAATTTCATATTTTCCCGCTTAAGTCCGAGTATGATTCAGTTTTGAGACACCTTCAAGAAAACGGGCATAACTTTTGCATACGATGTCCGTTTTCGACGTTCTTGTACTCGTTGGAAAGCTAACGACGAGCCCGATCCAAACAAACAACCCGCTTGTGCCAGTTGCCCTCCAAGACCCCGAAAATCGGCCATCTTGGACCTAAACCTGCGTCGCAAAATTTTAGTTTCTGTTTTTGCCCTTTTTCTTGGTCTTCCTTTTGGAATTTGGATTTTGCTTCAACTGAAAAGTTGTAGATCTCATCGAAACCTTTCATATGAGTATATATAAGCTATATAAAACTTTGCTATTTTATCTTTTCAGACTAGTTGTTTATATTGCATCGGTATATAGAACCGTTTGTGATATTCATTCAAATGAAATTTTGTGCTCTAATTCATAGACGGTTCTATATATAGAACCGTCTGTGATATTCATTCATCACAGATGGTTCGATATATAGAACCGTCTGTGATAATCTGACCGCTGGGCCCGTCGATTCTCCTCAACCCAATCATAGCCAATAGAAATCCACCAATCCTCACCCCACGGATCGTAGCTCCGCCTCTCCGTTCCCGCGCCAAAAATTTCGAACTCCCGCCTCTCCCTCCCCTATAAATATAACCAAAACTCAGCCTCCTTGCTGGTCTCCTCTTCCTTGCTATCCTCCTCCTTGTTGTTCTCCTCCTCCTTGTTGTCCTCCTCCTCTTTACTGTCCTCCTCCTTGCAGACGACGCACAAGTCTACGGGAGGCAAGACACCGCAAAAGCAACTAGCTCGTGCCAACCGTGCAGACGCTCAATCAATGCTGACGATGGTGGGCGTCAAAGACATCCAGCTCATGCATTGCATCAGGGGCGAGAAGGCGTATAGGATCTTTGTTTTTTCTCTGTTCTTGTTGTGTAATCTGCTCATTGTTTTAGGATATTGTAATGGTAAGTTCTAATCTTAATAAAAATGGATGTTTTATGTTTATGAAATGAATTGAGATGTGAATTGGATGTATACATGTACATGTTGATCTGCTTGTTTCAGAGGGTATGGCTAGCATTTCCTGAGACTAGCCAATAAACAGAAATAGGTTTAGGAGTAGAAGGGAATATCACAGACGGTTTTTAACTAAAAACCGTTTGTGATAGTTATAATCACAGATGGTTTTTAGTTAAAAACCGTATGTGATTTAGAAATACCACAGGCGGTTTTTAGTTAAGAACCGTCTGTGATATTTACATATCACAGACGGTTCTAAACTAGAACCGTCTGTGATAACTATATATCACAGACGATTTTTAACTAAAAACCGTCTGTGATTATAACTATCATAGACGGTTTTTAGTTAAAAACCGTCTGTGAAATTTGCACCACAGACGGTTCGAAAACCGTCTGTGATGACCTCGTATTATTACTGACCTATAAATTCAGACGGTTCATAAAACCGTCTGTGATGACGTTTTTGAACCGTCTGTGATAACCTTTTCTGTAGTAGTAAGTGTTTAGCCAACAATTGCGTAAACCCAAAATCAACGCATATACATACACATATATATACTCCGCAAAGTAAGGTAATGAGCTAGAAGAGAGAACAGTTCACTGCAACAGATCAAAAGCACAAGTCTATTATATAGTTACGTAACTAGGCGCAGCTAAGGCATATTAGCTAGCCAGCACAGCGAGGTAGGCGGCATGAACTCTAGCTTCCCGGCTCAAAAAGCACATTTGACAGCCTACGTACGCGGGGATATGTACCTACATAGTACTTGAGATCGAACTAGCATATACAGCAGCAGCTCTATTAGTTCGGAGTGTTATGGTACTACGTACTAGTAGCTCTTCGCCTACGTACAATAAGCTGCCGCGCGGACAGATCCCAGATCATCAATTTGACCACACCTAGCTACTCCTCAGGCAGCAGGCGCGCAGTCATAGTCATCATCGTCGTCATCGCCGTCTGTCTCGACCATCCTGTCGCGCGGGCCGCAGCAGTACGCCTCGCACGGCGCAGCGTAAACGGCAAAGGAGGCAATGCCGCCGTCTTGGACGAGGTAGCTGGCCTTCGACACCGGTGCCATGGGAATTATAATATGCAGCCGAATTACAAGCTACCAAGAACCACACAGCAGGTTCTAGCAGCTAGCTAGCTCTAGGACTGTGCCTGTGGGTGTGTGAGATTTGCACGGAGAGGGAGTGGCCGCGTGTGGTGCGGGTTTTATAGGGGCGCGGCCGGCGGGGGGCAATGTGGCGGCACGCGGCGGGGCGCGCTGGGGAGCGTGCGTCGGCCATGCCGGTGCGTGCATGGCGCCCCGCGGCACGGGCCCTGGGCGGCACACTCAGCAGCCGCGGCGTCGCGTCCCCCGGGCGCCTGCCGCTGACAGGTGAGCGCCGGGTCCCCGCGCGGTCTACATGCCAGTGGCGGCAGAGGCCGCGGCATCGGGTGCCCCGGAGCGCGCGGCGTGGGCGTGGCGCGACGTGGAGGCGGAATAACACGGATGAGGACCACAGCGGCGAGCGAGAGGGGGCGAAAGCAGCGTCACTCACTCATCAGTAGTGCAGAGGGGCGTCCTTTTCACGGGCATCTAGGATGATATTTCGCGTTTATTAATTCGGTGCAGATATATTCGATCTACCTTGTGTCCGGCAAAGTGGGATGCGGCGAGGCAGACGCCACATGAGCGGTATAAAGAAAGACGAATTGGGTAGATCAGGTCGATCGGTGTTTTGCCGAATGCGCTAGTGCCGCACGTACTGCTGATTATTAATACTGTGGTTAGGGCCTTAATTTGAAGTTGTACTTCAATCAAACAACGTTGTATATCATGGACACGAACAAAAAGGTGCACGTTTAATTTACTTTTTGAGTGTGTATTAAAATTTACTGTAATTCATTTGAGAGCTATATATATTGTAAGAGGTTTAACAAAATGTGTGTATTTTTAAGTTTGCACAAACTTATTATGTTAGACATATAAATCCAAATTTTATTTTAAAGGAAGAAAACCAGGCGGTTGGTAAGCATGTAGCCATGTAACCACTTCACATGTTCTATATATGCGTCTTCCAATATAGCACAACAGCAAAATATATAAATTGTATAATTTCTTGCGAGTAAGAAATTATTTTGGTCCTTGAAAACTATATCTATCAGAATATAAGTGGATGGAAGATCTACGTAGCATTCACCACACTTTATATGTCTGATATTATGTCGGACCTCCGCGCCGCGCTTCAGCCGCCAGCCCGGCGCGCCCGTGCAGCCGCCGACGCCCATCGATGGCGCCCCCCACTGGAGAAGGTGGATCTGGTCCTGCAGCAACGAGGAAGGACAAGATCAAGAGCAAATCGGTGCGCCACCTTCTAGCGTCGCCGGCAGCATCGGCACCGGCAGCAACGTCTTCTCCAGCAGCAGGTACTCCTGGAGATTGCTGCCTCGTTTCTTGCTTCTCTGCATAAATCTGCTCCAATTCTGGGTTGGCTCTAGTGCCGCTGAGACAAGTCAGACAATATTTGTTTCTTGGATTGACCTTGGATGCACGGTTTCTTGGATCGAAACCAAGAATCAGTATGCGGTAAAACCCACAGGGAAAAAAGTACCAAGAAAGTAGTGATGCCAATCGAGCCAGCGTAAGCGATTTAAGGATTGTACCGTTCCGTCTGAACTTAGTGTACCTTCGATCGAAATTTAGCTATGTGGTGATGCTGGGCTGATGATATAAACATAATTTAGCAGTTTAGTGACACAATCTGCACTCTTGTGTTTCTTTCTTTGAATCTTTTCATTGTTGATAGCACCACTGTCCACTGCAGCTCCGCAGGTGGCTTTTCCCTTCAAAATATCATATAGCTATATTGAACTCTATAGTTGATCTCTATGTTATAATCGATCTTGTGCAGCTCTACGTTTGTAGAACATGATAACTAAAAAAACATACTGTGGAGATACAGCACCACATGTCCAGAGCTTAGAGCGATAAATTGATGATATTACAAATTTACAATAATCAATGATGGTAGGGATTATTAGGAAACTGATATGAACACGTCAAGACTGAAGGCTCTTGTTTATTGTTGTAATTACTTTTAGTTACAATTCACAAGCCATTGGTTACTACTTACTACTTACTACAACGTGCTTGTCAAATTTATTTTATCAGCATAGTGTGTTTTCCTCTATTTTGTAAGCTGCTACAGTCTATGCAAGTTTAGAATACATTCTATTGACACTTGATTCATTGATTGACATCTTAACGTTTTGCATTATAGTTTTTCCCTCTTAAATTAGTGGTTAATGGGAAGAATAATATGCCACAGAATGCGTATTCCTACAGGTCACTTGTTAATTGTTATGCACTTGGTCACTTGTTAATTGTTATGCACTTGGTCCTACAGGTCGGTATTCCGTATTGAATTTTCGTATACCGACCGTGTTCGACATAATTCCGCTCGAATTGGTTCGTTTTCGAAATTCTCGATATTCCGTAAGTTCGCGTTCGTTTTCGTGTCCGGCTTTACCGCTTTCGCTTTCGTTTTCGTATTCAAATGTAGAAGTAGAAAACGGTTGAGGAGTTTTCCGATCGTTTCCGACCGTTTTCATCCCTAGGTACAACCTTAGTGGTCTGCTGTGCAATTTCCTCTTTCGTTTTACACCATTGTTAATTAAGGTTGTAACATGCTCAGATTTGCTCCGTATCTTATTTTATAGTTTTTTCTTAACGTTAAAGTTGGACACAGATAACATTATATACCTATTTCTTTCTTCCAAATTTCCTCTGAAAATATTTGATTGGTTAGTCAAATAGGAATTATCCGTTCCGTTTACACCTCTAGATCATACATACAAACAATATCCTGCAGGAGTTTCAAAATTGAAATAACAAAGCTACTGGTGATTGGTCTACGGTTGGTGGCGTCGTGTAAAAGGCTAAAAGCGGTCACGTTTTGACAGAGCAACTTGCCATGGAGTATGGATGGGAGGCAGAGGAAGGTATCTTTTCACATTTTTTTGTGCAGGCAAAACATGGCTGTGGTGGTGCCCAGGATAACGAGGAATTTGCTTTTGGTATATGTCATTGCTTGCTGGTGCCCATGAACTTCGTCTCTCAATTAAACTAGCAGCAGTAGCGCATCTCTGTGGAGTCTATGATAAGAATTAAGAGTTTTGTGTGGAACCGTAGTTCTGACCGCTCTAGATAGATGCTATTCATATTTACTTTTGAATCTACCTTCTGCTTAGAAAAACTAAAAACCGATATAAACATCTGGCTTTTCAAAACAGTTTATCCACTTCTTTCACTACCGTTTCGCTCTAGAGATAAAACAAGGGGTCACGAGTGTATCACCCACTCCACTCCTTTCACTTCTGTTATGTGCATGTATCCCAACCTTACATTTTGCACGCCCATCCCCCTCCTTCTAAAGCCACTTCTTTCAGCCCCTCCTTATTTTCAGTTAAAAGCTAAATAACACAGCTAAAAACCATCAACAAAAACCAATACGAACGTCCCTGTAATTCCATAGCTGACATGTCAGTGCCGATGTGAAGGAAATCACTCATTACAACAAATACTCTTTTAAGATCTGGTTTTTTTTTGCTGTAGCTTATGGTATAAAATTTTGAATTCTGACTGTTCGTGAGAGGCAATACATAAAGAAAAATAGTCGCATGTGATTTTGGTCGGTACAGCTAAATTCAATACATTTTTTACTACAATCTTTCTGTTGACTCCGCCTTGAAAAAACGTACCGTTTAAAAGCTAATTATTGTAACATAAATTATAAGTTATAAATGAAAAAGAAGAGAGCCTTTATATGCACCGAGTTAACAACAATAACCTCGTACGTTACCATAAATAAGCCCGATTTCGCCCGCCAGTCGAACTTGGTAAGACCATGAGCACTCTTAACAGCACTACAGACTACTGGCATGTTTGTTTCTATTTAAGATTATTATAATCTAGCTTATAATCATAAGTGAAAACAAACAGCTCAGATTATAAGGTAACTTATTATAATCTAATAGCCCAGATTATTGTAATCTAATAAGCTCAAAAAAGGAGCTTATTTCAGCTTATAGATCCACCTTTTATCTTAATAATCATAAAACTTTAGAAATATTACTCACCTTTGCCATTTATCCATCCCCCAACTCCCATACCTCTCTCTCAAGGGCATTGTGGTCTTTAAACATTCGAATACAACAATCCATAACTCTGATAATCCAGGCTGCCAAACACCTGAAGCTTATTTCCCACCAGCTTATTATAAGTTAGCTTATATAATCCCCTACATATAAGTTAGATTATAATAATCTTAAGTGGAAACAAACAGGGCCTACACCCAATGCGCACTAGTGTTATTCGGCACCTGCATGCAGCGGTCTTCTGCGGTTCTGCCTCTGCCGAATGAACTGAAACGGTGACTTTTCATGCCGTTCTGCCAGTTACTACTTGCCATGACCTCTCCCTGTGACACGTTCAAAAGCAACGCACCTGTTCATTTCTACAATCCTCACAGGTATCAGGTGATACTAATACTGGTGTTCTTGTTTTGTTGTGCACAGAGGAAGAGACACAAGGCAGGCAAGATTCATGCACCAAGCCACCAACCATATGGTGCAAAGACCATGAACTTGGTTAGCTAAATATCAATGAAATTAAAGAGTAAATTTAAGCTTCATTTCCTTGCTAATGAATAAGCAATGACAGGATAGGAATGCTCGACTCAACGTTGAGCTGCAGTCCACTCTCTGGCCCCTGGCTCCCCGGGCGTCGGCTCGTTCCGCAAGCTTCCGAGCCAAATCGAGGCAAGGCCGCAAGGGACGTGAGGGCAAGGCCGCCTCGCCTCGCTCACCTTTTTTCCCCGTCTTGGGCCTCAACTTTGAAACAACCACAAGTTGGACTGGAGGTCGCTCGGCCCTGTCCACATGTTCTGTTCTGCCTCCCACGCAGTACCGCGCTGCGGCCCGACAACCTCGCGCTGTCCGGTCCGCCTGCCTGGCTGCCTGTGCCTGCCGGCCGGCCACCGCCTCTAGCCCTCTATGCCTCCGCGCCGCGGACCAACCTCTTCCAGTCCTGCGATTGCCACCCATGCCTCCACGCCTCATGCATTTGCTTGGTGCGCAGTACTATAGAAAGATTCATCACAGACGGTTTCTAAATCATCTTAATTTATGTGTGTGTGATAGTAGGTGGTTATCACAGACAGCTCTCAAACCGTCTGTGATAATTACAACATAGACGGTTTGATATATCAAGTATCACAGACGGTTAATACCAAAACCGTCTGTGATATGTCATATATCACAGACGGTTCTCGGATATAGCCGTTTATAATATTTTAGATATTAAGATATCACAGACGGCTAATACTAAAAACCGTATGTGGTAGCTATTTAAATACCTATATTATTACCTGTTTTTCAGCTGGCCTTAGAAAATGCTATCCATGCCATCTGAAAATAAGTAAACAGATCACATATGTAGCACACGATAATCATTACACATATCTCAACTAAATGATGTACATTTGAATGAATTAGTAGATTAAGCATAATTGAGTGATTATAATTGTATCAAATATTTCAACATCTAATCATCGCCAGAGTAGAACTCTCCAGTCTTGTTTATGACCTCCGCTGTCAAAGAATTAGGAGAGCTTTCCTTGAATTTCGGTGAGTTTGTCAAAATCGATTGCACTTCCGTCGAATTCCACGCACTGCCGCTAGGTGTAGTGTTAAGTCATTAGCGCATACACACATACATACATATATATAATCACAAAAAATTATTGGTAGGTTGACAAGCCTTTGGAGCATTCGTCTTAGTGTCCATGATTTCCTCCATATGGCGGCAAACGTAGAAATCACATACGTTACCCTGTAGCTGCTGGTGGCACTGTAAAAATAGAATTACATATATAGGTATTGTCAGTTTAGAGGCATTATAATGAAGTGTGATATAGGATTAATGTGTTGTAGTGGGTACTGGAAATCGCGTGCTGTGTCACTGTGTGGCGTTAGATTCCTTATGTCTCCCTCTCTGGGCAACGTAAGTGCTGAACGACCTACGTGATTCCAAAAAGTTAGCCTTGACCATTGCAAATGAAGAGAAGATTACAATATAGTTATGTATTGAGGAAATGAGTTTACCTGTCAATTGCTTGTTGTACATGAGTGAAGTCGTGGTTACTCCTAAGTAGGGAATCAAGGTATATTATCTTGCTCCACTTTGGTATAATCACAATCAAAATCCAGCGACCCTTAGTCATGTATGTTGCCATAGTGATTAATCCTAAGTTCATGTTACGTATAAAGTACAAATAAAACTTGTTTGGCAACCAGTGAAGCACTTACATCTGGTTGAAGGGTACCATGATGTAGTCCTTGTCACTGTGAACAAGCAATCTTCTCGTTATGTAATCTTGGATGAAGGATCTGTTATCATTGATGAATTGCTCAAAGACCTAGTAAGAATAAGTCTTCGAAGGTCATGACGAAGTAGCCTAAGTCGTAGAGGAAATACACCTCCATGTATCTCATGGTGAATCTACTGTGCCGGTTTGGCTTCATGTTGGACCTCTGCATGTACCAGGTATGTAAAGTCCTGCAAACCAGTCTAAGGCTGGGTAATTGTGACTCGGAGACCAACGACACTCCGAGCATGAACTTCCATTCTCTGGGAGGTACTTTAATCTTCTTCGTTTCAGCCTTGGCGCCTGTTGCCCTGGTGCACGTCAAGCACCATTCCCACTAGTAGATGGCCATGTATGGAAGGTACCTATCTAGGGGTTGAAGGGGGAGCCGGTGTAGACTGGCGTGTGTGCCCAGATGGAGCGCGATGGTCATTGGTGTTGTGGCCATAGCGTCCGCGGTGCAGGCATGATTACGACGCTTGGAGTTTGCAGAACCAGCTGCATCATGACCAGAGATTGAAGACATGGCTAGGAGCACCATTCCAGAAGCAGCCGCATGTTCCATCTACTGGAGTTGAGTCTCCTCTAGAAGAAGATAGGGGAGGGGGAAGGGGTGGGTAGAGAGGGTGAGGAGTGTGGTGAAAATGGTGTGGTTCATGGTGACGATGCTGGCAATGTGGCCGTGGCGCTCTGGCTCGAGGTGCGGCTCGGGTGCCTTTACTGTCACAACTTGCGCGGACACCTCGAGCAGTACGGCTACCGGAGCTCGCTCATAGTGTTGGGCCGAAACGACGACAGGGGGGGTGAATGACGCACTCAAAAATCAAATTCGCCCCTCAAGAATCCACACTTATGCTTCTTCTCCAATAGTGCTTCTTCTCCAATAGCTATGGAAGCTATGAAGAAAGAAGATAGGCACTACTGGAAGTCACAGCAACAAGGCTAAACCAGATCCAGAAAGAAACAGTCAAGAAAAATTAATTTCAGAGCAGGTCTGACTGCAAGCGGTAGTACCGCTGAGACGAGCGGTAGTACTGCTGAGCCGAGCGGTAGTACCGCTGAGCCGAGCGGTAGTACCTTTGAGCGGTAGTACCGCACGACAGCAAACAGAGCAGCCTGACAGAAGTTCTGAAACTTTGGATTTTTGGCTAAATCAAGGAAACGAAAGGAAAACTTCTGATCTTTTTAGAGAGAGACATCAAGGGACTATTCTAAATATCTTTAGGGCCTCAAACAACATGGGGACTTAAGCAAGAACACAAGAAATTCAGAGATTAGCCAAGAATTTGAAAAATACAGAGAGCTACCCAAAAACTCAAATTCCCATCTAACCAATGATCCTTTGGCCATGAAACTTTAAGGGTAGCTAATTAATAGCCATAAGACTCTGCATGCCAAGTTTCACCTTTTCTCATGAAGGGAAACATGAAAATCATCAAAACCCTAGAAGAGAAAATGAAGAACAGAGAAGTCTCAAACATGAAATCTGATATTAAACGAAGTTTGCTCTTGGGAAACTTGATCAAATGATCTTGAGGCATTACCCCAACATAGAGCAATCCATTTTGGGCCTTCCCAGCAAGAAAGAACTTCAAATCACAAAATAGGAAAATCACGCCAAAAGGAGAAAACGAAGAACAGACAGGCTGCACGGGAGGAAAACTTCAGATTTTCATTTCAACCAAGCAAGGATTACATAGGAGTCCCGATACGCATGGATATTAGAACAAGAGGAATGCTTACAAGGGTCTCCACTCAATCCTCTCCCTCTCAATCCCTCTCAAGAACACCACCCACTACATGCTTCCCTAGAGAGGAGACAATGCCCAGAGGGGAGATGAACGTAGGGAGACATATGCTGCTGCCCTCAACCACTAAAGAGCCAAGCAAAACCACCCTCCAAAGCCTCTTTTGACTCACTAAAACCCTAACTCTCTCCTAAAGCCATGAGGAGGCATGCAGCCCCTCACTTCTATTTATAGCCCTTGGCTAACGGGTCTCCACCCCGTTACGCCCGCTAAATCCAACGGAGCCCGCTCCCATTTGTGCAGCCTCGCGAAATTACCATTTCGCCCCTCCTGCACCTTCCGGGAAGCTTCCGCGCTCCTTGTCGTCCAAGCTTCGCAACCACCTCGAGTCTCCGCCGTCTTCGACACATCCCGACCGTTCTGATCTTGACACCGCCCGTGTCTAGTCCGGTCCCTCGTGTCTCACCACGACTCCGCTTCGACGTCCTGTAGCCACACAGACAAGAAACGCGTCAAATAGCACCGCTCGATACATGAAATCGTAAATAGCATAAACACATCATGCTTACCCATGATGAAGTCCAAACCTGTCGAATCTAAGAATATGCATCCTAATCCCATACGACCAAGTTTGACCAAATCTGACCGAGCCCGTTGCACCACGCAACGTCAAGGTCCGAACCACCCAAACAAAACTCGACTTTCCTAAACCGATGTCAATTACTCATCATAAACACGGGATGACCTCCACATGGTCTCTCACATAGACATGCTGCTCGTCTTCATTGTCCGATCCTTCTTCGTCACCTATAAGTAATGACTAGCCCCTCAGTGTGGTTTTAATGCACACCAATGTCAAGGATCTTGGGGAATCTATTCGTTTGAGTCGGATTTCTTTTTTATTTTTTTTCAAGATTTTTACTTGAGTTTTTTGGCCAGTGTATTTGGGGTATGGGAGTTTGCTTGAGTTTTTTTTGCCTTTGTGCTTGCCTTGTTTTGTTTGGACGAAAGAATAAAACTTTTGGTGAAAAAGGCTGCCTATTTCTGCAGTTATTAATTAGAGAGTATGGGCATGTTCTTTTTTGCTTTGTTAGGTGGCATTTGGTTTTAGCCGATAGCTTTTGGCTTTGCTTGATAAATAGTTTGGCCGATGGCTTTTGACTTTTTGTTGAATTAAGTTGAATTGCACTAGTTGACTCACTCGAACATGTGAAAACGAACACACACAACTTGGAAATAGTTGCAAAACATAAACGGTTCAAGCACAACGCATGAATATACGTACATACAGTCTTTAACTAGTACATGCCTTTATTAAAGGTGTACTTGTGCGAATATAAACATACAAACATACATACGTTTATTACAGGTGATGAGGATATAATAATCCTCATTTTATTATTTATCTATAAATAATATCATTACATCAGTGTATTCCTTTAGTACCCTTATTCATAAGAGGGAGACTTAACCAGGTAGTCGTGAGCCTTTCCATGACCACTCCATGGTCGTAAGTCTGTCTATGACCACTCCATAGTCGTAAGCTTTTCCATGACCACTTTATAATTGTAAGTCCTCCTACACGCATTGCACAGTTGTAAGTTGTTCTACGATCATCTTGTGGTCGTGAACTCTTCTACGATTAGCCTGACTTCGACCAGCTTATCTACGACAACCTATTGCACTAGAGTTTGTCTGACAAAGCAGTTAATATCATAGTTGTCTTCTAGGATAACTACACATAACTTCTCCCTGTCCCTGACAATAACTACCTGACGGCAAAGAAGCATCACGTTGCTAACAATAACTTCCACGCCGGTTACTTATTTGAAATGTTAAGGCGCCTCTTGGCATGGAGAAATCGCCACAACATCACACACTATATAAAAGTTGACGTTAGGGAGGAAAGGGAACCGAGGAGATAGGAAAGACAAAAAAAGGCAAGAGAGGAGAGATGCGCAACACATTTTGCATTACTCTTTCCCTTGATTGTAATCATTACATTTATTTAGTATAGACACACAAGAGTGGGGTTGTTATTTTCTATGGAGAAAGCCCGAACTTGTATAAAATCCCTATGTCTTTCTCTGTGTGGTCAGGTCTTTAAGAGATCCCTCGAATCTAAATAACCATACGTAAGATCGACATTAGAACACTGACGGTTAGCATCGTTTGTGGGGACCATCCAAACTCCTGTAATTCCTCATCACCCTCCCCTCAAATACTAATCGCTCTCCTAGAGGATGGGCTAAGAATGTTCTCCGCCACTCACACACTACGACCCTCATGGTGACGGCGAGGAGACATCTGGCGATGAACGAGGTTAGTACTATGATGAATGTGGGAGAAATCCTTAAAATAATCACTCTTCATTAAGGCAAAATCAAGCAGCTGTAGACGTAGAAGATCCTGAAACCATCCAAAGGAGAAGGTTGGCATCTAAGAGGAGTTCGCCTGGACGCATCATGTATCAATCTGAGGAGGCTCAAGAGCTTCAACGCATAAATAACTTGCTCGAGAACCCAACTCAAGAGCTTGCTCGAGCGCCAGGTTATGACCATCTTGCTGAGGTGATCGCATGAAGACTCCGGAGCATGTGGCCAGACTCGAGCAACCACACCGACATAATTCTGGGAGTTGAGCAGGTACAACTACTACAAGCACTAGTTGTTCGAATAAACTCACCTTGTGGAAATTGACATGATGACAAGTCTTGTTGTTCTCCTAACCATGATTCTAGTTAGAGAAGAGTTCTTCGAACATCCCAAGATCGACAAGCTTCCAGATGTGATGATCATTCTCCACTTAGAGCAAGAAACCTACAGTGGCAGATGGAATACGAGATGTATTACCCTCGTATGGACAAGACTTATCATAGATTAGGTCCATCGACTGCCAAGCATCATTGGGTATGATTGTCTATAGACGCCAATCATCCTTTCCTACAAGGGAGGCATCATGATCTTGTTACTGGACATTGGGCTTTTATGCCTAATCTCCGAGCGGTTCGCTAGCCACCACGATTTCAACCAGTAAACATGGAGAAGTTCGATGGATCTCAAAATCCCATTAAATTTCTTCATATTTACATGACCGCTGTTTGAGCAGTAGGAGGAGGAGAGCATGTCATGGCGAATTACCTTTCGACTGTGCTCAAGGGATCTGCTTGATCATGGTTGTTAAATAGACCACTAGAGTTGATCCATTCGTGACACACATTTGTGACCTTCTACTAGCCAATTTCTAGGACACCTACAATTGCCCTAGGAAGGAGGACGACCTGCACAGAATGAGACAAAATAGTAATGAGACCTTACGTCAATTCATCAGACATTTTAGTCAAGTTCGTAATTCCATACCTGAGGTTTTTGATGCTTTTGTCATCAGAACATTTAAGTAGGGAGTCCACAATAGAAGTTTCAGTGAAGATATCTCTTTGAATCCTCCGATTACTATCGTCAAACTCTTTGAGATGGCCAATCGATATGCGACAACTGTTAAAGAAGTCGAGTCAAGCAAATCCATTGACCAAGCTGATCAAAGTTCTAAAGAGGAAGGCGAAGGTAGCAAAAAGAAGGACCAGAAAGCTAAGAAATCCAAGAACAATACAAAAGACGAAAATTCTCAAGCCAAAAGTACTCCGATCGGGACAAGGCAACCTTCCTGTATGGAAGGATAACAAACCTAGGTGGTGTCCTCTCCATAAAAAGGAAGGACATGAACTTCGCAACTGTCGAGTTTTCCAATGAAAACTTGAGGACTACTACTCTGGCAAAGAACCACTTTCTATACTCGAGGAGTTAGGATAGACAAGTGGTTAGAAGCAGTCGGACGATGATGAGGAGATGTCGTTCTAGGATCCGAAGCATACCATCGAGTACATATATGGAGGATATTTGGCATACAAATCAAAATGACAACTTAAAGTGTCGAACGTGCGGTAAACTCCATTGACCCTCCTCTTGTCAAAAAATTTCCTAAGTGGTCGAAAGTCACTATCTCCTTCGAGAAAAGTGACTGCCAGATCCCCTTAAGTCGACCAGGTTAGTTTCTAATTGTGGTCGACCCCACCATCAATAACTGTCAAGTAAATCAAGTGTTGATTGAGGGTGGTAGTTCGTTAAATATTTTATTCATGAGTGACCCAAACGAAATGCAAGTTCCTCAGACCATAATAAAACATGTATGATATTCATTCCATGGAATCGTACCAGGACCTTCGGCCAAGCCAATTGGCCAAGTTTCTCTGCCTGTAACGTTTAGATCTCCAGGTAATTTTAGGACGAAGAAAATCTCTTTTGATGTGGTCGATTTCGACATAGCATATAATGCCATACTCAGACAACCATCTCTAGCATGATTCTTAATTGTTGCTCATTATGCATATCAATGTCTTAAGATGCCAGGCCCCAAAGGATTAATCACAGTCCATTGTGACAAAAAGATGGCACTTTCATGTGACCACAAGTCCCTCGAGATGGTAGGCCAGTTACCAACATGAGAAACAAGAAAGGCACATCCTTCGACCAAGCCTTCAAAGCCTAAATCTGCACCGAAGCCGAATGAAAAAGTCAAAGAAGTTTCACTAGATCTAGAGGAGCCTTCGAAGACCGTTCACATTAGGATCATGTCCAATCCCATATGAAGACGCCCTCGTCACCTTCCTCCGGGCTAACACAGATGTTTTCGCGTGGCAACCATCCAACATACCTGAAGTCCCCAGGGAGGTGATCGAGCATAGACTAGCTTTACAGCCAAACAAGAATCCTGTAAAACAAAAGTTACGGATATTTGTATTTGATCGGTAGGATGCTATTAGATCAAAATTGGACAAGCTACTGAAAACATGCTTTATAAGAGAAGTCAATCACTTAGTGTGGTTGGCTAACCCTGTAATGGTTAAGAATTGTAATGGTAAGTGGTGTATGTGTATAGACTATACTGATCTTAATCTAGTGGCCAGATTAGTATGTGTGTAAAAGATGAAGAGAAGACCACATTTATTACACCATTTAGGATATTTTGTTATGTCAAAATGCCATTTGGTCTGAAAATGCTAATCCTACTTATCAGCGTTTGATGCAATTAATTTTACATCTCAACTAAGTCAAAATTTGGAAGCCTATGTTGATCATTTAGTTGTAAAGAGCATCAAACTACTTGATCATATTTTTTGACTTGCAAGAAACATTTGACAACCTCAGAAAACACCATTTGAAACTCAATCCTGAGGAGTATGTGTTTGGAGTTGCTTTAGGAAAATTACTCGAATTCCTTATTTCTGCAAGACGTATCGAAGCAAATCCTAAAAAGATAAATGCCATTGAGCAAATGTGCCTCCAACTTCTAAGAAAGAAGTCTAGAAACTCACAGGGTGTATGGTGGCTTTAAGTCGTTTTGTCGCACGACTAGGAGAAAAAGAACTTCCTTTCTTTAAACTTCTAAGGAAGCACAAGGGTTTCGAGTGGTTAAAGGAGGCTAACGATGCCTTCGAGGATGTCAAGAGGTATCTTACGAGTGCTCTTGTTCTGGTTTCTCTGAAACCAGAAGAGACACTCTTAGTATATCTAGCTGCCACACCACAGGCAGTGAGCATAGTACTAGTCGTAGAATGTGAAGGCGTATAGTTTGCTATCTAAGTGAAGTTTTACACGGGCCTACGTAGCGCTATCCTTAAGTTCAAAAACTTTTATATATCCTCCTCATGTCTTTGAAGAAACAGGGGTATTATTTTTAGGTACACAAAATTATTGTGCTGTCTGAGTTTCCCTTAGGTGAGATCATCTAGAGCAGGGAAGCAGCGGGATGCATAATAAAATAGTCAGTTGAACTTAGGGAGTTTGACCTCTATTTTGTATCTCGAACGACCATTAAATCCCAGATCTCGGTAGACTTTATCACCAAATGGATAAATCCTAAACATATTCAGGATCCCCAGTACAATTCCCATGACCAGTGAACGATGTACTTTGACGGGTCATTTACACTTAGTGGCTCAGGGCTGGGATGCTCCTGGAATCTCCTACAAGAGATACCTTAAAGTATGTTGTTCAATTAAACTTTTTAGCCACTAATAATGTGGCCGCATACGAAGGTTTGTTGGCTACCATATGAGCAGCGAAAGCATTTGGGATTCAACGACTACTCATAAAAGGAGACTTTCAACTAGTCATAAATCAGGTCAGAAAGAATTTTAGTGCTCTAATTTGAGTATGTCTTAGTACTTAGGGTCAAAAGTCAGAAAGCTTGAAAAGCATTTTTTCAGTTTGAAAATACAATATATCCGTTAAAAGGGTAATTTTCTTGCTGACCAGTTGACTCGAATGGCTTCTTCCTGATTACAAGTACCAACAGGAGTCCTTTTGGAATAGCTCTAAAAACTGTTTCTGATCAAAACACCAGAGACACCTCCTAATGAGACAACCTCTTTAGAATACGAGGATACCTGGATGGAATTCATCTACAAGTATCTTTAGAAGGGTACAGTACCCGACGATGATCTTGAGGCAGATCATTTATCTTGTAAGGCCAAAATATATACTTTGGTCAATGGAGTACTCTATAAACGGAGTATTTAAGGGGTTCTCATGCGATGCATATCGCAAAAATAAGGATTACAACTCATTCACGACATACATGGAGACATCTATGGAGCACATGCATCTTACAAAACACTGGTGAGGAAAGCCTTTTGACAAGGTTTTTACTAGCCAATAGCCCTCCATGATGCTATAGAGTTGGTTAAAAAATATGTACAATGTTAGTTTTATAGCAGGCAAATACACCAACCGGCTCAAGCTTTACAAACTATACCTCTTTCCTAGCCTTTTGTGACCTAGGGTCTCAATATCTTAGGATCGTTCCTAAAAGCACTAGGAGGCTTTGAATTCCTTTCTGTGGCTATTGACACATTCACAAAATGGATTGAAGCTGAACCTATAACCGTGATAACAACAGAAGCCGCCAAAAGGCTTATGATGAGAAGCGTAATTACTCAATTTGGGGTACCAAGTCAAATAATTACATATAATTGTAAGCAATTCTCGAGCACAAAATTCCAAGAATTTTATGAAGATTAGGTACCAAGTTGTGTTATCCCTCTGTCACCCATCCATAAAACAATGGGGCAGTCGAAAGAGTGAATGGCCAAATAATGCAAGGGATTAAAACTCAAGTCTTCGACCAGCTTGTAAAGCGCTCGGGGGCTTGGGTACAAGAATTACCTTTCATAATAAGGGCGATTTGCATGACTCCCAGTCGGGCAACAGGTGAGACTCACTTCTTCCTAGTTTTTAGGGCTGAAGCCATGCTTTCTTCATAACTAAAAATACGGTCGACAAGGGTCAAACATTTCAACGACTCCAACCAAGAGCACCTTCGAGCAGATGACATTAACCTACTCGAAGAGAGTAGGAATCAAGCCTTAATCCATTCAGCAGTCTACCAATAAGCCCTACGTAAATACTATGATCGTAAAGTCCAACCTTGCAGCCTTACTATAGGTGATTTGGTGTTGAAGAAAATTCAATCCCAGTCTAATCAGAACAAAATTTTCCCTAAGTAGGAAGGTCCTTACACAGTGGTCAAAGTAAGATGACCTGGTTCAATACGTGAGAGACCATGTGGAGGTATCTCCATTTTTGTGATGAGTAATTGACTTTTGTTTTGGAAAATTTGAGTTTGATTTGAGCTTTCTTTGCGTCGTTGGATCAGACAGGCGCGGGAACAATCGGACGCGGTCCGAAAATTCTCCTCGTATGCAGTCGGACGAGCACAGGGATGATCGGCTTGGTTCGAACGCACGCGGGAACGATCGGAGCGGTCCGAATGTTCTTATGTGCGGTCGGACGGGCGTGGGGAGTGATCGGCTCGGTCCGAACGCACGCGGGAACGATCGGAGCGGTCCGAACGTTCTCGTATACAGTAGGACGGGTGCGGGGAGCAATCGGAACGGTTCGAACGTCCTTGGTTGCGATCGGAAGAGTCCGAATGCACTTGGTTGCGGTCGTAAGCGGTCGGAAGCGTCCGAAAATCGTGAACGTGGTTGTTTGATCTGTAGGATTGATCGTTTGAGCTGAGAATCGGTCGTATGGCTTTGTGGTGAAGTCGTAGACCTCGTGCATTGGATGGTTCATCATTTCGACCGATCGGAATGCAGTTTTCGACTTTGTGGTTTATTATTTGAGCTGTGGTGCATATGTTTGTACACATTGTGTTGTGCGGTGCTATGTGACGTGTTTCTTGTCTGTGTTGGCTGCAAGACGTCGATGCGGAGTCGTGGTGAGACACGAGATGACCGGACTAGACGCAGGTGGCGTTGAGGTCAGAATGGTCGAAGACGGCGGAGACTCGAGGTGGTTGCGAGGCTTGGACGACAAGGAACGCGGAAGCTTCCAGGAAGGTGCAGGAGGGGCGTTTCGGTAAAAA
Source organism: Dendrocalamus latiflorus (assembly GCA_017311315.1). NCBI lineage: Eukaryota > Viridiplantae > Streptophyta > Magnoliopsida > Poales > Poaceae > Dendrocalamus > Dendrocalamus latiflorus. The sequence goes on from CM029664.1 coordinate 38,608,241, forward strand.
CGCAAAGCTGCATACGTGGAAGCAGGTTCCATTCGAGTTGGCGGGCGTAACGGGTTGGAGACCCATTAGCCAAGGCCTATATAAGGAGATGGTGTCTCCTTGAGGGCTGCATGGATTCAATGGCTTTGGGAGAGAGTGAGGGTTTGCTAGAGTCAAAAGAAGCTTTGGTTGTTTGTTTTGGCTTTAGGCTTTAGTTGGTAAGGAGTTGGTGTAATGGACAGAGGTGGTCTGTAGCTTGTCTCCCGTAGTGCTCTGTGTGTGTCTCCTCCAAGAATGTAGAGAGTAGATGAGTTCTTGGTTTGGGGAGAGGGAGAGATTGGAGTGATAAGCATGTAATCTTCCTTGTTCTAATGTCCATGCGTACCGGGACTCCTCTGTATTCCTTTTGCTTCAATGAATGAAAATCTGAAGTTTGATTCTCTCTGTTCGTGCTCTCTGTTCTTCGTTTCTCCCTTTTTGCAAGATTTCTTGACTTTCTTGGTTTCTTGTTCTTTCTTGCTAGGGAGGCCCAAAATGGGTTGCTCTATGTTGGGATGATGCCTCAAGATCATTTGATCGAGTTTCCCAAGAGCAAACTTCGTTTAATTTCAGATTTGGGTTTTTGAGCCTCCCTGTTCTTCGTTTCCTCCTTCTAGGGCTTAATGCAAAATCTTGATTCCCTTCGCGAGATGGCATGAAACTTGGCATGAGAAGTCCAGAGGCTATTAAGTAGCTATCCTCAACGTTTCATGGCCAGAGGATCAAAGGTTGGGGAGAAATTTGGTTTTTGGTGTTGGCTCTGTATCTTTTCAGATTTTGGGTCAAATCGGAAATTCTTGTTCTTTTCCTTTGATCTCTTGGTTTCCTAGAGCCCCCATGCTATTTTGTTTGTTGTGGTAGTGTTTTGAGCTAAAAAGATTGGGAAGAAACCTTCAATTTCTCAGTTTTTGAAGTTCTGAAATTTTCAGGCTTTAGTGAGCTGTCTTCTGTTTTCCGCGTGCGGTACTACCGCTCCTCGAGAGGTACTACCGCTCAGCCCAGCGGTACTACCGCTCGTCTCAGCGGTACTACCGCTTGCAGTCGGACTTGCTCTGAAATTATTTTTCTTGACTGCTTATTTCTGGATCTGTTTTATCCTTGTTACTGTGACTTCCAGTAAGTGCATATCTTCTATCTTCATAGCTTCCATAGCTAGTGGAGAAGAAGCATAAGTGTGGATACTTGAGGGCGAATTTAATTTTAGAAAGCGACATTCACCCCCCTCTGTCGCCATTTCGGTCCAACAATACGACTTGCCACAAAAGACGGCCAGATCCTCTCAAACTCTTGGAGTATCAATCAGCTACATAAATTCTATGTACAACATTCCTACTCTTTTAATAAAGTTCTCAGTTTTGTAGTCTTTATTGTCATACATGAGTAGGCCTTCATTTATGTTTGTTCGACCACTTTTTGTAAATTCAATTCATTAAAACTGATCAGAGAAGAAAACACCTCTAGTCGAAGTCTTTTCTCTCTGCATATGGTCCTGCCCACTAGAAGGAACTTCCTAGCATCGTACTATTTCTAACACTTGCTATTAGTACAGAACAATTGAGTTTACTAAGAGAAGTCAGACGAATTTAAATTGGATTGCTGAGTGTTTATCCTATTCTCGTTTATGCTCTCGATTTGATTAACCTGGTCAAAGAAAGGCAATGTCACTTAGTCGAAGTCTTTCTACACGTGATCCTGCTCACTAGAAGAAACTTCCTAGCATCGACTCATTTCCAGCTTTTGCTACCAAAACATGACAATCAAAGTCAACAACGATAGTCGGATAAACTCCTCTATTTTCCACAAACCCTATTTTACACTATTTACTTAGTTTATTCATAAAAGACAAGAAGTCATTCATATAAACAGTTTTGAGGTCATAACTTACTGTTTATTTCATCTTGCAACTTGTTAGTTGCATAATTTGCCTTCAGAAGCCTTATTAATAAGTTTGCATTTTCTTTTCCTAGCGTCTACATCTCGACCTTCTCGTTATCGAATGCGTTAGGCAAGGACTTTTCATCGCTCTTGGACCTGCAAAGGTTAAAGATAGATATGAAGAACTGAACAAGTAGTCAAAACATAAAAGACTACATGTGACAGTGACTTACCATCTCTCCACCTTCTCACAGAGTTCAGCATTTTGCTGTCATAACAGCATAAGTTGTCTGTGGTATTCGGCCACAACAACGATGTTGTCCAAAACTATCTAAATAAGGAACGATAGTGAGAAGCCAGAAAAACTAATTATAAGAATGGTTGAGTATTAGATGCTTACATTTATGCTTGTTCGAGCAAACTTGGCAAGTACCCACTGGGGATCTTTGAGTTGGTCGAGCTCTTTAACCATGTCCCACCACACCTTTTTAAGGCATTCGTCATCATAGAAATTCCCCCTGTTGGGAATATCCTTGGGGTAAGGAACTCGGTTTTGAGAATGATACCAAGGAGATCCCACCACAGAATCATAGCCAAAAAAAATAGAGAAGAAATTGGGGTGCTCTTCTCCTTCTCCTTCAGTGTTGGCAGTCTCAGTTGCTCCTCCTTCGAGATTGGGAGGAACGTCCTTGCTGATTTCTTGCCTGACACTGCGGTCAAAGGTACCTCCAACTTCTTGATCAGATACTTTTGCCCTGTCTTTTGCTACTTTTGTTTCTGCTTCTACGACCGCTTCAGTAGTCGTAGTCGCTTCAGCTTCAACTGCTGTTTTCGCCACTTGGGTGGTGGTTGATTCTTCGGGCATCTTTTCTGCCGTCTCTTCGACTGTGGGAAGAGTGGCAGGGGTCTTCTCGATAGAAGCATCCTCAGAAGATGGAAGAGTCAGGCTAAAATCATGAGAAGAGAAGTAAATTGGCATTATAGAAGATAAAAGGGGTAAAATGCCATTCTTACACCTTCGATTACGTACCTTATTTTCTTAGTTTTGATTGTGAATCCAGAAGAAATCTTTTCAAAGGAAGATTTCTTTGACTTATTCTCCATGACCACGTTTGGTCACTGAGGAATGGTGCCTTCTCCAAACACATTTGGTCATAGGTCCTGAGGAAGAGCAGCTGCTCCTTGTGTTTCTTGCCCCTCTTGATGGTTGAGACCAGTTTCGACCACCTGAGAAGCAACTTCCTTCTCAATCATAGGTTTTGCTGGTGCAATAGTCTCCTTCACAAAAGATACAAAGTTTTCCAGTTCTCTTTTTCAAGTTTCTTTAACAAAGCCGTGAGAAGCACCAACTGAAAATTTTTTGTCATCATAATAGTAAGATACCTTAATCTTGGGAACTTTCTGCTCCAATACGACTGGCCCTTTTTCCTATGCAGCAGCCATGTATGCAAAGTACTTCTTAATGGGGCTAGTCGTTGGAGGAGGAGCACTTGAGCTTCCGCCTTACTTGTCAGCAGCCTTCACTAGCCAACATCTTCCCATTTATTTGGCAGAGTTTAGAGCAACCATGACCTGCACTTCTTTAGAAAAGGAATAGCCAGTATTTTTAATCTCTCTCCTAAAACATAGAGTTTATTGAGATGTTCATTAATTGAAGTGTCATCAAATATTTTAGTAGAGAAAAATTGATTAACAAGATTAAGCACTTTAATAAGATATACTTCACCAAAATCTTGTTCTAGACTGCTCATTATTTTTTGCACGTTCCGTTCATCCTCATACTCAGTAGAGTCCAATTTTTATATTCTTATGTATAATTTTTTTCCTTAACAGTAGTATTTTTCCTGACTCTTCTGGTTTATTATTATCTATCATATAATCAATGTTTTCAGCAGAAAGCAAAAACATAATTTTTCTTCTCTAAACCATAAAATTTGAGGCATCTAATTTATAAGACCTAAGTAGTTTAGAAAAAAAATTGTTATTTGTCATTGCGAGAATAAGGGGTACCTGAATCTGTAGGGAATCAGCTCAGGTGCTGGGCGCCCTACACATAAGTGGCGACACGTGTCCAGGTAAAAGCAAAAAAACACTTAGAAAAATCCAAAAAATATTTAAAAAATTGTAAAAAGTATTTTTAAGTACTTAAAAAATTATTTTTATTAAAAAGTATTTTTTATGCACTTAAAAAAATACTTTTTAATAAAAATATTTTTTTAAGAACTTAAAAAATACTTTTTAAGTATCCAAAAATACTTTAAAATACTTTTTACAATTTTTTAAATATTTTTTGGATTATTCTAAGATCCGCGTACGGCCGTGCAAGGGAACAAATCTTCTGCAGTGTGCGAGAGGAAACAATCCGTGCGATGCTTGCTACTTTGTTGGACGCGCACAAGACCGCGCGATGAAAACACGCCGACCGAGGACAAAGATAGGGGAGCGCCTTGCGCTCGGGAACGTGCGCTGGTAGTGCTACGTCTTGATCGACGGACCGAGGTGAGGAGACGTGAAGAAAAAACAAAAGTGACGCCTCCCTGTACGCGCGCACAGAGTTACTTTTCCTTTCCTCGATCGCCGAGCGAGGTGAAGAAAATGTCGTCACGCAACGTGCCGCGATAGCGTGGATTGGCGTGGGCGCGCGTGCGCCGACGGCGGATGCTACAGGCTGACGCTACCTAGGAACAAGTGCATGTTGGCTCTGGAACAAATATTAGAACTGATTTTGTGAAGATTATCCGATCTGCTATTTATATCTCTGTCTTTTTTATGGTACTGTTCATAATTACATATAAGGTTAGAGATAGAAATCTATTTATAGACTCTAATTGCAGGTATTACAAAGCGACTACTTATTTCTGATATACCGTGAGACTCTTAAACCACATCACTAACCACGATCAGATAGATTAGTTTATGAGTCTAAAATATATTAGTTCATAGCACACATATATGAATCATGCGTCATGATCAGATTGTTTATAGATCAATTTCAATCTGATCATGTGGGTCAACAGCCTACAGAACCAATCCTGCAAAACAAACACAGTTATTTCACCCTGTGCTGTACCCGGGTTAAACATATATATACATATTAAATTTCAGTAGACTTGATCTTAATAAATATATTTACTATATTCCAACACAACCATCATCAGTACCTCGAGTATTAATTCCTCGAGTCAAATTCCACATCAGATTATTTTTTATCACATACATCAATAAGGGCATCTGTAGTGTATGAAAATAGAGGGTCTTAAGCCACCTTAAGGTCAGCCTTATACATTGCAGGGGTGACCTTAAGCAGGCTATAAGCAAAAAAAGCTTAAGGCTGGTCCTCAAGCTAAAGACCTGGCCACCAGCATTAAAATACAATTTTTCTTTATCTGCCGAGTGGGACCGTCTTAAAGCCCCTTGGATTATATACACTATGGAGTTGGCCTTAAGGTTTAGATGGGACCCACCTTACAACCCCTTGGGTTATATACACTATGGATGCCCTAATATGAGCTAAACAGACGATAACCATAATAACATGTTGAAAGCCACATAAAAATCCCAACAGTCGCGCGACATGATTTTCAATGGCTCCCGCACCTAGTCCATGTGATGAACACTTAGAGCAAGTACAATAATATAGCCAACTAGTGGCTATAACACTTGTCCATTTCATCTATAGCCTTCAAAAAAATAGTTCATACAATAAGGTAGCTATTACAATAACTATTTGGCCCCACGTGTAAGAGAGTGAAATGCATATTTTTACGTGCTATAGCTAGCTGTAATTTAGTAGCCAGCTTCCTTCTCTCTCTTCCTTTCTCTCTCTGCCACGTAAGATTTTGTTGATATTATATTTGCTATAGCCTGCTGACTAAGCCTTATTGTACCTGCTGACCCTCCTTTTCTACGTAGAACTACTTCTATGCTTGCATATTTGTAGGTGTGTGTGCGCGCATGTAATAAATGCAGGTATGTCTGTATGTTTGTATTTATGGACGTATGCCTATAATGAATGCTTGCATCCTTTTACGTTTGTATTTGCGCACGTACTCTTGTAATGAACGCATATACTAGTTAATGGCTGTATGTACATATGTTCATGTGTTGTACTAGAACCACTCGTGCTTTGCAACTATTTCCTAGTTGTGCGTGTTCATTTTCATACATCCAAGTGAGTTAACTAGCGTAATTCAACTTAATCAGCAAAAAGCCAAAAATTATTAGTCTAAAAAATACTATAACTTTCCTATCAGTTATTATTATTTATCAGCTAGAAGCTATCACCCAAAAGCCAAAAGCCACTAATCGAACCTAAAAAATAGACCCGTCAGCATCTCCAACATTATGAGCTAGTTACTAGCTCTAAGACAACTTCTCCAATAGTACTAACTTTTAGCACATAGCTCATACCATAAATAGCCTCACATGACACTCTCACATAATCTTGGAATGTGTGTATGAGACTAGCTCTTGATCAAGAGATAGCTTTTCTCTCTCTTCTATTGAAATATGAAATAATATGCTTAGAGCTAGCTCATAAGTCACTATTGGAGATGCTCTTAGAGGTTTTGACCACTCGATGCTCAGCTACTCACAAGATCGCTCAGCTACTCACAAGATCGCTCAGCTTATTTGAAATGTATTTGAAATCGTCAACCCATAAGCAAAACCTTTTGATCACCTTCGGACGTAGTCGCACGCTTTGATCCAACTGCAAACACCAGTACTCTTCGAGCAGACCAAGAACTAGATTGATTTAAGATGATGTTTATTGCTAGATCTTCGTGGATTTACAAAGCGCCTTTACGGCACCCCTAAAAGTCTTCTCGACGAAATCCCTCAACTCTATAAAACCGTTAGTTAACCTATAAGCTCTTCCTACTTTTATAGGTTAACACCGGAAACCATGTCTACCTCAAATACGGACTCAAAACTTTATCTCTTCTGAAAACCAAGGGACCCGAAACCCTTCCGAACACAAGTTTTATTCAAACTCTCAAACTTCTCAGTTATGGACTTCATTCACAACTCCTAACTCAACACGCGATGAAGCCTCTATGACAGCACCTCCCGTAGCCCCATCAACTTCCATGTCAAAGCCTCCAGGACTGCACCGTCCGTAGCTTCTTCACGCATCACAACATTTGATTTTCACATGCTTCAACGGGAGCCCGACCACTTCGCATGACATCCTCGACCGTCTGAACCTCAAATCTCCCCATCCTAATCCCACTCCTCCTCATCACCGACCATAATCATCTCCACACCCACCTGCACATGCAAAGACTAAAGAAACATTTTTCCGGCACAAGTTCTTCCTAATATGACCGACATTAGTCTACACACTCGTATCACACCCTTATCCATCCATCAACATCAACCATATCAACCACGACCACAAATTTCATTACTTTCCAGAAATTAGCCTAATATCACATATTACGATCACTAGCCCATCTAGTACTCAAAAACAACAAGTACTCCGGAATTACCATCGCTTTACTCAAAACGCTCAGGAATCAAACAACACAGAACCATAGAGTACCGATCCTCTACTGTCTCACAGACAATCGCTACAACCACCGAGTACCTACTTGGTACTATAGGAAAGACCACTAATCACGACCACCATGAATAGATCAATCAACCACTAATCCAATACGAGTACTTGAGGTACTCGAAGATCACAAAAACTAAAGGACTTGTACCAACTATAAAGTCTACGAATACCGATCGTGAAGCCTATGGCAACCGATCGCAAAACCTTTGACCATCGATCACGAAGTCTACGACTATGGAGTACCGACCAATAAAATCTACGACTATCGAGTACTGACCAGTAAAACCTATGACTATCAACTGGTTACTGTAGCTATGACCATAGACAAAGCACTGTAAATACGACCATCGACAAAAATACTGTAGCTATAATCATCAAAAAGTACTATAGCTACGACTATCGAAAAGTACTATATCTATGACCGGTTCACTGTAACTTACCATCTTCAACCAGGTATGGTAGTTCTGCTGTAGTCGATGTTTCGTGGTCGAAATATCGTGATCGAAGAATGACGAGGTCAAAATACCATGATCAGATTACCGTAGTCGAAGCTTAAAGTGGTCAAAATCTGCAGTACTCAACTTACCATGGTCGAAATCTACAGTGCTCGACTTACCGTGTCGAAGCTTGACATGTTCGAAATCTGCAGTGCTCGACTTACCATGGTTGAAATCTGCAATGGTCAACTTACCGTGGTCAAAGTCAGTCGTGGTCGAAATGCTGTCCTGAAAACTCTAGCAACAATAGCATATCAACCAGATCTTTTACAAACGTAAATTTCAATACAACCTAAATATCAAGTATTCATTACTACTAAATTTACGACCAAACCACATGGTCTAACATAATTTCATCAAGCATTTCTCCTAGAAGACGCGACATGAGAGGCCACCATCAGCTTCCTCTAATACCCGTCGTCTTTTGAATAGGTGCTTTAGTCATCAATATCATCAAACTTCGCTATATGCGCCATTGTTGGTAGAACCAGTGACTTCTCCAACTTTGTCGGATGACATCCCCCTTCTGAGTCTTGATGATGACACTGCTGATACATGTTTGAAACCTATGGGCTTTGATCTAGAGGCTGGAGAGCAGGGGACATTTGCCATTGTTTTAATGCATGGGTTTGGAGGGGGAGTATTCTCGCGGAGACATATTACTAATTTGCTTGCTCGACAACTGGGTTGCACTGTGCTTGCCTTTGATCGCCCTGGATGGGGGTTGACTTGTCGACCTCGCAGAAAGGACTGGGAAGAGAAGGACTTATAAAATGCATATGAGCTTGAGTCACAGGTGATCCTTCTTACCATCTACTCGTAAATTATGTCTTCCAAATTCAAGTCTTCCTTTTTTGGATAGCATCAAATCTAGTAAGTGCAGCCAGGCAGCCAGCATTTGCCCAAAAGTTTTATTTATTAGGTACTGTATTTGTTTTCACTTAAGAATGAAACATTTTTGGAATACCTCTTATACACTGAGAGGAGTGGCTAACTAGGTGGATTGCTGTGTTTCCTATATCATATTTCTGTGATAACTAATTTCCTAATATAAGTACTATTGCCTGAATGTTTATTTTTAATTTCTACCATCAGAGAGATACATTCTGTCTTGAAATATTCTATGTTATTGAGAGCTTGTAAGGGAATGCTCTTATATTAGAATAACTATTAAAAATACAGTTGCGACTACAACACATTTTCCTGCATCACCAAACATTATTTTCCTGCTGTACTTAAAACAATGAAATCATGTTTACAAAGAACACTTTGTATGCCCTTCTGCAGGTTGATCTCATTTCATTTTGCTCAGACATGGGCTTGCGCTCTGTGGTTTTAGTTGGTCATGATGATGGGGTCTTGCTTGCCCTGAAAGCCGCAGAAAAGCTACGTGCATCTGGAGATTCTAGAAAGGTAACCGACCTATGGCCTTCTGTTGTTCATTTTTGTGACTTACGAACTTTGGTGGCCTATTATATTGTTTTGGATGGACTTTTATCCTATTATAATAATCATATCAAATGTTACCTTGTTTGCTCTCAGGTTGAAGTGAAGGGAGTTGTTCTTATTGGTGTAAGCTTATCAGGAGAAGTCGTTCCTGCATTTGCTCATACACTCCTTCATACCCTTCTGAGGAAAAAGCACATGGTCCGCCCACTTCTACGTACTGAAATCGCTCAGGTGATCAATGGACGAGCATGGTTTGATGCTACCAAGTTGACAACAGATGTTCTGAACCTCTACAAGGTAAACACTACTAGTGGTTTACATTTCCCTTTTAATCTCTTGTCAAACCATTGGTGTTCTAGCTAGTTTTGGGAATGACTTTGGTCAATAGACACTTAAGGAGCATCAGATCAAGTACAAACAGTCATGTATTTTCCACCCAACCATGTTGTCTTAATGTAAGAAAAAGTGTGGACTCTTCTTGCATATCTACAGAGTTCCTGTTTCCTACATGCAAGAGAAGGTGCAATTTTAAACATGCATGCTTTTGTTCTTTCTGTGAACATCGAGCTATGACCTGACTTGAAATGAAGGGTTGTTCTTTTTTATTTGGCTTATGGTTTATGGCTGCGACTTATGCCGTTTGGTTGTTTATAAGAGAGTACAGAGATATAAATAACTCGTATGCGGTTTTGATCGATATAAATAAAGTCACTGTAGTGTATTATAATTAACTTAACTTGTAGACCATATCTTAAAAAGACATTTCGTTTGAAAATTAATTACTGTAGAAAGCTTTTAGAAGTTAAAAAGAAGAGGCCCGAAATTTTTCATCCAGGCTCCACTATTTGTTGACGGCTGGGATGAAGCACTTCAAAACTTGTAAATTCCGTAAGTAGTCTACCACTTCATCTTGTCCACTTCATTATAGTAATCTGCTTCCATTTGTCGCACTATAGTCTATACTAGCCACGTAGGCGTGGCGCGACGCCACGCCAGCCACCGTGTTGACTGAAATAGAAGAGACGAAAATTCGTGAGGAGTTTTTTAAAAAAAATCGAGGAGGCATGCGTGTTTTCGGAAAAGACAAAGGTCTTTTTCGTAAAAAATTGAGGGATTGTACGTAACTAAACGAGGACCTGTACGTAATTTAGAAAACAGCGGGGCGCTATCCTGCAAAGGATACGAAATTTCGGTGAAGTGAAGGGGTGTTTTTAAAAAACAAAACTGGCAGGAACCTTTTCGCGAGGAAAAATGACTTTTACGTAATTTTTAGAAAATACAGGGGAATCGGCTCCCCCGGCCGTACGAAAATTGCGACGCCACGCGCCGGCCGACGGAGCGCTGGGGGGTGACGTGGGCCGCGTCTCCTCGCGCAAACTCCCCCGGTAATATGTCTGGTAAGATTACTTTCCCATTTGGTACTTGTAACGCCCCCATTTTTTGGGGAAACAGGGGCGTTACTAATCCGCAACCACTTAGGAGTTTAGTTGCGGACCAGATAAGTATCATGCCTGCTTTCGCACATTTAAGAAGAGTTTGATTGAAATAAGACCTAACGGCCAACTTTTAACAATAAACAGGCGTACAAGCCCAAAATTACTTACATACAGAAGAACTGCAGAAAGCACCATAGGAAAGCCTGAGTGCGGCCGCAACCCTAACACGAAATCTTGAACCACCTTCTTAACTTCTGGTATCTGTTGAGGAGAAAATTTGCGCAAGGCTGAGTACCAACCACTGTACTCAGCAAGTCACAAGAGAAACCCTAACTTTAACTATTTGCACGGATCACCAAAGGATGGGTGTATACTTGTTTTATTAATTTGAGTGGATGCACTTTTGTTTGTAAATATTTTTAGAAATTCAAGAGCGGACAACTACTTCTTAGGATTAAGGGGGGGGGGGTTCTTTCAAGCTTACTTGATCAGCTACTCCATTTAAAACATTAAGAAAACTACTTATGCCTCGCAGCTGGAATCACCCAATAGACACAGCTCCTTTAACCGGGAGCACGGCGTATTCGAATACCTTTTTAATTGACTCTGCAGAGTTGCCCAACTTTACCCACAAGCATTCTTAACCCTCATGACTGAGTTAAGGAACTGGGTCGTTTCACTGCTCAAGTCTCTATGTACACTCTACCCGATAGGTGAGAAAATACGCACAACCTCGGGTATCCGCAGGCCTACACGGAACGCCATGCCCGAGTTGTGGGGACCTATCGTTGTTGTGTATGGACCTCATACCAACGCTCGCTATCTTACTACTTGCAGAGTTTCAATCGATTTGAGCAGCTACTAAACCAAGGTTGATAAGTCAACACCTGTGGATGAGCGGTCATTATGTCACTTGCTTGGCGCAAGGGTCTAATCCTTACATTTTCATGAGGTCCGCAACCTTCACCCTAGGGTAAAGCGGTGGGCGATGACCGTTTCGCGGTTTCCCACAACACCCTTACCCTAATATGTGCATGCCGGCGTAGGGTATGGTGTCCCATACCACCCTACCCTAGCTCCGAGATTTCCAAATCTATCGGCCCACGGCCACAACCTTAGTAGTACGAAGATTTTGCATGAATGTAAATAACTTATAGGTAGTTATATCATACTTAGAGTAAATCTAGGGTTGTCAAGGGGATGGCTACAATTTAACATGGCATTTTTCGGTGGTAGGAGATATCTAAATTTCATGTCATTCTAAACATTTCATTTTATTTTATGCAAACTATCATTTCACAAATAACAATAATGCAAATACTATAAATACATAATTTAAGTGGCATGGGATTTCAACATGGTCAAGGACTTGTGACTTGCCTTAAAACTCGACCAGCTCGGCAACCTCGAAAACTGTGCTCCCTTGATCTTGTCCTTGATCCGTTGCCTCTGGAAGCTTCGAAGCTAGCGCAAACACACAAACACAAATAAGTCCGGCTTGAGCCTAATCAAGCGAGAAAAAAAAATAAAATCTATGAAAAAGGAGTAAATTGCATAAAACTTCAAATAAGGGATTTTTGAATTTTCTGGGATGAATTTGGTGGATTGGGGGCCAAAAATGGGTTCAGGGCATCAAAATGAGCAAAGTGGTGAAATTTGGAAATTGTTGGGATTTTCTGTGGTTTTCTGGGATTTTATTTGATTTTTCTAGAATTTTGGAAAAAGATAAATCTCTGGAAAATTCACTGTGAATAGTACTGGGCCGGCCCGGTGCAACAGTGCAGCCCAGCCGGGGGAAACGGCCCGCGCGGCCCACGCGGAAGTAGCCGACGTGCTGAGCAGGCCGAGCGGCTTGGCCCACGCACGCGCGCACCCTCTTGGCTTCGATGGTCGACGCGTGGTCGGACGAACGGCAACGATGCTGAGGCGGTGGGCGGCTGGGATTGGCCGGATCAAGGAAGTCGGACGGCTGAGGAACGATCACCAAAAATCATCCCAAATGCTGCGGTAGAGGGGAATCGAACGCGGGTCTGCGCGCTGAACATGTACTGGTCTAGCCAACTGAGCCTCGGGTATTACCTGATGGTTGGGGGAAGCAGTTTGCAGATAACCCGAGTGCTGTAGGGGGCTGAAACAGGGGAGCCCCGGGTGGCGTACGGGCGACGAGTTCGTCGGCGAAGGGCGGCCAGGGAGGTGCTGGCGGTGAGCAAAACGGGATCCTTGCGTCACGGGGAAGGCGATGGGGGTATTGGCGGCGACCGGGGATCGCCGGAACCAGGTCGGCGACGTGCGGTGGCAGCCCGGAAAGAGAGTCGACGCCGGCGTCGGAGAGGCGGCGGGGAGCTCGACCGAGGGCGGGGACGGCTTCGCCGGGTTCCAAGGAAGGTGTGGGAGGGAGGAATCGAGCTGGCGTGGAGCGGGGTGACGGTGCGCTTGGCGGCCGGCCGTGGGGAAGAAAGGGTGCCGGCGAAGAACAAGGCACGGGAGGCCGATTGGGGGCTAGGGGAGGGAGAAGAGGGTCTGGCGGTGCGGATGAGAGCCTCATCGGCCTTTATAGGTGGCGGGGGATGGGCTGGCGCCGAGGGGGCGGTTGGCCGGGCGTGGCGAGGGCGTGGCTACAGGGCGCGGGCGTGGGTCAGCTTGGCATGTGCGGTCAGCGGAGGGGACGGGGGTTGATGGGGGTCGCTTCGGAGTAGAAGGGTTGACGCGCGGGTTATGGCGAGGAAAGGCGAGCGGGAGCTGGCAACCCACTGGCATGGGCGGTGACGCGAGCGCAGGGAGGAGGGAGAAGAGTGAAGAGGCTGGCGAGTGGGGCCAAGGGAGGGGACAGCGCGACACGCATACGGTGACGTGGCGCGACCGTAGACGTTTGGACAGCGCATCGGGGCGGCACGGCGAAACCGCCGGCAGGGGCGCTCGCTCGCGCGCGCGAGTGCAGGCGAACGGGGAAGGCGGAAAGGAAGAAGCCGCCAGGGAGGGAAGGAAGCGGAAAAGGAGAGCGCACCACCGAAAAGAGAAAAGCGCCGAACCGAAAAGGGAAAGCGGAAAACAGAGCAACTTTCCGAAAAAGGAAAGTTGCCAAAATTCACTCAAAAAATCAGAAAAATGCTCAAAATTTTTAAAATTTTCAGGGGTGTTTCAGTACTCTCCATAAATTTTGCCATCGACTTAATTTTACCTGATTTCTATTCTTAATAATCTGCTTATTTTTGCTTCTTGCTCTTGTTCAGAGGCTAATGACTATATCAGGATGTGGACATGCCACATGAGTGTCCCAAGGCATTGCTACCAGCTCTTTCCCCATTCATCTCAAGATTGGTATCACCAGAGGATTCATTGCAAAGACTGTAGCATATACTTGTTCATCTTTCTTTTTGAATTTTGCCCTCTACACTGAGTAGATAATCTCTAGTTGGTGTGAGTTCGTGTGAGCCAATGTTAGTTGCAAAGTAGCGGAACCTGACCCAAAAACTAAGGGTTCCTAGAGCTCCTCTATTTTTTTTTCACATGTAGTGGTGTCTCGGAATGATCTCAATTAAGCAAGTTGAATCTGTAGAGCACATGCTTGCTGTGTTTCTAGTTCACGTCCACTACAGCTCCAGCTGCCACATTATCAGCCACTAGAAAGCATTAAGATCACTTTACTGAAATCATTTCAGCGGAGCAAAAGAATTCTGAACAGCTGTGTTTACTTCATTATTGGCCGGCAGGGTTGTGCTCCTGTTCCATTGATTTGTGTTGGCAGCAATGGGGTTCACGTAATGCGGTTGAGACGCCCGAGATATGCAGTTATGGCAGCCGGGCCTGTAAGATTCATTAGTCTCTGAAAGTTTTTATTTTTGAAGAACAGCTTCTGGATGTTTTTATTGGCTCTGCGGTCAACTTTCGTGTGACAATTGCCAATGGATGCTACCTTCCCACATTTCTTGCCTGAGCATGAGCACAAGTGGTGGAAGGTGAGGCGTGTAAATGAAGATCTCCCAGGAACATGGCTTGTTCCTCACAAAAAATTCCCTGTGAGCCTGCGACCTTACAGGCTACAGCGTCAACTCAATTTTCAAACGGCTGCTTCTGATACTCTCCGTCTTGCTTTTAATCCTTCTCTATCCCAGATAAATAACAACTCTGAAAAAAAAAACCATCTCATGGCCTCTCGAGTTGTCCCCCGAGTCCGGGGGGGGGGGGGGGGGGGGGGGGGGGGCTGCCCACCGCTTCACTCCCTTGGCGCCACTGCCAGCGGCTGCGGCGGTGGGGCCTTCTACAGTAGCCCCCATCTCCTCTTCCTGCTCCATCCACCCCACTAGAGGTCACCACCAGCTCCAGATCCCAGCGGATCCAGTTGCCTGCCTGTCATCCTCAAGCCCCCATCCGCCAACTTTGTTGCCCTTGTGCTTGCTCCTTGTGGGATCCACTCGGTTTGACCAAATCTGGTTGTCCGCCACCCTGGAGTCATCCACGTCGCCAGATCTGAGCTCCTCCGCTTCGTCCGCTGCCTCCACTAGCCCTCAGATGTCCAGGTGTTAGGCGGTTGACACGGGTGTCCTCTCCTCGGCGGTGCTACTGCGGTAGCAGCAGCAATGGGGGGCTTGCCAAATAGGGGGTGTGCCAACGGGGCATGCCAAGTTGGCGGTGTCTTGCGGGGGAGGAGGTGGCGCACTCCACCCTCCCCAGCACTAGCAGGGTGAGGACAAGCTGCTGGCCTTGGTCAGCGCCGCCGGTGTTACTCATCTACGTCTAGGCTGGCGACGACATCCCTGCCTTCAGAATCCTCCAGCTGTATCACTCCTCCTCGTCATTTGAGTCAACCACTATTTTTGCAGCACGTCGTGGTCATGCGAGGGTGCACACAGGTGTAATATCTCCAAATTACAAAAGAGAAGTAATGCGGATAATAGAAACAATCCAAGGGAGAATAAAAGGGATAAAGAAAAGTTTTGCTGTCAAACCTATCGGGTTTTAGAAAGCCAAATAAAAGTAGCACTCTCAGAGGTTCCCAGACCGTCTAGGGACAGTCGGCACTGTCTCGCGTTTTGGGTTTTTGTCATTCGACAGAAAATTCCATTCTTACCTTTTTACCAACTTACCTGACACAGTAGAAAAACCCCCCAAACAGTGTAGGGCTACATTTGGACCCAAAGGTCCCCGCTGCCCATAGCCATCCAAGGCTTAATGGGAAGGGCAAAAGTGAAATTGCACAGAGGGAGTAATGGCCATGCCCTCTTAAGTAGACAAGCCAACACAAAGCCATTTCATCTCCTCCACCATTTTAGCCACAGCCACCAAGACGCCAGCTGAAGCCAAGAAAGAGAGCAAGGAGGAGAAGGGCAAGAAGGAAGGAGACCTGAAGGGGCTCAGGCGGGCCGAGCATGAGATGACGGCATCAATGTCATCAGGGGACATCCACAACCACCCGACAACCCCAACACTCGCCATCACCTCGTCCCTTTCAAGCACAACCAACAGCAAGTAGGTCCCCTCACACAAGCACCCCCACAGCCGGCTTAGCCGTGGCTTACCCTCGACGGCGAGCCCGTAGGCGCCGCCGTGCACCCTTGGAAAGGAGGACATGCCCCCCGGTGCATGCTCCCACCAAGTTTCGTTGCGGCGACACCCGTGGGCATTCCCAAGACCGGGTGTAAGCACAATGAGAGAGTGAGGCAAATTTAGCAGCTAAAACATCATGTGAGTAGTAGACGGGAGATGGAGGATGACTGCCCTGATAGTAGGAGGAGCGGCCGGCCGGCGAGCTTGAACCCAGGGGGATCGATGTTAAGGTTGTGGTCGGTGCTAGGCACCGACGGCTGGCGGCGTCGTCCTTAGGGGCAGGCCAATGCCCGGGAGGTCGGGGGAGCTGACTCATGGGGTCGGCAGCTGGGCCAAGGGCGGCGCTGGGGGAGGTGGCGGCGCCGACAGATCCGGCGTTAGGGGCTCCATCAGAGGCGGTGGACTGTCGTGTCGACCGAGTGGCGGCGCCCAGCACCTCGCCGCCGTGTGCGTACAAGAGGGACGGCAGATCCTGTCCTGGTTGGCCGGATCCGAGGCAAAGACCGAGGGAGGTAGCCGGATCTGACCCTGGCCGGCCGGATCTGGGGAGGACGGCGCTGGATTTGGCCATGGCCGGTTGGATCCGGGGGTAATAGAGAGGAAAGGAGAGGGGAGGAGTGAGGAGAAGGTGAGGGGGTGTGCGGAGATCGGGCGACAGCGAACCCGAGCTCGGCCGCGCGCCGCCGCGTAGCCTTGGGAAACCGTCAGGCCGATCGGCCGAGAGGAATGGAAGCGAGAGAGGCGGGAGGGAGTGAGGAGAAGAGTGAGGCCGGTTCAACCAAGCCAAATGAAGGAGAGGGAGAGAAAAGAAAAAGGAAGGAAGGGAAAAAAGAGGAAACAAAAGGGAAAGGAAAAAAGAAAGAAAATAAAAGAGGAGAAAAAGAAAGAAAAAAGGGGTTTGGTACTTGCACGATGGGTCCTTAACCCCAGGAATTTTATGCCAGAGTCGGGTTATGTGCGTAGAACTGTTGTCGCTCACTTAAGCTCTAGTTTCTTTATGATGTGTTGAGCCAGATTAATTGCCTGTCTAGATGGAGGTCTTGAGTCGACGCCGTCCGCACGTCGCTTCGCTCCGCTTGGTTAACAGGCAAGTGCATGGTAGAGCGGTAGACCGCAGAGTTTATGAAATATGTGATGTTTATATGGAATTGCAATGTTTACATGAAATTGCAATATTTACATGATATGATGATGTTTACATGGAATTGCAATGTTTACATGACATGATGATGTTTATCTAAGGATGACAATGGTAATGGAATGGGGTGAGCCGTGATGCCACCCTATCAATGATACTACTGATGAGAATGATAATGACAATGGGTATATGCATTTGCATCATGTGCATTCATGAAATGAGAACTGGGATCCGTCTGGGTGGATCCCGCAAGACCTACTTCAGTAGGCCTCCACGGGAGTGGAGAGACCCCCCGTGTCGATATGGGCGGGCCCAAGATTTTGGGTGAACATCGACAGGTGTTCACTCAGCAATACCCATATTTGCAATGAGATGAACAAATGAGCATGTAAAGTAGTGATGCATTGCACTACAAGTAAAACAATGTTAGGAGATGTCAATGGAAGTATGAACATGAGAATCCATGTGGAATATGTTATGGCTGGTAAAACTGCTCACGTGATTGGGCAGTGTTTATTGTTCTATTGTGTACTTGCTGAGTTTTTGGACTCACCCTTACTGTGTTGTTTTTTTAGGTGACCGTTGAGGACATCATGCACGGGCGGGAGTAGCACATGAATAACTTCACGTACTTGTAGCACTTCACATATCAACTTTTGTTAGTATGTTTAACCCCTCTAGAAAGCTAGAATAGTTGCTCAAGAATAGTATGGTGTAAGTGGTCGTTGTTTTATGAATCAAGTAGAGTTTGTTTCAAAAGACTAGCAGATGTTCAAAAATGTTATTAGTATGCAATGATGATAGCACTCTAGGCATAGAGAATGGGCGGGGTGTTACAACAGGTGTCGCAACGGCGGTCGGGATTGGCTGGACCGGTGTTAGGGCGGCTTGGTGAGCATTGTGGATAGCGGCGGCGTGCCGCAGGCAGCGCTATGCGGGAGCGGCACAACATATGACGATGTGTGTCAAGAGAAGGACCAGTTCTGGGGAGCAGGCTGTTAAGGAGGCTCAAGAGCGGTGCTCATTGTTTGATCGCATCTTGGTGCGGACCGATCGTGGTGGAGTCCCCTATGAGTAGTTGGTTTGGGTCTTTAATTGAAGTAGACCATCCTTAGTGCGTTGTGTGGCCGTCAGTTGCACCTGGCGAGTGTCCCAATCATGGTGTGAGTTGAGGGGTTGTCTCCTCTTCTAGAATCTCTTATTGGCTGTTCTATTGTTGCTCTATATTAGCTGTGGTCCCATATTATTTCCCTGTGGTTTGCTGTTGCTCTGTATTAGTTGTGGTCCCATATTCTTTCGCTGTGGCTTGTAATGCTGGTGGTTGCCATCTAGTGTTGTTTTGGTACTAGTGCAGTCAATGTTGTAATGTGCAGTGATGGCTTTACAATGGTGAATTGTGGTGTGGCTACTGGTGTGGTAAGCATCCTGGTGTTGACGGCTACATCTCAGTCCCTTGCAAGAGTTATGGTTCTCTAATTTTATGCTTTGTCTCGTGGATAACTAGTCCTATGCTTCATTTCTTTGTAGTTTTTTTGTTGTTACCCCACATGTGCTTGTCTTGCGGGGCGGTTGGTGCTTTAGTAGGAGTTCCAGTTTAGGACTCCTTTCTGGTATTGGCGTCTCTCTTTTGGGACCGATATTGGTATCATTATTGTACCTTTTTTGGTTTGGTGTATTTCTCTTCTCTTTGAAATGAATAGCAGAACTTCTACCTTTGATTTTTTTTTAAAAAAAATTAACAACTCCGAGACAGTGTACATGCATATTCATGTGTTCGACTTCTGAGAGACTGAGACCACACATAACTACATGACCTACAAAAAGTGATGTAACAATTAACAACAAATCAATAATACAATCACCTTCCTTTTTTAGGTAACACTGAATTTAGCAGGTCTGCTGGCTTTAATCATCAAGTATCACACGGATCCAAGCTGTCAGATATATATTGCCTAAACTGTTAGTTCGAAAGGAAGGTTGATTTCATAGGTAAATATAAAGAATCATGTAGGCCAGAATAATCAAATGAAGCTGGATAACCCTAAAACTTTCTTTGGACCGACTTGTTTAAATAAAGAAACGGAAATTGTAAAATTCTACATGACCCTCAGACTACAACTTCCAAACCATATATATCCTATCACTTCAAAATGATTCTGATCATACATTTACATCGTGGACATAACCCAAATTCGCCATCTCTTCATGGTGGCATTAACTTTCAAGGTCGAGTGGCTAAAGTGAGCTCGTCTCACTTAACTGATCCGGATTCGAGTTTTCTCACCCAACTTAGGAAAAAAATCAGGAGGACACCTCTCCCTTTCGTCTCTTTCCTTTTCAATTATTACTCATCAATCATTGGCTTTTTTCACACGGGTGATTCAACCTTCCACCTTTTCTGAAAATTACAGTAAACCTTTACTGAAAATTACAGTAAAACAAAAACACACAATTCTCCATTAAATTTTTTTCACTCATTTTGACGCCTTATTTGCGCAACATCTGGCACCCAGTCATCACTGACAAGAACAAGATGATCGCCATCTCTGATAAGCTCTACCTCATCAACCTCGGCGCCCTCAATTGTCAGGACCTTAGTAGGCGTGAAGTCGAACTTCTTTGCACCTAGTTCAAGAAGCTCCTTCATCGACTGCGGTAGGAGCACAAGCTTCCCAGCAGAGTTCCCCTTCTCGGGACAGCTGATTGTCACCCTGATGAGTGAGTTGTGATGGCAATTCGGACCATCTGTTGCTGCAAGACCTCTTGAGAGTAGACGGCCAGTGTCCCGTTGTGCATGAGATGAAGAGGAGATGGCACCGAAAAGGGAGTTCTGAAAGGTGACATTCCTCCTGAGGAGCTTTTGTGGAAGAACTTTGCTGGGTAGCTCAGTATCTTCATGGTTTACATTTTGCATTGAGGGTTCACTGTTGAACCTTCCTATCAGCATAGGTGCCACCCTGCCATTTGAGGTGTGCTGCTTTGGCGCTTTCCGTGATTTAAATAGGAGTTGTATGTCATCATGGCCTTGTTGATCAGCTAGAGCTCTCGGGGTCCAGCCATTGTTGTCCTGCTTGTCAATGTCAGCTCCGAGCTCCAGCAAGAACTCAACCATCTGAGTGTTTCCGTCACAAACAGCCCGGTGCAGCGGGGTGGTTCCATCTTTGCATTGCCTGTTTACATCGCCGCCATAACGGATAATGTCCTCAAGCAGTTCAGTGTTGTTTTCCTCAACTGCGATGCAAGCATATAAGCCTGTGTCCCCTGATGACAGATCTGCACCACCCTCGACTAACGACTGCACAACTGCATCATGCTTTTCACACAGAGCCTCCCATAGAGGAACCTTTCCTTCCGAATCTGGTTATTGGAAGAATGAAACGCATGTCAGCGAGAGGTATTACCAAACCTACATGACCTTCACGACTGATGGGGGTTAATATCCTGAACGAAGCAGCACTCTCATGCTAGTAAATTAAATTTTCTAGATGGTAAGTTGTGGTAATAAATTTCAGAGGAAATTTGCAAGCGAAAGATTAGCTTCATTATGATTTCATATCTGTACAAGACGTAAAGAACTATCACAATACTAGTTTTAGGCATACCCCTGGCATTTGGATCAGCTCCATAATCTAACAGAAGCCTGACACATTGCTCATTTCCTTTGGAAGCAGCTATATGCTGTTAATCATGAAAATGAACACTGTCACTTTCTTGCTTAACAAAAATCTATAGAATAAAAAACAAAGGTATGCATTGATGAGTATACTGACCAGAGCTGTATGCCCATTGTTATCTGACTCGTTTGGATCAAAACCACGCTTAAGAAGTTGATGCAAAAAAAGGTCATCTCCTCTAGTTACTGCAAAACAGAGTGTAATCGGCAAATCCAGACGACCCCGAGCTAGCATGTTCTCAATCTCCTTCAGAACACCTATCATTACGCTGTTGTCTTTCTGCTCTTTAAGTAACTGCACCAAATAAAAAAGAATCTCAACAGACTCAAAACAATCTTTCATGATATAACATTTCTTGCGCCAAGATAATAAATCTCAATCAAGCAAAAACAATCCTTCATGATATGACAGTTCTTCCTAATCAAACAGATTTTTGTAAAACATTTTTAATATAATTGGTCATGGTCGGGAGCATTAAAGGAAAATCATCATAGAATAGTCGACATGAATCAATAATTTCAGGATCTAAGGTGATATAATGATTTTGTGAGAATCCAATTTTCAATTTCACATATTGTTAAGCAAGATGATGAAGGTTTCAGAAAGGGTTGGATTTAGGGATGTACTAAAAAGTTCCAATTGTCTAGCTCAAGATCTTAACAAGAAAAATACAATAGTCTGCAAATGCACAATATCCATAACAGAGAAGATATTTGTGAAGAATAATATGGATAGTAGACCTGAATAAGGTTGTTCATTATTATAGTTCCATCCCCAACATTGGATTGAACAATGCTGAGAAAAGCAGTACGATTCAAACGCAGAAGCTGACATAAGGATTTCGTTCGAACTGTGAATAGTTGAGGCCTATAACAAAGAACCCCAATTTCTCCAACAACATCTCCTGACTTAGCCACTCCTGCCACCTGCAAATTACCAAATACCAGCATATTATTTTAAGGACCATTTTATGCATAAGTTTACCTCCAATTAAGCATCAAAGCAAAATAAGACTTGCCTGTTCCGCACCATTTTGCAGCTCTATTAACTCCTGAAAAAGTGGCACATTTATCAGAATGTAATTTTTTGGGGGGGGGGGGGACACTGTATCAGTATTGCTAGATTAGTTACTTTTTCAACTGTTCTCATACACAACTATATCAGCTGGGAAATTACAAAGGACTTAAGAAAACAGTATTCTTACTGCACTGCCAGTAACTAAAATGTAGAAGTCAGTGGGTGCTTCATTCTGCAAAATCACATCCTCCCTAGGTGCAAAGTACTCGGCTTTCATCTCTGAAACCTTTCCAAGGAGTTATGCAAAAACAACTAGATAAGCATATGTTCAAGGAGTACCTAACTAAAAAAAGGGATTACAGAGACTCACCAGTTGAAAAATCAGATCATTAGAGACTCCTTGAAACAGGTAAACATTCTGAACCAGATTGAAAAACAGATATTGAGCAATGCTAGATCTAATAGCCTTAGGCAGCACATCAAGGGTCTCTTGTTGTTGAAGACCTTCTGAATCTGTCCTGAACTTTAAGCTAAGATGTGAGATCATCTGATCTTGCAGCCGAGGTGGTAGCTGATTCCTCAGTGCAAAGCTGGTTGCTGCTTGAATTGTATCCCTCTTCAGTCCAAACGATAACAGAAACAAGAATTTAGAATCGAACTTTAAAATAACTGTTAGATGAAGATATCAACCAAAGGTCAAACAAATAGAACTCACATATTTTCGAGTACGGCTAGTGCCATGGACAACCAAATTGGTCATGTTTCCGATCAAATAAGCAGTCAATCCAAGGTTAAAGAGCATGTAGAAAATGTTAAAAATCATCTCCCTAATGTTTTCCGCGTGCAAATCCCCATAACCAACCGTGGTAAGAGTGGTGATTGACCAATACATTGATGTTACATAGCGAACCCATAAGCCCCGGAAATGAAAATCTGGCATGGAATTGCCAATCCACGTATCAGTTGGGTCGGGATACCTATCAGCGAGAAGATAGTAGAAGCATGCTGCACAGTGCACAGCAAAAAGTGTGACCTACAAGATGAAAAGGTAAACACATGTCATTCCTCAAGATTATTAAAACTCACAGGAGAATACTCTGATGTCCAGATCACTTACACAAATGAGCTTTGCACATCGAACCCAGAAGTAGTTGAAGTGTCTATCCTTCTCCAATCTAGCAAGTGCAGAAATAGAGGTGAAGTTTGCAGCACTAGTTATTCTCACTGACAAGACATAAACACGGTACAATGACACAAGCCTAATTAATAGGTTTTAACAGTATTCTATCAGATGTAAATTGAAGAGCAGGATCTCAAAACAGAAAATAGAGCATAGACTTTTCTATATTCATGCATCATCACCAACATACCGAGCAAAGAGAGAGCTGACTCTACGGAGACGCCATAGACGAAGCATGTTGAAGAATCCATATGACCTGAGCTTTGAAGGTAGTATCTTGCGAGCAATTTCTGATGGGATGGTAGAGGCGACGTCAAGAACAAACCAGCTGGTAGTATAACGCCACGCAATCCTCTTTGGATCATCTTCAAGCAAATAGGTCATTCTATCCAAGTAAGCTACAAAGAAGGTCAGGATGATGTCAACTGCGAAGAACGCATTCACGACATTGTCGGTTGTAGCTAGGCCCCCCGTAGGTTTCCGAATGAAGCCAAATTCGAACGGGGAGACCCACGCAGAGTAGACCACAAGAATTATGAGGAAAGTCTCCCAGCATCTGCATAGTATTAACAACTAGATATCAGAATTGCTTCTTCTTCTGATGTAACTATTGTGAAGTCCTATTTCCCTCTAATACCAGAAAATTTACCCTGCTTACAAGTGTAAAGCAATTTATTCTTTATGTAGAGTTCGTTTTGTTTAACATTACTGCATACTTGATGTAAGTTCTACTATTACCGGCAACTAGAAGCACTACAGTGACTAAAGTAAAGTTACTACTTAACATATACAAAATTATTGTTTAAAAAGAAAGAGCTATCCGAAGAAAAACTGATGATTCATGTAATGTGAGTGCCAACTTTTTGTAACAATTAACAAATAAATTAAGTAAAAGTAAGAACATATAATCCTCAGTAGTTTAAAATAATAAACTAAAGATAACACAGAATAATTCAAAATCGCAAAAGGTGGTAAATGATGCGAAACAAAAGCTAACCTGGAAAAATTCGGTAAACCACTCACGGTAACTAAACAAGTCATTAATTCGTGTCCCTTCAAATAAAAAAAATTCCATGTGAATCCCGTGAACGAGCACTTGTGACAACGAAGCGTTGCATAAAGAACCGCAAAACGAGAGTACAAGAAATGCAGAAATGTCAGCATCAAAATCACGTTTTTCTTGTCCCTCTTCGGAAAGAAGGAAGAATTAAAGTAGTCACAAACGACCTAAGCAGCTCAACGTAAAGAAAAAAAGCAGAGAGAGCGAGTACTATAAAAAGCAAGGCACAAACAAATCAATTATTCAGTCCAAGTCAAACCAGGGAAACACTAAAAAAATCGAAGATTTCCTTCTCTGTCCACAAAATAAACTACAGAGAACTGGCACTGAACCGAGAAGCAGCAGAACGTAAAAAACAGCAAATCAGGAAAGTATTGAAAAATCAAAGAATATATGATTAAACTGAATTTCACAACCCATCTTTCTATTTAATAACAACATGATTTGAACTTGAAATTAAACAACAAATTTAGTCCAACAAAAATAGCAAAACCTGCACCTCGCTCTCTGCCGACCACCAACAAAATTAAAGAAGCCAGGGCAAAGAATCAACAAACCGGAAACAAACAATGCACCCAAAAAAAGCTTTGAAACAAAGCAGCGCAGAGATAGAGAGATGGGGTGAGATGACGACAGAGGAGGGCAAACGGCGCGGAGACTAACGAGGATGCCGCGGCGGCGGGCGAACCTGTATCGGCGGTCGTAGGGGGAGATGATGAAGGGGCGGAGCTTGATGCGGCGGTTGCTCCGCGCGCCGAGCGACGGCAGGATTCCGCTGGAGATGCTGTAGTGGCTGCCGTCCCGCGACAGCTCCCTCTCGTGCGCGGCCCCCGCGCGGTGGCCGCCCCACAGCCCGCACGCCGGCATCCTAGCGGACCCCCACTCCGCCATTGCGCGGCGGCGGGAATAAACCTTCCCGGTGTTTCCTTGCGTGGGTTTTTAATGCAGGGGAGGCCAAATCTGGCGTGAAATCGCGGGCCGGATTCTTCCCTTATTCTTCTTTTATTGCAATTACTGTTGATTTTGGCGTGTTTTGATTGTGGGGGGTTTCGGTTTGTTGGAAGTGGAGGAGGAGGAGGAGACGTTGGTGGCTGTGTGCCGCAGGAGGCGACGGTCTGGGCGGAAGAGGAGGGAGGGTTCGAGTTAGTCGGGATCACGCGCGCTCGGCGCGCTTTTATGGACACGCGTTCGCTCGCGAGGGAGGGTTGCCCTTGTGAGGGCGGACGCGGGGAGGGGTTGCCCCTGTACGGAACTGGGGAGGTGGTTTGGTTGCGGCTTCACGTGGCCTATGTTTTTTTTTTCCAATTCGAGTGTTTTGTGTGAATGAACGGAATACCAATAAGTCGTTTTAAAATAGTGATAGAGAAATCATTCTATTTATTTAGTTAAGGAAAACCATAAGTTATAAATAACAGAGTCTTCGTCTAGTAAACATGCCATTTCCGTGGGTAGACTAACGTGTTTTTGCTGCCTCAATGCCACCATGCTCCTAGCTAGACTCAATGGGGTGGTATGTAGGGATGGCATCGAGTAGACACAGATCTGGATGGCTCAAATTGGAATAGCATTATGTTTAGAGTAGTACTTCTAATGCAGTCATTGTTTCAATGTTGCATAAATATTAAAGAATAAATGAAGAGGGGATAATGACCTTGTCGCTTCTCTAACTTTAAGATTTATGTAACTTGTATCGAGGGACAGTGCATAGAAGGTCATTTTGTATGCTTACTGTACTTCTGCGTAAAGAAAAAAATAAAGTTGTTTGCTCGTACACACTCCTCTCGCCTCCTTCCTCTTGCTTTTACAGGCACTCGTACGGTGCGATTGGTAAAGGACAAAGACCGTTACACCTCTCATGTGTGGGCTTTCATGTAAGCACATCTATGTATATCTCTCACGCCGTCTCTTTCCTAGTGGTACACAGGCAAAAATCATAAGCTATAGCTTAAAAAACGCCCCCGTTAACTGTTGTGTCTCTCTCCTACATGGCACATGGGCCCAATTTGACCATCAGTTTGAGGACACAATTAGAATGTGATATGTATCACATTCATCATGGACCGCAATGCTAGGTTGATAGCCATGCTGAACACCATGCAGCATGGGACCAAACCCCCTTAGTAGTGAAACGACGTGCAAACCCGGTGGTGCATGATGCATCTTGCATATAACTTTTTCACATGGTTCCGCAACCAGGAGGTTTTGAAGATGTTTAAGGCATCGTGTCTGCAAAACTAGAGGCAGAAGTTCGAATCCATCTGAACAGAGTTAGAAAGGCGAACTACAGAGGAAGAGCAACCCCATGGCACCATTGGTTTCTCAGAGTGGATTCGTCAGCACGCTCCTGAATTAGAGAAATGATCACTCCTCTATGACACGGACGGTGAGGTATAGGATTATGACAACCAATATATCCGAGGTGTATAACATCGTCCTTAAAGGTGTGCGGTGCCTCCCCATCACCGCGATTGTGGAGAAGACATAGACTCGCACTGTCGGTTATTTCATCAAAATAGCCACATCAGCTAGGCGACAAATAGACGAAGGCAAGAAGTGGTTCGAGAACATGCAGAGGCACATGGAGCAGAAGATGAAGAAGACCCGAATGCACAACAATCAAGTAATCGATGGCCTCCAGAGGAAGTATGAAATCACGGTTCGGTAGAAATATGTGAACAGTCATACCAGAGGTGAAATGAAACAGGCATGCACTCTGAGTGATGTGGCAATATGTACCTGCAACAAGCCGAAGCTCCTACATAAGCCATGCTCGTATGTGTACAAGGTATGTGCGCAAATGAGGCATTGCTGAGCTGTACATCTCTCGGTACTATGATATGCAACACCTTTTAAGTACATGGAGTGCAGAATTTCACTCGTATAGTTTGGAGTTAAACTACAGGGATCGTTGGCCAGACATAATGTAATGGGCCCTCAACAAGCACTTGAAGATAACTACGAAGGGACGTCAGCAGACGTGACACTTCTGGAATGATATGAATATCAGCCAACGTACCAGCATTAGCCGCGCAGCGAAATGCAGGATATGAAATATCTACGGGCACTCAATGAGGGATTGCCCCCAACAAACTAAGCTCATCTGGTTGCCATTCCATGTCATGATTTGATGCATCTATCTGTTTATTAAATTAATTCATGTTTGTATCAATTCAAGATGTACTATTTTATGTGCTACTAATTGGTAATAATCAATTCATTACTTAAATGATTAAATTTGTAATCTAATATTGCATGTGATTATTTATGGCAACCGCAACGATGCGTCAACTATTTAGTTACATGCTTTAGGACATCTAACATAACGTGTACAACAACGGAGAATTGTGGTACAAGCATCTTCAAACGTGCTTACTGGTAGAACATGCCTGGCAGTACCCACATAGAGTGTTGCTGAGGAGGGCGCCTCGAACGTGGTTAGCCGTCGTTATAATGGCACGCATAGATACAGCTAGGGTTCACATAGCAGCATGTGGGATCATATGAATTTTCTATGTTGATGACCTCCTCGTTGCTTCTCTCACGCTGTATCTGTTAGCGGATGTCATCATTCTGCTCATTGAGATCATCAATCCTCGCCTCCAACTCTTGGATTTGATCCCACAATGCATCGATGTATACCACAACAAGGCGTTTGTGTAGAAGATCGATCCATCGAACAAAGTTGCATTTCACCATCTGTTGCAAAGGAGGGTTAGCATAAAAACTCTATTAGCACTAACAGAAAATAAAATTATTGGCAAATTGTACCCCAAAGTGTGGGCATCAAAAGAAACGTCATCCGCCATTGAACTGGCCATCCAAGACATGCATGACTATGTCGTCCCTATATTTGCATTTTAGCCATACCGGTTGAGCATGCTTGTTTGGCATCAAGCAGAAGTTAGGGCAAAAGTCCTCCTTCCTTTCAAGGGGAAGGTCTTTCGCCGATGACCTTGATTGGACTAGCCCATCAGCATTTACCATGGAATGTTACTGCATCGAGCGTGAGAACAATAAGCCAAACGCAGTTAAGATGAGCGATGAGCGATTGCGAGAGCTCCCTATTTTGGCCAAGCGAAAAGGGAACCCGGTGTGTTGCCACCAGAAATTATAGACTTGTTGTCGATGCGCAGCACTGCGGGTGAAGGGGACAACACGGAACAACATGGACAGAGTGACAAGTATACGCAAGAGGAAGCGGGCCAGTGGGGATGGCATGGACAGAGTGACAAGTGTGCGCACAAGGTAGCGGGCCAAGGGGGATGGCATAGATAGAGTGACAAGTGTGTGCACGAGGGAGCGGGCGAGAGGGGATGACACGAATAGAGTGACAAGTGTGTGCATGAGGAAGCAGGCAAGGGGGGATGGCACGACAGAGTGATAAGTGTGCACACGAGGGAGCGGGCGAGGGGGATGGCACGAACAAAGTGACAAATATGCACACGAGGGAGCAGGCGAGGGAGGATAGCATGGATAAAGTGATAAGTGTTCACACAAGGAAGTGGGCCAGGAGGGTGGCACGGATAGAGTGACAAGTGTGCACACGAGGGAGCGGGCTAGGGGGACGGCACGGACAGAGTGACAAGTGTGCCCATGAGGGAGCGGGCCAGGGGGGACAGCATGGACATAGTGACAAGTGTGCTCACGAGAGAGCGGGCTAGGGGGGACAGTATGGACAGAGTGATAAGTGTGCGCATGAGGGAGCGAGCGAGTAGACGGCACAGACACATGGACAAGTGTGCGCAAAAGGAGCGGGCAAATGGCATGCACATAGTGCAACACTTCACCTCACAGGGCACTGACATAAAATTAACCACACCATGCCAACCCTTTTGCTTATAGAAGGAGATGGAAGAGGTCTGGAAGAAAACACTACATAATCAAATCTAACACTTCACTAGAGCTTACTTCAACACATCGGGATAGACAAGAGGCAGAAGAAGCAATGGGACAAGATGTTAAAGCAATGGGAGGAGACCCACGAACTAGCAAGGTTTGTTGCGGCCTACGACGAACAAACAAGGGCTGCTGTGGCACGGGACAAACAAACGAAGCGTGCTAGGAGGTCACCTCCCCGCAATGATGCCCCCGTAGCAGCAACCCCATCCTGAACGTTTCAACCGAGCGTTTGCCGTAACACCCACCCGAGGGGGAGACACCTCCCCTCTGTTAGTGCAGGGACCCATGCAATTTATTCAAGTCTAAGCCGCGGCTCAGTCTAGGCATGCATTACTGGGGTTGCGCGAACTACTTTGTGACTATCCCGACCATCATTAAGACACGAGCAGCTATCGGTAGCCGGTAAGGACTAGTTACAGTGTGTTCCCTAATATTTCTCTTTCAAAGTACGCACTAACAATCTCTCCCATCTACCCGTAGTGCACGGAACTGCTATGTGGCTACTGCAAGTGAATCGACCTAGAGATCCACCACATAACCAGTAGACTCTCGACTACGAAGAGTGGGATGTCAAAAGGGCCTACGAGATTCGAGAGGAGCTCCACAACGATGAGCAAACCGGGCATATACATGAAGAGATGAAAGCTCATCTCAAGGCAGAGCGCGAGGCTCGCGAGAGGGAGTGCGAGAAAAAGAGGGAAATGGCAGCCAAGGCCAAAGAGGCCATTAAGTAGCTCAACGCCGAGGTTGCAAGGAATAGAAAATAGCCCCAATCCATGAAGTAGGTTAGGACATTCCGAACTAGTCTCCCCAAGGTTGAATTATTTCCATTCCAAAAATGCGCATATGTATCGTAAGAGTACTTTGGGTTGTTCCATCGTGCATAATGTTGTTTCTTATGATGTAACTAAACCCAGTGCGCCATGTTATTTCCACCTTTATTATAAAGCCTATTTTAATTCGCAACATCAAATCTCGTTGTCTTTTCGCATTCAATTTTTCAAAAGGAAGTCCTTTGTTACCATCTTACCACCAAATCCTAAGCTTACAATTCCATAAATCAAGTTCAAACTAAATTCAACCATTATCTCAATTTATAATTTATAAACTAACTGTAATCATTCATGCAAGCGATTTCAATCGCTAATTAAATGAGCATCGTACATAGCTCATTACGATTAAATTAACATGAAATAACATGGAAAATTCATAGCACATAAATTTTCCAAAAAATTGAACAATTAGGTTGACTGTGTCGGAATGCTGGACATAAAATTTTATAATTTTTGGAGCTTGTTTTCTATATGTAATAAATCCTAAAACTATCATAATGTTATGAATTTTTTAGCAACATTCATACTGGTTAAAATTGTCAAAAAATTATACAATGAAGTGTGTTATGTCGGAAGGTTGTACATAAAATTTCGTAATTTTTGTAGCTCATTTAATATATTTAAAATTTTAAATAAGTGGTAAATAAAAAATCCTAACTCAGCAGGTGATTAAGCCGGCTTAATCACCTGCTGTCTGGTGGCGGGACGGCAGGGAAGGCACCGCACGGTGGTCGGGTGGTAGATGGATGGCTGCCTGGTGGCTAGGCGGTAGGCCCCTGCCACCCAGTGGCCAGGCTCCGATGGACAGGTGTCGGCTGCACAGACCTGCCGCTCGTTGACCAGATGGCAGAAGTGTCATTTCTGCCAATTCTGTTCGCACATGGATATTTTTACAAATATGTATTGAAAACATGCCAAAAGTGTCAAAAATCTGTATTGAGGGATGGTGCATAGAAGGTTATTTTGTATGTTTATTGTACTTCTGCGTAAAGAAAAAATAAAGTCGTTTGCTCATGCACACTCATCTTGCATCCTTCCTCTTGCTTTTACAGGGCACTCGTACGGTGCGATTGGTAAAGAACAAAGACCATTCCGCCTCACACGTGTGGGCTTTCATGTAAGCACATCCACGTGTATCTCTTACACCGCCTCTCTCCTAGTGGTATACGGGTAAAAACCATAAGCTATAGCTCAAAAAAAACGCCCGTTAACTATAGTGTCTCTCTCTTACGTGGCACATGGGCCCAATTCGACCATTGGTTTAAGGACACAATTAGAATGTGCTATGTATCACCTTTTTTGTACTTTTTTATGGTATTCACTATTTTTTGCCCCAATGTTTAATGAGGCATTATAGTGCAAATCAAGCACAAGATAAAACCTCAAGTTTCTACACGTATAGTAGTAGTAGTAGTAGTGTCTATGTATTTGCATATTTGTACATTTGTTAGGCATATAGCAGGTCTGGGTCCTACTATATAGCATTCATGTTTTACAGGCATGTATGAGGCTTTCAGGGTATGTTTCCCTAATCCCTCCCCCGTGATGAAGGATTCCCCTTGGCTAAATATGGAATCCAAGGGGTCTCTACTCTCTACCGGCATATCCAAAGTCATCGGGAGAAATTAAAACCAGCTCCCGTTTGCTCGCACCACAGAGTTTTGGGCGGCGTGGACGCAGCGGCGGGTCGACACGTTCGCGTGCGCTCGGCCCGCGCGGGTCGCTCGAATGGAGGGGTAGTTTTGTCTTTTCGCACCTCTCGCGGTCTCGCGCGTACGCAGGCGCCCGTGCTGCCTCCCCCTCCTCCCCCGCTCCCCCGCCGCCTCCCCCTCCTCCCCTGCCGCCTCCCCCTCCTCCCCCGCTCCCCCGCCCAGGCCCCCTCCTCCCCCGCCGTCTCCCCCGCTCACCCGCCGGCCGCCACTTCCCCCCTCCCCCTTCCTACCCCGCCGCCTCCTCCTCCCCCGCCGCCCCCTCCTCCTCCCCCCCCCTCCCCCCCTCCCCCGCCGCCCCGTCATGTTGAACTCGTGAGAGCAGGCCACCACTTGCGCACGCATAGATCAGATCGGATCGATCTCTCCCCCCTCCCCTCACGCGCAGGAGCGGAGATGGAGCCGTCCACCGCGGAGATGGAGTCGGGCGTCCTCCGGCGACCCTCTCCCGACGGCGGCGCCCACGACGTCCTCCGGCGTGGTGTCGCCCCCTCTCCCGACGGCGGCGCCCGCGACCCCGGCCTCCTCCGGCATGGCGGCGGCGCTCACGACCCCAGCCTCCTCCACGGTGGCGCCCATGACCCCAGCCTCCTCCGCGTCGGTGCCTCCGACCCCGGCGACACGCCGCTGCCTCCACGTCGCCCGAACCGCCTCGCTGCCGACCGCACGTGGTCGAGGTAGCAACGGCCGTGGACCCTCTCCCGACGGCGGCGCCCGCGACGTCCTCCGGCGTGGTGTTCCTCGTCCAGCCACAGCTGCTCCAGCGCCTCAGCGCCCTTCCTCTTCAGCATCGGCGGGGCGTCCATGGCCATCCACAGGTAAGATTGGTAAGCTTACTCTTAAGATTGGTAAGATTGGTAAGCGTCCATGGCCATCGGTGGTAAGCTGCTGAGTGACACTGGCCTTCATTTTCAGTGATGGAGGTTACTTCAACGCAATAATGAGCTTCCCACAAAATTATCCGAACAGCCCTCCATCAGTCAGATTTACTTCTGAAATGTGGCAAGGTGAAATACTTATCTGTAGCTATGGATTATGTAGCTGTATGGATAATCTATCTATTAGCTTTGATGACATACTCTTTTTGATGGCATTGTTGGTCCAAATCCAGACATCAGACCAATAAACACTAATGGTGCTCAGAAGGTACAGTATTCCTTTGTGGCCTTTTATTTTTTCTTCCATTTTCATTAATTTTAAGGACTTGTGGCCATGTCTTCTGATAAAAATCACTAAGTAATTTAAGATTCCATTGTTGGGCCTGAGAGCCATCACTTGTGTTACTTGTGTTAGAAATATTATTATCTCAATAGTTCCAGTTGGTTGTTCACTATATTGGGGTAACTTTGAGATTTTATATGGGGGCAGTTCGTTATATGTCACTACAAAACAGCTCAATTTTTGACCAGCCATTGATTTTTTTGCCTATTTCTTATTTTATATTCTATAAA
This sequence comes from Dendrocalamus latiflorus, assembly GCA_017311315.1. Taxonomy (NCBI): domain Eukaryota; kingdom Viridiplantae; phylum Streptophyta; class Magnoliopsida; order Poales; family Poaceae; genus Dendrocalamus; species Dendrocalamus latiflorus. The sequence goes on from CM029664.1 coordinate 38,641,581, forward strand.
ACGCTAAATATTGAATATGCCCACATGGGATGGGACTAAAATTATATTGTTGTGCCATTTTAGACCACATAAAGGCATTTGTCTTCTATAGTAGAGGCAGTGGCATATTCAATAAGAATGTGTTATGCAGTGGAAAAATAGTGAACTGGCAAAAGTTCAGTAGTGGGTCCCATACTTCCAATTTGTCCATGTCATATTATAATTCACCTCTTTTTCCAATATATGTAATAGTAAATTAGCTGCCTAATGCTTGGATTACTGCCAGCTTATATATCAGGTTGGTCAGAAGAGAGGCCGCCTCATAGTGGAGGGAGATGATGAGCAACCTAAGAAGAAGATTAGAATGGGGATGCCAGCGACCCAGTGGATTAGTGTCTACAATGCCCGGCGGCCTATGAAGCAGAGGTCTGCATGGCACAGTTATCTGCTTTATGGTAATAAATAGAATTTTCCGTTGTCTTACTACATGTATTTTTCAGGTACCACTACAATGTAGCAGATAATAGATTAGCACAACATATCCAAAAAGGAAATGAAGATGGTTTGTTTATAAGTTCAGTTTCCTCTTGCTCAAATCTGTGGGCTTTAATCATGGATGCTGGCACCGGTTTTACTTCTCAAGTATACGAACTTTCTCATTACTTTCTTAACAAGGTAAGCAATTATTCAAGTCATCATAATTTCCAGAATGTACTTTTCTCTGTTTATGGTTGGGTAGCAAAACTTTACTAATCAGGCATTCTCAATGATATTTCAAATTTCATTTGCATGGTATTGTTTTCTGTTGTTAACTTGTTATAGCTTTTAACTTGCTTGTGCTGTGTTAGGAATGGATAATGGAGCAGTGGGAGAGAAATTACTATATTACGGCGTTGGCTGGAGCGAATAATGGAAGCTCTTTGGTGATCATGTCGAGAGGTAATCTTATTGTTTCAACTTAATGCCTGGACTCCTGAACAACACTTGCATGCTCGGTGCCCAGACCATCCTGTTATGACCTCGTGCCAAGATTCATATCAGAAATCTCCTCCAAAATACATGTTTTTTCTAAAAAATTCCCCACCTATGCTTTTGCCCGGAAATGGTATAAATAGCCTGAAATAGTGAACATTGATCATGTGACATGGTAGTTGAAATTTTCCCTACAAAATGAAGCTTTTGGCCCTAACAAGCTATATGTTAAGAGATTGCTGGAATATCTACACGCACATTTGGACAGATATACCCTGTTTAACATGTTTCCTTTCTGCCCAAAATAACGCTGGATGGACTGAGATGTGTTAATATTGATGCATCGAGGCATTTAGAAATAGCTACAACTATATTCAGCTTTCAGCCTCAATAAGCTATATCTAGCGAGATCTACTAGAAACTTGTACAGGTTTTGGTTGGAGGCTGTTCAAAGTGGAAACACTTGGATTTTTGGAATATTGGCTGTTCGTGTGTATGGATAAGAACCGACTAGCAGTTTTCCAGGAACACAGTATGCGCAACAATCCTACAAAGTAAGCGATTCATTTCCCTTCAAATGGATAAACAAAAAGTGGAAGGAGGGCTTCTATGTCACCGCTATGGCCACAGCAGGAAGCCGCTGGGCTGTCGTCATGTCCCGGATTGACTTATATGTTTGCATTCCCCTTTAGTTCCTCATCAATCTTGCTTGCGAATTGGTCATTAAATTCATTTTCTTCTTTGGTTTGTTCATTTTACTTTATGTCAATTGCGCTTTCTTTGTGCAGTTTCTACATCACAGATCATTAAATTAGGTCCTGCATTAGGGATAGCAATCAGTTCACGTTTAACTCGGTAACTTGATAATTATACTGGCATCTCGACTATGTATGCAATAAATTTACTACAAAAACTTGTTGAGAAGCTGGTGTTATATTTAATGTTGCTGTGTTGAATAGGTAAAAGAAAAATATCCATGAAGTAACATGTTGAATTAGGCAATAGTAAATGGGACAATGACATAATGAATGACATACTTTTCCGTTGATTCCTTGTGTACTAGGGATTACAAATACTTAGTTGCCACGTGTACAAGAGCTTTTAGCCAGCATTAAACCAGAAAAATGCTATCTAATTAGTTGCCGGTTATTTCTGGCAGGTTATGCTATCTAAATTTGGAGCATGTGGTTTCCATGATATTGAATGGATTCCAACACCCCCATCCTCGTGTGCGGTGGGCTGCAATCAATACCACTTGATTTTGCTTCGGTTGTAGTTTAGTGTAGTAATTGTTGTAAATAATCTTGTTTAGAAGTCGTGTGCGAAGTTTGGTCGTGATTGAAGTCGGTTTGTAACTGTAGTCGAAAGTCGAAGTCGAGTCGTAATCAGAGTCGGAGCCGGAATCAAATTGTATTCATAGTCGAAATCATGAATTTTAGAGTTCATTTGAATTTTTCTTTGGTCTCTCAGTTCCTCTACATGCACTTTGTACTATTGTTTTATGATCTCACTTCAACAACGTTGTAGGGCGCCGCGAAGCGCGCTTCCTTTTCTAGTACGCCATAAAGGGCACTAGCGCATAAAAAATACTGGCGCCGCCACGTACACGATCACCTCACCCTTCTCTCTGGTCTGAGGACATATTTAGAGGAGTTCTTGGTACATACAGTACTATTTGAATCTGTATTTATAAAAATATCAGTATATATATGGCATTAGTAAAAATGATATTTTTACGCCCCGACCATCAAGCGGCAAAGCCGTAGAACCGACACGTACCTCCTGTGGAACAGCCACCGTACGGCAAGCAACCTGCCACACAGCCACCGTGCGGCCGTGTGGCCTGCCGTCCCACCACTGTACAACAGGTAATTAGCCGGCTTAATTACCTGCTTGAATACTATTTTGTATTTACTACTTCTTCAATTTTTTAATACAGCAAATGAGCTCAAAAAATTATGAACTTTTATGTTCAGCATTTTGACATAACGTAATTAGTTGTATAATTTTTCTATAATTTTATCTGGTGTGAATGTTGTTCAAAGTTTTATATGATTATGCTATTTGTAAAAGTTGTTACATATAGCAAATGGGCTCCAAAAATTACAATATTTTATGTGCAGCCTCCCAACGTAGTCAACCTAATTGTCTATTTTTTTTTGGGAATTTTATGCATTATGAATTTTGCTCGACTGATGTTGGTGCGCCTGGGTCCCTCGCCAGTGGAGCACCGTAACACTTTTTAAAAATAATTTCTTGGGTGGTGCCACGTGCCTGTCACACGTTGTGTCAGCATAGAGGTGGCATGGCACATGAGGACTCGGCCATTGCCCTGCCCCATGCGTGTAGTTGTTGCAGTGCCACTTGTCAGGTCACGCGTCGTGGCCCTCCATGTGCCGTGGCTGTGAGAAGAACTAATTTTTTTGTCTGAAAAACCTCACACGGAATCCTTCTGATACCTCACTGACATGTGGCTCACCACTTAAAGGACCCACATGTCAGCCAAATACTTGATATTTTCTAAATATCTCCACCCGTAATACAGCGGAGTGGTGGTTTAACTTCGAATACCCACCTCCTCTTCCTCCACTTCCTTCCTTTGTACACCACTCCCAAATTTCTCTGACTCCTCCCCTCCCACCCACCACTGTCTCCACTAGTGCCCCCATTCGTTTTGGTTCCCTGATTCAAAACCCTAGGGCTCGAGGGGGATAGAGTTTGGATTGCGATGGCAGCAGCGGAGGCGGAGGGCCACGGCAGGGAGCCGGCGACGTCGGCGCCCACTCTAGATGGGAGCCAACCGGTGGAAGAGTGAGGATTATGTCAAGTTTCAGTCCATCTTCATGCAAGTGGAGAACCTGCACCAGCTTAGTATGGATGATCACCCATGCTCAGGAGCACGATTTTCAATTTTTTGTTGGTGAATTATATGAGCATCGCATATCATTAATTATGATTAAATTAATATAAATTAACATAGTAAATTTAGAGCATATAAAATTCTAAAAAAGTTCAACAATTAGATCAACTATGTCAAGAGATTGCACATAAAATTTTGTAATTTTTGAAGCCCATTTTCTATATGTAACAACTCCTATAAATAGCAACATTATATGAATTTTCGAGCAACATTCACACTGGATAAAATTATAGAAAAATTAGACAACTAATTAAATTATGTTGGGAGGCTGTATATAAAATTTTATAATTTTTTGAGCTCATCTACTATATTTAAAAAATCAAAAAGTAATAAATACAAAGTTAGTATTCAGGTAGGTAATTAAGTTGGCTAATTAACCAACTTAATTACCTGCCATCCGGTGGCGGGGGTTGTAGGCCACCTGCCGCACGGTGGCCTAGTGGTAGGCACAGTCGTACGGTGGCCGGGCGGCATGGGGGCACGTGTCAACTCTACGGCGTCGCTGACTGGTGGTCGGGCGACAAAAATGCCATTTTTACTAATATCGTACGCATCTGATATTTTTTGTAAATACAGGTTCAAACAGTGCCATATGTGCCAAAAATTCTATTTAGAGTGCGCTAAGGACGGCATTGACGAATTAGTAGGTGTATCCATTTTTTAAAGAGGCACCACTTCCTTGAGACGTGGCCTTGGCTTCCAATAACCATTATGGTTTATGGGGACCGCAAATTTGTACCACGGAATTTAGAAAAGAATTTCTCTTTCCTTCTGAAGCTGACCTTATTCTTAGAGTATTCAAAGCAGTAGGCAGTGGCCGGAACCCAGTCGAAAAAATCATTTTATGTGAACAATGTGAACAGAATAGATTTTTTAGAAACACGTGAACATTGTTGAAAAACCTGAATTGATTACGAACTGGTTAAGAAGCTAATGTTTGAGTTGACAAAGTAGCCAGAAGCATAAATCAATGTAAATAAGCCCATATTGGTAGTTTTGGAGTCCAGAAGTAGAAATCAATGTAAACAAGCCTATAGACATGTCATATTGGTAGTTTTGGAGTCCAGAAGTAGAAATCAATACGAACACTCCAGCTCGGTTCGGCTGAAAAGCTCGTAGCTTATGGCTGAAAACACTGTAGCTGGCTGAAAAAAACACTGTAGCTGACAGAGGCTTATTTAGCATAATTAAATTTAAAAAAATTTAAAAATATGTTAGCCCATTACGTATAATACAAACAAATACGGGGAAAAAAAGAACCGGAAAAAAACTCAACAAAAAGCCAAAAGTTCAGAAAAAGACGAAACTTATGAATAGTGAAAAATAAGCCAGAAGCCAGAAGCCGAAGCCGAGTTGATCAGGGCCGATACAGTCACTACTTTTTGCTTTCATATATTACAATGTACTTTATATGTTATTATATCACAATTTTGTAATTCACATTGCGGTCCGAATATTATAGTACCTTTCATTACAGTCTTTCTTATATAATATACTACTATTTATTAGACACTATTATTTATCAGCTGTATTTAAAAGTTAATATGAATATGTCCACACTGACTTGATTGTTTCAAATTTGCGTGTCCCATGAGCTTGCAGTCCCGTGGCAGCCACTTCCTTTTGGATTACCCCGACATATTTACAGATAAGGTCATAAGGAAGTAAGTTCATGAAACGCCGATGGAACCTAACAGCAATGGCAGGACGACAGATATGTGGATTCAGTTCGCCATCAGGTCACGTATCCTCGTACCATGCCAGTGAAGATTCCACGTCGTGCTAGACTTGTAATCAACAAATTAGCTTTGTCCCGCCAGCAAAATCAGTCCAGCTAATAAAGTTTAGCAACCATCGTGACAGATAAATCACGCCCAGATCATGGTTGCCCAGAAGATGCATCAAGCGCATACAGAGTAGTATCCATCAGGTTTGGTTGCAGCTGTGCTGTCCTCGAAGGGACAAAAAGTTTGCATGATATGAGACAGCCATGATGGAATGGTCTGCATAGTGCAAGTTTTAGACGGGCTACACGTAGTACAAACAAACGCACATGAAATCTGGATGGACTGCGTGTAGGTCACTGACGAACACCGCCTGCCATCCTAACAAAATGGAAGTCCATCAAGTCGTAAGAACACACTCTCTCTGACCAAACAATTTATCTAAAAGCTTAAAGCTCATAAAAAAAGATAGGCAGTACCATACGTGTAGAGCAAACCACAGCATGGAACGTTTCCCTTCTATCCTCGGTCCTCATCCACACATTCATTGTTGCTCTTATTCCCCAATATCTCCATCTCCTCCAGCCTCCAGGCCCCATCTCTTTCTTCTATTCCCCATGCACACAGTGGCGGACCGACCGGTGGGTCAGGTGGGGCTGGCGCCCACCCTACCTCCGGCCGGCGCCTGGGTACCCCCCTTAGCCTCCCCTACCTCTGGCTGCGCCAGCAGCCACCGGCCACCGCGACTGGCCAAGGGCCTAGACTATTGAGGGCAAAAGGCCGAAAACATACCATACCAGCATTGCAACGAAGCACCGATTTGGGCCAAAAATAGCATTGCAGCAAAGTATAAAGGCCAAATTGACAAAGCCCACCAAGAAATACATACCAGGCCAACGAAGTGACCCAAATCTAATTCGGACACAACATAGCAAGGCAAAGCAACAATTGATTTCATCCATCCCCTTTTGGCTTCTCGCCTTCTCGTCCCGAGGCCTGACTTGTGGAGGGCGGCGCTTGCGGTTGGCGGCGCGGACGAGGGCACGGGGAGACGGGTGGCGTTGTTGGCGGCTGGGTCGGTCGTCGGCAGCCAGTGGGGCATCCAGCGTGGCCGCGTGGGGCACCGTCGCACGGAGCAGCCGACCGGCAGGCAACAGATCGGGCGCTCTCCCCGCTCCTCCCCTGGGAGCCCATCGCGACCGGCCATCCCTCACCGGCCACCGCGCTCCCGGCCACCTCCCCGCCAGATCTAACCACCTCCCCGCTAGATCTGGCCGCCTCCCCACCAGATCTGAAGCGCCGAGCCGTCACGCTGAGCAGGACCAGCCGACCGGGCAGCCCGTAGTGAGGGAGAGCCGGAGAGGGCAAGGGAGAATGAGAGGGAGGCCCGGTCGGCGGTTGGCCAGAGGGTAGCTCGGTGGAGGGCGGAGGGAGAGGGCGTGCCGCGATTCGCAAGAGGCCGAGCGGAGCGGTCGAGGGCCGAGGCACAAGCGACTGGAACTGGCAAGCATTCTGCCGGCTGCCGATTTCATTGCGTCGATTCGTCGATCACTGCTCACGCGATTGCATTGTGTTCTGCCGTGTGGCACTACAGTCTGCGGCTCACAGTGAACTGGTAGTGGTCAACTGTGATTTTTATATTAATAGGTATAAAACACAAATTTGTTTTTTAAATTTATATAATTGTGATTAATTTGATATTTTAGTTTCATGTATTGTTATTTATTGATTTGTAGAGTTGCAAGAAATGGAGAAACGGACATTGCATAAATATTTTTCGTCCTAGTACTTGCACTAGTACAACTACTCAATCCTAGTTACTGGTATGTTTCATCCCTTTTTCAATCTTTATAACTATTAACAAATACAATTTATGATTTCATCACTAAGTTTGCTAATTTTGGTGTACAGATAACTGCTTACATATATTTCGCTTTATGTTTACTATGTTTATCTTTTATACATTATATTCTACTAGACCCCCCTAAAATTTGGCTCTGGGTCCGCCACTGCATGCACACTCTCTTCCCTAGTGCAACAAGCTCCAATCAAGCAGTCGTACGCTGGTACCTTCTCTAAGCGTAGCAACTTTGAGTGCCACCGGCCAGTCGAGCTCCCTCATTGTCACCTAGTCTTCCACCCTAGCATACCAAGCTCCACCACCGGCAGCCCAGTCTGAGGTTGCCTTCGCTCGTGCTCGGGTATAGCCATCTGCTGTAGCTGGAGGACGCAGGAGGTCGTCCCTTCCAAGAGCAACCAGGGCTCATCATACCTATCATTGCTGCGAGCAGAGCTCGCCAGATCTGGCGGGTTTGAGGTTGAGGAAGTGGTGTCACAAACAATGAGTGGAGGAAAGACAGTCGAGGGATAACTAGGTGGTGGTGCTAGGGTGACCTTGCTCTGCCAGATCTGGACTCGCCGGAGACACGGTCTGGTGGGGATGTTGCAGATGTTTTCACAATTTGTTTTGCATATTTTTTCGCAATTGTTATAAGAAGCATTTTGATTTGTTGTGACTGTGTCTTCTCAAAATTATCTATCGCATATGTTTTGAATGATTGTTGCATCATAATTATTTCTTGTTATAGTAAGAGTATCAATTTGTTGCGCCACCTTGATGCAATTTTTTTAGCTACAGTGACGATCTTTTATAATTTTTGTGTCATTGTTTCATTTGTTACAAACATTATTCTTAATTGTTACATACGAATACCCAGAATGTTGCATCATATATAACATCACTTATTTGTTTGTTTGATACTTGTGAGGTAGCATAGCAGCACTACTGTGTATATCCAAACAAGATTGGTTATTGGTATATTTAGGTGAGGCCGAGATATCTTTTTGAAAATTCTTCGTTGAGTTTATACTTATTTGTTGCACCTATTGATAACATTTTGTTGCATCTATTAATCCCATTTCTTGCGCATAGTATGCTCGAATGTTGGGCCATTTGGGAGGAGACCGTCTCATTGTACATCCGAGCGATAGCAACGCCTAATATTTTAACACCCTACCTCCTCCTACTTCTAGGATTCATCCTCTAGGTTTAAGACGTGGACTAAAAATAGACCATAATTATTTTTTTTAATATTACGTTAGTCAAGTTTTAAACTCTAGAGTCAGATTTCTTGGCTCTGATACCATATTAAATGTCATACATTAATAAATTCTTCTAAAAACTTAATCTTACAAGGGAGGCGGACAATATACTTTAACATGATAATTTTAAAAGTGGTACACAACAAATTAAACTAATTGGCAAGGCATGCAAATAAACTATATTTATACAAGTCACTGAAAAGTCTACCATCATTTTGTAAGAGACTCATATAGATCGGCCAAAACTGCATGTTATGATAGTAGCTATGAATGAAATCATCTGCAATTTCGAAAGGGCTACACACAGCAGTGTTTCTTCGTACACGTGGCAAGATTGGTGCCAGGTGCTAGGTGCGAGTGAGTTACACTGCATTTGCCTGCCCATCTCAGTGGAAGCTTCATGAATACCGTCTGTGAACTGGGCTAGTGCATGGTAGCAAGAGACCAAGTTGACTAGTGAAACGGATGAGTCGGAGTCGCACCTCGTACGCACCTAGCCACCAATGCTTTCAGCTCTCGAAGCATGGCACACTGGCACCAACTCTATCCCTGCTGCAATAATTCACTTATCGTGTTGGGTCTTTTCTTTTTAATTTTTAAAAGCTATTTTTTTTATTTTTTCTATCATAACTAATTTTTAAAGTGAGTGTTTCAAGGCGAGGTCTATAAGTTAATTGTAATATATACTATAGCGACTTCATTTATATCGATCAAAATCACACGAGTTTATGTTACTCCATACTCTTTTTCATAAACGATTTAAAGTCATAAACCATAGTTAAAAGATATAAACCGAAGGAAAAAAAACAGGCCAACGATCAAAACTTTCAGTGCATCTGCCACCTTCCGGGTTCCATGCAATTAACAGAGAATAAACCGAAATAAAAGCGACAGAGCGCCCGGGGTTAGGTGCCAGATCAGGGTGGTGATCGGTTCGGCTGAAAAGCTCATGGTTTATAGCTGAAAACACTGTAGCTGACTGAAAAAAGTACTGTAGCTGACAGAGACTTATTTAGCATAATTAAATTTAAAAAAAATTTAAAAATATAAAAAATATGTTAGCCCATTACGTATAATACAAACAAATACGGGAAAAAAAGAACCGGTAAAAAAACTCAATAAAAAACCAAAAATTCAGAAAAAGACGAAACTTATGAATAGTGAAAAATAAACCAGAAACCAGAAGCCGAAGCCAAGTTGATCAGGACGAATGCAGGGAGCTGCCGAGCAAGCAACGGCCGATACTGCAGCATACGTGCGCATTAACTCGTCAATTGGTAGACTTTTCAAATTGCAAAGGCAATAATGCTCCTGAACAAATCTTTTGGACGGTCACTCGCCAAAATGCCACATGATCTGTTTGCTAGCTAGCCTAGAGTGCACTTGCCAATAGGAATCAGTCAGTGGGTCGGTTGTGTTCTTCCACTACTACAGAAAGTCTCATAGTAGACGCCTCATCACAGACGATTTTGTGAAATCATCTCTGATTAACACTATTACAGACGGTTGTAATTTGGAGGCCGTCTGTGGTATTTGTGGCGGGAAAAAGGATTATCACAGACGGTCGATCTATATTAAGAACCGTCTATGATAATCCCAGATTATCACAGACGGTTTTTAATTATTAATTAAAAACCATTTGTGATAATGACTCTAAGGCATTTATTGCGCTGCTCAGACCGCATCTGTCTTCATTTCGATACAGATCTAGCCACTGCTGCGCACTTTTTCACTCGGGAGGAAGCTAGGCGATTTCAGGCCAGTTAATTTGGTGGGAAGAGGCAGAGATTGAGTTTTGAAGATTCAGACTTTCCTGGTTGCTCTAGATATGGTTAGTAGTGAAATTTATTTTTTCTTTAATTGCATTACAATTTAGGTCTAAGTAATCCATGAGTGTTATTAAAGATGGTTAATTTGTAAAATTGTTGGTTATATAATAGCTATTGTGTTTATAATATGAATTGAGCTAGCAAATTAAGTCTCAATATAATAAATGTGGCCGGTATATATGTAGTAATTATAATTAGTTAATCTAGATTTTAATACTAAGTTGTTATATATGTACGTAACGTAGGACCGAATCTGGATGTATGCCGCAAGCCGTGTGAGTGAAGAGTACATTAATGGCGTATATGCTTTTATAAGAGCCGCCGAGGAGGATATGTTGAATAAGGGGGTGGAATATATGTGCTGTCCATGCACTGATTGCGAGAATTTGAAGATGTTTAAGAACCGAGGGCAAATTGAAGCGCACTTGATTCGGAGGGGTTTCAAAAAGGATTATACGTGTTGGACCAGTCATGGCGAAATGAATGATCATATGCTGCCGGATGACATCGCCGATGAAGTGAATGATATGCCGCCGGATGACATCGCCGGTGAAGTGAATGACATGCCGCCAGCTGATGTCGATTGTGGTTCGGATTCGGATAGGTTGCACGATGATAATCTGGATCAGATGCTTTGTGATGTAGAAGAGAACTATGATGAGAGAGAGTATGTTAAATTCCGCGGCTTTATGGAGGACTCGGAGAAACCTTTGTACACGGGCTACAAGTACACGAGGTTGTCGGCCGTGCTTGAACTGTTGAAATTGAAGGCAAGCAACGGTTGGTCCGACAAGAGTTTCACGGCGCTGCTAGGTCTTTTAGCGGACATGCTTCCGGAGGGAAATGAGTTGCCTAAAACCACGTATAAAACCAAGAAGGTTCTTTGTCCATTGGGAATGGAAGTAGAAAGAATACATGCATGCCCGAACGACCGTATCCTCTACCGTAAAGAGTATGCAAACATGCATGTATGTCCGGTGTGCAACGCATCCCGATACAAACGTAACAATCAATCAGATGATGGCGAGGGAACAGAGGCGAAGAAAGGACCTCCTGCTAAGGTGGCATGGTATTTTCCTATAATTCCCCGTTTGAAAAGGTTTTTTGCAAATCCAAAGGAGGCAAAACTGCTGCGTTGGCACTCGGAGGAGCGCAAGAAGGATGGAATGCTAAGACACCTTGCTGATTCCGCGCAGTGGAGAAACATCAATAGGAGTTTTACAGAGTTCGGTGCAGAACCAAGAAATATAAGGTTTGGACTGAGTACAGATGGAATGAATCCTTTCAGTAGCATGAGCAGCCGACATAGCATATGGCCCGTGACTCTCTGCATCTATAACCTTCCTCCTTGGTTGTGTATGAAGCGAAAGTACATTTTGCTGTCGATACTTATCCAAGGTCCAAAACAACCTGGGAATGATATCGATGTGTTCCTAGCACCGTTTGTGAAGATCTAAAAGTACTGTGGAACAAAGGGGTACAGGTATGGGATGCATACAAACGAGAGAACTTCACTCTGCGCTCCTTATTGTTCTGCACCATAAATGATTATCCTGCCCTTGGTAACCTATCGGGCCATAGTACAAAAGGTGCCAAAGCTTGTACTCACTGTTTAGATGGTACCGAGAGTGTGTGGCTGAGACACTCACGCAAAACCGTCTACATGCGTCACCGCCGGTTCCTTCGGAGGGCTCACCCATACCGCAAGATGAAGAAACAATTTGACGGAGAGAAGGAAGACGGTTCAGCTCCAAGGCATTTAAGGGGACACGAGGTTTATGATATGGTTAAGGATTTAGATGTTGTCCTCGGAAAGGGACGTAAATTGAGGGCTCATGAGAAGAACACCTGGAAGAAGAGATCAATATTTTGGGACTTACCTTATTGGGAGTACCTAGATGTTCGACACTGCATCGACGTCATGCACGTAGAAAAGAATGTATGCGACAGCTTGATTGGTCTCTTACTGAACATCCGTGATAAAACAAAGGACGACGTCAACGCACGGCTTGACTTGGCTGACATGGACATCAGGCCTGAGTTAGCACCGACACGCACTGATAATGGACGAACGTACCTTCCCCTGCGTGTTACACTCTGTCCAAGGCTGAGAAAACAGAACTGTGCCAGTGCTTGCATGGTGTCAAAGTTCTTGGTCGGAGGGCAGCATCGTCGAAGGTTATGCAAGCGAAGAGGTCATTGAGTTTTGTGTCGATTATATGGCTCAGATTCAACCGATAGGTGTCCCTCAATCTCGTCATGAGGGGAGGCTGAAGGGTCTCGGAACTATCGGAAGGAAAGCAATCACTCCAGATATGGACACGTATACTCAAGCCCATTTCACGGTGTTGCAACACATGACTGAAGTGGCGCCTTATGTGGACCAGCACAAGGATGTGCTTCGGCAACAGAATTCGGAGCGGCCGGATGTTTGGATCATGAGGCAACACAACCGTCAGTTCAACCAATGGTTGAAGGAGCTCGCCGAGTGAGACGCTGACATGGTTGGCAAAAGGGCCGACATTTACAGTTATGACATGGCAATGATATGACATAAATGAGTACACATTCTATACGCAGTCTCAGGATGTCAAGAGCACTAACCAGAACAGCGGTGTCCGCATAGATGCATTCAGTACCGATGGGTCGAGAAACTCGTACTATGGCTTCATAGAAGAGATTTGGGAGCTCGACTATGTGGTTTTCAAGATCCCCTTATGTCGCTGCCGTTGGGTGCATCTCCCACAGGTGAAGGTTGACAAGTACGGTGTTACGACCGTGGACCTCCAACGTGTCGGGTACAAAGACGAATCATTCGTACTCACCAATCAAGTTGTTCAAGTTTTCTATGTAACCGACCCGGCAAATAAGAAACGTCATGTAGTTCTTCATGGAAAAAGGAGAATTGTCGGAGTGGAGAATGTAGTGGACGAGGAGGAATACAATCAATTTGATGAGTTACCTCCTTTTGGAAATGGCATAAGGGTCGACGATGAACAACGTGACGAAACTAGTTACATACGCATTGATTATGATGAAGGGCTACTTTTTAAAGGAAATAAGGAAGTACAATAATAATGTATATGTGAAAATGTGTGACAATTTTGAGATGTATATGTGAAAATATGTGTGATGTAGTCAATTTTGAGATGTATATGTGAAAATGTGTGATGTAGTCAATTTTGAGATGTATATGTTAAAATATGTGACAAAATGTATATGTGAAAATGTATGTGTATTGGCATTTATGTATATGTGATGTACATGTGAATTGGTATGCATTTATGTATAGAGCTGGTTAGTGTTGTATATGAATGCAGCTGTTTGGTGGTTGATATGAATGCAGCTGTGTAGTTATTGGTGTTGTCTTAATAACAACAGTCGGCAAAGGCTTATCACAGACGGTTCTAAACTTAGAACCGTCTGTGATATCATATCACAGACGGTTCTATGTTCAGAACCGTCTGTGATAACCTCCCTATATATACCCTCTCGCTAGGGTTTTCCGTGTGCGCTGCAGTTATTCGATCTAGATCTAAATCCCGAGCCCGTCGCCGCCTCCCCGAGCCCGTCGCCTCCTCCTCCTCCGTCGCCGCCGCCTCCTCCTCCGTCGCCAAAACCCTAAGGTCATCAAAACCCTCCCCGAGCTTCATGCTTACTGTTAGGGTTTAGAGTTGATGCTTGATGCTGTTAGTATATGCTTACTGTTAGTTGCTTACTGTTATGTATATGCTTACTGTTAGTTGCTTACTGTCATGTATATGCTTACTGTTAGTTGCTTACTGTCATGTATATGCTTACTGTCATATATATGCTTACTGTTAGTTGCTTACTGTCATGTATATGCTTACTGTTAGTTGCTTACTTCCATATACTGAGATTGCCTGTGGGATTTACAGTTGCTCGATGATGATAAATTCATATACTGAGATTGGTTTATTCGGTCTTTGAGCTCTAATAGCTGTTGGTTCATGCAGTTTTCAGGTTATAGCATGTTATTAAATTGATCTGTTAGAATTTAATCTTGACAAGTTAAAAGACTGAATTATTGGGCAAAGTTAACTTGTATGGTCTTGATCTGTATGAATACTGCTGTCTGAATATATGCATGCTGAATATATCTTGATCTTGAGATTGTAGAGTTTGTATCTAGAGCTCAAAATACTGAATTCATTATTTGGCATAACCAATCTAGGAAGAGTATATGATTTAGTAGCGGGACGGCCAAGATTAATCTTGTGCAACCCTACAATTTGAGAGCACAAATTAATCAATTAAAACTTGAGCTTGTTGCTAGTCTTAATTGATACATGCCTTTTACATTATATATGTATATATGTAGGTACAAATATGTATATGTATGTATATACACATATATATGTATTGTAATCACCTATATTGAGCGAAATAGATAGATATTGCATTTTCTTATCTTATGGTATGACACTTTCTCATCTTATCCTAATAGACCCACAAAATGAGCAACATGTCACCCGCGCATTCTTCAACATCATCGCCGGATGCGTCCGCTCCAACATCAAGACGCCAAGGAAGAGGGCTATCGAAGAAGCCTGAGGGCCGACAGACCATCACAGCGGTAAACGCATCTGGGGTCCCTATCCTTCCTCAAAAAGCGGTAAACGCATTCCGAAGCATGGTCGGAATAGTTGCACGAGAACGAATTGAGATCACATACGATTTGTGGAAGAACGTGCCTGACACTCGGAAACGTGAGCTGTGGACCGAAATTTTGGCATCGTTCGAGTTCCCAAAAGAACACCTATACGCTGTGCAACAACAAACCTACCTAGCGGCGTGCAAAGCATGGAAGAACTTCAAGAGCACGCTTGTCAGGAAATACGTGGAGACGGACGAAACGCCTTTTCATAAATACTCATTCCTGCAACCACAATGGGAAGAGTTCAAGGCGATGAAGACGTCCGAAGATTTCAAAAGTACAAGTACGACGCCCAAGGCCCTCCAGGCAAAAAACACACACCCCCACAGACTTGGCACAGCTGGGTATGCGGGTAAAATCCCGCAGTGGAGGACATCGGGGGACGTCTCCTTTCGAAACCCTGCAGACCAGCAAGTGTCCTAGCGCCTGGTAAGATATCGATAGAATTACGTAGCTTATAATTACTCCACAACTTCGTACGAATTGAAATGACATTCCTGTGCTAGCTAGCCCGCACAACCGTCCGAGTAGCAGCGCGTCCAATCCGACGCAAACCCCGGCCAAATTTCCTGTGGACGACATCCTGGTAATAATTATTACCTCTCGAATGCTTGCTCCATTGATAGGCCTATTCGAGTAGCTAATTTTGTATCGTTATGTAGGAGCCTACGAAGTGCAAGCTCCAAGTGAGATATGGCTCTATTCCCTTGTACGTTGCTTGGGGCTAGGCATATTCGTCTGGTATCGGGGCTTTAGCGTCAGGCTTCGCAAAAGTTAATGTGGATGGCGTGCATGTCAATTTTGAGGTGGTCCCGCTACCGAAGCCCCCCAACGACGAGATCGTGACTCTAAGACAGGCCATTGGAACATTCATCCAGTGGCCCAAAAGCGACATCTGCCATCTCCATTACAAGATCAGTCGGTTCCACCACCGGATACTGCACCGGTGCTATCTCTACGGGTCATACTCTCGCCAGAGCAACATGCACTGGTGCTATCTCCATTACAAGACCAGTCGGTTCCACCACCGGATACTGCACCGGTGCTATCTCCATGGGTCCTATTCTCGCCAGAGCAACTTGCACCGCTGCTACCTTCAAAGTCGACTGCCATGAAGTCGACCTATAGCCGAGGCAGCAAGGCCAGCAAGGGCAAAGCAAAGAAGATCAATGATGATATAGCGTACCTACCTTTGGCCCGCAAATTCGTACTTGGCGAGCCGTTGCTCGAGCAAAAAGACCTCCAAAAGCTACCATATAGTTGCATGCAATTGCACACGTGGTATATGCAGCAGTCCAATAAGCTAGAGGGAGAACGGACTTCAAGTATCACTGTCAAATTCACATCGGATGATTTATACCACAGTCTTCAAGAGTGTATGTTCGTGGTCGCCTTTGAGGATTTATTCGATCTGTTCACGCTCAACGCTCTTGGCGTCTCAATCATTCGATGTTGGACGCTGTAAGTGTGTACAATCACAGTCTCTGTTAATGTCATACCGATAAATGCCATATCTAATTTGTTGCTTTCGTGTGTGTATATATAGAGACACATGCTGACTAGAGCTAGATTATCCAACTCATCAGCTGGTTTCTTGGACCCACACTTGGTCGCCAAGGATACCATCGACCGGGATACACCCCTCGTCGAGAGGTACATTGCATCAGGACTGCTGGGTTGCCGCAATAAGGAATATGTACTTATGCCCTTCCATCAGAACTTTCATTGGATTTTAATAGTAATTGTACCAAAATGGAACAAGGTATATTACCTTGATTCCCTAAGTAAGAATCGAATGGACTTCACAGTTGTCAGCCAAGTAATCGATAGGTAAGCACATATTCCCCATACATATCTACATTGTACTTTTTCTTTCCTTCCGAATGACTAAGGTTAAGTTTTTCAAATTACGTAGGGCGTTCGCGATGTATATTGAAAAGGGAGGTGACTCGAAGCGCGGGACCAAAGGCCTGCTGACACATGTTCGAGATTTTAAGGTATTCTCTATTTCACATTAATTAATCCTATGCAACAGCTGGTACTAATGCCTCTTGAACTAACACATTCCATTTTTTGCAGTGCCATCAGCAGCAGCCGGGCAACACATGTGGATACTACGTTTGCCAACATATGGAACTACTCCTCGATTCCTCGAGGCTCACCAATCGCAAGGTTTGTCACTCTTCCCATAATTACTTTATACTTATCACGTTACATATATACGCACATTGATTTTTCTATCGACAGGCTGCGTACATCCCGTCAACTGCATTGAAACAGTCTTATCTTGGAGGGATTCGAGGAGAGGTGGCGTACTTTTTGCTGACTCAAGTCATAAAGCCAGGAGGATGGTTCCACTGCGCACCATGATTTCTTATTGGTCTTATCACTAAGTGCAAATGCAGTGTAGATCTTTTGTAACTGTGCATTTGTTAATGGATATTTCATTTCAATTCAATTAATTGATTTGCGAAATGGATGCATGCTTTATGTTTGTGAAATGAAGTGCGATGTCAATTGGATGTTTTATGTCTGTGAAATGTATCTGAAAGGAAATGAGATGTGTGAATTGTATGTTTTTTGTCTGTGATTATCTGCTTGTTTCAGAGGGCATGGCTAGCATTTCCTGAGGCTAGCCAATAAACAGAAATAGATTTTGATTTAGGAGGAACGAATATCACAGACGATTTTTAAGTAAAAACCGTCTGTGATATCTCATAATCACAGACGGTTCAAAAATCGTCTGTGATAACTTCGATTATCACTGACCCATAAATACAGACGGTTCACAAAACCGTCTGTGATGACGTTTTCGAACCGTCTGTGATAACCTTTTCTGTAGTAGTGTTCGCGCTACTCTTCTCCTCGGTTGGCCAACTGAAATTTGCGACTTCTGATGGCCAGCCACGAGAAGGTCGACACATATATGTGTAGGACCGAACACGGTGATTAGGGAGGTGAATAGGAACTACATCAATAACGATTGCTTTATAACCTTTTGCCTCAATATTGTTAGGGTCATTCATTTCAATAGCTATAATAAACTATAAAATTACATCCTAAGCAACCTAGAGAAACTCTCAAGAAAAACCAAGCTAAACGGGACTTGACACCTCGGAACGGTACTATCACCATATAGAGTGTGGTACTATCACTATGTAATAAGCGGTACTACCTTTCTCTCATATCAGCATAGAAAATTCAGCTCGAACAAAACAAAAACCACACAACCTTCAAATAGAAGGTCCAAATGACTCGAAATTTGAACCAAAGCAAGATCACAACCTTAGAAACCTAAAACAATGATATATCTTGCAAGATCACAAGAAGGTTGGGATCTTTTGGCTCCTAAGTTTCTGCTGTAGCAAAACCGAGTTCAAACGACAAAATGACCCAACTCTCAAACCTAGGCACCAAATCACTTAAACTTGGCATGCACATTTTCTAGAATGTCAAGAACTTAGTCTAATTAATGATCAAGAAAATCGTTGCCAAAATTCTGATATTTTTCCGTTTAAAGTAAGATTGCACCAAAACTAGGCAAAAGAGGGAAAACAAAGAATATAACTTGCTCGTAGGTGGAGGGTGGTCAAGATGACTCTAGATGTATCCCCACATGTCATACCAAGCAATAACTTCCAAAGGTTTGAGGTAAAAACACTAGATCAAAAAAACTTCACAAAAAGGTCAAATCCAAGCAAAAACCGAGCAACTTCAAGAAGTTGTAAAACCTGATGCCTAGATAGATGGGGATTGATCTCTATGAGTCATCTCCGTCACTTATAAGTTCTTGGCATAGATCAAGGTCAAGTAGGGGGAACTGTTCACAATTGTATCACTGTAGTGATTTTTTTCTAAATTTGGCCCCGAACGTTCATTTTTGCAAAAAAAAATAGTCCTCTCTCTAAGCTCAGAAAGCGCAACAGGTAACACTTGTCACTTACTACGCCCCCTAGCTCGGCAGGCCAGTACGGCTGTGGTAGGGTGTGCGAGTGCTTAGGAGAAGGTGAGCGTGGTAAGCGGGGTGATGGCTGTCGCTACCGAGCACCCCTGGCTCGGTAGGTGCTTGGGTGGCTGACCTGCTAGACGCGATGCACTTGAAAATCATTTTTGTGGCTTTTAGTTGGACTTGATGCTGCCCTGTGCAACCCCCCCCCCCCCGGTGTGCCCACATGGGCCTGTCGGTCAGCAATGCCTTCGCATGGGCATAAAATGGCACATATTCCTCCCTGCTATCTCATCTAAAGCTGCACAGCTGAGTATCTTCCCTGCCGAGCGAAAGAGAGATGAGGAGAAGAAAGAAAGTGTAGAAAAAAGTTTGAATTAGTTTATTGCGATTTAGGGGATTTCGCAGTTGGAATGAATGTGGTTCCATGAAGACCTTGACGAAGAGCTATGTTTCATTCACCTCCAAGAAATGCACTTAATATGTTATTAATGTTTTGTTAGCTTAACGGTGATTTGATTATATAGAATGCACTTTGTAACTATCTTTAGATGATATATGTATTTAGTTCATGGAGATGATATTTTGTAATTACGCATGTTAGTGATGTATTAGTGGTGATAATAATGATTCTTTGCTAATAGCTGACCTTTTTGTACTGTTATGTATACACTATTATTATTTGTATATTCTTTGTACTTTATTTGTAATTTTAATGATGTATTATTTGTACATTGTTATTATTTGTAACTTTTTTGTACTATTTTATAATAACGATAAAAAAGGTCGCACTGTTGTTTGTACACTTATTGCCGTTGTTTGCAAATTAATTAGGTATGCACATATATATTACTCTAGTGCCATTGCCAATAATGTAGAAGATATATGTGTACCTGTATTATTAGCTCATGGCTATAGGCATAATTGGTAGCTCAGCTATATGCATATTGATGATTATTTTGTGTTATGTTTACTTGTATTTATTGTCATCTGAAATAAGTGCATTTCGTCTGAATTGGTGGTAAGTATGTGAGACTATATGGAGATCACCCTGTTCTTGTGATGAGTAATTGACTTTTGGTTCAGAGAGTTTGCAGAGTTTGAGTTTGGCTTTTGGAAGGATAGAAATTTAAGTTTGTAAATTGTTGTTTTTGGAGCAATTTGCAGTTAGGCAGATTTGACCGGCGAAAAGGGTCCATTCCTATAACTTTTTTCAATAATGTATCTACACTTCTTAAAAGATGGAGTCGGTAGTGTTGGTTCATTGGCCTGTCCAAACCCCCTGTTGCTCCTCTCTAAAAAGTTCTAACAAAACCATATGTTTAGTTAGTCCGTAGTCCTTGTGGGTTAATCGGACAAACGGCCACCGGGGGTGTGTACTACAGCGCACACAACATGAGTTATACTTACATACTACATTTATGTATGCTTTTTAAAGTACATAAGTCTGAATCCGCTAAGTTCTTAGCCTTTGATCCAACTTGATCTTCTCAGTTTTCCCTTGACCTAAACCAATTTTCCAAGCACAGCGATTTTGATATAAGATAGTTTTTGGTATTTTGATTAACTTATCAAAATACTCTTTCTTGACCCCGCTCTTCATCTTCCCCTGCAAGTAATCATGATGCTTGCCATATGTAAATGCACCACTGACTTACTACGCGTCAGTAAGTCTCTCACATTCTGGTTCCACCAGATCACGTCTCACTTAGACCAATGAAGCCACATGATGCAACATGTCGCTCGAATTGCCCTTCAATATTTTCCATCTTCCTTGTGTCATGCTTGAGCCCAGTCATCTTATTCTAAGTCTCAACTTCTCCATAAGCATAGCTTCGATCCTCGTCATTGACCAAGATTGACTCCAAGCGCCCTTGCACATCCAAAAACCAAGAAAACATTTTTCGGACACAAGTTCTTTACAACTTAACCCACATTAGGCAAAACATACTTCATGGAATACATATGCCTTGATCTAGGTCAACCCAAATTAATCCATAACTCAATTTTCTAAAATCTCAAGAATTTTCCATCTGGGCCTATCTGAAAAATTGCAACTTGTAAGTAATCCATGATACTACCGGCCAACAGTCTGACCGCAACAGTCATACCGCTCCTAGTGGTCTAACCGATGCCATACCAGCAGTCTGACTGACAATATGGTAAAAAAATCGATAAAATACAAACTTTGCAAAAATTTAAATATTTATTCTATAAACTTAATAATAATTCATTACAATACTATGCTGAGCACGCCATTTGGTGCTTTAGTGTTAATTGGATCATCGCGACCCATGCGGTGAAGCGCTTGCTCCTCTTCCATCCAGAGGGATCAGACTCCTATTTTGCGTGTTCTAGAATGCCATTCGCGGCCATTCATGTTAGGGCCTGTTTGGGAGAGCTCCACCACTGAAAACGTGGATCTGCAGCAACAGCTCCACCGTGGACCTGGGATCCCACCATGGAGTGTTTGGCTTGTACAGCAGCTCCAGATCCACGAAATTGAGGTTTTGGTGGGAATGGCCACTTTTGGTGGGATGGGCTGTGTAACCAGTGGCATTGGTGGGTAATTACCACCCAACTCCACGGTGGAGCACCCCTTGAGGAGCTCCATGAAATCCATAGATCTGGCCCTCAGATCCAGGATTTTGGTGGATCCAGATTTCGCGGAGCTGGAGCGTTTTGGTAAAATTTCGTGGAGTGGAGCTGTTTTTTGTGGATCTGAAACTGGTGGAGCTCTCTCAAACATGCCCTTAGTCATTTGTAACTTTTCAGTTTTTAGATTCTTTTTGAAAAGAAATATCATGATTTTGCTACCGCAATTGCATATATAAGGATCTTACCCTACCATGATATAGGTGTATAAAATTTTACGAGACGTGTGATTTATCGTGGTATAATTTTTGATGTGGAGCATCCACAGAGCAGTTTTTCTTTCTATGCCCTCTGTATTAAGTGCTGATAGATATAGCACATTAAGTTTCAAATTCAGGAACCATAGAAATATCACTATCTCAGCATCATGTAGATATATCTGGATTGCTAAATAGAAAAACGAGTCGTGCTGATATTCTCTCTCGGCGACATGCTAGAATTGACGCATAAAAACATGTAAAATTATACCAAAATGTGCCGTCTCCTTTGCATCAGTTCTCTCTCTTAGCCAACACATATCTCGCTGCACTCCTCTAGTCCTCTCCCTCTTGGTACATCATCCTTGCCCCTCATCTTCGTCTTTCATTGCCTTTATTTTGACATTTGGCTTTCTAAGAAGTGTGACTGCGCTCTCTCTTGGATGAAAAGTTTTCTTAGTCGATTTTTGGTTTAACTTTATTTCAATAATTACTATTTATTAAATTAATAAATCGTAGCATAAAAAACACTCTAGATGCACACATCGTAGTTAGACTCGAGCTTACTTGTCAGCCACATATGTCTAGATTAATCTATCCCTCTCAATCTTATTGGTCTACTGTGGTGCGTTTCTCTGTGTACTACAAAATTCAACAACGCTGACCGAATCCCGTGGAACGTGTAGTGGAGCATCTCTCATTTTCCAAAGGAACTAGCTGTATGTCCGTGTATTGCTACGAATTTTTAAAAGAAACTTACAGGTAGTAAAAATTTTTAGAATATGCATACAAACATGTTCTAAAAGTTTTAAAATCCGTAACAACACACGGGCATTCAGCTAGTGCAGGTCAATTGTCAAAAGGCAAGAGGAATTAGGGGTATAATTCAAATGATGAAGAGTTAATTTTCATCAGTTTCTAACTATATAAATTTCACAGATTTGCATCACCAAGAAAGATATGGCATATAAAAAATTATACAGTCTAAGTAGGAGGGGAGGGAGGCGAGAGAGGCTGGGTAGAAGAGGTGGTGGAAGATGGTAACTGTTGGTGGAAGTAGAGAGAAGGGGTAGTTAGATATGAGAGAGAGGGAGAGGAATGTTAGATAGATGGTCAAGATTTCAGTATTCAGATCGGACGGTTGAGAAGGAAGGAAGGAAAATGCATCAACCACCAACTCAAACTTATTAAATAGTAAAGATTAGATACTCCTATTGCGATCGTTCCATAATACCATTTGGAAATTTTTGTACGGATAACCCTTTTTTTATTCGGAAATACAGAAATATACCTGCGGGAAATTTTTTTTACAAAAATAGCCTCCAGTTGCCCAATGGGGAGGCGACTAGAGAATTTCGCCCGCCCGAAAGGCGACAAGAGGCTATGTCGCTTCACGGGAAAGCGACATAACGGAGTCGCTTGCTCACTGGGCGATTTAAAGAAGTCGCCCAGCCATTGGGCGACTTGTAATGCAGTCGCCCAGTAGGTAGGCGACTTCATTCAGTCCCCCTGAAATTTGTAGAGTTTTGGCAATTTTGTAGTTTGAAACAGAGAAACATCTGGTATAGTTGTAATAAAAGTTTATGTGCACTGTATGTTGTAGATGCACAAAAAAAATTCCAAATTTTTTTTTAAGAATGATTGACCGTAGAACGATAGATACATAGAGTGGTAAGTGATATTTTGATGTTGCTGAGAAATAATTTACGGAGAGAACCGGTATGACTTGCTATCTGAATCATTGAATGCGAACATGCTAGATAATAAGCTTATGTCAATAGAAATAAACTTCATAATACAGTTGGGAGTAACATGCCGCGTACATTGTTATTACATGCATAACATATAGCATGATATGCGACTAAGAGCAACTCCGACAGTACTGCCTTAGGGAATAAAACTTGCTGGGTCTATTACATTTGGTCTACTGGGTGTAGCATGGTTGTTTCCCCTTGTTATCGCGCCTTGAAGATGGCTCCGCTGCATCCTTGTTCCGGTCACTCTTGGTCTTGAGAGCTGCCTCACGAGCTTGAAGCTCTTCCTCCTGACGCTTGATGGCTGCTTCACGCAGACTTAACTGCTCCCGCCTCCTTTGCAGCTCATCCTCCTTGCCCTTCAGACGGATTTGGTCCACCCTCACGCGGCGCTCTTGCTCATGCCGCATCTGTCGTTCCACCTCGCGAGCCTGAGTCATCTTGACAAAGTATTGTCCTTTGTTTTCCACCTCCACTGCCCGGTTCTGTGGCCATGCCGGCGGCACCCGATCCACCCATTCGATGAACCTGCAAGCCTATGTGTGGCGTGGTAGATGTCATGGATCAAGTTGAAAAACGATAACGAGAAACAAATGATTTAGTTGTTGTCGTTACCACGAAGTCGTCATCCAGGTCTGGACACTTGAAGAACCTACGGCCGTATTTGGCTCGTTGTACTCGATCCGTCCAGACTCCCAACATCGTCCTAAAGCCGCAATGGCACTTCGGGCGCTCATGCCATTCCGGCACTCCAAATGGATCGGACCTCCAGGAAGACATTGTTGTGTAGTAGTATTGTGAAGGATTGAGGAGGAGATGTGGTATGGAAGACATAGGAGGCCTTTATGTAGGCAGGTTATCTGGTGCAGTGGGCATAGTCCATGGAGAGGAGGTCGTACGAATCTTTTCGCTTTTTCAGGATTCCAGTTTAGCAATAAATGTCCCTATGTAGGCTTTTCAGAGTCTGTAGCCTGTATTTTTGAAACAACAAGCTAAGGTGACATGAAAACTCACTGGAAAGGATATATGCCTATGATGTGAACACTCACTGTAAAGGCTACAGCCTACGCCCCTATTTTGTTGGTTTCTGTAGCGATAGGCCTGGATTATCCTCAGGATTGCAGTGTAGCAATAAATGTCCTTATGAAGGCTTTTCAGATCGTAGCCTTTATGTAGGCAGTTTAGCTGGCATGTGTTGTAATCTGACTGAGCAAAGCTGCCCCGTTTTGTCATATCACTGCGTAAAGCTGGCATGTGTTGTCATCTCACCGAGTAAAGCTGAGCGCTTTTGTCATGTCTCTGGGCAAAGCAGCCATCTTTTGTCCTGCCGTTCGATATAAATAGCACGGTTGAGGTCCCATGAAGTTGTAGCCAGAAAACCCTGTAAATCGAACAAAGAAGTATCTTATAGTTCGTGGTGGAACATACCATAGCGGAAGATGAGGGGCCAGTCGGATATGGGTCACCGAAGGAAGACCTTCCCTTGGAAAGGAGGGAGATGTTCGGTCCACAATACCGCTTGATACCAAGCCGGCGTGCGCAACCAGCGTGGCCGAAATGCAGACACAATGAGTACGTGGTCGTGCAGGTCCTGGAAGGGCCGAACGATGGTGGGCGCTGTTTCTTCCGATGCCCATGCTCCGGGGTACAAAATACTAATAGTACATTTTTTTATTGCTTATGGACCCTCCATGTTGACTGTCCTTTTTCGCAGATGGCGAAAAGCGACTTCTCCCGCTGGATCGACCCTCCTCATGAACGGTATATTGACCGTTATGTGGGTACTTTATGGGACCGAATAATGGACTTGGAGTACCAAATGGAGACTCTCAATGAGGAGAACAATGAGCTCCGCCAACAGATGCAACGCGAGAGGGGAAACGAGGAGGTTGTCAACATAGGAAGCTCGTACGATCCGACATGTTGCTGTGCAAACCCAAGTTGCATATGTGCGTGCCACTACCACGATGGCCAGCCCCGTCCGAGGCGTCCACTTCAGCAGTTCTCCATGTGGGTGCCACGAGGCTCATTTGGCATATAAGCAACGATGTGTATGGTTGTACCGTAGTATGTACGAGGGTCGATCGAAATAATGCGCAATGTTGTTAAGCATGTCATGAATTGATTGTCTTGTGCACGAGCCACAAAAGTCTCTCATTTTAACAAACAGCAAATACATGTACTAAATAAGTACATAACCAAGTACATTACAGAAAAGTCATGTAACTACTGATCAGGACATGCATTGCATCGTCTAGCTGTGTGCCCCTCCTGACCGCATCGACCACAACGTGCACCCGATGTTCCAGCTTGTGATTCATCCATGTCATTCCTAATACGTCGGCTCTGTCGCCGACCCTTCCCACCCTTCAACATGTTAACATCCGGAACCCAGGTCCTCGATGCAATGTCCAAAGTGGCGAAGTTTCCCACCACCCTGAACCCTCGGAGCTCCCCACACCAAGCCTGCAGTACCCTCCCCTTAAAGAAGAACTTGGACATGAAGTTCGAAGGATCCATACCCACGGTCCCGCATGCAGCGAGGACATGAGAGCATGGTTTGTGTAACAACTTAAGCTTGTTGCACGTGCAGCTAGGTTCATTTCCATGATCTGCAAGACATACCTCGTGGGTAACAAGTGAACGAGCCGTCCCAAATCCGGCTCTATCACGGAGTATCACCTCAAAACGATGCTCCCTGTTGCCCATGACCTGCACTGTGTGCAACTGACCCTTTTGTGCCTTCATCTCCATGTAAGCAGTAATTTTTGCCGAATACAGAGCTCCGGGATTGGCCGCATGAAGTGCGGCACTCGCGTGCCTCTCCCTGAAGTACCGGATTGTGCTGTGAAGAACACCTTCCACGATGGCGACAAGGGGCTGAGAACGGAGACCCCTTAGAACCCAATTGTACACCTCGGCAAGATTAGTTGTCATTATTCCGTACATTGCGCCATCCGTGTCGTGCAACAGCGACCACTTCTCCAACGGTTCCCCCTCGATCCACTACGCGAAGTACCTGATGTTTCGTGAGCTCCTTCTTCTTGGACCACTTGGGTTAGGCGCATCGATTGGCGGCAAGCATTGTGGTTGTGCCGCCCCAGGAGTGACCGGCTCCTTGCTCCTCTCTTCGACGTTCTTCCTAGTGTGCTCATCCAACAACCTCCACAAAGCATCAAATTTCCTCTGTTGGTTCTGCCTAGCTAGCCTCTTGAATAGCTTCATCAAAGATTGTTTAGGGAATTGCTTGAAAAAGTTTGCCGCTAAGTGACGACTGCACCACCGGTTCCTCATGTCCGGCCAAGGAAAGGGCTCCTCGGGGTCTTCTTGAAGTTTTCTTATTGCCTTGATAATACCGGCGTAGCGATCATGGATTACGCACACACCAGGCCGAGTGGCTACAACTCCAGCCCTCACATGTCTGAGAAACCACAGCCAGCTCTCGTAATTCTTACTCTCCACAAATGCAACGGCCAGCGGCAATATTTGATTGTTACCGTCAACGCCTATGGCCGTCAGGATCTGCCCCTTGAATTTGCCTGTCATGAAGGTCCCGTCAATTGAGATCACTGGCAGCATGTGCCTGAATGCTTCGATGCTAGCACCAAATGCAAACATTGCTCTCTGCAACACCGCATACCCTGACGGAATTATGGACGGCTTCTCGTGGAGGGTGATGTACGTGCCCGGGTTCCTTTCCTGCAGGACATTAAGCATACGAGGAAGGTTGTCGTACGCCGCCTCGAAAGTGCCAAAACGTTTTTCCAACGCCTTCTGCTTGGCACGCCACGCATTCGCGTAGCTAATCTTATACTTGAATTTATTCTCAATAGCTACCACAATATGCGTGGCTGCCATGTCCTTCTTCTGCACTATCTCCCCATACATGAGATTGGCTATAAATCCGGACGTCAGGTTACGATGTCTCGCCAAGACAGTGTTTAGAATGCAGGACTGCGGCTCAACCTTGGACACAATCCAATGAGTCTCATACTTAGGTTTACGGGCGTGCACCCGCCAAGGGCAACCAGTCTGCTCGCAGGTCACAGTGTACTGCTCCTGGCTTGATTTGACGACGCGAAATGTCCGCTGCATTGAAAGGGCCCAAAGCTTGATGGCATCCTGCAGCGCTTCCTTGTCAGCAAACATAGCATGCAACCGAACCTCTGTCTCATGGTACTCCCATTGTGATTCATGCTCATCATGTGCGGAAAGACCCTCCGCATTAAACCGGTTCCATTCCTGGGGGATAGGAACTTCATCCTCATCGGAACTGTCCTCATCGTCGTCCTCTACAGCTTCCTCTTCATCTACAGCTTCCTCTTCATCCCATGCCCTCTCATCATCAGAGTCCATCTGCTGCACAATGTACTCATTATACTCTCCTTCATCGGCTTGCCCAGTTGGCTCTCTATGGCTTGACGGCTGTAACTCTCCTTCATGTACCGCATCGGCTTCATGACGAGCAACTTCATCATGTCCGCCAACATGCGGCCCGCCCGAGCTGCTAGCACCTCCCACAACAACGGCTGTTGCACGAGCTTCCTCAGCTGCTTGTACTGAGCACGGTTGCACAAGCAGCACACACTCGTATCCACGACGCCGGCACCCTAGCACAAAGCCCTTCCATGTGGCAGAGCGCACCAATGTCTTCAACTCCCATCTGATGTCCGTGGGAGACCGGCTCCAAAGCCCTTGCACGACGACGCTGTACACCTCGGGGTTCAACGAAAAACTCCGGGTCAGCCAAAGCTGCACATCTCCCATTCGAGCATTCTCGTCATCCGGAAGTACGAGAGTGACTTGCGGAAAATCGCTCAAATCCACACCATTCGGACCTTCACGAATGGTTCCAGCTCCGTAATACACTCTCAATGTAGTGGACATTGATGATATCGGCCTGCATATATATTTCAATTTTGCGACATGTCAAATAATATCGCACAATACTAAACTTCCTATACCACAAACTTTGTTAAAATTTCTATACTACCATACTACAAATTGCATACCAAACCTTTTCTACAATAATATTTTCATACTAACACGGTACTAATTATTCTACATCTATAATTTTTATTAACACCAACATTTCATATAAATAATAATGCAAATACAACATAATCCAAAAAAAATACCTGGATCCAAATTGATGGAATAGCTTCTACTCCTCCTTCCTCCCTCACCTCCTCCTCTTCCCCTCCTTCCTCTCCTTCTCCTCTTCCCCTCCTTCCTCTCCTTCTCCTCTCCTTCCCCTCCTTCCTCTCTTCTCCCCCTTGTTTCTTTTCCTTCTTCCTCTTCTCTGTGCACTGAATGTGTTTGCTGAATGAGTGAAAAAGGTGGTTGGTAGTGGGAGCCGGCTGGGCTGGCCGCCTTAACCCCCCTGTGTCGCCCTAGCGTTGGGCGACTGCAACCCCCCTGTGTCGCCCTAGCGTTGGGCGACTGCAATGCAGTCGCCCAACCGTACAGCGACTTAAATTAAGTCGCCCAACGTGAAGGCGACAGCTCTGATTCGCCCAACGGTTCGCAGATTCTTTAAATGTCGCCTTTCGGGTGGGCGAAATTCTCTAGTCGCCTCCCCATTGGGCGACTGGAGGCTATTTTTGTAAAAAAATTTCCCGCGGGTATATTTCTGTATTTCCGAATAAAAAAGGGTTATCCGTACAAAAATTTGGGCTATGAAAGTCGTTTATAAGTTGTAGTTTGCTTGAAAAACTTTTCATATTTTTTGTTTCGCCATTGCATATAGGATCCTAATAGACAATGATATAGCAGTCTATGAGCCATTGTAATTAGTGGTGCAATCAAAACAGATACAGACAGATAACACTTATTCTATATCCTATTTCATATTTTTTTTCTTAGAGTCAGAGTCGAACACGGATAGTACCAGATACCTATTTCTCCATTGCATATTTAATCCACGAGCCTTCGGACGGTCAGTCAGACGGAAATTATTTACTTCTTTTGTACCCCTACACAGGACATTGAATAGTAGAGGTGCAATCACAACAAAGACAGAGTGACTAATCACCGATATGTCAAAAGAAGAGCACTCAGTATTTTCCACATATTTAGATACAACAATACGTCTATCTGTTATCTTATTCCTAAGTGAAGTCACAATAGATTTACTTATATCACTTGATATACAAATATATACGAACGGATATCACTCATCCCATATCATATTTCATTTTTTCTTTGGGGTTGGATAGAATAGTATCGGATACCCATTTACCTCTTCTGTATTCGGTCTGTGAGCCTTTGGTCGGTTGATTGGACAAAAATTATTCGCTCTGTTTGCACCCTTAATTGTAATTTTATCAAAAATATCTTTTTTGGTGTGTGGAGCACCCGCATAGGAGTTTTTGCTATGCCTATTCATTGTGTGCTGACAAATATACCACTTTAAGTTTCAATTTCACTGTGCAATAGCAGCATCACGTGAGAACAGTCAAGGTAACAATAACTACTAATTTAATATTCGGAGAGAATGGGCGATGCCAGCGTGGGATCTCGTCAGGAACGCCGATAGGACTGTCGGATATGTTCGCCGTAATAGCGAGTGTACTGTCAGTAATGTCATTTACGACAGAGCTATTGGACATCTAAATTGGTTGCCTTGAGGACGGTTGGAGATCAGTAAATTAAAGCTATTGGCGAAAATTGCAGGTGATGCAGTGCACTATATTTTTGATTGCTATATAGAAAACGAATCATGCCGATATTTTCTATTAGCATCACGCTAAAATTGACATATCAAAACATCTAAGATTCTGCCAAAATGAGCCCTTCGCATCAGCTCTCTCTTATCCAACACAAGTCTCGCTCTACTCCCCCTCTCGCTACATCATTGGAGTCCCTCCTCCCTCTTTCGCTACCTTATCTTGACTTTCGGCTTCTCCAGTTATGTGATCACGCTCTCTTGCACAAAAAGACGCAAGCATGCTCCCACATCGTAACTACATTTAAGCCCACTTGTCAACCACATATCTCCATTTCTCTTTCCCTCTCAATCCTGTTGGTCTACTGTGGTGCGTGCGTTTTCGTTGGACTACTAAACACGACAGTTGATCGAATCCATGTGCAACTTACGAGATATTTTTGTCTTAGCGATCAGATAGTCATTTTTACTGTACTGCTTTTAGGGAGTCCAACGCTTGTGTGGGCCACGGTGAAAACCATTTAATCTCCATCGACCCTTCGTCGTGGGAAGATGGCCGTCGTTTTTCTTCTAACCCTCACTATGCGATGAACATGACTGGTGCCTGCCTTCCCGCTTATTATCTTCTCCCATTATTATACGAGCAACTAACGATCGATCGATATTTTATATATATATATATATATATAGGAAGCCTCTTTTCTACTCCCAGGTGTAATTACACCTTATGTCGTATCTCACAACGTAGGGAGTATCTCGCGTAATGAGGGGTATGTATATGTAGTATAAGAGTATTTAAGACCATATAGGTGGTATGAATAATTTTTCAGAGGTGGTATGTACATTTTTTCGACATACTCCTTTTTATGTACGTATAGAAAGGTATTTACAAAATACACTAAAAACTATGGACTCCTTTGTAATTTTTTCATGTGGTTCACATTAGAATATCTTATAATTAGTATACAAGTATACCTAAAGTGATAAAGGAGTATTTCAAGTTTGTTTAGATGGTATATTAGAGGTGGGTGTAATTACACCCGGAGTAATCACATGCTGATACATCATATAATCACATGCTGATACATCATCACACTTTATATGTGCATAAAAAATCACTGGTGTGACAGTGAAAGCCATAGCTTACAACTTCCATGAGTTATACCTTTTTCCGATCAACTTCTGCAGTTATACTTCGCTTATCGCATATTTTAGCATCTATCTGTCTGGATAACCAAGAACCAATCCGAAGAAAGAATCAATCAGCCGACCGGGCGAATTTTTTAAGGCGTGTCGAATTAGGCGTACTCTAAGGAAAATGAAATTAATAAAGCTAGCAGCGCTAGTATTCTTGCTGGCGTAAAGAACTAAAGATGCATGGCCAATATTGCCGCAAGTATCGATTGATCGAGTTGGGTTCGGTATATGCGAACCGCTGCCCAATCATTGCGAAGGAAAGGCATGTGAACTTGCTATTTGCATGCGTTCAAACAGGGGAAGGGAGACGGTCACCTTCTTGGCTTCCTCCATTATCGCCATTTAAGTTGAATTACATTATGATAGGAAACTTGACCTGGGCCGGCAGATCTGGCCCATGGTGGCACCTCACCGAAAACTATAAATAGGGAGCCGTACCGACATATTTTGTACAGATGCAATCAGAAATTAATAAAGAAAGACCGGGAGTTCTCTCTACCTCTCTCTTTGTGTTCAATCTATTATTCTGTCTTCTGTGATTGATTCATTTGTTCTAAGCAGAGGAATCGATCGGACTGGTCGCCAGCGACGGTTCCTCAACACATTATCAGCACGAGATCGCTCCGGTGAATCGAAGGTAATCATCGAAGCCCTAAAAGATTGAATTATCTACATCGCTTTAAATTTGCAATTTCGCGTTCTAGATTGAATTTCTAATCCGCCTTAATCTACCGCGAGCAGACCTGAAGTCGTCGGCACAATGTCGATCGGTAGATTACATCACGGGGGTAGATGTTGATTGCACTGTAGATTAGAAAAACAAAAAAATAAATGAATGAAAATTTTGAAAGCATCGGTTTTGCACGGCCACTGCACGAAGAAGAAAGAAAAAAAAATGGGCGGGCGCTTCGTGTGCTGCACCCAAAGACCGGCCGCCACCGCCCGTGGACCACACCTGCATGCACCGCTCTGGCGCTTAGTGTGCTGCCCCAAAGACCGGCCGCCGCCACCCGTGGACTGCACCTGCATGCACCGCCCCGGCGCTTCGTGTGTTGCGCCCGAAGACCAGCCGCCGCCGCCCGTGGACCGCGCCTGCATGCGCCGCCCCGACACTTCGTGTGCCGTGCCCGAAGACCAAGCTGCACGCCGGCTGCCCAGCTTGCCCGGCCAAAGCTCGCCCACAGCTGAGGCGAAGTCGCCTAGGCCCCGCGCCGCCGTCGGTCGCGCCCGAAGCGCCGTCGTTCCTCTCGACCGGCCAACCGCGCCCGAAGCCGTCAACTCGTGCCCGAAGGGTCGCCACTCCGCATCGCTGGCCGGATGTGCCCATGAAAGCCGGCGTCGGCTGTGCCCGAGGTTGGCTGCCATTGGCCTGCGCGCCACCGCCCTTGCGTCGCCCCCCCCCCCCCGGTCGGCTGCTGTCGCCACCCCGTGTGCGTGCCGCCCGAGCCGGCAGTTCGGGCTGCTGCCTCCGCCGCCAAAAGAAATCGGGGGTAGGGAAACCCTACCCCGCTGCTTTGTGCCGGCCGAACGGGCCTAATGGGCCAGGGGGCAAACAGGCCGGATGAAAAAAAGGGAAGTGGGCTGGCGCCGATCAAATTGCAGAAAAGCCCTCTCCTTTCCCGGAAATTGTGGATGAGCTCTTAAATTTTGCATATGGGTCCAGATTTTTGCAGAGAGGCCTCGGTAATTCCAAAAATTATGAATAGGTCCTCAGATTTATGAATGGGTCCCAATTTTTGCAGAAAACCCCTCGGTAAATCAGGAAATTACGCCAAATTTTTCTCTGAAATGAAAATTTGCGTAGAAACCCTCGGGAATTGCAGAATTCGCTGAAAATTTGTATTCTAGCATAAAAGGGTCTCGGGAATACGAATTTTGAATTATTTTTAGCATTTTAAGCTTATTTATTTCTGTCATTTTTATTTTCTGTATTTATTTACTGTTGTTGGTTAATTGTAATTGTTTAAATTGCTTTTAATCACTGAAATTAGCAGTAAAATTTATAGAAAATGCATAGAAAATTACGAAACATTGCGAGAACCTTTTGTACCATTTATTTACCCGCAGTAAATTATTCCATGCATGTTTACCAGCAGTAAACTTATTTATTCTGTTCATACACATGTAGATGACTGGCATCACGAACCGGAAGTTCGAGGAGCTGGCCCGGCATAGCCAAAACTATCTGATATGGGCATCCGATGTCGAGATAGTGCTTGGAGCCAAGAAGCTCCGCGTGGCTATCGGGATTGGCTGACTGCATGACGCCCAACCCACGCCTGAGGAGAATGATCAGGCACTTAATTTTCTCAGGCACCACCTCTGCCTCACTCTCAAGAACGAGTACATGGCAGAGAAGAGCGCACTAACACTCTGGACCACACTCAAGAAGCGGTTTGAGAGGCTAAAGTACACCATTCTTCCTCAAGCAGAGCAAGAGTGGATCAGACTGAGATTTGCCGACTTTAAGATGGTCGGGGAGTACAATTCTGCCTTGCATGGGATTTATACCAATCTTCAACTCTGTGGCAAGCATATCACAGACGAGCAGAAGATTGAGAAGACCCTATCCACCTTCCACCCCAATGTTGTACAATTCGCACGCAACTATTGTCAAGACGGCTACAAGGAGTACGCCGAATTGATTGATATAATGTAGATTGCAGAGGCTCAGGATGAACCTCTCCGCAAGAATTACGTCACTCAGCCACCGAGGAGCTCCGCTGGCCGCGAGGCCAACGTTGGGAGCTACAAGGTGCGAAAGCCCTTGATGAAGAGAAGGGGGAAGAAGGGTAAGGCCACTGCCCAGAAAGGCAAGTCAGATGCTCCAAGTGACAAAAAATCTAAGAAGAGTGGCAAGACCTATGGTCAGCAGAATCAAGGTTGCTACAAGTGTGACAAGTAGGGGCATTGGTCGTGGATATGCAAAGAACCGCAGCATGTCATTGATGCCCACCAAGCCCAGAAGAAGAAGGATGGCAAACGGCAGCTTGAATCCCACTTTGCAGCGGTTGAGGGGGAGCATCCTGAGCAGTTGCCTGAGTTGATGGAGGTTAAGGCCATCCCAGCAGCAGCACCCCCTTACGACCTAGAGGCAGCCACCGCCATGATTTCTCTCGAAGAGAAGATCACTCCTGAGAAGATAGCCGAAGAAGTCTTTGATTTTCTAGTTGATTCAGTCTGATGCACAGAATGCATTAGACTTTAATTTTCATTTATTTTGTATTAAATGGACAAGTTAGAACTTGCATGGATGGTACTTTAGCATTTGTTTTCTCGTGATGGTTGGATGATTTTGAAATAATTCATTCATTTATTCAGTTTATGATGGCATGATATGTTCTGATATTGGAGTATTTTATTTATGTGTTGAATGCCTTCTAATACATGTTAATAAAATACCTTATATTAGAACACGTGTGGCGCCATATGGAGGAAGTGTGCTTAGCCGACAGTGGCACAACGAATACCATCTTAAGAGAGACTAAGTATTTTCAGTCAATCGTAAGAGCATTGGCAGTCTTACGACAATCGCCGGAAGCGATGCATGTATAATCGGTTCAGGAAGAGCCACAATTATACTCCCAATGGGCACAACTTTGGTTATTCGCATCAGAAATATGTTTCCTGATCATCACATCAAGTCCATCAGAATGGACAACGCCGGAGAATTTACTTCAAAGGTATTTGATGATTATTGCATGGCGATGGGGATTGCAGTTGAGCATTCGGGACCGCATGTTCATACCAGAATGATTTGGCAGAGACTTTAATCAAAAAAATTAAATTTATTGCCCGACCCCTTTTGCATAATTATAATTTGCCAGCTACATGTTGGGGACACGTAGTCCTACATGCAGCGAATCTCATCAATTTTAGACCATCTGCCTACAATATCCATTCACCTATGCAACTAGCGCAAGGGTCACCACCGAAAATCTCTCATCTCAAGAGGTTTGGATGCAAGGTTTATGTACCTATACCCCCTCCGTAAGACTGGGATATACGTTGGTTATGAGACTACATCTATAATCAGATATTTGGAACCCATGTTGGGAGATTTGCATACCGTCCGCTTCGTTGATTGCATTTTTAATGAGGATAGTTTCCCAACATTAGGAGGGAGGAAATCAACCCCTTGATGAAAAATATCGGGAAATTACGTGGGAAACCACAAGAATTCATGCACATGACCCCCGCACTAGTGAAATAGAGAAAGAGATCCAGAAGATCATTGACTTGCAAGCATTAGCAAACCAGCTGCTTAATCACTTTAGTGGTTTGAAGAGCGTGACTAAGTCGCATGTGCCTGCACGAAATGCACCGGAGAGGGTTGAAATACCAAATAAAATAGAAGGTATCCCTAATCCCGTTCAGAGGCCTTAGAATAAAAGGACGAGAACTCCAGCTCCTCGAATCCCAAGTAACCGGGGACGCCCGGCGAAAAAGGATAAGAAGAAATCACAGCCGATCACTGAAGTCCCCCAGAATGAGAAGGGGAGCCAGTTGAGACCTGGCACAAGTATGACACCTTCAGAAAAGGGCATACCGGATCTGAATATCCCCATGGAAGAAGAAACCGACATGGATGTGTGCGCACACATCGGAGCCGAAAAACTAAAGGGACTTGCCACCGCAATTGGAAGAAGCGATGTGCAAGGAGAAGCTCCAGAAAAAGCAATCGCTCCAGAAGTAGCAACTCATGAAGAAATAGCTATAAATTATGTGCACACGGGAGAGTCCATGAATAGGACAACATCCAATATCGATATCTACTTCGCAAAGAAAATTACCACAATCACCGATCTTGATTCCGAGCCTGCATCGCTCGCTGAATGTAAGAAAAGATCAGATTGGGAAGATTGGTGGAATGCAATAGAAATTGAATTGCAATCCCTGAACAAAAGAGAAGTGTTTGGGCTCGTATGTCGCACACCTCCCCATGTGCACCCTGTAGGGCACAAGTGGGTATTTGTTCGGAAGAGAAATGAAAGAAACAAAAAAGTAAGATACAAAACAAGGCTGGTAGCATAAGATTTCACTCAATGTCCTGAAGTTGATTATGAAGAAACCTACTCCCTAGTCATGAGTGGAATTAGCTTTAGATATTTGATCTCAATGATAGTGAACTTAAATTTAAAAATAAAATTGATGGGTGTGGTAATTGCATACCTTTATGAAAACTTGGATTCAGATATTTATATGAAAGTCCCTGAAGGAATCTCTCTCCCGAACCAAGACAGAGCAAATAGAAATCTGTACAGTGTGAAACTTAGAAAGTTACTATATGTGCTGAAGCAATCTGGAAGAATGTGGTATAATCGCTTAAGCGACTTTCTCTGCAAGAAAGGCTACATGAACAATGAAGACTGTCCTTGTGTGTTTATACGGCGATCCCAGAATGGATTCTGTATAATCTCAGTATATGTAGATGATTTGAACATCATCGGGACAATTGAAGATATAAAAGAAGCAAACTCCTATTTGGAGTCAGAATTTGAAATGAAAGATTTGGGCAAGACCAAATTCTGCTTAGACCTGCAGCTTGAGCATGTCCCTGAAGGAATCTTGGTACATCAGTCGGCCTACACCCAGAAGGTGTTAGAAAGGTTTGGCTTTGAGAAGGCATACCTATTAAAAGTAACGATGATTGGGAGGTCTTTACAGTAAGAAAAATATCCTTTTTGACTTAGGGAAGAGGGTGAGGAAGTCCTAGGACCGGAATTTCCATACTTGAGTGCAGTGGGAACACTCATGTACTTAGCAAACTACACTAGACCGGATATTACATTTGCCGTGAACCTATTAGTAAGGTACAGTGCAGAACCTACCAAAAGGTATTGGCAGGTCATAAAGAACATCTCCCGATACCTCCAAGGAAGTAAGAACATTGGATTGTTCTACAGAAAGAATCAATATCTGAACTTGATTGGTTATGCAGATGCTGGGTACCTGTCTGACCCGCATACCGCAAGGTCACAAACAGGCTATGTATTCCTGTGTGGTGGAACTGCAATTTCCTGAAAATCGTCCAAGCAAAGTCTCATAACGACTTCGATGAACCACTCAGAAATTATAGCACTGTATGAAGCCGCACGAGAGTGCGCTTGGCTCCGCCGAATGATTCACCACATCCAGCAGTCATATGGAATGAACATTGTGTAAACCCCCACAATTATCTATGAAGATAATGCAGCTTGTGTTGCACAAGTGCAGACGGACTATGCAAAGAGTCATCTCACAAAGCATATGAACCCCAAATTCTTCTATGCACATGAATTGCAAAAGATGAACGAGATTAAGGTACTGCATACTATGTCTTGTGAAAATCTGGCAGATTTGTTCACTAAATCACTTCCTGCATCTAGCTTTGAAAGGTGCGTGCGAGGAATTGAAATGATAAGACTTAGAGAAGTGCAGAATTCAGGAGGAGAACTTTCTCAAGCTCGCTAGTAAACCTTAATAATGAAGATTAAGTACCCAAAGGAACAAAGACCTAAAGACTGAATGAAATTGGGTGAATTGTACTCTTTTTCTCTTGACGAGTTTTCTAAGTATCTCGACCAAGGTTTTTAATGAGGCAATTCGTGCATCGCAGCATAACATGTATCATGTACTATTTCTCCAAATATTTCCCACTGGGTTTTTATGGAGTTTTAACGAGGCATGAATGTGTCGGGTGAGTGCCCAAGGGGGTGTTAGGAAACCTGAGCTTGGGCCGGCAGACCTCGCACATGGTGGGCACCTCACCAAAGACTATAAACAGGGAGCCGTACCGGCATATTTTGTACAGATGCAATCAGAAATTAATAAAGAAAATTAGGAGTTCTCTCCACCTCTCTCTGTGTGTTCAATCTATTATTCTGTCTTCTGTGATTGATTCGATTTATTCTAAGCAGAGGAATCGATCGGACTGATCGCCAGCGACGGTTCCTCAACACATTATACGTCCCCATTGAATGTTAGCCTCCCTAGCTTGTGCAAAATCGTTTTAACAAAGGCAAGGCAAGCAAAATACTCCGGTATTGGAGCTAGCTATTTAATTAAGACGGCATTGACCCTGAATCAATCAGTTAACCGGGTGATTCGAATCCAAAAAATGGATAAGCAGAAGCCTACAAAAAAAACGTAGTATCTCTATGTGTACGTGTACGCAAGAAATCTTTTGTTTAGGTGAAATAATGCACTAGTTAATTAACTCCAGTTGACGAATTGGCCGACCACGCGTGGCATGCGGATATGCCTAGCTGAGGCAACAAGGTGGCAAACATGACGCGATTTTTTACTTATATTTTTTTATGCCGGTCGTTCTGGCTATATATAGGAAATATCAACGTATGAACATGGCGGTCAAGCTCAGGCCTGTGTAGTGTATAATTCAGTTGTGGCATTTGCAGGCCCCCGAATAGCCATCGTCCGTACCACAAGTGGCTGCTCACCAGAAGTACGTACGCCTCAGGTGCAAACGACGACTAAACGAGTCAACTAGTAGATGCCTACAAAGTCTCAGATCATTATGGGCCTATTTGGGAAAAGTCTCAGATCATTATGGGCCTATTTGGGAGAGCTCCATCAACTTCAGATTCACGAAAAACAGCTCCACTCCACGAAATTTTACCCAAACGCTCCAGCTCCGCGAAATCTGGATCCACCAAAATCCTGGATCTAAGAGCCAGATCCATGGATTTCATGGAGCTCCTCAAGGGATGCTCCACCGTGGAGTTAGGTGGTAATTACCCACCAATGCCACTGGTTACACACCTCATCCCACCAAAAGTGGCCATTCCCACCAAAACCTCAATTTCGTGGATCTGGAGCTGCTGTGCAAGCCAAACACTCCATGGTGGGATCTCAGATCCACGGTGGAGCTACTTCATGATGGAGCTGCTGCTCCAGATCCATATTTTCAGTGGTAGAACTCTCTTAAACAAACCCTATATATCGTCTCTTTCGCTGCCTGGCGAATTTTTTTTGCAGACTGAGAGATTTTTCCCTGGATTGGTTCCATCCAGGCAGCATCGTCAAAGAGGCAAAACAGCCATCTGGCCCCGCGATTCGACCGAGTCTTTATCCCAAGGCCAAGCTTGACACACCAGCCCGCCCTCAAGGTCCACATCGTGTTAGCATCAGAGTTGTTGTAGACTTGTAGTAGCTCTCGGCCCACACAGACCGCGCGCGGCGTGGCCTTGCCTGACCGCAGTCTCAACTTTCAACGATAGACCCATCCGCCATCCATCATCCACACCGCATCATACGATTACATCCTCTCTACTCTTGCGATCGATCTCGTAGCCTCCGGCGAGATAAGCCTCGGGACATGCGGCGCACACTTGCAGGGATATCCGCTCCCCGCCAACCTAGTCGATCAGATTGAAGATCTCTGAAGTCGTAGGCAACTCCTCGTGTCTGCGACTGCGTGTGGTATCGCGAGGTATGGACAGCGTCTGCACCTCGCGTGAACAGTTCGTCGTCACGAGGGCTTGCCTTTGCTCTGCTGCTAGTTCTTGGCGATTTGCTCCGGTGGTCGTTTTCTGGCGATCGACCAGCGAGGCAGGCGATGCAGCAAGGGGAGACTTTTCGGCTGCTGGGGCCATCCGTGGCTCCATGCCTCGATCATTGCTGCGCCTTGCCCCAGATGGATGCTACATGGGTTGCCTGTCCCACAGCGCAATCCGGCGATCCACGTTGGCGCCGATATCAAATGTTTGAGGGGGCCGGATGAATGTGTGGGTGAATATACGCATTTGACAACACATGGTCACACACACCAAAGTACTGCTGATCAAGTGGTAGAAATAGTCCGTTTGTAACCCCCCCCCCCCCCCCCCCCACCTCGAAGTAACATGGAGCAAGTAGGGTGGCCCATGCATTCACGCAGCTATATCTGTTTTAAAGATTGTAGTATTAATTATATAACTTAGATGCTTAAGAATATACTTATGTATCTTATAGATTATTTAGATTTTTAGACATCACAAAAATTGGATATGACAATAAAAGCTTGACAAAAATACAATTTGACAAATATAATCAAAGTACGAGCTTTGATGGAAAAAATATTTTTAAGTATAATAAGTTGTTGGGGTTCTTAATAACCACTCTCCATCATGCATGAATCATGTAGCCGCATGCCTCTATTTTTCCTCTATTAGTTATTCTTTTCCAAAATGTATGCATGCATATATACCTCTATTTAATCTTAAGTAATACGTTGATTATATATGCAGTAAATTATATTATTAGCTACATAGTATTAAAACACCTTGCTCATGCATACACCGACGCACTATGGACGACCTATCTTGAACTTATGTTCTGTCACACACCAGCTGCCCAACCGAATAGTGTGTTGTCTATCTCTTCTCGCCGCCAAAACTTTTCTGCTCAACATCCAATAGCCAGCCTAATTCTTGATTAATCCCTCTTAGTTACTACCCCTTCTAATGCGATACTCTACTATATAGTTATCTTCTCCTTCTCTCCAATTATCATTTAATGCTAATCTCTGTTAGGGACACTCATCACACACTCTCTGGTAGCCTCGAGCCTATTCCCTACAGTTACACTAGAATACATAATCAACGAAGCAACATGCCTGCGTGTGCTCCCGCCAGCTCGTCAACACGAGAAGTGGATCCTACGTGTCCTAGGCTGCCATCGGAATTAACTCCTAATGATAATTCCAAAGTTGGAACTTATAGCATTCTCTATTCACATCCTAAATTTGATACAAAGCCTTAATAATGCATGTTCCTAAGTAATGATGCAAAACTTTATTCATGCATGCTGTGCAGTTTTCCTAATTGACACGATCTTACAGGTAAGTATTTGGTACTGCTTTCAGTTGTTCATGTCGCATCGGATTAATACAAGGGGTGTATATGTGTAAATGCAGCGTCAACTAAAAAGGAGGATAATTCATAGGGCTCATTGTTGCCAATGGGCTAAAACCCAACCTCTCGGCCCACTCTCTCTGCCGTGGCCCAGTCAGGCGCCCTCGCCCATCCGACCGGCCCGCTCGGGCCAGCTCCCGCAGGCCGCAGCACTCCCCTTAACCCTAATCCTCTCCCGCTCACCTCTCAGTCATCCGCCCCATCAGCGGCCTCCTCAGACTCCCTTTGTCCTCCTCCACCTATCCCCCCCACTCACTAGTCACTTGCACGGCCGCCGCCCAATGTTTGCGCTGCCGCCTGGATCTACCATATTCGGCGGTCCTCACCATCGCCGGCGACCTCCCCGCCTCCACTCACTTCCCTCTACCTCCTCCTACCAGTTACTTGCGCTGACTCCTCCAACAACTCCGCCGTCGCGGAACCTTAGCCGACGCGGTCGCCTTCCTCGGCTCCGGCGGCTTCGCCATCGTCTCCGTCAATGAAGGCTGGCGCCGACTCTCCGCCCTAGTCTTCGCCGATCTCCTACCCTACCCCGGGCCGGCCACTGTGTCCACGACTACGGCCATGGCGGACCCTCTGCACCGCTTCTACTCCTTCTACCAATTGACCAGATAAGTGCTATTCTACTCCCTTACCCTCTACTGCTACTGGCTCTATCCCAAACTAAACCCATAAAAATCAACCAATGTAGAGTATTTGGCTTCATGGTGATACTACTGTTAAGGCGCATGAGTTTCATTTGCAAGTGAGTTCATGAATGGGTTTCTGGAATGTATGTGTGTGTTGTAAATCCTTTTTAACAGAATGCAATATGTTTGGGCTCCTGTGATGTAGTAGCAAGCAGTATGTGTGTAGTGTCTTCAATGCACTGGTATGATTAGATTGCGCAACTTTTATCCAAAACTTGTTTATCATATAGAATCATAACCATGTGTATTTGGTTGTGCTGCTACTTATATCAGGTTTCCCTGAATCTATAAGTTATGCCATGTGTCCCTTATGTGCCGTGTGCCTAATCTAGTACAGACTTATTCTAATGACTAGACAGAATGCATGTGTAGAATCATTTGCCCCTTGGTCATCTACTGCTACCAGTGACTAGGCTTAGTGTTTTGAATATCGATTGCTGTTGTTTATATCCGATCTGGACAGAGTACTCTTGCTAAGCACTGGCCAGGCCAATCATGAACTAGATGGATGCATATGTGAAGTTAGAAGCACTAAGTCACAAATTAACAGGTATCTGTATGTGGAAACGTTAAAGACAAGTGTGTTAGTGAAGTTAGAATCACTAAGTCACTCCCAGCATCTAGCTTTGAAATATGCGTATGAGGAATTGGAATGATGATACTTAGAGAAGTGCAAAATTCAGGGGAAGAATTTTCTCAAGTTCGTTATTAAAACTTGATCTTGAAGATCGAGTACCCAAAAAATAAATCTTGAAAATTAAATAAAATTAGGTGGATTGTACTCTTTTTCCCTTAACGAGTTTTCCTAAAGTTTCTCGGTTAAGGTTTTTAATGAGGCAATTCGTGCAACGTAGCATAATATATATCATGTACTCTTTCTCTAGATTTTTTCCACTGGGTTTTTATGGAGTTTTAACGAGGCATAAACATGTCGAATGAGTACCCAAGGGGGAGTGTTAGGAAACCTGGGTCTGAGGTTGAAACCTTGGCCCATGGTGAGCACCTCACCACTAGGCTATAAATAGAGAGTACTATTGACTATTTTGTATATGAAATCAGAAAGTAAGCAATAAAGAAAGACCGAGAGTTTTCTCTATCTCTCTGTGTTTTCAATCTACTATTTTCTGTTTTCTATGATTGATCTGGTTTTGCATAAGCAAAGGAATCGATCGGACTGGTCGCTAGTGACGATTCCTCAACACCCAATACGTAGTACGTACGTGTGACATGGATATAGATAGACCATAAGACTATACGAGTAGAGCCCGAGTAGAGCAAATGCATAGCGCAAGAGTATGTGTAGCTGTAGCCTATGGGCCTGTTGTTTTTTTTGCTTTTAGCCGTGATTTATATCTTGTAGTTAAATTTTTTTAATTTTGGGCTATTTATGACAAAGATTACGGAGAGTGATACTCGTTTGTGATTTTATCTGGTACAGATGTTGGGTTTTAAACGTGTACTACAATTAATTTGTAGACTTTGTTTTCAGGAAATACTCCGTTTGAAAGTTAGGTACTGTAGCAACAACCAAAAGCCACTTTTAGAAGCCATAAAGAACAAGCCCTATACCTCCTCATTTGTTATAGAGCTCACGATAAAATATAAAATAATAAAAATAATCAAAGCATGAGATAAGGATTTAATTAAAAAACTCTTGCGGAAAAACCACAGGCACATAATCGGCAAAATCACTATATGAAAGAGAAGTTACACAATGCTATTGACGTATTACATAAGTAGATAACTCGTGTTGTGTACAAAATAATTATCATCAATTACCAAACTTCATCATTAACACATAATAGAGGGGACTAGATTCAATAATCTTTCCTTTTTGGTAATTCATGACAATCTCAACAAATAATGAGATAAAGATAATTGATTTGCGAGTATACAACTTGTACACAACAATTGCATACTTTAAGATAAGCTTTAAATAAAGCTTACTTATTCAGTTGTCATTAATCATTCAACCATTAACACATAATGGAGAAGTTAGATGACAACCTGATTGCACATGAGTATATATGAACTACACAAGCTATATATACTCAAGAATGTATTTCAAAGTAAAGATCTTAAATATGCATATTAAAAGAAGTATGGATCA
Source organism: Dendrocalamus latiflorus (assembly GCA_017311315.1). Lineage (NCBI taxonomy): Eukaryota > Viridiplantae > Streptophyta > Magnoliopsida > Poales > Poaceae > Dendrocalamus > Dendrocalamus latiflorus. Next base: position 38,685,893 of record CM029664.1, read on the forward strand.
ATACTCATGAAACTCCAAAACATAGAGAGAGAGTTCCTCCTAAATATGTGCATATAAGTCTATATGAAGAAAAACATATGCACATATTCATTTGAACTATTTGAGGAGTTCAATCTATATTTTGGATTTAAGAAATGCATTAGTATATGAGAAAGTGATTTCGAATGTATACCTCTTTTGATTTTACCTTTTCATCCAAATAAGACTACGCATAAATAATACTCAAACAAACATATTAGTCTCATATATGCATTTGTCATTATCACCAAAACAATATAATGGTATTTGTCATTATCATCAAAATCTTATTAAGGCATTTGTCATTAATACCAAAACCAACTTAAACGGAGCTTGATCTTTCAAAATCAGAGGCAAAATTATACATGTAATTAGGGGGTGTTCTTTTGGGCTGTGGTTGATGGCTTTGTGTTTGTGCTTTTCGACACGGCATTGAACAACATAGATGCTGATGTGGATGACGCACACGATTTTGTGATCGGGAAGTTTAATGAATCCACTTCGAGAGGCCACCCTGTTTTGATGTTTGGTTTTTTGGCTTCTGGAGAAGCCAAAAGTCAAAAACAGAAGCCAAATGATAGAAAGAACATGCCTATGTATATGGTGAAATGGTGAATTATGATTATTTTTGTTTTGGTTCCGCCCTTGCGTGCTATCCACCCAACTCATATATATGTGTACCTATTTTATTTTAATAAACACGCACACCGAATCCAGAATTCAAATACAAATGGATAGGACGCTCAACAACAATCCTCGGCAATGCTCAGCCCTCTTGGCAGCGGGCAGTATACAGTATGCTTGCTATACGCGAAGCGCCTGTGGTGGGTCTTCGGGTATGTGGTGGGCAATGAGTTGAAGATGGTGTAGTGTGATTTAAGGCGGTAATGAGCTTGAGGTGGTGCTCTAATTAGCTTTTGGTTTAAGTTTCTGGCTATACCTTTTAGCAGATATTGTACTGTAGTGGTTATTAGTTTTCTAAGAAAAATGAGAAAAATTAAGAAAAAAATATAAAAACCATTATATCGTCACGGACAATGCAAATGAATAAGAAAAAAAAGAAAGAGCAAAAAAAACCATAAAAGCCGATAGAAAAGAAATAAGTGAGGGATATGTGTGTGACAGGAGCGAGAGATGTAGAATGCGCGATGTACCTATAGCTCTTGTCTTATCCCTGAAGCGAGATGGTGTTGAGAGGAGTAGAGCTGCTTCGAAAAGTCAGGTATTTGTATTAGTTTTTTATTTTTGTAAATATAAACCAAAAGTGGAAACCAATACGAATAAGAACTATGTCACGTAGGTCATGACGATTACGGGGCTTCTTTTTAGCTTCTAAAATATACCTTTTGGTTTTTTTACAGTAATTAACTTTTAAAAGGAGTATCTTTTTAAAATAAAGCTGATTATACATATTGTAGCGGTTTCATTTATATCAGCTAAAATCTTACATAAATTTATGTTATAAATATTATTTGAACGGATGAAAAATTATAAGTCATAATAGTAGTAGGCCGAAGAAAAAAAACTGATCCATATTCACCACACGCCGTGCCGACGAAAATGTTGCATCCTGGAGACAAAAAACCCGGGAATATTCTGACACGTAAGCAGCCTCCTTCTAGAAAGAGCGTTAGGCCAGTCTCAGTGGGAGTTTCATCTGCATTTAATAGGCTGCCACATAGACATTTTTGATGATATGGCAATATTTTTAAGAAGAGAGAGAAGAAGTGAGTTTCATCTAGATGAAACTCTCTTGGCACGATTACCAACTCTATATGAGTCATGAAATTAAATGTCTATGAAACAATAGAATGAAACTATGCATTGAGGATGGATATTTCATCCATATTTCATTTCATTTCACATGATGTGGCAGTCTTGAAAACAACACCATAAAACTCTCCACTGAGAATGGCCTTACCGAACAATCTACGAGCCGCCCAGGTGGTGCTGTCTGAAGGGAGCGCGTGTACGAAAGCAAGGAACCAAACGGTCCTTACCGGATCAGACGGCCGGAAATCTCGCGTGGGCGGAAAGCTAGCGGGACCCCGATCCGCACCCGCCGACCGGATTCCACCGGCCGGCGATTCCTGCGTCCATCCGAAGCCACCCCGCCCCGCAACCATCCCCCAACCCAAAACATTTGAATGAAAAAGAAAAAGAACGCAATTCCTTTTATAAATCCCTCCGCCTCCGAACGCTCCCGAGTCCAATTCGAAATCTCCAGAGACGTCTTGTTGGTGTCTCTGCCCCTCCTCCCCTGGAAGCGCGTCGTCTTGCGCACGACTGAAAATGGTGAGCACGCACGATCGAATTCGATTAGTTTGGGGATTTCGTTTGGTTTTCCCGTAGAGATTGTGGGGGGCATTCATCTGATTGATCTGTAACTTCGCGTGCGTGTTTCAGGCATTGTCGAATCAGCAGGCCGTGGAGTACCCCAGCTTCAAGCTGGTCATCGTTGGCGACGGTGGAACTGGTGATTCCTCCAACACCTATATTTTCTTTGTGTGATATGTTTTTCATTTCTGTGTGCTGAGACATGAGGAGTTTTTTTATGCGCCCGTTGTGTTGATCGGCGTGGTTTCTACGAGATCTGATGGGCTGGATAGCGATTCGTTGTTGACACGCATGGAGGTCGCGATTAAATCCGGTTAGAGATTAAGAAAAAGGGGGCTTTATGTTTCGTAGGGTGTTTTGGGATTTTAGCTTGTGTGAGCGTTTGGTGTTCAATGTTGGGGACGGGGAATCCATGAAACTGCAACGCTTGTAGGGATTTTTTTTATTGTTGTTGCTGGCCTATTTGATGGTTCAGATAATTAGATTCAGATCCAATGTACGACCTATAGTATCGAGCGATGATGCTAATATTCTCTTGCCTTGGCGCCTATGACACTGTAGTTGGTTCATTTTTATCTCAGTTTCTAAGGTCTATTAAACTTAAACAAGGTTCTGTTTATCAGTACCAAGCCCTTTGTATTAATAACTGTTAGACACGGATCTGTTTTGGACTTTTTGGTTGCTTTCAAGTTGCCACTAGGTTTGGTTGCTTTCAAGATGGCATATCTCGAGAAAAAGGTTCACAATCCCATACTTATACTAGTGCTGCGGTGCAGATGACATTTTAACTAAGAGTTCTATGTGATATATGTGAGGTTTAGAAATCTAGGTACAATCTAGATTGCTGCATTGAAGCTCTACTTCATATTCTTTTTCAGTAGTATTAGATGCCCCCTTTTCTTCTCAGTTGTTAATGGAGATGACGTTTTTCCTGCTGTGCTTATATGAAATGCTGTGTATTTGTACATCTGTCTCAGTTTTATCTATCATTGTTTTCATGATCTTATTACCTTCTGCTTTCTGCAGGTAAAACCACATTTGTGAAAAGGCATCTCACTGGCGAGTTTGAGAAGAAATATGAACGTAAGTATCACATGACTGGTGTCTTGTTCCTGCCATCACCTTTTTACAAAATACAAATTGCTCATAGAAAATTTTTACTTTCTTTTACATTGCAGCCACCATAGGTGTTGAAGTTCACCCGCTGGATTTTACCACCAACTGTGGCAAAATCCGCTTCTATTGCTGGGACACTGCTGGGCAAGAGAAGTTTGGTGGCCTCAGGGATGGCTACTAGTAAGTGATAAATACCTTTTCAGTTGGTGGTTCATATATGTTATAATGCCCATGCATATAAATCCTGTGATGCTCAGTGTTCTGTTCTTTGCTTAGTTTAAGTTAGTTTTGCATCTTATATGTTCTCATAATTTCAGCTTGCAAATGTTGAGGTTTTTATCTTTCGGAACTTTTCCAATTTTATGACATACACAGTAAGAAGTTAGAATCGATAGCCTCAATTTAGTCTAAAGATCGGATAGTGCATTTCCTATTATATTCTCCTGCTCTTGCAAATATGGAAATCTAATGATTAACTGATATGGCTTTCTAGTTTGTAAATTTCTATATATACACTTGCATGTTGTTATCGATTCTTCTTGTTAAGTCCATTTATTGGACAGTGTTGAATTTACGCTCAAATAACTAAGAGCAATTGGCTATTTTTTTTCTGCTGGCGTTTTCTAGCCTTTCTGCCTTTCCTATTGTTGTCTGCTGACATCTTCGAAATTATCTTGGCCTCTCTTTGGACTTGTCTAACATACTTCAAATTTCAACTGTCCTGCAGTATTCATGGTCAGTGTGCCATCATTATGTTTGATGTAACTTCAAGGCTGACATACAAGAACGTTCCTACATGGCACAGGGACTTGTGCAGGTCTGTTTCCAGAGTATAGTCTTTGATAAAAGGTTATATGCTGATTATGTTAGAGGCTAACAAAAAAATCCAATTGTGGATTGTTGCAGGGTGTGTGAAAACATTCCCATTGTCCTCTGTGGTAACAAGGTTGATGTGAAGAACAGGCAAGTGAAAGCTAAACAAGTCACTTTCCACAGAAAGAAGAACTTGCAGTACTATGAAATTTCTGCCAAGAGCAATTACAACTTTGAGAAGCCCTTCCTCTACCTTTCAAGGAAGCTGGCTGGGTAATTACTTCGTCACCTCTACCTTGCAAGAGTATATTTGTATTTTTGTTGGCTTAACCAATAACCTATGCAATAAGGTTCAGTTGCCTTAACTTGTTACTGGTATTTATACTTTTAGGGATCCAAACCTTCACTTTGTTGAGGCTGTTGCTTTGAAGCCTCCAGAGGTGCAGATTGATATGGCCATGCAGCAACAGTGGGTGCTTCGTTCTTTCACTCAGTCCTGGCATCTTGAAATGCAGCGAAGTTAATTTTTGTTCTGTAACAACCGAGTCGTGTTTCGTGTCTAACATTGCCCTTTTCGTTGCCATAGGCATGAAGCTGAGCTCGTAGCTGCTGCAGCACAGCCTCTCCCTGATGAAGACGACGACCTTGTCGAATAGAGGATCATGAAGGTTATCATGATTTCTTGCGAATCGTGCGGGAGTTTGTACTGCTTTATATAACAGCCCTTGAAGGGTCAGTGCTTGTTTGATTTAGGTTGTCCTTGTATGTTCTCTTATATTCTCTATATTAAAACTGGGGATTTCCGGTCTCCTGCACGCCACGTCGCCGATCTTGCGAAAAAGTCCTCCGCTTTCCTGTAATTACGAAAAGGTCCTTATTTTTAATATTCCTTCCACATATGCCCTTGCTTTTTTTTTTTTGCAGAAAAACCCTTCTTTACATCGTTGCTGCGTCGGCCGTCCGATCGGGCGAACCGCATGATGCACGACCTTTGGGTCATCTCAGTGTGTTCTTGTGAATCTTTGCATCCTAGCGCTCTCATCTGCTGCCTTGCTGTTGTCTTTCTTCTAGAGGAATCCATTTGCCGCATTGTTGGCTAAGTTGCATTGCTTAGCTCAGTTGGTGTGTGTTCGGTTTCGGTCGTCGGATTGGATTTCGTTGCTGCATCTATACAAGATTTTCCTCCCGTAGTTTTCCTTCCGTGTGCCTCTTGGGTTTCTACTTCGACCTTGGTTCGCGCACTCCTCGCCTTGTTTGCGACTTTGGTCTTGGTCGTGGTTTCACTGCCTCCAGCTTATATTGTTTCTTTGAGTAGTACGTGTGCCCAACTAGCGCGCTTCTCATGCACGTCTTGATCTATCGAGCTGGTTGCTTTCTATTTGTAAGTTATTGCTTTCTTAGTTGGGTTCTTGCTTTTTTGATTGGGTTCTTCGTTTGTGTTCTCGATCCGTTTATTCGGTCGTGGGTTCCTCTCCGTCCACAATTCCATTTCTCTTGCTTTTGACCATGGTGCCTCGACCATAGCTCGCTTCTCATGCGCGTCCTGATCTATCGCGCTGATTGCTTTCATGTGAGGTACTACTTTCTGTTTGTAAGTTCTTGCTTTCTTGGTTGGGTTCTTGTTTTTTTGTTGGGTTCTTCATTTGTATTCTCGGTCCGTTTGTTCGGTCGTGTGTTCCTCTCCATCGGTGATTCCATTTCTCCCGCTTTTGACCACGACGCCTCAACAACGGTTCCAACCACAGCGCCTCAACCATAGTAATCATAGCCTTCTTCGAACCCTGTATCATACTACATATGTATGTGCTTACTTGTGTATTTAATATATGCTTTCCCTATTGTATTCTGCTTATATGATACGCAACATCCCTATTGTGACCCATTTTGTTTACGCATTGTTTATTTTTATCTTCTATATTTTGCTTATATGATATGCAACTTTCCTATTGTAACCCCTTTTGTTTACGCATTGTTTATTATTATCTTTAGACAATATTGCCCAAATCATACTTCTACTATTATCCATAGTTTTATTCATTGTTTATACTTTCAAATCTTTACTTATGCAATACTTCTCTTGCAGGTACGCTATTTAATTCAAAGTAATTATTTAACACTGAAGTTCAATATGGCATATTCACCACGCTGGTCCGCCCACACCGGTCTGCCCATGCAATCTGCCCACACCGTGCCGCCCATGACGTTTTGCCGACCACGTTCATTCAACCTGGCCACGTTTTTCGACCACGTTTGTTCGACCTGACGTCTCGACCATGATGTGCAGACGACATTGTCTCGACAACGGTGTGCCGACCACGTTGTCTCGACCACGGTGTCCCGCCCACGGTGCCTCACCCACGTTGTCTCGACCATGGTGTCTTGACCATATTGGCTTGACCACAGTGTCTTGACCACGTTGGCTCGCCTATGCTTTTCGACCACGTTCGTCTGACCATATGTTGACCACGATGTCTCGAACATGTTATCTCGAACACAAATGTGATGACCATGTTGTGTTGCCCACGAGGTGTTGCACATGTTTCGATCATGTTCTCTCGATTATGTTTGTCTGACCACGTTATCTCGACTACGTTGGCTCGGCCACGCTATTTCGACCACATTTTTCGACTATGATGTTTCGACCAAGTTTAATGACTACGATGTTTCCACCACATTGGTCGTCCATGTTATCTCGGCCATGATGTTTGGCTTGACCATGTTGGTCCCCTACGTTGGTCAATTACGATGTTTCGAGCACGTTGGTTGACCATGTTGTGTCGCCCACATTTGTTCAACATTGCGACCACATTAGTTTGACCTCGTTCGTCCAACCACGATAGCTCTCGACCACAAGGTGTCGCCCATGATATTTCGCCCACGATGGTTCGACCACGTTGTGCCGCCCATGATGGTTCGATTACTTTTGTCCGACCATGTTGTGTTGACCACGTTATTTCGATCACGGTGTCTCAATCACATTATTTCGATCATGTTGTTTTGACCACAGTGTGCGGACCATATTATTTTGATCACGTTGTTTCAACCACGTTGTCTCCATGTTATTTCAACTACGGTGTTTTGACCACGTTGTGTCGTCCACGATGTTTCGACCATGTTTTGACCACGTGGGCACGACCATGTTTCGACTACATTGGTTCGAGCATGTTAATCGGTCATGATGTTTTGACCACCTGGATTGATCACGTCTTTTCGAGCATGTTGGTCAACTACGATGTGTCAACAGCGATGTTTTGGCTACCTTGATCGACCACGATGTTTTCGATCATTGGTTTGATTATGTTTGTTCGACCATCACATTTTGACAAAGATATTTTGACCACGTTCATTCAACTATCATATTTTGACCACGCTGTGTTCGACCATGTTCATTCCATCACATTGTTTCGATCACGCTGTTTCGACCACGTTTGGACAACGATATTTCCACGTCAGTTGACCACGTTTCGATGACTATGGTTTAACCACCAGTTTTCGACCACGATGTTTCGACCACGGTGACTCAACCACACCAGTCGACCATGTTGGTTTGATGATGTTGGTTGATCACGATGTTTTGACCACGTTGGTCGGCCACGATGTTTCCACCATGTTGATTGTCCATGTTGTCTCGACCACGATGTTAGGCTCGATCATATTGGTTGACCACGTTGTTACTAGGGTGGAGCCACCAGGTGGGCTTTGTTAGGCTTCAGCCCACCCTTCGACCCACCCCAAACCCCCACCTTGAAGCTGGGTCGACGCAGGTAGGGCATCACTCTTCATTGGTTCATGAGTCCGCATCGTAGCCACCACGCTCCACGCACAGTCACAGATCAGAGACCACATCCATAGACGCACGCGCATGGGAGAGCCAAGAGGGGCTGCACACGCACTAAGGCCCCGTTTGGCACGGCTCCACTTCACAAGTGGAGCTGTTTTTTTTTTACTTCAGCTCCACGAACAGCTCCACCGGTGGAGCTGGAGCTGTTTTGGTAGACTGTTTGGCAAAACAGCTCAACCTGTTTTATCATGCATGGTTGAAAGATGTCAATTGTCCAATATACCCCTGTCTATTTGGTTTGTAGTAACATCAAGAGCTGTATGTTTCTACATGATTTTTCATCCGAATAAATTTGAATTCAAAAAAAAATTTAAAATAACACAAAGTATTATCAACCAATATTTAATGCATTTTTTTTTGCATAGGAATGACCCGTTAAAACAAATATGTAGCAGTGTGTTTATATGCATGACGTCACTCTTCCTAAATATCAGTAGTGCGTGTTTCGAGGGCCAAAACAAGCTATGCTAGAATACAAAAAAAAAAGGTTGCCGCAAAAGGGTAGCTAGCTTGCATGCGTAAAAATGCAAGACGCTATTTGTTTATGTTACCTTGGGGACATGACCTCCTGTGGCGAACGAGCGGTTTCGCGTGCTAATACTAAGGGCATTCCCACAGAAAATAGCTGTACGTAAAAAGAGCTGGTGGCAGATCACGTAATTTCACGGAAGTACAAGAGCAGTGGTATACGGACTTGCGGATGGAGCCGGGTGGAGCTACTTTTTTCAGCTCTATCTCATACATATCTTTTGTCTCATCACATTTTAAGGGGCTCCTTGGGTGGAGCTATTTTGTTTTACCCCGTTTGGCACAAAACGGCTCCAAACAGCTTTAGAAGCCGGTGGTGGAGCTGTGCCAAACGGGGCCTAACACACCTCATCAATCGGCACCAAGCGGCGTTGGCGGTTGGCGGCGTGGTGCGCAATGCCTGGCGAGTTAGATCTGGCGGCACTTTGTGGCTTCCTACGTAGTGTCGAGCAGATCCTGGCGGCGCCGCACCGACAGACGAGGCGTCGAGCAGATCGGGAACCAGGAGTCTAGGCGGGCGGCAGCCGAGCAGATCCCGAAGGCTAGCAAGAGCAAAGAGGAGGGCAGGAGGCTAATCGCCTGAGCCGCTGAGGGAAGCTGCTGCTGGGGAGTGTCGGAGTGGGCGAGTGGCGTACTGGGATGAGGAATTGGTTGGACTGTTGGTGTCTTCAGTCTTGGAGACTTGCGGATGGCACCGGCTAGTTGGGAAAGTCTTGGAGAGGCTTGGAGTTAGGAGTATTGGATGAGTCCTATCCTAGCAAAGAGCCCCCGTATTTTACACTGTTAGATGGATGGATGGGCCTAATGTTTCTCAACTTTGTGGGATGCTTGACACCATTTGGGCAGAGAGCTGCTAGGGCTGGAAGTGGTATATCAATGGGTTGAGTGGCTACGTAATTCCTCTCGGCCATATCTCTGGTTTGATGGCAAAATAACACTGGGTCCAGATATTCCAATGCACAAAGGAGATAATTGCACGATCTCAACAAGTCTCCCCTGGGAGTCTGTAATCCCTTTGATGCTCAGTTACAGTAGTAAGAAGCGTTATCAAGCTTTTCTTGAGGATCTCCATATGTGCATGATATGTTATGTTTTTCTTGAATGTTCATGACCATTTATAATTAGTTATCGTATCACTAATTTTACTATTTTTGATATGTAGATGATTGATCTCTACTCACTGGAAACATATGTATATATTTTTGGGATGCGTTTTCTATTACTGAGGTACTTGCTTTGTATTTATCTCTTTTTGGCTTTGTTTATCTTGTATTCATGAATGAATTTGAATTGGAGTAAAATATTGTGTTTATGATCAGGGGCGGACCTAGGACTAAAATTGAGTGGGGGCATGCATATCAGCGCAGCGCTACGCATAGCCGAGAAGGCACTGCCGGCCTGCCGGCCTGTCGGCTGCCGCACTGGGCCACTGGGGGCCTGCTGAGTTGTGGACTGGGGGCCCATGTGGATTAAATTCAGAGGATATATGTGATTAACAAAATTGACTGGGGGCCAAGGCCCCCACTAATCTTGCTTTGGGTCCGCCCCTGTTTATGATAATCTAGCTTAGCGCCTTAGCCCACCCTCCATTTTATTCTTAGCTTCGCCACTACTTGTTACGACCACGATAGTTCAACCATATTGTGTCGACCACGATGTTTCGACCATGTTGTGTCAACCGTGTTGTTTCGACCACGTTTCGACCATGATATTTTGATCGTGTTGGCTCGACCATGTTGGACTAATCACGTTGTTACGAGCACGCTGTTTTGACCATGTTGTGTCAACCACATCGTTTCGATCACGATGTTTCGACCATGTTAGTCGGCCACCTTATTTCGATCACATCGTTTTGACTACCATATTACGACCACGTTGGTCGGCCATGATGTTTCGATCACCTTGATCGACCATGTTTTACTGACCACGTTGTTTTGACCACCTTTTTTATCACGACGTTTCAACTACGTTGTTTCGATTATGATGTTTCGATCACGTTGTTACGACTATGATATTTCAATCACATTGGTTGACTATGATGTTTTGATCACCCCATGTGTTTTCAACTAACATGTTTCGACTACGTTGGTCAACCACGATGTTTCGACCACATTTGTTCAATCAAGTTGTGCTGACAACGCTATTTCGATCATTTTGGTCGACCACGATATTTCGATTACGTTGATTGACCACATCGTTTTGATCACGATATTTCAACCACGCCCACATGATACAATGATAGCTAGCGCGGCGTGACATTGCGCTTCCGTTGCTAGTGTATCTGATGGGCTAAACATCTTGGTGTGTTATCTTGGTGGATTTATTGGTGACTTCACCAACTCCTTTATACGAGTAATACAATGTTGTTCCTTCCAGTTGGCATGCTGAACCCATGATTTGTTCCTTTTTGTCTGGTGGTTTTAAGTTGACCTGCTATAAAAAGTGAATAATTCCTGGTTTGTTAGCATGGACCCTCTTGAATAGCGGAGTTTTTTCCTGGGTTGTTAGCATGGACCCTCTTGAGGCCCTGTTTGTTTCCACTTAAAATTATTATAATCTAGCTTATAGGTGGAGGATTATATAAGCTAACTTATAATAAGTTGGTGGGAAATAAGTTGTCAGGTGTTTGACAGCCTGGATTATTAGAGTTATGGATTGTTGTATTCGAATGTTTAAAGACCACAATGCCCTTAGAGAGAGGTACGGGAGTTGGGGGATGGTTGAATGACAAAGGTGGGTAATATTCCTAAAGTTTTATGGTCATTAAGATAAAAGGTCGATCTATAAGCTGAAATAAGCTCCTTTTTTGAGCTTATTAGATTACAATAATCTGGGCTATTAGATTATAATAAGTTACCTTATAATCTGGGCTGTTTGTTTCCACTTATGATTATAAGCTAGATTATAATAATCTTAAGTGGAAACAAACAGAGCCTGAATAGCGGAGTTTTTTTTGCCACATGTAGTGTTTTTAGAGTCCATATTTACAAAATATTAGTACGCACGCGAAATTTATAAAAATGTCACTTTTGACGTCTGATGGCTGTGTTGTAGTGCCGTGGAGCTGATACGAGGTCAGCGGAGTTCGGCCACCGGTAGTAGCTGTCTGCCGCCTTCCCACCATGTGGCCATAGACCTAGAGCCCGGTGGCTTAGCCCGTGCGATTAGCTCGTTAATTACATATTAGAAAATTTATTTGCGTATTGTTCGAAGATTTTTTTAGATGTAGCAAATGAGCACAAGCAAACATGAAACTTTTTGTGAAACTTACTGAGATAGCATACTTCATAGTGTATTTTGCTCATATTTTTCTTCCATTTTGAATTTTACTTCATAGTCTCCTCCTTTCCTTATTATAAAAGCGGACAAGGGGAACTCTCCAGGCCAGGGACAAGTACAAAGAAGGGGGGAAAGAAAGAAAAATCCAAAGAGGCCATAAATTGGCCGCTCTGCCATCCTATGAATACTCGCCTATGTTGGAATCTCAGAGAGAGTTCGATTCCCTGCGGTGGAATTGCGATGGAGCAGCAATTCATCCTTCGCGTGTCCCCGTCTATGGCGGAGCGGATCAAGTGCCTCATGAACGAATCCGCCGGCGGCGCCTCCAACCCCGACGACGCCTCCCTCGGCCTCTCTGAAATGAAACCGATTTTTGCAAAATATATGAATTTGCGTTTTAAAGTTGATTTCTTTGATCCTTAGCTTGTCCTGCACGAATCTCAACCTAAACCCGCCACTAATCCACCTCAAACATGCTTGAACGGAGAGTTGTGCGGTCACTGTTCCTCGTCTGAAATATCGCCGCCGCCGTTGATATTTGCCGCTGCCGACCTCGCCGCTGAGTTCGTATGGGAGGTGGTTAACCATACAACTATAGGACTAAGCCCTACAAACTCACCATCGGTCTCCCCCCGCCAGTTGCAGAGGTTCAATCGAATTTGAGCATGTACTAAGTCAGGTTTGACAAAGTCAACGCTTGTGGTGGGGCGAGTGCTATGTTCCTTACTCAGCATAAGGGTCTAGTCTTTACATTTTTAACTGAGGCAACATCCACGCACAAACCCATATTTAGTGCCCACGGCACTGCCACCAATCCACAGCCAAGCCTCCACCCTAGGGTAAGGTCTTGGGATCCGGCCCACTTATGGCTTTCTGTGATCCTCGCTTACTCTAGATCCAACTTTTTCAAAACTGTAGACAAGTGCCAAAATTCTTGACTGTGGAAAGATTTTGATGAGTTCCTAAGCAACCATGTTTACATTATTACTATTTTTAATATCACTATGGTTGTCAAGGTGAATGTGGCCATAAAATTAAACTGGGCTTTTTCGGGTAGTATGACGTAACTAATATCATGTCATTATAAGCAGTACTTGTACATGAAATAACTTGTAAATAACGTAATGAAAATACTAATAAATCATTAAATAAAGGAATGAAGGTTCAATATGATCAAAATATGTGTGACTTGCCTTGCGGGTCTACGATTTCAACAAGCTCGAACTCTTCGGTGGACTGGGCTTGAGCTTGGGCTTCTCCTTCCAGCTCCTGGGAAACTTCGACGTCGGAAGCTAACACCAAAACAATTAAGATAAATTAATTCCATACCCAAAGGGTTGAGCTAGGAATAAAGAAATAAAATGAAGAAATAAAACTCGAAAAATCCGAATAAACAGGGCTTTGGGCTTTTAGGAGGGTTCAAATGGGGAAATGGGCCTGAGGAATGGATTGGTAGGCTTGAAACGGTCAATGGGTATATTTTGTGTTTTCGGGTTCTGGGTGAACAGTAATGGGTCGGGTACTGTTCATCGCAGGTTTTTACTGTGCATACTCGAAAGATCCATCGAGTACTTAGGTGGTCGGAGGCATCGCTGAGGCTGACAGCGTGATCGTAGCCGGATAACAACTACGGGGACGGAGCACCACGCACGATCGCAAACCACAACGTGGTCAAAAACTTCAAAGCATTCGAAGACCGTAACGTGGTCGAAGATCACACCATGCTCGAAAACCATAGCGTGGTCGAAAGCCACACCACGGTCAAAGACCGTTGTCGGAAGCCTTAATGTAGTCGGAGACCGTGGTCGAAGCCACACCGCGGTCGAAGACCGTGGTCGAAAGCCTTAACATGGTCGGAAGCCACGGAGATCGGACGGCGTACAAGTGGCTGCGGGGTTTGGGTGGCGTCTGGGCGGTTTTAAAGATATCTAACGGTGTACGAGTGGCTTAGGGATATCGAACGGCGTCCGAGCGCAGGCTTTCAAGCCTTTATATTGTAATAAAGCTGGTTTTGTTCTTAAGCTTGTGTTGGCAATGTTGTACACTCGATTGATGTAACTCGCAGCTGAACAGTCCCAGACAGTTGTGAGGGATTCATAACGCTCCCAGAAATGGAGGTGTTACACTCTCCTTCTCAGGTGCCCCCGCCACTTTCCCCGGGAATTCTACTTCTGTTCGTTCCGAAAACTTATCATATAGCAGCCACGGTTAAAAACCCGATTTCTGGGAGAATTCGCCTGCGGGGTAACATGCTCGTACGCTGTTCAACGAAATGCACAGGCGAGGCATGGGGAAGGTTTCTGTGGCGCGTTCAGAGATCGGCCACTGCGGCGAAGCGGCTATACGGTGACTGTTCGGGTGCGCGCGTTTGGAAGTGCCACAGCGTGCGAGGAGTTGGGCATGCTGGTGTCCAGCGCTAGGGATGTCTCGCACCGCTGATGGGTGTCATGGCGTGGATGTTCACAGTAGGTGGAATCAACAATGCGGTGCATGATGGCGGGCCGGCGACTCACTGATTACGTGCATTCTTGTGCCACCTGAAATGTTGAGAAAGTGCAACCATGAGGAATTTCTTGTTCTAGATTTTGCAGTGATAGGTTAGAATATGTCGTTAGTAGACTGCCCAATTGTCACTGGATTAGTTTACCTTCTAACGTAGAGTAATAGATAATCAAAGTAGCACAAAACTTCCATGGCGCATGGTTTCGGTGTGTGCTAACAGTTGCCGCAATCTGGTTTCTTTACCTGCAGATGATCTGAGGTTACTGACATAAGGAATGATCCAATTACTGTTATATGGGCAACATATAAGCAGCAGATGCCATATTTAAGCAATAATTAATTAAGAGAATGCAAATGCTGGTATTCATGTCTATGCTAGTGTCATGGTCGGGCGTCATTATATCAGACGCCACAACTGGCCTAAGGCAGGCGCAGCAACCACGCCATGAGGTGCATCAGGCTTGCCTTTTCTTTGCTACCAAGATTAGTAATGCTTTCCAAATTTAGTAGATTGCTTTCTAATTCGGTTAGTATTAGATATGGTATTAGTTATGGTTTGTTAGGGGAAATCCCATATATAAAGGGCTGCCGCATCAATCAAAGGGAAAATAAGAAAAAAAGATATTTCTCTACCTTCTTCTCTCCCCGGTGCGCCTCAGAGCAACTCCAAGAGTCTTGTTAAAATAGAGACACCCATAATGTATTTTGAAGAGTCATCCCAACCTTTTTTTTATATTTTGTTCCTCCAACTCTAGCAGACTCTCTATTTTAGCTATCTCTATTTTTAAAATTGGGCCACGTCATCGAGCTGTCTGGCACTGATGGGCCTGGACTTGCGATCAAGAAGCGAACATCGATCGGAGACTGCCCTCGCCCCTCGAATTTTTTTCAATGACAATGGCACATATATGTGCCCCTGTATTCAATGATTCCCGGCATATGATTTATGCCATGATACTTTTTAGTGGCACATATTATGTGCCATAGTTAATCACATATGATTGCCGGCACATGATTTATGCCATGATACTTTTTAGTGGCACATATTATGTGCCATAGTTAATCACATATGATTGCCGGCACATGATTTATGCCATGATACTTTTTAGTGGCACATATTCAGTGCCAGGCATCTCGAATGTCGGTGGAGCAAACGAAGAATGCGTGGGGAGGGCCGGGCGCCGCCGGGCGCGCGGGGAGGGACGGGCGCCGCCCGGCGCGCGGGGAGGGCCGGGCGTCGCCGGGCGCGCGGGGAGGGCCACAGGGGGGAGGGGGGAAAGGGCGCCGCGGGAGGGGGCGCGCGGGGAGGGCCAGAGGGGGGAGGGTGGAAAGGGCGCCGCGCGGGAGGCTTCGACGCGGGAGGGGGCGCGAGAGGAGGGATTCCGCGGGAAAATGGAAAAATGAGCGGGAGGAAAGCATCTAGCGAGCCAGGATGCCTCGCCAGATTTCACGAGCGAGACGTGGAATTTGGCTCCACTGCAAAATAGATAACAGGATAAAAGAGCTGTTGGAGGGTGTTTTTTTTCCTTGGGTCATCTAATTTGGAGAAAAAGTGCAAGATAAAGAGTCTCTTGGAGATGCTCTCACCGGTGTAGTGTTCTTGTTGGCTGGCACCTCCTTGCCACCGGCAATTCAAGCCTCGACCTCCCACGGCGCACTCGTATAATCTCTGCCATCTAAACCTTGTCCATAACAACTTGGTGTCAAAGCCAACCGCTACCTTTAACACCATGTCCAACGGCGACGAAGAGACCAGTTCGACCAGATCATCATTCAGTTGGCAACTTTGACAAGTCGGCTTGATCGACATGATACGCGAATAGCACAATTGGAAGGAGCGAGTAGCAGCCATAGCAAGGAGGCTGCCAAGGGTCTGCCGCACCCACAAGTGCCTCCTCTGCCCCTGCGGACGGCAACGGTGACAAACGCCAAGCCCCTGCGATTTCATCGCCTGGAATTTCCGATGTTCAATGGCGAGGAAGATCCATTGCTGTGGCTCAATTGCTGTGAGCAATTTTTTCGGGGGCAGCGCATGCTCGAGAAAGAAAAGGTGTGGCTCGCATCATATCATATGATAGATGCTGTGCAACAGTGGTATTTTCGCGTCGAACGTGATGAGGGTACACCCAGCTGGTGTTGCTTCTCCGCGATGGTGCACGTGCGTTTCAGGCTGTCCCTGCGCCACAATCCCCTTGGCAAACTCATGCATCTTAGTCAAACGGGCACAGTGGTCGAATATCAAACGAAATTTTTGGCCTTGTTGACCCGGGCAAACCTGAGTCCAGAGTAGCAAATCAACAAATTCACGGAAGGTCTCTCTGAGCCATTGCGCATTGACGTGGAGCTTGAGGCGCCTCACAGCCTTGAGATCGCCATGAGCTTGGCTCACTCGTATGAGCGCGGGGCACATGCAGTCATTGAAGCCGCTAGGGTGAACCTGCTCTTCAAACTGGCCGTCAAGGGCGGTTTCCCAGCTCGGCCAGTCGTGTCGGCGACAACACCTGCCCATACCACTGCACCATCTCTCGGTGGAAGGCAGGACACGCCAACCGGAGGCACGTTGAACGGTCCAAATCAATGCTCAATTCGCAAGTTAACGCACACACAGATGGATGAACGCAAACAACTCGGACTCTGCTACAATTGCGAGGAAAAATATACATCACAACACGTCTGCAAGCAGCTCTTATCTATAGAGTTAGCTTCGGATCCCTCAGTATGGGTTCCATGGCGTGGAGCCAGTTGCTGCTAACTCTGAGATTTTGCTTCATGCTTTCATCGGGATTAGCACTGCCGGACCATGCGGTTGGACATCACAGTGGGCTGCTAGCGTCTTGTCACCTTGGTGGATTTGGGGTCGACTCACAATTTCATCAATGAAGTCGCCTGTGCACGCTTGGGACTGCCTTTGCAGCTAGTCCATCGTGGCATGCAGGTCGCCGTGGCCAATGGTGTGCATCTCACAAGTGGTGGCACTTATCGACAGGTGCTTCTTCAAGTCAGGATTGAAGCAGTCACCATGAATTTTTACTCCATACCATTGGCGGAATTTGACATCATCCTAGACGTCTAGTGGCTCACAACCCTCGGACCAATTACATGGGATTTCTACAACATCTCCATTCCTGTCCTTTTGGCGCCTGGACCATCACGTTCTTCTCCATGGCAGTGCCATGCGCGGCCTGGCTATCCAGAGCCTTACGGATAGCAACGGCGAGCTCCTGGATGCTCTCCTTGATGGGTTTGCTAACCTATTCGCCATGTCTAGTGGATTGCCTCCCGAACGGCCTATGATCATCGCATCCAACTAGTTCAAGGGACAGAATCGGTGGCAGTTCAGCCATATTGCTACCCCCAGTTGCAGAAGGATAAGCTCGAATGCCAATTTCAAGACATGTTGCACCAAGGCATTATTCGCATCAGTACGTCGTCTTTCTCCTCGCCCGTCCTTTTGGTGCGCATGAAGGATGACACGTGGTGTTTTTGTGTTGGCTACTGTGTCCTCAATGACAAGACCCTTAAAGATAAGTTGCCTATCCTGATGTTGGAGGAACTCTTAGACGAATTGACGAGGCGCTTGATTCTTCACCAAGCATGATCTTCGTTCAGGGTACCATCAAGTCTGTATGCACCCTGATGACATCAAGAAGACAACTTTTCGCACATATCAAGGACATTACGAATTTCTCGTGATGCCTTTTGGGTTGACGAACGTGTTGGCCACCTTTTAGGTGCTTATGAACGACATTCTCCGCTCATTTCTTTGTCGCTTCATCCTTGTATTTTTTTTGATGATATTTTGATTTACAACTCATCTTGGGCCGAACACCTCTGCCATATTTGCACGGCATTTCAGGAGCTGCGTCATCATCACCTCATCTTGAAACAATCCAAGTGTCTGTTCAACGCCACCCCAGTGCCCTACTTGGGCCATGTCATCATGGTAGCAAATGGGGTTGGGTTAATCCTAACCGATCCGGTGCCGAATCTGGTTGTGGCCGAGGGAATTTAGTATCCGGCTGGATCAAAATTGGTATCAGATAGTTTACCTCAGATTCGATAACAAATTTGGAAATGCTTCTATCCGCACTATTCAAAATTGGTAGCAGATATTGGATAATTCATTGCCCGTATATCCGGAAAACATATAGCCCAGGCAGTGGCAACACCCTAGCCTACTAGCCCAACCCAGCCCACAAAGACTTCCCACGAACCCTAACATATCAACTTACCAGGCCATGGCTGTTGCCGTGCTTGGTCGCCACGCCGCAGCCCACCTTGGACGCTACCATGCTTGGCGGCCGCTGCCACAGGTCGCCTTGAGCTCTTGGCACCCTTGAGGGGACCAAGTGAAAGCATTTAGGTCTTTAAAAATGATTTTAATAATTAATGATGACAATGATTAAAGAGGCTAACATGTTTATTGAGATGATTAAAAGGTCTAGTCTTGCATGACATCATGAAAAATGTATGCAAAATGATCAAAGAGTGACATGGATCAAGATAAATCTTAAGGAAAAGGTAAAATGTATTATAAGGATCTCTTTCTAGCATTTTACCGGTCTTGGTGTTTGGATGAAAAGACCAGGTTTGTAAAATATTGTCGTATTATAAAAAGGGGTCATGGCTAATAGTTTGAAACTTAACTTGTGCCAGTTGGATCAATACAATAGTCATACATGCCTTTGAAATTCTTTTAGAACTTTGTCTGGACATCCTTTGAAAAAACGATATGACTGCACGTCTTGAATGGTAGTGCCACTGCTTGGTACTACCAGCCTTTACATGCTGATAGATAATTTTCGGAGATATTCTTTTGACTTCCTTGAAACTGTACTACCACATGTGTTGCACGGTAATACCACAGAACGATATGACCACGTGATTGGTGGAACTACCAAACTTTGGTAGTACCAAGTTTACAAGACAGTAGCTAATTTTCAGAGAGGTATGTTTTGGAGTATTTTCTCTCCTTTGAAAATATGAACTATTGTAGCTTGGGTGCGGTACTGCCGCAGGATTAGTACTACCGAGCCTTATGAGGGTGGTGTTACCGATATTTGAAGTAATGACTAAATTTCTGTGCATTTAATGAACCTCAAATAGCCGTTGAACAGTAGGTGCGGTAGTGCCATAACTCTTGTTTTTTTGGGGGATTTTGACCCCAACGGTCAATCTAATGGGTGAGGGCTATAAATATCCTCCACTAGTAGTAAGTGAGCTCTCTTAGTATTCTTGAACATTCATTCAATATGCTTGAGCTCTTGTTATACTCTCTCCAATTAAATAATTGTGCAAAAATATGAACACATAAATTTTGGGGGAAAAAGTGAATTTCATTTATATTTATAGATATATTGTTATTACTCTATTAAAAACTTTACACCATAGCATGGGCTACTCGTCCATGTGATAGTGTGATCATTATGTACTTATGTGTACTCATGTTTGGACTTATGCTGAAAGTTTGAAGTGTACTAGGCTATTATGCGTGTGATCATTGTGTACTTATGTTAAATAGTTAAAGCGATGGTGGTATAGTTATATATATATATATATATATATATATATATATATATATATATATATATATATATATATATATATATATATATATATATATGCACATACTATCCACCTATATTATTCGTTTCGATTGGAATTGGAACCATCATGTATTTGTCTTGACGGTCCTGTGTCAAAAACCCCAAATTCTCCGAATTCGTATTAGTATCCAACCAACCTGACAGTACCTGACTCTGAATTCAGATAAAAAAATACAAATACGGTATTAACAATATCTATCCAAATCCAACCCTTTTTACACCCATAAGCGAGACCATCCTGGCAGTGCTAAAAAAGCATGTACTCCAACATTTCAAGCTGGGGCGAGCCCAGACCTGGCCCATGTCGTCCGAGACGACTAATTTCCAGTCGTAGGCCAAGCAGCCTTAGAAACTGATCTCGGCCCAACAGATCCCGGCCCAACAGCGGTGGGAGTATGAATAATGGATGGGCAATCGTTCCGGCCGACCATTGGCGGCCCAACATCTCCGAACAGCAGAAACCACCCGAACCAAAACCCTCGCCTCCGTCCTCTCCCTTCCGAGCTGACCCGCCCCGCGCCGTTATTCCCAGCCATGGCAGGCGAGAAGACGCCCCAGAGCGCGGCGCCCCCGCCGCCCGACGCGTTCGCCTTCTCCCCCGACGGCGAGCTCTTCGCGGCCGTCTCCGATGGGCGAGTCCAGGTCCTCGCTTTGCGTCCTCCCCCGAAATCCCTCTCCTAAACCCCCCATCATTTGTACTCCCTCCTGCTCTGGAGTGTTTGAGTTGCTGCGGGATGATGTGCTTTGCTTGAGATGTAGCGTTACATGCCAGTACTTGCTGTATGGTGGGACATTAGGCTCGAATGTTCTGTTTACGGCCATTGACGATTGCTATTGGTTGAAGTTGGTTTCTCCCGTGTGGTGGTTTTGCTTGTAGTTGTAGGCACTAGTTTTATGACATGTTGCTATTTGATTTCTTCCAGCAAACACCTTAAGCCTCTGCCATTTGCAAATAACTAGTTGTGAAGCCTTTTGAGCAATTTGCGTATCGGCTGATTGTAGAGTGCGCTTGAAGCTAAAATATGTTGCGAGCTGCAGTAAGGTCGCTGCTTTCGATTCTATAAAATGGGAATTGGGGGTGTGAAGGCCTCCTTTCTTAATAAAAAGGGCAAAAATGTGAGACTTACATGATACTGACTATTCATAGATTGGGTACTTGGGGGACAGTTTGCGAATTATGCTTTGAGTGTCAAATGATGTTTTCTAGATTACTTAGTTGCCATCTTCTATTTGTCACTTCGCACTTCGTGCAACTTCTTTCTGGTTCATCAGTCCATGAAACCTGGAACTTATATGGTATTGGTTGATTAATACTTGGAATTTTTGGATCCAGTGAATCCATTCATTGGGTGGTCCCTTCTAGCTAGGAACATTATAGCAAGGCCCTATTTGAAAATAATTCTCACTTGAATGTATTCATGCTCTTTTGATCCACTGCTTCTTTTTCTTTATTATTTTAGTGTGCATCTTTTTTCCACTGGAAACTTTTAACGGAAGTACATGAGATTTTAGCTATGATATATGCCAACATATTCCAGTTCTTCACCTGTACTTTTTAACTGAGAAGGTGTGGCGTACAAAAGGAGGAAAAATGATAGCAGGATGGACTGATCCAGTTGCAGCCCCAGATGATTCATACAGTTGCATTGCATGTTGCTCTGTTCAGAAGAAGGTATTGTGTGGTGATTTTAGGTGTTGTCTCTTATGCTGTCTTATTCTTTCAGTTTTTAATTGGAGGTATTTTTCAGTATAAAAAGGATGGAAGCCTTACTATTGTTGCTGTTGGCACTACAAATGGCCAAGTGTTGGCTATTGATTCTACTGGTGTTATATGGAAAAGTGCTTGTCACACTGGGTAAGTAAATTCTTATTATGAGCTCGATGTTGTTGACTTTTTGCTTTACTCATGAGAGTTCTTGTACGCTGTTTCTATTGTTTTGTCATGCAATTGAAAGCATAACACAATGCTGAACACTTGTTTATTGTTTGGCATCCTTCTATGCCTTGTTGAACATGAATGCCAGATACCTTCTCAATCAGTACATTCTGCAACAAATATTCTCTTATTTAAACATTCTTAACACCACGTGACACTTTTTCTTCTTCTTAATTGTATTGTAAACCTATCACGCTGACTATGCTCGTTGCCTTAGTAATTGCTTAAAAAAATCTGCTTTATGTTTGAATCAAATCTTCTTTTGGCCTATCTGTCCTAACTTAAGCTTTAGTTTCTTTCTTTCTTTTCTGCGAGATGCTTAAGCTTCAGTTTCTCACCTAAGTAAGTCCATGTAAAGCTTCAGTAGGTCAATAATGAGAAAGCTAAGTTGGTCACACTTGCACATGCAGCATGAGCTTAACCGGGTTATTACAAGCAAGGCTGTAGCCTATAAGCAAAATTTTTTCAAGCTGTTTTATTAATTTATGTCATAAGCTGACTTATGCGGTTCTAAAGAAGAGCCTAATAGCTAGGTTGTGGAAGAAATCTAAGCTAGGTCAGGATACCTTTAGAATAACTTTACTGAAACTTCCGTGCCTACATTAACATGCCTTTTCTCTTTCTACTAGCAAGGTTGTTTCTCTTCATTTTTTAAAACATGGGCGTGTGCTTTATACTGCTGGCACAGATGGAGTTATATGTGAATTGAATTCTCACACTGGAGAATCAAAAGACACATTTAAAGCTTCGAACAAGTCAATTAATTCTATGACAATATCTCATGGTGAGTGCAATTTTATCTTCATCTGTTGTTCACAGTTAACCTAATGCATCCTTAAAAGGACGCTTATATTAAAGTTCCATATGTTTGTCATATCCACGGGAGGATTTTCACCAACATGGATGGTTTATTCTTGAAGTACTGTAAAGTATTAAATACATTAGAAAGGATAGCAGTGGTGATATTTCTTTCATTGTTTGTTGATCTTCACGTGTTGTAGTGAAGTAGCCTCTAGAACACTTATGAAGATTGCCAGTAAAGCACAATACTGTTTTTTCCCCCACAAATAATGTGTAATGATACTAGGAGCAAACTCATGTGGACGAACACTAGCTTATTATCTCTTTTGCATCTTTCTACTATGAATTGGGTAGTGTTCAAATGGATTTAGTTTATCCAATGTTTTGGAGCTAAAATGAGTAAATTTCCACTCTTTCTTAAATACATCATTCTTTGGTCATTATTGTTTAATTCTTTATTTTATCACATCTATGTGTTTTTTTAAACTTAATTTTTAGCGCTGTATTTTGCAGACGAGAAGTTTATGGGTATATCAAGTAAGACAACAAGATTATTTAGCATGCATGACAAAAAGGAGATCTTGAAAATTCCTTCCGCTGCTGTATGTCATTTTTTTTTGTTAATACACCCAATGAGGTGGGTTAGTAATATGCCATGCAATGAAAGAAACTTTCAACTCTTATTAATGCAAATGTGATTGCAGGCTCCTATCCAGCTGCTGTCTGTGTCAGATGATGCAAGTTTTTTGGTTTCTTGCGTTGACAATAATAAAGAAGTCCAAGTCTGGTCTTGTGATCATGATAGTTGCTCTGTTGTTTCTACAGCCTCTTTTGCAATGCAAACCCAGCCAAAGACAGTAGTGTGTACAAGGAGCACATCATACGAAGGTGGGGGGATTGTTCTTGCAGTATCGAAGAAAGGTGTTGCTTATGTGTGGCATTTACAGGCCCTCTCCCAAGACGAAATACTGCCCACTAAAATTTCGGTCAAAAATTCACTTGATAGAAAGGGTTGTATCCCGATTATTTCAGCTAAATTATGTGATGTCAAAGAAGACCACACAATTAAGGTTCATGTTGTGTTTGGTTCACCAGACTTTTTACAGTTCAAGGTTGTAGAATTGGGTGAGACTTGCAAGGATATCAACTTGGTTGCGGAATATGACACATTAGCTTTGAAAGATATGTTGATTTCGCAAGAAAGGAATATGGAGCAAGGCGCTAAAGGTTTGTTGCCCATATCTTTCTGTTGCTGCTCTTCTCATCATTGTTAGCACAGTAAAGTCAATAGTCAAGTGCATATAGAACTATCTTGGTACTCCTGCAAGTTAATTTGATAAATGGCCTTGGTTGCATTACTGCAGAGGCTGTATTTCATCATTTCTTCTGAGTTGCATTTGCTTTTACAAGTTTGTAGCCATTGTAAGAGCTGCTTTTAGTGTTGCCACGTCTAGATATCTGCTTCTTGTGAGTTATATTTGCTTTTACAAGTTTGCAGCAATGGTAAGAGCTGCTTTTACTGTTGTCTGTGTCTAAATATCTGCATCAAATTCTATGATCTCTAAAATGTATCAGTTTTTCAGCTGAATATTTTGTGAGCGTTCATAAGTTATAACATGGTTAGTCTTAAAACTGATCAAGTCGATTCGTATGATTGTTCTTTTCACAATTCTTCTGAGTCGCTGTGCTTGAACCTTGTTTAAGGTTTCTCTACAGTGACAAGAGCATTTCTTTCTTGCCAGATCAAATGAGTTGCTCAGACTGCAGCTAGTCTACACTTAACCAGTGGATGATCAATTTGGGTTAAGTTGGTTAACCAATAGATTTAAGCATTATTGTTTTATTGATGAAAAGGTGGTGCACTTTGCAAGCACTTGTGACATGTTTTGCAGCTTGGTGTGATAAACTGATAAAGAAGTATGAACCACTGTACCACTCCTATATACTTTATTAGCATATGCTATAACTAGTGTATTTTATCATATTTTATGACTTAGGGAAGTGCTTCAGTGCTTTTCCCAAAAGTGAAAAGCATATTTTTTTCAGAAGCAAAATGAGGGTTTCATTTGCAAACATGCACTACTCCAATGCTAACAGCACTATCTGACGCTTTCTCCAATTTAGTTTTTGGACATCATGGAAGCACTATTCTTTCACATTTTTTGGTGTTAATGACTTACCTTTTATGATATGCCACTTGACTTCTGTGATGCAACTTTTGTTTGGTCTTGGCATTTTTTAAACTGTTCACATTTTTTTGGAATTCATCTCCATAATTGCTTATGACTATATCTATAAGATATGCTACTGAATTAAAAAATTATGTACTACGACTATATCTATAAGATATGCTACTGAAGTAAAAAATTATGCACTTCATTTAGATGCCTGTTATTGATCTCTAACTATTTATTTCTTTATGGCACTAGTAAATAGCAGAGTGTCTGGAGAATCTGATCTGGAGGAGATTACAAACCCCACTCATCAAGGAAGAGCAAAGAAAAGGACAGCATCTGTTTTAGATTCTACTAACGGTGAGACACACCCTTGTTATGCTTAACTACCGCCCAAACCTGATATTATCACATGCATTGAGTGTTCTAAACCATGAAATAGCAAAGTTATGGGCGTCCTCCATTTTCTAGCTTTTTGATCACTAGCTTATGTATTTTCTTGGGATGTTTAGACACAATCAAGGAGGGAAAGCCAGAGTATAATCTTGATGAACCAACAATGGAGGAAAAACTGGCAAGTCTGAATTTGCTCAACAAGTCTGAATTTACTAAAGAGCAGTCACCATCTATGGCACCACCAACCGCAGATTCAGTCCATATTTTGCTGAAGCAAGCTCTGCGTTCTGATGATCATGCTGAATTGCTGAAATGCCTGTACAATAGAGATGAAAAGGCATGGTTTGTTTTCTTTTCTGTGCAATGTTTGGTCAAAGCCTCTGTTGCCCCTTGTCTTCACCAGGTCATACTATAAAAGAAAATTTTCTTTGAACTTCATATCTGTTGTCAACACTTCATAAAATTCAACATACTTTTGTTTGGATCAAACAAGTTTAGTTGATGTTACAGACTTTTCACTTCACATGTTATTTTTTCAGGGTCATGAATATTCTCTATGTTATAATTTGGAAAAACCTGCAAACTGCTCGTGATCAATCACACTTGGCCGAGTCAAACATTAGGTGGTTTATTTTTGTTAATAATTAAGCTGAGTTTGTGCGAGTCTGAGCTTGATCAAATTTAGGCCATGGTTCCTTTGGCTGGTTTGTCTTTTGACCTCCATACTTAATGAGTTTCTTCATATTAAGTAAAAGCGAAAAGAAAAAGGTGTAAATTCTAAGGCATGTATTGGTAACCTAGAAGGAATGGAAAGTTCCTTTCATCCTTTGTCCTGTTCTTGATGAATTTTCTGGTCTTATTCAGTCTAGTTAGGCTGCCTTAATAATCAAACCTGGCTAGAACTCATTTACTAAGCTAATGAGGTCTGTTTTTCCCCATAACCAACTAATTCTCTCAAGCTGTTTGACCCATCACTCCACTAGCGGTAACCTTCAGTTATGGACAGCTGTTACAGTCAGGAATTCTCTATGTTATGCAATTTCAAGAATATTTCCTCGTCTGATAATTTTATTGTTGGGTTACATGCAGGTCATTGTAAAGTCAATATCACTTTTAACGCCAGCGGATGTCGTAAAGCTTCTCAAGTTCTTCATATTGCAAATACAATTTAGGTAGGAAAATGTTTTGGAGGTATTTTGTCAGTTTAGTACATTGTTTGGGACAAGCTATGTGGTGCATATAATATATGGAGAGCTTCAATTCATTGAGAATGATGCTGTCCTCATGTGCACATGCACCATTAACTATATATCCATGTATACCGTGGACTACTTGGGCCTTACAACTCTTTGGATTTAGTCTTTTATGTATGCCTAGAATATTCTATTTCTAGAAGTACTTAGTTTCTTGTAATTCATTTTTACAGTAAAGTTTTCCTTATTCCAGTTATCCTTTTGTTTTGCATGCATGCGTTCTCACTTATTGGCATGCTTGGGTGCTCGTGGGGTGGGGAATTACTTATATTCTCTGGCATCTTGTGTCGTATTTGTTTCATCTGAAGCTGGTGGGCACCTCTAATCATATTCTACAAGGATGGTTGCAAGCAAATCTTGTTAGAATGTCCACTTATAAACAAGATACTGTTTGTGTATCTCAGTTTTTTGTATGTCCGGGATGAGCATTGCATCAAGCTCCTGACGTCAATGCCATTGACCATTGTGTTGTCTGCTTGTTATGTTCCTCATTCTGTTGTACACTTCTTATTTATGAGTTGAATAAACAACTGCATTAGGATTGTTATAACATATTTTGTTTTCACCTGTTTAGCTGGACTATCCTAGGTTACTCAAAAGAAAGCTAATTTTACATGCTCAGTCTTGCTGTAACTCTCAAATATGTTTATCACATTTTGACCCTTACTTATTTCTTTATATCTTGTTTTCCCCTCCGCAGGGGTGCAACACTGGTTTGTTTGCTCCCATGGCTGCGAACTTTACTTAGTCGACACATGAGCAGCATAGTATCTCAGGAGTCTTCTCTGGTGTTGCTCAATTCACTCTATCAGGTTGGTAGTTTTATTCCAGCTGCAGCAACATCTACACAAGAATTTTCTCATTCAGATCACCACATTGTGGCGTCCCTGAATGATGCTGCATTTAGATGTCTGCAACAGACTATTGCCTCAGGAAATTCTTGGAGTTTTGGTCTGCCTTGAATATCAGTTCTTTGAGTGCTCAAGTGCAGACATGAATAGCAATTATATGTCATGTTTATTTTTGGATATTATTGTTACTGACTACATTTTTTAAAGCTTATTGATGCAAGAGCATCAACCTTCAAGTCAGCACTTCAACTCTCTACCACCCTAGATTACCTTTTCAGCGAGGTAAGTTTCCTTCCTCCAAAAAGCACGATCGTTTTCAGCATTGCAAATAATTCAAGTATTTTCCAGATTGCTGATGATGAAACTGACGAGGAAGAGGCAGCCCCACCGATAATTTATGAGGACAAGGACACTGACGAGGAAGAATCCGAAGTTGATGCTATGGAAACTGACGGGGAGAGCGAAGAGCTGGGCGATGTTACTGATGCCTCTGAGCATTCAGACGGAAGTGAGATCATGAGCGACTGATTCCTCGTACCTCCCCTAGGAGTGAGTTCTCAATCATCCTGGTAAGGTGGGAGCTCGCAAAGCTCATGATGGATATGAAGCTCTTGGATAATGGTTGACCTTGTCCTCGCTGCTGCTGCATCTGGATTCACATGTTGGGTCGACGCACGATATAGAAGTCTTAGGACAAAAAGTTTCGGTGGGAAAGTTAGTCGTGCTTGTTAAACATCATACGTTCTAGTCGTGCCAAACGGCATCATGTTATGGCATTTCAAGCTTCAGCTGAGAAAGAAAGTGTGCGCAATTGTGGAAGAAATCATTGCCTTGTATAATTGTTGTTGGTTGTTGGGCCTTCTAGAACAGAGAATTGTCGAGCTATACGACCGAGTAGGTCGGGATTTAATTGTGTTCATTTCATGACAATTTGCACATCGAGCTGCACAAAGATGCTGCTGTTCATCTAGCGTACTACTTTCTCCGAAGTTCTATATGAAAAAGAAACAAAAGGAAAGGGAACGAGTAGAAAAAATATCAGGAACACCAGAAAAAACAAAAAAAAGTCTCTTAAAAAACTAAAAAGAAAAGGGTTTATTTGAGTGGCTTTTGGTTGAAAATCACTGTAGTTAGTTGAAAAAACACGGTAGCTGATAGTAGTTTATTTGACATAATTAAATTAAAAAATAGGTTAGCCTGTTATGGACAGTATAAATGAATACGAGAAAAAATTGAACCGATAAAAAAACTTAAAAGTCAAAAAAATCAGAAAAATATAAAATAATTGAATAGGAAAAAATAAGCTAAAAACCAGAAATCTAAGCGAAACGAGGGGCCTAAACAGAAAAGCCCAGAAAAGTTGGCTAGGAAAAGGTTTCCTGGAAACCCAAAACCCTTTCCCTAACGACTTTATTAGTAGATCACATCCACGCTGTACTACACAGCTCGCGCTCCCCTCCGCATCTCTCCCTTCGCCTCCTCCTCCGAGCCTGATAGATCCCACGCACCGCCGAAGCCAGCAACGATGAGGCCATCGCTGATGAGATCCGCCTCCCAGCTCCTCCGCCGCCGCCGCTACTCCTCCGCCTCCGGGCAGCCGGAGCGGAAGGTGGCCATCCTCGGCGCCGCCGGCGGCATCGGGCAGCCGCTCGCCCTCCTCATGAAGCTGAACCCCCTCGTCTCCTCCCTCTCCCTCTACGATATCGCGGGCACCCCCGGCGTCGCCGCCGACGTTTCCCACATCAACTCCCCCGCCCAGGTACCCCCATTCGCGCTTCGCCAGCCGCTGCCCACGCCGCGCCGCTCTCAGTTCGGTGGGATCTGTCTTAACACTAGTGGCGCTTGGGTTGGATTTTCGCAGGTGAAGGGACTCATGGGGGACGACCAGCTCGGGGAGGCGCTGGAGGGGTCCGACGTGGTGATCATCCCGGCTGGCGTGCCGAGGAAGCCCGGCATGACGAGGGATGACCTCTTCAACATCAACGCCGGCATCGTTAAGAACCTCTGCACTGCCATCGCCAAGTACTGCCCCAAAGTAAGATTCTTAAGTCTCATGCACACTAGATCTGTAGCTCGTGTGGTTGATTGTTATTCTGGCTTCCGCGGGTGCGGTCGTGTGGTTGATTGTTCTGGCTTCCGCGGGTGCGGTCTCCTGCAGATCCATCTAGTACTTGTTGAAAATGTGGGCACTGCGTTGATGATTGATCTATTGAAATGTAAAGGTGAGCATGCTTTGATTAAAAACATGAAGAACAATACTTTTTTTCTGAAGAAATCACCAAACTTTTGCCTCAGCATGTCTGCTGTTTCTTAGGCACGCACACTTTAGATCTCTTGTTAGATAATCCGGTTGCCAAGCTTTTTTTTGTGAATTTCGATGCAAATTTTTTTTTTGCATGTCCATTCTCATGTATATTATCCTGGACAAGCGAAAAGTAGATCAGCGTTACCCTGGTTTCTTCATGATTTTTTTGCTATCTTTATATCTCGTAAGTATATATTCTGTTATTGCTATCTTTGTATACATATTTATTTGTCCTAAGTGCTTATATTTTTGTGTTAGTCATATGTCAAACCTGTTGGATTGAGGAACCATATAGCTTGTAATCGCTAATTCCATGTTTTAACAAAAAGGAAATTATAAGTATATTGTGTCATCAGAATCAGACAATCAGCTCCAATATATGCTATATCCATTTTCAGTGTATATTGTGTCAGGAAAATCAGTATATGAAACATTGAACTAGTGAACTTCCATTTTTTGCTACTTACTTTTGATTTGTACACAACTTGCTGCAATTTGATTTGTTTTTGTATCTTAGGCTCTTGTCAACATGATCAGCAACCCTGTGAACTCTACTGTTCCAATTGCGGCTGAGGTTTTCAAGAAGGCTGGTACCTATGATGAGAAGAGGTTGTTCGGTGTGACCACTCTTGATGTTGTTCGTGCTAAGACTTTCTATGCTGGGAAGGCCAATGTACCAGTTACCGGTAACAGTCTTCGATTTACTTGACTGTTGGGGAATGAAATAGTATGGTTGTAATATTTTGTCTCTGTTCCTTAATTGAAGTGATTTCTTTTGCAGATGTGAATGTCCCTGTTGTTGGTGGTCATGCAGGTATCACCATCCTGCCACTGTTCTCACAGGTATTGAGCTTTGATAAACTTTTGCTGTACAAATCAATGTTTTCATGCCATCTTCGATAGTAACCCACATTCATAGGTCGTAAAATCAGAAATGGAATGTTTAACATATTACCATTTGATTGTATCATATTATGTATTGTCTTCTATAAGCAAAACATCCTGAGTAACAAGTTTATTGTCCATCTGCTCAGATAATCGAATGTAAAATTCACAGGCTTATTATGCATGAAAACCAAACATATTCTATTATTCTTGCTAATAATTCAGAAGATATTTTTATGGACAGAAGTCTTCCTAGATAATTCAGTCTAATGTAAACAACATGTTTTGAAATTATAAATAAGAAAATGAAGATGGCCTATCTATGTCCAATTTTTTTTGGCTGTTCCTAAATGTGAAGCAGCTGAACTCTGTACTTTTGTGTTGTCACCGCTAACTCTGATAACCTAACTGAAGGAACTTTTTATTTTGAAATAGGCAACCCCTGCAACTAATGCGCTGTCTGATGAAGACATCAAGGCTCTCACCAAGAGGACACAGGATGGTGGTACTGAAGTTGTTGAGGCTAAGGCTGGAAAGGGCTCTGCAACCTTGTCCATGGCGTAAGTCAAAAAGAAAAACTGTGCAAACCGAGGATCTCTTGCTGCTTTTCTGGCAAACATACTGTCGTGTTTTTACTTGTATTACTAATAGATTTGGTATATCTGTGCAGGTATGCTGGTGCTGTTTTTGCAGATGCATGTTTGAAGGGTCTGAATGGAGTTCCTGATATTGTTGAATGTTCTTACGTGCAATCAACTGTCACAGATCTGCCCTTCTTTGCCTCCAAGGTACATGTGTATTTCACTAATGTTTTTGTCGGTTGCAGTTGTGGTCTGTTATATGATTTTGTCAAGTAAATCTAGATGGTTGCCATGTGATTCAGTGGCAAAAAAAAAATCTCTTTATATTTTGTGCAGTGGTTGTTTTGCATGCATATGATTTTATATTGCATTCTCCTTTCTGTTTGATGGCTAAAAGAAATGTTTGAAGATGAACAGGATCTAACTATGCATCTATAAATTTTATAGAATGAATTGATACATGCTAAGACAGCTTTGATCCTTTGAGGGTACCTCATTTGTCTTTTGGTGAAATGGGGCAGGTTAGCATCTTTTTCTGATTGGCTGTGTAGTTAGATCTTTTTTGATCCTTTGGTGTTTTGGATGTATTTGAGTATTTCATGGCAATAGTTGTTGGAATTAACGGAATTGCTAACTTGGACATTGTTTTGCAATGTATTGCATTGATTTCATTCAAGGTTTTAAATAGCGGGTAGCGGAAGCATAACGGTGAACTATTTTCTTTATAGTGGATAGCGTATATCGGAGATATAGCGGGTGCTACATGCTGAGCTATGAAACACTTAGAATATAAAGATACTTAGTCTTAAATTATAAGTCTCAACTATAATTTGCATAAAACATTCAAAATATCAAATTCCATAGGTCTATATCTAAGATAACATCAAAATCATAAAAGCCATGTAGTGTTTTGTTGATTACTCTTCATTCTGTGATGAAGAAAATGGGAAATCAATGTCCCCTTTGTTCCTTTTATGTCCATATGGAGAATCTGTGATTGCTGCTTGGCTTCTCATTATCTTTTGATAACACATGCTTGCCTTATTTGGTAAATCATACAAAGAAATAGATAAAGGATTAGGTTTACCTTGTTTGAGCCCTTAGGTGTGCATGGGCTTTTTCTCATTGTTCTAAAAGGTGGTATTAGGTGGTCGCCTAGGCGCTGGGCGGAGCCTCGCCGCCGCGCCTTGGCCAAAATTGGTGAGCTAGGCGGTTAGCCCGCCTAAGCGGCCATCGGTGGTCGGGGGGGGGGGGGGGGTGAGAAGATGGTTCAGGGCAGACGGAAGGTGGTCCGGGGAGAAAGAGAGAGGCATCTAGAGATCTCTCATCGGCCTGCGTGTTGCCAACGCATCCGCAGGCCACCGTCATCGTAGATGGCCCCGCATCGTGCCAACGCATCCGCAGGCCGCTAACACCATGTACAACACGTCAACAATCAAATCCAACCAGATCTAGCCAGCGGCAACCTCTCCAGACAGAGAATAGTGGTGGGAACACTGGGGGAGAAGGGGAGGTGGCGGTGGCGCTGAGAGAGCAGGGGAGGGGAGGCAGCTGCGGCTGGGGGAGCGAGGGAGGGGAGGCAGTGACTGGGAGAGCAAGGGTGGCAGCGACAGAGGAGGCGGCGGCGTCTCTTGGGAGAGCAAGGGTAGCGACGGTGGTGTCTTATGGGGAGCAGGGGAGGCGGCGGCGTTGCTAGGGGAGAAGGGGAGGCAGTGCTTAGGGAGAAGGGGAGGCGGCGGCGACGATGCTAGGGAGAAGGAGAGCGGCGGAGAGAGCAAAGGCGAGGTGCGGCGTGCGAAATGAGAACGGGGAGAAAGAGAGAAGAGATAAGGGGTGTGCGGTGAGAAGTGAACGGGGAGAGAGAGAGAGGAGGTAAGGGGAGGTAAATGGGCCGGTGGGCTGGCTATATGCATAAATAGGCCCAAAGACTAAATAGGCTAGGAAGAAAATAAAATAGAAATTGATAAACCTCATTTTTAATTCCGTCGTCTATGCCCCACCTAGCCCCCCTAGGCGCTAGACCTCACCTCACCGTTCGCCTAGCGCCTAGGACCTTCTTGAACATTGCTCTTTCCTCCTCATCCGACAAGAGATTCCCAATGGGTAGAGGAAGAGATAGAATGTTATAACTTAGCAAATCTGGGGATTGTGAGAAATATAGAAGATTAATTAATTGGATTAGGTGGGGTTATAGAAGCCAATTCAATGGAAAGGTCGGTATTAATAAAACTTAGCATATCAAGAGGAGCATCCATATATTAGAGGTAGTTTGAACTTTCTTGTGCAGTAGAGCTGATAATAGCTTGTAGCGGGTAGCGCGTGTATCGGTCCGATATATCGGCGATATTGCACCAAACAACAACAACAACCGATATATAACGCTTGGGGTACCTTGACTGTAGCGTGATATTTAAAACAATGATTTCATTACATTGTGGTGCAGATGAGACCATTGCTGAAAATTTTCATGTGGTACCAAGTGTGCCAATAGGATATGCCACTGGAATTGCTTCCAAGTACGGCGGCAGAAGAGTAGCGTTTTGACATACTTTTTCTGTATTGTAGTCTCTGTTTTTCCTTGTCTTTTTCCATATATTAGTTTCGAGACAAATTCCTTCGGAAAAAAAAACTCTGCAAGAACTGTGCTGTTGCAGAAAATTGTGCCTATTAGCCTATACTAAGAATTGCTAGAGTTTGCTTTATACCGTACTATGTTCAAGTTAACTTGTTTCACCTTGTTGGTATATGGTGCTTAATGTAATAATGCGATTGTACCATGACACTGCGATATTGGTTTACTTTAGAAATCTTATGCTTTAGTCATAGAATGGAATTTCATGGTCTGGCTGCTAGAGTATTTACATTGCTCCCCCTGATGTTACAGGTGAGGCTCGGGAAGAATGGAGTCGAGGAAGTGCTTGGGTTGGGCCAGCTGTCGGACTTTGAGAAGGAAGGGTTGGAAAGTCTCAAGGGCGAGCTCAAGTCCTCAATTGAGAAGGGCATCAAGTTTGCAAACGAGAATTAGTTAGGCCATTTTGCAGATTATAGCAATTCAAACCTGTAGGTCCTAATTCGGCTTTATGCTTTTCTGCCCCTTTATGCGGGTATGGAGGATTTGAGCTTTGCAATAAGAATCGGGCGGCTTAACGCCAAACAGGACAAAGCTTGTACGAGAGGAACTGGTTTGTGTCAAGTTACATTAAACAATCAAGTGATGATGCATTTTGTGCCTTTTAATCAGTAGTCCTGTGAACTACGCTTCTATTTGGTGTAAAACTGTCGGTGTGAGCTCATGATCAACCTGCAAGTTGCAACAATCGTCAACCGGCGTTTGTGGAGTAAACCTGCTTATGAAGCTGTACTGCCGATGAGTTCTTCTAGTTGTGTTCTTCAGGCTCTCTGATTGTATTGACTTTTAAAAATTGTTTTTCTACGGTAAATATTTTCTATAGTATTTAAATTTTAAATAAAGTGTTTTTTAAGATAAGTTCTACTAGACGATTGTAGTATACACTGTAGTGACTTTATTTATATCTGTTAAAATTGTATGTGTGTATCTCTCTATAATTTATTATTATTTGTACGGTAAAGGCTAACATAAACGGATAGTTGCTTCGAAGATCAATTCTCCACGTGTCATGTCTTCTCCAGTGATGCTGCTTCTGTGCATTACTCTTAAAAAAAGGGGCCTCTACCTTAAGGCTTTAGTGCCGATTAGGCGACAGGCAAAGTTACTTTGCGGATTATTCTTTTGACGGCAAGAAATTTTGTTTGACGTTATTTGATATGCTCCTTTATAAAAGCGAAAGATTTCCGTTTCAATTGCCTTTGCTTCTGTGCGGACAAGTTCTCTTATGCCCTTTATGTCGCTGTTCGGATTGGATTCTTCTACCTTGGTTTGTCGAGAGTAAGATCACGACATCCGAATTATTTTACGGAATTCTTCATCATGGTGCCCCCTTCCTCTTCCATGGACCACACACGACGCGACAGAGACGACGCTAATTTAATTCAGGGAGGTTGGTATCGCAATCCTGCATTTCACTTTATCGCACTATATATCCACAATCTCGACAACTGCCATAAAGTTCTATCCTCTCGAACTCGAAATGTAGAAGAATAGTTTTCTTTTTTTGGTAGAAAAGAAAGAAGAAAACGACACCACCGAATTCCAGAGTATTGGGCTAGTATTATAGCAGGAAAGGATAGGCGATACATACCACTATCGATTCGTAGTTTTAACACCAACCTTATTACGTTATATTCTAAAGTGATGTGGTATTTGACTTTTGACTTAAAAAAGTCAGTTAAAAATTTAATATATTTCAAATAGTTTTTTATCAAGAAGTTCATTTGTTCTAAACAGTTTTGCCTTTTGAAAGTAGTCATAATATATTTTTATTCAAAATAACAGAAATATACCCACGACATCATTTTTTTTTACAGAAATAGGCTCTAGTCGCCCGATCGTTGGGCGACTGGAGCCTATCACCCAACAGTCAGGCGACACGCAAGCAATCCGCTGGCTGTTGGGCGAATTATTGCAGTACCCCAACGGTCGGGTGACTGCAGCTGCTGTCGCCCAACAGCTGCAGTCTCCCAATGGCCATGCGGCTGGGGGGTTAAAAGCTGAGGCCGCTCGATCGCCGGCTCAATAGAAACAGAAAGAAAGAAGAAGAGAAGACGACTGAGGAGAGGAGGAGAGGAAAGAAAAGAGAGGAGAAAAGGAGGAGAGGAGAGGAGAGAAGAGAAGAGGGAGGAGAGGAGAGGTGATGAGAGGAGAGGGAGAGGAGGAGAGGAGAGGAAGGAGCAAATCTAGGTAATTTTTTTGTATTTGCAATATTGTATATGCAGTACATATATTATTTACTGTTAGTGTTAATAGAAAATTGTAGATGTAAATAGAAATAGTTTAATTGTTGGTATAGAAAATTTAGTTAATGTAGTTTTAGGAAATTAGCAGCCGTAGAAGCGGAGAGAAGAGGAAGAAGCACCTGTAGGTATTTTTTGTATTTGCAATGTTGTATATGGCTGTTAGTGTTAGTAGAAAATTGTAGATGTAGATAGAAATAGTTCAATTATTGGTATAGAAAAGTTAGTTAATGTAATTTTAGGAAATTAGCAGACATACAAGTGTGTAATTGTGTATAATTTAGCGAATATAGTTTTACAAAATTAGCATTGTTAGCATATTGGCATGCGTACAAAATTGTAGTTGTAGAAAATTCAGTCACCGTTACATACAAATTAATTGTCCATAGAAATTTGTATGTATTACAAAATTTAGGATAATTTCATAATTTGGTATTAAAAAATAATAATACGTAATATCTATGATTAAATACAAATGAATGTAATGTCGTTCACTACATTGAGAGTGCATTATAGTGCTGGAACCGTTCATGAAAGTCCAAATTATGTGGATTTGAGAGGTTTTCTGTAAGCCACTCTAGTACACCCGGACAACGAGAACACTCGAATATCAGATGTGATGCATTGGCTTACCTGGAGTTTTTCATTGGACCCCGAGGTGTACAGCGTCGTTGTACAAGGGCTTTGGAGCCGGTATCCCACGGACATCAGATGGGAGTTGAGAACATTGATGTGCACTGTTTCGTGGAAGGGGTTTGTGCAAGGGTGCTGGCGCCGTTGATATGAGTGTGTGCTGCTTGTGCAACCATGTCCATTAGAAGCTGTGCAAGGCCGTGCGTACGTCCTTTCTCCGGGAGGTGCGAGCAGCTCGGGTGGCCCACATGTTAGCGAAGAGAAAGGAAGATGGTCATGACGAGGCTGATGCGGTACATGGAGGAGAGGTACAATGGTCACGCCATGGCGAGGGAATAGAACAAGCCGATAAAAGGGAGCATATTGAGTACATAGTACAACAGATTGAGTGCGATGACCAGACGACATGGGCTGAAGAGGAAGCTGTACAGGAAGACGACGAGGACAGTTCGGAAGAGGATGAAGCTCTCGTCCCGCGGGAATGGAACCGGTTTGATGCTAAGGGTGTTTTTGCACATGACGAGCACGAATCACCGTGGGAGTATCATGAGACAGATGTTCGGTTGGATTCAATGTTTGCTGACAAGGTATCGCTGCAGAATACCACAAGCTGTGGGCCCTTTCAATGCAGTAGACTTTTCGGGTTGTGAAATCTAGCTAGGAGTAATACACCGTGAAGTGCAAACAGGGCGGTTGTCCTTAGAGGGTGCACGCATGTAGACCCAAGTATGAGACTCATTGGATTGTGTCAAAGGTGGAGCCGCACTCTTGCATTCTCAGTAGTGTTTTGGCGAGGCATCATAACCTAATGTCTGCCTTTATAGACAAAATGATGTATGGAGATATAGTGAAGAAGAAAGACATGGAGGTCACGAACATTGTGGTAGCTATCGAGAAGAAATTCAAGTACAAGATTAGCTACGCGAAGGCGTGACGTGCGAAGCAGAAGATATTGGAAAAACGTTTCGGGTCTTTCGAGGCGGCGTATGACAATCTTTCTCATTACTTAAGGTGTTGCAGAACAGGAACCCGGGCACGTATATCGCTGTGCAGGACCAGCCTTCCATAAGGCTGCCAGGATATGCGGTATTGCATTGCATCGAGGTATTCAGGCACATGCTACCGGTGATCTCAATTGATAGGACCTTTTGACTGATAAATACAATGGGCAGATCCTGACGGCCATTGGCGTTGATGGCAATAACCAAATATTGTCGTTGGCCATCACATTTGTGGAAAGTGAGAATTATGAAAGCTGATTGTGGTTCTTCGGACATGTCAGGGTTGGAGTTGTCGGCGCTCATCTTGGTGTGTGCATAATCTATGATCACCACACCGGGATTGTAAAGGCCATAAGAAAATTTCAGGAGGACCTTAAGGAGCCCTTTTTTTGGCTGGATATGAGGAACAGATGGTGCATTCGTCACTTAGGGGTGAACTTTTTCAAGCAGTTCCCAAAATAATCGTTGATGAGCTATTTAAGAGGCTTGCTATGCAGAATTAGTGGAGAAAATTTGATGCTTTGTGGGCGTTGTTGGACGAGCACAGCAGGAAGCATGTCGATGAGAGGAGCAAGGGGCTGGTCTTGCCTGGGGTGGCACAACTGGAATGCTTGGCAGCACTCGATGAGCCTAACACAGCTGGTCCGAAAAGGAGGAGTTCACGGAACATCAAGTGCTTCTCGTAGTGGATCGAGAGAGAACCATTGGAGAAGTGGTTGCTGTTGCACGACACGGACGGCACAAGGTACGACATAATGATGACTAACTTTACAGATGTGTATAATTTGGTTCTCAGGGGCCTTCATTCTCAGCCCCTTGCCACCATCGTGGAAGGTGTTCTATATAGCACAATCGACTACTTCAGGGAGAGGCACGCTAATGCCGTACTTCATGCGGCCAATCCCCGAGTATTGTACTCGTCGAAAATTACGGCATACATGGAGACGAAGGCACAGAAGGGCTAATTGCACACAGTACACATCATGGACAACAGAGAGCATCATTTCGACGTGGTACTCCGTGATAGAGCTGGATTTAGGACGGCTTGTACCCTTGTTGCCCACGAGGTATGCCTTGGAGATCATGCAAATGAACCTAGCTACACATGCAACAAACAGAAGCTGTTACACAAGCCATGCTCTCATGTTCTCGCTGCATGCGGGACTGTGGGCATGGATCCTTCGAACTTCATATCGGAGTACTTCAAGGAGAGGGTATTTCATGCGTGGTGTGGGGAGCTCAAGAGGTTCAGGGTTGTGGGGAACTTCGCCACCTTGGATATTGCAGGGAGGATCTGGATTCTAGATGTTAATATGCTGAAGGGTGGGAAGGGTTGGCGATAGAGCCAGCGTATTAGAAATGATATGGGCAAAGCGCAAGCCAGAGCATCTGGTGCACATTGTGGGTGATGCGGTCAGGAGGGGCACACAGCTAGATGATGCAATGCATGTGCTGATCAGTAGGCAGAGTGGCATGGTTTCTACTACTAGTTGTTGGAAACTAGAAATAAATTTCTATTGTAAACTATATTTTGTTAGTTGGCACTTTTGACGTGCGGAATGTTGTACTAAATGTATTGTATATTTTATGTACTGTTTGTATAATTGCTATGTTACATCCCCTTTTTCAGTAATGTAATTGGTGTTGTGTTGGTAGCCTAGTATTGTTCTGTTTATTTACTTACAAGTTCTATTTACTGTTACTTTACATGCGATGTTTTTTTGTTCCATATAAATACTAACTTGAATTTATTTTGCAGGTATGGCTCGTGATCTTTGTGGGTCGGACTGGCCTTACAGCCTGTTAGACGAGCACGTTGATCAGCTACATCGCGCTTCCCGTCTTGTCCCGCCTACAAGGAGAGTGGAGGAGCCAGCTGAGTTGGGAGTGGTCCGGACATGTACACCTCGAGTGGCTTGGAGACTAGACCCCCGCTGGACAATCAGGTGTACACTCCACCAGTGTTGTACTGTTGCCGTAAGTAGGTTCCGTGCTAACCTTTACTTACTTCGCAGGCTGCGGGATGTCGGGCTACTCCCTCTCGCCTGGATGTTGCAAGCCACCGATGAGGACGGACCGGCCTTGCCCGTGGGCGAGGACGATGGCGTGGATCGATCACGACGATTCTCGTTCGACCATTCTTTGCTGATGGCTTTGGTGGACTGTTGGCGGCCAGAAACGTACACTTTTCACCTCCCATTTGGAGAGATGACGCCTACTCTATAGGATGTGTCCCTGCTACTTGGCCTTCCGATCGTGGGAACTGTTGCCTTCTTACCGGAGGCCCCGGCCGGGTGGCGCGCGAACCTACTCGCTAGATTTGTGGGGGTCCTTCCGCCGAGTGCCGCGGATGACTACTACGTCTTCACGGTGGGTCAGACACACAGGCCGTCGCTGAGTTAGTTCTCACAGTTCCGGGTACATGCTCTTTCTGACCGGTTATGTAAGCTCTCATTTCCGGTATTACGTACTAATAACTTCTTGGTTGCATTCAGGTAGAGCGGATGGATCCAAATGCAAACGAGCAGCAGGTCTCGCACCACTTGGAGGCGTACTTGCTGTGGCTATTTGGTTGGGTGCTCTTCACCACCAGCCACGGCAACACCGTCGACGCATGCCTCATCACTCATGCTAGGGCGATCGCCGACGGCGAGGCCCCCCAGGTCAACTAGGGTTCGGCCACACTTGCCACAATCTATCATGGCTTGTGCGATGTGTGCGCGAGGAATAAGGCAAACTCGGTCCTCGCGGGATGTCTACTACTACTGCAGCTATGGTCGTTCGAGCGCTTCAGCCTCGGACCACCCATGCTAGAAGACATGAGTCCGTATAGGGCAGAGATGTACCCCGGGGGAGATGTCGACCACCTACGATGGGTTCTCTCTGGTGTCGTCGACGGGTAAGTAATATGACAATCATCTATTTCCTTCGTATTAACGATGGTCATATGTAATAGCTGTTGTTCCTTATAGGTACAATTCACGCATGTCCAGGCCACGCGGGCATATCTGCCCTTTGTGGAGTAGTTCGACCGCCTCACAACCGACAACGTGCACTGGGAGCCGTACTCACTTACGTCCAAGCACACGTAGCAACCCGATTGCACTTTCGTCCTCGCTTTGTGCAAAACGGTTAACCAGGGGTGCTACCATTGGAACTTCTAGACTTATATGTAAGTGCTTCTCAAGTTAAGCTAACAAGGTGGGACTAACCCACACCCACATGTGCACACACACATATAGGCCATCATGGGCCGGGGTGTCACATACACCCCCTCAAAAAGGAT
This sequence comes from Dendrocalamus latiflorus, assembly GCA_017311315.1. Classification (NCBI taxonomy): domain Eukaryota; kingdom Viridiplantae; phylum Streptophyta; class Magnoliopsida; order Poales; family Poaceae; genus Dendrocalamus; species Dendrocalamus latiflorus. The sequence goes on from CM029664.1 coordinate 38,726,907, forward strand.
CCGACGTCCTCGTCGGACCAACATACCCACACTGGGGCAAATGATAAGGATATCCCCTCTTGGCACATGTCTGTGCGTTCAGTGCTAGCACATATGTCATGCCGTGTGTTCACTCCGGACCCACACGCGCCATACGCCATATGCTCGCGCCCCTGACCCGCACGCGCCCATATAACCGCGAGAGTCAGCTCTGATACCTTCTGTAACGCTCTAGGGTCCAAACTGGCTTAGGTCTAACCCCATTCTAGATAGGCCACACACACATAGCAACCCGCTTGCACTTTCATCCTCGCTTCGTGCAAAACGGTTAACCGGGGGTGCTACTATTGAACTCCTAGGCTTATATGTAAGTGCTTCTCAAGTTAAGCTAACAAGGTGGAACTAACCCACACCCTCATGTGCATACACATATAGGTCATTATGAGCCGATGTGTCATATTCTGTTATTTTAAATAAAAAATAGAATATTCATAAAAAAATTAATTGTTTCGGCGCATAATAACTGGACATGTCAGAAACGTTGCAGAGTCTAAAAATAGAGGATGCCATCTGATGGCTGTTGCCGTGCCGCTACTTGGGAAGACGTGTTCGCTTCACTGATTGTTGTAGGCTGAGGCACGAAACTTGTACTACGTACTATGCTGTGCCCAAGGCCCAAGCAAAGGGAAAAAGGGCATGCACTGCCCAGTATACGGAAGAGTAGATTGTTAAGAGTACGTATTTTTGTACCATGTCCATGCTCCATTTCCAGATCCACCAAGTCAGGTATGCTGCCGTGCCGTACCTAAGATACTGCGTACACGATAAAGAATGTATTTCTTTCTACGTGCACCTCAACTCATAAGACTCCATGCTGTCTCCATCCCCATCACACTGTGTAGTGCTGTGCCGTGACTGCCTTCTCCCATGGGCGATGGAACGAGGGCGACCAATGCGTGGTGACCGACTGACGCGTGGGCCCGCAATTACCCCGGGCCCCCGGGACAGGTGGCCGCCTCAGGCTCCTGTCCGGCAGCCGCGGCGTTTATAAAAGGCGTGGTCACACACCCCCGCGACTATAGTATGTCAGCACGGAGAATTCGTCTCCGCCTCGAACAGGACAGGCATGGCTTCCTCTGCCTGCGGGCGAGGAGGGTTCCTCTTGCCGGTGGTGGTGGTGGTGGTAGTGGCGGTGGCGGTGAAGGCGCGGGCGGCGGGGGCGTGCTACCCGCGGCTGTTCAGCTTCGGTGACTCGCTGACGGACACGGGCAACTTCCCCTTCCTCTACGGACAGGACTCCGGCGAGCCCGCGCTCCGGCCGCCCTACGGCGAGACCTTCTTCCACCGCGCCACCGGCCGCTTCTCCGACGGCCGCCTCGTCGTAGACTTCATCGGTACGCTAGCCACACCCATCCCACCTCAGTCGATCCATCGATCGATCAACCGGCGAAAGCCGCACGGTACTGATTTGAAATTTGGAATTCGCGTGGTTGCGCCGCAGCGGACACGCTGGGGCTTCCGTTCGTGCGGCCGTACTTGAGCGGGCGGAGCGCGGAGGACTTCGCGTGCGGGGCCAACTTTGCGGTGGGCGGCGCCACGGCGCTGAGCCCGGACTTCTTCCGGGGGAGAGGGGTGCCCATGGGCGACCACGTGCACCTCGACACCCAGATGAAGTGGTTCCGCGACCTGCTCGACCTGCTCTGCCCCGGCGACCTAGCCGGTATGTTGATTTGCTTCCTTCTCCTTCCCCCCTTTGACCTGACCTTTTCTACAACCAGGGAGAAGAAACGAAATCCTAGCGGTAGCCTGGTAGGTGGGGAAAGTAGCAGCTCAGAAAGAAAAAAGGTGGAAAAAATTTTAATTTCTAGAAGGTGCTCTGCACGGGGGCGTTTGCGGTTTGCCTGATTGGAGTTGTAAGGAGAAAGGTGTGTGTGGGGCGCGGAGAAGCAAAGAAGCATTAGGTTTCTGTCATTCCAATACAAGCTGACAGGCACCCAGCCACTCTTTTTTCACAACCTTTTGGAAGCTTTCTTTTGACAGGGAAGGATAAAGTTTGCTAGAAACTGAAAAGCAAAATTTCCCAGAGCAATTACTTACTTTAAGATGTAGAAACAATTGAGGAACAGTGTCTCTATTTCATAAGTGGTGAATGATTTTAGGTAAGAGCAATATGTGCTATCAAGGTCACTGGGTTTTTGTGTAGTAGTGCTATGGTCTTGTAGTTCAAAAGTTCAATAATGGCGTATGGTGGTAACAGTGTATCGTAATTTCGTGTTGGGCTTCCTCTACCCTATCCAATTCCTGATTGAGCAATTGGAGTGTTGGAAAGACAACACTTGAATTGGAGCAAAGAAAGGAGGACTAAACCCTATGAGTGGCCGTCTGCGCTTACTTGCTTTGTGATTAAACAAAAATTGTGCTTCCGAAGAAAAAAAATGCACCAATGAATGGCATTAGTTGTATTGAACTATTGCCACATGGTACATTTTAATGTCCATACCAATCATCATCAACCTCAACTGAAGCTGCTGTCTCCTGTCTGATAGTAGAAACTTTTGCAGATGTGGTTGAATTTTCTGCTGCTTCAGTTTTTGCACCACAAGTCGCCACTGCATTATTGTTTTCAAAAGGAGACAATTTTGTTGGTACGAAAATATAAAATATTTGGTTCACATGAAGTGATCTCCATGAGATGAATTACTAAATCCCTGGAACTGATGTGATACATCAAGGCCAGAAATCAAATACTCTGCTAGGGGAAGACTACACTGTTAAATCTGAGCTGTAATGGGATCAAAAGTGAATAATAGTAAACTTGTTGCCGCTCTGCTAGGGGAAGATTTCGCGCTACTAAATTTGAGTTGTAATGGTATCAGAAATAAATAGTACTAGTAGACTTGCTGTGAGCCTGTGAATGTTCAACTACTGTAGAACGCCATAAGAGTGGTACTTTCTTAACACTTAACTAATATATGGAACCCTGTTTTACTGTTTATTAAACAGGTTGCACAAGCATGATGAACCAATCGCTCTTCTTGGTTGGAGAAATTGGGGGCAATGATTACAACCTACCACTTCTCTCTAGTGTGCCCTTTGAGAAGATTCGCAGCTTCACTCCGAGTGTTGTTGCCAAAATTTCTTCTATAATCACTGTGAGTCATCTGCTGCTGCTGCTGTCGTCGTCATTGTTATTTCAATCTTGACTTGGGAGCTCAAGTAATAGTGCAGGAGTATATATTTAGTAATGCAAGTGAATTGAGTTTGCAGGAATTGATTGGACTGGGAGCCAAAACGTTGGTGGTTCCCGGTAACCTCCCAATCGGCTGCGTCCCAAAGTACCTCATGATATTCAAGAGTGATAAGAAGGAAGATTACGATCCAGAGACAGGTTGCCTCAGGTGGATGAACGAGTTCTCACAGTATCACAACAAACTTCTTGTGGATGAGTTGGAAAAGTTACGCAAGCTTCATCCTGGTGTGGCTATCATCTATGCCGATTACTACGGAGCTGCCATGGAGATCTTCCTTTCTCCTGAACAATTTGGTGAGTTCAGAGGTTGCCATTTTACTTTCTAGTTTCTACTATGAAATTAGTTTGTAGGATACACTATGTTCATATAACAAAAACTATGAAGGATTTCTCTCCCTCGCTTTTATCAAGCGAGCTTAATCTAACCACACCATGGAAAGAGATTACAAGTATACTTCCTCCACAACTGTCTGCATTGATAACAAATCGCCAGAGGACTAATTTGTAGAAAGTTGATGGCATGCTATTTTTCTTTTCATCCTTCCACTTTTCATAGTATAAAGCAAAATGACGAGAAGAAAGTAGATGGATAGCCATAGCCCTGGAGAAGACAGAAATACATAATCTAGCATGGGGCAAATGCAAATAACCGACCATGTAATAGGAGCATGTTTAATTGGATTTCTAGTGAAATATTAGTAATGAATAATATCAAATGACATAACATAAGCTTAACAAATATTATCAAATGACATAATAAAAGCTTTCAGAAGTACCATCATGTAACTTCAAGTGCAACCCGGTAACATAAGGGAGCATCAAATTTGACAAGCCGGTTGGTTTCACTAGATGAACTATCTAAAAGCCTTAGAAGCTCCAAGAAAGAAACGCATGGATTCATCAAGAACAGGTTTATCTGGCTGATCCTCTGTTCAACATTGCTATAACTGTTATTTAGGTATCGAGGATCCTTTGGCAGCTTGCTGCGGTGGTGAAGGACCTTATGGTGTGTCCATGACTTCAAGCTGTGGATATGGAGAATACAAGGTGTGTGATGAGCCACAAAAGTATGGTTCATGGGATGGATTCCATCCCTCAGAAGCTGCATACAAGGCCATTGCAATTGGCCTGCTAAGGGGTTCATACACGCAGCCTCCAATTGCTACCACCACCAGTTCATGTCCACAACTTACTGAGCTCGGCTCTTCTGTTGAATACAAGGTTCTCTACGACTTGTAATTCTGTAACTACATTTTTGTTATAATTAATTATAGAAATACGTAAGGTTAAAGATGTACGGATTGTGACATTTTTGCCTAATTACAGAACTGCAGTGCTGTTCTACACAACACGGCTGTTGCCCAAGTGATTGGTTGGCTTTTAATTTTCCTTCTCTTTTTATAGGCACAGGTTTTATACATTGTTCTTCTGTTGCTTCTCCCTCATTTTCAAGATATCTGCATCCTTATAGTTGTGTACAGTTAGGCTCTATTTTCTTAGCGTCCTTCCTTCTGTATAGTGCTAGGATTAGCTCTTAAGAGGGGATAACCGCATCCTTTGCTCATCTTGGCTGCCTGGCTGGTGCGGCTGAAATGTTGCTGCTTCCTTTTCCTTTGTTTTTCTCTTTTGAAACGAAGGGCAGGAGCTCTGCCAATACAATTAAGAGAGGAAACTAGGAAAGCAAGGTCGTATCTTACAGGTGTGCTCGGGCTAGAAGAAAGCCCCGAGCTGCTGAAGTGACAAGAGGAAACAAAACTGCAGCAGGAACGACGACAGAATAGACATCGGAATGAGACACAACTACGGGATGAAAAAGCAACCACATCAGACTCTCGAAGGTCTGATTCCTCGTGTCGACGTCATCTCGTATGTGTTGAAGCACTTCCTCGTGCTAAAAAAATTCTTCGGTTCCATTGTTGTAAATGTAACAAATCCATTCTTCCGATTAATGCATTGGTTAACCGAGTGTATATGCTCTCTCAAAAAAGGAAAATAAGTTTGTAGCTTTTCAGAGTATTTTCTTTGTTCTCGTGGTGCTTTCCTTGGTAATTCTTGCTGGTGCTTCATCACACAATTTAGCCTTTCCTACTATTATTATATTTGCTTTTGCGGCTGTGCTTGTATGGTACACTGTAGGAATCGGTACAAATCTTTCAACCATGGCTCAGATAACAACTAGCAGGGTGTCCCTTGTATTTGCATGGCTAAATTTGTTATTACTATTTAGGCCCTGTTTGGTACAGCTCCTGCTCCCAGCTTCTCACTAGATTCTCGTGGAGCTGTACCAAACACCCAACTTCTCAAAATTACTGGATTCTTATTCTCGCGAGGAGCAGAGCTAGAAATAAACTCGAGAGGAGAAGCGGGTCTAGGGTGGATTCTCGTGGGGAGCCAGCTAACCAAAAACAAATTTACACATGAAAGTTAACCAAAATTACCCGCAAATGCCACTCAACTACCCCTCACCCCACCCACCTCCCCCTTCTCTCTCGTCCCGCCCGCTCCATCTCCCTCGGTTCGTCCGCTCTTTGCGCCGCCCGCCTCCCCATTCCTCTCTCGCGCCGCCCGCCTCCCCTCTCCCCTCTCGCGCCGCCCGCCTCCCCCTTCCCCTCTCGCACCGCTCGCCTCCCTCTTCTCTCGCCCCGCCGCCTCCCTCCCGATCTCCAGCACCACCGCCGCTGCCTCCCTCCCGATCTCCAACACCGCCGCCGCCGCCTCCCTCCCGATCTCCAGCACCGTCGCCACCACCTCCCTTCTCGCCCGACTCGCCGCCTCCAGATTTGGGATCGCCGCTCCTTCTCTCGCCCCGCCGCCGCCTCCCTCCCTTCTCTCGCGCCGCTCGCCTCCCTCTTCTCTCGCCCCGCCGCCGCCCTCCCTCTCTCGCCCCGCCGTCGCCCCCTTCTTTCCCTCGCCCCGCCGCCGCCCTCCTTCTCTCGGCCCGCCGTCACCTCCCTTCGTCTGGTCCACGGCACTGCCGCCGCCGCCTCCCTCCGTCCACAGCACCGCCGCCGCCTCCCTCCGTCCACAGCATTGCCGCCCCCTCCCTCCGTCCACAGCGCCGCCTCCCTCTGTGTGTTGATTGCTGTTAGCTTGCTGTTTGGCAGACAATGAAACCTAAACATATTTTGCTGTTTTTCCCTCAGCAATTGTCCTCTTGGCTGAAGATTATCTGAACAAAAAATCATATTCATTTTCTTTTAATCATGTATCTGAAATAAACAAAAAAAAGCAAAAAGATAATTGTGTGAAAACTAGGGGTAACATGGTCTATTTTCATCAAATCCCCCTTTTTATGAATCTGGAGCTAACCTACTAGCCAAACGCTTTTCAGTGGCAGCTCCAGATTCTCAGAGAAGCGGATTCTTAGAGAATCCAGAGCAGAAGCTGAAAAATGAGAATCTAGAGCTCTACCAAAGTGATGAGGATTTGATAAATCCTTAAACACGGCTGTAATACTTAATTAGGGCCCTAAGATCCCATGGTCGTAAGCTTCCTATTGCTGTTCCATGAGTATCCTGGTCGGAGGATTACTGTATACTTTGCCTGACCAGCAGACCACTCGAGGATTCGTGAATTGGTTTTGAGGACCCGCTTCTAGGTAACTCCTTCCATGTGACAGATAAAACACATGATTTATTCGGCCGAATAGCACGACATTTTGACCATGTGTCTCTAACAACAACTGCCATGCAATTGTGCCGCACAATTATCTCCCACCGACAACAATCGAAGAGCAGTTATCATCGGATATCTCTCTTTGACAGCAACCTTCCCTCCGATTGGACGTGTTGATTCAAGAAGATGCCTTCTCAAATGAATAACTGACGTCCCTTCAATGGTATTTAAAGGGATCACCTAGGGATCATCAGCGTCACCTAGGGATCCAGTCATTCCAACCTCATCAGAATGCCCAAGCAATATGGCAAACCTGATATTTCTGATCGGCAAACACAGAGACAAGATCGCAACACCACAACCTGAGGGCCAAAGTACTCTTTATTCAGTCATGGATGATCGCTATTTGCCAATGGCTCCTATGTATAGTGGGAGCCGAATGGCACCTAGTCGCGGTGTCGATGAAGTTGCCTCCTGTGAGAATCTAGGAGAAGGTAATAATGCTCATCATTTGATCCGCAATCTACTGAATCAGATTGAGTCCACCACACGGCCTTCCAGAGGTGGTTGTCTCGGACCGTTCCCCATTGCGGAGGCTACTGGCCAAAGTGATGGAAGGCTCTTCCTAAGTTTTGATGGGAGTTCGTCAGGAGATTCATGCTGGAAACATGAAGTTAACATAATCGAAGATACCACTACAAATCCCATGCCAAATTCTCCACGACGGACTCCCCCATGACCCGTTAGTCAAAATGGTGCAAACTCTCCTGAATCGTCCAGATGGAATGGAAACAACAGAGTTGGAGGATATCGATAATTTAATCTACCTCTTCTACCCCTTCATGCTTGATAAATCGCATTGGATGCACAGGGAACTCGAGGCAAAGCTCAAGTTGTCATACCCCTTCGTCTGGCAAACACACATGGAGGCCTTCAATAACTATCCAGAACCTACAACGAGTCCATGATATTCTGAACAATCCGGATCCTACTTTGGTAGGGACCATGGGATATGCTCACGTTGCAGGACAGGTATCAGAGATTCTGCAATAGAGCATGCACTGGACAGAAATGTACTGAGAGCAAAGATGCTCTCAAAGCTACACGCTGACTTCTTCCATGGGTTCTCCACATGATAGAAGCCAGCATGGTTGGGCTGATAATGGTCCATCAGCAAGAGCAAGACCATCCCAAAGATTTCATCAAGGAGGTCACGAGGAGAGAAGGCTCTTCAAGAGTGAAGCAACTCCTCCCTCTTGTCTTGAAAGATGACATTAAGGATATGGTCCAAATGATCTCGGACATCATCTGAACCATGTATCTGGTCGGAAACACAACATGAGTGTCCACGACTGGATAGGAGCACCAGTTTCCCATGACGAATATCAGAGGAACAAGTCTCTGATTGATTATAATCCGTCACCTTTTCAGAGAAGGCACTATGATTTGATAACAGGCTGTCGGATTTTCTTAGCAGGCCTTCAAGCGATGCACTACCGAAAACGTTTTGACCAATGAATCTTGAGAAATTCGATGGAAAGCAAAATCCATTAGAATTTCTGTAGATTTATACCATTGCTATTAGGGCTGTTGAAGGTGACGACAACGTGATGGAAAATTACTTGCCGACAGTCCTCGAAGGTTCTGCCCGGTTGTGGTTACTTAACCAATCGGTAGGAAGATGGTCTTCACTAAATCTGGCAAGAACCCAATGAGACCTTGCGACAGTATATAAAAAGGTTCAGTAAGGTTCATAACTCAATCCCAAAGGTCATAGATTTTTTGGCTATCCAAGCATTTACAACTGGATTAAGGAACCGACGATTTATGGAGGACATTGCAATGAACCCTCCAAGTGCAATCATCGAACTATTTGAGATGAATGATAAGTATGCAATCGCTAACGTAGCAGTTGAGTGGACTAAGGCCATCGACAGGTAGAAAAGATTTCTCATCCTGGCCTTGGGAAGAAAGAGAAGAAGCCCAAGAAGTTTTCCAAACGTAAAAAGAATTGCAAACCCAACGCTAAAGAAATTCTTGCAATTTTAGAGAAGCACACTAAGAACAAAAAGGATTATTTTGGTTGAAATAAGGCAAAAGCTCCGACCAAACCTTGCAAGGAGTAACCCCTCCTCTTCCATGTCCTTCAGCTTCTTTGGCCTAAGCTCAGACTTTGGTCAATCGGTAATTAGATCCAACATTTTGGCTCTAGTGGTTGAGAACCTAAGGTTGGATGGATTTGAGGCTACGGTTGAATAGGCGCAAATGCGAAGGGATGGAAGAACTTGATGATGAAAAGTTTTCTAAGGAAGCGTGAAGCCAATAGGTACCATGCTAGGGTTTTTTTCAACTGCAAACAGTAGTTATCTAATCAAAATCCCAACAGACGCAAAACTTTTTAGTTTCCCAATTAGCTTCTAAACATTAAGTGAATAAAAACCGCTTGTTTACTCTTACCATTAAAGAGTAGTTTTTGAATTAAAATTCAATAAGTTTATAAATCTACTTAATGTTCGGGGGCTAGCTGACGAGGATTGAATAAATCCTTAAATATGGCTTTAATACTTAATTAAGGCCCTGAGATCCCTGTGGCTGTAAGCTTTCTATAGCTGTTCCTCGAGTATCCTAGTCGGAGGATTACTATACACTCTGCCCGACAAGCAGACCAATAAGAGGATTCATGGATTGGTTTTGAGGACCCGCTTCCAGGGAACTCCTTTCGTGTGACGGATAAAATACGTGCTTTATCCAGCCCAAATAGCATGATATTTCAGCCTTGTGTCTCTAACAACAACTGCCATGCAGTTGTGTTGCACGATTATCTCCCACTAATAACAACCGAAGAGTAGTTACCTCTGGGTATCTCTTTCTGATAACAACCTCCCCTTCAGTCAGACGTGTTGATTCAAGAAGATGCCTTCTCAAATGGATAACTAACGCCACATCAATGGTATTTAAAGGCTAACGAGGAGAGAAGACGGAGAGAGAGAGAGATAGAGAGAGAGAGAGAGAGAGTTTGATCCAGAATCAAACAACCAGCACACGATCAATCGACATGCAATCAGAACCTTCCTCCAAGCAGTGGGAGAAAGATATATTAGGGCTAGTTAGTTTCCCTTTGTAGGACTCTTTGTAACTAGGTCATAAATAATAAAGATCATTCTCTCTCTTGTTGATCCATTCTAAGTAATCCAACCATCTTTCTCATATTTTTCGTAAGATCGACGACTTGATCGTCGACAGAAAGGTACTTAGGTAATTTAGAATATCTTCGTATGTCTGATAATGATATTTGTTACTACCAGTTTTATTTATTTTCAAAGCACAAGGTGATTTTGCTGTCCATTAGATTTGCTTTGAGAGGTTTGTGTGCCATTAGACTAACAGTTGACATTATATTAAATAAATACTTGTAGCAAAAACACATACTGAGGAGTCTTAGTTGATGTTGAAGTTTACGCATAGAAAAATCTTTATCAAGCACCTTTTTGGAACACTATACTGTCACCTACACTACTAGTAGTAGAATCTTTAAAGTGGTAAAACTATAAAGGAAGCAGCACATCCCCTATTTGTAGCAACGCTCTCTCCTTCACCTGTTCTGATCCTCCTAGTGACTCCTATTCCTCTCTCTCCCTTTATAACCGCCGCCTCCTCCTTGCTCTAATCCAATGTTCTAAATAGCGGGCTAAGCCCCTTAGCGGCTGCCTCTCCCAAAGGCTAAGAAAGGCTATAGCGGGCTAAATAGCGGGCTAAGCCATTTAGCGGCTGACCAAAAAATATGCCAATTTATCCTAAGCCAATCAGTTATTCAATTCACCATGAGAATAAGATGCACCATTACGTCACTACCATTCACATCCAGCAGCTCAATACGTAAAGAACAGAGTGTTGGATATTGATATAGGCCAAACGGCCGAATGAGGAAGACGTGGGCTCACCCCACGTTCACGCGCCCTGATCGGATAATGTGATGCACATGATGATTATGAAACTAACAATTGCTATCAGAGCAACCGCTAGCTTCCTAGAACCCTAGCCCCTGATGTACTCGGTTATGCTTAGGATTAGGGTTTTCTGATGCTTGTTCTTGGGTTCGGGTAGAATATTAGAAGGAGGGGAATCGAATTGCATGCGAACCCTAAGGTTTTTCTCCAAATTTTTTGATGAATCCCGAACTCTAGAAACCCCAAATTCCCAAATCAATTGAATATTTTTAGATCGGGAAGAACAAGAAAAAAAAGGAAGAAGGGGATCGGGACTTACCGGTTGCGCCGCCCGGCCGCCGCGCTCCGCTGGGGCCGCCGCGCGCTGCCGGTCTGCGCAGGCGCCGCCGCCGATGCCTTGCGCCCCACCCCGTCATGCCGCCCGTCGCTGTCGCGTGCGCCGCCGCTACGCACGGGCCCCGCCTCGGTCTGCTCGGGGCCGCCGCGCCGCCGCCTTTTGCTGGTGCCGCGGGCTGTTGGATTCCGATCGGCGGCGGGCTCGGGAACAAACTGTGACCGTGAGTCGGCAGCGGGCTCGGGAACAAATCTGAAGTGGGCGGCGGGCGGCACGGGCTCGGGAAGTCGGGAGTCGGGAGGCGTGGCGGCGGCGGGCGAAGTCGGGAGTCGGGGGAGGCTGGTGTGAGGAGAGGCCTGAGGTGTGTCTGTGTGACACTGTGACCGTGTGAGCTAGGGTTAAGCACGAGTTGGGCCAGACGGGAATTCGACCCACTTCAGATTTTTTCCCTCCTTAGCGGGCTAAATAACAGTCCATTTAGCGGATTTAGCGGGCTAAATCCGGCTAATAGCGGGGAAAAATATTTAGCGCCAAAAGTGATTTCTCTTAGCCTTTAGCCTTCCCAAAGGCTAAATCCGGCTATAGCGGTGGCTATAGCCGGCTATTTTAAACCTTGTGATCGGTGTGGGGGGTTTGTTGGATGGAGTCATGCATGTTGTTCTAGCACGACACAGAGATGGTGGTGCCAAAGGTCGCATGCGAGGAGCAGGAGGAGGACATCGAGTCACCATCTGAGTTCGAATCCATGTCGAGGAACTCCACGGGATCGTTGGCTTCGTCGTCCTCGGAGGTCACCAATGACGCAAGCTCCTCCTCTAGCTCGGCGGACCACTTTGAGATGTCCTCCCTCATGACGCAGCTCCAGTTCAAGTACGTGCGTGTAATGCCCTAGTCTCATGCTTGATTTGAGGAATGGATTGCGTGTGAGAGGCTGAACTGATGCTGTTGTGGTTTTGTTTTGGGTGCTATGGGGCTTTCTAGGTTCTTCGACGGTAAGTCATAGTCCTTCACATCGCTAGCGGTGGTGGGCTCCCCAGAGGACCTGGCCAAGCCACCTAAGAAGAGCCTCAACCCATCGTGGAGTTGCATCATGTGGGTCTCAACATTCAAGTAAAGTTCAGATAAGAAAGGGAAGAAGCCTATGTTTAATACAGGGACAAGCAAAAAGGACATGATGCTGGTGAATCCTAAATTGCGGTGGGAGAAACCTCCTAAAGGTTGGGTTAAAATTAATGTTGATGGATCTTTTTCTGAACTTTTAGGTAATGTCAGAATTTGACGCTGCTATCCATGATCATGAGGGCAATGTGCTGCTCAGGTCATGGTAGGTCATTCTGCAAAGCGCTTAGAGCTTGTGCCATTGGACTTGCGCTGGCTGTAGAATGGACTAGGAAGCCAACCATTGTGGAATTTGATTGCTCGACAATGGTTCGAATGCTTTATTTATTTGCCAAACAATGTTCCAAGCACTAGTATATTGCCTAGCATCAGTCCTTGTAATGGTCCCATCCGGCAAGGCGGAGGGACCATTGTCACCCCAACACTGCAGAACCCGCGCAAGGGATGCTGACGTGGACCTTGCTGGAAAATAAGGTTAAAAAACAAAAGTCTATAATACCCTCACAAATCAATGGCCAGATTTTATTTCAACTACCACCTTTTTACTATCAATATAATGTGCCATAAAAAATCCCTTAAAATATAGTCCAAATTTTATTCGAGAAATATAGACTCACCAAATTAGAGCTGTATATATATTTATTCAATGACGTCGAATTTCTCAATTTCTCAAGAGAAATGCATTACCTCCAATTAAACTTTTTGTGGAAAAATATAAACTATTTGTTTCTATTCCATGCAATTCTTTTCTTTTTCCGAGGGCTCTATAACATCCTAATTTTTAGAGCCTTTTTTGAAGCCTTTAAAATACAATTCACCACTTGGATTTTTTGGAATTAACTAAAGCTTAAATGGAATTTTTATGAATTAAAAAGATTTAATAAGACTAAATTAAACTTTAATATTTGCTAGAAGTCTTTTATTTGGGTCCCTTGTGTCTTAGAAATTTTCTAGAATTTTCTTGGATTTTGCTAGATTTTTTTGCTATTTTCTAGAGCTCAGATGAATTAAAACCTATTTTGAAAATAGGAAAATCCTAAGAAAATCCCCTAAGGCCTATGGGCCGAAACCCATTAGTTTAGCCATGTTCGCCCGGCCCGTCTTTCCCTCTGCCGTCCCCCGCCATTGCCTTGACCGTCCGCCGTGCCATGCATCACCCATCTAGTGGTGCTAGCACTGTTCTTCATCCCCGATTCAAACTCCATTGCCGCCATCCGCGTTGTCTCTGCCTTGGCATGCATGCCCGTCCTGGACTCTTTGCCATATCTGAGCCTGAGTCCTCAGCGTCCGCGCATATAAAGGCCATGCCCCTCTCGACGTCTGTGCTTCACCGTTGAGCTCGAGTCACCGGAGTCCCGTCATCATCTTTGGTCGTCGCTATCGAGTTTGTCATCATTCTCACCGAAGTTCGTGACCTTGCCACCATCCGCTCATCTATCGCCTTCACTGCCGCTGGTGAGAACCTCGCCTCGTTGTCTTCGCTGTCCAACCAGCCACATGCTACCGCATAGCCCCATCAGTAGCCGTCATCGCACCTTGGTCCGTGCGCCGCCGATGTCACCTCGCACCCAAGCTCGCGCAACGCTTCATCTTCTTGGTGAGCTTGGTCCACCGTGTATCGAGCCGCTGACGAGTCAGACCCACCTGTCAACCATACTATTCCATGCACGTGTAGACCGAGCCTCGTCGGTGCTACCACCTCAGCTGCCACATTAGCCCTAGTTGCCCAGTCAGCCATCACGTCGTCAGCCCAGTTGTCCAGTGCACTATTCCATGAGCTAAATCCATCGTGGACTTGCTATTCCAAGAACTCAGTCCACAGCACAGTAGAATCCTTTGATCAAGAGTTAGCTTGCGTCTTCGAAGGAGTGGGAGCACCACTAGAAGATCAAGAGTTCATAACTGAGAAAGGCCAAGGCAAGCTATGTCCTTTGATCATGTTAAACCTAGTTTTTAAATCTATTATGTATTATTTTGTTTTAAATTATTATGCTTCACTACTTTATCAGAAAACATTTGTATTGGTAGTTAATGACCTATTTGTTTAATTACTCTTTGATAATTTAAATGCCATGATTCCATTGTCACCATAGGATGGATAATTATCTAGTGATACAATATTAGTTGTCACATGGGTTGTACGTTTCCATTGCTTAGCCATGCTTATAGTTATGTTAGGCTTATCATCACATGTGATTAATTAATTAATTTTGACCTAATGAGATACTAAATCGTGGTGGTTAGTCACAGTTATAAATTTTGTGCACCTTGGCAAGGGTAGTGCCATTAGTGGTGGTTATACAAAATGGTTTCCACTTGGGCGAATGATTGTGCAGTAAAGGGGGAAGTGTGGTTAGCACTTCAGGGATGTGGATGTTTCGCCTGGGTGATGTCTAAGGACTTAACTTTGCACGCCATTGATCTGAGCCTTACCGTATGACCACATGTTTAGATGGGATAGACCTAGCATAATAATTTGTGACATTTCAACTTTGATTCTGCCACTGATGCTTTTTGGTGTAAGATGGGGCAATTATCGACTAGGTGGTTAGGCTACTTGATGGCGAAACCTTAGCGGGCGAGATCAGGTTGAGATTGAGTATTGTAAAAGCCTTGTTGTGATTTTCTCTAACGTGGGGGATGATCACATCTTGTGGGTAAAGTTGTACAACCTTTGCTGAGTATAAAACTATTCGAATAACTGTGTCCCCAGTTATGGACAATGCTCGGTGATTTCACACGAGGGGTAGATATTTCATAAAAATCTTGTTAAGTCTGGAAAGTGAATGGTTAGTTTACGAGTGGTTTATTCAATTCCTTTGGTTATTTATTTATTATCATTTTCCTTAAAGTTCGCTTTCAATCTATTTATTGTATTTACCTTAAATTATTGCTTTCTTGAAAATAACCATTCAGCCATCCTTTGGTAAGCCTTGCATACTATATTGCATCTTTGTTACAAACAACTTGTTGAGTACTCTATGTACTTACGACTATATCCATATTTGCTCAGTTAAAGAAGAATCATACCAACCAAAGGTGTGTGAAGGAAGATACTTCGATGGCTTCGCGGATTAAGACTTCGCTCTCCAGTTGATTGCCACTGGGCATGTCAAATGGCTACTACGCTTGTAAGTTTCTTAAGCCTTTCAGGCTATTATTTGTAAGCTTGGCTATAAGGTCGTAACTCTCATAATTAATAATATTTGAGTTTTTTCTTAGTAAATCGTGATATGGTCAATATTTCATCTATGTTTACGCTGTGTGTACTAGTGTAATCCTGGACTAGTGCAGAATACATAGGAGAGTCTAGATTTACATATTTGGGTCTCGACAGAGGTGGTATCAGAGCCATATCGAGTGTAAGATGAAGCCCTAGTTAGAATGGTCGCTTTAGCAGAATTTCAAAAATCTATTTTATAAATCAAACCAACCAAATTGGATATTTAGAAATCTCTCTATTCTCTTCCCCTTTCTTAAGGTTCTTACTCTTTGCCTTGTTCTAAAAAGTCATTTTCGAATCCTTAATCAAACTTCTCTCCCTGTAGATGTCTCAAGTTTCCTACAACCAGACTGGAGGATGGGGGGACTTCTCTGAGTTTTATTGCGGAGTGTTTGATTAAAGAGGTCACTGGTTTACTAAACCAAGGATGAGGGGTCAAAGGGCCAATGTATTGGATGCATCACTAGATTGTACTTTACCACAAGGATTGGCAGCAAAGTTCTATACCATAGTTTCAAGTGCACTGGTGCTTGTGGAGGGTGGTTCGCGCAAGGAACTGTGCACAAGGTCATTCGATGTATCTGCAAGCTGTACAAGATCTGCATGCCCAAGCTCATTCGGAAGTTCAAGGAGCCATATGTGCACACTACCGTTGTAGCAGAAAAAGAGGAACCTCAACCACAGCTGCCAGTATCTCTATCTTCGCCTACACCACCCAGTCCTGAGGAGAGATGACGCATAGCAGGCAACCACTGGGAGTACCTTCGGCACTTCATTCTAGCAATAGCAGAAAATCAGTCGCTACAAGTCCGAAATTCATGGGTGTTTTACAACGACTCAGAGGAGTCAAGCGAAATTCATGGGTGTTTTACAACGACTCAGAGGAGGAGTCAAGCGAGCCTTATTTGGCAGTACCCTAGTGAGAGCCACTAGAGTAGACCCTTGTATAGTTTAGAAAGAGCAAAAAGAGCGTTTTGGTTTTTATTTGCAATTGCTTATGATGTGAGCTACAGTTTTTCCCTTAAAAGCATTATGTTGCAGTCATGTCAAAACCTTATTAATTGAGTATTTTGATCGTTTCTTTTATTAGCCTTTCAGCTAAGTGTTTGCATAGTTTAGATTTGCCCTTAAAACATCCTCCTCAGATGAGTTTGTCTCTCATCTATGCTTTCCCTCTCACCTTTCAAGCCTCGTGAAGCCAGTTCTCAGTAAGTGGTCTTTCTGTTTTAGAGCAGAGGGAAAATGGTTGACACCCGAAACTCAGCAGGACACAGTCAGGTGAACTAAGACCCATAGGGCATCAACGCCAATCAATCAACTCAAGGACTGCAAGTAACCCCAATGGGACTGGATCTAACCTTAAGTTAGTTCATGGCAGCTCAGACTTAATTGATGAACACTATAATGCAGAATATGAATGCAATGATGAACCAGCAGAATCAGGAAGTAGCCACACCCTAGCAGCTACAACATTTCGAACTACCTGTGGGATAATTGGAAGAGAATTGGTCCCCATCCTCATTCGAGATCCCAGCAGAAGTCTAGGAACACGTGCAAAAGCATGCGCTCCTCACGATAGGAAAAGCGTAGAAGACCTTCAAGAGCACGCTTGTCATGCAGTAAATGACCAATGATCGCACGCCCTTCACGAGGTACCATTTTGTGTCACTAAAAACATAGGAGGCCTTTGTCGGGATGAAGATGATGATCGAATTTCAATAGGAAAGTATAGCACACAAGGCTATCTAGACACAAAACACTCACTCCCACAGACTTGACACCATTGGATACGTGGGTAAAATCCTGCAATAGAGGATGGAGGATGGGTCACAATCTGATCGGAGGCCTACCCACCATTTGCTAGGATCACAAACGAGTGCGCCCAAAACTGGTTAAGAGCGAGGTCATCAATCATGTCTTCAGGCGTCGCCTCTTTCAAAAACCCCGTAGACGAGGAAGTGTCCTGTAACATCTCAAAAAATTTGAATTTGAAATCGTGTAGCTCTCAAATTAGTTTGAAATGTACTTTCTTGGTATTGGATTTTAATGGATTTCTCCTTGAAAAGTTTTGGTTGAGGTTCCAATAATTGAAGAAACTTATGAAAAATAAAACAAATACTAAATCATGAGGGAATTGTGGAAAATAATACAACTTTAAGTTTTAAAATCTAATCTAAAAAGATGATCCATCAAAAGGGGAGTACAACATGAACCCAAAAATTTAAAATTCTATTTTAGGATTAGTAGTAATAAAAGAAGTAAAAAAATCAAGTGAAAGAAATATGTAAACACACATATATATTTATATATAATTAGGAACTCTACTAAAATGTATAAATGCATAAAAGGTAAGGCTAGCAACAAAAAGATAAAAATGAGTAAATTGATAAAGGAGCCAAAAATATGAATATGCAAATACGCATGTGCACATATGAATAAATCAAAAAAAAGGAGAACAGGAAGGGGGCCTTTTGGCCTGGCCGAACTAGCCCAGCCCAGGCCAACCCGCTCCCCTTTCTTCCTCCCCCACCCCCTCGCCAAATTCGGCCAAGGCCGATGCTCCCCTCGCCTCGCTAGGCCGTCGCCATAGCCCGCCTCTCCACGGCGCCCCCTTCGGACCAACGGTCGTCGGAGCCTCCGAGCACACGTCATCGGGACCCATCGCCCATCCCGTTGAAGCCCTGCTCCCGTCGCAACGCCCTGTGGTGCGTCATCCCACGTGGTCGTCGCCAAGAATCGCGCGCGAGCTCTCACTCCATCGCTCTGCCGCCCGTCTTGTCGCCTTGACCCGCCTTGCTCCGTCGCATCGCCTTGTGTCACCACAGACGTGCTGCCATGACCGGCCACCTTCCCCTTGACCCATAGCCGGCTGCAGGACCTAGAGGTGCCAATCCAACCAGTGCGCCCTGCCGACTGGAGTCAGCCACAGTCCGCCTCCATCAGCAATAGTCACCCCCTACCACACCTTTCCATCGTGCCATCGAGTCGATGGCAGTTGGTCCTTGTAGCCACACCAAAGCCATGCCGCCGCCATGACCCCAACCAACCACCCCATGGCACCATCCCTCTCCGACAGCTATAAAGCCTCACCAAGCCCTCGGTAGCACCGCCCAACTCCACCCTTACTCCCACCCAAAGCAATTGGCCTTCCATTCTCCACAAGCCCGTCGGTGACTTCGTCTTCCCCAAAGCCGACCGAAGCAATTGTCGTCGATTGGAGCCACCTTGGACCAATTCCGCCGAGCCAGAGCCTCTTGGGAGTCCCGCAACGTCATCCCGGCTGTCGGCCGGACTTCCTGCTTCCCGAGCTGAGCCCGCACCGTGCGCCTTTTCCACTCGCCGCCGGATCACCACCGCCACCCCTAAGCCGCGCCGACCCCTGAGGTAGACTCATACCACTGCCTAGATGCTCCCCTAGCATTTAATTAAACTTTGATGATGTATATCGCCGAGCTCGCCCCTCCCCTGTTCCACCACCGCCCATGGTCGCCGTCGACCGCCGCCGCCACCAAATTGGCCAACGGGACTGAGCCCAGGAGTGCGCACGGCCAGGAGCAGCCCATTTTGCCAATTCTCATGGCTGACCGCCGCTTCCTCCAGCCGGGAGAAGAAGCCCCGTGATTACTATTTAGACATAATTAATGTTTATGATGGTACTTAATGATTAATGATGATACTTAATGCTAATGAGTAGTTAAGATTACAACTCACTGACATGTGGACCCGGCCTTTAATTAAACAGAAACTAGACCCCACCTATCATAGGCATATATAAAAGAGAATAAAGATAAAAGAAAAATTAAAATTCGGTTGTGGGCCACACCTGTCAGATTTTTGTTATTTTCTGGATTTATTTGAACTGAGAACTTCAAAAGGGCATAACTTATTCATCTTAACTCCAAATTGAGTGAAACAAATTTCTAAATTCATCTAAATTCAAGCTCTATCCAATTAAATCAAAATTATGAATTTTGGTGTTCATTTGAATTTTCTTGTGAGGATTTATTTGGTTTGCTGATTTTTGTCTAAATTTTCGCGCACGTAAAAATAACATACGAGGCTCAAGAGGAAGAAGCTAAAGCAGAAGCAGCTCTAGACAATCAAGACCAAGCTCACCGTGACCAAGGCGAGTCAATACTTTGATCATATTGAACCTACATTTTATGCAAATTACGTTTGTTTGAATTATCAAATCGCATGCTACTATTTTATATGCAAATATATGATGATTTTGGATTCTAGTTATATACCCATTGTTTAACTTGATTAGTATTACATCCCTTTTGAAATAATTGAATATGTGAGCCTTGTTACCCTAGCAAAATTATAATGCTAATCTTTCAAAAATAAGTCCGTAATTACACGTTATGCTTAGTATTGCTTAGAAACTCGGGGGCACCAAAATGTTAAAGCATCACTTTTAATCATGGGAAACTGGTTTAGGGAGTCATGTGGAAATGAATGGTATATGTTGGTATGATTATTTTATGCTCCCAAAAATCTCAAAACTGCTTATCTATATGGGCGGATGGTTCGGGGGTATGGTGCAGTGGTGCACAAGAGTGTGGTTTCTGGTATAACCGCCCAGATAACCCTAAGGACTAAATCTTGTCATAACGTCCTGTGTAAAACAAGTACAACCACAAGTCTGTAAATTACAACTTGGCTTCGTAGATTTACCGGACCCTGAAAGTCATTATCATCGGTGGAGGAGGTGAGGTAGTGCAAGCGGCTGATTATGTGACAGCTTGAATAGGACACTCGCAAAGGGTGAAGTTTTTCTGTGGCGCGCTAGCAGTGTGGGTAACCAGCTGCCAGCCGCATAGGAGAAGAACATCCCACACAACTTATGGGACCTGCCACAAGCGGGATAAACCCATATGGGTGAGATGATGGAAGGGGCGATGTATTTTGAACAGTTACTGTGATGGTTTACTCAACCACACGACTAAGGAAACGTGTGGGGGCAACGAGCGAACTGTCTCTTGTGGGTAAAGTGTGCAAACTCTGCAGAGTCAAAACTATTCGAATAGTCGTGCCCACGGTCAAGGGCAGACATGGGAACTTAATTATATATTGTTCTATTTCAAAAAAACTGTGTGGGTGGAATGGGAAAAATGGAGGGCAGTGGGAAGCCCTGTTTGGTATTGCCTTGAGCGTCGCCCCAGTGATAATGTAAGCGGCTATAACGCTGAAGGTCTAGCATATGGTACAGAGACCATGTAATGGTGGATTGTATCTATATCACTATTAGTAAAGCATTCTTTCACATACACTATGCTTTAGTCCAAACTGCTAGGTCATAGGAGATTTTCTAAGAAGTACGCTGAAGGTCTAGCATATGGTACAGAGACCATGTAATGGTGGATGGTATCTATATCACTATTAGTAAAGAATTCTTTCACATACACTATGCTTTAGTCCAAAGTGCTAGGTCATAGGAGATTTTCTAAGAAGTATAATTAAAAAGCAATTTCTGGCAAATAAAAGAACCCGAGCCTTCTCTTGATAAGCCATGCATATTATTTACTGCATTCTGTGTATTGGCTTGCGGAGCACGGTGGATTGTGCTCACACTCACATTACCAAAGTCAGATTCAGGGACCCAAGACCCTTATGCATATGAAGATACCCCTGCTACAGATGGAGGAAATAACACCGGGAACCAGGATGACTTCTGCACTTTTGGGTCCTAGGCAAATAGACCATGGAGTTGTGTGCCTATAAATATTGCCTAAACTTAGATAATATTCATATGGCACATATTTACCCCCCAGTTGCTTGCTTGTGGACTAGGGTCTTGCTATGTTTTGCTTCCGCTACTGCTCTTTTGTAATGTAAACATTTTGCATGTTCGACCCTTATGTAAAATAGTGGCCCGACGTGGTGTAATTCAAAACCTGGTTATGTAATATTATTATGAATTGTTGTGATTCATGCAATGTATGAAATGATACAGCAATGTACCTGTGAGCACTATCTACTGATCTAGGGAATAGTGCGGTGTTTTCACAGGGGATTCTGGATTGAAAAATCCGTGTCCGACATATCCCACCGCTTGGTAAGATATGTTAAACTACCTACATATTAATAGGTCCATAACTTCATGGGGTCTCAAATAACATGAATGCCTCTTGCAACTAACATTGACTACCGAATCTTTTGAAGGCTCCTTCCACACAGTCAGGTAAAGGGATATTGATATGAATGACAATATTACAATATATACATCTTATGGCTGCTGTTGTACTAATTGGTTTATACAAAACAATAAGAATGACACAATAATTGATTCATACATATACCATGCATATGTGTTGTTCTTTTTGTTTACTACACCTTCAAATGTACATGATATGCTAAATAGAAGAAGAGTAATTGACAAATATATATACCATGCATACACATTGTATTCTTTGTTTAGTACAATTTCAGGCTATCAAAAGCCGAGGACGGCTTTTCTTGAAGAATGGGAGGATGACGCCGATACGCTCATGTCTTGCACTTCTCAGTTAAATATATTATTTAACTGGAAGGAATTATTGAGCCGCATTAAATATTATCGGGTGAACTCTAATTTAATTGGGTCTATAATTATTATATTTAGAGATACAGAGTTACTACTATTTTATTTAATTACATACAGGCCCATACTCGATCTGTACAAGCCTAAAGTAAATATGCGTTTAGAAGGTCTCGTCGATACTAGTGCAACGTCTATCACTTCAAGTGTACAAGATGATGAGGGCATCTCGATTGGTCTGATTATGCGAGCACGAGCTAAAATGATCACTCAACAGGTGAACTCGTTCCTAGTTAAATTTGATTTTAATTTATATGAGAATAATATACTACCTAATAGTCACTTTTTAATTATCCTCAGCTTCAAATAAAAGAAAGCTTTAGATGGGAAACAACAAAGACGGAAATAAAAAGTTGATCGAGTCACGTTGTTGCCCATAAGAAAGGAAGGATGCAGACGGGCTTGGTGCTGTCCCAAGTTCTACGCTTCGAGGTCATGTTGCCAACCGGGAAGCTACAAAGATTCTCCATGCGGGAAAAGATAGGCTGCAGCAGGATAGGAATCTTTTGTTGGCCAATACAGATGCAATCCCATGGCTAGGATATGAATGCATGCATGGGGCTACGGCAAAAAAAGGAAGCAAAGAAATACCAAGTCAATACATGCATGTCTCCAGAAGGATGCCACTCAGCAATAGAATGGATAGCTTTCTTTGATTTGCATGGTGGTCCCACTATAATCACATCCACGTGGTGTTGCTTAATGCTGTTTCGTGCGTTCCGGAGGCTGAGTCCAAGTATTGTTCAGATGTTATTTTTCTCCGTTTTTATTTTTTGTTGGTCGAGTCGGCCTCGGACTTTACGATTCTTTCGGCCGAGCCAACTTTAAAATACTTGTTGGATGCGTGAGTCAAAGACAGACAATAGAAAATAGATCTATTATTTTTAGAGAGCCATATATTTATTCGTGCTAGGGTTTGGTATATGATTACAACCTAGAGGGGAATTGAGCGTTCTTCCCCGTCGTTCTTGTGATTCCTTGTGAATTGGCCGGAGCGACGACGCGTCTAATTGGGTGTCGGGTAGACGGGATCACGAGCGTGTGGTTGGACGAATTCTTTTGTCGTAGGTTGTTGTTCTAACAGTGGTTGGCGCCATCGTTTCGTCAGGTTGCACGGATCCAAATTATCTCCATCGATCCTACGCCGTGAAGATCAGATAATCCCCCGCATCAGATATATTGTCCATGGCCCTGGGAAACAAGGAGCACCCAGGTTACACACGAGGCCTATGAGTTTACGTATCATGGAGGCATGAATTCTCAAATGACTTTGAGGCGTATGGGAGTAGGGAGATCCAAGGTTGAGTGCGAGGAAAGTATGAAACAGGATTTTGATGCAAAACTTGAGGATATAACTGTCTCACTTCGAGGAGAGATAGATGCATTGAGGAAAGAACTGAGAGAAGTTTGCAACCAGTTGCAACCCATCCTCGTTATTACAGTACCTAGTCCCCCTCAACGTCAAAGTGGCTGCGCATCCGTGCCACTTTCTGAACATAGCGACGCCCACTTACCTATCGACAATATCGAGATAATGTACATATCTAAAATGCTATATAGATAGACCTGGTGGTTGCCTTGACTCATTGTGTATCGTTATGTAGGAGGCCACGCCATGCATCCTCAAAATCAGGATTATTGGTCCATTCCCAATGACGTTGGGCAAGGGTTGGCGTATCCATGCATGCCACGGACGTTGGTGCACGGTGCCCAGCTAGGGACCGGTTTCGTGAAGGTCCAGGTGGATATGATTAATGACATTTCCAAGACCATCCTATTGGAGAGGTCCCCAAACAAAGAAATCATGACACTAGGAGATGTCGTCCACACATTCGTCCAATGGCTCAAGATGGACATCACCTTGGACCCTTTTGTGTCGTGATCTCCACACGACCATGCCTATCAAACATAATGCTCTATGACGCCGAAAATGTGTCGCAAGCGAGGCGCTAAGGCTCAATCGAAGCAGATTAATGTGCTTCCAAGGGAATGGAAGTTCATGCTCGGAATGTCATTGGTCCCCGAGTCACAATTACCAGGCTTGGATTGGTTTACAATACTTTGTATACCTGGTACATGTAGAGGTCCAACATAAAGCTAAACCGGCACAGTGAATTCACTGTGAGATACACGGAGGCGCATTTCCTCCACGACTCAGACTACTTTGTCGTGACATTCGAAGACTTATTCTTATTATTCAACCTCGATGAACTCAACGCCTCACTGTTACGATGCTGGACACTGTAAGTGTATTGTACAATCAAGTTTTACATTCACGTAATACCAATAAATGTTATAACTCATTGCTTTTGTATAGATCCATGATCCAACAAGTCCGACGACGGTGAGAACCGGTGGGTTTCCTCGACCCAGACTTAGTCTCTGAGCAATCTATCATTGATAACAGACCCTTTGTCCAATATTACATAACGAGAGGATTGCTTGCTCACAGTGACAAGGACTACATCATAGTACCCTTCAACCAGGGGTAAGTACTTGACTAGTTGCCATAGAAATTTCATTTGTACTTTATACACAACACGAATTTAGGATTAATCACTTTGGTAACATACATAACTAGGGACCACTAGATTCTGATTGTGATTGTATCAAAGTAGAGCAAGATAATATACCTTGATTCCCTACTTAGGAGCAACTATGACTTCACCCGTGTGCAACAAACACTTGACATGTAAACTCATTCTCTTGATTCATACATAACTCTAACGTAATTCTATTTTTGCAGTGGCACCAGCAGCTACAAGGCAACATATGTGAACTCTACATTTGCCACCATATGGATGCCATCATGGCCACTAAGACGAATGATCTAGAGATTTGTCAACTTGCCAACAATTATATTCATGACTATCAATATATATATATATATATATATATATATATATATATATATATATATATATATATATATATATATATATATATATATATATATATATATATATATATATATATATGGGAGCATATCTAGTGCTAATGCACTATTCAGTGCTAAAGTGCTAAAACCCATGAGAACCATTGGATGTGGCTTGGGCGGACAGGATCTACAAGGGTGGAATGCCCTATCCCACTTAAACATTTTGCAGAAACACCTGCACGTTAATTGCTTTTCGCGGCTTGGCCCCTCCGCATCGCCTCCCTCCCATCCTCTCCCCGATTGCTCACCGCCGCTTGGCCCCTCCGCGCCGCCTCCCTCCGCGCCAACCCTCTCTGCGCCGCGTCCCTCCGCCGCTGCCCTCCTCGGCCCCTCCGCGCCAACCCCCTCCGCCGCTGCCCTCCTCGGCCCCTCCATGCCGCCTCCCTCGTCGTGGCGCCCCTCCGCGCCGCCCCCTCCGCCGCTACCCTCCTCAGCCCCTCCACGCCTCCTCCCTCCTCGTGGTGCCCCTCCGCGCCGCGCCCCTCCGCCCTTGCACCACCGCCGCCCTGCTTGGCTAGGGTTTTGGCCGACACCTCCTTCCTTTACCTCCGACCTGGTCTGCTCAGCGCGATTTGACGCCGTCTGAGCCGGCCTCCTCCCCAAGCATTTACGCCCTCCGACCTGGCCTCCTCCCCGCACTTCTTCCCCAAGCGCCGCCGCTCTCCGACCCGGTGTGCCCCTGAGCGTCGACGACCTCCGAGCTGGCCTCCTCCCCAAGCACCACCGCCGCCCTCCGACCTGGTCTGCTCCCCTAGCGCCGACGCCGTCCGAGCCGGCCTCCTGATAATGGAGGTCATTATACGCTAACGACTTCGTGGAATTCGATGTAAGTACATTAGATCTTGACAAACTCGCCGATATTCGAGGAAAGCTATCCCAATTCTTGATAATGGAGGTCATAAATAAGACTAGAGAGTTCTACCCCGGCGATAAAGATTAGATGTTGAAACATTTGATACAATTGTAATCACTCAATTGTACTTAATCAAATAATTCATTGACATGTACTTTATTTAGTTGTTTAATTTATTTGTGAGATCTGTGTAATGATTGTCGTGTGCTATATATGTAATATGTTTGCTTGATTTCAGAGGGCATGGTTAGCATTTCCTGAGGCTAGCCGAAAAATAGGAAATAATATAGATATTCAAATAGCTATTACAGATGGTCTGTAGCAGTAAACCGTCTGTGCTATATAAATATCATAGGCCATTTTTTTTGTATTATTCATCTGTGATATGTAAGATATCACAGACGGCTATGTTTGAGAACCGTCTGTGATATATGACATATCACAGATGGTTTTTGGCATTAATCGTCTATGATAATTAACATATCACATACGGCTATATTCAAGAACTATCTGTGATACCTGATATATCATAAATGGGTTTTTTTCACAGATGGTTTGAGAGCCGTCTGTAATAACCACCTATTATCACAGACATATAAATTCAAACGGTTTAATAACCGTCTGTGATAACAGTTGTGAATCGTCTGTAATGACCCTTTTTGTCGTAGTGCTAGTTTATAGTAACTAGTGGATTAAAGGTTTTAGAATATCATCTAGGGAGATTGAATTTGAAGATATCACTTGCCCCCTGTGATTACCATATCAGGCCCTACAGAAAGTATGGCCAAAAACGATTATGAGTGAAATGAAATATTACTTAGACGAGTTCAATCTATCCAAGGGATGCAATTTTTTCCTTCTTCTTTTCCTTTTTGGCGACTTTAATTTCATGTTCACACCGACTAATTATTCTGAAAGGGGCATTCTACCTTAAGATTTTAATGCTGATTAGGTGACAAGCAAAGATCGATGCTTTGCTGACTATTCTTTTCCACGGCAAGAATTTTTTTTTTTTGGTGATAGATTCAGACCGTTACAAGAGCCAAAGATTACCGTTTCAAATTCTTACCCAGGTGGAGGGTTTTTAGATGTGGCAAAGGTGGAGGTTGGGATTGCCCTTTCTTACCCAGGTTTGTGAAGAATAAATTCACGATCTTCATTTTTAAAATTCTAGTTTGGGGGGGGGGGGGGGGGGGATTTTCCATCGTGGTGCTTCTATCCTCTTGCTTGGAGCATAATTGACTTGATAGGGAAGACGTTGAGTTGTATTTTCTTCCCCATTTTTCATTAAAACGAAACCGAAGGGTGACTCTAGGCGACCTACCTTCCGCAGTACATGAGACCTTGTGTAAGAAGAGAATGAACTGTGCAAGCATTGAACACACTACTCCACACTGTGCACCGCCATGGCAGGTGAAGATGGGACGCACACACGAAAGCGATCGCTGCCATTGGGACCTGGTTGGTGAAATGGTGGCAGTCGCGGCGTCTAACCTTCCCCTGTCTACTTCTCCTCCGTCCGCCTCGAGCAGAAACCCCCCGGGAGAAAGGAAAAAGGCATGGCTTCCTCAGCCTCGGCCAGGACGGTGATGGTGATCGTGGTGGCGCTACTGGCCGCGGTGCAGGCGCGTGGGGCTCCGGCGCCGGCGTGCTACCCGCGGGTGTTCAGCTTCGGGGACTCGCTGGCGGACACGGGCAACTACCCCTTCCTCTTCGGCAACGACACCGGCGAGCCCGCGCTCAGGCCGCCCTACGGAGAGACCTTCTTCCACCGCGCCACGGGCCGCTACTCCAACGGCCGCCTCGTCGTCGACTTCATCAGTACGCTAGCAACAACCACCCACCTCGGTCGATCAACTTACCAGCATAGCACTAGTAGCAATTTGAAATTCGCGACGGGTTGTGCGCTGCGCCGCAGCGGCCGCGCTGGGGCTGCCGTTCGTGCGGCCGTACTGGAGCGGGCGGAGCGCGGAGGACTACGCGTGCGGGGCCAACTTCGCGGTGGGCGGCGCCACGGCGCTGAGCCCGGACTTCTTCTGGGAGAGAGGGGTGCCCATGGGCGACACGGTGCACCTCGACATGGAGATGAAGTGGTTCCGCGACATGCTCGACCTGCTCTGCCCCGGCGACCTGGCCGGTATGTTAATCCACCGCCTTCTCCTTGCCCCGCTTTGACTTGTGCCCTTCTCTACCAGGTTGACCAATTGGAATGTTGGTAAGAGAGTACTACTACTTGAATTCTTTGGAACAAACAAGGGCGAGAGCTAAATCCTATGAATGATACTCATATTCTGTAATTTGCTTCATGACAAAATAAAAAAGAAATCATGCTTCCAAAGAGAAGAACAGCACCGGTGGATGTTGATATAGGCAAAGTAATTCATCGTTAACAACAAGAGCAATTTTTTGCATTTATGACTTGAAAATTAGTTGATAGCATTAGTTGAACTAGCAGAATTTCCTACGTAATTTGGGCAACTAGATACTACAAATACATATGTTCATATTTAAAGATAGAGTTGTACTTCTTATACAAGTCCAATGCTTACAATGGAAATACAATGTGTTCCTCGTATAATTGTAACCACTCTTATATCTATACATGTTTAATCTATACCGTTATAATCTGGAATTTTGGATTCACCACAATTGACAATATAGATATTTCTCTTTTTCCTCTGCTTAATGTGGTAATTTCTAGCCCTGAGAGCGAACGTGGTGGCTTTTTTCTTTTGTTGTAATAATTGGCTAGTATAATTACTTGTGTAATTGCACGATTAGATATTATAATACAATTATCTTTCGTATATAACTCTACTGATTATTATTAAAAGTACAATTTTATTTATTATACAAACATGATATCTATGTATGATTAATTTGCACCGTTATAATACGGTTTCACTAAAATAAGTGGTATAAATCTTTTCCTTTTCTCTTTTTTATTATTATGAGTTTTCTTGCCTACAAAACTAAGTAGGTGACTTCATGTATAATAGATGCGACTAGGCACACGTGAATGTCGCTAGTTTTTTTAATCACATGT